>CM039089.1:43620235-44870235 GCA_022113865.1 Chimonanthus praecox | reverse complement strand
TGGTAAATGGGCCAAAATTTGGACAAAGGCCCAAGTATGGCCCAATAGACTAATGTTTGGATTTAAAGTTATTTAAATGGTCAATGAGGGTTAAATGGGTCAAGAATGGTTAAATTGGGTCAAATACCCATTTGGGACCCAATGGGTCAAGATGGTTGTGCTCTAAGGTAAATGGGCTAGATGAAAATGTAATTGGGCCATGGGCCCAATGGTGATCCATTTAGAGTGAATTCAATGAAATTAAATCACCTAAGTTAAGTTAAAAATTAAACCAAGGTGATGTGGCCAAGTGGGACCCACCTCCACCTCATCAAGTGAGGTGGCGTGTGGACCCAAGGTTTGGTGGGGCCGGCCACCATGGTTGATTTGGTCAACCATGGGTGGAGTAATGGAGTTAGGTTAAGTACAAATGGATTAACCTAAGGTAATTATATAATTAATTAAATAATTAAATTATTTAAAGTGGTGGTTGAAAGTGGTCAAAGTGGGGCCAAGAGGTGAAAACCCACCTCATTCCCACCTCAAGTATGAAACACGTTGGACTTGGTGGTGGTTATCTAAACCACTACCATAAAGCAAATAAAAGATCTTTTAAATATCTTAGGGTTGGTGAGATCATTAATGTAAAGAAAAAATGGGGATAAGCCTTGATTCTTTTCTCATTTCTTATCCTCTCTTCATTTGTGCACTCTCCATTTTTCATTCTCCATGGTCGTCCCCTACATCCAAGTGAAGGAGAGAAAGAGAGCTAAGGAAAAGAGAAGAGAAGGAGAGAAGAAAGAAGTAGAAATTGGAGGGAAATCACTCTAAGGTGAGGGTTAACATCTTCCTTCTCATGGTTATTTTCCCTCTCCCTCTCTCACACAAACCCTAACATGGCCGATCCTAGGGTTGGGGATTGCCACCATTGATCAAGAATCTTGACCTATCAAAGATCAAGAGGAAGGAGAAAGGAGGCTACGGAGACCGACGGGAGCGACGGAAGTCGGAGGAGACAACGGATGGTGAGTAGTTTTTTAAACAAGAAATTTTGGATTTTTAGGGTTTAAGAATTGGAATTTATTTTTGTGAATTTAATGGTGGTTAGATAATTCTATGCTATGGAATGTAAATCCATCAAATGGAAGGGTGGAAGATGGAGAAAACCCTAAATGGGTGAATTAGGGTTAGGGAAAAGAAATAAGTAAAAGTATTAAATGTATGGTGTAATTTATTAAATTGAGCATGGAAGTAGGTAATTGGAATAAAATCATGGGCCATAGGGTTCGGCCATTTAGTATAGCCGAATCCCATGGTGGGTGATTTGGTATTGGATTTAATTGGTTAGGGTTTTAAGGGATGGAAGATAATGAAAGTAGCTTAACTTGTCGGAAATGTAATAATTTAGATTACTTACCATATTTTGGACATTACTTTGGATATTATGATTTTAAGGATGATTGGTGATTGAATGAATGTAACTTCCCCGCTATCTAAGAATTTGTAGGTTTGGCTCTTTTATAATTTTCCGCAATTGGTTTAAATGTTCCCCGATGCTTACTTCTACATGTGAACCATTCTCCGTAGACTTCATTCCACGCATACGTAGGGTTGGCCAGTTAAGGGCCGGGCTTTAGAAGCTCGGACTTAACTCGCGTCGTGACGTCCGTACCCTTTGTCACTTTTATGTAAAAAAAAAAATAGACTCTGATATTTCGGTGAAAAGGGGTGGGCATTACAGGTCGTTGCTACTTCTATGTCGTCATTGGGTACAACTTCATTGGTGAAGTTTAGAACGCTGGAATCGTCTGAAGAAACCAAATCTATCTGACAGCTAGGGGTTCCTCTGTCCCACAACTCGGTGTACTCTACATTGCTTGACATATCTGTATCACAAAAATAGAAGAATGTAAAAAACAATTGCAGTTCTAATCCAAAAACAAGTCCAACTATGCTGTAACCCATCACAGTCCTATTGTTTGAGCCGAAGCTCTGGTACCAAGCTGTCACGCCTCGACCCGAATAGTGGGCCGTAAACGTGACTGAGTTTTTTTTTTTTTTTTTTTATGAAAGCTAACACTACATTCAAGCATTCTAACTGGGCCGGATCAACGGTTGGGTCCAAAAGTCATACATGATCTCAACATGTGGACTTAAACATATACTATAAGTCTACCCTAAAGAGACACAAACACAACCCATAATTCCAAACATGAATTATTATTACATCATCAGAGTAACTACGGGTACATGGTAGTTTAATACATCACACTAATGCAAACTAAGTACCACACCCGATACTTTACATAAGCAAACTGTTCCAAGAACCAAAAAACAAAGATAAGGGAATTCCCCTCAGTGGGAATCCCAAAGCAACGTCGCAGCTTATCCGCCCTAAGCTTCAAACAGAGGGTTCTCCTCCTCAGGCACATCCCCTGAAAGGTGAGTGAGGTGAGCTAACTAAACCAATGAAGGAAATATAACAGTGCAGTTTAATGAAACATCAGGTTAGTCAAAATAATCAACAGTTGCAATATAACATCTCATGCTTGATAATAAATTCTCAACATCCTTATAAGTACATCTCCGGCCCTTACATGGCTGATACTGACACTCCTCAAGTCAGCAACTGTCGACACCCATGGTCCAGTAGACATAAGCCATCTCAAACACATGGCCGATATTGGTTCAATAGTCAAGGGCACGTGGAAGCAGTATTACGTAACTCATATGATCAACATCGTAGCATTCATAAGCATCATAAGCACTTCTTATAACAGTGCATCATGTCTAGGCACATGGGTGGGTTCATCAAATCTGAAACCACTCATTGCTCAAGATCCATCTTATTAAAACCTGATTGCACCTACTGCAAAGTTAAGTTCCCTCACCGAAAATGTGTGGTATCGCGGTCTCTGTTCAACAAGCAAACAAGTGCACAATCAATAATAGGTCAACATACATAGCATCAAATGCATATACACAAGTAGTATTTCAAAACCATACTTGTTTTCCTAAAAATCCCCAAGGAAAATGGAATTGAGTCTCTTACTTGGTTTCTAACCATTTTAAGTTAGAATAATCCACAATATAAAATAATAGGGTGCTCAGTCCAAAGCTCATATTGTCTTCTGGGCATGACCAGATTGACTTATTGAGTTAGGTCTAGATATTCAGGTCACTTCTCACTTGTCTTCTGGATAGAACCAGATTTGACATGTTGAGTAAGGCCTCGAGGTCACTCAGTGCCCATCAAATATAGTGTCGGCCTAGAAGTGAAGTCACTCAGTGCTCGACAAATAAAGTCGGCCTGGAAGTGAATATAATAGTATATACACTATAGTAATAAGAGAAGAGGGTTAGTACATTTTTAATTTTAAATGTGTACTAACATCACATGCATCATTAAACCATCAAGAGTTTACATTAAAAATTGGGTTCATCGGAACATGGTACTGTGGCTTCGGATCTTCCGAACCACTGCCTAATATAGTTACTGACTTCGGACAGTGGGTCTGCCTTCGGATCGTCCAAAGATCAGGTCTCGGATCATCCGAAGGTCCTTTCAAACCGAAAAATCCGAAAAACTGGTCTCTTTTGGTCTGTGTGTGTCGGATCATGCCGAGTGAAGCTCGGATCATCCAAGAGGGGTTCTGTCCTTCCGAACACAGCTCGGAACATCCGGCTGGGTGGTTAGGCTTTGGCCACTTCGGTACTTCGAACCGAAGCTCGAAACGTCCGTAGGGCTAACTTCGGATCGTCCGAAGGGGGCTACCCTCGGACCGTCCGAAGCTCGACTCTCGGACCGTCAGAGAGTCATCTTCCAGTCTGTCTGCAAAAGCAGACAGTAACGGGTAGACACACTATATGAAATACGAATCTAGAAAAAGTGGGTTTCCTATATTCGGTTTTCACATCCAACCGGTCAGATGGACTCCTCAGTGAGTCCTCTTTCCGTAAAGAGTGGTTTGGAGTTTTAAAACTTAATAGGCCAACGGATTTAAACATGAAAACTACACTAGTACAAGAAATCCCATGATTTTTCTTAAGCTTCAAATTATTTTTTCTTATTCAAAACTTGGCCAAATTCGGTTTTTCTTGATTCTAAACCACTTAAAATTTAAAGAGGAACACAGTGGTTACCTTCACTTGGGTTCCTGGGCTGAAAAATCCAACTTTTGAAAATCTCTCCTCTTAAGCTTACGGTTGAAAAACTTGGAAAAACAGAGGCTAAGAGGATCAGCTGGGTTTGGTTTCAGCTGAGATGAGAGAGAGAGAGAGAGAAAAAATTTAGTGGGAGGGAAAACAGCTGATGGAGGGCCAATTTATAGAGATTGAGAAGGCCATCGGGCCACTGCATGCAGTTGCTGCCGACGTCCTTGACAGTAACCGCACTGTTGGGTGACTGGTTGCAGATCAATCCCTCTAGACTTCCAATTTTGCAAATAAGTCCTCTTTTGATAAAAATCTGATTTTTAACTTAAAACATGATTTTAAAAGCTCAAAAATTTTAATTCATCCTGACAAATAAGTTGGGTTTTAAAAACTCTAATCACCATAAAGATTTGGAGATTTAAAACTAACCAAAAACCATAGATTTAAATAAAAATCACAATTTAACACTATTTACGTGTTTTAACTTGTGTTAAATAAAATGATTTGAAATCCTCATTTTTGGAGTTTGAAAGAATAAACTAATCCATACTAAAATGGTCTAACATACTATACTTGTTTCAAAAATTATCTCATTTCAAAAACTATTTAAAAATATTTATTTCTCCCTTTCGGGGTTTGACGGGCGGTTTTAAATACTATTTCCTGCAAATAAAATTATTTTAAAATCAGAAATAGGAATCCTTGATTAAGAAGAATAATATCATCCAATAATAATCACATAATAACTGAATTAATAAAATAATAAAAATAAGTGGTAAATTACCATTTTGCCCCTCCAACTGGACGAGCTGGATCACTGAGCTTTCAAGCTCGGATTGGGCCACACCTGGCTTTTCATAAAGCCCTAACCAAAATCTTCGAGATTAACCGGTCTAAGCAAGATTTGTTATGCTAACTACGCCTAATTTGGGTCAGGGTATTACATTTTTATAATTAATTCATGCCATTTAAGGGCTTTAAATGTAAATTGGATAATCTGGATCCATTTATGAGAGTCTAGATTAATTCAATAATTAGATTTATGAGTGGTTTGATTAATTATTTAATTTTAAAATCAAGTTTGCAATAAAAAAGGCCAAGAGTTTGAGATAAGGATCCATGGGCCAGAGATCCACTGCAATTGGGCCAAGCTTTGCTCCAAATGCCGGACACTGGGTCAGGCCGAGAACTCCATGCGCATTTCCCAATGAGGGCAAGGCCAAAGTGAATCCAAGCCCAGCAAGCCCAAGTCTCCAGTCCAAGAAGTCCAAATCTAATTCAAGATCCAACGCTCCAGGTCCAAATTCAAGTTTACCAACCCTAAGCCCAAATCCATTTTAGGTCCAAAACCCAAAAGTCCATGACCCATCCTACCCATTTAATCTTAACCATCCAATTTCCAATCTCCCATCCACACCATCCATTAACACAATCAACCAATCCAAACCGTTCATTTCATGCAACTCATTCATCTCATGCATTTCATATCATCAAACCCTAGATCCACTTAGTCAATCCAACTCGTTCACGCATCATGTTTAGATCTAGGACATCCAAACCATCCATCATATAAATAAACCTTAGGATTATCATCATCCATACATTATCTAACCATTTAACCATTTATATTACCCATCACCCATCATAGCCATTAGATCTAGGCCAATCAATCTTAGCCATTCATTCATAAACCCTAATCTAATGCACAAACCCTAGATTTTAGGTGTCTATGCGCATAAGCCAATGCTTCACACAATTTTACAAGATTTAGAAAGCCTCCATGCGCATGACAATTCCTAGGATTCCTCTCCAAGCTTGCCACCTCACCTAGATCCACACATGACTTTTGCTTATCTCCTTCTTATCCCATTCGAATTTCATAGGTCAACCCTCCACATTACCATATTACATGTCATCCATTCATTCATTCATCCATCTAATCCTAGTCGTCCATATCGTTGCACAATCCAAAACCCTAAGCCACATAGCAAATTCGAAAATTACAAAGCAAATCCTAATCCCAATTTTCTCTCCTTCCTTGCTTGGACTCCACTCCAAGCTAACCAATGCACACTAAATTCATGTACACCCCTTGTAGACCCTAACCTTTTGCAATTTTTAATCCAAGCCACCCAACATAAGTTAGATCTAATCCCAACATTTCATCCATCAACTTAAACCAAGATTTAATCATAGTCATCCATCCAATCCCAAGTCCTATAAATAGCCCACTAAACCCATTGTAAAAATCGAATTTGACTCTGGAGCCAAAGTGGATCAAAGGATTGGAGAGAAGACAAAGGAAGACTCAGAGATCCACAGTGCATTCGAATTTTACAGTGAGCTTCTAATTGCAATTTTAATTTCCACCTTTCTTGTATTCAAACAATCTTGTATTTAATTTTTCCAATAAATAATCAAAGGACATCCGTTTAGAATCTTCAAACATCCAATTTCTAATTTCTTTTTATGATTGCTCTTGATTTGATTTTAAGATTATATGCTTTAATTATTTAATTGAACATGAACGATTAGGACTTAGGTTATAAATGTTAAATCTAAGTTATTAAGGTTTGATTTTATAAATTAAATTTTATGATTTTTAATATTGATGATAAACATGAACTCGATCTTAGATTTTTACGCGAATTTCAAATCTAGGTCATTTGTTTATTTAAATATCTTCGGTGATGAACGGTCTTTTCCAAACAACCAACCTTTACGTTATTGCATTTTTATTTTTGTCATTTACTTTTCTTGCCAATTTATTTTTCATGTTTATTTTATTTCACTTGGATGTTGTATTTTAGTTTTTATTTTTAAACCTTTAATTCTTTTAATGTGTATTTATTTCATGTATTTAAAACCTCCCTAACAACTTGATTAACTAGTTAAGAATTAAATTAATTAGGCTTTGATTTTGTGAATTGGAATTAGTGTTGAGATTGTTTTTAAACTATTTATTAAAATATTATTTTAATCACTTTTAATCAATGCTCTAAAATTGTAGATCTATTTATTTGAATGAACATTTTGAAAGCGAGTTTTCTCTTTTTGTGAACAAGATTGACCCTGGAGGGGTGGGGGGGCTGGGCTGTGAAATAAGTCAATCCCAATTCGTTGGTCCTTTTAAAATTCCTTGATTGATTAATTAGAGTGCAATAGGTACTTCAATCAAGTGTGTGTGTTAGCACATATGATTATGCAATCAACACAAGAAATTGATTCTAACACCACAAACAAAAGGACATAAGATATAGAGTAGTTCGGTTAGCCAACCTACATCCACTGTTAGGACTAGCTCAACCTTGAGCAATCCCCAAATTCACTAAATGGGGACTTACACCCTCACAATTAGAATAGGAATTCCACCTCACTCAATTGGCTGGAAATTTCACCCATCACATGTAAAATAGGAATTACACCTATTTGATTTGGCTGGGAATTCCACCCACCACGTGTGCCAGAGACGAAGCTCTAGATTTTTTATAGGAATTCCACCTTGTAGCTGTCGTTGAGCAAAGACAATCTCATGGTGACTGGGAAATTGGCTCTATCAATATCTATCCTAGTTGTATATCTTTTTGTTGGCCCTTGTTTAAGCTCACTGATAATGATGAGGGTCCAACGGATTTACCAAAGGATGTGAAACAGTTGCACATGGATTAGTATTTATAGAGAAGACAACCTATTTCAGAAACTATCATGTACTTACAGGTCGAACGCACTGAGGAGTCGGTGACTAAGAATATTACCGTTCAACCACCCCACCGTTGCGCACTAAATGCACTCCCAATGACATAATTTATACCCAGGCGACATGATTGTGTCCCCGATGGGTCGACAGTCATGACACCGAGAGGTCGGTCCATACGAGGGTCTCGATCTAAGGCAACACCATGCATACAAAGTTTCATGTCTCGAAACTTGTCCTGCCTAGAA
Source organism: Chimonanthus praecox (assembly GCA_022113865.1). Taxonomy (NCBI): domain Eukaryota; kingdom Viridiplantae; phylum Streptophyta; class Magnoliopsida; order Laurales; family Calycanthaceae; genus Chimonanthus; species Chimonanthus praecox. Next base: position 44,862,159 of record CM039089.1, on the reverse strand, counting down.
CAACCTGTTGCCTTTTACCGAAGGGTCCGTCCTGTAAGAACCTAGAGTTTTAACTCCTCATTTATGTTATTTATTTATCATATAAATGAAATGTATGATTTCGGTCCAAATAATGTGATTAAAAGAAATAGGGGAAACTAAATTTCCCTCAGTTGATACATCGACTTGGTTGATGTGTTGGTAAAGCTCAACGTTTCCAGACAATGCATCGATTGGATCAATGTGTCGGAGGAAAACTGAGATCCAAACGCAAGGCATAAGTTTTTAGAAGGATACATCGACGTGGTTGATGTCTCGGGGAAAAGACGATCAAATGGATCAACACAATGACAAATTCGATGTGTTGAGTAACCAGAACGTCTTCAGCCGAAACTCTGTCTACCACCCAAACCCTTCATTTTCTATGCATGGGCATTCACAATGCCTCTTCCGTTTTCAAGGACTCAGTTAGGATTCTAGAGATAGCAAAAGACGAAGATAAAAAGAAGAGAAAACGAATGGAAAGGGAAGAAAAGAAAGAAAGAAAAGGTGTGGAAAAAATAGTAAAGAAAACAGAGAAAAACCAGAGTGCCTAACCACCCCCTTACTCATCCGAGTACACCCTATCACTCACATATCAGCCCTCAACTCGACAAAGAATCTTTTCACCTCCTCACGGGCTTTCTCTGTTCCGGGAAAAGAAGGAGAAACCAAGCAAGAGGAAAGAGAAATCAAGCTAGCAAAGTGGGTGGAGAGCAAGGAGACAAGGGAGTTCAGATTTCACCCATTCAAGCACACCTACGAATCACTCGAGGTTGGTGAATTTCTGATAATTTTGAGTAAATCAATAACACTAGGTTGTTTAGGAAACTTGTATGAATGGATTGGGAAAGAAAGAACCCAAGAACAATGAACACCTGAGTAAAGGGAAGCCATGGATAATGGGTCCCTGACTTCTGACTCGAAGCAGTTGACATATCGACTCTGTCAATGTGTCGGCTGGGGCAAGTATTTAGCAGACACATAGTGATAAGTATGGAACTGAAACCTAGGACGACACATCGCCTACGTTGATGTATCTGCCCGGGTATGACCTAAATGAAAATGAAATGTACAAATGACGAATTGGTCTCGAGACGACATATCGATAATGTCGATATGTCGGCCTGAGGTACAACAGATATAATATGGAACGAATGGATGATGAACTGATCTCAGCATGACCCATCGACAGAGTCGATGTGTCAGTTTGAGTATGGTAGAATCAAAGATGAAATAAAAAGGTTATAAACCAATCTCATGACGATGTATCGACCCAATCGATATGTCGGCTTGAAGATGATCCAAATAAACATAAAAAATACGATGTATCGACTGTAACACCCCGGTTTTCCAAGTTATTAATATATATGAAAATTACCCATTTAATTTGTGAATTTTAGATATCGATCTTAGATGGGTAAAGTGTTGGAACATTGCCCAATTAAGACCCAACGGATTGTGAAAATGGTTTAAGAGAAGTTGATGAAGGGCCGAACCCCATGGAGGAAAAATTGGTTATGTTTAATGGATTTTTAAGGGATGAAAACCATGCAATGTTATTAAAGATGTTAAAGGGTTTTAATGGATGTTTTTGGTGAAGATCCTTAGACCACCCATAAATAATTATGGAATTATGTTCATGTGTTTAGATCATGGAAAATGATGGGAAAGGTTATTTATGATTTATTTTAAATGGATACAAGGTTTGTTGGTTTTAGATGCAATTGGATCATGAAAACCATGGAGGGTTATGATGTTTTGATTGGATTTAAAAGAGGAAATATGGAACCATAGGGTTCGGCCATGGTGTATGGCCGAACCCCATGGAAGAAAAATTAAGGGAAACATATGGTATTTTAATGGGAAAATTAATATGAAATTTATATGGGTTTAAATGATGTTCAAGAGGAAGTAAATAACCATAGGGTTCGGCCATGTGGTATGGCCGAACCCCATGGAAAGGATGTTAATATTTCTAATGGATTTAGATAATGGAAGATCAAGGATTAATGATTGTCAAAAGGAAGATTATGAACCATAGGGTTCGGCCATGGTGTATGGCCAAACCCCATGGAGGATGGTTATTAAATTGGAAAGTTTCTAATTATGGATTTTTGGATCAAAAAGGAAAGAACCTTGATTTATGGATTCAAGTATGGAAATTGATATAATTGGAAAGTTATACATCATAGGGTTCGGCCATGGTGTTTGGCCGAACCCCATGAATTAATTCTATGGTTCAATCATGGATTTATTAATGTAAATAAATTAAAACGGAGGATGGAACCATGATATCATGGGTTCGGCCATGGTGTATGGCCGAACCCCATGAACCAATTTTTATGGGTCATGTATGGACCTAATATGATTAAAGGAATGGAGGATTAAGATAAGTAATTAGCTATGATAAAAAGAGGAATGGCAAGGATGTAATTAAGTGAAATCAATGGACCATGGGTTCGGCCATGGTGTATGGCCGAACCCCATGGGGAATGTTTGCTGAACTTAAAGTTTGATGTATGTTAAATGATTAATCGGGTTTTTGATTAGAATAATGGAATGATAGCCATGGATGGTAATATTGTAAATAAGTAAAATTAATGGACCATGGGGTTCGGCCATGGTGTGTGGCCGAACCCCAAGGGGAAGGTTGGTGGACTTAGATGTTTATGGATCTATGTTTTGAACCTAAACATGAGTGAATAAATAAAGGTGACTAACCATGGAAAGAATAATGGCATAAATGTAAATATGGTAAAAAATGAAAGACCATGGGTTCGGCCATGTTGTATGGCCGAACCCCACAAGGTTATGTTTTATGGACTAAGGTGCTTTTGGACTTAGATATGATAAGAAATCAATTGGAATATGGGTTTAATTAATTGTTGTGTAATAAGGTAACGGGACCTCACAAAGGTGTGTACGATCGTGAGCAGTTACCGAACGGAAGCGCAAGGACACGTTAGTGGTCTTTGGTAGGATTCCACCTCTTTGAAACCATGGGTTTATGTACATTGTTTTTATCTTATTTGATGAATTTATATTGAAAACGATATGTTTCAAATGTGAGTTTTAATGCTATGTTTATTATATAAAATAACATGTGTTTCATTGGCATCTCATGCATGGCATGGGGTGAAGGATATGTAACCGGAGGGGCCACACTCCGTCCGCGAGATCGAAAAACCTATGTGGGATACCTTGATGTGTTTTTCCATCAGGAAGAAACCGAAGGGGCCACACTCCGTCGAGGCATTCGAAAGACCTATGTGGGAGTACTTATATGTACTTGTGATGGGTGTGACTCATTGCATTTGACATCATGACATGGCATGGTTTATATGGCTTTTGATATTATGATTTTATTATATATATTTTGTACTAACCATGTGTTAGCCCTAATTGGAATACCTACTGGCCGCGTTGTTCTAATGCCCTTTTCTACCCTAGTTGATGATTAAGGAAACGAGGGGAACGAGGAACGCGAAAAGGGCCAAGCATAGGAGCTTGGATGCTTTAGTTTATATTTTGATTAAGTTACTCATGGACTAGTATTTTGAGTAGCTAGATTTTGGGCTTTTAATAATTTTAGATGATTTGCTATGTTTGAATGTTTATTGGATAATTATGTTATGTTAATAATGATTAAAGATTTGATGTACTTTGCTATCTGAAATGGAATAGAACTAGGTTCTATTATAATTCCGCATGTTATGATTTTAATTCCGCATGTTTATATTGTTATGTGTGAACCGTTTTCATGGACTTAGTCCATGCACACATAGGGTTGGCCAGTTAAGGGTCGGACTTTAGAAGTTCAGACTTAGCTCGCGTTGTGACGTCCCGCTCTCTATCGCTCTCTGTTTATAAAAAAAAAAATAGACTCTGATTTTCGGAAAGCTAAGCGAGTGAAAAAGGGCGGGGCGTTACATCGACGGACTCGATATATCGATCTGTGAACGCAGAATGAGTATTAATATTGACAGACTTGTCGACGAATGTCGACACATCGAATATATGCACCAGTATATGTATTGACTAGGTCGATACATATAGTTCGAAAACAGAAGACGACTTAAGAAACTGATAAATCAAATCAGGAAGATATGTCGACAGACTCGACATATTGACTGTATGAACTATTGAATATATCGACTATGTCGATGTATACATATATAAGAGAAGAAAGAACTAGGAAAAACATGCAATAGAACAGACCGAGCCCAATCGACATATCGAGATAGTCGATGTGTCGACTGTGTCTAGAGGCGATGTATCGATATGTCGGCCTGAAACAGGGACAAATTCACAAGATTAATGTATTTGTTATTTAAAACCAAATGTAAATGGAACCTATTAGATTTTGGAAATTATATAGTAGATCTTTAGGTCTGGATTAGACCTACACATATTAGGCAAGGACTTTATGTGATAATAATTTATAAATTGTAATTTGAACATGTACATGGACAAAAGGAGTCGAGAGTAATTCCGACGCCGTTCGAACAAACGCGTGAATCTTATTTGGTTGATCACTTCTGATCAGGTAGGAGTTCCTACTTTATTGAAATACAATGAAGTGAATAATTTTGTTAAATGTTATGTCTTTTAAAAGCATAAATATGGATTTATGAGATTATGATTTTATTATGTACATGGAAATGATTTTGATGAGAAATTGTTGGATTTACGATTTTGTCAGCATGTTTGCACACATTACCTCATGCATGGTTGTATGGGAGGGTTGATTGTACTGAGCCAAGAACGAAATGTCTGGACCTTGCTTGGACTCATGCAAAATGTTATAAAAATATTACACTTTGGTCTCGTCCCTTGATATGAATGTTACGGCATAATTGGGCCAATGAGCTCCCAGGTAGGTCCCGAAACCGTGCGCAGTGGGAGGAGACCACACTCCACCGATAGTCTCGGTTAATTTGTAGATGGTAACAACACCGTGGTGGTTACCACCTCAAATGCTGTGGACATAAGTGGCCAATATTGAGAATCATTACTTGAACTGATTTTTTATGATCTGATGCATGAAGATGGGTGGGCATATGATTGATGCATGGCACCCATGGCATATCATTCTATGATTTTTGAGTTATTAGACTTTGGTACATCTTCTATCTGATATTTGAGAAATATGTGTTGATCATACTTTGAGATTTTCTTCAATTATTATCTTTATTATATGATATTATAAGATTTCACACTTTGTGCACTTTTGTGATCGAAATTTCCTACTGGGTAAGTTGACTAAGCCCATACATGTTTCCCCTAGATGTTAACACAGATCAGGGTAAAGGAGATGAAGCTGGACCTAGTCGTAGCCACGGTTGACAAAGAGATGGATCCTGAGATGCTTGAAGATATCATAGTCCTTGTTTTGATATTTTAATAGAACTATGTAATTTCATAGGATCCAATGATGTAATAACTTAGATAACTCTAATTTTGGATATGGTTTGATGTTTGACTTATATGGTTAAGTATTTCCATATTTGCTATTGAAATGTTTGGTATTATAATTCCGCAAATATTATTTCCGCATATGTTATTTCACAAGTGTTATGCTGGCACACACATAAATGTTTAGTGGGTTGACCCACTTGTGTGCTAGAATTGGGCCAGTTGAGGGTTGGGTCTTCGGACTTGAACTCGACTCGCGTCACGGCGTATTTGTCCCTTTTTCATAAATAAAATAAAATAAAATAAATACTCTGATTTAATCAATGGAAAAAAGGCGGGTCGTTACAGGTCCTGGTACTCTTGATCGGTCTTGAACTACTGAATGTCTGTTTTCTCGAGAGTCCACATAAGTTCTAGGTTCCATAACTCATAAGTTATCATCGACAAGTCGTTGACCACGAGGGGTCGTTAAGTTCATCACTAAGGGGTTGATGCATACGAGACTCTCGGTTAAAGGTATACTAGAATGAGAGTTCAATGTTCTAGAACCTTTGTCAATCTGACCGACCAGTCTATGACCACGATGGGTTGATTCTGTTTCCACCGAGGTGTCGATGAGAACAAATGGTCGAGCTGACAGTGAACTTAATTCATATTTCCAAGTTCGCTTCCAATTCATTGTTAAGCTTCCTCTCTTGGATTATTATGTTCATTACCAACAAATGCAACTAAGCCTAGGGATGGTCCTCTCTAAGGTGTGGGTTCCACTTAAAGTCATCTATGGCCATATACCTGTTTTTTGTGATTGGTATAACGATGAGCTTCAATCCAGTGGAGCATGATCTTCTTTCTTGATCACCTTGAGTTCTTCAAGCTTCTAGCTAGTGTTTCTTCTCGAGTCATGGAATTGACAAAACCTACAAGCTAACCCAATTACAAACCCACCATTATTACATAATATTTGAATACAAAAATATTACATTGATTACATGTACATATTCAAATGGAAAACAAGACTATGATCTTCGTATATTCTTGTTCAACTTGTTTCAATTCATGTTTACCTATTTCAGCACATAAGCAAGCAACACTAGAAAATCATTAGAGGGGTTAGTCCAAAACATAAATATGCATCCATGGACTAAACACGATTAATATTTAAATTCTCCCATACACCATGATTTCCTAGAAACCAACACTACCCATATATTTTATAAGCTAACAGTGTTTGAGAAGATTTTCTCCCCCAATCTTTTTGAGTTTGATTTTCCAAACTCCAAGCATAGACATTCCCATGTCCATTGGCTTCTTCCAATCTTATCAATTACTCCTCTTAATTGGCTTTGATGTCTAAGAACTTCTACTAATTTCTCCCCCATTTTGTCATACATTGGACAAAGGTTTAGTAGGTAGACATCTATTTTCCTTTCATTTTGAAGGAATTGGATTACGAGCACTCTCCCATGCTTCTTGAATTTAGTGTTTCCATGAGTTCATTACCAACTCATTTGTTGATCAATGCATACTTTTATTGTTCACAAGAAACAATGTCTTAGCTAAAACCTGAGAATGCCGCATCTCATGACATCACACATTTGGGCATTGTATTTGAATTGGTAAATTAAATGTGCCCAAGGTTCTTGGGTTGGATTGGATCCATATTTTCAAAGTGGACTTATAAAGGTACAGTGATCCCTGATCCATGTTTTTGTGTCTACTTTTAGAGGTTGTATTGAAATTTCAAATGGCACAAAGACTGTGTGAATTTATATATCTACAATGGCATTCAAAGGTGTATAGGCAAAGCATGATGTATTGTGAACTTGCATACATGACAAACACACACACCCTATTATCCCTTAATCATCAAATCTTATAGGGAGGATTTATTGACTTTCCAATGTTCTAGTGATATTCTTTATTAACAAATCTATTAGACATTGGAATTGTGATTTGGAGAAAATAAAATTAATCATCTCCAAATCTGTCTCGATTTGCATTCATGTTTTAATCCTTCTTATGTGTCTTGAGATTTATCACATAAAGGTTTGAATGCAACCTTGGGACTGCACCATAGAGGATTGGCTTTCAAAGAGCAAGAAATGCCAAAATCTAGATTGATTGGCATTGTGAAAACCATTTTGACTGGGAAGTCAAAATCCGAGGACTTGGTGCAGAGTGCTCTCAATTGTTGAGCAAAGGAGAGCATGTCTTGAAAATTGATTGGAAGAAATGCCTCCATCCTTCAATGTTAAGGAATTTCCAAGGGTTTGAGTTTTGGGATAAAACTCAAACTATTTTTTAGATCTTCTTCTTTGAATCTGAAAAATCTGGGCTAAGGTAATTGTTCATTCTTATACTCTTCGTAGTAGTATGATATGTTGAATGAATTAGTTACCTTGGTACGTTGATGCATTGTACTTGGATTAGTATAAATCTATGTATCATACCTGTGATTTGAAGATCAGTTAGAATTTCATGTAAACCATATAGTTTTGGTTTAGCATTCATTGGGCTGGCTGGATTCTTCATGATTTCATGAACTGTGTGCATACTTGTTGTCATACCTTATGTTGTTCATGATGTTCTTCACTCATATGTTCTAATCATGGTATATTTACTATATGAGTGATTCCCTCGTCTAGCCTGCATAACTTATGTTTTCAAAAGTATGAATATCTGTGAAAATGCATGTGGCTCCTGCTCTTCATTCTTCCTTCTCTTAAGTCCAACAATTGGGACTTGTTGAAGCACACTGATTTTGGTGCTTAAGACCCTTTATCAATTTATGACAAAAAGGGGGAGAGAGTTAGAAGTTTGAAGTAAAGCTTATGTTAAGGGGGATAATGTAGAACCTTGATGTAAGCTTTGAAGAAGAAGCTCAAGCTTTGGTGGAAAAACTTAATGATTTTAGGGAAAGAAGATCTTTAAGAGAGGAGAGTCTATGATTAAGGGGGAGATTCATCATATGAATAAAGGGGTTTTTAGTTCACATATTTAAGGGGAGTAATATTTTTATATTACTATATATGTGACTAACATTTAAAGGAGAGATCTATGGTTCTATCTAGCTTGTGTGTACAGGTAATTTGGCACACCTTGAGGGAGATAAGTTGGAGAAGCTAGAAAATTTAGTTTATTCATAGGGGAGATGAGTCGAAGAAGCTAGAGAAGATAGCTTTGATAATGGGGGAGAAGACTTAAAGGAAGCTAGGTAAATTAGCTTGACTTATGGGAAGAAATCAGCTAAGTTGGAATTTAGCTAATGCAGGGGCAGATAAATATGGAAGCATGAGAAGCATGTATTGGTCCATGGGGGAGATTTAATGAGTTTGGATATGAACTCATGGAAGCACTAAATGCAAGAAGCATGGGGGAGTGCTTGAAATCCAATTCCTTCAAAATGAAGGGGAACTCGATGTGTGCCTACTAACCTTTGTTAATTATATGACAAAATGGGGGAGAAATTAGTAGAAGCTATAAGACATCAAAACCAATTATGGGGAGTAATTGGTCAAGCCTAAGTGCTTGGGCCTCTAGAAAGAAAGAGTCATAGAGGGAAAAAATATGAAGAAGCCACTAGACATAGGGGAATGTCTATGCTTGGAGTTTGGGAGATCAAACTAAAGAAGATTGGGAGAGAAAATCTTCTCAACACTGTTAGCTTGGATAAACTAGGTGATAAGCTTAAGCTATGAGTAGTGTTGGTTTCTAAGAAATCATTGGTGTATGGGAGAGAATGAATGCTAATCTTGTTTAGTCCATGGATGTATATTTAAGTTTTAGACTAACCCCTCAAATGATTGTCAAGTGTTGCTTGCATATGTGCTTGAACAAGAGAACATGATTTGAACCAAACTGAACAACAATATTAAAATATCATAGTCTTGTTGTTTCCATTTGAATATGTACATGTAATCAATGAAATATTTTTATTCAAATGTGATGTAATAAGTGTGGGCTTGTAATTGGGTTAGTTTCTAGGTTATGTCATGAAATTGACAAAGGGGGAGATTGTTAGTGCCCCGGTTTTGCCGATTCCCTATATTTGTCAATTCCTTAACTCGGGAAAAAGCACTTGCTAGAAGTTTGAAGACTCAAGGCGATCAAGAGTGAAATCATGTTCCACCGGATTAAAGCTCGTCGTTATGGTAATAAAAAAACATGTATTTGGCCACAGATGACTTTAGGTGGTGTCCACACCTTAGGAGGACCATTCCTAGACTTAGTTGAACAAATGGTAAATTCATAAAAAGCCTAGAGAGGAAGCTTGACAATGAATTGGAAGTGAACTTGAAACATGAATTAAGTTCACTGTCAACTCGACCAGTCATTCTCACTGACCCTCAGTGGAGACAGGATCGACCCATCGTGGTCATAGATTGGTCGGCCAGATTGACAGAGGTTCTGGATCATATAACTGTCATGCTGGGTAAGCATTTGATCGAGAGTCTCGTATACACCGACCCCTTGGTGATGAACTTAACGACCCCTCATTGTCAACGACTCGTCGATGAAAAACTTGTGAGTTCTGGTCTTTGAACTCAAGTGAGCTCTCGAGAAAACAGACATCTCGATAAGTCGAAACCGATCGAGACTACTAGGACTGACCCCTCGGTAAAGGGCGACAAGTAGTTCTGGGCAGGACAAGTTTCGGGATATGAAACTCTGTTTGCATGGTGTTGCCTCAGATTTAGACCCTCGTTTGGACCGACCTCTCGGTGCCATAACTATCGACCCATTGGTGACACCGACCTATCTACTGGGTATAATAAATTATGTTGTTGGGAGTGCATTTAATACCAATCCTTGTGCAACTGTTTCAGATCATTTGGCAAATTCATCGGACCCTCATCATTATCTGTGAGCTTAAACAAGGGCCAACAAAAGGATCACTCTCCCTCTTGTGCTTACACTTGGGAAATCTAATTCAACCAATCATAATGATTGAGGTTGCGAAAAGAGAGAGAGGGGAAAGGATGTACAGCTAGGCTAGATATTGGTAGAACCAATTTCCTAGTCACCCTGAGATTGTGATTGTTCAACGACGGCTATAAGGCAGAGCATCGGGATTAACTCGGGCACACATTGGGTGGATCTTGGAGAAACACATATCAACGAGATAGAGCTACAAAGGCAAGAGGTTCTTGGTTTTAATTTTATTTAAAACCTTTATCCTGTGAATGTAGATTAAGAATGCTTGGCTCCGTAACCACTATAAAAAATCTAGAGCGTCGTCTCTTGCACATGTGGTGGGTGGAATTCACAGCCAAATGAATAGGTGGAATTTCTATTCTACATGTGGTGGGTGAAATTCCTAGCCAAATGAATGAGGTGAAATTCATAAATTAATGTGAGGGTGTAAGTCCCCACTTAGTGAATTTGAGGATAGCTCAAAGTTGAGCTAGTCCTAATAGTGTATGTAGGTTGGCTACCCGAACCACTATAAATTTGGCCTTATAGTGTTTGATCATTGTGTGTTTGTGTTTTAGTATTCAAGCACTCTTCTCAACACATATCACTTTGCATTTGATTATCTTTATTTATACATTATGCACAAGCATTGATAATCAAGTAATATACAAAGGGTTCTAAACTTAGTGTGATCATTTAATTAATTAAAAATAATTTATCACCTAAAAAAAATCTCTTGATTAATATTGTCATTCCGCTGCACTTAAACCTTAAACAATCAAGAAATTTGTGAACACCATGGGAACTGGGATTTACCTATTCACCCTCTCCCTCTAGGGTCAATCATTTTCTAGCACCAAATGTAGAACTTTGAACATTTTTCATTTCTTCTTTTCATTTTTCATCACAAATGAAGGTTTGGAAATATCATGGCTATCTCTCATAGCCATTGTTCTAACACGGATCAACTCGGATGGTTAAATCCCAATTCATTGCCCCTTTTAAAATTCTTGATTGATTAATTAGAGTGCAGCGGATATTTCAATCAAGTGTGTGTGTTAGCAAATGTGATTATGGATCAACACAAGAATTGATTCTACCACAAATAAAAGGACACAAGTTATAGAGTGGTTCGGTTAGCCAATTTACATCCACTGTTAGGACTAGTTCAACCTTGAGCTATCCCCGAATTCATTAAGTGGGGGCTTACACTCTCACAATTAGAGTAGAAATTCCACCTCACTCAATTGGCTGGCAATTTCACCCGCCACATGTAAAATAGGAATTCCACTTATTTGATTTGGTTACGAATTCCACCCACTACGTGTGCTAGAGACGAAGCTCTAGATTTTTTATAGTGGCTCCGGAGCCAAGCCTCCTGAATCCACTTTAACAGGATAAAGGTTTTAAAACAAAATTAAAACCAAAAAGCACTTGCCTTTGTCGCTCTTTCTCGAAGATGTGTGTTTCTCAAAGATCCACCCAATGTGTGCTCGAGTTAATCCCGACACTCCGCTTTGTAGCCGTCGTTGAGTAATGACAATCTCAGGGTGACTAGGAAATTGGTTCTACCAATATCTATCTTAGTTGTATATCCTTTTGTTGGCCCTTATTTAAGTTCACTAATATTGATGAGGGTCCAACGGATTTGCTAAAGGATGTGAAACACTTGCACAATGATTGGTATTTATAGAGAAGGCAATCTGTTTCAGAAACTATCATGTATCGATAGGTCATACGCATCGAAGAGGTCATTGACTAAGAATATTACCGTCAACCACCCGACAGTTGCGCATTAAATGCACTCCCAACGGCATAATTTATACCCGGCTGACATGTCTGTGTCACCGATGGGTCGACAGTCATGGTACTGAGAGGTTGGTCCATACGAGGGTGTCGATCTGGGGCAACACCATACAAACAGAGTTTCATGTCCCGAAACTTGTCTTGCCCAGAACAACCTGTCGCCTTTTACAGAAGGGTCGGTCCTGATACTCTCGATCGGTTTTGAATTACCAAGATGTTTGTTTTCTTGAGAGTCCACATGAGTTGTAGGTTCCAGAACTCATAAGTTTCCATTGATGAGTCGTTGAGCAAGAGGGGTCATTAAGTGCATCACCGAAGGGTCGGTGCATACGAGACTCCCGATTAGAGGCATACCCAGAGTGATAGTTTAATGTTCTAGAACCTTTGTCAATCTAACCGACCAGTCTATGACCACGATGGGTATATTCTGTTTCCACTAAGGGGTCGGTGAGAACGACTGGTCAAGCTGATAGTAAACTTAATTCATATTTCCAAGTTTGCTTTCAATTCACTGTCAAGCTTCTTCTCTAGGCTTATTATGTCCATTACCAACATATGCAACTAAGCCTAGGGATGGTCCTCTCTAAGGTGTGGATTCCACCTAAAGTCATCTATGACCATATACCTCTTTTTTTGGTGATTGCCATAACGATGAGCTTCAATCTTATGGATAATGATCTTCTTTCTTAATCACCTTGAGTTCTTCAAGCTTCTAGCAAGTGCTTTTTCCCGAGTCATGGAATTGACAAACTTATGGACTAGGCAAAGTTTGGGCACTAATAGATTTGATTAGTTTGGAAATATACTTTTAAGATTAAAATTGATATCTATCCTAGATTTAATTTTGAATCTTGATTTTCTAAGAAACATAAAAATTGAAACATGTGTAATTTGAATTTCATATATTTTGAATGTTTTCTTTGGGTTCGACCGAGCACTCAATCGTTAAACTATAAATGGTTCGTGTGCTTGGGAGATTTACAAATTTAAAACATCAACACCTGGCACTCTATGAATTGCGCATGTAGTACTCGGCCTAACCCACTATGTAGCGTGGAACTCTGCATGGCCCAATGGATTTGACTTCTGGCTCATGGATCTCAGTATCCAGGCTTCCAATCTTTATTGGTCTCTTGATGTTCACGCTTTCTCTCCAGAACTTAAAATAATTATTTTACCACTTAAATCTAAAATATATTAAATAATCTAAACTCTCATAAATGGATTTATATTACTCAATTTACAATTTTAATTTCCTAGAAGTGGCAAAAATAATTATTAAAATTCTGGGTCGTCCAATTTCAGCACAGAACTTGCTATTTCTCTTAGTTTTCAGCTGACTTTCTGCATTTTCCATTTTTATGTACAAAACTAGAAAATAATATAAAATGCACCTAATAAATATAAAATTGAGGGCTAACTGGTCTAGAAATCAGAGGTAAAATAGTCATTTTCAGTGCTAAACAACAAACTAGAACATCATGTGGGTGAAAGACATGCCATTTCCATGCCTCTATATTTCGATGGAACAAATTATGCTTTATGGATAGCAAAGATGAAAATTTTCTTTATTTCCATAGATGGAGCCGTTTGGGAATCAGTAAGAAAGGATGGACTGAACCCATGGAAGAGAAAATTGATGAGGCCATTAGTTCTATGACAAAACACCCCAAAGACTTTAGCACTTGGACTCCTAATGGAAAATCCATGTACACTGTTGTTGATAGAGCCTTGAATGCTATAAATTGTGCCATGTCACCAAATGAATATTAAAGAAGTATGACATGTGAAACCACACAAGAAGCATGGGATATTCTTGAGAGAACCCATGAAGGTACCTCAATAGTTAAGAGGTCAAGACTTTAAATTCTCCAATCTCAGTTTGATAATATTAAGATGCAAGATAATGAAGTATTCTTGGATTTCTATTCAAAATTGAGTGACATTGTCAAATCAATGTGGGCTCTTGGTGAAAGAATCCCCGAGGACAAAGTGTGCACAAAAAATCTTGCGGAAAGATTTAAACCCAAGGTGGTGTCTATGGAGGAACATAGAAATGTTGCCTAATGAATGTTGATGACTTGGTTGGTTCTCTTCAAACCTATGAACTACACTTTGAACCACCAAAGGATAAACCTGAAATTCCGTCACTAGAAGTATGCAAGACCTAGAGGGGGGAGAATAGGTCTGATCCAACTTTATTAGATTTTTCAATATAAATAAATTTAACAAAATATACAACGGAACAAACGTGTGTGCAATAGCCACATGAATCAAACCATCAAATAAAACCACAATGCACAATCATTTATAGTGGTTCGGTTCACCTGAACCTACATCCACTGTTAGACTTCCCAACTCTAAGGTATGGCCCAATATACTATGAATGGGCTTCACACCCAGATAGTATAACCTAATTTTTATAGAGGTTCGATCCCCATGGTCTAATCCTCGAAGCCTATTTTTTTGGGTGGTTCGAACACAATGTTCTAATCTACCTTACAAGTGATATCAAATAAAAAGAAACAAGAAGAACACTTGCCTTGGGCCTTAACCTATCTTCAATCTGTGTTCTTCTTTTGCTCGATGTTTCTGCGCCTCTTCCTTTAGATCAGGTTCACCATAGTTGAGTATCGGCACAGTAGGACAAGGGTATTAGGACAAAGGTATAACTGATTTTTGGTCTTAGATAAAACACCCTTAACTTCATCAAACTTAAGGTATTGATTATCTAAACATATCATTGTTAGAGGATGATGAAGAAGGTGTGACAAGGGGCTGGAAATCTCTTTGGTCTCAGTTGTTCTTTTTCAAATTTTCAGCACACCTTCTTTTAAATAAGCCAGCCGAGATTATATGAGATTGTTATACAACAGTCACGTCTCGAGGCCTCCAGATTTCCTTCGAGGCCTCGAGGTTGTATAAGGCAATGCAGCACATTGACTCAGTTAGAGGATGATGAAGAAGGTGTGACAAGGGCTGGAAATCTCTCTGGTCTCAGTTGTTCTTTCTCAAATGTTTAGTACACCTTCTTTTAATTACGGCAGCCGAGATTATATGAGACTGTTATACAGCAGTCACGTCTCGAGGCCTCTAGATTTCCTTCGAGGCTGCATAAGGTAATGTAGCATATTGACTTTTTTTGTTCATTCAAACCTTTCTTCTAGTGATATTAAATTAATGTCTAGCTCTTTACTTTGCCACATGTTGTTGATTGATAATCAACATGTTTAACCAACGAATAAGAAGATGACACCTGTAACGCCCCGCCCTTTTTCACTCGCTTCTTCTCGTAAATCATAGTCTATTTTTTTTTTTTTATAACAGAGTAGAGTGATAGAGCGCGGGACGTCACAAAGCGAGCTAAGTCCGAACTTCCAAAGTCCGACCCTTTACTGGCCAACCTATGTGTGCATGGACTGAGTCCACGAAAATGGTTCACACATAAGAATTTCAACTTGCAGAATAAAAATCATAACTGCGGAATCATATCATGCGGAATAATAATAGAACCAAATTCTATTCCATTCCGATAGCAAAGTACGTCAAGTCTTTAACCATTATTAAAACGTTATAATCATCCAAATAAACATCCGACCATCTAAGTTATTACATTCCGAAATCTAGATACTCAAAATACAAGTCCATGAGTAACTTTATTCAAAACATATAAAATAAATCATCCAACCTCCTATGCCTGACCCTCCTTGCGTTCATCGTTCCCCTTGTTTCCTGTATCATCAACTAGGGTAGAAGTAGGGCGTTAGAACAACGCGCCCAGTAGGTATTCTAATTACGGCTAACACATGGTTAATACAAAACATATATTATAACATAATATCCAAAACCTTGTAAAACCATGCCATGCAATGATGACAAATGCAATGAGTCCCACCCATCACATGTACATAAAAGTACCCACCAGATAGGTCTTTCGGACGCCCAGACGGAGTGTGGACCCTCTGGTTTCTTCTTGATGGAAAAGCACATCAAGGTACCGCACATAGGTTTTTCGGACGCCTCGACGGAGTGTGACCCCTCCAGTTACAAATCCTCCACCCCATGCCATGCATGAGATGCCAAGAAAAAACATGTTATTTTATAACATAAACATAGCATTTAAAATCACAATTTAAAACATATCCAACACATGCTATTTTATCATATAAACATAGCATTTAAAAATCATATTTAAAACATATCCTTTGCAACATATATTCATCAAAAATAAGATAAAACAATGTACATAAACCCATGGTTTCAAAGAGGTGGAATCCTACCAAAGACCGCTACGTGTCCTTGCGTCTTTCGTCGGGTAATCGTTCACGATTGTAAACACCTTGTGAAGTCCCGTTACCTTATAATATAACAATTAATCATAACCAAGTCCCACTTGATTTTCCACATTTTAAGTTCATAAACAAAACCCCATGGGGTTTGGCCATACACCATGGCCGAACCCATGGTCTACCATTTTTTTTACCATAATTACAATAGTGCCATTCTTACCATAGGCATTTACCTTCCTTATTTCCATAAGACTTAAGTTCTAAAATAATCCATACAATAGTTCATTAATTCTACATAATTACCAAAATGCCATCCATGGCTAACTTAACCCATCATCCAATCCTTTCAAATATTAACACCATAAATTATTCCCCATGGGGTTCGGCCATACACCATGGCCGAACCCATAGTCTATCATTTTCAAACCTTCCATTCATTAACTCATGAATATATTAGATCCAAGATTGATTCATGGGGTTCGGCCAAGCACCATGGCCGTGTAATAACCCGAATTTTTGATAAATATATATAGTGGCATTTATTCATTTTAATTTGAAGTTTGATATAATAAAATGCCAAATGGACCAAATTTTGAGACAATGGCCCTAGGATAGCCCAATTGGGCCATGGATTGGATGAAAGCCATTTAACGGGTCAATGAGGATTAATCGGGTCAACGATGGTCAAGTGGGCCCGATAGCCATATGGGGCCCAATGGATCAAAATCGGTTCAAATCCTAAGGTAAGTGGAAAAGGAGGGAATCTAATTGGGCCATGGGCCCAATGGTCACCCAATAGGCCTTGAATTGGAATTGATACATGTAATTGGTCAATGGTAAGTAATCGGGTCAAAGATGGTCAATTTGGGTCAAAGGACCATGTGGGACCCAAGGGGCCAAGGTAACTAAGCACTAAGATAAATGGGTAAGACAAGAATCAAATTGGGCCATGGGTCCAATAGTGATCCAATAAAAGGGATACAATTAATAAAATTTAAATCACCTAAGTTAGGTGATAAATGGACCAAGGTGACATGGCCAATGGGGCCCACCTCCACCTCACCCATTGAGGTGGCGTGTGGAGCCAAGAGTAGTGGGGCCGACCACCATGGTTGACTTGGTCAACCATGGGTGGATCATGGAGGGAAATTAATGGGATTAAATTAAATAGAAAGTGATTAATTAAATTAATCAAGGGGTCAAGGTGATCTAAGTTAATCAACCTAAGATTAAAATGGTCAAATGGTTAAATGGTCAAAACCACTCCAACAAACGCAAACCACCTCAAGAAAACACAAATTAAAACCATGGGCTTGAATGGTGGTTGGGTCTCAACCACCACCACCAAAGTCAAGCCAACCCATGCTTGGTTGGTGAAGAAATTAATGTGGAGTGAAGACCACTCCAACCACCTCCATTCCATTGCAAATCAACGCATTTCACTCTAGCATTCCTCATACACCAAGAAAAAACGGCACCCACCTTGCAAGAGAGGAGAAAGAACTTAGAAGAAAAACTTAGAAGGAAAAGAAAAGAAAGAGAAGAAAAGAGGTGAAACCTTGGATTCACCATTGGAAGATCAAGAGCTACTATCTTCATCATCTTCCCCTCTTCCCCTCTCTCAACCTAACCCTACCTTAGCCGATCCAAACATGTCCCACCATTGATCAAGCACATCTAACCGATCAAAGATCAAGAAGAAGGAGAAAAGAGGCCAAGGAAGTTGACGGGAGCGACAAAGACCGGAGGAGTCGTCGGATAGTAAGTATGTTCTAAACAAGAAATTTATTATTTAGGGTTTCTAATTTTGAAATCCATCCTTGCCATATGATGGTGGCCAAATTATTTTAGGCTATGGAATGGATCTAAAATCCATCAAATGGAAGGCAAAGAAATGGAAGAGATGGTCTAAGGAAAAAAACAAATGATGAAATGAATGGATTAAGTATGGAAAAGATGGAAGTTTTATTGGATTGAATGGACCTTAACCCCATGGCCAATGTGGGATGATTTTTAATTAAGGTTTGAAGGTTTGAAATGGTGGAGAATGATGTATGATAATTAGTTTTCAAGTGATTTTAAAGAGGATTTAAAGGCATAGAATGGAATGGATGAATGATCATAGGGTTCGGCCATGTAGCATGGCTGAACCCCATAATGAATAATGAGTGATTTATTAAGATTATTAGGTTTGAAGATAATGAAGAAATTAGGTTAAGTTAATGATGAAATTTAAATGGATTTACAAAGTGAATGATATATTTTAGAGGGCCAAAATGAATGAGGATTATTGATTTTAAAAAGGGATTTCTTTTGGAAAAAAACATTGGTCTAAGGATGGCATCAATGGATGATGAGCCATGAACCATGGGTTCGGCCATGGTGTATGGCCGAACCCTTGGTGGTATTTAATAATTCTCTTTATGATAGAAAAGTATAGAAAATGGTTAAGAAAAAAAATGGATGGATTGTATGGATGTTTCAAGTATGATATGTGAAGTTGGTGATTTAAATGGATGATTTAATTAGAGGTATGTTTAAAAGAGTAAATGAAGCCAAGAAAAATGGGGAAAGAAACATCATGGGTTCGGCCATGGTGTATGGCCGAACCCATGACCCAAATTTTGATCAATTTTAGGCTAAGGTTAAATGCATGTATCAATGCTTAGGAGTTTGATTTAAAGGGCCAAAATGATTAAAGTTTTGTGATTTTAAATTGGATTATTTTGGGACAAAACTTAGTCTTTGAAAATGGTATCCATAAAGGTGAACTTTAGGGTAGTGATTAGTGGATTTAATAAATGGAAAATAATGTAGAAGAATGCTAGATTTTAATGGATTTATAAAAATGATATGTGAGGTTTTAAATGGAATGAGAATGGGGACTTGAATGGATAAATTAAATTCATTGGAGATTGGATTTAAGAAAGTAGAATGGACCCAAGGGAATGGAAAATAGGCACCATGGGTTCGGCCATGGTGTATGGCCGAACCCATGACCCATTTGGAGGTCATGATTGTGGGCCACCTTTAGGGCCAAATGTGAAAGGTTATATGGGGTTAAATGGTTTTCAAAAATTAAGTAATGGGTGGCTGAATTTGGATATGATATGGAATCATAAATAGGTCTAAGTTAGGGATGAAATCTAGACTTAAAATATACATGAAGGGGTGAAATATTAAACATGGAAGAGAAAGTGGCAAAACGGTAAATAAGTGCCACATTGAAGAACCATGGGTTCGGCCATGGTACATGGCCGAACCCTATAGGGATTAGACATAAAAATCGGATATTTTGTGAATGGTTAAGTAAAGCGATTAGTTGCTGCGTTGTAGGTCGCTAATTGGAATATCTAAATTGGCCAAAAAAATCGGGTTTATGTATGTGTTTTAAACCACGAAAAATGAGTCTAAGTTAAAGGGCTGATTTTCGATAAATTTGTAACCTAAATTAATGACCATTATTGACTCTAAGTAGATGGATCAATTATGAACTTAATCGTGGATAACGAAGGGACTAATTCGGTAAATGTAATAAGGTATCGGACGTCGCAAACGGTATGCGATCGGCGACCGGATTATCGAACGGGAAGCGTAACGGAACGCGACACGGTATTCGGTAGGATTCCTACCTCTTTGTAAGCGATGGATATGTGATGGTGTTTTAAATTATCTTGATTTGATTTATGATGGATTTATGATTTATGGGCCTTGCACTATGATGGGTTTTTAATTATGAATTACATGATAGTATCATGGATTATGTTTTAATATTATGCATCATATGACTATGTATGGTATATCGAATATGGTTTATCTATATACTACATAGCATAATGCACGTACATCTCATGCATGGCATGGGCAGGAAAATAATGAAACCGGAGTCCATGCTCCGTCGGGGCGACCGAGAATCAGACATGGGGATAGCCTAAGGGCTATGACCGGAGTCCATGCTCCGTCGGGGCGACCGAGAATCACACATGGGGATAGTTCGATAACCGGAGTCCATGCTCCGTCGGGGCGACCGAGAACCAAACATGGGGAATAAGATATTGAATGATCATACGGATAATGGATGGGACACATGACATAAGCACCCATGGCATAGCATTCATCACATACTTAATTTGTTGTATTTTATTTTATCGATATGTGTATATCACTAATCCATGTGCTAGCCCTACTCGGAGCCCTACTGGGCGCGTTGACTAATGCCCTACTTCTACCCTAGCTGATGACGCAGGGGATGGCGGAAGCGGTGGACATGACAGGAGCCAAGCTTAGGAGTTTGGGCAGTGCAGTCTTAGTTTTATTTACGTTTACATTTTGGCGATGTAATTTGAAAGTAACTTAGCTTGTCGGGTTGTATAAGTTTACATTCTTGCGATGTTTTGGACGTTACATATGGACGATTACATTTTGGTAATTCAACGTTATATCTTCCCTTCTATCTAAAAACCGGTAGGATAGACTCTATTATCATGTTTCGCAATAATTATAATCCGCGAGCTTACTTCTTACGCGTGAACCGTTCTCGTGGACTTAGCTCCGCGCACGCGTGGGGTTGGCCAGTTAAGGGTCGGGCTTTAGAAGCTCGGACTTAACTCGCGTCGTGGCGTCCGCGCCCTCTCTCACTCTTCTATTTAAAAAAAAAAATAGACTCTGATTTTCGGAAAAGGGGTGAAAAAGGGCGCGGCGTTACAGGCCGAACCTATGATGTCTAAGTTTCCGTTTTCATCAACTTAGCAAATCCATAATTAACAAGTCCATATTTAGAAACTTTCTAAATTCAATATCCTCCTTCTATTTTTAAATCCTTTCTAAATTAAACTCCACTTTCCATATTTAGAAGGTTTCCAATTTAGTACTCATCCTTCCATAATTGGAAGCTTTCCAAATTTATCTCCACCTTCTATATTTAGAAGGTTTCCAATTTAGTACCCATCCTTCCATAATTGGAAGCTTTCTAATTTAGTAACCAACTTCCATAATTAGAAGATTTCTAATTCAGCCAATAAAATCCATCAACCATACCAAAACAACTCCATGGGGTTCGGCCATACACCATGGCCGAACCCTATGGTTCACAATCCTTCTTCTATTTTAATTAATTAACATACATTAAAAATATACCAAACCAACTCCATGGGGTTCGGTCATACACCATGGCCGAACCCTATGGTTCTTTAATTTCTTTAGAAATCACACGTTCCCATTCATCCATTAATTTGTCTTTCCATGGATCTAAAACATCAACCATATTTCCATTTAAAAATCCTCTTAAAACATAAGCATAAATCCATGATCTTATCACCTTACTAATTTCCTCTCCATAGGGTTCGGCCATACCCATAACCGAACCCTATGGTTCCATTCTTTTCCTCTTTTTAAATGAAATCAAAATAACATAACCCTCCATGTTTTCAATCCTCAAAACCCATGAATTAAAACATGTCTTTCCATGGGGTTCGGCCATAGAGCATGGCCGAACCCTATGGTTCTTTCTTTCTGTTAAAAATCATCAAACCATCTCCCAATCTTCTTCCATGGGGTTTGGCCGTACACCATGGTCGAACCCTATGATTCTTTTCCCTAAACAAAATTTATCAAATAAAATACTAACCGATTTCGATTGATTTCTTGCTCTTCCAATCCTTCTCCTTTCTTCTTAATTTTTCCAAACCAAGAACACCTCTTGCTGCATTCTTCTTCTCCTTGCTCTTGCCGTGAATGATAATTGAAATAAAGAAGAGGATTCGGCTATGATGGGTGTAAACCGTGTGCCCTTGCTATGATCTCTTTATAAAACCTTTCCCTTGGTCTCAACTTAGAATGTGCTTAAAATACACACTGCCCCCTTAGGCCGTGCGCCCCTTTTCTTAAATTAGTAAGTATCATGCGCCCCTTGCCTTGTCTTAAGTTAGAAAATATCATGTACCCCTTTTATTGCCTCTTTTAATCAAGAAAAACCCTTTTTTTTAAATGATCCATGCGCATCACCTAGATATGAATCTCTCTATACACGACCATGCAATATTGTCTCCTTCCTTATTTATATAATATTGCAATACCAATTAAATTCAACTCCATTTAATTTTTATTGAAAACAATTCCAAAACCGTTGGGTCCTAATTGGGCCAATGACCCAACTCTTTGCCCAATTTAAAGTCCATAACTAATATTCACAAATTAAATGAATTATTTTCATACAAAATAATTAATTGAAAATTAGAGGTGTTACAACACCAAGACTTTTATGATCTTCTACGATCAAGAGGAGCCTCTCAAAGATTTTCGAAATTCATTTGGTCAAAGGCCAGCACAAAATATTTTGCCACTTGTTAATCATACTCTTATAAATGAGATGGCCAAATAGATTTTCCATAATCTTTTGAGATCACTAAGAGCCTCTAGTTAAATCTGCAATCACGATTATACTTCCTTTTTCCTAGATTTTTTTTTTTTGAAAACAATCTTCTAGACTATTTCAGGATTGCAAGATGATTTGTCAATCACAAGAGGGCTTATCCTTTGATAGATTGAGAAGCCTTTCCAGATGTTTAGAAGATACCCACAGACGTGGCTTTGGCTTCAAAAGATTTGACCACCAGCATGAGGTGGCAAATAGATTTTATACCTACATAAAAATCCCAATTAAACTAAGAATTAGGATTTTAAAAACCAGGAGGAGCCTTTCCAAATGTTTAGATTTATCTTACCAATTCTTGTAAGACACTTGGTCAAAGGACTCTTGGCTTTGTGGTCCCACGCTGAATTATAACTGTTATAATTTTCACTCAAATATGGAGAGTCTTTGAGGTCTCGACAAAATGCTTAAGACCTCGAGGCTGAGAGTCAAACATTTTTCAATTTATTAACCATTGACTTCTAAGGTATTTAAGCTTAACCTAAGGTCCACTAAGGTTCACTTAACTGTGTGCCAATCACATGTTCGGTGTGGACTCTTCAATGCACACTATCTTCTGACATCTTCACAATCTTCCAAGGCAAGGTCCAAGTGAGTCACGTAATTGACAATATATGTGACTCGAACGAGCCGGCGCACTAATAGTCTCCCCCTTTGACAATTTCGTGAGAAAACCTAAGATCTACCAAGTACACCAATTTCCCAGAAATAGATATGCACACAAACCTTAACCTGTGTGCCAATCACATGTTCGGTGTGGACTCTTCAATGCACAGTAGATCTTCCGACATCTTCAATCTTCTAAGGCAAGGTCCAAGTGAGTCACTAATTGACAATATGGGTGACTCAAAAGAGCCAGGGCACTAACAATCCCCCCTTTGTCAATTTCGTGACAAAACCTAAGATCTACCAAGTACACCAATTTCCCAAAAATACATATGCACAAAAGACACTCCACATTACCCAAAACATAAATAGTTACAATGAATTACAATGAAATTTGACCCATTAGACTCACAATCTTCTCCCGCTTATTCTTTTTCTCCCCTGAAATGATGCCTGAAAAAAAAATTCCTACAAAAGACATATGCAACTAGTAGGATTTTTCTTCCCCTCAACATTAGTACCATTTTTCTCCCCTTTTTGTCATAAATTGACAAAGGGTACTACACAATAATATCATAGAGAAACAAATTTAACAAAACATCAGTTTTAAATAAGCACTTATTCCAATATTTGAATCTAAGAAAGATCCACCACCCAACCAATTTGTTAGATCCTCAAAAATAAATTTTCCTTCTAGGCACATGGGGGGTCTGGAAACATCAAAGGCCTAAACAGACCCTCTCACCTTCTGTACCCAGTTTACATTGAAGGAAGATGGTCGGAGGGTTGAACTGGAATAATTGGAGCCACTTCTATGTTTGAGAAACTCTTTCAGCAAATCTGTTGCTATTTGGTTTAAGATCTGATTTTGATCTCTTCTTTGAAAATTTTGCTTAACATTGTCCCTTCTATGATGTCCCTTTGGTTGGACAGAAGTAAACTTCTCTATGTGAAGCTTCTTCCTTAGGGGACATTCAAATCTTAAGTGACCCAACTTTTCACAGTAATAGCATCACACTAGAAGATTTAGAGAAAGAATGCTCACCTTTCACAAACACAATTTTGGAGTTAGGTTTCTTATTCATTTTCTCATCAAAACCTAAACCAGTTTTATCTTTAAATTGTTTTCCAATGTTTAGGAGTTTTTCAAGTTTTTCTTCCTCTTGAGTAAATTTATTTTCAAATTTTACTTTATGGGTCTTTAATTTATTTAATTCAGTAACCAGCCTTTGGTTTTCAGCTATAAATTTTGATTCAGCTTCTTTTAGTTTACAAATTTCATCTTGAGCCAATTTAGTCTTTGTTGAAGACATAGATTTTGTTCTTGAATCATCTTCAAATTTTCTTTCTTAGATATTACTTGATTTTTTAATTTAATTATTTCATTCTTAGATTTGCTAAGTCTTTTAGCCAAATCTTTGCTTTCTAAGAACAAAGCGTCATAAGCTTCTTTTAAACCATCATCCTCACTACCTGATCCTTCACTATCACTTTCAACATTTGGAGCATTTTTAGGATCATAAGAGATGGAAGCAATGAAACCTTTCATCTTGACAACATTTTCATGCGTTGACACATCGGATTCATTTTCAGATTGTGATGTGTCTTCTTCCACCACAGTGGTCATGGCTTTCTTTTTAGATCTCCTCTTAGACGGACATTCATAGGCAAGGTGCCCATATCCATCACAGTTAAAACATTGAGTTTCTTTGGGCTTGTCCTTATATTTTTCTTTGAATTGATCTCTTGATTTATCTTTTGAAAAGTATGGTTTATTTTTAAAAATTTCTCTAGAGCCTTCTATTTTAATCTTCTTTTGTTTTTCCTCTTATTAAAGTGTTTTAATAAATTCTTAGCAAGTAGTGCAACATCTTCATCTGAATCACTTTCAGAGTCATTAGATTTTTCATCTTTTTTATTTTCAGTTTTTATATAAGATCTTAGAGCAATAAGCTTCTTTTGGGGTTTTTCATCATTAAAATGAAGCTCATAAGTTTGAAGAGATCCTACCAAGTCATCAACCCTCATTAGAGACACATCTCTGTATTCTTCAATGGCGGCTGCCTTAGACTTAAAACTTTTGGGCAGATTTCTTAGTATTTTGGTACAAATCTTAGATTCAGGGATTATTTCACCTAAGGGCCACATGGAATTTACAGTGTCACTTAGTTTCGAATAGAACTCCATAAACATTTCATTTTCCTCCATGCTTATGTTATCAAATTGTGACTGGAGGATTTGGAGTTTAGACCTCTTAAATACTGAGGTTCCTTCATGTGTCATCTCTAAGATGTCCCAAGAATCTTTGGCTGTCACACATGTCATTATACGTTTAAACTCATCAGGTGAGACAACACAGTTAATGACATTTAAAGCCTTTCCATTTGCAGTATATAGTTTTTTCCATGTCGGTCCAGGTGAAGTGATCCTTAGATTTAGTACAAATGATTTGTTGAGTAGATTTTCCTGCTTCATCTTTCACGGATTTTTCAAAGATTTCCTTAACAGGATGTTCTCAACCCCTTACTAATGATTCCCAGGTACTCCATCAAGTGATATAAATAAACTTTTCATTTTTGCCTTCCAAGAGACAAAGTTAGAGTAGTCAAAGTAGGGAGGTTTGGAAACACGGTGACTATCACCTCTATGCATGATTTTAGTATAGGATCAACTTGGACGATTAAGTCTAAATCAGAGTAACAGAGCTCTTGATACTAATTGAAATTCCTTTACTAGAAGTATGCAAGATCTAGAAGAAGGGAAGGGGGTGGGGTGTGAATAGGTCTGATCCAATTTTCTTATCCTTTTTCAATATAAATCAATTCAACAAAATTTGCAACGGAATAAACGTGTGTGCAATAAACAAATGAATCAAACCATCAAAGCAAACTACATTGAATAATCATTTATAGCGGTTCAGTTCACTTGAACCTACAACCACTGCCATACTTCCCAACTGTAATGTCGTCCCAATATACTATGAATGGGCTTCACACCGAGATAGTACAACCTAATTTTTATAGAGGTTCGATCCCCATGGTCTAATCCTCGAAGCCTATTTTTTTGGGTGGTTCGAACACAATGTTCTAATCTACTTTACAACTGATATCAAATAAAAAGAAATAAGGAGAACACTTGTCTTGGGCCTTAACCAATCTTCAATGTGTGTTCTTCTTTTGTTCGATATTTTTGCGCCTCTTTCTTTAGATCAGGTTCACCATAGTTGAGTATCGGCACAGTAGGACAAGGGTATTAGGACAAAGGTATAACTGATTTTTGGTCTTAGATAAAACACCCTTAACTTCATCAAACTTAAGGTATTGATTATCTAAACATATCCTTGTTAGAGGATGATGAAGAAGGTGTGACAAGGGGCTGGAAATCTCTTTGGTCTCAGTTGTTCTTTTTCAAATTTTCAGCACACCTTCTTTTAAATAAGCCAACCGAGATTATATGAGATTGTTATACAACAGTCACGTCTCGAGGCCTCCAGATTTTCTTCGAGGCCTCGAGGTTGTATAAGGCAATGCAGCCCACTGACTTTTTTTGTTCATTTAAACCTTTATTCTAGTGATATTAAATTAATTTCCAGCTATTTAATTTGCCACCTCTCCTTGATTGACAATCAATATGTTCAACCAACGAATAAGAAGATGACACCAAGAATTTTATGATCTTCTATGGTCAAGGGGAGCCTCACAAAGATTTTCCGAATTCATTTGGTCAAAGGCTAGAACAAAATATTTTGCCACTTGTCAATCATACTCTTATAAATGAGATGGCCAAATAGATTTTCCAAAATCTTTTGAGATCACTAAGAGCCTCTAGTTAAATCTGCAATCACGATTAGTCTTTCCTTTTTCCTAGATTTTTTTTCTTCGTAAACAATCTTCTAGACTATTTCAGGATTGCAAGATGATTTGTTAATCACAAGAGGGCTTATCCTTTGATAGATTGAGAAGCCTTTCCAGATGTTTAGAAGATACCCACAGACGTGGCTTTGGCTTCAAAAGATTTGACCACCAGCATGAGGTGGCAAATAGATTTTATACCTACATAAAAATCCCAATTAAATTAAGAATTGGGATTTCAAAAAATAGGAGGAGCCTTTTCAAATGTTTAGATTTATCTGACCAATTCTTGTAAGATACTTGGTCAAAGGACTCTTGGTTTTGTGGTCCCACGCTGAATTATAGCTATCATAATTTTCACTCAGATATGGACAGTCTTTGAGGCCTCGAGGCTAGGAGTCAAATATTTTTCAATTTTTCAATTTATTAACCATTGAATTCTAAGGCATTTAGGCTTAACCTAAGGTCCACTAAGGTTCACTTACCTGTGTGCCAATCACATGTTCGGTGTGGACTCTTCAATGCACAGTAGATCTTCTGACATCTTCACAATCTTCCAAGGCAAGGTACAAGTGAGTCACGTAATTGACAATATGAGTGACTCGGACGAGCCGGGGCACTAACAAACCTATTGCTTTTAAAATATTCCTTGAAATCGAAAAAACCAAAAGAAAAGAAATCAGAAAACGAATATGATTCAAGTGAAGAAGTGGCATTGCTTGCCAAACAGTTTTTGAAAAACTTTAATAAAATGAACAAAATGCAAATATTCAAAAAAGGTGAATCTAGTGAAAAACATAGTAAAAGTCTTGAACCTCATAAAGAAAAGGAAAGAAGAAAGCCCAAGGAACAAAATTGTTTCAATCGCTGTGGCTGAGGATTCGCTAATGATTACACTTCGAAAAAGTTAAAGAAGGCTATGAATATGACATATGAAGACACATTTGATTCCGATATTGATTTAGAAGAGGAAACCCAAGTGAAAATTAAACCATCAAAGGGTATCATAGCCTCTATAGTTGGTGATCCAAAAGCACCTGAAATTGAAAGAGAGGATGATTATCTTAAAGAATCCTTCAATGCCTTGCACCTTGAAAGTGAGAAATTGGCTAAAAAGCTAGATAAGGCAAAAATGTGAAACACAAACATCTCTAGACAATTGGAGTGTTTGAAAAATGAAAATGCTCTTCTTTCAACAAATTTAAAACATCAAATGATGAAAATTTGAAATTGAAAGAAATAGAGAAGTATCTTCAAGGGATAATTAAAATACATGAAAATGATATTGAAAAATTATGGGACATCAAAAGAGACTTTGAAAAGAAATTGTGAAACTTTATCGTGAATTAAAAGACCTTAAAAAACACACAAAGAAGTTTCAAGACAAATTTACCCATGGAGAACAAAAACTTGAAAAATTACTTAATTTGGGTAAAATCTATGGTAATTGTAATACCCTAGAATTTTCAATATAATAATATTTACGGAATTGCCATTGTGATTTATTTGATATGGATCTAAATGGGTAAGGTGTTGGGCCAATGGTCCAATCAAGACCAATGGTTGATAATTATGTTTACAAGACCAATAAATGGATAAGATGTACTCAAATGCGTCAAGATTTGTAATTGGGTCAAATTTTGATAAATGGGTTAAAGGGACCCAAATGGGACCCAATGGGTCGAGATGGATATGATTAATCTTGATTAAGCTCAAAAGTTAATTTGGGATAAGTTTAATCTAATGTTTGAGTGGGATTGAGATAAATTAAATGATGGAGATGAGTGAGTTGAATTTATTAGTTGAGTTACATTAAACGAATGAGTTGAGTTGGGTGAGCTAAATAAATGAGATCGATGGAATATTTATTTTTAAGTGAGTGAGGTGTGGAGATAAAAGGTTGTGAGATTGTTTCAAATTCAAAACCATGAGGACGTTGGCTGTATGGGAGGTTTTCCATGCATGTAACTCCCATTCTAAACAAATGAATGGGTGACGGTTTTGGGAGTTACAATTGTGGGGAGTTGTATTTCAAAGTTTAAAAGTATTAAGCACGTTGGAGTAGCATGGGATTGTGATCCCATGCATGTAACTCCTACAAAAGAGATAAATGCGGTGGCCGTTTGAGAGTTACAAATACAAGGGGTGATGTTATAAAGTTTGGTTTGTTAAGTTACAACAAACGTTGGCATGTAGGAATTTCATCTCCAAGATGAAACTCCCACATAAGTATTTGATGAAAGGTGGTCATTATGGATTACCCATTTCAAACAAAAACCGTTGGAGCTTATGGGAGTTTTATTTCAAAAGGAAACTCCCACATGCAAGGGTAATGAGAGATGAATAGTGGAGAGAATGCAAACAACCACAAGGACATGCATAGAGACGTTGGAACATGGAAAGGTTTCATCTTAAAATGAAACCCCCATTTGGTTTGTTAATGAGAGAAGGAGCTAAGGAGGGGGGTTACACAAATACAACTCAAAGAGACGTTAGATGCTTGGGGAGGTTTCATTTCATAGATGAAACCCCCAAGTAAGCATAAATGGCATTGTTTAATATGGGAGTTACATGAGAGATAAACATTGGACTGAATTTGAGTAGCCAAAGAAGTTTCATTTCTTACTCTCTCTATCTCTATCTCCCGTGGTCGTCCTTCATCTTTCCAAAAGCAAGAACAACAGCTGGTTACTGATTTGCAATCAGTCCTTGGTTGATTTCTTTCACCAAGATAAAAGCACACTTTGAGCAAAAGAGTTTGGCACCAAGGTTTAAGATCAAAGTTTCCTTTCTCTCTCTTTCTCCCTCAAATCCGTATCATCTGGCTGAAGTATTCCAAGGAGATTGCAGCGAGGTTGATCTCAGTTAGGAGAACAAGAGGGAAGAGGGAAGGCTAACGATCTAAAAGGAGGCAAAGAACCGAAGGAGACGCGGTATTAGTAAGTGCATCATAACCTTTGTTGAATAAAATGGATTAGGGAATGTGATCCGGCCATTGTATGGCCAGATCCATCAATGGTTTAAATCTAAGATTATGATGTTTAAAAATGGTAAAATATGGACCATAGGGTTCGGCCCCATTGGATGGCCGAACCCCATGGAAAAACTTGGTGATTTTAATGGTGTTTGAGGGATAAAGTCCATATTGGGTAATGAAGATTTTTAAAGAATTTAAAGTGAAAATAGCTTACTGTTTTTGAGTAGCTATGGCTTGGCTGAAACATATTATTGTTATGGCTAATTTATGGATTAAAACCATGGACAAATGTTGGAAGGATTACACCAAGAGAACCATAGGGTTCGGCCATACCATGGACTGTTTTGTTGGATAATTGGATCATGTTAATGTATGATATATGTTTTTGATTTCGAAATTACATATCTCAATTATGGACTTAGTACTAAGGAGATTAAACATGAAAGAGGATAGAACTGGGGATTAAAATCTCTAGGGTGAGGTTCGGCCATGTGTGGGGCCGAACCCCACCAATTATCAATTGATGGACTTGATGAATAATTTGTGATAAAATTAAGCAAATGAGATACATGTATGAGGGACTTAAAGGACCAAATAAAGATGGTGAGGTTGGGCCATGTGTATGGCCGAACCCCACTAAGGTGGTTTGGTGTTGGACTTTGAATTTTAAGGAAAATTAAGCAAAGAGTTGTATGGTGGCATTATTGTAAATTATGGATGAAATGATCAAAGATAAAATGATCATGTGATTGGATAAATGGGCCAAAACCAAAGTGGTAAGGTTCAGCCATAATGTATGGCCGAACCCTACCAAGGCTTATTTGGAGGTTGGTTAAATTGTATGGTTGTATGAAAGAGAGACAAATTGAAAATAGGTGAGGTCGGCCATGGGGTATGGCCGAACCCCACATAATGGATTTTTGGGACTTAGGCTAGGTTGGAATCTTATGGTTAAAAGCTTGACTTGTTGGAATCTTATGGTTAAAAGCTTGACTTACTGTTATATAAATAGGGCCACGGGATTTGCTTGAACAGTGTACAAGTTGTAAATAAGAGAAGGTTCAAAAGAAGAGCCAAATTAAGTGATCATTGTGTAGGTTTCCTACCTTTACTGTAACCACATTTCTATTTGCTGTTTTATGTTGATTTCGATAAGTTATATGAATGTAAAGTTATGTTTCTAAATGGCATGTTTGCATAGACATCTCATGCATGGCATGGGATGATGTTGTTGTAACCGGAGGCCACACTCCGTCGGGGCGTCCGAAAGACCACTGTGGGGTACCTTGATGATGAGAATCCCATCAAGAGGAATCCGGAGGCCACACTCCGTCGGGGCGTCCGAAAGACCATTGTGGGGTACCTTGACGATGAAAATCCCATCAAGTGGAGGCTATGTAGAATGGTGATGGGTGGGACTCATTACATGTTCATTTCATACATAGCATGTCTCTATGGAATTTTGTCACACATGTATTATTATATTATTTGCATGTTTTTATACTAACCTTTTGGTATCCCTATTCGGAAACACTACTGGGTGCGTTGATCTAACGCCCTATCTCTACCCTTAGTGGATGACGCAGGAAAGGCAAAGAATGAGGATGGAGAAGGAAACCAAGCATAGGAGCTTGGGCAATATGAATGGATTTGAATGGACTTTGAATGGACTGTTTATGGATTGGTTATTTGAGCTATTTGGACAATGTAATTTGATAATTAGATGTGTTGGCATGTAATAATGTAGTTAAGTAGTTACTATGGTTTTGTTTATTTGGATGGTTTGGAATGATTGGTAGTCTAAGGTTATTTAGTAATTTTGAAGAATAAATCATGTACTTTGCTATCTTAAGTTATAAATTGAGTAGATATAGGTTTTATTATAACCTCAATTAAATTAAGACTAAGTTAATTCCGCAAGTTGTATTTGTACCATGTGTGGATCGATTCTTATGGACTTAATCCATACGCACATGGGCTTGGGCAGTTAAGGGTCGGACTTTAGAAGTCCGAACTTAACTCACGTCGTGACACTCCGCCCTGATCAGTTGAGTATTTATTATAAAAAAAATAAATAAACTCTGATAATTAGAATGAAAAGGGCGGGGTGTTACAGTTGGTATCTGAGCGAAACGGGAAGTTGAATCTTCCGAAATAATATTAAGACGGTTTCATTTCTCACTGATGGTTAAGAATCCCAACTGACCGACTCTTCGGAGTCCGCTGAGTGGGGGCCGAATTAATTTACTTCGTGGACTCAGACTGAACAATCAATCTGAGAACAACAAAGATAGCAAAAGTACAGTCATTATAATGGATCTACAAAACATAGCAAAATAGGATATACTTTTCCAATATTTTCCCCCAATTGAGAAAAACAAACATAGGGAATTTAGAGATTCTCCCCTCAAAAACAAATAGAAAACCAAGTTTACTTATTTGGAAGTCTCCCCAAAATAGTGAAAAACACAAACTTTATGAAGAAACTAAGTCATTAATGTTTTTATGACTTAGGGAATGGCACCAAAAAGAAAGATGCCCCAAAGCAAGAAAGGAAAGGAAAAAGTAATACCACTTATCCAATATGAAGAAAGGAGGGAAAGAACTCCACCGGGAAAGGAACAATCTCAGTAGGAACAGTCTCAGAAGGAGCCGTTCCAAGATGAACAAGGGGGTCGCCGATCACATCATGAGGAAAAGTCACACCACTAAGAAGAATCACATCATTCCCGGCAAGAAAGGAGGGAGCGTGAGCAACAATCTCAACCAGAAGAAGGGGGGAACAACAGCGGTATGCATATACCACATGTACCGCCTGAACTTCAGGGCTTAGTTCAAGCAGTGGTAACCTCTGTACTCCAGCAACATATGAATGGAAGTGAAAGTTCCAAGGATGCTAGTGACCGGAGTATGGCTCGAGAATTCCAACAACAGCGTCCTCCCTACTTCAAAGGGAAGGAAGGGGCTGTCGGAGTTGAGCACTGGCTGAAGAAGATCACTTAGATCTTAAATTTACTTAAGATCTCGAGTCATGCTGATAGGATTCTACTGGCTACTTCACAACTGATAAAAGATGCCGGTAAATGGTGGGAGGTGGTAGAGAAGCAGAGGGAACTCATACCAGTTAGAGAGAGGACGGCCATGACATGGGATGAGTTTTCAGCGACCTTTTTGGAACACTACTTTCTGGAGGAGGAGAAGGAGCGACAGACGTAAGCCTTTCTGTCATTGGTACAGGGTTCTATGACGGTGGCAAAGTACCACCGGGAATTCCTCAGCCTATCCTATGCATTTTACATGCTGGACACTGAGCACCGCAGGGCAAGGAAATTTGAGAGGGGTCTACGGCCAAAAATCAGGACCAAAGTGACCATATTTAAAGCAGCCACATTGGCTGAGGTGGTCAGCAAGGCCACTTTAGCAGAACAAGAGTTGAATGAAATGGTGCGGTATAACAACTGCCGAGCTCCAAGTGGGAGGGGTGGGTTTCAGCCCAACAAGAGATTCCAACCAAACTTCAACATACCCTCACCATCTACAGGGTCCACTGGGAGCTTTCGCCCCAACCAACCCTCCCCATCTGCATCAGTCACTCAGTCTTTCAGAGGAGTGAACAACTGTTTCCACTGTGGCCAGCCGGGTCACTTTAAGAGAGATTGCCCGAAGCTCAACAAGCTCTCATATTCCAGAGGATCTTTTCGTTCACCAGATAGACCAATGAACTCCCGTGGAGGCAGGACTTATAATCAGGCGGGACGGGCGCCTACTGGATCTGGACAACTATTTTTCTTGGCTCCTCCACCAGATGTGGATCACGCAGTGATTCAAGGTATGGCAGTTATCAGTAGTTCTTATGCTTATGCACTGTTTGATTCTTGAGCTTCGCACTCTTTTATATCTGCATCCTTTATAACTGCTACTGGTACACTAGTTCAAAAGCTGTCCACCACACTCACAGTAGTATCCCCTATCGGAGGCACGTCTTTGGGACTCATATGCACGGCCGTAAATACAGAACTCGCTGGACTCAGATTTGAGTTCAATTATCGGGTACTTGACATGACTGAGTACGATATTATATTCGGCATGGACTGGTTGGCTAGTTATCAAGCCAATATTGATTGTTATCGCTGAACAGTGACATTTTGGTCACCCGAGGGAAAGCAGTATATAGTTCATTCCGACAAGAAAATCAGAATGCAGGAAGGGTTGCACCATTTGGTGTTGAACAATATTGTCATCAACAAAGCACCAGTCACTGAGCTTCCAACAATTGTGAAAGAATTTGCTGATGTCTTTCCGAAAGAACTCCCTGGTTTACCACCTATGAGGGAGCTCAATTTTGAGATCAAGCTGTATCCTGGTACTTCACCAGTGTCTCTACCCCATTATCAGATGGCACAAGCAGAAATGTCCAAGTTGAAGAAGCAGCTTGATGAGTTACTCAGACTGGGTTGCATTCGGAACAGCACATCATCATGGGGAGCTCCAGTGTTGTTCGTGAAAAAGAAGGACGGTTCACTCAGAATGTCTGTGGACTACCGGAAGTTGAATCAGCTAACTGTTCGGAACAAGTATCCTCTACCCAGGATCGATGATTTATTCGATCAGTTGAGGGGTTCCAGTCACTTTTCCAAGATTGACCTGATGTCCGGTTATCATCAAATCCGGGTAAGGGAGGAAGATATAGAGAAGACAGCTTTCAGGACACGGTATGGACTATTTGAATTTGTAGTCATGCCTTTTGGGCTTACCAACGCACCGGCTGTGTTCATGGACTTAATGAACAGAATCTTCCGTCCATATCTGGATCAGTTTGTTATAGTGTTCATTGACGATATCCTGATCTATTCCAAGAGTCAGGAGGATCATGCTAAGCATCTATGAATAGTATTGAACACCTTGAGACAGAACAGGTTGTATGCCAAAGCAAGCAAATGCGAATTTTGGCTACTTGAGGTCAAAATCTTAGGGCATGTTATAACAGCTGATGGTATAGCCATTGATCCGGCTAAGGTGGCAGCAATGAGGGAGTGGAAAGCACCGAAGAATGTCACTGAAATCCGTAGCTTCCTGGGTTTGGCTGGATATTATAGGAAGTTCATCAGGGATTTCTCTAAAATAGCATCTCCATTGACTAGACTCACTCAAAAAGGGGTCAAATATGAGTGGTCAGAGCTGTGCAACCAGAGGTTTGAGGAGCTGAAAGAGACTTACAACTGCTCCTATTTTAATTTTGCCGGAAAGAGGCAAAGGTTATGAAGTACAATGCGATGCTTCAGGAGAGGGAATGGGATGTTCACTCATGCAACGTCATCGTGTGGTAGCATATGGTTCAAGATAGTTAAAGGTGCATGAACGTCTATACCCCACACATGATTTGGAATTAGCTGCAGTGGTCTTCCCTATTAAAAGTTGGAGACACTACTTATATGGTGAGAAATTTGAAGTACTTTCTGATCATAAGAGCCTGAATATTTATTTGATTAGAAAGAACTCAACTTGAGGTAGCGCAGATGGATGGAATACTTGGTAGATTATGAATTTGCGCTCCGATATCATCCGGGGAAAGTAAATTAGGTGGCGGATGCTCTCAGCCGCATATCTCATGCATCAGTGGCATGTCTGATCAGGACCGAATGGGAGATGTTAAACACCATTCGATAGTTCAATCTATACATCACAAACCATGGGAGTATGTACAATTTGATCATACGATCCAACATGGTTACAAAGATTGAACAGGAGCAGCGAGCAGATCCGGAAATGGCAGAGATATGGGCCAAGATGTCTAATAGCATGGTCATACCGGAATGGGAATTGCGACCAAGACAGGGTCTTGTATTCCGGGGAAGAATATATGAGCCAAAAAGTTGCAGGAAAGAGTTGTTGGTTGAGGCACATCAGACCAAGCTCTCCATACATCCGGGCAGTACCAAGATGTATCACGACCTGAAGAGGCATTACTGGTGGCACGAACTTAAGAGAGATGTGGCGGAATTTGTGGCACACTGCTTAACTTGTCAGCAGGTTAAGACGGAACACCAGAAGCCACCAGGGTTACTCAAACCCTTAGCAGTGCCGGAATGGAAATGGGAGCACATTTCCATGGATTTTGTAACAAGGTTGCCTAAGTCATCAAAGGGTAATGATGCAATATGGGTTGTGGTAGACCGATTGACCAAGTCGGCCCACTTTTTACCCATCAGGATGACGGATTCATTGGAGACATTGGGTCGGCGATATATCAAAGACATCATCAGATTACATGGTATCCCACGGACTATAGTATTTGACCGAGATGGCCGATTCACCGGCAGGGTATGGCAGAGTATGCAGTCGGCCATGGGGATCGATCTACTGACTAGCACAGCTTTCCATCCACAGACTGATGGACAGTCGGAAAGGACGATACAAACACTGGAGGACACGCTGAGGGCGTGCATGCTAGACTTCAAGGGTGGATGGAAGGATCATTTGCCACTGGTAGAGTTTTCTTATAACAATAGCTACCAAACAAGCCTTCAGATGGCACCATTCAAGGCTTTGTATGGTAGACCATGCAGGTCACCAGTGTGCTGGACCGAGGTCGGCGAGCCTGCGCTGATAGGACCCGAGTTGGTTGCAGAAACTACTGCACAGATTCAGTTGATACGTCAGCACTTATTCACTGCACAAAGTCGGCAAAAGAGTTATGCTGACAAAAGGAGGAGGTTTCTTGAATTTGAAGTGGGAGACATGGTATTCTTGAAGGTCTCACCACGAAAAGGGCACATGAGATTTGAGAAGAAAGGAAAATTGTCGCCAAGATATGTGGGATCGTTTCCAATTATAAGAAGGATGGGGGATGTAGCCTATCAGTTGGCACTTCCTTCGCAATTGGCGTCTCTACATGATGTATTCCATGTGTCGATGCTGAGGAAGTACAACCCCAATCCGTCTCATGTTTTGAATGTGTAAGACATAGATGTGCAAAGCGACGCCACTTACATCGAGAAGCCGGTCAGAATAATAGAGAATGAGCAAAGGGTGTTGCGGAATCGAGTGATTTTAGTTCGTCAAGGTAGTATGGGGTATACATGGTGTTTAGGAAGCCACTTGGGAACTTGAATCGGAAATGAGAACGGCTCACCCTGAGTTGTTTGTATGATTTGTTTTGAAATCCTACTTCGGTCGATTTTCGGGACGAAAATTTTAAAAAGAGGATTGTATTGTAATACCCTAGAATTTTCAATATATTAATATTTACGGAATTGCCATTGTGATTTATTTGATATGGATTTAAATGGGTAAGGTGTTGGGCCAATGGTCCAATCAAGACCAATGGTTGATAATTATGTTTACAAGACCAATAAATGGATGAGATGTACTCAAATGGGTCAAGAATTGTAATTGGGTCAAATTTTGGTAAATGGGTCAAAGGGACCCAAATGGGACCCAATGGGTCGAGATGGATATGATTAATCATTGATTAAGCTCAAAAGTTAATTTGGGATAAGTTTAATTTAATGTTTGAGTGGGATTGAGATAAATTAAATGATGGAGATGAGTGAGTTGAATTTATTAGTTGAGTTACATTAAATGAATGAGTTGAGTTGGGTGAGCTAAAAAAATGAGATGGATGGAATATTTATTTTTAAGTGAGTGAGGTGTGGAGATAAAAGGTTGTGAGGTTGTTTCAAATTCAAAACCATGAGGACGTTGGCCTGCATGGGAGGCTTTCCATGCATGTAACTCCCATTCTAAACAAATGAATGGGTGACGGTTTTGGGAGTTACAATTGTGGGGAGTTGTATTTCAAAGTTTAAAAGTATTAAGCACGTTGGAGTAGCATGGGATTGTGATCCCATGCATGTAACTCCTACAAAAGAGATAAATGCGGTGGCCGTTTGAGAGTTACAAATACAAGGGGTGATGTTATAAAGTTTGGTTTGTTAAGTTACAACAAACGTTGGCATGTAGGAATTTCATCTCCAAGATGAAACTCCCACATAAGTATTTGATGAAAGGTGGTTGTTATGGATTACCCATTTCAAACAAAAACCGTTGGAGCTTATGGGAGTTTTATTTCAAAAGGAAACTCCCACATGCAAGGGTAATGAGTGAATAGTGGAGAGAATGCAAACAACCACAAGGACATGCATAGAGACGTTGGAACATGGCAAGGTTTCATCTTAAAATGAAACCCCCATTTGGTTTGTTAATGAGAGAAGGAGCTATGGAGGGGGGTTACACAAATACAACCCAAAGAGACGTTGGATGTTTAGGGAGGTTTCATTTCATAGATGAAACCCCCAAGTAAGCATAAAGGGCATTGTTTAATATGGGAGTTACATGAGAGATAAACATTGGACTGAATTTGAGTAGCCAAAGAAGTTTCATTTCTTACTCTCTCTCTCTCTCTCTCCCGTGCTCGTCCTTCATCTTTCCAAAAGCAAGAACAACAACTGGTTACTGATTTGCAATCAGTCCTTGGTTGATTTCTTTCACCAAGAATAAAGCACACTTTGAGCAAAAGAGTTTGGCACTAAGGTTTAAGATCAAAGTTTCCTTTCTCTCTCTTTCTCCCTCAAATCCATATCATCTGGTTGAAGTATTCCAAGGAGATTACAGCGAGGTTGATCTCAGTTAGGAGAACAAGAGCGAAGAGGGAAGGCTAAGGATCTAAAAGGAGTCAAAGAACCGAAGGAGACGCGGTATTAGTAAGTGCATCATAACCTTTGTTGAATAAAATGGATTAGGGAATGTGATCCGGCCATTGTATGGCCAGATCCATCAATGGTTTAGATCTAAGATTATGATGTTTAAAAATGGTAAAATATGGACCATAGGGTTCGGCCCCATTGGATGGCCGAACCCCATGGAAAAACTTGGTGATTTTAATGGTGTTTGAGGGATAAAGTCCATATTGGGTAATGAAGATTTTTAAAGAATTTAAAGTGAAAATAGCTTACTGTTTTTTAGTAGCTATGGCTTGGCTGAAACATATTATTGTTATGGCTAATTTATGGATTAAAACCATGGACAAATGTTGGAAGGATTACACCAACAGAACCATAGGGTTCGGCCATACCATGGACTGTTTTGTTGGATAATTGGATTATGTTAATGTATGATATATGTTTATGATTTCGAAATTACATATCTCAATTATGGACTTAGTACTAAGGAGATTAAACATGAAAGAGGATGGAATTGGGGATTAAAATCTCTAGGGCGCGTTGATCTAACGCCCTATCTATACCCTTAGTGGATGACGCAGGAAAGGCAAAGAATGAGGATGGAGAAGGAAACCAAGCATAGGAGCTTGGGCAATATGAATGGATTTGAATGGACTTTGAATGGACTGTTTATTGACTGGTTATTTGAGTTATTTGGACAATGTAATTTGATAATTAGATGTGTTGGCATGTAATAATGTAGTTAAGTAGCTACTATGGTTTGGTTTATTTGGATGGTTTGGAATGATTGGTAGTCTAAGGTTATTTAGTAATTTTGAAGAATAAATCATGTACTTTGCTATCTTAAGTTATACATTGAGTAGATATAGGTTCTATTATAACCTCAGTTAGATTAAGACTAAGTTAATTCCGCAAGTTATATTTGTACCATGTGTGGATCAATTCTTATGGACTTAATCCATACGCACATGGGCTTGGGCAGTTAAGGGTTGGACTTTAGAAATCCGAACTTAACTCGCGTCGTGACACTCCGCCCCGATCACTTGAGTATTTATTATAAAAAATAAAAAATAAACTTTGATAATTAGAGTGAAAAGGGCGGGATGTTACAGTAATAGATCTGGCCTTGGTTCATCTAAGTCAATCAAAAGACCTATGAACCAAACTATGTTTGTGAAAAGGAATATGTCTCATGCTCCAAAAGGAAAATGTTTTTATTGCAATAAGATTTGTAAGGACCCAGAATTTTAAATCCTCTTATTATGTAATTTCTTTTATCATATAAATGAAATATATGATTTTGGTCCAAATAATGTAAATGTTTATTGAAAGAAATAAAGGGAAACTAAAGTTTCTTGAAAGATACATCGACCTAGTCGATGTATTGGGGAGTCTGAACATTTCCAGGAAGTACATCGACTGGATCAATGTATCGGGGAAAAGATCATCAAATGGGTTGACACATCGACAAAGTAGATGCGTCGAGTAGACGGAACGTCTTCAGTAGACGCTCTGTCTACCACCGCCCAAACCATTTGTTTTTCTACGCATGGACAACCCTTCAGTTTTCAAAAATTCGATTAAGCGTCTAGGGATATTAAAAGATGAAAATAAAAATAAGGGAAAATGAAAGGAAAAGAAAAGAAAAGAAAGAAAGAAAAATAGAGAGAAGAAAACAGAGAAACAGAGTGCCTGACCACCCATTTTTCTCATCCGAGTACACCCTCTCACTCACATCGAGTCAGAAAGGAAGGTGGAAAACAAGGAATCAAGGGAGATCAGATTTTACCCATTCAAGCACACTTGCGAGTCACTCGAGGTAGGTGAACTTCTGATAGTTTTGAGTAAATAAATGACACTCGGTTGTTTAGAAAGTGAAACGTACAAATGACGAACTTATCTTGGGAAGACCTATCGACAATGTTGATATGTCGGCTTGAGGTACAACAGATGTAATATGGAGAAAATGGCTGATGAATTGGTCTCAGCACGACCCATCGACAGTGTCGATGTTTCGGTTTGAGTATGGTAGAACCGTAGATGAAATAAGAAGATGATGAACTTAAGGAAGGACAATGTATCGACCAGATCGATGCATCGACCTGGGTATGATAAAATATTAATGAAATTAGTTACAATATGATGTATCGATTAGATCGATATATCGGTCTATCGGTCTGGAAATAACCAAAAATGAATGAAAATATGAGAAAAGAAGAATGAGTCTGTGGACATATCGACTGTGTTGATATGCCCACCAGATCATTAACCGATGTATCGACTAAGGTCAACATATCGGTCTGAGTATACTGGAAATGATATTAAAGGCAATGAAATGATTTAAGGTCTATGCATCGACTATGCTGATGTATCGACAAAAACATGTACAGATGTATCGAGTGGATCGATAATGTAGTCGGGAAACAAAGGATGACTTAAGAAATTGATAAATAAAATTAGGAGGATGTGTCGACAGACTTGACACATCGATTGTATATATTATTAAATGTATCAACTGTATCGATATATGAGACTCGAAGAGGAACTGGAAAATATGAACTGAAGCAGACATAATCCAATCGACATATCGAGATGATCGATGTGTCGACTGTGTCCAGAGGCTATATATCAACAGTGTCGCTATGTTGGGCTGAAACAGAGACAGTTTATCAAAGTTAATATAGTTTCTATTGAAAATCAAATATAAAATGGATTCTTTCAGATTTGGAAAGTAGTACAATTGATCTTTAGGTTTGGAGTAAACCTACACAAATTAAACAAGAATTTTATGTGATAGTAACTTATAAATTATGATTTGAACATGTACATGGAGAAAAGGAGTCAAGTGTGATTCCGACGTCGTTCGAACAAACGTGTGAATATTTTTAGTTGATCACTTTCGATCAGGTAGGAGTTCCTACTTTATTGAAGCACAACAATGTGAATGGTTTTGATAAATATTGATCTATGAGATCTTGATTTTATTATACTCATTATCTTATATAGAAATGATATTTGATGCAATAAACTATTTGATGCATGGTTTTGGCATCATAATTGCACACATTACCTCATGCATTGTTGCATGGGAGGGTTGATCTGAGAGAGCCAAGAAGAACTGTTCAGACTTACTTGTTCTCATATACAATTAGTCGAATATTGGATTTTGGCCCTGTTCCTTGATATGAATGTTACGGCTTAATTGGCCCAAAGAGCTCCTGGGAAGGTCTCGAAACCCTGTGTAGAGAGAGGAGACCACACTCCACCTATAGTCTTGGTTAATTTGTGGATGGGTAACAACACCCTGGTGGTTGCCTCCTCAAATGTTGTGGACATAAGTGACCAATTATTAAGAATCATTGATTGAAGTAATTTGTTATTATCTGATGTATGGAAATGGGTGGGCATATCATTGATGCGTGACACCCATGGTATATCATTTTTTATGATTTCTAATTTATAAGACTTTGGTACATCTTCTATATTGAATTTGAGAAACATTTGTTAACCATATTTTGAGATTTTCCTCATTGCCTTATTATATGATATTATGATATTTCACACTTTGTGCATTTTGTGATCGGAATTTCCTACTGGGCAAGTAGACTAAGCCCATACATTTTTCCCCTAGATGTTAACACAAATCAGGGTAAAGGAGAAGAAGTTGGACCTAGCGGTAGCCATGCTTGACGAAGAGATGGTTCTGGAGATGCTTAAAGAATATCATAGTTCTTATTTTGGCATTTTGATAGAACTATGTAATTTCATAGGATCATTGATGTAATAATTTAGATAACTTCTATTTTTGATATAGTTTGATATTTTGACTTATTTGGTTAAATAATTTTCAACTTTACTATCAAATGTTTAGTATTATAATTCCGCAAAGGGTGACCATTTGGACACCCCACTTTTCTTTTAAGAGACACCCCATTTCAAAATTTGTATGAAAATTACCATTTTGTCCCTCAATTTTTTTAAAAAGATGATTCCTCCACACAAACGTGAGGGGCAAAATGGTAATTTCACATGAAATTTTGAAATGGGGTGTCTCCTAAAAGAAAAGTGGGGTATCTAAATGGCTACCCTTCCGCAAAATATTATTTCCGTATGGATTGTTTCACAAGTCCTATACTAGCACATGTAAAAGTATTTGGTGGGTTGACCCACGTGTGTGCTAGAATTACGCTAGTCGAGGGTCGGGTCTTCGGACTCGGACTCGGACTCGGCTCGGGTCGGGTCGTTTCGTATCCGTTCCTTTTTCATTTTCAAAAAAAAAAAAATTACTCTGATTTAATCAATGGAAAAAG
Source organism: Chimonanthus praecox (assembly GCA_022113865.1). Lineage (NCBI taxonomy): Eukaryota > Viridiplantae > Streptophyta > Magnoliopsida > Laurales > Calycanthaceae > Chimonanthus > Chimonanthus praecox. The sequence continues at coordinate 44,818,859 of CM039089.1, read as the reverse complement.
GGAGGTCGTTACAAGATTGGCCATTATAAGATGGAATGCAATCTTAGGATGAGACACTTAAGGGATCAAGCCTTTAACAACCCACCCAAAGCTTAGGTTAAAAAGGATAAACCTCCAAGGAAGGTGGATCAAATGCAAGACTCCTTTTTCTAACAATTGTATGAAGTTTTGAAGGAGTTAAGGAAGCCAAGGTTGGGACATCAAAAATATGTTCAAAGGAAGAAATATGAATCCCCAACCTCAACCATTTGGGTACTAAAGACATAGAACATCACGCATGCCTTGCCTTGGTCTTAGACTCATATGAATATCTCAAGACCATTGCAATTGAACTTCACAAGATGTGCAAGTGAATTCAAATAGTTTGTGTTATGGACATGAAAACTTTGGCCAACCACAAGCTTTGACTTTATTTTTCCTCGCTATAGTACTAATGACGCTTGGAAAGCCATACATTAATGGACATTTGATTTCAAAGTCCTATATGTGTTTCTCAGATGTGTCAAACATGCATGATAGGTTTACACATTTGAATCTTGATTGAAATCTTTGCTTATTTCTTGCATTTTTCATTCACCTACTTGATTGGTGTATATGTCAAATTGAATGGAACTTGTGCAAGATAATTTTGTGGCATAATTGTGCTTTATTAATGTGATTACAATGTATTCATGCCATGTGTTTTTGAAAATCTAAGAAGAAGATTTTTCAAAATGAGAAGTGCTTAAAAAGGAAAATTTGTATTCTATCCTAGCGACATGTCGCCAACGGCGATGGATCGACAACGACTGATCGTCTTTGACGATGTCTCGTCCGTGTGCAAAAGGATTTAAGTTAAAACCCTGTGTTCAAAAACCACTCATCCTTGTTTGGTTTTTTCATCGCTGCTCTCGCCCCTTTCTCCCTTGTTGCGACCTCTCTTGCCATAGCCTTCCCTAAGTATCCTTCTCCGGCCATTATCTATGGAATATTCTTCTGGAAATTGTTTCTCCAACGTGTGAGACCCTTGCTCTCTTGGATTTGAACAATTTTTTTGGTTGGGTAAGTCTCAGATTTCCTCTATTTCGATTTTTCCTTGAAATCAGTTTAGGAAAACTAGAAATCATGCCTAGAATGAAGATCCCTAGTTTCTATGAAGTTCTTGCAAGTGAGGATAACCCAGAAGCTTCCTCTCCTCCCTCAAAAAAGGAAAAATATGCGATTCCAAATAAATCTGGGCAAAATGTCCCCACGAAAATTATTGCTCGAACATCTACACCCTGTAGCATTTTTGCTCAAACCTCTAATTGGGAAATGTCTCGTCTTGAGAGACTCCATAAGCTCCCAGTCACTAGGCGTGGCTCTTCGTCTCAACCTCAACCCCAACCTCGGCCTGAACCTGAAATTGTAGAAGAAAAAGATGAAGTTGGTGAGGAAAACCATTCTGAGTCTAATGAAGAGACTCAATCAGATAATGAAGGGGATGAGGAACAAGGACCATTGTGGAATATACTGTTCTCAAGAATTTGAACATGGAGTGGAAAAGTTGTGCCAAGGATTTAGCTACTTGCAAAGCCCTTCCCACCTAAAGAAGATGGGATGGGAAAATTTGTTGGAATGGGGTGGAAAGATGTACCCTTCACTTGCCAAAGTAATGTTCTGCTCCATTGGACAGCACCAAGACAAGAACTGTGAAAGTTCCCTTTAAACAGTGTGCTAGAACAATGACCCTAAAAGGGGGGTGAATCGGTCAATCTAATGTCATTGGTACTTTTTGAAATTAACTTGATTGATTAGTTAAATGGAGTGGATACAACAATCAAGAGTGTGTGTGTTAGCAAATGTGATTAAACAATCAACACAAGAAAATAGTTCTAACACCACAAACACAAAGACACAAGATGTATAGTAGTTCGGTTCGCCAACCTACATCCACTGTTAGGACTTGCCAACCTTGAACTATCCCCAAATTCACTATGTGGGGACTTACACCCTCACAATTAGAGTAAGAATTCCACCTCACTCAATTGGCTGGGAATTCCACCCACCACTGTGCCAAAGATGACGCTCTAGAGTCTTTTATAGTGATTCCTGAGCAAATCCCCTTAATCCACTTTCTGGTTATAGGTTTTAAAAAGAAAATTAAAGCCAAGAAGCATTTGCCTTAAAGCTCTTTCTCGCTGATGTGTGCTTCTTGAAGAACCCACCCAAGCTGTGTCGATGCTTCTCATTGTAGCCGTCGTAATGCAATCACAATCTCTAGGTGACAAGGAAACTTGGCTTAACCAAAGCTTTCCTAGTTTATGGCTTTCTCACTTGCAAACTCAATCCGAAGATTGGTTGTTTACGATCTCTCTCCTCCTCTCTTCCTCACTTGCAAACACAATCAATAAATTGGTTGGTTATAATCTTTCCCACATGAGTGTTGATCGTTCCTTAGAATGTATAACTCTTTTTAGCTCAAGGAAGATAGTAAAAAATCACACAACACTCATATTTATAGAGGAGTTTTAACGGTCATTTAGACTGTCTAGGACCGACAGGTCGGTGGCACTGATGGGTCGATATTCATATTTATTACCGTTCAACCACGCGACCATTGCGCATTAAATGCACTCCCAACGACATAATTACTTCCCGACCAACATATCGGTGTTGCCGATGGGTCGACAGTTATGGCACCGAAGGGTAGGTCCATACGAGAGACTCGTTCTCGTACTGCAAAATATGCTTGACAGTAGTTTCCACTTTGGAAACCTGTTACCCAGAACGACCTATTACCCTTTGCCTAGGGGTCCGACTTGTTACTATCGATCGGTCTTGATATACCGAGATGTATGTTTTATCAAGAGCCCTTATGAGTTCACAGTTTAGAACTCATAAGTTTTATACCCACGAGTCATCGACCATGAGGAGTCGTTCAACTTTATCACCGAAGGGTCGGTGCACACTAGACTCTCGGTCAGAGACATATCCAGAATGAAAGTTCGAAGATCCAGAACTAATGTCAATCCGGCCGACTAGTCCTTGACCACGATGGGTCGGTCTTGTCTCCACCGAGGGGTCGATGAGATAGACTGGTCATGATGACAGTGAACATAGTTCATGTTTCCAAGTTCACTTCCAATTCATTGTTCAACATCCTCTCTAGGCATATTATGTCCTCTCTCGGGTGTGGGTTCCACCTACGACCATCTATGGCCATATACCTATTTTTGTGATTGCCATGACGATGAGCTTTGAGCTTGGTGGAGCATGATCTTCTTCCTTGATCATCTTGAGTCTTCAAGCTTCTTGGCAAGTGCTTCTACCTGAGTCATGAAATTGATAAACAGGGACTCGGCCAAACCGGGGCACTAACAAACTGTTTTGGGATTGAATTTCAAAATGGGGAAACTGAAGTGATCACTCCTCAACTTGTGTCTTAGTTTATTGGGATACCTATCTTAAAAAATGGCTACATCCCTGAAATTCCCAAAACCATTCCTTGAAAACACTGTTAAAAACCTTACTATACTGTCTCATGGTCATTCCTTTGAAGACTGATGTAGCCATTTTTTTTATTCTCAATAGTCTCATGGTCACTTTACTGTACTCCATTGCAATTGGTGCAAAGTTTTGTCTTCCAAACTTGATGTGCTCCACCATCATCAAATATTCAAACTCCTCCAAGTCGAGCCATCCTCCCTTCTGCTATCTTATGTCTAGAATTGCATAACATTTTGGTGTCAAGCTTCTCAAGAGCGATGTTCCATCTGGTATCAGAATTCTTGACACAACTGCTGTCAAGAAGTGCTTGGGTGATGAACTTTTTAATTTAATCTTTGGGCCCATTGCATCTACCTCAACTCGACCTTCATTCTCTTTTGTTCCTGTATTTGAAGATGTTGAAGAAGAAGAAAAGGTACCTGTGTTCGACTCTAGCAATAGTTTGTAGAGGATCGTCTTGAAGCTCTCTCAAGACTATAGGATGAAATATTTGTTCCTCTTGAAGGACGTCTGAATGAATTGTCAGAATTTGTGAAGAAATTAGTTCAGATCATCCTCTCTTCTATCACCTCCTCTTGCAAGTCAAATGATGCAGTCCTTCCTCCTCCTCCTGCAGTCACATAGTTTTTCTTATATTTCATATGGTTTTATGTTTTGAAAAATTTCATTTTGGATATCTAAACCTTAAGCACCCTTAGTGCATCCATATTTTGTGCACTGAATGGTGAAATTTCTCCCTTTGGTCCTAGAACACGATTGATCCTAGAGGAAGGAGGGGGGGGGGGGGTGAATAGGTCAATCTAAAAATCGTTGGTCCTTTTTAAAAATTACTCGATTGATTAATTAAGCGCAACGGATATAACAATCAAGTATGTGTGTTAGCAAATGTGATTAAACAATCAACACAAAGAATTAGCTCTAATATCACAAGCACAAGGACACAAGATATATAGTGGTTCGGTTAGCCAACCTACATCCACTATTAAGACTAGCTCAACCTTGAGTTATCCTCAAATTCACAATTAAAATAGCAATTCCACCTAACTCAATCGGCTGGGAATTTCACCCACCATATGTAAGATAGGAATTCCACCTATTTGAATTGGCTAGGAATTCCACCCACCATGTATGCCACAGACTACGCTCTAGATTTTTTATAGTGGTTCCAGAGCCAAGCCTCCTAAATCCACTTTCACAGGACAAAGATTTAAAACAAAATTAAAACCAAGAAGCACTTACCTTGTGTGCCGAGTTAATTCCGACGCTTCGCTTTGTAGCCGTCGTTGAGCAATCACACTTTCAGGGTGACTAGGAAACTGGTTCTACCAACATCTTTCCTAGTTTATATCTTTTCCTTTCTCCTCTTTTTCTCTATTTCATTAACTCAATCAATAGATTTGTTGTATTTGATTCTCAAGTGTAGGTACAAGAGAGTTGATTGTTCCTTAGAGTGTGTGAATTTTCTTAGTTTAAGGAAGATGGTTAAATGATAACACAACTCTCATATTTAAAGAGGAATCAACACAATTTTTCAAACTATCTAATATCGACAAGTCAGGGGCATCGATGGGTCGGTGTTCATATTTATTATCATTCAACCACCCGACCGTTGCACATTAAATGCATTCCCAACAGCATAATTAATTCCCCGTCGACAGGTCAATATCACCGATTTGGTCGACAGTCATGGCACCGAGAAGTCGGTACATACAAGGGCCTCGATCTAGGGAAACACCATGCAGACAGAGTTTCATGTCTCGAAACTTGTCCTGCCCAGAACGACCTGTCACCCTTTAGCGATGGTCGGTCCTGGTACTCTCGATCGGTCTTGAATTACTGAGATGTCTGTTTTCTCGATAGTCCACTTGAGTTCTAAGTTCTAGAACTCATAAGTTATCATCGACGAGTCGTTGATTGCGAGGGATCACTAAGTTCATCATCGAGGGGTCGGTGCATACGAGACTCTCGATCAGAGGCATACCTAGAATGACAGATCAATGTTCCAGAACCTTTGTCAATCTGGCCGACCATTCTTTGACCAGGATGGGTCGATCTTGTCTCCACTGAGGGGTCGGTGAGAACGACTGGTCGAGCTGATAGTGAACTTAATTCATATATCCAAGTTTGTTTCCAATACACTGTCAAGCTTCCTCTCTAGGATTTTTATGATTTTACCATTTGTTCAACTAAGCCTAGGAATGGTCCTCCTAAGGTGTGGGTACTACCTAAAGTCATCTATTTCCAAATACCTGTCTTGTGATTGCCATAACGATGAGCTTCAATCCGTGGGGCATTATCTTCAATCTTGATCACCTTGAGTTTTCAAGCTTCTAGCAAGTGCGTCTTCCCGAGTCATGGAATTGAGAAACATAGGGACTCGGCAAAGTCGGGGCACTAGCAAATGGTTTGAATATCAATGCTATGGTTTGGTTTATCTTATGTATTGTTGTGTATGTGTGACACTATCATCTTCTTTCTCATGTTTGTGCTAATATCATTTTATTACATAAAAATTCATGTAAAATTGCATGAGTTGGTTTTTATATTGGCATTTTTTAAGATGAGAAGTTTGGAGAAGCACAAGTTTGTGCTTAAGACCCATTGTCAATTTTTGACAAAAAAGGGGAGAATTTTAGAATCTTGGAATAAGCTTGAAGTATGAGGGAGGCCAATCTTGAAGTATGGGGGAGTAAGAAGTGACATTGAGAACATTTCTCAATCACTAGTCCATATATTGTGGGGGAGTAATTTTGTGTTTATTACTCATGCTTTTGGACTAATGAACTAATGAGAAACTCTAGCTTACATCTAGCTTGCTTGTGGTGTACTATACAGGTATATTTTGAAAATGAAGCAAGCAGAGCAAGAATATGAAGCAAGCCTAGAGTACTCAATGTCATTTGAAATTATCTGAAATTGTTGTATTACTTACATTCAAATGAGTTGTAATGGGATTGAGTTTTGTATTTGAGTCTGTAATTCATAGCTTCTACGTTTTGTCCCAAAATTGACAAAGGGGGAGATTGTTAGCAGCCCGGTTGACTAAGTCATCTTTTTGTCAATTTCATGACTAAAGAGAAGCATTGCTTTGGAAGAATGAAGACATGAATCAAGACTCAAGTGGCGAGAAGGTTGAATCAAATTCAAGAATGGAAGATCATGTGAAGATTCAAGATCATCTGTATATGGCAATCACAAAGGTAAATTGGCCATTGATACTCTAGGGTGGACCCCACACATAAGAAGACCTTGAGTAGGCTTAGAAAACATATTGGTAAAATTAATCTAGCCTAAGTGGACCAAGATAGTCAACAGAACCAGATAGACTTAAACTTGTAAAATTCACATACTGTCAGGACGACCTATCTTGCATGGCGACCCATCGTTAGGTACAGAACAGACCCATTGTTGTACAAGATTTGTGGTCTGGAATGACAAAGGTTTTGGTTAGAAAACACTGTCAAACAGGTTCCCTCTCAGGCAGAGACCATCGTGGCTACTGACCCATCATAAATGACAGGGATGACCAATCGTTGTCCATGACTTGTCGGCTGGTATTTTCAGAGTTCTGGTTGGAAATACTCTGTAAAATACAGTTGGTCTCAGGACTATAGTATCGACATTGGAGACCCATTGGCATTGGGCTCGACGACCCATCATGGATTGTGACCCATCGTAACTAACTGTTATTGTGTCATTGGAGGTGTGTTGATGTGCAAATTTTACATTTATAAATCTCGCAAGCATATGAACCAATTGACAGTATAGCATATGAGTGCGAGGTCGAACCCACAGGAAATCACAAAATATATGTTATAAATTAAATTAGTACCTTTAAAATGATGTAATATTGAGAAAAATGAATTAAACATAGATTTGAAAGAAAATAAATAAAAAAATATATTCTATTTGGAAAACCAAGTGAACACCATTTTTTATTTAACTTGTGAATCTCATCAAATCAATCCATTTTATTTTTAAATCGGTGAATCATGAATATGTAGTCTCATTTTTAATAAAAATTGCAAAGTTCAAGATTAGAATTCTATATTTACAATCCTAGTTAAAGAATCTTGAGGAAAGAGATTGATTTGATACATGAATTAAATAAATCAAGTACAATGAACAAATAAATAAAAATGAATACAAAAGTAAACAAACATATACAATAAGAAAATAAAGTAATCAATAAAAATGAATCAAACACTTTGAAATACAACATGCAACAAAAGTAAGTAAGCAAGTACAATGAAATTAAATAAACATACAACAAAGCAATCATTTAAAAATAGATTAGATAGAAAATAAATGACATAGCAAAATAAAGTAAACAACATAAATCAATTGACAAGTAAAATAAATGATAAAATAAAACAAGACATAATTTAAAGGTGGTTATTGAAATTTTCTCTCATCGCCCAAACTAAATAAACAAACATGAAACCTAGATCTGAAATTCAACGCTTAGAATTCAAAAATCAATTCATGCCATTTAATTAAAAATTCATAAACTTTTATCCAATTAATGTTTAGATTTCAGATTCAACACTTACAACCTAAGTTCTAACCTAACAAAGGATATATATTTGAAATTAAATAAAAAGGGCATTGAAAAATAATCTAAATAATCGGACTTTTCAGGATTCTAAAGAAACAAACGTCTTTTATTTATTTAATGGAAGAATTCAAGTATAGGCATACATAAGATTAAGTACAAGAAAGACAACATATAGGAGTTGGATTAGGAATGGGATTTTTTAGTTTGACATTTAGGGATTATGGTTTGTTTTATGCAATGGTAAATGGATGGATGAGATTGAGAGATGAGATGAATAAATGGATGGATGATGAGAAGATGATTTGGAGGGTTGACCTAGGTGAAATTCGAATGTAGTGTGTTGGATTTGTGAAATGGTGTGTGACATGGATGATTGGGATGATGAGGTGTGTTAGGATCCTAGGAGTGTATATGGGTTTTTGTCTCAGTGCATGGAGAGTTTTTAGTGCTAAAATCGTGTGGAGTATGTGGAGGGATAGGGTGGTGACAAGGTATTTGCGCATAGAGCCTACTTGGGCTCCAAATTGTTCTAACTTAGGGTTTTTAGTGAATAAATGGCTAACATAGATTGGGGTTAAATCTAATGGCTCCAAGGTGTTTCGATAAAAATAATTTATATGAATGATATGGTAACCAATGAAGTGTTTGGATTTAAGGGTTGAGATTGATAGATGGTATGATGAATGGCCTAAATTTAATTCAAGATATGCTATGAGATGGATTAGCATGGAGGCTCTAGGGTTTTACCTAATATGAAGTGGATGGTTGTAATGAAATGTCCTAAAATCTAATGGTTGGCAAATGGATACCTAAAATTAATTATGATAATAATGAGATGTTTTATGAATGAATGAGATTCTAAGGAACCTATATGATAGATGGATTTGATGGACAAAATCTAAGATAATGCATGTATAGATTGGATATGGTAGGTGGATCTACTTTTGGTATAAGAGATGGAAGGTGGAGATTTAAGATGGGAAATGGAGGGTGGAGATTAAATGTGCATGGAAGAGAGAGGGATTAGGGTTATGGATTTCGGCCATGGGCTTGTGGATCACAGGGTGAATTTCAAACTAGGACCATAGAGCTTATTGGATTTTGGATCTTGGACCTTAACTCATGGACTTCATCTTAGGCCCACTTGACTTGAACTTGAGCTTGAGACTTGGGCCTTTGTTGGACTTTGGAGTGCTTCATTGGCCTAGCCCATTTTTGATATGTGCATGGACTACCTGTGGCCTGGCCCAATGCTGGCCTGTGGAGCTTAGCTTGGCCCATATGAAGTGGTTATTGGCCCATTTGATCTTGAATTTCAGGCTTTGGCACTTGAATTGCATGTTTTCTCTTCCAAAATTTAATAATTAATTCACCACTTAAATTCTAAAAATAATTAATTAATCTTAGACTCTCATAATTGGATCTAGATTAACTAATTTACATGGAAAAACCAAAAAGTGGCATGAATTAAATTATTAAAATTTCAGGTCTTCACTTTTAAGCTCTAATCTTGCAATTATCCACTGAATTGAGATGATTTCCCTGAACTTTCCATTTTTATCTACAAAAGTAGAAAATGACATTAAATACATGTGATATATACAAAATCAAGGCTAACTAGTCCAATAATCAGGGGTAAAAATGTAATATTTCAATGCTCAACAAATACCTTCAAACTCAGATTTTGCTAGTCCTCGAGCAAAACTTCCTAAAAAGACTAAAAACAAATGAAAGCACCCAAATCTTAGACTAACCTAATCTAAACCTAAACTATACCACTTTCGCTGGTACTCTCGATTGTATTTAGCGTATGCAACAAGCCTTTAAACCCCTACGTTTCTCCTAGTGGACGAGTTATAGTCTCTTGAGGGCATATAGTGATGATACCCACAAACATCAATGTCTTTAGCAAAAACAAAGAGACAAGGGGTCTAAGTATCATACAACTCTAGAGTTCATTTTACAAGACTTATACCCAAAGTGTAGTTTTTGCTTAGTCAATAATAAGAAAGACTTCTTTTTCCAAACAATCACTAGTTTTGTACCAACCATTGGAAAATGGGGTCCGACTGCAAACCTCATTGGCTATATCTCTCAGAAAAATTAATACTTAGAGGTTTGGGTTCATTTTCTATCAAGGTATATGTGAGAAAAGTTTATGTATTCAAATCAAAATATCTCACATATGTATTAACAAAGACGACACATATCAAGGAAAATAAATGATCTCATGAATGGATGCGACTTTCCTGAGAACGTTGAGTCAAATACCATCAGTTTCCCTCCACTATTCTCCACATGAAACAAACTATTTTTGGTTTAAGGTCAATAGGAATTCCTAATAGGACGAAACATGGCTTGGGATTGGGTAAAATCAAAGAAGGACAAAAGACTCTAAAAGTAATACTTTGGACAAAAATGGTTAGAGGCCTTCGTGATTTTGAAATGGGATATTCTTCTTCTATTTTTCTTTTCAGCATTTTTCAAAGTATTTATTTTTCTTTATTTCTCTCTTCTTATTCACATCCTTCTTTTGGTGTCCGGATGTTCTCTTTTTTTTTTTTCCTTTTTTTCCTTCTTTTAGTGCTCTTTATTTTTCAGAGTACCATCCCAATTTTTCATCTCTAACCTTTTCTGAGTTCTAGAATAAGTTACAGATGTTTCAGTGAGGTTCAAACTCCACAACTAGAGTTGGATATGGTAAACTTGGTTGATCAATAAATTAGGCTAATTTTTCAATAAGGCTCAAAATGGGAACTATCAGGATAAAATGACCAAAGGTAGGCTCGAAAGGATCGAACAATCCAAAAATGGCCTAAATCATATCCTAAGCTTCAACAGGTGCTTTCCTTGTGTTAGTGCCCCAGCTTACTGAGTCCCTAAGTTTGTCAATTCCATAACTCGAGAAGAAGCACTTGCTAGAAGCTTGAAGACTCAAGATAATCAAGATTGAAGATCATGCTCCACCGGATTGAAGCTCATCGTTATGACAATCACAAAACAAGTATTTGTCCATAGATGACTCTAGGTGGTACCCACACCTTAGGAGGACCATTCCTAGGCCTAGTTGAACAAGTGATAAAATCATAAATAGCCTAGAGAGGAAAGTTTGACAATGAATTAGAAGTGAACTTGGAAATATGAATTAAGTTAACTGTTAGCTCGACCAGTTGTTCTCACTGACCCCTCGGTGGAGACAGGATCGATACATCGTGTCAAAGATTAGTCGGCCAGATTCACAAAGGTTTTGGATCATAGAACTGTCATTCTAGGTATGCCTCTGATCGAGAGTCTCGTATGCACTGAACCCTCGATGATAACTTAACGACCCCTCGTGGTCAACGACTCATCGATGATAACTTATGAATTCTAGAACTTAGAACTCAGATGGACTCTCAAGAAAAAAGACATCTCGGTATTTCAAAACCGATCGAGAGTACCAGGACCGACCCCTCGGTAAAGGGCGACATATAGTTCTGGGCAAGACAAGTCTCTGGACATGAAATTCTGTCTGCATAGTGTTACCCCATATTGAGACCATCGTATGGACCGACCTCTAGGTGCCATGACTGTCGACCCATCGGTGACACCGACCTGTCGATAGGGAATTAATAATGCCGTTGGGAGTGCATTTAATGTGCAACGGTCAGGTGGTTGAACGGTAATAAATATGACCACCGACCCATCGGTGCCACCGACCTGTCGGTACTGGACAGCTTGAAAAACTGTGAAAACTCCTCTATATATATGAGCGTTGTGTTATCATTTAATGATCTTCCTTGAACTGAGAAAAGTCACACACTCAAAGGAACGATCAACCCTCTTATGCCTTCACCTGAGAATCATATACAATCAATCTATCGATTGAGTTATAGAGAGAGAAGGCGATGAAGAAGGGAAATATACAAACTATGAAAGATTTGGTAAAACCAGTTTCCTAGTCACCCTCGAATTGTGATTGCTTTACAAAGGCTCCAAAGTGGAGCGTTGGCACAAATTGGGTGGATCTTTAAGAAACACACATCTTCGAGAAAGAACTTCAATGCAAGTCCTTCTTGGTTTTAATTTTATTTAAAACCTTTATCCTATGAAAGTGGATTAAGGAGGCTTGGCTCTAGAACCATTATAAAAAATCTAGAGCGTCGTCTATGGCACATGCGGTGGGTGAAATTCCCAGACAATTGAGTGAGGTGGAATTCCTACTCTAATTGTGAGAGTGTAAGTCCCAACTTAGTGAATTTGGGGATAGTTCAAGGTTGAGCTAGTCCTAACAATGGATGTAGGTTGGCTAACCGAACCACTATATATCTTGTGTCCTTGTTCTTGTGGTATTAGAGCTAACTCCTTGTGTTGATTGTTTAATCACGTTTGCTAACACACGCACACTTGATTGTTATATCCGCTGTGCTTAATTAATCAATCAAGGTATTTTAAAAGGACCAATGATTTTTAGATTGACCTATTCACCCCCTTCAAGGGTGAATCGTGTTCTAGCACCAAGGGAGAACTTTCAATTGGTATTAGAGACTTGTGCTCTTCATAAAAGATTTAACCATCTAAGTTGATCCGTGCTAGAACACCTTCATCGGTACTCCAAAATTTGCTCACTACTCTCTATTATTTGTTTATTCTTACTTGAAAATAAAAATAGAAAATAAACTTGCATCCCATGATGAAGGAGAATGGACCTGTATCCAAGATGAGTTTATTGGAAAATATTGTACATCTTTGGAAAACTCCACCTCTCATAACAAATTGGAGAATCAAGAGAGGTGAAAGTTTAAATTGTTTCAAAGCCTCCATGGGTGATGCTCAAGAGGGATCCTCAAGTGAAGATGAGGATAGTAAAGAGGATCTTGATAAGGATGTTGACCTCTAAGACTCATAAAATGCTCTGTATCTAGAAAATGAGAAGTTAGCTGAGAAGGTAGACATGCATAAATCTGAAAAATTAAACGTTGTAAACCAACTGGAAGTCTTGAGGGAAGACTATAAGTCTCTCACTTTAGAGTTGAAATCTTCAAATGAAGAAGTTTTGAAAATCAAAGAAATTGAAGTATACCTTTAAGAAACATTAAAAAGACAAAGGGATGACATCAAGATGCTGAATAATGTCAACGAAAATCTTGAAGGTTATGTTGTTAAATTGACTCTAGAGTTACAAGACTTAAGAAACCATAAAGAGAAGTTTCAAGATAAGTTTACTCAAGGCGAAGAAAGATTGGAAAAACTCTTAAAAATGGGTAAAAAGTTTGGCGATAGGTCGGGTCTTGGTTCCTCATTGGAAACCAATGGACCTATTAGCCAAAGGATGTTTGTTAAGGGAGATGTGCCTAAAAACCTGAAGGGTAAGTATTTTTATTGCCATAAGGTTGGACATGATAAGATGGAATGTGTTAGTGCACCGGCTTGCCGAGTCCCTACGTTTGTCAATTCCATGACTCGAGAAGAAGCATTTGTTAGAAGCTTGAAGACTCAAGATGATCAAGATTGAAGGTCATGCTCCAGCAGATTGAAGGTCATTATTATGGCAATCACAAAACAGGTATTTCGTCGTAGATGTCTTTAGGTGGTATCCACACCTTAGGAGGACACTTCCTAGGCTTAGCTAAACAAATGGTAAAATCATGAAAAGGCCTACAGCGGAAGCTTGACAGTGAATTGGAACCCAACTTAGAAATATGTATTTGATTTCACTGTCAACTCAACCAGTAGTTCTCACTGACCCCTCGGTGGAGACAGGATCGACCCATCGTGATCAAAGACTGGTCGGCCAAATTGACAAAGGGTCTGGAACATAAAACTGTCATTCTGGGTGTGCCTCTGATCAAGAGTCTCATATACACCGACCCCTAGGTGAAAGGAGGAAATGACCCCTCGTGCTCAACGACTCTTCGATAAAGACTTATGAATTCTAGAACTTATAACTCATGTGGACTCTCAAGAAAACAGGTATATAGGTAATACAGACTGATCGAGAGTACTAGAACCAACAAATTGATAAAGGGCGACAGGTCGGTCTGGGTATGACTAGTTTCTGGATTTGAAACTCTGTCAGCATGGTGTTGCCCAGTTTGAGCCTCTCGTATGGACCGACCTCTCGGTGCCATGACTGTCGACCCATCGGTAAAACAGACCAGTCGGTCAGATAAACATTGTGCCGATGGAAATGCATTTAATGAGCAACGGTTGGATAGTTGAACGGTAACATTTTATTCACCAACCCCTCGGTGTGCCCGACCCGTTGGCACTAGCTATCCCGATAAACTGGTTGCCTTCTCTACAAATACCAATCCTTGTGCAACCAATTGAACATCCTTTTGTAAATCCGTTGGACCCTCATCACTATCAGTGAGCTTAAACAAGGGCCAACAAATGGATCACTCTCTCTTGTGCTTACACTTGAGAATCTATTACAACCAATCATATGAATTGAGTTTGTGATAGAGAAAGGAAAGGATAATCAACTATGATAGATATTGGTAAAACCAATTTCCTAGTCACCTTGGAATTGTGATTGCTTTAAGACAGATACAAGGCGGAGCGTCGGTACACATTTGGTGGTTCTTGAAGAAGCACACATCAACCAGAAAGAGTTTCAAAGAAAAGTGCTTCTTGATATTAATTTTATTTAAAACATTTGTCCCATTAAAGTGGATTACGGAGGCTTGGCTCTGGAACCACTATAAAAAGTCTAGAGCGTTGTCTCTGGCGCAGTGGTGGGTGGAATTCTCAGCCAAATGAATAGGTGGAATTCATATTCTACATGTGATGGGTGAAATTTCTAGCCGATTGAGTGAGGTAGAATTCCTACTCTAATTGTGAGGGTGTAAGTCCCCACTTAGTGGATTTGTGGATAGCTCAAGATTGAGCTAGTCCTAACAGTGGATGTAGGTTGGCTATCTGAACCACTATAAATTTGGTCTTATGGTGTTTGATCATTGTATGTTTGTATTTAGTATTTAAATACTCTTCTCAACACACATCACTTTGCATTTGATTATCTTTATTTACATATTGCGCACAAGCATCGATAATCAAGCAATATGCAAAGGGTTATAAACTTAGTGTGATCACTTAAGTAATTAAAAACAATTTATCAAGATAAACAAATCTCTTGATTGACATTGTCATTCCGTTACACTTAAACTTTAAACAATCAAGAAATTTGTAATCACCATGGAATTGGGATTGACCTATTCAACCCCCCCCCCCCCTCTAGGGTCAATAGTGTTCTAGCACCAAGGGAAGAACTTCCAATTGGTATTAGAGCCTCGTGCTCTTTACAAGGATCTAACCATCCGAGTTGATCCGTGCTAGAACAATGTCCATGAGAGAAAGCCATGACATTTTCAAACCTCCACTTGTGATGAAAAATGTTTAATCATTTTCATCCATAAATATGTTTGGAAATAGGTGAATAAAAAGTGGTCTATGCCTAGGGAAGAGACATTTGATAAACCTTCAACTTCCATGACTACTCAGCCCAAAGACTAAATAGCTTGGACTATTGATGAAATGACTATGCGCTTTAATCAAACACTAGTACCATTCATCAGTGTTGTTTCATAATGTGCGATTAAGACAATTAAAAAGATATGAAACAACAAAAGAGGCTGAAAGAATCCATGAAAAATTATCTTTTTTAACCCAATGGATGACATCACCTATCATTACCGAATTGTGTATTGAGAGAATAGGTGAATGACTTCAGTTCATCCATTGAAAATCCCAAGCTAAATCCTCTAGAGAAGAAGTGGATGGAGTAAAGGAACTTGATGAAGGAAGTGACCTCCAAGTATCCCTTTATGAGGCCATGTACCAAAATGTTTGGCTCTTATGTTAAGTCAACATCGTGGTACAAAATCTAGAACTTTGATTCATAAAATCAAATGGGAAGGCACCCAAAATTAAAATCAGATTTGATAAAAGGTCATCACTGGATTGTGAACTTAGATTCCAAGTCTCACAATGTTATGTTCAAATGTGTGAAGGGATAACACTTTTAGTGTCACATTTGAAACATGTTTTGGAATCACCATCATATCGCACCTTCAATCTATGTTCTTGTTTAATTGTTGGATTGATCTAGTGTAAGATATTTGTATGTACATGTAGGTTTACACTCTAGCATTGTATTATATTTGTCTCATTTCATTTCATATGCTATGTGATTTGTGCATCTTTAGAAAATGAATGTAGGTTGTGCATTACCTCATGTATAAGGTGTGTATGGTACACATACACAGTGTCGTTTCATTTCAAATTATCACTTGTTGAATGAAACATGCTCTATGTCTTTAAATGGATTTTTTTTGGTTTGGTATGAATTACCAAAAGTGTTGATCAAAATGATCAAATGTGTTTATCTGTAATCCATTTATGTACCAGCTCTTTTCAAGGAATGAACCTTATTGGAGTGTGCTTGAAAGAATGGTAAAAGTGTTTATCATGTTTTGGGTAATAACATGATAACAGGCATGAGAGCTGTGTGGGTAGCGTCATACCTTATTTCCACATGCATGATTAATATATTCAAATTGTGAAATGAATGTATGGTTTGCGTGGTTACTGTCTCATTCCAATATTCGTTGTGCTATACATTATGTGGAATGAGTTATGTTCATCGACACCTTGTCTTTGCTAAAGTCTGGAGATATCGCATCTCATGACATTATACACTTGGGCAATATGTTTGAATTAGTAAATTAAATGTGCCCAAGGTACTTGGATTTGGTTTGAATCCAGGAAAAAAGATCCGTAATCTATGTTTTGTGCCTACCTCCAGAAAGATGTGTTGAATCTTCTAATGGCACAGAACCTGTGTGAATGTATGTATTTACACTAGCATTGAAAGGCGTATAAGCAAAGCATGATGTACTATGAAAATCGTAAGCACACACACACACCCAGTCACCCTTCAATTTTAAAATCCAGGTCGAAGGATACACTAGTCGGAGGAACAGACAGGTCGATACTGTTGGAAAATTGAAAAGAGAGACAGGTTGATATTTACTGACATGTCGACATAGAACGGTCATTTGTCACGACCTGTCAGTAAGTCAGAAAGATTAAGTTAAAAGATCTTTTTCTACAAAAATGACAGATTATTTCAAAATCGTCATTCCTCCTCCTACTGATCTCTCACGATTTCCTCCTCTCCTCCCGTGCCCTAGACCAGTTGATAAGACATCTCGAAGCGATTTCTCGCTGGAAAACCATAGGGTTTTTGCTTATCTCACTCAATAAGCAAGGGTGTCACGGTGTTTGTGAGATTTAGTGGTCGGGTAAGCCTTTGTCAGCTCTTCCCAAGCAACCATGTCGAAAAGGGAGACTGCTAAATCTCTGTCTTCGACCATCGAAAAAATTGTAATGCCCCGCCCTTTTCCATTCTTCCGAAAACCAGAGTCTAATTTTCTTTTTATAAATAAGTAAAGTAGAAGAGAGCGGGGAGACGTCACGATGCGAGCTAAGTCCGGACTTCTAAAGTCCGACCTTTAACTGGCCACCCATGTGTGCATGGACTAAGCCCATGAAAACCGATCCACACATGGCACTAAATAAAACCTGCGAAATATACATAACTGAATGCGGAACTAAACTGTTTAGATAGCAAAGTACAAGTCCTATCCAAATTAACTTAACTCAAATATCCAACTCAACAAACGAAACCATAGCAAATCCAAATCAAACCATAGCAGTCATCTACATTATTACATGTCCATAATAATGTAATAAAAAAGTCAATAAATAAACTCCATTCCAACACCCAAGCTTCTATGCTTAGCTTTCCTCGTGATCCTCAGCCTTTGCCTTTCCCTTTCCTGCATCATCCACTAAGGATAGAAATAGGGCGTTAGATCAACGGGCCCAGTAGGTCTTCCGATTAGGGTTACCACAAGGTTAGTATAAAAACATGCATATAACATATAATACATGATCATCAAACACTTACAAAATAATGTTATGTATGTATGCAAATGTAATGAGTCCCACCCATCACAAGTATATATAGCCATCACTTGGCGGGACTCTCATCGTCATGGTAATCCACAGTGCTCTTTCGTTTACTCTTGATATTGCTCTCATCATCAAGATATTCCTCCTGGTGGGGCTCTCATCGCCTAAGGAGGCCCCACAGTTGCATCACGGACATTCTAACGGAGTGTGGGCTCCGGTTTCCATAATCATCACCCCATGCCATGCATGAGATGTCAATGAGTATATGCCATTTATAAATTAATCATAGCATTCTAAATTAACTTAAAAACATAATACTTTAACAAATATCACATATGAAACAAGATAAAACCAAATATAAAATGTGGTTGCAAAGAGGTAGGAAAACCTACAAAAAGTTCACATAAGTGTCCGTTCTTCTTAACCGTCACCCGTCCACGACTCATGCTCCATTCAAGGAGTCCCGATACCTTGTTTATATAACAACAAGTTAATAACATAACTTTTTGATTTCTCATTAAGTCTAGATCCCATAAACCATCTTGTGGGCTTCGACCATACCCCATGGTCGAACCTCACCCACTTAAATTTGATCTTTTTAATCTTGTGGATCTAAAATCTGCCACCCTTTGATTCATTTACCCAACACATAGGGTCATTATTAAGAGTTCCTAAGTCCACAACCATCCCCCATGTGGTTCGGCCATACACCATGACCGAACCCGGGGTTCTTTATTCTTTTTGGCCATATTTACATTTTTGTCACTCCTTCTTCCATGGTTAAACACTTCTTCCATTCATGCATATCTATGTCCATAACTGATCCATAAATATGGATCCATCATTGACTAATCAATCATGGCATGAAATCACTATACACCATTCATTTCCTTAACTTAATACCCATTCATTTTAGTACATACATAGACCTAAACTTAGCCCATAAAATGACTCATAAAATGGTCATGGGGTTCGACCATACACCATGGCCGAGCCCATGATGTTATTTTCCTCATTTTCCTTGAGTCTTTTTCAACCATTTTGATCCACAGCAGGGTCCCTTCTTAAAGGGATTCCATCATACATTTTGGTCATCATCTTTAACCACTTTTAAACCTTTTAAACTTAACCATATTCTCCATCATCTTCAAGGTTCCAAAGATACTTACATCCATCAAAAACTCTCCATGGGGTTCGGCCATACACATGGCCGAACCCTATGGTTCCTTATTTCCATCTATTTACACTTTAAAACATCATAGAACCAATCATGATCTTACTCCAAAGTCCATGGGGTTCGGTCATACACATGGCCGAACCCTATGGTTCTCTTGACTCAATCCTTCCCATAAGTATTCATGGTTTAATACCCAACATTTTAACCATAATCATAGTACGGTTCAGCCATCCAATGGCCAACCCAAAACATCCATCATATCTCCATATTAAACACCTTACAACCTTAAATCATTGTATGGTTTTTGTCCTTTAAAAACCATACAAATAACCAAATTATTTCATGGGATTCGGCCATCCAAAGTGGCCGAACCCTATGATCCATGTTTTCTACTCTTTTTAAACATATCTTCCATGTTAAAACCCTTGATAGATTCGGCCAAACCATGGCCAAATCATGCTCCCTTTAACCCATTTATTTAACCAATTTTCATGAAATAGTTACCAATCTTTCTTAGCTTTTCTTCTTGCCTTTGATTCTTCCTTGCTCCCTTCTTGCTCCTTTGGTCCTTAGCTTATTGTGAGCTTTGATCAATGGTGAAAACACCAAGGCTGGTTCGGCCAAGGAGATAGGTTTTGAGAGAGAGGGAGAGAGGTGAAATTCTATGGTTTATTTGTGATGAAATTAGGGCAAGGAGTATGGTGTATCCCTTTTGTTAAATAGGCCTCAAACCTCTCACTTACCCTCATGAATTCTTGATCTAACCAAGAAGTCCTTTGACACAAACCAAGGCATCCCTTGGCACTCCCAACGTTGGGTCTTGGGTTTCCATCATGAGATGGAAACCCTCCAAATTCCCCATGTAATTCTTATCCCATTTCATTAAATCTTATGCATGGGAAACCACTCCATGCCATCAACGTGTGGGACTTGTCTTTGTGGTGTTTGAGATCAAGGCAACTCCTCACCTCCCCATTTAACTCATTTGAATTTAAGGTCCCTTTGGTTTCCAATTTAACTCACCCAACTCATTAGCTCAACTCACCCCATTTAATGTCATTCATTTAATGCACTTGAGTCAACTCCATTATTTGATTCAAATCCAACTCACTTCAGCCCCAACTCAACCTGATTTGACTCATCCTTTGAGCTCACTTGAGGGTTCACACGGTCAACCATGGTCAACATGGTCAGCTCGACCCATTGGGTCCCAATTTAGCTCATTGATCCAATTTGGAGCCATGACCCATTTATGGGTGGTTTACCCATTTGAATGTGGTTTACACACTTGCATCATGCCTACCCATTTATCCTTCATTTAATTCCCAATCAATTCAACCTAACCCAATTAAAATTGAGCTCACTCAATGGTCAAATAAGTCTACCTTGACCCATTGGGTCCCAATTGGGTCCTTTGACCCAAATAACCATCTTGACCCAATTAGATGTACATTGCCCATTTATTTTAATTTGAACCCTAACATATGTACATTGGATCTTAATTGAACCATGGGCCCCGCAATTTTCTCATCTACGATCATAACCTTCTAATTTACCATTCCAATGGCATTTTTGTAAATATTTATATATTTGAAAAATCGGGGTGTTACAAAAATCCCTTAGTCCAGCTCCCATTTCCTTACGAGATCACCTAGGTTCGTGCAGGGTACTTCCGAATCAAGCTCTGCTTCTAAGAGTTACCCCTTACAGAAAAATCTTTGCGTCTAGGACTGGATCCAACTATCGGTATCATCTCAGGTCTCAGTCTGGACAAAACCTGAGAACCGAAACAGAAGTGATTTCTGTTGTGGATAGTTCTGATGAGGAAGGAGGAGTGAACGTCGAAAATGTTGACACCTCTGTGTCTACGACATCAACAACCTGGGTAATCCACCTGAAGGTCAAGAGAGTGGTGAACCTGAACGAACTGAGTCACAACCCCTGGTTCAATTTATCTGCAAAATCGAAGCTCATGTCTCTCACATCGAAGCACATCTAGATGAGCTAGATGACATTGTGCAAAGATTCACTCAAGCTGTTCACGAAGACCTCTCTGCATTACGTAGATCAACCGTTAATCCATCCCGACGAAAATCTCCTTCCCCTCCAGCATCACCTCCTCAAGATGGCTCTACTTAGGATAGTTTTTCATGCTTTAAGTTTTATATTTTGGAAAAACTATATTGTTGGTATTTTGTCTAAGCATCCATGATGCCCCCTCCTAAACCATATGTACTAATTTGTTTATCAATGAAATGATATGATTTGATTTAGTGTGTGTGCTAATTTAATGGAATATCTTCTATCTCATGTCTATTATTAACATGGATTTTGTTGAATAGACTAACATGCAGGTTGTGATGAGTTGATTTTGTATTGGAATGTTAAGGAGATAGGGATCGGGCTAAGATATTGCACACACCCTTGGAGTTTGGGGTAGCACAAAATATGTGCTGATTAGCACCTGTCACTGGTCATAACAGTGCAGGAAGGAAGGTTGATACAAGCTTGATGAAAAATGAACTTAGATGCAGCTAAGTTTATGGGGGAGATGAGTCGAAGAAGCTAGAGAAAATAGCTTGGAGAATGGAGGAGAAGAGTCCAAAGGGGAAGCTAGGTAAGTTATCTTGACCCCATTGGGAGAGTACCTTTAAGACAGCATAAATCTTAAAGGGGAAGAAGAAAAAAAAAATAGTAATGCAATGGCAATTTGTAGTGTACTGTGGGGGAGATCAATGCTTGAATGAATGAGAAACATGCATTGATCAATGGAGAAGTTAAATAAGTTGGAAGTGAACTCATGAAAGCCTAAATGCAAGAAGCATGGGGGAGTTTTTGAAAATCGATGTCTGCCTACTAATCTTTGTCAATTGTATGACATAATGGGGGAGAAATTAGTAGAAGCTATAAGACATCAAAACCAATTATGGGAAGTAAATTGGTGGGCCACTAGAAAGAGAAAGCCATAAAGGGGAGGAATATGAAGAAGCCAATGGACATGGGAGAATGTCTATGGTTGGAGTTTGGGACTTCAAACTCAAAGAAGATTGGATGAGAAAATCTTCTCAACACTGATAGCTTGGATAAGCTATGGGTAGTGTTGGTTACTAGGAAATCATGGTAAATGGGGAGCATGAATACAAATGTAGTTTAGTCCATGGATACATATTTATGTTTTGGGACTAACCCCTCTAATGATTTTCTAGTGTTGCTTGCTTATGTGCTTGAACAGGAAAACATGATATGAAGCAAGCTGAACAAGAATATGCGAAGATCGTAGTCTTATTGTCCATTTGAATATGTACATGAAATCAATATAATATTTTTGTATTCAAATGATATGTAATAAGGGTGGGTTTGTATTTGGGTTAGCTTCTAGTTTTGTCATGAACTTGACAAAGGGGGAGATTATTAATGCCCTGGTTTGCCGAGTCCCTAAGTTTGTCAATTCCATGACTCAGGAAGAAGCAATTCCTAGAAGCCTGAAGACTCAAGATAATCAAGATTGAAGATCATACTCCACCGGATTAAAACTCATCGTTACGCCAATCACAAAACAGATATTTGGCCATAGATAACTTTAGGTGGTACCCACACCTTAGGAGGACCATTCCTAGGCTTAGTTGAACAAGTGGTAAAATAATAAAAGGCCTAGAGAGGAAAGCTTGATAGTGAATTGGAAATGAACTTGGAAATATGAATTAAGTTCACTGTCAGCTCGACCAGTCGTTTTCACTGACCCTCGGTGGAGACAGGATCGACCTATCGTGGTCAAATATTGGTCGGCCTGATTGACAAAGGTTCTAAATCATAGAACTGTTATTCTGGGTATGCCTCTGGTTGAGAGTCTCGTATGCACCGACCCCTCGGTGAAAGGTTGAAACGGCCCCTCATGGTCAATGAATCTTCGATAAAGACTTATGAGTTCTCGAACTTAGAACTCATGTGGACTCTCAAGAAAATAGACATATCGGTAATACAGACCGTTCGAGAGTACCAGGACCGACACATCAATAAAGGACGACAGGTCGGTCTGTGTATGACTAGTTTCTGGATTTGAAACTCTGTGAGCATGGTGTTGCCCCAGACCGAGCCTTTCGGTGCCATGACTGTCGACCCATTGGTAACACAGACCTGTCAGTCAGATAAAAATTGTGTCGTTAGTCACCGACCCCTCAGTGCGCCCGACCTGCCGGTATTGGACTGTCCCGAAAAACTGGTTGCCTTCTCTATAAATGACAATCCTTGTGCAACTAGTTGGACATCCTTTGACAAATCCATTGGACCCTTATCATTATCAGTGAGCTTAAACATGGGTCAACAAAAGGATCACTCTCTCTCTTGTGCTTATACTTTGGAATCTATTACAACCACTCATATGGATTGAGTTTGTGAGAGAGGAGAGAGAGAGAGAGAGAGAGAGGAAAGGATAATCAACTAGAATAGATATTGGTAAAACAAATTTCCTAGTCACCCTGGAATTGTGATTCCTTTCCGACGGCTATAAGGCGGAGCATCGGCACACATTGGGTGGTTCTTGAAGAAACACACATCAACGAGAAAGAGCTTCAAAGGCAAATGCTTCTTGCTTTTAATTTTATTTAAAACCTTTGTCTCATGAAAGTGGATTAAGGAGGATTGGCTCCGGAACCACTATAAAAAATCTAGAGCGTCCTCTCTGACACAGTGGTGGGTTGAATTCCCAACCAAATGAATAGGTGGAATTCATATTCTACATGTGGTGGGTGAAATTCTCAGCCGATTGAGTGAGGTGGAATTATTACTCTCATTGTGAGGGTGTAAGTCCCCACTTTGTGGATTTGGAGATAGCTCAAGGTTGAGCTAGTCCTAACAGTGGATGTATGTTAGCTAACCGAACCACTATAAATTTGGTCTTATCGTGTTTGTATTTAGTATTTAATTATTGTTCTCAACACACATCACTTTGCATTTGATTATCTTTATTTACACTTTGTGCACAAGCATCGATAATCAAGCAATATGCAAAGGGTTATAAACTTAGTGTGATTACTTAAGTAATTCAAAACAATTCCCCCCCCCCCCCCCCCTCTCTCCTCCTCCTCCTCCTCCTCCTCCTCCTCTAGGGTCAATAATGTTCTAGCAACAAGGGAAGAACTTCCATAATGCAATCTTATGAAAAGGGCACATGAAGAATAAAACCCAAAACCAAGCCCCAAAGTTTAATGTTAAAAAATACCCACCAAGGCGTAATAGTAGGATACTCCAAATGAAGGTAAACCCAAAGCAAGACTCCTTGTTAAGACAAATCGACCAAGTCTTGAAGGAATTGAGATATCCAATACTTGGACCTCCAAGGTATGCCCAAAGGAATGTGTATGAGAGATCAAACTCAACCATTTGGGGTCTTAGGAGATAGATCATCATCTAATCATGTGTTGCTAAGGTTTTAGACTCAAATTCATATCTTAAAACCTTAGCACACTGAACTCTAGTGATATGAAGAGATCAAAATAGCCCAAGTGCTATGACGTGAAAGAGAAATTTTGGTGACTACAAGGTTAGACTATGTATTTCTTGGCTATTGCACTAGTCTTTCTTGAAAAACCATACTTACTATGGAAATGCAGTTTCAAAGTGCAAAATTTCAGTCTAAATCTGTTAAACATGTTTGCTTGTTTGCATGTTTGAATGGGGGTATGTCCTGGTAGCTTGTTTGTGCATAGAGTTGATCAAAGTATGCTTAACTTGGTATATGAATTTCAATTTGATCAATTGCAAGATGTTTTTGTGATATATGTAGTGCTTTGATGAATTGACCCATTGTATATGCATGCTTCATCATGTAAAATTGATATAACTATCGTAAAAGAGAAATTCATCAAGATGCATAAATCGGGTATAACTGCTCAGTCACTTGTACCTCTCGATGTACTCGATATATCGGTGAATCGACTAGTCTGTATGACAGACATGTTGGTACTGTGCTAAATTGAGCACTGACAAAAAGGGGGGAAAATTGTCAAAAGGCTCGACATGTCGATAAGAAACGACCTGTTTGTAGGACGGAAAGCTTAAGTTTAAAAAAAAAAAAAAGACCTTTTTTGTGAAAGCAACAATTCATTCAAATTCATCGTTCTTCCTCCCGCGAAATCCTTGACGATTTCTCCTTTGGCTTGCGTGACCTAGACCCGTCGTTGCTACCTCTTGGAGTGATTTCTCATAAGAAAAACTTAGGGTTTTTATTCCTCTCACCTCAAGAAACGAAAGTATCACATATATTGTGATTTTTCGTGTTCAGGTAAGCTCAGAAACTCCCTTCTCCTCAGTTTTTCTTTGAGTGAACTTGACACAAGCAAACCATGCAAAAGATGAGAAATCCAAAGAACTTCCAAACTCCTGATTTGGAGGAACAAACTGAGGCTAGTTCTCCACCTTCGAAAAGACAAAAACCTGATAGGGAAAAGACATCTGCTTGCTCAAGACCTAGCCGTAACCCTCTAAGATTTAGGGATTCTGATTCTAAAAATACTCCTCTGGCAAAACTTCCTTTTGTCAGATCCAAGTTCGCACATCACCCCCATCCTCAAATCCCATCTGAAATAGCAGAAGAACCTGCTGTAGAAGAGAACAATGACCAGGAAGAAGTCAGAGACATTGATGAGGATGAAGATAACACCGACATTAGGACTGAAAAAAGGAGTTAGGGCTTCTGGCGTTAGTGATGAGGAAGGAGAATCCTCAGATGAAGAGGGTGTTGGTGCCTATCTTCAACCCCTAGTTCGACATAGGTGCTTCTAAGACTTCAATATAGAACGAACTTGTTGTGCAACTAATTTGCATAAATGTGGAGACATACAACTGCTACATGAAATGGGCTGGTCGAATTTGGTACATTGGGGTTGAAAGATGTACTCTTCCTTCGCCATGAGAATGTACTGCTCCATCAGAGATGACTCAAAAGCAAACTGTTTCAAAATTTTGTTCAAGAATGGAGAATCAATACGAGTCTCTCCTCAGCTTATTTCTGAACTTATTGGGATCCCCCTTGTGCCAAATATTGCTCTACCCATCATTCCTCGAAAGATAGAAGTGCGAGATCAAAAGAAATTTGCCAAAAGATTGTGTGGAAAAGAAGTGGAATGGAAGAAAAATATTTGGATCAGAAGTGCAGACTTACTACCACAATACATGTAATACCCCAGATTTTCAGTTTATCAATATTTACGAAAATTTCCATTGAAATGGTGAATTAAAAGGATATGACCTTAGATGGGTAAGTTGTGGGGTTCATTGTTCAATTAAGACCCAATGTTCATGTTATAAGGATCAATTTAAAGTAAATGGGTAAGATGCATTTAATTGGGTCAAGGTGGTTATTTGGGTCAAAAGGCCCAATTGGGACCCAATGGGTCGTAGTTGACTTGATTGACCAGTGGGTGAGCTCAAGTTTAATTTGGTTAAGGCTGAATTAAATGGGAATGCAAACAAGTGTTTAAGTTAACTCAAATTAAATGGATGAGTTGAGTTTAATGGTGGAGTTGAATTTATTGGTTGAGTTGAATTAAATGAATGGGTTGAGTTAAGGGAGTTAAATTAATTTTAAGTGAGTGAAGTGTGTGGATGAAAGTTGTGTGTGTTGATTTCAAATTTCAAATTTCAAACAATGAAACACCTTGGATGCATTGGGAATTTTATCCCATGCATGAAACTCCAAAGATGGATAATGAATGGAGGTGGCGGTTTTGTGGGAGTTACATAAGGTGAGGAGTTTTATTTCAAATTCAAACCATTATACACGTTAGATTACATGGAAGTTTTATTTCATGCATGAAACTCCAAATGGAGAACCAAAGGAGGAGTTTCATGGAGGCAAGACAAAACCGTTGGCTTGTGGGAGTTTCATCCCATGGATGAAACCCCCATATGGGCAAATAATGAGGGGTGGCGGTTACACATTTCAAACTAAGGTTTAGCCGTTGGAGCCTTGGGAGTTTTTATCTTAGGATGAAACCCCAAGGGAGGCATTAAGGAATGGAGTTACACATGGGAGTTACATCTCAAAGATGAAACCCCCACATGAAACACTAATGAGGGAAGGTTGCACCAAGGCAGCCTAAGAGCCAAAACCGTTGGGAGGGTTTCATCTTAAGGATGAAACCCCCAAATTGTAACGCCCCGCCCTTTTCACCCTTCCTAAAATCAGAATCTGAAAATTTCTTTTGAAAGAAACACAGAGTGAACAAGAGCGAGAGGCGTCATGACGCGAGTTAAGTTCAGACTACTCAAGTCTGAACCTTAACTGGCCACCCATGTGTACATGGACTAGACCATGAAAATAAATCACACATGGAACCAACAATAACATGTGGAATAAACTAGACTAACTGCGGAAATAATATGAAAAGATAGCAAGTAACAGTCTCAAATGATAATTAAGATAAACAACCATCCATAGTTAATAGTCTAATCAAACCTTAGCAAGGTATTAACTTATTACATGTCCATCAAAATATAATTCAAATGACAGTAATAAAGAAATCATGTTCATCATTCAAGCACTTAGACTTGGCTCCCCTCGCGGTCATCGACCTTTTCTTTTCCTTTCCTTGATCCTGCATTATCCTCTAAGGATAGAATTAGGGTGTTAGATCAACGCGCCCAGTAGGTTCCCGATTAGGGCTACCACATGGTTAGCATATAAAACATGCATATATATCATAGTACACGATAATAAAAAACATATAAAACCATGCTATGTATGTATGCAATTGTAATGAGCCCCACCCCATCACACATACATAGTCATCACTTGACGGGATTCTCACTTTCAAGGTAAATCACAATACTCTTCCATCTGGGTCTCACATGATAAGGTGATCTACAATAATCCTCGTTACCTGTGGAAAGACCCTTCATCATTGAGTTGATTCATATCACATATTAGTCCTCCTGGCGGGACTCTCATCGTCTAAGGAGACCAATGTGACTATGATCATCATGTTACTCCTCCTGGTGGGACTCTCATCGCCTAAGGAGGACGGTTACTCATAATTACAACACTGTATAACCTCAGTCATCATCCCATGTCCATGCATGAGATGTCAATGTACATGTATGTCATTTGTAAATACATATCTCAATATTCAAAACCATACTTGAAATAAACAAGAGTCTCATAAAAACTAGGATAAAACTGTGGTTACAAGTAGGTAGGAAACCTACTGAAGATTCACTTCAGTACTTGATCTTTCTTTAGCGTCACCCGGTCACGACTCGCACGTCGTTCAACTTCCGGTACCTTGACCATATGACAATCAGTAAATCATACTATCATTTACTTGTTCATTCACATCTAAGACCCAACCACATCATGTAGGGTTCAGCCATGCCCATGGTCGAACATCACCAACTTAGAATTTAACTTCCTTTTTCATTTAATCAACTCTTAATTACTTAACCCATTCCATCAAATAATTGTTGATGGGGTTCGGCCATACTACATGGCCGAACCACATCCTATGGGTTTTTATCCCACTTTCCTTCATCAACCATGATTTGTTATTTGCTTACACTAAGTTTACTAAATTCCATAACTTAGAAACTTTTCAATCATATAAAATGGTCTATGGGGTTCGGCCATACATATGGCCGAACCCAATGGTTCCCTTGGTTCCATAACTCCAACATTTATACATAATTTTTGGTTATGATTGCTACATGGTTCAACCATCCAATAACCCACCAAAACAGTAAGCTTATCTCCATTTAAATCACATAAGAAACCCATAAACTTAGTCCATTTATCCAAAAACAGCCCCATGGGGTTCGGCCATGCACATGGCTGAACCCAATGGTTCTCTTGATTTATTTTGTCCATCGTCTACCCATGATTTGAATCAATAACTTAACCCTAACATTGATATGGTTCAGCCCTATACCAGCCAGCCAAAAACAGTAATCATATCCTCATTTAATTCCCATAAAACATCATACTCTTACATTGTTTTTATCAC
Source organism: Chimonanthus praecox (assembly GCA_022113865.1). Lineage (NCBI taxonomy): Eukaryota > Viridiplantae > Streptophyta > Magnoliopsida > Laurales > Calycanthaceae > Chimonanthus > Chimonanthus praecox. Next base: position 44,789,701 of record CM039089.1, on the reverse strand, counting down.
ACAAAATCATCTAATATTTTCATGGGGTTCGGCCATCCAAAGTGGCCGAACCCCTATGTCCATGTTTTTGTCCTCTTTAGCATGTTTTAAGTGTCACTTACACATATACAAATCAGTACAATATTACCATGTTTTTACCTTTCAAAACCATCCGAATAAGTTCATCAACTTGTCCAAATGACCATAATACCTCATGGGATTCGGCCATCCAAGATGGCCGATCCCAATGGTCTATTTCATCAATTTTAATCCACTGTTTAGACCCATGCTAACTTCAGTCCTTATGTCATTCAAGTCCATGTTTTTAACCCTCTTTAAACATGCATTTGAATATTAAAGAAACATCAAAACAGTCCACAAAAACTTCATGGTTTCCATGTTTCAAAAACATCAAAACCACTAATCATTTACATGGGGTTCGGCCCTCCATGGTGGCCGAATCCAATGGTCATTTTTACCATTTTAAAACCTCTATTATTCAAGGTTAAAACCTTGGTGCAATTGGCCATAACCATGGCCCAATACACACCCTTTTCTTACAACTTATTTGGCTTGAACACGTAAGAAATCTTACCAAATTTCCTTTGCCTAGGATCCTTGCCTTCTCCCTTTTATTTCTTCCTTCTTTACTTAATTCTTTGCTGGTTTATGCTTGATTTACTGGTGCCAAAACCTCTGCTGTTCAGCTAAGAAAAACGAACTTGAAGAGAGGGAGAGAGAGATGGGTATTTCTTGGATTTGCAATGACAAAATCGGCCAAGAATGGTAACATTCTCCTTTTGTAGTTTCAGCCCCATCTCCCATTCATTTCCCTCATTTAATCTTGCCAAAACCGATGGGGCATTGGGTGTCAACCATGACACCCCTTCACCAAACGGTGCAACCTTTCATGTTTAAACACATGCATCTCATGGGATGAGATGATGCCGCCCCAAGCTTGGTGTCCTTTGGCTTTGCCAAAGCACCTCTTCACTCTCAACGGTTGGGATTGATTCTGATCAAGTATTGTGTGAGATTACAACTCATTTCCACCTCCTCTTGACTCACTTAACTCATGATATTTTTATTCTAAACCAACTCATCCAACTCATCACATTTAATTCACCAAGTTTGAGTCAACTCTTTTCTTAAATCAAACTCATTCCAAATCAGTCCAACTCAAGCTGAACTAACTCATTCTTGAGTTCAATTGAGGGCCCACATGGTCATCCGTGGTCAATCTAGTCAACCCAACCCATTGGGTCCCTAATCAGCCCTTTGACCCGTTTTGACAATATGACCCATTCATGGGCTGATTTTGCCATTTCTAATTGGTTTTCACTTGTGTTTCCAGCCTACCCATTTTTACTATACTTGATTTCCAATTAGTTCAGCTTGACCCCATTTAATTTGAGCTTACACAATGGTCAAATCATCCATTATGACCCATTGGGTCCAATTGGGCCCTTTGACCCATTTAGCCATTTTCGACCCAATTGATGTACATTACCCATCCAATCAAACTTGACATTTATAATGTGCTCATATGATCTTAATTTGAGCAATGGGCCCCACCATTTCCTTATTTGACATCACAAAATAATTAATTTAACAATCCAGGGGCATTTTCGTAATTATCCACTTTATTGAGAAATTGGGGTGTTACACAAATGGAATAAGTGAAGGAGATGAAAGGGGAGGGGAGTTACAAAGGGGTGCCATCAAGGGACACCACATTTGGTCAACCCTCATACTTGTTTTCCATTCATTCTCTCCCTCACTATCTCTCCCTTGGCCGTTCCACCTCTCTAGACAAGAACCTTGGCTGGTTGTTTCTCCTCAAAACACTTCTTGGCTGATCACTCCTCAAAGACAAAGTGGACTTAGAACAAAGGAGTTTGCATCTCAAGGTTTTATCATTCACACCCAAGGCTGAAATACTCTCTCTCTTAAATCTATACCTTGGCCGAACCACTCCAAGGACTACATCAAGATCAGTCTCTGCTAAAGAACAAGAAGGAAGGAAGGAAAGGCTAAGGAAAGAAAGGAAAGAAACAAGCCGGAGCAAAAGAAAACCGGAGGAGTCGCGGAACCGGTGAGTAATTTACTAGTTTTTGTTTATAAGAACCATAGGGTTCAGCCATGGGTATGGCCGAACCCCATGGAGGAAAATTAAGGAATGTATGATTATTTTTAAGAGGAGTAGATGAACCATAGGGTTCGGCCATATGTATGGCCGAACCCCATGTAAAGACTTGGTTATTTTTATGGGTTTTTGAGAGATAAAAACCATACAATGTTATGAAAGTTTTAGAGGTGTTTTAAATGGAGATAAGGTTAAGGTTGTGGGTCGGCCATTGCATGGCTGAACCATAATGTTATTATGGCTAAGGTGCTGAGCATAAACCATATATAAATATTGAAATGTTTGAAACAAGAACCCCATGGACCATTTTTATGGGTTAATTGGAGTTAAGAACATGGTTAGAAATTATTAATGGTTCTATGCTTTTGATTAAGGAATCACATATGATTATCTTGGGACTTAGTATTAAGTAAGTAATTAGCCATGATAGATGATGATAAAAGGGACAAAAATCAATATGGTGAGGTTCTGCCATGTTGTATGGCTGAACCCCACTAATGGTTATTTGGTGGACTTAGTTTCTTTTGAAGTGGTCAACTTGTAATATAATTGGTCAAATCAAAATGGAGACTTATGTATGATGGATTAAAGTAAATGAAAGGTTAAACAAGGGTTAGGCTAATGGCAATATTGTAAATATGGAATGAAAAGATCAAAGGACTTTGAAAAAGGGGCCAAAACCAAAATGGTGAGGTTTGACCCCACTAAGATGGATTTTCATGGACCAAGGTTTTATGGATTAGGAGGTTACCAATGGTGAATGATTTATTGTTAAGTGATTAACTAAGAAATTAGGAAGTAATGAATCAAAGGAAAGAATAAAATCAAATAGGTGAGGTTCGGCCATAGTGTATGGCCGAACCCCCACAAGTGTTGGTTTTGGACTTAGGTTATTATGTGGGTAAGATGATTAATGTATAAATGGATAGATCAATGGAAATTGTATGATTGGGCTTAAGAATACAAAGGAGGAACTAAACAAAATTAGTGAGGTTCGGCCATGGTGTATGGCCGAACCCCACAAAGTTATATTTGGTGGACTTGGACCTAATGTTAAAACCAAAAAGGACCCAATTTAAGTGGGTGAGGTTTGGCCATGGTGTATGGCCGAACCCCACAAAGTGTGTATATGGTTTTGGACATTATGGGACTTTAGTTTGACTTGTTGTTATGTAACAAGGTGACGGGACATCACAAACAGTATACGGTCGTGAACGGTTTTCGGACAAGAACGCGAGGTCAAACTAGTTGTCATTGGTAGGATTCTAAGTCATTGAAACATGGAGGATTCTACGTTATTGAAACATGGATATGTATATGGATTTATCTTTATTTGATGGTTTATGTTGCAATTTATATTATGATTCAAAAGTGAAGTTTTTAATGCTATGGTATTTACATTACATAGCATATGGACATGTACATCTCATGCATGGCATGGGAGGGAAATTTGTAACAAGAGGCCACGCTCTGTCGGGGTGTCCGTAAGACAATCGTGGGAAGACCTTGATGTGGATAATGCCATCAAGAAGAATCCAGAAGCCACACTCCGTCGGGGCTTCAGAAAGACCACTGTGGGGATACCTTGATGAGGAGAATTCCATCAAGAGGTTACATGTATGTGATGGGTGGGACTCATTGCATAAGACATATGGCATGGCATGATTTTATATGGTTTTGATGATATAATATTATACATGTTTTTGTGATACTAACCCATGTGTTAGCCCAATTTAGAATTCCTATTGGGCGCGTTGTTTTAACGCCCTACTTCTACCCTAGTGAATGACACAGGAAAGGAAGGGATCGAGGATCGTGAAAGAAGCCAAGCATAAGAGCTTGGATATATGAATGGATTTTATTTATTATATTTTGTTAAGTTACCATGGACATGTAATAACTTAGATATTATTGCTATGGTTTGGAATGATTTGATTGAATGATTAAGTTAAGGTAATTTTAGATAAATGACTAAATACTTTGCTATCTAAAAGAAATGGACTAGAGTTAGGTTCTATTATAATCAACAGTCTATAATTTATTCCGCAAGTTAACTTGAGTACGTGTGAACCATTTTAGTGGACTTGGTCCACGCACACGTATAGTTGGCCAGTTAAGGGTCGGGCTTTAGAAGCTCGGACTTAACTCGCGTCGTGACGTCCTGCTCTCTATCACTTTTTTAAAAAAATAGACTCTGATTTTCGGAAAGTAAGTGAAAAAGGGTGGGGTGTTACAATACAAAGTTCTTCATCTTCTCTTCTGCTCTAATATGTAACCTAGACATGGGAACAGGGCTGATTTGAATCCTCTCATGATTATTCTCCTGGACGAGGTTGCTCGTAAGAAGAAATTTTGCCTATCTACTTGGATGTGCCATTCCATCTTTATGTACTAAAAATCAGCAAGGAAAAGATATCTTCCCTTCTGTTACCTCATGTCTAAATTGGCTGAGCACTTCACAATCAAACCAAGAAAAGGGGAAGTGCCAAGATTCACTAAACCCATCGACGAGGCCATTCTTCGAAAAAGTCTTCCTAGAAGTTTAGCTGAGTCCATCTTTGGGAAAAATGATCCTTCTCCTTTGACCATCCTGTGTTTGAAGAATCAGAAAAAGAAGATGAAAAAGAACAAGAGGGAGGAGCAGTTGAATCTACTCCAACATGTTTGTTAGCTTTAGAAGAACGACTCCAAGTCCAATTCAACCATCTGTCAAACAGACTTGATGAGCATGAAGTCCTTCTAAAACAGATCCTTGCTACCCTTACCTCGTGTCAGTCTCAACATTATACCTTTGCTCCTCCTCCTACACCACCTTAGCTTCTCACATTTTATTTTGGTTGTATAAACATTAAGCACCTTTGGTGCAAACTCTACTATTTATGCATTAATGTTGTGATTTGCTTTAGATCGATGTGTGTGCTGGAATTGTATGAATTGCCTTATGTCTCTTGTCTATGGTTAACATGGTTTTTTGTTAAATAGACTAATATGCAAGTTTGAATGAGTTGGTTTTGTATTGTCATGTTAAGGAGATAGGGATCCAGCTGTGATGTTGCACACATCATTGGAGTTTGGGGGGAGCACAAAATATGTGTTGTTTAGCACTTGTCACTGGTCATGACAGTGTAGGGAGGAAGGATGATGCAAGCTTGAAAGAAAGTTTGGAGGAAAATAAACTTAGAGGCAACTAAGTTTATGGGGGAGATGAGTCGAAGAAGCTAGAAAAGATAGCTTGGAGAATGGAGGAGAAGACTCCAAAAAAGGAAGCTAAAGTAAGTTAGCTTGACCCCAGTGGAATAACACCCTTCAGATATCACAAATCTTAAAGGGGAAGAAGAAGAAAAACAGTAATGTAATGGAAATTTGCATTGTATTGTGGATGAGATTAATGCTTGAATGCATGAGAAGCATGCATTGATCAATGGAAAAAAAATGCGTTGTAAATAAACTCATGAAAAACACTAAATGCAAGAAGTATGGTAGAGTGCTTAAAATTCAATCGATTTCTGCCTACTATTCTTTGTCAATTGTATGACAAAATGGGGGAGAAATTAGTAGAAGCCAATTAAGGAGGAATATAAAGAAGCCAATGGACATGGAAAAATGTCTATGCTTGGTGTTTGGGAGATCAAACTAAAGAAGATTGGGGGAGAAAATCTTCTCAACATTGTTAGCTCAGATAAGTTATGGGTAGTGATGGTGGCTAGGAAATCATTGGTGTACGAGGGAGAATGAATATTAATCTTGTTTAGTCCATGGATTTATGTTTTGGACTAACTCCTCTAATGATTTTTCTAGTGTTGCCTGCTTGGGTACTGAAACTGGAAATCTTGATCTCAAGCAAGTAGAACAAGAATATGCGAAGATCATAGTCTTTTTGTTTCCATTTGAATATGTACTTGTAATCAATGTAATATTTTGTATTCAAATGTGATGTAATAAGGGTGGGATTGTAATTGAGTTAGCTTCTAGGTTTTTTTATGAAATTGACAAAGGGGGAGATTGTTAGTACCCCGGCTTGCCGAGTCCCTAAGTATGTCAATTCCATGACTAGGGAAGAAGCAATTCCTAGAAGCTTGAAGACTCATGACAACCAAGATTGAAGATCATTCTCCACCAGATTGAAACTCATCGTTATGCCAATCACAAAACAAATATTTGATCATAGATGACTTCAGGTGGTACCCACACCTTAGGAAGACCATTCCTATGCTTAGTTGAACAAGTGGTAAAATCATAAAAAACCTAGAGAGAAAAGCTTGACAGTGAATTGGAAATGAACTTGGAGATATGAATTAAGTTCACTGTCAGCTCGACTAATCGTTCTCACTGATCCCTTGGTGGAGACAGGATCGACCCATTGTGGTCAAAGACTAGTCGGCCAGATTGACAAAGGTTCTGAATCATAGAATTGTCATTCTGGGTATGCCTCTGATCGAAAGTCTTGTATGCACCGACCCTTTGGTGATGAACTTAACAACCCCTCGTGGTGAACGACTCGTCGATGATAACTTCTGAGTTCTGGAATTAGAACTCAAATGGACTCTCGAGAAAACAGGCATCTCGGTATTTCAAGACCGATCGAGAGTAACCCCTTTGTAAAGGGCGATAAATCGTTCTGGACAGGACAAATTTCTGGACATAAAACTTTGTCTGCATGGTTTTTCCCCAGATCGAGACCATTGTATGGACCAACCTCTCGGTGCCATGACTGTCGACCCATCGGTGACACCGACCTGTCGACAGGGAATTAATGTTGTCGTTGGGAGTGCATTTAATGTGCAACGGTCTGGTGGTTGAACGGTAATAAATATGACCACCGACCCATCGGTGCCACCGACCTATCAGTACTGGACAGTTTGAAAAACTATGAAGACTCCTCTAATATATGAGTGTTGTGTGATCATTTAATGATCTTCCTTGAACTGAGAAAAATCACACACTCAAAGGAATGATCAACTCTCTTGTGCCTTCGCTTGAGAATCATATACAACCAATCTATTGATTGAGTTATAGAGAGAGAAGGAGATGAAGAATGGAAAGATACAAACTAAGAAAGATTTGGTAAAACTAGTTTCCTAGTCACCCTGGAATTGTGATTGATTTACGAAGGCTACAAGGTGGAGCGTCGAAACACATTGGGTGGATCTTTAAGAAGCATACATCTTCGAGAAAGAGCTTCAACGCAAGTGCTTATTGGTTTTAATTTTATTTAAAACCTTTATCCTGTGAAAATGGAATAAGGAGGCTTGGCTCCGGAACCACTATAAAAAATCTAGAACGTCGTCTCTGGCAGATGTGAGCCAATTGAGTGAGGTGGAATTCCTACTCTAATTGTGAGGGTGTAAGTTCCCACTTAGTGAAATTGGGGATTGCTCAAGGTTGAGCGAGTCCTAACAGTGGATGTAGGTTGGCTAACCGAACCACTACATATCTTGTGTCCTTGTTCTTGTGGTGTTAGAGTTAACTCCTTGTGTGAATTGTTTAATCACGTTTGTTAACAGATGCACACTTGATTGTCATATCCGTTACACTTAATAAATCAATCAAGGTATTTTAAAAGGTCCCACGATTTTTAGATTGACCTATTCTCTCTCCCCCCCCCCTCTCCCCCCCTCCTCTCATCTTTTAGGGTCAATCGTGTTCTAGCACCAATGGAGAACTTTCACCTTGAAAAATTTCAAGTATACTAGCTCAATTTTGATGGCATTCTCAATAATATGACCAAAATGAAGAATAATGAGATCAAGAATGACTTGATGCGCTATCAAAGAAAATGGAATTGACTTATAACCCTCAAAAGAAAGGAATGGCTCTAAAGCTCACTGGGCTAAGTTTGCACTGATATTTCTCTTCTGATTATTTGACTTATGAATATTTTTCTTTTTCAGAGCAATCTTAATATGGTTATGTAAAAGGGTTTCCAAATATAAATCGTATAAAAAAAAATCCTGAGAAATATGATATAAAGATCCTTATCACGTAAGATTGTCAAGACGCATGGAATCTTTTTCAAACTAAAATTGGCAGTGTTATTGTAATGGCCCGGAATTTGTAAATCAATATATATATATGTGGATATTATTTATTTTAATGGTGGAAATTGGAAATTTGATGGAATAAATGGTGAATTGATCAAAATATGGACAAAGGCCCAAGTATGGCCCAATGGACTATGGATTGGATTTAAAATCATTTAAATGGTTAATGATGGTCAATTGGGCCAAGGATGGTCAGATTGGGCCCAATACCCATTTGGGACCCAATGGGTTAAGATAATGTAAGCTCTAAGGTAAATGGGTAAGGGTGAATTTAATTGGGCTATGGGCCCAATGGTGATCCAATAAGAGGAATGGATTTAATTAAATTTAAATCGCCTAAGTTAGTGATGAGTTGACCAAGGTGATATGGCCGATTGGGACCCACCTCCACCTCACCAAGTGAGGTGGCGTGTGGACCAAGGATTGGTGGGGCCGGCCATCATGGTTGAATTGGTCAACCATGGGTGTATGCATGAAGGGAATTTAAGCAAATGGAATTGAGTTAAATGAGAATTAATTAACCTAATGATCTAATTAATTAATTAATTAAGCTAATCAAATGAGGTGGTCAAATGGTCAAATGGAAGACCAAAAGCCATCTTATCTTTAACACCCAAAAACGTTGGCTTGGTGGTCATTTATCCCAACCACCACCATAAAGCATGAAAAATATCCCATGTGGTTGGTGGGAAAGTTAATGGTTGAGTATAACTTAAGCAACCTTGGGATAAGATGGGTTTTTATTTTCATTCTCTCCCATTTCCCTCTCTTGCTCTCCCACATTGCCGTCCCACACCAAGAGAAAGAAGAATAAAAGCTTGGAAGAAAAAGAGAAGAAGAGAAGAAAGAAGCCAAGCTTGGCCATCACTCCAAGATCAAGCCATAGTATCTTCTTCCTCACCATCCTCTCCTCTCCCTCTCTCAAACACACCCCATGATGGCCGAACCCAAGCTTGGAGGTTTTTCATCTTGAGCAAGCATCCTAGCCTACCAACAAAGGAGAAGAAGAAGAAAGGAGGCCAAGGAGTTCGAAGGGACCAAAGAAAGTCGGAGGAGCCGACGGATTATAAGTATTTCTAAACAAGAGATTGGATTTTTTTTAGGGTTTAAGATTTGGGGTCCATTCTTCTTAGATTTGATGGTGGCCAAATTATCATAGGCATTGGATCTCAAATCCATCCAATGGAAGGATGAAAAATGGACAAAACCCTAATGAGTAAATTAGGGTTAAGAAAAATGAATGGAGGTATAAAGGACATTATGTGTTAATTAAGCATGGATGTATGTATTTTGTTGGAAGGAATCATGGGCCATAGGGTTCGGCCATGTAGTATGGCCGAACCCCATGGTAGGTGATTAAGTGATTAATTAGGGTTTTTAAAGAATGGAAGTCATGGAGGATAACTTATGATTTTAAGGTTTTAAATGATTAAATGTAGTAATTTTAAAGGGATCTTAAATGTGGAAATTGATGGAGAAGGGTGATGGTTTTTAAATGGACTTTAAGCATTAGAAATAATGTTTTAAAAATAAAACCATGGAGAGATTTTATGGAGGGAATGTTTTTGAACCCTATGGTGATGTATTAGAATTTTAAATGAGATTAAAGAATGGAGGCTATGATAAGTGGTTAATGATTTTAGGGTTTTAAATGAATGAAATCTAGTGATTTTTTAAAGGATTTTAAATGAGGAAATTCATGGGAGGTGTAACTGATTTTTATGGCCTTGAAAGGCATAGATGGGAATGAACCCTATGGTGATGTAATTGTAATGCTAAGGGGTGTAAAAGATGGAAAAATAAATGGGGAATATTGGTGGTTTTGATGGACCAAAATGAACCTAATGTTGATAGTTGTAATGGACTCCAATGTAGTTAAGGATGATGATTTAATGCATGATGTAAACCTCCTCATGGGAGGACTTATTATGGATCTAAATATGGTGAAATAGACCCAAGGAAAAAGAGGAGAAGACATCATGGGTTCGGTCATGGTGTATGGCCGAACCCATGACTCATTTGAGAGTCATTTTGGGCTAAGAATTAAGGTGTGTGCATGTGTTTAAAATTAATGGGGTTTAGATTAAATTAAGATTGATTTTAATGTGTTCATGTTATGGTTGGTGGGTCACTAATGGATATAAGTTATGGATCAATGTTAGACTTAAGTGTGCATGGGTAAATGAGTAATTAATCATGGGAAGGAGTAGTGGCAAAATCGTAAATAATGGCCAAATTCAAGAACCCCATGGGAAATGATCATGGACTTAGGGGCTCTAATGTAACAACCTTATGTGTGATTAGTAAAGCCTAAGGTGGTTCGTTTTTAGACTCAGGTGATTAAAATATCAATGGATTAAGATGGGACCCACGAACCTAATTATAGAGTTCGGCCATGGTGTATGGCCGAACGCCACTAAGGCATGCATTAGGGACTTAATCATGGATAAAATATAGACTGATTTGGTAATATGTAATAAGGTACCGGACATCGCAAACGGTGCGCGATCGGCGACCGGATTTATCTGACGGAAACGTAAAAGGACGCTGTCCGTATTTGGTAGGAGTCCTACCTTTTTGTAAACCATGGATTTACGTGTTATATGATGGTTCCCGTGATTTATTTTGGTAATTTATATGATTTATTTTATGATGGGTTTTAAGATTATGATTTATATATATTATATGGCATATTGCCAGGCTATGATTTATATGATTAGGCTATGAATTATATATGAAGGCTACAAATTATATATATTGCATAGCATAATGCACCTACATCTCATGCATGGCATGGGCGGGAAAATAATGAAACCGGAGTCCATGCTCCGTCGGGGCGACCGAGAAGCAAACATGGGGATATATTGATATGTGGAGATATAACCGGAGTCCATACTCCGTCGGGGCGACCGAGAAGCAAACATGGGGATATCATGATGGTATGGATGATGGGTGGGACACATGACATACGACACCCATGGCATAGCATTCATTTTATGGTTTTCATTATATTATTATCTGTATGCTTGTTATCACTAATCCATGTGTTAGCCCTACTCGGAGTCCTACTGGCGCGTTGTCTAACGCCCTACTTCTACCCTAGTTGATGACGCAGGAGATAGCGGAACGGAGGGGCGCAACGGGAGCCAAGCGTAGGAGCTGGGGAAAGCAAGCTACTTAGTTTATTTAAATTTATTTTGGAAATGTAATTTGAGTAGCTTAGCTCGTCGGATTCTAATATTTTCGATTACTTGCTATGGTTTTGAATTTTATTTTGGACATTATGCTTTTGAGGTATTTTAGTAATTAAATGAATGTTTCTTCCCTTCTATCTGAAAATTGGTAGGATAGTCTCTATTACAATTTCCGCACTTAGTTTAAATATTCCTCGAGCTTACTTCTACGTGTGAACCGTTCTCCGTGGACTTTGTTCCACGCACACGTAGGGTTGGCCAGTTAAGGGCCGGGCTTTAGAAGGTCGGACTTAACTCGCGTCGTGACGTCCGCGCCCTTTGTCACTCTTTATTTTCAAAAAAAAAAAAAATAGACTCTGATTTTTGGTGAAAAGGGGCGGGCGTTACAGTTTAAGCTCTAGAAGTCTCAGTCCTCACTTATTCTTCTCTAAAATGATTTTGCCTATTTTTGTCTAAGCAAGATTATGACTCATTTAACGTTAGATTGTTAAGACGTTTATAAGCGCTCAATCAGAAATCAACAATTCTCTGGAGTTCAAGGCGTCTCAGTTTTTTAGGACTTACTCTGCCATTGCATAGATCTACATAGATCTGTCTATTTCCTATGAATCTACTTACAACTGTCTCACAGCGGACTCCATAATCTGATTGTATTCCATTACAATTGCAACGTCTGCATTTGTGACACCTAGCTAGCCTCTTAGCTTTCTTCTTTACCGCTAGATTGCTTCGACCACATAGAGGTCTAGGTTGCTCCTCTTGGATTTCCAGCTTCCTCACCCTTATAGCTAAGAAAATGATTTTACTACACAAGTCAGGGGTAACTTTTAATCTAGACAGACACATTGCGAAAACTCAAACTCGACTGTCTACGTGCATGATTTCTATCCAGTTCTTTAACGTCTACTGGTCACAAAGATAAAGATGGATGATGGATGCTAAAAAAAAAAAAAATTAAAGGGTCTCACTTTTTCACTTACTCTGCCCTAAGATTTTTTTTATGAAAATGACATATGAAGACCTTAGTACCCCCAAACTCGAATTGAACATTGTCCTCAATGTTCCCTAATCTACATTGGCTAGGTGCAAACGAAGAAATATCTTCGAAAATGAACAATTAGGATTTAGATGTACCTTGGGATGAAATGATGAATGGCTAGACTGACTAAATGAAAAACTTGAACTAGACTCAACAAACTCAAAACTAGACACTGGCGACTCAAACTAACTCAGACATAGACAAATGGCTCAGTGGGTTTGGGTAAAGGAAGATGAGTGGATATGGGTGAATGTGTTTGGGTGGATGGATAGGTAAATGGAGAGAATTTTGTTGTACAAATCAGTCTTGGTAGATTGGATCAATGAGCAAAACCTTCGCTTTTCCTTCTAGATTGGGAAATTCTAAGAATGGTTTCGATCGATGACCATTAACTTTGAAAACATGACCATTCCTACGATGTCTGATCTCAATGGCTCCATGTGGAAAAATGAAATGAAAAATGTATGGACAGAACCATTTTGATTTTAATTTCACAGGAAAAAGATGCAATCGAGAAATGTACAACAGGACCTTTTGACCAATAGTAAACACTTTCCGGAGAATGTGTTTGTGATGAAAAATTTCCATTCGGTCTTTGTACTTCCTGGTGTATCATAAGCTTCATTGCGTATTTCTTCCAACTCAGCCAGTTGAAGTTTTCTGAGTTGTCTAGCCGAGTCTGGAGCAAAATTAAAACGCTTGATAGCCCATTGGCTTTGTATTCTATTCGACTGGAAGATGACAAGTCTTTCCATACATTAAGCGATAGGGTGACATTTCTATGGGTCTCTTGAATGTTGTTCGATAAACCCATAGTGCATTAATGAGTCTGGAAGACCAGTCCTTCCTCGATGGATTCATTGTCTTCTCAAGGATATGCTTAATTTCTCTATTTTTCTGGGTGATAGGGAGTAGCTACTTTGTAAATCACCTCATATGATTTCATCAATTTTTCAAACGGGCGATTACAAAAATGTTTACCACCATCATTGATGATGGTTCGTGGAACACAAAATCTAGAGAAGATGTTCTTTCAAGAAACGGGTGACAACCTTGTGATCATTGGTTTTGCATGCCACCGCTTCTACCCACTTTGATACATAGTCAACACCTACGAGGATATATAGATTGCCGAAATAATTAGGGAAAGTGTAACGCCCGCCCCTTTTCACCGAAAATCAAAGTCTATTTTTTTTTTTTTGAAATAAAAGTGACAACAGGCGCGGACGTCACGACGCGAGTTAAGTCCGAGCTTCTAAAGCTCGGCCCTTAACTGGCCAACCCTACGCGTGCACGGAACGAATTCCAAGAGAACGGTTCAGGCGTAGGAAGTAAGCTCGCGGAATATAATTGCAAGCGGAACATTATAATAGGGACTATCCTACCAGTTTTAGATAGCAAGGAAGTACGGCGCTTAAAATTATTAAAATACCCCTATGTTCATAATTATATCTCAAAATGATAACGTCCAGAGTACAGTCTAAACCATAGCAAGAAACAGTAATTATTACAATCCGACAAGTTAGCTACTTAAATTACATTTCCAAAATAAAACTTAAATAAAGCTAAGTAGCCGCTTTCCCCAAGCTCCTATGCTTGGCTTCCGTCGCGCCCCTCCGTTCCGCCATCTCCTGCGTCATCAGCTAGGGTAGAAGTAGGGCGTTAGACAACGCGCCCAGTAGGACTCCGAGTAGGGCTAGCACATGAATTAGTGATAACAAGCATACCGATAATAATATAATAAAACCATATGATGAATGCCATGCCATGGGTGCCTATGTCATGTGTCCCACCCATCATCCATATCATCATAAAATGTCATATCCCCCTTGACGGCAAAGCCTCGTCAAGGTGTCCCCATGTTTGCTTCTCGGTCGCCTCGACGGAGCATGGACTCCGGTTATAGCATATCAAGCTATCCCCATGTTTAATTCTCGGTCGTTCGACGGAGCATGGACTCCGGTTATAGCACCTCAGGCTATCCCCATGTTTGCTTCTCAGTCGCCCCGACGGAGCATGGACTCCGGTTTCATTATTTTCCCGCCCATGCCATGCATGAGGTGTAAGTGCATTATGCTATGTAGTATGTATATAATTCATATCATTAATATAAAATCCATAGCATTGAAATATAATCCATAGCCTTAAAAATATCATCCATAGCATTAAAATATAATCCATGGCATTTAAAATATCATCCATAGCATTAAAGTATAATTCATAGCATTTAAAACCCATCTTAAGATAAATCATATAATTACCGAAATAAAACGAGGAAACCATCACATACACATAATCCACGGCTTACAAAAAGGTAGGAATCCTACCGAATACCGCTTAGCGTTCCTTTACGTTTTCGTTCGATAATCCGGTCGCCGATCGCGTACTGTTTGTGACGTCCCGATACCTTATTATACATTTACCAAATTAGTCCATATTTTAATCATGATTAAGTCCCTAACTGATCACAAACCTAGATCCATTTAATGATCCCTAACCATGTTACAAGATCATTAAAAATCAGCCCTTAACATTAGCCTCATTTCCATTGATTTAAACACATGCATAATTCAAATTTTAGCCCTTTAAACATTCTAATTTGTGAGACTAAAATGCAGCAAACCTAAGCCTCATTTAATCACTCATAAGGTCATCTTAATGCATCCAAATTCATGTCCAACGTACATGGGGTTCGGCCATGTACCATGGCCTAACCCATGGTTCTTCATTGTAGCCCATAATTACGGTTTTGCCACTACACTTCCATGATTTAATATTTCCTCCATCCATGTATATTTTTGGTCCATACTTCATCCATATACTTATCCCCATTAATGATTCATTGACCATGACCTAACATCCCTAAAATCAGCCACTTAATTTAATTAAATTTGCAATCATCTAATCCCATACATAATTCAATATTTAGACCATAACATGACCTACAATTGGGTCATGGGTTCAGCCATACACCATGGCCGAACCCATGATGCCTTTTTCCCATTTTTCTTGGGTCCATTTCACCTCATTTGGTCCTACCATAAATGAATTTAAATCATACATTTGCATCATCCTTTCATAATCATCATGAGATATACTTTGGTCCATTTAATTTAACCATCATTCCATTTTATTTTCCATGGTTCCAAGAACAGTAGATTCCTCAAAGTCTTCCCATGGGGTTCTGCCATGATGGTCCATTATTTTATTTTAAAAACCTCATTTCCACTCATTTAAAACCTTGTTTAAAATACCTAAAAAAAATCCACTTAATTACCATTAACCTTCTCCATTAATTTCCATACTTCCATAACCATTTAATTCATCATTCCATCGCCATAGGGTTCGGCCATACACCATGGCCGAACCCATGGCTCATGATTCTCCTTCATTCACCATTTTTGGAGGACATTAAATCATTTACATATCCCATGATTTTCTTGTTTAAAACCCCCTTTTAAAAAAATCATTAATTTTTACTCAAAATCATCTTGACATCATAGGTTACCCTTTCATGATTCTTAATCCCAAAAACCCTATTTAAATTTCTTAATTGTTCACCATGGGGTTCGGCCATACTACATGGCCGAACCCTATGGCCTAAAATTCCTTAAAACACCCATACTTCCATATTTAATTGATCTTAATGGTGTCCATAATGTCTATTCATTTTCCTTAATCTATCTCTTCCATTTCATCCATTTCTCATCTTATCATTGGATGGATCTTAGATCTAAGGCCCATAACATTTGTGGCCACCATCCAT
This sequence comes from Chimonanthus praecox, assembly GCA_022113865.1. Taxonomy (NCBI): domain Eukaryota; kingdom Viridiplantae; phylum Streptophyta; class Magnoliopsida; order Laurales; family Calycanthaceae; genus Chimonanthus; species Chimonanthus praecox. Next base: position 44,773,536 of record CM039089.1, on the reverse strand, counting down.
TCTAAGAAATGGATTCCATAAATACATTTTAACCTTTAAAAAATATAAATTCTTGTTTAAGAATTCCTTACCACACCGACGACTCCTCCGGCCTTTCTTTCTCCTTTTGCTTTCCTTAGCCCTTTCTCTTCTTCTTCTCCTTGTTGTTCGGCCACTATGTGCTTGATCAAGATAGAGTCTCCATGGTTAGGGTTTGGCTAAGGTAGGTTTAGATTTTGAGAGAGGGAGAGGGGAGGAGGGGATGGAAAATCATCTCAAGCTTGGGTCTTGAAGTGGTGGTTGGCCAAGCCTATTTTTTTTCCTTCTTTTCTTCTAAGTTTCTTCTTCTTTCTTGGTGTTTTCCTTGGGAGAGAGAGAGAAAGGACGGTTTTGGGAGAGTGAATGAAGAGATGGAGATGAGATGGGACTCTAGACCCATTCCCATCTCATCTTGGTGGCTTGGGTTACACTCCTCCATCATCCCATTTGACCAACCAATATGGGTAAGCATGGCTTGCATGTCCTTGGTGGTGGTGGTTGGGAGGAAACCATCCCACATGCCAACGGTTTTGTGTGTGTTTGAATGAGTGGTTTGGTCTTTCTCCCTTTGACCACTTGACCATATGATGAGAGGTATGGGTCCTCATACCTTGAGTGGTGGTGGTTGAGATGAAACCACCACCCTAAGTCATGGTTTCTTTTGTGTTTCTTTGGGAGGTTTCAATGGGATGAAACCACCCCTTGACTTGTTCAATTGACCCTCCTTTGACCAACCTAATTAATTAAATTAGATTCTTACTTAGGTTAGTTAATTTCCATTTAATTTAATCCCATTAAATTCTCTCTTTCTCTCTAAGAAATCCACCCATGGTTGACCAAGTCAACCATGGTGGACGGTCCCCACCAACACCTATCCTACCCGCCACCTCACTTGGTGAGGTAGAGGTGGGCCCCATTCGGCCATATCACTTAAACCCCATTAATCTTAACTTAGGTGATTTAAGATAATTTAAATCAACATAATCTACTTTAATCCTCCTTAGTCCCCTTAACTTATCCATGGTTGACCAAGTCAACCATGATGGTCGTCCCCACCTTTTCCTTGGTCCACACGCCACCTCACTTGGTGAGGTGGAGGTGGGCCCCATTGGTTATGCGATCTTAACCATCTCATCATTAACTTAGGTGGTTTAACTCCCATTCACCCCATTTCAATTAATTGGGTCACCATTGGGCCCATGGCCCAATTAAATTATTTTCTATCATTTACCTTAGAGTTTGTCTCATTTTGACCCAGTGGGTCTCAAATGGTTATCGGGCCCACTTTGACCATTATTGACCCCTTAATTGAATTCCATCCAATCCATGGTCCATTGGACCATACTTGGGCCCTTGCCCCAATATTTGATCCATTTAACATCCATAACATCAAAATTCCAATTAAAATAAATAAATGCCATATATATGTTGATTTAAAAATTCGGGCGATTACAGAAGGGCCCCATGAAATAGATGCCCCAAACATCAAAAAGTTCAACAGTCAAGATTAGGTTTAAAGGCATCATGTTTCAGCGGGATATACTTCCTAATTTTTGACATCTATCACATGAAATGAAGAAGGTATGGATATCACGAAACATGGAGGGCCAGTAAAATCCAGACTGCAAGATTTTTGCAGTTGTCTTTTTAACGATGAAGTAACCTCCATAGGCTTGATCATGACAGAAACTTATGACACTTTGTTGTTCCTCTTCAAGGACACATCGACGAATAATTTGGTCTGCACAATGCTTAAATAGATATGGATCGTCACAAATAAATTTTTTGACTTGTGCCAGAAACTTAATTCTATCTTGTTTAGTCCAATGAGGAGGCATTTGACTGGTTACAAGATAATTCACTATATCAGCAAAAAACGGTCCTTGGAAAACTGACATGAGTTTCTCATCAAGGAAGGACTCAGTGATAGGAAGACTGTCATCAGTGAACTCAGTTACCAATATAGAAAAATGATCAGCTACCACATTCTTGGAACTTTTTTTTCCTGAATTTCAATGTCAAATTCTTGTTCCAAGAGTATCCATTGAATCAGGCGGGACTTAGCATTATTTTTAGAAAGAAGATACTTGAGTGCAACGTGATCTGAATAGACGATGACCTTTGAACCTACTAGGTAAGATCGAAATCTGTCTAGTGCAAATACGACAGCTATTAGCTCTTTCTCCGTGGTGGAATAATGAAGTTGAGTGTCGTTCAACGTTTTGCTAGCATAATAGATAACATAATGTAATTAGTTCATTCTTTATCCTAGCACGGCTCCTTCTGCATAGTTAGAGGCATCGCACATGATTTCAAAGGGTAGAGAGCAATTAGGTGGCCGTATGATTGAAGCAGAAGTCAAAGCAGTTTTCAATTTTTCAAAGGCTACGACACATTTTTCATCAAAATTGAAACTGACATCCTTTGTTAGGAATCTATAGAGAAGTCGTGATATGTCACTGAATCCTTTGATAAACCTTCTGTAAAATCCAACATGACCTAAGAATGACCTAATCTCTTTAACAGTTTGGGGTCTTGGCGGTAACGGCCCGCCCTTTTCCACTCTCCAAAAATCAGAATATATATTTTTTTTAAAATAAGTGAGAGAGGACAGGCCGTCACGACGCGAGTTAAGTCCGAGTTTACAAAATCCGACCCTTAACTGGCCACTGTTACGTGTGCATGACTAGGTCCACTAAAACATTTTCACACGCTTTTCTTATACATGCAGAATAATTCATATGAATAAGATGTTATTCATATTCTTCTCATCATTAAGTAAGGAAAACCAATCACCATAAAACTCATATATACTTAAGGATTAATCAAATCATAGCAAATAAGTTTGAAGTTATTACAATCCAAAATAAGAGTCTTCCTAATATATCATTGAAATCAACATAAGCAATTTAAACATTAAATCTTCCCAAGCTATTATGCTTGGCTCCCTTCCGGTCCCACGTCCTTTTCCTTATTATTCCCTGTTCCATCATCTATAGGGTAGAAGTAGGGCATTAGTTAGCATGCCCAGAAGGTATTCCAATTAGGGTTATGATACAATGGGAGTAATATTAGAATAACATCAATCAAGGGTATATACATCATTAATATCATATTTGTAAAACATCTTGTAAATACTAAAACAATGCATGATGTTCATATCAAAATCATGTTAACATATGTATCATTTCATGGGTGTCAATGCTAAATGATATCCCACCCAATGTCCATATCTAATCACATCATAAATCGTATCAATGGTTTCCTTGGCCAATTATGTCCACAATGTTTGAGGCGGCAACCACCAGGGCATTGTATACCCATCCACAAATTAATCGGGATTACCGAAGGAGTGTGTACTCCTCCCACTGCGCAAGGTTTCGGGACCTTCCCAGGAGCTCTTTGGCCCAATTACCCGTACATTTTCTATCAACTGGACGCGGGCAAATCTCAACAGTTCATATAGCTTCATATAAGCTAATCTCAAGCTCAAGTTATGTCCGGACTAGTCAGAACTTGGCTTATTGGTCATATGCGTTCCCTCCCATGACATGCATGAGGTAATGTATGCAAAAATGCCATATCATTTAAAATACATCATATCATTTGAAAATCAGATCATAATTATATAACATTTATTTAACCAAAATAATCATCATATTTTGAATATAAACCAGTATCATATTATAATCCATAATATTCTCAATGAGGTAGGAATCATACCAATGTCTGAATCACTAACGATTGCGTGAGAGGAATCATAGTCCCTTTGGGAACCTCTTTACCTTATCAAATTCAGCCATATATATATATTAATTTGATTTTCCATTTTAATTTCATCCCCCTTCCATCCTACCAGATAGACAGAGGCATCTGGAAAATAATCCAAAATAAAACATTCTAATTCTATCGACTGAATCTAGGATTCAGTCGACTGAAACACAACCCGATACCATCTGTGTTTTACATGCAAACTTTCAGTCAACTAAATCATAAGATTCAGTCGGCTGAAATACAACAAGATTCTATACGAACTTGACCCGTACACTTTCAGTCGACTAAATCTAATACAACAAGATATCATACATGTTTTGACCAATCCACTTTCAGTCGACTGAATCACAGGTTGAAGTACAACCAGATATCATACTTGTTTGGTCAGTATACCTTCAGTCGACTGAATAACAGATTCAGTAGGCTGACTTTGGGTCAGATCCTTTGTGTTCTCCGCCAGTACACTTTCAGTCGACTGAATCACAGATTTAGTCGGCTGACTTTGGGTTAGATCCTTTGTGTGTTCAGCCAGTATACGTTTAGTCGACTGAATCATAAGATTCAGTCGGTTGAAATACCAACAGATCATTTATGTGTTTGGCAAGTATACTTTCAGTCGACTGAATCATAAGATTCAGTCGGCTGAAATACCAATGGACCCCATATGTGCTTAGCCAGTATACTTTCAGTCGACTGAATCATAAGATTCAGTCGGCTGAAACATAACCAGATTACTTACGTGTGTGGCCAATATACTTTCAATCAACTGAATCATAAGATTCAGTCGGGTGAAACACCAACAGATCCTTTGTTTGCTTTGCCTGCACACTTTCAATCGACTGAATCATAAGATTTAGTCAACAAACTTTGTGTCAGATCCTTTTGTTTGCATGTATGATAAGGCCCTTCTCCTTGAAACCCATCCTTTATTATATTTAAACATGGATTCATCTTTCACACTTCACTTAGTAAAATTACCCTACCCACAAGGTTAGGGTTTTCATAATCCATCCAATCCCAGTATCCTCATAACATGAGTTCGAATTAATCTTATGGTTGTTTTGTTTCAACCCATAACCACTCCTTGGATGGATTTCCAACTCCATTGCCTTATAATAATTTGGCCATCCATTCCAACCACTCATGGAACCCATGGGTTCGGCCATACCATGGCCAAACCTATGGTTTTCTTAGATTTATTCCCATGTTATTAAGCCTTAGACAAACCTTCCTTCAATCTCCTTCTTTTATTTTGTTCTGTCTTTTCTTTCTTAATTCTTATTCTCCTTTCTTTGTTCTTCTAAGTCTCCAATGTATGGAGGTAGAGGTGGGAGAGAGAGAGGAGAGGAGTGGAGAGAAACTCTTGTGCAAGAGGAAGGGTCGGCCAAGTGGTTTGGAGTGCCTCTTGGTTGGTGTCTTTCGTATTAAGCCTGAATCTCTTCACTCCCTCTCATAATAGCTTGGCCTTTAACCAATGAGACCCTTGGCTTCCCAAGGGTGGCTTCATGGCTCTTGAGATGAAGACCATTGGGTTCCCAAGTGTCTAAGTACAATGTACTTAGACAAGCTACCCCATCTCATCCCTTCATCTTCTTAACTCAGCAAAACCGTAATTCAATATTTGAACTCACTAGTAGTTGACCAAGTCAACTCGTGTCATGGCCGGCCATGCATGTGGTGACTTGGTCACCACATGGCACTTGGGTCCCACATTGGCCATGTCACTTGATGATGTGGCATCCTTGCTTAGTTGGCTTCCATGTGATGACATGTACTCCACATGGCAATGCCTCATCACTCACATGCCACCTCACTTGATGAGGTGGACTTTAATGCATTAAATGCACTAATTTATCCAATTCAACTAATTTAACTAAATTTACCCAATTATTTTAAAATCAAGCTCACCCATGACCCATTAGGTCTTAATTGGGTAATTGACCCATTTCTTGCCCATCTAATGTCAATTTCCACTTTTTAATCTCAAATTCAATTAAATTACAATCCAAGTGGGCCAATCCAATAGATTTATAAGCTGAGGAAAATTCGAGGTGTTACAACATTACCCTCTTTTTGAAATTTTCGTTTCGAAAATCGAGCGAAGCAGGGTTTCAAACAAATTATACAAATAGCTCAGGATGAGCTGCTTTCATTTCTGATTCTAGTTCCCAAGTGGCTTTGTCATTACCGTGTCGGTCCCCTACCACTTTGACGAATGGAATCGCTCTGTTCCATAACACCATTTGTTCCATCTAGGTTATTCGGAGAGGCCTCTCGACGTAACATACGTCGCTTTGCACTTCTATGCCTTGCACATTCAGCACATGTGATGGGTCAGGGTTGTACTTCCTCAGCATAGAAACATAGAATACATCGTGCAATCCTGACAACTGTGGAGGGAGTATCATATGATAGGCCACTTCCCCCACCTTCTCATGGATTGAAAAGGGTCCCACAAATCTGGGTGATAGCTTCCCTTTCTTTCCAAACCTCATTTGTCCCTTTCGTGGCGAGACCTTCAAAAATACTAGGTCTCCCACTTCAAACTCAAGAGGTCTTCTTCTTTCGTCAGTGTAGCTCTTCTGACGACTTTGTGCCATGAGCAGATGCTGTCGTATTACCTTGATCTGTTCCGTGGTCTCTGTAACCAGATTAGGTCCAATAAGAGCAGGCTGACCGGCCTCTGTCCAACACACTGGAGATCTGCAGGGTCTACTATACAATGCCTCAAATGGAGCCATCTTGAGGTTTGCTTGGTAACTTTTGTTGTATGAGAACTCTATCAGTGGTAGGTGATCGTCCCAACTACCCTTGAAGTCTAACATGCAAGCTCTCAGCATATCCTCCAATGTTTGTATTGTTCGCTCTGACTGACCGTCGGTCTGTGGATGGAAAGCTGTGATGTATAACAAGTTTGTCCCCAAAGCCGACTGCATGCTCTGCCACACCCTGCCAGTGAATCTGCCATCTCTGTCGGACATAATAGTCATGGGTATACCATGTAGTCTGATGATGTCCCTTATATACCGCCGTCCCAAACTCTCAGACGAGTCTGTCATCTCGATAGGGAGAAAATATGTAGACTTAGTCAGACGATCCACGATAACCCAAATTGCATCATTACCCTTTGAAGACCTTGGCATTCCTGTCACAAAGTCCATGGCAATGTGTTCCCACTTCCATTCGGGCATGGGTAGGGGTTTGAGCAGTCCTGACAACTTCTGATGTTCTGTCTTGACTTGCTGACAAGTAAGGCAGTGAGAGACAAAGTCAACCACGTCTCTTTTGAGTCCATGCCACGAATAATGTCTTTTCAGGTCATGGTACATTTTGGTGCTACCGGATGGATGGAGAGCTTTGATTGATTAGCTTCTGTAAACAGCTCCCTTCTGCAACCTTGAAGTACATATGTCCTGCCTCAGAAGAAGAGACCTTGTCCAAGTCGTAATTCTCATTCTAGTATGACCTCTCCAGTCGACATCTTAGCCTATATTTCTGTCACTTCAGGATCTGTTCGTTGTTCTTGTTCAATCTTGGAAACCATACTGGATTGTACCATCAGATTATACTTGATGTGCAAATTGAACTCTCGGATGGTCGTCAGCATTTCCCATTCTTTCATAATCAGACTGGCCACAGTTGCATGTGAAATGCGACTGAGGGCATCCGCCACTTTGTTTGCCTTGCCAAGGTGATATCGTAGTGTAAATTCATAGTCTTGCAGGTATTCCATCCATCTGCGTTGTCTCAAATTGAACTCCTTTTGATCGAACAGATACTTTAAGCTCATATGGTCTGAAAACACCTCAAATTTCTCACCATATAGGTAGTGTCTCCAAACTGCAGCTAGTTCCAGATCATGAGTGGGATAATTGTGTTCATATATTTTCAGTTGCCTTGAACCATATGCCACCACATGATGACTTTGAGTGAGAGAGCACCCAAGTCCTTCTCCTGAAGCATCACAGTATATTTCATATCCCTTGCCTCTTTCCAGCAAAATTAGAATGGGAGCGGTGGTAAGCTTCTGTTTCAGATCCTCAAACCTTTGGTTGCACAAGTCAGACCATTCAAATTTGACTCATTTCTGAGTTAGTTGGGTGAGTGGAGCCGCAATCTTGGAGAAGTCCATAATAAATTTCCGATAGTAGCCAGCCATTCCCAGAAAGCTACGGATTTTGGTCACATTCTTCGGAGCTTTCGAGTCTCTAACCGTTGCTACTTTAGCCAAGTCCACAGCTATTCCTTCTACTGATATGACATGTCCCACGAAGTTGACCTCAAATAGCCAGAACTTGCACTTGCTTGCTTTGGCATATAACTGATTCTACTTTAGTGTGTCCAGGGCTATCCTCAGATGTTCAGCATGCTCCTCCAGATTGGTGGAATAAATCAGAATATCGTCAATGAAGGCAATTACGAACTTATCCAGATAAGGACGGAATATTCTGTTCATCAGATCCATGAACACGGCTGGTGCATTTGTGAGTCCAAAAACCATGACCACATATTCATATGGTCCATACCGAGTTCTGAAAGCCGTCTTTTCTATGTCCTCATCTCTGACACGGATTTGATGGTAGCCTGACATAAGATCAATTTTGGAGAAATGGCTGGAGCCTCTGAGTTGATCGAATAGATCATCAATTCTGCGCAGAGGGTACTTGTTCCTGACAGTCAGTTGATTCAACTTCTTGTAATCCACACACATCCGAAGAGTACCATCTTTCTTCTTTATGAATAATACCGATGCTCCCCAAGATGAGTTGTTGTGCCAGATGCATCCTAGTCTGAGCAACTCATCAATTTGTTTCTTCAGCTCAGACATTTCTGCAGGGGTCATCCGGTAATGAGGCAATGATATAGGAGTAATGCTAGGATAGAGCTTAATCTCGAAGTCAATCTCCCTTTTTGGAGGTAAACTAGGGAGTTCTGTTGAAAATATCCCTTCGTAGTCTTTCACTAAAACAGGCAATTATTTTATCGGTGCCTTGTCTAGTTTGATGTTGTTCAGTACAAGATGGTTCATTTATTCTTGTAATCTCCTAGTCATAGGAATGTTCTGTCTGTTGGCATGTGCTATAAATCGTTTTCCCTTGGGTGACCAGAATATCACTCTGCGAAGGTGACAATCAATGCCGGTTTGAAACGTAGCCAACCAGTCCATGCCAAATATGGTATCGTATTCTGTCATCTCGAGTACCAGATAGTTGAATTTAAATTTGAACTCAGTAAGTTCAGTGTCTACGGTGGTGCAGATCAGACCCAGTGATGTGTCTCTAACAGGGGATACAATAGTAAGTGCAATGGATAGTTGTTGTACTAAGATACCAGTAGCAGATATGAAGGTAGCATATATAAAGGAGTGGGATGCTCTTGAATCAAATAATGCAATAGCATAAGAACTACCAACTAATGCCATACCTTGAATCACCGAGTGATCCACCGAGACTAGAGGAGGAACTAATGTATATAACCGTCCAGATCCTGTTGGAATGGGTGCACATCATGTCTGGTTGTGTGCCCTGGATGCTTGCGACTGAGCTGGCTAGGCTGAAGGACGGAAAGAACCCCTGGAGTAAGAAAGTCTATTGTTCTATGGACACTCCCTCTTGATATGGCCCTGTTGGCCACACTGATAACAGGTGATAACACCTCGAGGAGACTGAGAGACTGGTCCTGATGTGGAGGGTTGATTGGGACGAAAACCACCAGTGAAAGTAGTGGAGGCTGAGGGTGTCCCAAAGTTGGGTTTGAATTTCTTACGAGGGCAGAAAGAATTTCCCCCACTCTGGCTTCGTCTGTTTTCCACAAATTTGACTGTCTCCATCTACTCTTGTTCGGCTATGCTGGCTCGATTGACCACTTCTGCCAAAGTAGCTGGTTTGAAGATAGTGACTTCCGCTCTGATGCTTGGTCGTAGGCCCCGCTCAAACTTTCGGGCCTTCTTCTATTCTGTGTCCACCATGTATAGGGCATAGCATGATACACAGAGGAATTCTTGATAATATTCTGCGACAGTCAAGGTTCCCTGGACCAAAGCTATGAATGCCTGTGTCTGGCGCTTCTTCTCCTCTTCTGAAAAGTAATGGTCCAAAAACATCCCAGCAAACTGGTCCTAAGTTATCTCTATTCTATTCTCCGCTGGAATTTGCGCTTGTTGATGTTCGATGACCTTCCACCATTTCCGGCATCATCTACCAGTTGTGTGGTAGCTAGCAGTATTCGGTCTGGTCATCGGTGATCTTAAGCAGCTTCAAGATCTTTGTAATATTCTCAATCGAGTTCTCCGCTCCTGCGGGTCCTTCCTTCCCTTTGAAATAAGGGGGACACTGCTGTTGGGAATTCTGACCATGGTTCGGTCTTGAGATTCATTGGAGGTTGTACCTCCATTGCAGTTCTGGTGTTGCTGTAGAACGGAGGTGACCACTGCCTGTACTAGGCTCTGTAGCTTGGGAGGTACCTCAGGAATGTTCACATTGTCCTGTCCCTCTTTCTGATGTAGGTTATGTCGTGTATTTCTACTTCTTGGAGGCATTTTTCCTAAGTCATTGAAACATTGGTTGACTTAGTTTGCTAATAAGAACTTGTGTTCATATACTTTGAAGTTATAATTGATCATATAATCATAGGGAGGGGAAAGTTCTGTTTAGTTCTCCTATATTTCACTTGTGTTCCTTACTTGGGGAAATTGCCTAAATGAAATCTTGTATTTCTCGTTTTGGGAAGATTTTTTAGATATCACATGATGTTTCTTGTTCGGGGGAGGGACGACATATTTTGCTGTGTGTGATAAATCTATAATTTATAGTGATTGTCCTTCCTTTGCTATTGTTTTTTTTTTTCACCAAATGTTGTTCTCAGATTGAATGCTTACAGTCTGATTCTCATGAAAATAAATTAATTCGGCCCCCGTGCAGCAGACACCGAACAGTCGGTCAGTTGGGTTTCTTATCTATCAGTGAGACACGATACCGTATTAATCTTACTTTGCGAGATTCAACACTTCCGGTTTCGCTCTGATACCAACTGTGACGCCCTGCCCTTTTCCACTCGCCAAAAATCAGAGTATATACTTTTTTTAAAATAAGTGCAAGAGGACGAGTCGTCACAACGCGAGTTAAGTCCGAGTTTACAAAATCCAACCCTTAATTGGCCACCATTACGTGTGCATGGACTAAATCCACTAAAACATTTTCACACGCTTTTCTTATACATGCGGAATAATTCATATGAATAAGATACTATTCATATTCTTCTCATCATTAAGCAAGGAGAACCAATCACCATAAAATTCATATATACTTAAGGATTAATCAAACCATAGCAAATAAGTTCTAAGTTATTACAGTCCAAAATATAAGTCTTCCCAATACATCACTGAAATCAACATAAGCAATTTAAACATTAAATCTTCCCAAGCTCCTATGTTTGGCTCCCTTCCGGTTCCACGTCCTTTTCCTTATCATTTCATGTTCCATCATCTATATGGTAGAAGTAGGGCATTAGTCAACATGCCCAATAGGTATTCCAATTATGGTTATGATACACATGGGAGTAATATTAGAATAACATCAATCAAGGGTATATACATCATTAATGTCATATTTGTAAAACATCTTGTAAATACTAAAACAATGCATGATGTCCATATCAAAATCATGCTAACATACGTATCATGTCACGGGTGTCAATGCCAAATGATATCCCACCCAATGTCCATATCTAATCACATTATAAATCATATCAATGGTTTCATTGGCCAATTATGTCCACAGTGTTTGAGGCGGCAACCACCAGGGCACTGTATACCGATCCACAAATTAATCGGGATTACCGATGGAGTGTAGACTCCTCCCATTGCGCAGGGTTTCGGGACCTTCCCAGGAGCTCTTTGGCCCAATTACGCGGTACCATTTCTATCAACTGGACGCGGGCAATTCTCAACAGTTCATATAGCTTCATATAAGTTAATCTCAAGCCCAAGTTATGCCCGGACCGCTCAAAACTTGGCTTACTGGTCATATGTTTTCCCTCCCATGTCATGCATGAGGTAATGTATGCAAAAATGCCATATCATTTAAAATACATCATATCATTCGAAAACCAGATCATAATCGTATAACATTTATTTAACCAAAATAATCATCATATTTTGAATATAAACCAGTATCATATTATACTCCATAATATTCTCAATGAGGTAGGAATCCTACCAATGTCCGAATCACTAACGATCGCGTGAGAGGAATCGTAGTCCCTTTGCGAACCTCTTTACCTTATCAAATTCAACCATATATATATATATATATTAATTTGATTTTCCATTTTAATTTCATCCCCCTTCCATCCTACCAGATAGATAGAGGCATCTGGAAAATAATCCAAAATAAAGTATTCTAATTCAGTCGACTGAATCCCAGATTCAGTCAACTGAAACACAACTAGATACCATCTGTATTTTACCCGCAAACTTTCAGTCGACTGAATAATAAGATTCAATCGGCTGAAATACAACCAGATACTATACAAACTTGACCCTTACACTTTCAGTCGACTGAATCATAGATTTAGTCAGCTTAAATACAACCAGATACCATACATGTTTTGGCCAGTACACTTTCAGTCGACTGAATCACAGATTCAGTCGGCTGAAATACAACCAGATATCATACGTGTTTAGCCAGTATACTTTCAGTCGACTGAATAACAGATTCAGTTCGCTGACTTTGGGTCAGATCCTTTGTGTTCTCGGCCAGTACACTTTCAGTGGACTGACTCACAGATTCAATCGACTGACTTTGGGTTAGATCCTTTGTGTGTTCGGCCAGTATACGTTCAGTCGACCAAATCATAGATTCAGTCGGCTGAAATACCAACAGGTCGTTTACATGTTTGGCAAGTATGCTTTCAGTCGACTGAATCATAAGATTCAGTCGGCTGAAATACCAACAGACCCCAAATGTCCTTAGCCAGTATACTTTCAGTCAACTGAATCATAAGATTCAGTCGGCTGAAACACAACCAGATTACTTACGTATGTGGCTAGTATACTTTCAGATGACTGAATCTTATGATTCAGTCAGCTGAAACACCAAAAGATCTTTTGTTTGCTTTGCCAACACACTTTCAGTTGACTGAATCATAAGATTTAGTCGAGTAACTTTGTGTCAGATCCTTTTGTTTGCATGTATGGTAAGGCCCTTCTCCTTGAAATCCATCCTTTATTATATTTAAACATAGATTTCAGCTTCCACACTTCACTTAGTAAAATTACCCTACCCACTAGCCAAGGTTAGGGTTTTTCGTAATCCATCCAATCCTAGTATCCTCATAACATGAGTTCGGATTAATCTTATGGTTGTTTTGTTTAAACCCATAACCATTCTTGGATGGATTTCCAACTCCATCGCCTTATAACAATTTGGCCATCCATTCCAACCACTCGTGGAACCAATGGGTTCGGCCACACCATGGCCAAACCTATGGTTTTCTTAGATTCATTCCCATGTTATTAAGCCTTAGACATACCTTCCTTCAATCTCCTTCTGTTCTTTTGGTCTGTCTTTCCTTTCTTAATTCTTCTTCGCCTTTCTTTGTTCTTCAAAGTCTCCAGTGTATGGAGGTAGAGGTGGGAGAGAGAGAGGAGAGGAGTGGAGAGAAACTCTTGTACAAGAGGAGGGGTCGGCCGAAGGGTTTGGAGTGCCTCTTGGTTGGTGTCTTTTGTATTAAGCCTTAGTCTCTTCACTCCCTCTCATAATAGCTTGGCTTTTAACCAATGAGACCCTTGGCTTCCCAAGGGTGGCTTCATGGCTCTTGAGATGAAGACCCTTGCGTTCCCAAGTGTCTAAGTACAATGTACTTAGACAAGCTACCACATCTCATCCCTTCATCTTCTTAACTCAGTAAAACCTTAATTCAATATTTGAACTCACTAGTAGTTGACGAAGTCAACCCATGTCATGGCCGGCCATGCATGTGGTGACTTGGTCACCACATGGCACTTGGGTCCCACATTGGCCATGTCACTTGATGATGTGGCATCCTTGCTTAGTTGGCTTCCATGTGATGACATGTATGCCACATGGCAATGCCACATCACTCACATGCCACCTCACTTAGTGAGGTAGACTAATGCATTAAATGCACTAATTTATCTAATTCAACTAATTTAACTAAATTTATCCAATTACTTTAAAATCAAGCTCACCCATGACCCATTGGGTCTTAATTGGGTAATTGACCCATTTCTTGCCCATCTAATGTCAATTTCCACTTTTTAATCTCAAATTCAATTAAATTGCAATCCAATAAACTTATAATCTAAGGAAAATCCGGGGTGTTACATTGGCAATATAGAGATTAGGTTAACTTTGATTTTATCTACTTCAATTCCTAATTTTACCATGAAGCGACATTTTTCCCAATTATGTACTAAGTTATTTTCTTTGCACCTGACTAACACAATAGTCAGATGGTGCAGGCACTGGTCAAAAGTTGATCCAAAAACTGAGAAGTCATTCATGAAGACTTCCAGGAAACATTCTACCATGTCAGAGAAACTACTGATCATGCACTTCTGAAAAATGGCAGGTGCATTACACTGTCCGAAAGGCATACGATGATATGTGAACATACCAAAAGGACAGGCGAATGTTGTTTTCACCTGGTCTTCAGGAGCAACATAGATTTGGTTATAGCCAAGAAATCCATCATGAAAACAATAGAATGCATGACCGGCTAAACGCTCAAGCATTTGATGGATGAATGGAAGAGTGAAGTGATCCTTACGAGTGGCAATGTTCAGCTTTTGGTAAATAATACAAACTCTCCAACCCGTTTTCACTCATGTTGGAACTAATTCACTTTCCCCATTTTTTATTACCGTGACACCAGACTTTTTGGGGACAACTTGAATTGGACTTACCCATGCAATGTCAGAGATTGGGTAAATGATACCTGATTCGAGAAGTTTATAAATTTCGGCTTTTACTACTTCCTGTATTGCAGGATTAACTGTAACACCCCGATTTCTCAATAAGATGAATATTTACGAAAATGCCCCTAGATTGGTAAATTTATTAATTATGATGTTAAATGAGAAAATAGTGGAGCTCATTGCTCAAACTAAGATCCTATGAACATATTATAAGGGTCAAATTATAATGGATGGGTAATGTACATCAAATTGGGTCAAAATGGTTAATTGGGTCAAAGAATTCTCAATGATTGGAATAATTATGAAAATGCCCCTGGTATGTTAAATTAAATGTTTGTAATGTTAAATAAGAAAAAGGTGGGGCCCATTGCTCAAATTAAGATCCTATGAACACATAATAAATGTCAAATTTGATTGGATGGGTAATGTGCATCAATTGGGTCAAAAATGGCTAAATGGGTCAATGGGACCCAACGGGTCTTAATGGATTATTTGACCGTTGTGTGAGCTTAAATTAAATGGGGTTAAGCTTATTTGATTGGAAATCAAGTGGAGTAAAAATGGCTAGGCCTGATGCACATGTGAAAACCAAGTACAAATGACCAAAATACCCATAATTGGGTCATGGAGTCAAAAACGGGTCAAGGAGCTAAAGGGGGACCAAACGGGTCAGGTTGACTTTGTTGACCACAGCCGACCGTGTGGGCCCACAAATGAGTTAAATGGTGAGTTAAATCAGGTTAAGTGGAACTGATTTTATTTAATTTGAATTAAAAATGAGTTGACTCAAATTCATTAAATGGTTGTCAATTAATGAGGTGAGTTGGACATGTGAGTTGGGTGAATCAAAATGGAAATCAATGGGACTGTAAATCTGTGAGTTCAGAGGGAATATGAGTAGTTTGGCTCAGTCATAACCACCAAAACAAGTCCCACACGTTGGGGACTTGTTGGGGTGATTTCCATGATAAATCTTAAATGAAATGCATGGGAATTGGAGGTGATGCTTGGGAAGTTGAAAGGCTGCATAGGCAGGTACCAAGGGGTGCATTGGATAGCACCCAAGAACCATCATTTTTTATAAGAATTGATGAGGAAATGGAGGGGTCTTGGGAGCTTAAGTACTAAAGGAAATGACCACCAAGGTTGGCCGTTTTTCACATTGGAAATCCAAGAATTTCCATCTCTCTCTCCCTCTCTCCAATTCATTTTTCCTAGCTGGAACATCAGAGGTGTTTGCACCAGTAGATCAAGCACAAAACAGTAAAGGGAAGGAGGCAAAGAAGGATTGGAAGTAAAGATTAAAAACAAGGAACTTTGGTAAGTTTTTTTTACATAAGTGCTTGGTTTATTAAAGAGCTTGAAATTATAAATTTGGATGACATAATTTGGTCATGTATGGCCGAATTTGTCATAGGTCTAAACCTTGGATTAAATGGATTAAAAGGATAAGAAAATATGCCATTGGGTTCGGCCATCTTGGTTGGCCGAACCCCATGAAAAATGTGGATTTGGTTTGATGATCTTAAAGGTCAAAAACCATGTCAAACCATGGTGTGTTATGCACATATGTATTGGGCCATGGTTATGGCCGAATACACCAAGGTTTTAACCTTGATTAGTAGAGGTTTTAAAATGGTAAAGATGACCATTGGGTTCGGCCACCATGGAGGGCTAAACCCCATGTAAAAGTTAGGTTGGTTTTGATGTTTTGAAACATAGAAACTATGGAGTTTTTGTGGACTGTTTTGAGGTTTCTTTTTTATACAAATGCATGTTTTAAAGAGGGTTAAGAACATGGATTTCAATGACATAAGGACTGAAGTTAGCATGGGTCTAAAACAGTGGATTAAAATTGATGAAATGAACCATGGGGATCTGCCATCTTGGATGGCCGAATCCCATGAAGTAATATGGTCATTTAGACAAGTTGATGAATTGATTTGGATGTTTTAAGAGGTAAAAAATACAGTAATGTGATGCTTTTTATTACTTGTCTAAATGAGATCGAAAACATATTTAAGAGGACCAAAACATGGACATAGGGTTCGGCCACTTTGGATGGCCGAACCCCATGAAAATATTAAATGATTTTGTATGTAAGAGTATGGTTTTATGCGAATTAAATGAGGATTTGGTTACTGTTTTTGGCTGGCTGGTATAGGGCTGAACCATATCAATGTTAGGGTTAAGTTATTTATTCAAATCATGGGTAGATAATGGACAAAATAAATCAAGAGAACCATTGGGTTCGGCCATGTGCATGGCCGAACCCCATGGGCTGTTTTTGGGTAAAAAGATTGGATTGAATTCCATTGGTAACTATGAAGTGTTTATGTATTGTTTAAGAATTACCTAGGTTTAGGTATGGATTTAATATCAAGCTGATTAATCATAAATAAGATCAAAAGTGGGGACAAGAATTAGATTTGATGAGGTTCGGCCATGGGCATGGCTGAACCCCACTAAGGGTCTTTGGTGACCCTATTGTGTAGCCGACTTTGTGATTGAATTATGGGAAAGAATGATTTATTGATCAAAGGTCGAATGATCATCTGTATGTTTATATGAACCCTACCAAAGTATTTTGTAGGAAGTGATGCTTAATAAGGGATTAAATGAATGAGAGACCAAAAGGATAAATAGGTGAGGTTCGGCCATGGGCATGGCCGAACCCCACATAGTATATTTTGGGAAATTGACTAAGTTGGAACTGCATGATAAACGTTTGGTTTGTTGCTATTTAAATAAGGTATCCAGACTTGCGTATACGGCGTACGAGTCGTGAACGGCTGACGATTAAGAAAGATCAAGTACTGAATTGAATCTTCAGTAGGTTTCCTACCTATTTGTAACCACAATTATGATTTGGTTTTATTATGTTTTTATGAGATATGTTGTATTTGATATTATCTTTCAAATATGGTTTTGAAAGATGAGATATGTATTTACAAATGACATACATGTACATTGACATCTCATGCATGGCATGGGGTGATGATTATGGATTACCTTGACTTAAGAGTCCCAATGAAAGAACACCGTGAAACAACTCAATGATGAAGTGTCTTTCCACAGGTAACGAGGATTACTGTGGATTACCTTATCATGTGAGTCCCAATGAAAGAATACCGTGAAATAACTCAATGATGAAGTGTCTTTCCACAGGTAACGAGGATTACTGTGGATTACCTTATCATGTGAGTCCCAATGAAAGAATATTGTTAGTCCCAAATGAAAGTGTATTGTGATTTACCTTGACGGTGAGAGTCCCATCAAGTGATGGCTATGTATGTGTGATGGGTGGGGCTCATTACATATGCACTTACATACATAGCATTGTTTTCAGATGTTTTATTGATAATCACGTACTATGATATATATGCATGTTTTATACACTAACCCTGTGGTAGCCCTGATCGGAAAACCTATTGGGCGCGTTGATCTAACGCCCTAATTCTATCCTCAGAAGAGAATGCAGGTACAAGGAAAGGGAAAGAGAAGGTTGATGATAAGGAGGGGAGCCAAGCGTAAATGCTTGAATGCTGTAATGGATTTATAATTGTTGTTATTTGAATACTTTATTATGGACATGTAATATTGTAGTTACTTGCTATGGTTTGTTTAGGATATTAACGATGGATGGTTAGTTTATGTTATTTACTAATTGAGACTGGTACTTGCTATCTTTTCAACCTATTTTTGCAGTTAGTCTAGTTTATTCTGCAAGTCATTGTTTAGTTACATGTGTGTATTATCTATCATGGTCTAGTTCATGTACACATGGGTGGCCAATTAAGGGTCGGACTTTGGATAGTCCGGACTTAGCTGGCATCGTGGCGCCTCCCGCTCTTGTTCACTCTATGTTTCTTTCAAAAGAAATTTTTAGACTCTGATTTTCGGTAGGGTAAAAAGGGCGGGGCGTTACAGTTGGTATCAGAGCGAAACGGGAAGTTGAATCATCGAAGTAAGATTAAGACGGTTTCATGTCTCACTGACAGATAAGAATCCCAACTGACCGACTCTTTGGAGTCCGCTGACTGGGAGCCGGATTAATTTACTTCGAGTGACTCAGACTGAACAATCAATCTGAGAACGACAATGAAAGATAGCAAAGCAAGTATAGTCATCATAAGTGGATATATCAAACATAGCAAAGTAGGATATACTTCCCCGATATCCCCCATTGAGAAACAAACAACAGGAATTTAGAGATTTCCCTAGAAACAAAAGAAACAAAGTGTGATGATTTGGCAATATCCCCAATCTGAGAAGTGATACATAATACTTAGGGAGGTTTTTCCCGAGAACAACAAAACATCAGGATTTCCCCAAATTGAGAAATGATACTCGATATTTAGGAAGTTTCCTCAAAAACAAAGAAATACAAAGAGTGCTAATTTGGCAATTTCCCAAATTATGAAGAACACAAAACTTTACTTAGAAGCTAAGTCAACTGATGTTTCCATGACTTAGGAAAAATGTCTCCAAAGGAAGAAGAACATAACGGAGAGGGTCGGAATGGTGCATATAACGCCCCGCCATTTTCCACCCTTCTGAAAATCAGAGTCTGAAAATTTCTTTTGAAAGAAACACAGAGTGAAAGAGAGCGGGTGGCGTCACGACGCGAGTTAAGTTCAGTCTACTCAAGTCTGAACCTTAACTGGCCACCCATGTGTACATGGACTAGACCATGATAATAAATCACACATGGAACTAACAAAAACTTGCGGAATAAACTAAACTATTTGCGGAATAGCATGACTAGATAGCAAGTAACAGTCTCAAATATTAATTAACACAAATGACCATCCATAGTTAGTAACCTAATCAAACCATAGCAAAGTGATAACTTATTACATGTCCACAATCTATAATTCAAAAGACAGTAATAAAGAAGTCCAGTTCAACATTCAAGCGCTTAGGCTTGGCTCCCTTCCCGGTCATCGACCTTCTTTTTCCCTTTACTTGTACCTGCATTCTCCTCTGAGGATAGAATTAAGGCGTTAGATCAACGCGCCCAGTAGGTTCCCGATCAGGGCTACCACATGGTTAGCATATAAAACATGCATATATATCATAGTACATAATTATCAATAAGACATCTGAAAACAAATGCTATGTATATGCACATGTAAAGAGTCCCACCCATCACAAGTCTACATAGCCATTATCTCAAGAAAACTCTCATATCAAGGTATTCCGGAGTAGTCCTCATTTCCACCGGATGGGTAAGCCAGAGTACTCCACATTTTCCTCTGGATAGTGTGCTTATGTTCAAGTTAATCCAGTGTAATCCACATTTCCTCTGAATCGGATACTTATCATTATGTCGTTCCATTCCACCCCATGCCATGCATGAGATGTCAATGCATTGTATATCATTTGTAAATACATGACTCATCATTCAATAACATATTTGAAACATAATATCAAATACAAACTATCTCATAAAAACTTGATAAAAACCGAATCATAATTGTGGTTACAAGTAGGTAGGAAACCTATTGATGATTCACTTCAGTACTTGATCTTTCTTTAGCGTCACTCGATCACAACTCGCACGTCGTTCAACTTTCGGTACCTTATCCATATATCAATCAGTAAGTGTTAACATCATTTACTTCTTCAATCACATCTACGACCCATCCACATCATGTGGGGTTCGGCCATGCCCATGGCCGAACATCATCAACTTAGAATTTGTCATTTTATGGGGTTCGGCCCTATACTTGGCCGAACCTTGTATTCCCACTCTTCCATCATCAAATGGTTCTCCATTACAATACTTTAAACCCTTTATAAAATCATGGGAATAATATCAAACACAACCTATGAACTTAGTCCATTTATTCCAAAAACAGCCCATGGGGTTCGGCCATGCACATGGCTGAACCCAATGGTTCTCTTGATCTGATTGATCCATCAATTACCCATGATTTGAATCAGTAATCTTAACCCTAATATTGACATGGTTCAGCCCTACATTGGCCAACCAATAACAGTAAGTTAAACTTCACCAAATCACATCAAACACCATATTTTATATGGTTTTAAACTCATCAAAATCATCAAATACTAACATGGGGTTCGGCCATCCAAAGTGGTCGAACCCTATGTCCATGTTTTGGTCCTCTTAAGCATGTTTTAAATCTCAGTTAGACAAGTAATAATCAGCATAATCATGACTGCATTTTTACCTCTTAAAACATCTACATAAGTTCATCAACTTGTCCAAAAGACCATAATACTTCATGGGATTCGGCCATCCAAGATGGCCGATCCAAATGGTCCATTTCATCAGTTTTAAACCACTGTTTTAGACCCATGATACCTTCAATCCTTATGTCATTCAGATCCATGTTTTTAACCCTCTTTAAAACATGCATTTGAATCTCAAATAAAACTAAAAAACAGTCCACAAAAACTCCATGGTTTCCATGTTTCAAAACATGAAAAACCAACCTAACTTTTACATGGGGTTCGGCCCTCCATGGTGGCCGAACCCAATGGTCATCTTTACCATTTTAAAGCCTATGTTAATCAAGGTTAAAACCTTGGTGTATTCGGCCATAACCATGGCCCAATACATATGTGCATAACACACCATGGTTTGACATGGTTTTTGACCCTTAAGATCATCAAATCAAGTCCACATTTTTCATGGGGTTCGGCCAACCAAGATGGCCGAACCCAATGGCATGTTTTCTTAACCTTTTAAGCCATTTAATCCAAGGTTTAGACCTATGACATATTCGGCCATACATGACCAAAATATGTCATCCAAATTTACAATTTCAAGCTTTTTAATAAACCAAGCACTTATGTAAAAACTTACCAAAGTTCCTTGCTTTTAATCTTTACTTCTAATCCTTCTTTGCCTTCTTTCCTTTGCTGTTTTGTGCTTGATCTACTGGTGCAAACATCTCAGCTACTCCAGCTAGGAAAAACGAATTGGAGAGAGGGAGAGAGAGATGGAAACTCTTGGATTTCCAATGTGGAAAACGGCCAACCATGGTGATTGTTTCCTTTAGTACTTCAGCCCCCAAGACCCCTCCATTCCCTCATCAATTCTTACCAAAAACGATGGGTCTTGGGGGCTATCCAATGCACCCCTTGGTACCTGCCTATGCAGCCTTTCAACTTCCCAAGCATCACCTCCAATTCCCATGCATTTCATTTAAGATTTAACATGGAAATCACCTCAACAAGTCCCCAACGTGTGGGTCTTGTTTTGGTGGTTATGACTGAGCCAAACTACTCCTATTCCCTCTGAACTCACTGATTTACAGTCCCATTGATTTCCATTTTGACTCACCCAACTCACATGTCCAACTCACATGTCCAACTCACCTCATTAATTGACAATCATTTAATGCATTTGAGTCAACACATTCTTAATTCAAATTAAATAAAATCAGTTCCACTTAACCTGATTTAACTCACCATTGCACTCATTTGTGGGCCCACATGGTCGGCTGTTCAACAAAGTCAACCCGACCCGTTGGGTCCCCCTTTAGCTCCTTGACCCGTTTTTGACTCCATGACCCAATTATGGGTATTTTGGTCATTTGTAATTGGTTTTTACATGTGGATCAGGCCTACCCATTTTTTCTCCACTTGATTTCCAATCAAATCAGCTTAACCCCATTTAATTTAAGTTCACACAACGGTCAAATAATCCATTAAGACCTGTTGGGTCCCATTTGGGCCCTTTGACCGGTTTAGCCATTTTTGACCCAATTGATGTACATTTCCCACCCAATCAAACTTGACATTCATAATGTGCTCATATAATCTTAATTTGAGCAATGGGCCCCACAATTTCCTTACTTAACATCACAAATAATTAATTTAACACATCAGGGGCATTTTCATAATTATCCACTTCATTGAGAAATTGGGGTGTTACAATATAACCCTCTTTTTAAAATTTTTGTCCCGAAAATCGAGCGAAGTAGGGTTCTCAAAATAAATTACATAAATAATTCGGGGTGAGCTGTTCTCATCTCCGATTCAAGTTCCCATGTGGCCTCTTCATCGTCATGACAGTCCCATACCACTTTTACGAACTGAATCGCTCTGTTTCGTAACACCCTTTGTTCAATCTCCACTATCCTGACCGGCTTCTCGACGTATGTCACGTCGTTTTGCACTTCAATATCCTAAACATTCAAAATATGGGACGGATCTAGATTATACTTTCTTAGCATTGACACATGAAACACATTATGTAGAGCTGCTAACTGCGAAGGAAGAGCTAACTGGTAACCTACGTCCCCCATCCTTCTTGTGATGGAAAATGGTCCCACATATCTTGGCGAAAGTTTTCCTTTCTTGCCAAACCTCATGTGTCCTTTCCGTGGCGAGACCTTTAAAAATACCATGTCTCTCACTTCAAATTCCAGAAACCGTCTCCTTTTATCAGCGTAACTCTTCTGCCGACTCTGTACAGTCAATAAGTGTTGACGTATCAACTTAATTTGTATGGTAGTCTCTGCGACTAGTTCCGGCCCAATCAATGCAGGCTCTCCAGCATCTGTCCAACATACCGGTGACCTACACGGTCTACCATATAATGCCTCGTATGGAGCCATCTGAAGGCTTGCCTGATATCTGTTATTATAGGAGAATTCTACCAGTGGTAAGTGGTCCTCCCATCCTCCTTTGAAATCTAACATACATGCTCTCAGCATGTCGTCCAAGGTCTGTATTATCCCTTCAGACTGTCCATCAGTCTGTGGATGGAAAGCGGTGCTAGTCAATAAGTCTGTCCCCATGGCTGACTGCATGCTTTGCCATACTCTGCCGGTAAAACGGCCATATCTGTCCGACACTATCGTTCGGGGAATGCCATGTAGTCGAATGATTTCTTTAATATACCGCCGACCCAACGTTTCAGATGAATCCGTCATCTTGATAGGAATGAAATGTGTGGACTTGGTCAGCCTGTCGACTACGACCCATATGGCGTCATTACCCTTTGAAGACCTCGGCAACCCCGATACAAAGTCCATGGAAATGTGTTCCCATTTCCATTCTGGCACTGCTAAGGGTTTGAGTAACCCTGGTGGCTTTTGGTGTTCAGTCTTAACTTGCTGACAAGTTAGACAATGTGCCACGAATTCTGCCACATCCCTTTTAGTCCATGCCACCAATAATGCCTCTTTAAATCATGGTACATTTTGGTGCTGCCCGGATGGATAGAGAGCTTGGACTGATGCGCCTCAATCAGTAGCTCTTTCCTGCAACTCTTTGGCACTTATGTTCTTCCCCGGAATAAAAGACCTTGTCCTGGCTGCAATTCCCATTCCGGTACAACGGTGCCAGTAGACATCTTGGCCCATACGTCCTCCACTTCCGGATCCATACGTTGTTCTTGTTCAATCTTGGTGACTATGTTGGATTGTATAACCAGATTGTATATGGTCCCACGGTTGTTGTAGTAGAGTTTAAACTCTCGGATGGTATTCAACATCTCCCATTCCGATCTAATCAAACATGCCACGGATGCATGTGGTATACGGCTGAGGGCATCCGCTACCCTATTTGCCTTGTCAGGATGATATCTAAGCGCAAACTCATAATCCGCCAGATACTCCATCCATCTTCGTTGCCTGAGGTTGAGCTCCTTCTGATCAAAAAGATATTTTAAGCTCTTATGATCAGAAAATACCTCAAATTTCTCGCCGTAGAGGTAGTGCCTCCAACTCTTGAGGGCGAAAACTACTGTAGCTAATTCCAAATCATGTGTGGGGTAAAGACGTTCATGTATTTTTAATTGCCTTGAACCATACGCCACCACACAATTACTCTGACTGAGTGTACAACCCAGTCCCTCTCCTGAGGCATCGCAATATACCTCGTAACACTTGCCATTTACCGGCAAAACTAAAATAGGGGCAGTGGTAAGTCTTGTCTTCAGCTATTCGAACCTTTGATTACATAGATCTGTCCGCTCGTACTTGACTCCCTTCTGACTGAGTTGAGTCAATGGAGATGCAATTTTGAAAAAATCCATGATAAATCTTCTATAATAACCAGCCAATCCCAAGAAGCTACGAATTTCAGTTACATTCTTGGGCGCTTTCCAATCTTTCACTGCTGCCACCTTAGCCGGATCCACGGCTATACCTCCCTCAGATATCACATGTCCTTAGAAATTGACCTCAGATAGCCAAAATTCACTTTTACTGGCCTTGGCATATAGCTTATTCTGCCTCAAAGTATTCAAAACTATCCGTAAGTGCTCTGCATGTTCTTCCTGACTCTTCGAATATATCAGAATATCATCAATGAATACGATTACAAATTGATCCAAATAGGGACGGAAGATTCTGTTCATCAAATCCATGAACACCGTCGGCGCATTTGTGAGTCCAAATGGCATGACTACAAACTCGTATAGTCCATACCGCATCTGGAAGTCCGTCTTCTCTATATCTTCCTCCCTAACGAGTATTTGGTGATAACCAGACATCAAATCAATCTTTGAAAAATGGCTGGAACCCTTCAATTGATCGAATAAATCATCGATCCTGGGTAGAGGGTACTTGTTCCAGACTGTTAACTGATTCAGCTTCCGGTAGTCCACACACATCCGTAGTGCACCGTCCTTCTTTTTCACAAACAGCACAGGTGCTCCCCATGACGATGTGCTATTCCGGATGCAACCCATCCTAAGCAGCTCATCAATCTGCTTCTTTAGCTCCGACATCTTTGCTGGTGCCATTCGATAGTGTGGTAACGACACTGGTGCTGTGCCAGGGTACAACTTGATTTCGAAGTTAATCTCCCTAATAGGTGGTAAATCAGGGAGTTCCTTTGGAAATACATCCGCAAATTCTTGTACAATTGCCGGAAGTTCAGTAACTGGAGCTTTATTTATGGTGATATTATTCAATACCACATGGTTCAATCCTTCCTGCAATCCACTCTGTTTATCTACACGTACCACGTGTTGCTTGCCCGCGAGTGACTTAAATGTCACTCTTCGGCGATAACAATCGATGTTGGCATGAAACTTAGCCAACCAATCCATGCCGAAAATTATATCATACTCAGACATGTCTAGCACTAAGTAGTTGAACTCAAATCTGAGTCCAGATAATTCAGTGTTAACAGCCGTGCATATAAGTCCCAGTGCCGAGTCTCCGACGGGGGACACAATTGTGAGTGTTTTGGCTAATCTTTGAACTAGAGTACCAGTAGCAGTTACAAATGATGCAGCTACGAAAGAATGTGAAGCTCCTAAATCAAATAGTGCGTATGCATAAGAACTACTCACTACCGCCATACCTTGTATCACCGCATGATCTTCTTCTTCTGGAGAAGTTAGAGTAAATAATCGTCCCGCTCCAGCAGGGTTTGACCCTCGTCCTCCCCGACTTTGCATTCTGCCTCCTCTGGAGTTTGACAGCCTGTTGAGTTTTGGGCAGTCCTTTTTATAGTGACGTGGTTGATCACAGTGAAAGCAGGTGTGCACTCTTCGAGAAGCTTGAGTGACTGCTACAGATTGAGTGGGCTGGTTAGGGCGAAAGCCCCCACTAGATCCAACAGATGGCGAGGGTCTGCTGAAGTTCGGTCGGAACTTCTTGTTGGGTTGATAAGTACCCCTCCCACCCGGTGCGCGACGGTTGTCAGTTCGTACAAACTCCGCCAGTTCTTGCTCCACAATAGTAGCTCTGCTGACTACCTCCGCCAGCGTGGCTGCTTTGAATACGGTTACTTTGGCCCTAATGTTTGGCCGTAAACCACGCTCGAACTTGCGAGCCCTCCGATATTCCGTGTCCACAACATAAAACGCATATATTGACAAGCTGAGGAATTCTTGGTGATACTCAGCCACCGTCATTGAGCCTTGTACTAATGTCGTAAAGGCCTGAATTTGACGTTCTCTCTCTTCCTCTGGAAAGTAGCGCTCTAAGAATGTCACTGAGAATTGCTCCCAGGTCATAGCAACTCTTTCTCCTTCTGGCACAAGTGTCTGCTGTTTCTCCACTATTTTCCACCATTTGGCAATGTCATCTATCAGCTGTGACGTGGCCAATAAGATTTTGTGAGCATGACTCTTGATATTCAAAAGAGTCAGTATGTGGGGCATGGCCGAACCCCACTAAGGGTCTTTGGTGACCCTATTGTGTAGCCGACTTTATGATTGAATTATGGGAAAGAATGATTTATTGATCAAAGGTCGAATGATCATCTGTATGTTTATATGAACCCTACCAAAGTATTTTGTAGGAAGTGATGCTTAATAAGGGATTAAATGAATGAGAGACCAAAAGGATAAATAGGTGGGGTTCGGCCATTAGTATATTTTGGGAAATTGACTAAGTTGGAACTACATGATAAACGTTTTGTTTGCTGCTATTTAAATAGGGTATCCAAACTTGCGTATACGGCGTACGAGTCGTGAACGGCTGACGATTAAGAAAGATCAAGTGCTGAAGTGAATCTTCAGTAGGTTTCCTACCTACTTG
This sequence comes from Chimonanthus praecox, assembly GCA_022113865.1. NCBI lineage: Eukaryota > Viridiplantae > Streptophyta > Magnoliopsida > Laurales > Calycanthaceae > Chimonanthus > Chimonanthus praecox. The sequence goes on along the minus strand of CM039089.1, from coordinate 44,746,323 downwards.
TAACCACAATTATGATTTGGTTTTATTATGTTTTTATGAGATATGTTGCATTTGATATTATGTTTCAAATATGGTTTTGAATGATGAGATATGTATTTACAAATGACATACATGTACATTGATATCTCATGCATGGCATGGGGTGATGATTATGGATTACCTTGACTTGAGAGTCCCAATGAAAGAACATCGTGAAACAACTCGATGATGAAGTATCTTTCCACAGGTAACGAGGGTTACTGTGGATTACCTTATCATGTGAGTCCCAATGAAAGAATACCGTGAAACAACTCAATGATGAAGTGTCTTTCGACAGGTAACGAGGATTACTGTGAATTACCTTATCATGTGAGTCCCAATGAAAGAATACTATGAGTCCCAAATGAAAGTGTATTGTGATTTACCTTGACGGTGAGAGTCCCGTCAAGTGATGGCTATGTATGTGTGATGGGGTGGGGCTCATTACATACATAGCATTGTTTTCAGATGTTTTATTGATAATCACGTACTATGATATATATGCATGTTTTATAAACTAACCCTATGGTAGCCCTGATCGGAAAACCTACTGGGTGCATTGATCTAACGCCCTAATTCTATCCTCAGAGGAGAATGCAGGTACAAGGAAAGGGAAAGAGAAGGTTGATGATAAGGAGGGGAGCCAAGCGTAAATGCTTGAATGCTGGAATGGATTTATAATTGCTGTTATTTGAATACTTTATTATGGACATGTAATATTGTAGTTACTTGCTATGGTTTGTTTAGGATATTAACAATGGATGGTTGGTTTATGTTATTTACTAATTGAGACTGGTACTTGCTATCTTTTCAACCTATTTCCGCAACTAGTCTAGTTTATTCTGCAAGTCATTGTTTAGTTCCATGTGTGTATTATCTATCATGGTCTTGTTCATGTACACATGGGTGGCCAGTTAAGGGTCGGATTTTGGGTAGTCCGGACTTAGCTCGCGTCATGGCGCCTCCCGCTCTTGTTCACTCTATGTTTCTTTCAAAAGAAATTTTTAGACTCCGATTTTCAGAAGGGTAAAAAGGGCGGGGCGTTACATTAACTGTCTTTGTCGTTCTCTAGATGACTTATAATTTTCCTCCTACTGAATTTTGTGCATGACCATAGAAGGTATAATTCCTTTGAGACCCGCAATGGACCATCTTATAGCTTCACGATGATCGCTTAAAACAGCCAGAAGTCTAGACTCCTGCTTAGAAGTTAAGTCTGAAACTATGATAACTGGCAATGTGTTTGAAGATCAAAGATATGAATATTTGAGAGTCTCAGGGAGTGTCTTGAGCTCTAATTCTAGTGGCTCCTCGACAGATGGGACTGAGATGATAGATGGAATGAGGTTCAGACATGGTGATATCATTCATTTCATTTTTATTGAAATCCTTGTCCAAAGTAGACAATGATTTTTCTAACCGATCATTGCAAATGGAGTGAAGGAAAAACTCATCAACATAACTCTGAATTAAGTTAACCTTGCATAGATCATTCGTGCAGAGAGGTTGTCGACATACGACAAAAATTTTGAGTTCAGTTGTCAAGTATCTGAATGACAATCTAGGGATACCATTCTGGCAATTGATCACAGCTTTTGCAGTGGCCAAGAATTGTCGTCCAAGAATAACTAGGATATACCCATTGTCGTTCTGAGTGGGTTGAGTATCTAACACCACAAAATCTATAGTAAAGTAGAAATTGTCAACCATAACTATAACGTCTTCAATCACACCTCTTGAAATTTTCACAGAATGGTTAGCTAACTGTAGGGTGATAGAAGTGGGTTTCAACTCTCCCAAACCTAACTGCTCATAAAGAGAATATGGTAGTAGGCTGACACTAACTCCAAGATCTAATAAGGCTCTGTCAATTGTCTATGTGCCAATGGCACAAGCAATAGTTGGACATCCAAGATCCTTATGTTTGATTGGAAATGGTTGTTGGAGGAGTGCACTCGTATTTTCTACTAAAAAGCCTTTGTGGGGACATTAGTTCTTTGTTTACCATACATAGGTCTTTTGAGAAATTTGGCATATGAAGGTACCTAATTGATGCCATCCAATAGAGGGATATTGATGTTGACATATTTGAACACCTCTAATATGTCACTATAAGGTATCTCTTGTTTTGCGCATAACCTATGAAGGTATGGAGCCCTAAGTGAAAATGTTTCCTTAGTAGAGAAATCCGGTGAATTTTGGACAGGGGATGAACTCAGTGAGTTATCCGATTGCTTTGATTAATCATTGATTTGTTCTTCTGGTTTAGGCATTTCCACTTTATTGTCTACTTGTTTCCCTGATCTCAAGGTAGTAATTGATTTTTTGTCTACCTGTTTCCCTGGTTTGGAACAGGTTGACTGGGAAATTTGCCCTTTTGCCAATCACCAATAGCAGTGGCTAATTGTCCAAGCTATGTTTCAAGCTTGTGCATAGTTTGCTGGGTAGATTGCATGAACTGCTGCAATGTATCTTCAATCGAAGGTTTACGTTGTTGTGAAGGATTGGACTGAAAAGAATGATTTGGCTGGGGTGGATGATAAGGTTGTGATCCAACAATCCGGACATTTGGCAACAATGGATAGAAATACAGCAGAATCAATGAGAAACAAGAAAAGACACAGTATTTTGGGAAGTGGAAACTTCCTCTTTTTGGTCTTTTTAATTAATTTTCTCAAATACCGATTGTCCAATCTCTCTGGTGTGCGACCAGAGGTTGGAGAATGCTAAAAACAAAGAGAAAAGGAGATAAAAGTGGGCAAACTGTCCAGAACTGTCGAAAACTTCTCTAACCGTTAGCAGTTTTACGTACCAGTCAACTGTACATCAACTGGTACTATTCACATACTGTACTAGATGATGTACCAGTCGACAGTTACATCGACTAGTATTATTAGAAAATAGTATGTTCTTACAAACAGGTGATAGATGATATACCAGTTGAGTGGTACATCGACTGGTACTATTCACAACCTAGGTAGATGATGTACCAGTCGACTGATACATCAACTGGTACTATTCACATCCTAAGTAGATGATGTACCAGTTGACTGATGCATCGACTGGTACCATCAGAGAATGATCTATAACACAGTACCGTCACTAAACGATGCACCAGTAGACTGGTGCATCGATTGGTACCCTTAAAGACTTTTTTTTTCATTTTATTAAGTCTTTAAATAAAATATAACAAAAGAAAACAAGGAAATACATGGAAATACATGAAAATGCAATAATGGGAGAGATCATCCTGGATCATGGCTCCCTCTGTTCAGGGGATTTAGGTCCCACTAAATCTTCAAAACTCCAAATGAGAGAACTCCTGAGCTCCCTTCTCCCGACTGTACCACCGCGACTGGCTTAGTAGCTAACCCTTCTTACCGATCTAGTAAGAATCATACGTCCCTCGCCTAGTCTTCATAACATTCTTCTCCAATATGCAATCTTCAGACAGTGGATCCTCCCGCTCTACCCACAAATCATCAACGGATGGCCGCGTCTCCTTGTCTCAATCTTCATCAAGCATAGAAGGTTCAAACAGTTTCAAGTTCTCGACATTGATGACTGAGTACATCTGTAACAACCCGTCCCTTCAGTACAATATTGTCTGCTTTGGACCCCACGTGGGGCGGCCCGTACGGCTTTGCATTGGGCCTAGCCCACAAGACCAGGCCCAAAAGGCCTTGTGCTAAGGATAGGGGAGCAATCTCTTATAACCCCACACCCCCTCCACCTCATGGGCGATGTGGGACTTTTTCCCACACCCCCATGTGGGTGGGGTGTTACAATCCACCCCCTTAAGACCACAGTCGTCCCCGGATCTGTCACGGCACACTGACAAGGAGTCTACACAAGCAACACAACACAGAAGGGTAGAGGGTCCACACAGTCCGAGGTTTGAACCATGCTCTGATACCAAATGTAATAACCCGTCCCTTCACCACAATATTGTCCACTTTGGACCCCACGTGGGGCGGCCCGCACGGTTTAGCATTGGGCCAGGCCCACAAGACCAGGCTTAAAAGGTCTTGTGCTAAGGAGAGGGGAGCACCCTCTTATAACCCCACACCCCCTCCAACTCATGGGCAATGTGGGACTTTTTCCCACACCCCCATGTGCATGGGGTGTTACAATCCACCCCCTTAAGACCAAAATCGTCCCCGGCTCTTTCTCGTTACACTGACAAGGGATTTACACAAGCAACACAACACAAAAGGGTAGAGGGCCCACACAGTCGGAGAGTTGAACCATGCTCTGATACCAAATGTAACAACCCATCCCTTCAGCATAATATTGTCCGCTTTGGACCCCACGTGGGGCGGCCCGCACAGCGTTGCATTGGGCCTGGCCCACAAGACCAGGCCTAAAAGTCCTTGTGCTAAGGAAAAGGGAGCACCCTCTTATAACCCCACACCCCCTTCACCTCATGGGCGATGTGGGACTTTTTCCCACACCCCCATGTGGGTGGGGTGTTACAACATCTGCATATATGGTGGTAGATCCAACTGGAATGCATTGTCTACAATCTTCTTGATGATTCTGAACGTTCCATATCTGATGGGTTTCAACTTCTTTCATACTCCCTTCAACCGCTCTTTACTCAGTTTCAACCAAACAAGATCACCTTCTTGAAATGTACATTCCACCCGATGTCGATCATGTCGGTCCTTGTATCTCTGTTGTGAACGTTGCAGTTGTGCCTCTACTTCTCTGTGCACTTTATCTATCTTCTCAAGAAATCATTGAGATCTAGCTCTGTCCTCCACTTCCCTTCCTTCAAACTGACCGTCCCCAAAGGTGAAAGCCAAATCAAAAGGGCTTTGAGGCAAGTAGCCCAAACAGACTTCAAAAGGTGACTTCTGTGTTGAGCTATGAATAACACGATTGAAGGCAAACTGCAGATAAGAGAGACTAGTATCCCAAGTCTTAGGGTTCTTGGAATTGTAGCCTCGAAGGAGGTGCACCATAGTTCTATTTACTACTTTTGTCTATTGATCAGTTTGTGGATGAAATGCAGTGCACCTCTTCAGTCTGGTATCCATCATTCCCCAAAGTGAATTCCAAAAATGACTCAAGAATCGACTATCTCTATTCGAGACAATCGACGTAGGCAACCCATAATGCTACCAAACATGGTCAAAGAATAACTTCGTTGCTGCCTCTCCTGTCACTGTCTTCTTACAAGGGATGAGTTCCACCATCTTGCTGAACCGATCCAGAATAAAAAACAGACAATCATATCTAGACTTGGTCTAAGGTAAGCCTCCCAAAAAGTCCATCGAAATACTCTCCTAGGGTCTTGTAGGTACTGGTAAAGAAGTATACAGTCCTACTCATGTTCGATGGCTTCGAAGTGTTGCAAAGAACGCAACCTCTGATGTATCAAGCTACGTCTAGCCGCATCTTCGACCAAAAGACATACCTCTGCAGATTAAGTAGTGTCTTCTCAACCCCAAAATGTCCCACCACTCGGGAGGTATGAGCTTATCTAATCCACTGTAATTTGTCCCCGTCTTTCGGTATACACAGTTGTGACCCCTTATACATCAACCCATCCTTCAGTTCAAATTCCATAGTCTGACCTCACTGCAGTTTGTCAAACACTGTCTTGAAGTCTTCATCAGTGTCATACCCTTGTGCATACTCTGTAAGGACCATAGGCTGGATTTGCATTGCCACCGTGAGAGTGGAGCTTCAGTTTTGTAGGTGGTCTAGACAACATATCAGCCAGCTCATTTGTGGCTCTTTTCTTGTACTTTATCACTAGATTAAACTCTTGCAAATATGACATCCACTACATATGACGAACTTGTTGCGACTTTGAATGAGTTTGTAAAAACTGAAGGGGTATGTGGTAGGTGTGGATTATGACATCATTCCCCAACAGATATACAATCCAATGCTTCACCGCCTAGTGCAAAACATATATCTCCTTGTCATAAGTGGGGTAATTCATCACCGGTCCACTGAACTTCTCAAAATGATAAGCCACGGGTTTCCCATCCTGCAACAATACAGCTCCCATGGCATATGTAGATGCATCCGCCTCAACCTCAAAAGGGCAATGTAAATTTGGCAATACCAATACTGGGGCTTCAGAAATCTTCCTCTTCAATAACTGAAATGTATCATCATGCTTCTTCATCCTCTCAAACTTCTGATTGGCCTTTGTCAATGTATGTAAAGGCGCTTCAATCAGTGAAAAATAACAAATGAACTTTCGTAGATACTGACAAGCTCCCATGAAGCTCCTCACTTCAGTTACCGATCGAGGTGCAAGCAACTTAGTAATGACCTCAATCTTTGAAGGGTCTACCTTTAACTCCCCTGCTCCAACTACAAAAGCCAGGTACACCAACAACTGCTTCCCAAATTAGCACTTCTTTCCATCCAACTGGAGTTGTTTCTCCCTCAATACCCCAAACACCTTAATCAAATGAACTATATGCTCCTCCCATGACTTGTTATAAATTAAAATGTCACCTAGATAAACTATAACACAATCTTCAATGAAAGGACGCAATACCTCATTCATTAATAACATGAAAGTTGTCCGTGTGTTGCACAATCCAAATGGCATAGCCATCCATTCAAACAGCCCCTGCCTTGTCTTGAATCCAGTTTTCCAGGTGTCATCCTCACGAACCTGGACTTGGTGATAACCCGACTTCAGGTCCAACTTAGTGAAAAAGTGGGCTCCTTGTTGTTGATCCAACAGGTCATCAATCCTCGGTAATGGATACCGATTCTTGATGGTAATCTTGTTCAACGCCCTGTAATCAATACACATTCTCCAACTGCTGTCTTTCTTAGGTACCAACAATACTGGAGATCCACAAGGTGAACAACTCGGTTTGATGACTCCGCGCTCCAATAACTCTTGGATTTGCTGTCGAATCTGATCATTCTCTGTGATGGAGGGACGATACAGACCCAAATTAGGTAGGGAAGCATCTCCTACTAACTGTATATCATGCTCCACAGGTCTCCGTGGTGGTAGACCTTATACCTCTTCCAATAGCCCCTTGAAAATCAGCTTGACTTTCTCAACTTTAGACTCTTGCTTGGGGGTGAGTAATACTGTAGAGAGTGCCACTTTAGCTGCTGGTTGTCCCTGTGGTTTGATCATCAACAGGACAAACTTCCCACAAGCATTCACCATCCTCTTGGCCTATGTAGCTGTGACCAAAATGGTGGTGGTCTATGGTTTGCTGGCATTGACATGAAATTCTTTTCAGTCCTTCACAAACAGATACTTGCGCTGTCGCCTGTAATGAATGGAAACTCGGTCCCACAAATATGGACTACCCAAAATGACTTGACACACATCCGATGGAACCACCTCACATGTCACCTCATCAATGTACTTTTCTGTGATAGCAAATTTAAAAACTTTTAGCTCTCTCCGAATGTATTCAGCTAAACCACCCACATATACTTCATAAAAACTTCAAAATCTTCGATAGAGATGCCCAGTACAATAGTCTGAGTGTGAAACTCAATGGTGTACTCTTGAACTGATTGGCCAGATCGTTGTCTCAAGTACTGCCACCTAATCCACCAGTCTTCCTCTTGTCCAATTGGGTAAAATTGTTTCCGGAACAACTTCTTAAACTTGTTCCAAGTTAATTCAGCTATGTTGTGGCGCTTAACATAAGTGTTCCACCATGTCAGTGCATGACCTGACATCTTCAGTCGTGCTAGACTGATTTTCTGTGTACTGGTGTATACATGGAGTGTAAAGTAGTTCTCCAATTGATCTATCCAATTGTCTATTTTCTCTGCATTAACATCACCGTTATAAGTATGAATTTCTAATTTGAAATCCACTTTGAAAAGTTTCTTACCATCTAGATCGTCTACCATCTCGGTTTGATCGACCTATTCCTTTTCATCTATCTCATATGTATCCGTCGGTTCATTTCTTTTCTTCTTGAACGAACCCGCAGACGTCTGTTTCAGAGAGGACTTTGAGGCGTGTCACCTTCCACTAGCTTGGTGACCAACTCCGTTAATACGGTCACTTTTTCCTCCAATTTGGAGAAAGGCTCCTTCAATTCGTCATTCGCAGCCATATCCGTCTTTCTCAGGATTTTCCTTCTTTCTGAACAAAGGGGCTTTGAGATTTCTTCACCGGACTTCTGGTATTGATCACGTGTCAAGACCATATACCCTAGGCTTCCCAAAAGGAGACGAAACTGAGCTACTGATACCAACTTGATCCGATAATCCGGACATTTGGCGAAAATGGATAGAAATACAACGGAATCAATGAAAAACAAGAAAAAACACAAGATTTTGGGAAGTGGAAACTTCCTCTTTTTGGTCTTTTTGATTAATTTTCTCAAATACCAATTGTACAATCTCTCTGGCGTGCATCCACAGGTTGGAGACTGCCAAAAACAAAGAGAAAAAGGGATAAAAGTGGGCAGGAACTACCCAAAACCATCGAAAACTGCTCTAACCATCGGCAGTTTTCACGTACCAGTTGACTGTTACATCGACTGGTACTATTCACAGACTATACTAGATGATGTACCAGTCGACTGGTACATCGACTGGTAGTATCAGAGAACAGTTTCTTCTTACAAACAGGTGATAGATGATGTACCAGTCGACTAGTACTATCAGAGAACAATTCGTTCTTACAAACAGGTGATAGATGATGTACCAATCGACTGGTACATCGACTGGTACTATTCACAGTTTAGGTAGATGATGTACCAGTCGACTGGTACATCGACTAGTATTATTCACAACCTAAGTAGATAGTCGACTGGTGAATCAACTGGTACCATCAAAGAGTGATCTGTTGCACAATACTATCACTAGACGATGTACCAGTCGAGTGGTGCATCAACTGGTACCCTTAAAGACTTAGTTTCTTCATTTTATTAAGTCTTTGAACAAAATATAACAAGAGAAAACCATGAAATACATGGAAATACACGAAAATGTAATAATGGGAGAGATCCTACTGGATCATGTTGAATTTGAGGTGAAGGGTGATATGATTGATTTTGATATGGTTGATTTGGAGATGGTTGGAATGGCTGATTTTGATATTGAGGATTTTGATTCATTGGAGATTGATTCTGACGCCAAGAAAAATTGGAATGATTTCGCAAATTAGAATTGTATGTGGCAGAGAACGGGGTTCCTTGCTGTCTTCAAAATTTATTGAGTGCATTGGCCTGTTTGGTTGAACACTCAACATTGGATCCTAAAGAAGAACAATTTTGGGCAGTGTGCCTGGGCTAGAACACATATCACAAAACTCAGCAATCGCTCCTAATGATGGATTCATCGCCTAAGTCATCGCGAATGAGTCAACCTTTTTCGTTAGGTTTGCGATTGATAACTTAACGACAATGTCACTACTGACTTCATATAAACCCCCTTTCCTTGAGGTTTGTGGTGAATTATCTTTCTTGGAGAAATCCCATAGCTAAGAATTCTCCGCCAGTGTTTCTAAGAATGTCCATCCATTGTTCTCAGTTAGCTTCAAAAAGTCCCCAGTTTTCATGGACTCGGCCATTTGATGGGTTGATATGGTTAAACCACCATAGAAAATTGGACAAGTCTCCATGTTTCAAAGCCATGGTGGGGTTGTTAATTTATCTTTGAATCTTTCCAATGCTTCACAGAATTGTTCACCCTCCTTCTGATTAAAGTTTATCATTTTTTTCTTGAGAACGTTTGTTTTAGATACTGGGAAAAAAATTCAAAAATTTATTATCTAATTGATCCCAAGTGGTGATGGTATTCACATGTAAAGAATTTAACCAAGATTTTGTTTTTTCTTTGAGAGAGAAAGGAAATAATCGAAGTCGAATAGATTCATCAGTGATTCCTTGGATTTTAATGGTGGTGCAGATCTCTAAAAATTCTTTGACATGGAGGTATGGATCCTCTCTATCAAGACCATGAAAGACATGTAAAAGATGTAAAAGTGCTGGCTTAAGTTCAAAGGTAACATTGGTTGCAGGTACAACTATACCTGATGGAGTATCAGTTGTGACTGGCGAGAAGTAGTCTTGGAGAGTTTTCTCCACAACTTCCCCTGCCATGGGTGATGATGGTAGTGATGAAAATAAAGATGATGATGATGGTGAGAGTGGTGAAATAGGTGGACTGTCTATGACTGAGCTAAACTAAGCTCCGAACGCAACAATCGATGTATTGATAATAGGTTAATTTTAACCAAGTGATTGGTGGAGTCACGAGACCAGTTAAGCATACACAAACACGATCATTCACGCTTAAACAAATTCACACAAGAAAATGCCTAAATCTATATTTGAATTGCACTAATGCAATCAATTTTTTATTGGCTAATAGGACCCTAAAGAAAATTGTCTCTAGACCTGCTCCTATTTTCTTTCCAAACAATCTAAGTCTTCAATGAGAGTTTAACCACAAAATGGCTAGGTAAGTTCCCAGGTAAGTGGGAGAGCACAGACGACTTCTCGTTCCAGCTTATCCTTCGACATGCTCGACATCATGCCTTGGTGACAGAACTAGCCTTAAACACCATTCTTGAAGATAAACTATTCACAGTTACAAAAATTGTTTTGAATTGAAAAAGTTCCTAATGACCATGAAACCCTAAAACTAACCTAATGGTTCCTTAATTGGTTTTATTAGCAGATGCATTAACCATTTTACTACCATGTTGTTCTAGATATTGTGAAAAATACAATCCTACTTTACCACACAAGCATCAAGAAAATATGCAAAACAATAATAAATCAATCTATACTAATGCATGAATCTAGCACCCTTATATGCATGAGCAATTTGAATATGTAAGTGAATTAAAGAACACCCTAAAAAATATATATATATATGAATGCATGATAAAAATAAAAATTAAAAGAATTTGGGTCAGGGTATTACACAAGTAAAATGGCTATAGATGACCATAGGTGGAACCCAAACCCATAGTGGACCTTGCCTAGGTTTGGTGAAACATGTTAGTAAGATCATAACCAAGCATCAATGTACCCTTGATAGTCACAGAACCAAATGGGATAAAATATTGAATAAACTATCAGGTCGACCCGTCGTGTCCGCTGACCCATCAGTGAGACAAGAAAGACTCGTCGAGTTCTTTGACATGTCAGCCGGATTGACAAAGGTTCTGGATTGAACACACTGTCATTCAGGGTTGCCATCAGTCCGAGTGTATAGTATTCACCGACCCCTGAGTGATACAGGCCTGACCCATCGTGGTCATGTAACGCCCCGCCCTCTCTGAGAAATCAGAGTCTAATTTTTTTTTAATAATAAACATCGGAAGAGAGCGGGCGGCGTCACGACGCGAGTTAAGTTCAGACTGGCCAAGTCTGAACCTTAACTGGTCACCCATGTGTACATGGAATAGACCATGATTATAAATCACACATGGAACTAACTTCAACATGCGGAATAACCTAGATTAACATGCGGAATAAAAAGACTAGATAGCAAGTAACAGTCTCAACCATTAATTAAGATAAATCAACGATTCAAAGGTTATTAACCTAATCAAACCATAGCAAGTAATGAATTATTACATGTCCAACAAAAGTATTCAAATGACAGTAATATAAGGTAATTCAATTCATCAATCAAGCGTTTAGGCTTGGCTCCCCTCTCGGTCATCGACCTTCTTTTTCCCTTTACTTGTACCTGCAATCTCCTCCGAGGATAGAATTAGGGCGTTAGATCAACGCACCCAGTAGGTTCCTGAATCAGGGCTACCACATGTTAGCATATAAAACATGCATATGCATACCATAATACATGATCATCAAAAACAGGTAAAACAATGCTATGATGTATGCACATGCAATGAGCATCCCCCATCATGTACATTCATAGCTATCACTTGACGTGCCTTGCACCGACAAGGTAAATTACAACACACTTTCATCTCTTCATCACTGACTGATTCATATCACGTATGAGTCCTCCTGGCGGGACTCTCATCGCCTAAGGAGACCATTGTGACTATGATCATTATGTTACTCTTCCTGGCGGGACTCTCATCGCCTAAGGAGGACGTAACCCATAATTGTAACACTGTAGAACCCCATTCATCATCCCATGACCATGCATGAGATGCCAATGCCTGTATGCCATTTGTTAATGCATAATTTATCATTTGAAACCACGTAAAATCAACAAGAGTATCATAAGAAAAACTAGGGTAAAACTGTGGTTACAAGTAGGTAGGAAACCTACTGAAGATTCACTTCAGTAACTGATCTTTCTTTAGCGTCACCCGGTCACGACTCGCACGTCGTTCAACTTCCGATACCTTGTCCATAACAATCAGCATATGATACTATCACTTACTTGTTCATTCATATCTAAGACCCAACCACATCATGTGGGGTTCTCCATTCATCACCTTTAATCTCATTTATTACTTAACCCAATTCTATCAAATAATCAATGATGGGGTTCGGCCATGCCACATGGCCGAACCACATCCTATAGATTTTTATCCACAATCCATCATCATCAATGGTTGATTATTTTCTTACACATAGTCCATAACTTATCAAGTATGATTCCTTAATTAAACAACCATAACCTCCCATCCAAAACAGTCCATTTATCTCAAAACAGCCCCATGGGGTTCGGCCATACTCATAGCCGAACCCTAGGGTTCACTTGATCCAATCATCACCTTGACTACTCATGGTTTAATCATGCTAACTCAACCATGAATTATACATGGTTCAGCTGCATAATAATCCACCAAAACAGTAAACATGTTAATCCATTTATAGCCATAAAAACACCATAACTTCATATGGTTTTTAACTCACCAAAATCATCAAAAACTTACATGGGGTTCGGCCATCCATGGTGGCCAAACCTTATGTCCATGTTTTGGTCTTTCAAACATGTTTTAGGTGTCATTTTAAAATATAATATCAGTATAACATTGCTGCCTTTTTACCTCTCAAAACCATCCAACTAAGTTCATCAACTTGTCCAAATGACCATCATACTTCATGGGATTCGGCCATCCAAGATGGCCGATCCTAATGGTCCATTTTATCAGTTTCAAACCACTGTTTTAGACCCATGATACCTTCAGTCCTTATGTCATTCAGATCCATGTTTTTAACCCTCTTTTAAACATGCATTTGAATCTCAAATAAAACTCAAAAACAGTCCACAAACAACTCCATGGTTTCCATGTTTCAAAACATGAAAACCAACCAATCTTTTACATGGGGTTCGGCCCTCCATGGTGGCCGAACCCAATGGTCATCTTTACCATTTTAAAACCTTTATTAATCAAGGTTAAAACCTTGGTGTATTCGGCCATAACCATGGCCCAATACACACCCCACTTGTTTCATGTTATTAAACAAAAATAACATATAGATACTTACCAAATTTTCCAAACTTCCTCCTTGTCTTTGATCCTTGTTTTCTCCCTTTTATTTCTTCTTTATTTCCTTAATTCCTTGCTAGTTTATACTTGACTAAATGGTGCCCAAAAACCTCTGCTGTTCAGCCAAGAAAACAAATTGGAGAGAGGGAGAGAGAGATGGGAATTTTTGGATTTCTTTGTATGAAAAACGGCCATGTATGGTAAGGTTTTTCTTTTATAGTTTCAGCCCTCCAACTCCCATTCATCCTCCCTCATCAATGTTGTTAAAAACGATGGGGCAAAGGGTGTTAACCAAGACACCCCTTGGTGCCAAACGTTGCACCCCTTGGTGCCAAACATTGCATCTCCTTGGAAATGAACCAATGCAACTCTTCATGAATAGGTGCCGCCCAACCTTGGTGTCTTTTGGCTTTGCCAAAGCACCCCTTCACACTCAACGGTTGTGATGAGTTTGATCAGGTGTTGAGTGAGATTACAACTCCTTTCTACCTCCTCTTGACTCACGTAACTCATGATATTTTTATTCTAAACCAACTCATCCAACTCATCATCTTTAATGCACCAAGTTTGAGTCAACTCATTTCTTAAATCAAACTTATTCCAAATCAGTCCAACTCAAGCTGAATTAACTCACACTTGAGTTCAATTGAGGGCCCACACTGTCATCTATGGTCAAACTAGTCAACCCGACCCGTTGGGTCCCCCTTTAGCTCCTTGACCCATTTTTGACTCCATGACCCAATTATGGGTATTTTGGTCACTTGTAATTGGTTTTCACTTATGTTTCAAGCCTACTCATTTTTACTATAACTGATTTCCTATCTGTTCAGCTTGACCTCATTTAATTTGAGCTTACCCAATGGTCAAATCATCCATTTTTGACCCATTGGGTCCAATTGAGCCATTTGACCCATTTAGCCATTTTCGACCCAATTGATGTTCATTACCCATCCAATCAAATTTGATATTTATAATGTGCTCATATGATCTTAATTTGAGCAATGGGCCCCACCATTTCCTATTTTTACATCACAAAATAATTAATTTAATAACCCAGGGGCATTTTTGTAATTTTCCATTTCATTGAAAAATTGGGGTGTTACAGGTCATCGATACGTCATCTGAGAAAATCGAGCTTCTAGTTGGATACCAACTATAAAACTAGGTTGCTCTTAGGTAGAGTGTCTCGTGCCACCAACACATCGATATGGACAAACCGACCCATCGGTGGCTACGACTCGTCGACCAGGATCAAGTTTGAGTTCTGAAATTAGAAATCTGGGTACTCACAAGACCAACCCGTCGATAGCATAGACTCATCGAGAGTACCACGACCGATCCATCAGTGTACCGACATGTCATCCTGGGTTTGACAAGCAACTGGATTTGAAACTCTGTCAGCATGGCCTTGCCCCAGGTCGAGACGGTCAATAAGATCGACATATCGATAATAAGAACATCGACCCGTCAGTGTACTTGACCCATCGGTGACACCAGTCTTTGTACCGTTAGAGCTTAATAAATGAACAACGGTCGGGTGGTTGAACAGTAACATTTAAATTCACCGACCGGTCGGTACAGTTCAGAATTGAACTTATTTGGTTTGCTTACATAAGCTCGGAATTTGTTCTTTGTGCAAGAGGCTTTTGGAAAAACTACAAACACCTGAGAAATTATTTGAAGTCTCATCACTCTCAACCCTCACTCTCTCTAATCAATCTTCATCACGGAACATCAAGTCTTTAGTGAAATTAGAGGAAAATGAAGAATCATCTCTAGGATAGCATTGGTAAACTTTAGATCCTAGAACCCCTCAAGCTTGTGATTGTGCATACATTGGTATATCATCTACATCAAAGAAGGTCAAGCAAGGGTGAAGTTTTGAAGCACATCTACAACCAAACGAGTTACAAAGGCAAGTGCTTCATTTAGTTTTTCATTTTTTTTTTTACTTATCATCTTGTGAAGTGAATTAGAGAGGGTGTACTCTTGAACCACTATAAAAAATAGAGGGTTTACTCAAGGGATTGTAACGGTGTTCCAATCAATTGATTAGGTAGAAGTCCTAATCTATCTGTGAGGGTGTAAGCCCCCACATAGTGAATTTGGGATATCCCAAGATTGGGTAAGTCCAATAGTGGATGTAGGTTTAATTAACCGAACCACTGTACATGTAATAGCCCGGATTTTCAATGCAATAATTATATTGGCTATTATCTATTTTAATTGTTAAAAATTAAGTTTTATAGATGGAATGGATGTTAGATGGATAAGAATTGGGGCAATGGCCCAAGTATGGTCCAATGGATCATGGATAGGGTTAATCCTAATTAATTGGGTCAAATGTCCAATTGGGACCCGATGGGTCAAGATAAATTGATGATTAAGGTAAATGGGTAAGGAAAGGATTTAATCGAGTCGTGTACCCAATTAAGATCTAAGGCATGGGGTCCACCTCATCAAGTGAGGTGGGAAGTGTAGGAGTTGGCATCACAGTGGCATAGCCAAGTGGGACCCCAAGTCCACGTCATCAAGTGAGGTGGCGTGTGGTCTAAGGTAACTTGTGGGGCCGGCATCATGGTTGATTTGGTCAACCATGGGTGAGTTCATAAGTGAGTCCAAGAGGATTAAGTGAAGTGAGTGGAGTTAAGGAATTAATTAATTAAGAATAAATTCAAGTACTTGAGTTAGGAAAATGAGTTTTATTTAAGTTAAGTGAGTTGGATGGGTGGTAAGTCACATGGAAGATGAAAGGATTTAAGTGAGTCAAAGGGGAGGTGGAGGGTTTCCATCTCATGGAAACCCTAGACAAGAAAATCGTTGGGTAGAGGGAGAGTGCCATGTGTAAGTCATGTGCCCTCTTGGTTAGCCAAGGGACACATGGGAAAGACCCCATCTTGATGAGGGTGGTTGGGGAGATTAGGGTTAGCAACAACCAAAATCCTAGGGCTAATCCTTGAGACATTCATCTCATTCACTCTCTCCCTCTCCCAAGCCCTCCTTGACAGACCCTCTCTAGACAAGAAAGGAGTTAGGGTTTTTTCCATCTCAATTTCTCTCCCTCTCCAAAACCCTAAGGCAAGATAGAAAGGACTCATCTCAAGCAACCTCTTTGGCCGAATACATCAAGAAGGCTCTCAATCTCTCTTCGTCTCATTTTGGCACTAAGCTTGGAGAAATCGAAGAATGGAGGAGGAAGAAAGGACTAAGGAAAGAGAAGGACGAAGGAGCAAAATCAAAATTAAAGAAACGGAGGAGTCGCGGAATCAGTATGTATTGGTTAACAAGGTTTATTAATTAAAAGAAAGTTAAGGGAACCATGGTTTCGGCTATGGAATAGCCGAAACCATGGGGTTCCATTTCGGATTGAAAAGTTGGCCAAATGGTTATAGGCCATAGATTTAAAATCCATCCAAGGAACGTCAATGAGATGGACATAAAAGTGAAGTATGGTTCAAAATCCGAAATATGGTGTTTGGTGATCGAAAAATGGACAAAACCCTAATGGGTAAGATAGGTTATATAAATGCAGTTGTTAAGGACTATATGTATACATGATTTATGACAACATGCATGATTGAATATAAGGAAAGATCAAACGGTTGAATGATGAAAAATGATGGAAGAATGGTAATGGATTTAACTAGGTTTTAAATGATGAAAAATGATGGAAGAATGGTTATGGATGTAACTAGGTTTTAAATGATGGAAAATGATGGACCATGGGTTCGGCATGTTGTATGGCCGAACCCCATGAAGAGAATTTTATGGATCCATATATATGGTGATCGACTATTAAGTTAAGAACTAAGATGACAAAAATGAAGCACCATGGGTTCGGCCATGTTGTATGGCCGAACCCCATGGATGACCTTTGTGGATCTAAGGATGATTGGATTAATAAATCAAAGATGGAATGATGTTGGAACCGCATAGGTTAAAATAACAAGGACTAAAAGAGGGGTCAAAACCAAAAGGGTGAGGTTCGGCCATGTTGTATGGCCGAACCCCACTAATGAGTTTTTATGGACTTAAAACAGTTTTTAGCCCTAATGTATGGCCGAAACCCCTTGGGGAACTTAACTGGATAAAAGACTATGGTTGTGAATGGAAATGAACATAGGATGATGTAGGGGTGGATGGAAATCAAATGGGTCATCGATTTGATTTATTTATGTGTAATAAGGTAATGGGATTTCACAAACGGGCGTATGATCGGCTTGACGCGATCAGTGATCGGTTTTTGGACGAAAACGCAAGGACACGATATTTGGACGTTGGTAGGATTCCTACTTTGTTGATACACTAGATCTATGTATATGAATGGTTGTTTTAATTTCATGTTTTGATGATCTATTTTGGTATCAAAGTGCTATGTTTTAATAATGGGATTTCAATGCTATTATGTCTATTATGAAATGGCATGTGTGCACCTATATCTCATGCATGGCATGGGAGGGATCACATGAGGGGAGTCCACGCTCCATTCCGATATCCAATAAACAAACGTGGGGAGGGATCCACACTGATTCCAGATATGATGTTTGAAATGAAAAGAGGAGTCCACGCTCCGTTCGGTGGGACCGATAAGGCATACGTGGGGAGTCATGACAATACCTTGATGTGGCTTATTCATCAAGAGGATTACTATGGATTGTGATATGGTTGATGAGAGGGAATCATGGCATATGACCCCCATGGCATGGCATTGACTTGCATGATTTTGACATTATATATATCTATGTGATTTTTATACTAATCCATGTGTTTGACCCTACTCGGAGTACCTACTGGGCGCGTTGTCTAACGCCCTACTTCTACCTTAGATGATGACACAGGGAATGGACGGAGTGAAGGACGTGAACGGAGCCAAGCTTAGGAGCTTGGATGTTTTAGATTTATTTTACTTAAGTTTTTTTATTTTGGACATGTAATTTGAGTAATTAGCATTTTGGGACTGTAATAACTTAGAACTATTTGCTATGGTTTGTTTTATTTTGGACATTGAAACTTAAGTTATCTATTATGATGGACTTCCTTGCTATTTAAAATTGGATAGGATAGTAACTCTATTATAATTCCGCAACTATGTTTTATTCTGCAATTATAGCCTTATTAAGTGTGAACCGTTTTCGTGGACTTAGTCCACGTACACGTATGGTTGGCCAGTTAAGGGCCGGGATTTGGAAGCTCAGACTTAGCTCGCGTGACGTCCCGCTCTCTCTCACTCTTTATTTCAAAAAAAAAAATAGACTTTGATTTTCGGCGAGTGAAAAAGGGCGGGGCGTTACAGTACATAGGGTGTCTATGTGATTGATGGATTGTGTATGCTTACAACTTGATTAATTTAGTCATTCCATTTATTTATCTTTGTTAATCAAGTCATTTGTTAAAGGAACAAAAAAATTGGTGATTGTCCTATTCACCCCCCTCTAGACAATCCATTCTAGCACTCAAGGGACTTTCATAATCCAATAATCAAGGGTAAAAATGTCATTTTTCATGTCTCAACATCGGTATTTGGGTGGTACGCTGTAGCGGGCAGCTTAGCTTGTGGCTGACCAGAGAGGTCTGCAGACCATGTTTTCGTGCGCGTAGGAGTTTGGATGATGGTATGGGATTGGGATTGATGCATCATCTTAGCATTATTTGCATTACTTGCATTATTGGCATGTATTTTATGAACCTTGATCTATATGGAATTCTTGTACGACTATATCGCATGCTTGTGTTTGTATCTTTCACTGGGCATGGTGTTCATACCCCTGCATTTCAAGAGTTTTGTTAGAGTTAGATCAAGGAGTGCCATTAAAGCAAGACTAGATCTTGGAGCCATTAAATGCAAGTCTTAGCTATTTATCTTTGGAACAGAAATTAATAGTTTAGTTTATTTTGGTTTGTTTATGGAGCTTCGAGTATCATTTGAGGATTTGTAATAATTCAAATGACTTAAGACTTGGATATTATTATTATTTGTCGTGGGTGTGAGATAGTGAGATTTAGTTATAATTCTCATTAGTTTATTTATTTTGTTATAGTTTGGCTTGATAATTCATACCTGCTAATGGGCAAATTGAACGTAGGATGTTATGTATTCGATCATGGCTAAAAATTGAGCTTGTCTGCAACTCTGAATTTATATGTGAACCATGCGAGTGTTATCATAATTATGATAAATTAGAAAAAATCTTGAGCCATGTTGGACATCCCATGTTATTTGGTATTTTATCAGTGTGCAGACCCCTTTGTTGAGCTTAAACAGGCGGGGCTTACAAGAAGTTTCAAACCACATAGTAAAGTCTTGGAGCTTCTGAAGATTGTCTTCTTCAGACAGACACTTGCAGACATAGTGACGGGATGGAAGCAGTGAAATGCGAATTCCATAAGGGTTGGCTTTTTTAGTCCAATTTTAAAATTATTAGGTCAAATCGATTCTATAGGATGTTTACATCATTTTAGAAATCAAATATACAAGATTTGTAACGCCCCATCCCGCTATGGGCACGTTATCTCCGAAATGTCTCAATACATCACAAAAAGACGGATATCGAATTTTATTTTATTTTGAAACGGGGTAAGTACCTCCCACTCAACAAACCACGAGTCCATAATACTGAGGAACATAACAAACAACCATAGGCTAATTAAATTTAGTTATACAGTCATCCAAACAAACATATGATAATGAGTCCATACAAACTAGAGTCTCACAAATTTAAAACATAAACATAAATGTCTAACTACTATTGTTCCTCCCCAGGTGCTTGCTCAAGGGGTCCACCTGGCCCCTCCGCATTCGGGTACCTAAAAGGTAAGGGGTGAGAAAACCAACCTAGTGAAGGGATTAAACATACCACATGTAACACCCCGGATTTTCAAGTTATGAATATTTATGGAAATTGCCCATCTAAATTATGAATTAATGGATATGGACCTTAGATGGGTAAGGTGTTGGGTCAATTGCCCAATTAATACCCAACGGATTGTGGATATGTTTCAATTGAAATAAATGGGTAAGATTTATTTAATTGGGTCAAGGTTGTCAATTGGGTCCAATGCCCAATTGGGACCCAATGGGTCATGGTTGACTTGGTTGACCACCAAATGAGTTCAAGTTCAATTAAGGTATGGCTGAATTAAATTGGATTGAGTTCAAAATGGAATCAAGGAATTGAGTTGATTTTAAGTAAGTTAAATAAGTTGAATTAAGTTATGAGTTGAGTTAAAAATATGAGTTGAATGGGAAGTTAAGGGGACCTTCATTTTAAGTGAGTGGAGTGGGAAGATGAAGGGCTTTTGTTGTTACACAAACATATTCTAGGGTTACACGTTGGAATGGTGGGAGTTTCATCTCATGGGATGAAACTCCAAAGGAAGCATTAAATGGGGAGGTGAATGGTTTTGGTTGTTACACAAAGTCATCCAAGGCATACACGTTTGAAGATGGAGGGGTGTTCCATCTCAAGTGGTGTCTTGGCCAAGCCAAGGGGCACTTGGGAAGACACAATCATTATGAAGAAGTTGAAAGGTTGGTTGATACACAAAGTACATACAAGGCTACACGTTGGAAAGGGTGGGAATTTCATCTCATGGGATGAAACTCCAATAGGAATATTAATGAGAAGTTGACGGAATTTTGGTTGTTACAAGGTATGCCCATGCATACACGTTGGAACATGGAAGCCCAAGGGTCATATGGTGGGGAGTTTCATCTCATGGGATGAAACCCCCAAGATAAGTATCAAACAGGAGGTGAAAGGTCATGGGAGTTACAAAAGGGCATCAACCCAAAGGACACCACCCTTGGCTGATTTACATTGGGCAGCAAGGAGAATTCCTTGTTTTATCTCACTCTCTCCCTCTCTCACTCAAGGTCGACCACTCTCAAGACAAAGGGAGAACACTTAGAGTTGTTATCTTAAATCTTCTCTCTTTCTCCCTCTCTCAAATCTATACCTATTGGCCGAACCACTCTTAGAGGTTTTATCAAGATCAATCTCAGCCAAGGATCAAGAAGGAAGGAAGAAAAGGCTAAGGAAGGAAAAGAGCGAAGGAACAAGAAGGAGTGAAAGAAACAGGAGGAGTCGCGGAATCAGTAAGTACTCAATGAGATTTTATTAAGTAAGATGGTCAAGGAACATGGTTCGGCCATTGCATGGCAGAACCCTAATCTTGTTGTGGCTAAGGACTTATGTATTACCATATGGGAATTGGTGAATGATCAAGGATCATGGTTTGGCCCCTGCATGGCCAAATCCTAAATTGTATGTATAAGAACCATCAAGGACAAAAAAGGGATTGATGAGGTTCGGCCATGGTGTATGACTGAAGCCCATCAAAGGATTAAATCTTGGAAGTTTGATTTTAGAATAAATTGATGAACCATAGGGTTCGGTCATGTTGTATGGCCGAACCCCATGGAAGAATATCATTGGTTTAAATGGTTTTAAAGGTGGTTAAACCATGGAAAGGATTAAGGATATTAAAAGGTTTTAAAATGGAAGTATGTTAGTAATTGTTATGGGTTTTGAAGGATGAAAACCATGGAAGTTGGTTAACGATCTTAATAGGTTTTTAAAATGATCAATCATGGAGTTATGATTTATTGATCCATAGGGTTCAGCCATGTTGTATGGCCGAACCCCATGGAAGGTTATTAATGTTTTTAAAAGGTTTTAAATGGAAGGATGTTGATGGACTTATATGCATTTGGATCATGAAAATAATGGAAATCATGTCGATGGACCATTTTAAAGGGTCATTTAGAGTTTTTATGCATGTTTAAAAGAATGGATGATTAAGCTAAGAAATGAGGGATTTAATTATATATCTATGTTCATGGATCTATGTTATGGACTTGAATATGGGTAAGTAAATTAGGTGATTACCTATGGAAGGAAATAAATGGCCAAATGGTAAAATTAAAGGACCATGGGTTCGGCCATGATGTATGGCCGAACCCCATGGATTATGTTATTGGATATGGATTTGTATAAGTGACTTAGATGTATGATTGAATCATGGAAATGAAGGACCATGGGTTCGGCCATGGTGGATGGCCGAACCCCATGAGGAATGTTTTGTGGACTTAGGTGGTTATTAATGTTAAATGATTAATCTATAAGTGATTAGATTAATGAAACAAAGATGGCATGACCTTGGACTTAATTTAAAAGATCAAAGGATTAAAAAAGAAGGGCGCAAAACCAAGGGAGTGAGGTTCGGCCATGTTGTATGGCCGAACCCCACAAAGGTGTATTTTGTGGACTTAGGGTTTTTAAAATGATTTACTTGGATGTGATTGGTTAAATCAAAAGAGGGGCCAAATTCAAGTGGGTGAGGTTCGGCTATGTTGTATGGCCGAACCCCACAAAGATGTGTTTATGGACTTAGACATGATTGGAAATCAAATGTAGCATGGGTTTGATTAATTGATATGTAATAAGGTAATGGGACCTCACAAGCGGTGTACGATCGGTGATCGGTTTCAGGATAAAAACTCAAGGACACGTTAGTTGATCATTGGTAGGATTCCTACCTCATTGATACCATGGAATATGTATGATGGTTTTAATTCCTATTTGGATGAGTTATTTTGTATAAATGACATGTTTCAAATATGAGATTTTAATGCTATGATTTGTATAATTGCATATCATGTGGACATTTGCATCTAATGCATGGCATGGGAGGGATGATATGTAACCCGGAGACCACACTCCGTCAGGGCGTCTGCAAGGCACCTTTGGGGGTACCTTGATGTGCATTATCCATCAAGAGGTAACCGAAAACCCATTCTCCTTCGAGGCGTTCATAAGTCGTGAAGTGTACCTTGATGTGCATTATCCCATCAAGAGGTAACCGGAGGCCATACTCCGTTGGGGCATCCGTAAGACAACTGTGGGGATACATTGATGATGAGTTTTCCATCAAGAGGATACTATGTGTTTAATACCTTGATGAGGAGCTTTCCATCAAGAGGATGTTTTGTGATTGTGTTATGGCTGATGGGTGGGACTCATGGCATATGGCACACATGGCATGGCATTGTATCAGGATCATTATGATCTCTATTATCATGCACTGTTTCTGGTTTTATCTGTATGATTGGATCTCTATTATCATACACTGTTTTGGATAGGATGTTTTACAGATACGACATGATATATTATATCTAGATTTTTATACTAACCCATGTGTTTGACCCCTAATTGGAATACCTACTGGGCGCGTTGTCTAACGCCCTACTTCTACTCTAGTTGATGACACAGGGAATGGACGGAACGAGGAACGAGATCGGAGCCAAACTTAGGAGCTTGGATGTTTTAGTTTCATTTTATTTAAGTTATTCATGGACAATGTAATAACTTAGATTATTGCTATGGTTTGAATGTTAACTTTGGATATGTTAAGATAATTATTGTTAAGTGATGGACTACTTTGCTACCTAAATGGAATGGAATTATTATTCTATGATATTTCTGCATCTATGATTATTCTGCATGTTAACTTGAGTACGTGTGAACCGTTTTAGTGGACTTGGTCCACGCACACGTATGATTGGCCAGTTAAGGGTCGCGCTTTGGAAGCTCGGACTTAGCTCGCGTCGTGACGCTCCTGCTCTCTCACTCTTCTATTTAAAAAAAAAAATAGACTTTGATTTTCGGCGAGTGAAAAAGGGCAGGGCATTACACCACATGTCAGCAACATAAATATACATCACATGCATAAAGTGTAGTGAACATCATAAATGAATGAATATCCTTGTCCATGGGTACTCAACTATATTACTAACCAATGGTCCCACTGACCAGTCCATGATCCATAGCTCATAATGGTCCTCCAACAACTCTGGTCTCCCTACCAATACAAACAAAGACCACACAATATACAACTGCCTCAATCACCAGAATGCAACGGGAAAACCCACATCTCCTATCGGGGTCTCAACCGCAGGAGCATAACGGGGAGGCCAACCTCAAGGGAAGACACCTCAACCGCCGAAACACAACGGGGAGACCCACATCTCCTATGGGGTCTCAACTGCCAGAGCGTAACGGGGAAGTCTTCCAACAACCGAGTTCATCACGTCATCATAAACATGTACGTATATGAACAATCTCTCCAATGCATGCACACGATGTCATGATCATGTATAATAAAAAGATGTATTCTTATACAACCAACTCAAAATCAACAACATGCTTCATAATGCGAGTCAAAGTATATAATGAGTTACTTGGTCATGCATATCTATGCTCAACATGGCCTCATTAACATCTAGTGAATGAGCACTCCAAGCATCATCAACAATTTCCAAATATCACATTCGATCATCAGATTGTCCAATTAAAGCTCTCCATTACTGCATATAGTTAAGAGGAGTACACCCGAGCGGACCCTATGCCACATAATTATTTCAACAGTTTTCCCTTACTGATTGGCTAAATAAATGGAGGGTTGCACTCTGGTCACTCCATGTCCAAAGATAATGGTTTAATATATGAAAGTGAATGCTAAAATAATGATACCCTCACAGTGTGTGTGGAGTGGAAAGTCTAAAGCGAGTAAGCGGTTCAATGGGTTGAAGGGAGATCAATCTATTGAAACAATGAAGAATGAATAAGTAAATAAGGTAAAATGGCTAAAGCGAGACCGGGTTGAAAATGGGTCTAAAACTGGGCTGGGCCCGAAACGGGCTGAACTGGGTCGGGCCATAAAACGGGCACTAAAAACGGTGGGGCCGGAAAACTAGGCCGAGGTGGATTGGGCTGAGGGGCTGGGCCTACCAGAAATGGGCCAAACCTAACTGGACCAGGTCCGAACCAGTTCGCTGGGTCGGGTCTAGGTCAGTGGACCGAGTAGGTGGGTCGCAACTCAAGCCCAAGGACTGGGTTGACTTAGAAACCCCGATTGAGTCGACACAGTACTTGACCAAGTGACTCAGTCACTCAACTGAGTTGGAGGGGAAAAAAGGGAAAAATCAGGGAAAATCCAAGAAAAGGAGAAAATGAAGGAAAAGAAGGGAAAACTGTGCAAAAACAACGAAAACGAAGAAAAAAAAGGGGAAACAAGGAAAACCGAGTAAAAGCAGGGAAAATGAAGAAAAAGAAAATGGGAAACAAGGAAAACCGAGTAAAAGCATGGAAAACAAAGGAAAGGAAAAATGGAAATCGGGGAAAACCATGAAGAAAAACGGGAAAGAAAACAAGGAAAACCGAGAGAAGGGGAGAGAGAGAGAAAAGGGAAAGAAAATGGAGGGAAACCGAAGAGTGGCTCGGTCGTAGATCGAGAAGGAGGAGGAGGAGGAGAAAAAGGAAAAATAGAAGAAGTCGAAAAAGAGAAGAGAGTGTTACCACAGAGAGAGAGAGAGAGAGAGAGAAAAAAAAAGAGAGGAGGAGAGATGCAAGGGGGTGTGGCGGCACTGTAGCCGAAAAGGGGGGGTTTTAAAGGCTAGGGTTTGGATGGTTTTAGGGTTTAGGGTTTTCAACCCTTTTTTTTTAAGATTAAAAGCTCTTAAAATTTCTTTTCGAGAGAGTAAAAATAATAGGATTGAAAAATCAAAAATCTCGAATGATGAAAGTCGAGCGAGAAAACGTGTGATTTTTGAACAATTTTTCATGACAAACATACAATAATTACAAAATTACCAACATGTCATTCGAGTTCCCAAACTCAAAAACAAGCAAATTGGGGCCCATCACGGCGCCCACACTCTCATCACTGCTACTGTGGTCCCAAAAACAACTTAGAGATCCAAAAATCTCCTCAAATATCGGAAAAACTCGGAAAATGTCATTACAAGATTTGACTGAGAAAATCTATTGATCTTAGAGGAGTAACAATTAAAACTCAATTTTTTCTATTTTTCCAAAAATCTATTTTCTTAACCGATTTGAGCCAAATTTGTTTCTTACCTTTTCTAATCTTCTAGGTGAAATTTGAGTCTCTCGGAGCTTCCCTTTAAGAATTATTTAGTTTCAAATGAAAACAAAAAGGAAGAAGAAGAAGCAAAACTTACTGCTATTATAACTCGTCAAAGAAGAAGAAGGAGGAGAGCTGAGGATTGGAAGCGAGGAAATTAAGAGAGAATGGAAGGTGAAGTTGAGCTGGTGCAATACGAGTGTAACGTGGAGGATTCAATCGCAGTAGCTGGTTATATAACAATTTTCCATTTAGGATTTTTGCCCAGCCTACCGTAGATCTAATCATTTAAATCTTATCATTTTATATTTTATTAAAAACTTATGTATTAAAACTTCACTTAAAATGTGGAAAAATAAGATATTTCTGTGTAAATCTGACTCCGCAGATAAGTTCGAGATATCAAGATATAGATCAGTCTAAACTGTTTCTGAAATTATGGTTTTACGAAATGGGTCTTTTAGAGGGGTTAAAATAAATGAAAATCAGGTAATCAATAAAATGAAGGGAGAAGTCCGTTACACTCGTGATTTGAAATCATAGAATGTATGAGAGTTTGGTAAACCAAATATCTCAAAGGAGTGGTTTTCCAGAGTAAAACAGCTTTATGATCATTTTTCAAAATAAATAAATGAAGTTTAGATATTTATGATTTTACCCTTTAAACTTCAACGAGTCAAATCAATGAGCTATCGAGCTGAGATTGGGCCAAACTTGGACTTTTCGGAAAGCCTACTTAGTAAACTTCACGATTAGTAGAACACCAATCACATTTAATGGCACAGTTAATCCTAATTTAGGATTGGGGAATTACAAAATTGTGGCAAAACTGTCTCTCGTACCCGAACCAGAAATTTGGTCCGACTTGCAAACCTAATTTGCCGCATCAACCCTCACTCTTTGGTTCTCAATTTTTTACAGCAACTAGACCTATCTATCTAGTTTCCAGAAAATCAAGTTTTGTAGAGAAATTCATTCGGGAAGCCCAGTTATGATTTTTCTCACGTGAGAGTGCAAAAAACAAAATTTTGAATCTTAGAATCAATACTTCAACGTTTCACCATTTAAAAACTTGATTTCAAAATGCTACAATTAATTTCCAGATACATAGAATTAAGTCCATGGAGTGTTTGGATATGATAGAATTCTAAAAATCAAATTTCCATCTTTAAAAATAAATTTCAAAAGTTTGAATCCATAACATCAAGTTTTTTAGAACTAGATTCCACAGTCCATGGTAGAATTCCACAACTCCAAAAAAAAAAATCAATTAATAATTCTTGGTTAAATCCAATCTATCTAGCATTAATTAATAAAAAAAACACCTCATTAAAATTAGTCTTTTCTCACGATGGTCGAATTTTAATAATCTTGACCATAGTCAGATCACCAATTTCCAAGAATTGATGGCCTTTCTGGGTCCTTCTCTTACTTTCTTTTTTCTTCTCTTTCTTTCTTCCTCTCTTTCTTCCCTTTACATTCGAATTTCACATAACTCCTCTATGGTTGGACGAATTAGAGAGAGGGAGAGACATGGATATGGAAGATAGAAATCAAGAGAAGAGAAATCAAATAAAATATTAAAGAAAAGAGAGAAGAATGGTACATATCTCTTGGAGAAAATCACCCAAAGCAAGAAGGAGGAGAGGAGAGAGACCCAAAATTATCCAAAGGGAGAGAGAGCCTTCGATTTTCGTGTACACATTTTGTCTCCTTATATAATAAGGTGGGTTAGCCAAATCCAATTATCTTTAAATTAGGCCCTTCCTTTCTTTAAATTAGGGGCTTTTGACACAGTCTTAGTATTTTGGCCATATCATTTTACTTCGATATCGGATTGACCCGATTCTTTTTGTGTTGGAAAGTATACTTCAGGCGATACAACTTTGTATTTGAAGAACATTTCGAGAGTCCAACATTTTCAGTATCAAAATTGGGTTGCAAGTTGATGCAGATTTGGAAAATGGGATTTCTCACTAAGTTAAGGACTTTCTTTTCTCAAACAAGGAAACAACCCAATGCACCTAGGCTTCCTACGTGTATAGATTTCCTCTCTTTATCTCCAAGTTTTATCGGAGAGGAATTAGGGGAAAGAGAGAAAAACAAAGTGTAGGGTCAGCTATGTGGACTTTCTCTCCCATTTCTATTTTTTAATTAAGAAATTGCTAAATATAGACTTAGAAATACCCATTTTCAAATCTTATTCTATACATAAATATTATTTCTAACAATTAATTAATCTAGGTTTCTAAATATAAAATTTCAAATAATTTAATTTATAGCATTTGGGTCCCACCTGGTGCAAAATTTGTAAAGTTTCTAAATTTGGCCCTGAGAGTTTCCCAAGGGTACTAGAACACGGTCCAAGATTGACCCTAGAGGGGGTGAACAAGGAAATCACCATTTTTTATGATTTTCACAAATTTCTTGATTAATTAAAATGATTTGCAGTGGATTAAACAAATTAATCAAGAAAAATGTGTTGTGTGATATAAGAGTGTGTCAATAAAGGATCAATCACACAAAGATAAGACCAAACACCTATAACACAAGATGTATAGTGGTTCGGTTTAAACAAACCTACATCCACTATTGGACTCACCCAACCTTGGGCTATCCTAAACCACTATGTAGGGAATTACACCTTCACAAATAGATTAGGACTTCCACCTAATCAATTGGTTGGGAATTTCACCCAACACCCCTAGAATTTTGAAAGGTTCGACCTATCCCGGTTTGTGTCTTTATACCTCTATTTTTTATACTGGTTCCAGAGTAAACCCTCTATAATCCATTGTACAAGATGATTTAAAATTTTAATTCAAACCTAAGAAGCACTTGCCTTGTGTAACCTCACTTGCAGATGATATGTTTCTTGAAGACTTCACCCAATGCTATGTCGTATGGTGACAATGATGTGCATTTGAATGTGCAATCACAATCTATGAGAGGTTGCTAGGATATAGATTTGCAAGTTGATCCTAGGCTTGGTTTCTCTTTCTCTCTCAATCTCAATTTATGCAGATTGAATTTTCAAGTGTTTCACTTATGTGAAGTGCATGAAGAGGATGTGAGATCTCTGGGAATGCCTTTGGATTTTCCTATTCAAAGCTCTCTCCAAGTGTCCAACCAAACTCATCAAGGTTTGGAGAATATATAGGCAAACAAAAAAAACCCAACATTGGGTCACCGATGGGTTGGTCCAGTTAATGGGTCGATACAGGAAAATTGTTGTTGCAATATGACTGTCAGGCTTCCAACGGATATAAAATGGTCACTACCGGTGGGTCGGTCTCCTCGATGGGTCGACATGACTTATGTTTGATATGTCTATCTTGCCAATAGGTCGGTCCAGATTATCAGAGAGCATCATAAAAATACAAAGCATGCTCATCCAGAACCATGAAAATACTAATCGACATGTCTGTCCATCGATGGGTCGGTCCTGGTACTCTCGATGGGTCGATGACCTCGATGTGTCTTTCTGAGAGTACCCTAGAGTTCTAAGTCCATAACTCAACTCGACCTAGGTCGACATGTCGAATTCCCGGACAGGTCGAACCTGAATATCAGAGAGCAGACTGAATTTATAGTCTATTTTTTCCCGAGACTGCCCAAATCCAGTCGATATATCGATGACCACGATGGATCGGTGCACTGATATGTTCGATCTGAGAGAAGCCCAGAATGACAGTCCAGAACCCCTGTCAATCCGGTAGACGTGTCGATGACCTCGATGGATCTGTTTTGTCTTCATCGTTGGGTCGATGGACTCGATGAGTCGACGTGACAGATTACCAGATTTCCAATGTTTATCCCATCTAGTTCTGTGACTGTCCTGGGACCACTAAGGCTTGTTTATGATCTTATCAACATGTTCAACTAAGCCTAGGCATGGTCCACTAAGGGTTCAGGTTCCACCTAAAATCATCTATAACCAATTACCTTTGTGTGATTGCCATATACTTGGTGATGCTTGAACCTGACACTTGATATTCCTTCTTTGAGCTTTGGATTCAATCTTCATCACACCTTGAGTCTTGTTCCTTGATTTAACCTTCTGAGGCAATGCTTCACCTAAGTCATGAAATTGACAAATAAGTAACTCGACAAGTCGGGGCACTATCAGGCCCAACCTGCCACTTTTGGCTTCTAAGTTAAAAACTGGAATGTACTAACCAAATATTTTAAATTTGACAGATGTCGGTCCCATCAGTAAGTTAAATTTAGAAAGTTTCCAAATTTAGACACCTACCAAATTTGGAACACTATGTCAAAAAGAATTCATCTCAAATATTCTATTAAAACAATGATAATCACACGCTGGAGTCTAGAACTCAAAATTTCATCATTTGACAAAATTTCAAACAATTTCAAATAATAATCATGCAAATAATTAGAATTATCCAATTACCCGATAGATTTTACCCAATTAGACTCTAAGTGAACTATGACCCACTAGTTTGGGTTGGGTCATTATATATCAATGCCATAGTCCTCGTGTGTCAATTTTGAGGTTTCCCACTTGCCCCTAGCCACTCCGGGCTTTGCTCATGGGTCCATAATATAGCCCAAGAATATCCTATCATGCTACTACTTATTTCCAAGTGGACACATTACAAGTGTGACATATGAAAGTTCCCTTGGGACCTAGAACAACACGATTAACACTAGAGGGGGAGTGAATTAGTCAATCTAAAATCGTTGGTCATTTTCAAGTGTGTGTATGTTAGCAAATGTGATTAAGCAATCAAGACAAGAAACTAGCTCGAACACCACAAGCACAAGGACACAAGATATATAGTGGTCCGGTTCGCCAACCTACATCCACCATTAAGACTCGCTCAACCTTGAACTATACCCAAATTCACTATATTAGGACTTACACCCTCATAATTAGAGTATGAATTCCACGTCACTCAATCGGCTGTGAATTCCACCCACCACTGTGCTAGAGATGACGCTCTAGAGTTTTTTTATAGTGGTTCCGAAGCAAATCCCCCTTAATCTACTTTCGGGTAAAACATTTTAAAATAAAATAAAACCAATAAGAACTTTCCTTGAAGCTTTTTCTCATTGATGTGTGCTTCTTGAACATTCCACCCACTGAGTGTCGATGCTCCTCCTTGTAGTCGTCGTATAGCAATCACTAACTCAGGGTGACAAGGAAACTTAGTTGAACCAAAGCTTTCCTAGATTAGTTATTTTCTTCCTCTTTTCCTCACTGATAAACTCAATCAGTAGATTGGTTGACAAAGGTTTTTCTTTCCTCCTCTCTTTCTCACAAGAGTGTTGATCGTTCCTTAAAGTGTATAACCCTTTTCAGCTCATGGAAGATAGTAAAATGATCACCCAATATTCATATTTATAGAGGAGTATTAACGGTCTTTCTGAGTGTCCATGACCAACAGGTAGGTGGCACCAATGCGTCGGTGTTCATATTTATTATCGTTCAACCACTCGACCATTGCGCATTAAATGCACTCCCAATAGCATAATTACTTTATGGTCGACATATCGGTGTCGCCGATGGGTCGACAGTTATGGCACCGATAGGTCGGTCCATACGAGAGGCTCAGTCTGGGGCAAAGACATGCTGACAGTAGTTTCTAGTGTAGAAACTTGTTACCCAGAACGACTTGTCGTCCTTTGCAGAGGGGTCGGTCTTGTTACTCTCGATCGGTCTTGAAATACCGAGATGTCTGTTTTATCGAGAGCCCGCATGAGTTCACAGTCCAGAACTCACAAGTTTTATACTGATTAGTCGTTGACCGCAAGGGGTCATTTAAGTTCATCACCAAGGGATCGTGCATACGAGACTCTCAGTCAGAGGCATATCCAGAATGATAGTTCTTTGATCCAGAACCTCTGTCAATCTGGTCAACCAGTCCTTGACGATGGGTCGATCCTGTCTCCACCAAGGGGTCAGTGAGAACGACTGGTCGAGCTGATAGTGAACATAATTCATATTTCCAATTTCACTGTCCAACATCCTCTCTTAGGCTTCTTTATGGATTTACCATTTGTTCAAATAAGCTTAGAGAAAGTCCTCTCTAAGGTGTGGGTACTACCTAAGTTCAAATATGGTCAATTATTTGTGTTTGTGATTGCCATACCGATGAACTTTAAACTTGGTGGAGCATGATCTTCACTCTTGATTATCTTGAATTTTCAAGCTTCTTAGCAAGTGCTTCTTCCTGAGTCATGGAATTGACAAACATGGACTCTGCCAAGCTGGGATACTAACAATCTCCTCCCTTGTCAATTTCATGACAAAACCTAGAAGCTAACCCAATTACAAGTCGACCCTTTTTACAACACATTTGAATACAAAATATTACATTACATGTACATATTCAAACGGACAAAAAGACTATGGCCTTCAGATATTCTTGTTCTGTTTGCTTCAATGATGATTCCATATTCAAGCACACAAGCAAGCAACACTAGAGAAATCATTAAAGGAGTTAGTCCAAAACATAGCTCAAAGGACTAAACGAGATTTCCTAGCCAACAACACTACCTAGTGTTGAGAAGATTTTCTCCCCCAATCTTCTTGAGTTTGAACTCTCAAACTCCAAGCAAGCATAGACATTCTCCCCATGTCCATTGGCTTCACCATATTTCTCCCCTTTATGGCTCTCTTTCTAGAAGCCAAGCACTTCGACTTTACCATGCACTCCCCCATGTTTATAGCTTCTATTAATTTTCTCCCCCATTTTGTCATTCAATTGACAAAGATTTAGTAGATAGACATCGAGTTCAAGCACTCCCCATGCTTTTTGCATTTAGCGCTTAACAAGTTGTTCTCCGACTCGTGGTTCTCCCTCATGGTTCAGTGCACATTTTTCGTGCATTAAGGTTTATTTGCCCCTGCTCAAGCTAAGTTCCAGTTGATTTCTTCATGGGTTAAGCTAATGTACCTTGCTTCCTTTGAGTTTCCTCCCCCATTCTCTAACCTATCTTCTTGGTTTTTTCTCCCCAGCTCCCCCATAACTCAGTTGCTCCTAAGTTCATGCTTTCTTTTAAGATTGCATTCACCTTCCTCCATACATTGTCATGACCAGTGACAGCAGTTAATCAGCACATATTTTGTGCTCCCCATACCTTAAGG
This sequence comes from Chimonanthus praecox, assembly GCA_022113865.1. Classification (NCBI taxonomy): domain Eukaryota; kingdom Viridiplantae; phylum Streptophyta; class Magnoliopsida; order Laurales; family Calycanthaceae; genus Chimonanthus; species Chimonanthus praecox. Next base: position 44,712,868 of record CM039089.1, on the reverse strand, counting down.
ATGTGTGTAGCATCACTGCCCGATCATAATTTCTCTAACATGCCAGTACAAAACCAACTCATTCAAACCTGCATGTTATTCTATTTAACAAAAATCATGTTAACCATGGACAAGAGATATAAGGCATTCAAATACAGCAATATACACATCAAACTAAACCAAACCATATTATTTCAAAAACAAAATGTGCATTCAGTACATATGGTTTAGATGGGGACATCATGGATGCTTAGTCAAAATATCAAAAGTATAGTTTTTCCAAAAACAGAGAACATGAAAAACTATCCCAAGGAGAGCCATCTTGAGGAGGTGCTGAAGGAGGAGGGGATGGGTTGTTTGGAACTTGTCTGAGAGGGAAACAACATAGACTAAATCCCTAACAGTCAACACAAGGCTATCTAGACTTCTTTGTAGATAGTCGATTCTCCTTTCTAGTCTGAAGACTCTCCTGCCCAGAGTGACATCTCATTGCGGAGGATACTGAAATTCTTCTTCCTCTGAACTGTCATTTTCCTCCTCATTGGTGTCATCAGGAATATTGATATGGTTTTCGTTGCTAGTTTGAAAACGAATCCCTTTTTCTACATCTTGTATCATTTCTTCACGTCTCTCTTCGACGAAGATGACACATTTGTCAACAATGGTTCTTCTTCCACCTCGGGTTGGGTTTCCTGTTGGTCCTGAACATGCTCAGGAATTTTAAAGCTCGACCCCGAGCACAACCAAGAGGCAGACCTTTTGGTTCGTTTGTCCCATCGACAAGCACGATTGCTTTCTCCTCGTTCTACAGTGGTCTCGGGACATGTCTGAGCAGACATCTTTCTAAGAATGGTTTTTTTAGAGGGGATCCTGAGCCAATAGATCACAAGAGTATGAGATGAAGACTGAGCCTAACTTAATTTAGGAGAATCACAGAAACAGTGATTTTCTGGCTTCTAAGGACTTAAGGAACAAAAACCCTATGGTTTCTAGCACAAAAACAGTTCCGAGAGGTCCTATTGACTGGTCTAGGGCACGGGAGGAAAATGAAGGACCACCAGACCTTCGCTGGAGGGGAGAAAACGAATTCGAATGAATTGTCGCTTTTGCAGAAAGGGTCCTTTTTCATTTCAAACTTTTTGTCTCACCGACATGTCGATTCCATCAATAGGTCGACATTTTACCCCCTTTTCAACAGTGCTTGATTTAGCACAGTATCGACTTGTCTGTCATACCGACAGGTCTATTTACCGACATCTCGATTACACCGAGAGGTTCCAGATTGCAGTGCAATCATCCTTGATATGTGCAACATGGTGAAGTCCTATTCTAAGCGTGGCATTCCGAGATTCATTTCAATGCATAAATATGCCAAACATATTTCATCAAATCATTAAACATGCACACAATCATTCCAAGGCACACCCAATTTAAAATACTTTTAATGAAATGTATGGCTTTCCAAGTAGAATATGTACTATATCCAGGAAAAGTACATTCTAGACTTGTGTTTAGCCAATTCCTCTCATCATGTCATAGCATTTTTCCTACTATGTGAACTCACATGGTCTTGTGAGTCCATTTGTAGTTGTCCAAGATATGGAAGTGAATCTTAAACGACAACAAAACATGATTAATGGTCTATTTCCTAGGTACGAAGATTGTGGCATTTGGTGTTGCATACTCACCCCTACGATCGTACCTTTGATGACCAGCCGTACGATTCATCAACTCTTTTAAGACATGATTCATCTGTCTTAAAATGGAGTCTTGCCTTGTATACACCTTCCTTAGGTTTCTTTTGAGATTGGGTGTTTGTGGATATCTTTTAGGCATAGGCTTTACTGGATTTATCCCTTCGTTCTTCTTTAGTTTATTTGATGGACATTCATTCATGAAGTGTCCTCTCCCCCAACAATTGAAACAAGTTTGTTCCTTGACATCCTCTCTCTCTCCCATTCCCTCTAATCTCCTCTTGACTTTTTAGGCAATTTTTACTTGTTTTACCCTTACCCACTCTTCTTAAGTTATTTCTTTTCACAAAGTTTTTATAAAACTTTTTGGTAAGCATTGCCATTTCATCACTTGAGAGTTCATCTTCCGAAAATTTTCTTTTTTTTAGTATTCTTTTGTTTTAAAGAAGATTTCAAGGCAATGGATTTATCCCTTCGTTGTTCAAAGTGAAGTTCATAGGTTTGCAATGAACCAACCAAATCATCAATATTCATTAAGGACACATCTCTGTTGTCCTCCATGGCTACTGCTTTGGGTTTGAATCTTTCAACAAGATTCTGGACAGTTTTGGTACATACTTTGTCCTCAGGTATCCTTTACCCTAAAGCGTACATTTGATTTACAATGTCGCTAACTTTGGAAAAAAAGTCCATGAAGACTTCATCCTCCCTCATCTTGACAGTGTCCAACTGATTTTGGAGGATATGATGTTTCAACCTCTTCACTATTGAGGTCCCTTCATGGGTTCTCTCTAGAACTTTCCATGCCTCTTTTGCAGTTTTACAGGTCATGATCCGCATGTATTCACTGTCAAAACCTGCACAATTTAGTGCATTCATGGCTTTCCCATCTACTGTCTGAGCAGCTTTCTCAGCAGCGGTCCAAGAGGCAAAGGCTTGGGTACCTTGGATATGGAGTTTGCTTCGGTTTTTCCTTCCATGGGTTCCTCCCATTCAGTCTTTACAATATCCCATACTGATGAGTCGATGGAAACAAAGAAACTCCTCATTTTGGTCTTCCAAGAGGCATAGTTTGTTCCATCGAAATAAGGAGGTTTGAATATTGCATGACTGTCTCCCATGGTGTTCTAGCTTGGATCTACTCGGATGGTTAAATCCTTGTAAAGAGTACTAGGCTCTAATACCAATTGAAAGTTCCCTTGGGAGCTAGAACAACACGATTTACCCTATAGAGGGGGTGAATAGATCAATCTAAAATCGTTGGTCATTTTCAATGTACTTGATTGATTAACTAATTGCAGTGGATACAACAATCAAGTGTGTGTGTGTGTGTGTGTGTGTGTTAGCAAATGTGATTAAGCAATCAACACAAGAAATTAGCCCTAAAACAACAAGTACAAGGACACAAGATATATAGTGGTTCAGTTCGCCAACCTACATCCACTGCTAGGACTAGCTCAACCTTAAACTATCCCTAAATTCACTATGTGGGGACTTACAACCTCATAATTAGAGTATGAATTCCACCTCACTCAATCGGCTGGTAATTCCACCCACCACTGTGCTAGAGACGACGCTCGAGGTTTTTTATAGTGGTTCCGAAGAAAATCCCCCTTAATCCACGTTTGGTAAAAGGTTTTAAAATAAAATAAAACCAAGAATCACTTGCCTTGAACCTCTTTCTCCCTGATGTGTGCTTTTTGAAGATTCCACCCACTAAGTGCCAACGCTCCTCCTTTTAACTGTCATATAGCAATCACTAACTCAGGGTGACAAGGAAACTTCGTTGAACCAAAGCTTTCCTAGATTAGTTATTTTTTTCCCTCTTTTCCTCACTGACAAACTCAATCAATAGATTGGTTGATAAAGGTTTTTCTTTCCTGCTCTCTTTCTCACTAGAGTGTTGATCTTTCCTTAGAGTGTATAACTCTTTTCAGTTAAAGAAAGATAGTTAAACGATCACCCAACACTTATATTTATAGAGGAGTATTAACGGTCTTTCTAATTGTCCAGGACCAACAGGTCGGTGGCACCGATGGATCGATGTTCATATTTATTATCGTTCAACCACTCGACCATTGCACATTAAATGCACTACCAACGGCATAATTATTTTCCAGCCGACATGTCAGTGTCCCCGATGGGTCGAAAATTATGGCACCAATAGGTCGGTCCATAGGAGAGGCTCGGTCTGGGGCAAAGACATGCTGACAGCAGTTTCTAGTATAGAAACTAGTTACCCAAAACGAGTTGTCGCCCTTTGTCGAGGGGTCGGTCCTGTTACTCTCGATCGGTCTTGAAATACCGAGATGCCTATTTTATCGAGAGCCCTCATGAGTTCACAGGCCAGAACTCACAAGTTTTATACCGATGAGTCGTCGACCACGAGGGGTCGTTTAAGTTCATCACCGAGGGGTCGGTGCATACGAGACTCTCGGTCAGAGGCATGTCCAGAATGATAGTTCTTTGATCCAGAACCTCTGTCAATCTGGTCAACCAGTCCTTGACCACGATGGGTCGATCCTGTCTCCATTGAGGGGTCGGTCAGAACGACTGGTCGAGCTGACAGTGAACATAATTCATATTTCCAAGTTCACTGTCTAGCATCTTCTCTTAGGCTTCTTTATGGATTTACCATTTATTCAACTAAGCTTAGAGAAAATCCTCTCTAAGGTGTGGGTACCACCTAAGGTCATCTATGGCCAATTACTAGTGTTTGTGATTTCCATACCGATGAGTTTTAAACTTGGTGGAGCATGATCTTCACTCTTGATCATCTTGAATCTTCAAGCTTCTTAGCAAGTGCTTCTTCCCGAGTCATAGAATTGACAAACAGGGACTCGGTCAAGCTGGGCACTAACAACATATATAAGTTATTGCCTGCTATTGAGTAATGAAAACCAATGTTATCAGAACTAAACCAAACCATCGGTTCGACCGGAACCGCAGTGACTGAAGTTCGGTCTTGGCCGAAAACTGTTCCAGGTCAAAACCGCAGAAAACCGATCAGAACCGCGGTTTTAGCAGTTTTGACCCAGAAATCGTGAGCCGTAAATCGCGGCTCACAAAATTTGAAAAAAGAAAAAAAAATTAATTTTTTTTTTTATTTTCCCCTTCAAAATATAAAAAATTAATATTAAAAAAATGTGTATATTTGAAATATAAATGTTTATTACTATTTCTATCCCATATCTTTCACCGTTTTGGTATATTACTTAGAGTTTGAATGTTATTTTTAATATTTATATTAATTTTCTTGGTAAAAGCTGTCTTAATGTTATATGTAATATTTATATTATTTTACTACTTGACCGGCTTTGACCGCGGCTGAACCGGTTGAATCCAAAATGCCTCGAAGACGATCCGGTTCTAATAACATTGATGAAAACATAGGCATGGGTTGCATACTTCCTCCTCACATCCAATTCCAATGGATGGCATAAAATATCATTAGTGTTGAAAGGACTAGATCACTACGCTCTTAGCTGCCTACGTACCACATAGTGGATTAGATCAACCGTAGTTCATTTATATTGACCATCCAAACATTGGAATACATTAATATAAAACACTCATGGTCATCATTCAGGCATAGAGAAACCCATTTTGGTTTCACATAATCATGGCATTCCAATCAAACATAAGTCAACAGTCATTCATTCATATCTTCAAACACATGGCAAGAATGGTTTAACATGTGATTCTACATGCTTAGACATTCACCAATTGGATGGGATTGTACATACATTATTAACCATTTATTGTTATACTATGTCATATATCCAAGCACAAGAAGCTAATACGCATACATTAACTTGATACCCAAGCATGGGGTCTCATACAATTTGTTTGTGCTATCACTACCATGAATTCCACATTATATGTAAATGCTAATTTACATTAGTCTAAGTATGTGATTTCTCATGCATATTTCATCCACATTGAACTTATAAGTCAAAGGGGATCTTCAAAATACATCATTCATCAAGCATAACCATGAATTTCAATCTTAATTCATCAATTAAGACAAAAAAAAAAAAACCCAATTCTACCCAAGCCTTTCATCATGCATTGGAGCAATTCCTCACATTCCCCAAAATTGGAGGCATCACACATCCTCGATTTCATCTCCCCCAAATCTTATCCTTCTACTAGGGTCCTAAGCTCCATTTGAGCTAAAATCAACCCCATGCAAGGCTCCCAACTTCAAACCCTCATTTTTCTCCATCGATTTTCCCCATTTGGCTCCACATTTCCCTTCTTAAACTTCACTCCATAGAATCTCTAACAAAAACACAATATTGAAGAGAAAAGAAGGTGGGAGAGTTATGGGATTATGGAAGAAGAAAATCCAAGAGGGCGGGGAGCTAGTAATGAATCCAATCCAATCAAGCACATGCAAGGCCAAATGGGTGCCTAGGAGGGAGTAGAAGGGAGGTTCTAAGCTAACATTGTCACGCCCCACCCCGCTAGGGCCCGAAACGTGAACTGGTGGAACAAGTTTTTTTTTTAAACACTGAGCACTAACCTTAGCGGAAGTCTTAACTCGACATTATGGGCTTTTTTATTCTTTACTAAAAAAATCAGACACACCATCTGACAGTCTCGGACCCAACCATCACATGGTCGGTTAAGTTCCCAGCTCCATCTCCAATAGACAGAACTCACCTAACACTGCGGTATGAGGATACACCACTAGTCAAACTGCAGTCTATAACTTTGATTTCCATTTTTCTTAAACCTGTAATAAAATGTCACACATGTTCTTCATGTGAACTCAAACATTTACGAAAACACTCACCATAAACTAATGACACATACCCATCCGAATTTCACATAAGAAACGAAGTAGTTTTACATGTCTATTGTGCCTCAACCGAACATGAATAAGGGCTTATTACATTGCAGAGTTCATAAAGACAATATTTAAATACAACTTAGAAGTCCCAATAACGGGGAAATAAAATAGAGTGCCTCCACCCCTACTGCAACTGAGGATCATCTAGTCCTTCCTCGACTGGGTTCCTTGTAATTGTAACACCCCAATTTCTCAATGAGATGGATAATTATGAAAATGCCCCTGGATTGGTAAATTTATTAATTATGATGTTAAATGAGAAAATAGTGGGGCCCATTGTTCAAATTAAGATCATATGAACATATTATAAGGGTCAAATTATCATGAATGGGTAATGAACATCAATTTGGGTCAATATGGTTAATTGGGTCAAAGGACCCAATTGGACCCAATGGGTCATAATGGACTTATTAGACCATTGGGTGAGCCCAAATTTAATGGGGTTAAGCTGAATTGATTGGAAATCAAGTGGAGCATAAATGGGTAGGCTTGATGCACATGTGAAAACCACCTACAAATGGTTAAATCAGCCCATAAATGGGTCATGTTGTCAAAACGGGTCAAGGAGCTAAATGGGGACCCAATGGGTTGGGTTGACCAGGTTGACCACGGCTGACCATGTGGGCTCTCAATTGAGCTCAAGTATGAGTTAGTGCAGCTCGAGTTGGACTGATTTGGATTGGGTTTTAATTAAGAAAAGAGTTGACTCAAATATGGTGCATTACGTGTGTTGAGTTGGATGAGTTGAGTTGGAATAAAAAGGTTCATGAGTCAAGTGAGTCAAGGAGAAATGGAAAGGTGTTCTAATCTCACACAACACTTAGATAGACAAATCCTAGCCGTTGGATGAAGGGGTGCCTTGGCCAAAGCCAAGGGAGACCAAGCATGGGCGGCATGCATCTCATCTCATGAGATGCATGGGCAGCATGCATGCATCTCATCTCATGAGATGCATGGGCTTACATGAAAGGTCGCGACGGTTGGTACCAAGGGGTGCCTTGTGTAATGCCCCGCCCTTTCCGAGAAATTTCAGAGTCTAAATTTTTTTTTTTTTTAAATTAAAACTGGACAAGGGCGGAGACGTCACGACGCGAGTTAAGTTCGGACTTCCAAAGTCCGACCCTTAACTGGCCACCCATGTGTGCATGGACTAACCCACAATAACAAACCACACATGGAACTAAACAATGACTTGCGGAATAAACTAGACTAACTGCGAAAATAGATTGAATAGATAGCAAGTACCAGTCTCAATTATCATAACTGGACATATCAAACATAGAAGTCCGACCCTTAACTGGCGTCGTGACGTCTCTCCGCCCTTGTCAGATTTTAATTTTTTTTTAAAAAAAATTAGATCCTGAAATTTCTCAGAAAGGGTGGGGCATTACACCTTGGATGGCACCCAATACCCCCTCGGTTTTAACAAGGTTTAATGAAGGGAAATTGAGAGGTTAAGTGGTTGATTTAACAAAAGGAAAACACACCATCATTTGGCCGAGTACACTTTGAAGATTTTGATTTTCATCTCTCCCTCTCCCTCTCTCAAGAACACCATTTCTTGACCGAACCAGTTGCTGTGTTTCACCATAGATCCAGCACCAATTCGGCAAAGGATTAAGGAAGAAGGAAAGAAAGGAAGCAAGAGGGAAGAAGCAAAGGAAATTGGTAAGATTTTCTTAGGTATTTAGTTAAATAAATTGTAAAGAAAGAGTATGATTTGGCCATCCTTTGGCCGAACCCATCAAGGGTTAGACCTTGGATGGAAATTCATAAATGAGATGAAAAATGTATCATTGGGTTCGGCCAATTTGGATGGCCGAACCCCATGAAAAGAATGGGTTAATTTGGATGGTTTTTGTAAGACAAAACCATTGACTGTTTTTTATGCTAAGTTAGATTAAGTGCATGTTTTGAGAAGTTTTAAAATCATGGTTTTGAGTGTCATGTGTTGGGCTATGGATTGGCCGATTACATCAGGGAATTTAACCTAGGATTAGATGGCTTAAAAGGATAAAAAATATGTCATTGGGTTCCGTCATTTTGGTTGGCCGAACCCCATGAAAAGAGTGGATTGGTTTGATGTTCTTAAAGGTCAAAAACCATGTCAAACCATGGTGATTTTTTTACATGTTTTAATTAGGTCATGTTATGCTGAATTTATCAATGGTTTGAAATATGTTGATGAGGTTGAAAAGGATGGAAACTTAGAGCATTGGTTTCGGCCACCAGGCCACCATGGATGGCCGAACCCCATGAAAGAATTTGTTGAATGATGATGGTTTTGAGAGATAAAAACCATACATTACCATGGGATTCTTATGTGATTTACATGAAGATAAATTTACTGTTCTTGGTCGGCCAATATATGGCTGAACCATGTCAATGTTATGGTTAAGTTGCTGATTCAAATAGTGGATAGATGATGGAATCAAGAGAACCACACATGGCCGAACCCCATGGACCATTTTATATGGACTGTTTTGGTTGAATCAAAAGTTTTCAAGTTTGAAGATTATGGAACAATATGAGGTGTTTAAAAAGGGTACCAAGTGAGCATTTGGACAAGTCATGGCTCGGCCATTTCATGGCCGAACTATGGGGTACTATGGCTAAGTTAGGACATGGAGGTTTAAATGGGAAAGCCATAGGGTTCGGCCATATGTATGGCCAAACCCCATGGACCATGACCATGGGCTTTATGAATCCATTTCATGGAAAGAATCGTTGGTGTTTAAAGTTAGTGCATGATAAAATTATTTATTGGTAGCAATGGCATAAAGGTAATTATTGATGAAATGATCAAGATGGTATGATCATGGGGTTGGATGTATGGACCCAAACCAATATGGTGTAGTTCGGCCATGTAGTATGGCCGAACCCCACCAAGTGATATTTTGTGGATTGAGGTTGTCAATAAATTATTTGGATGGTGTTAATCCAAATTAAGAGAGACCAAATGGTAAATAGGTGAGATTTGGCCATGGGGTATGGCCGAACCCCACATAGTGCATTTTTGGGACATAGACCAAGTTGGAATTACATAATGAATGTTTGATTTGCTGCTATGTAAATAAGGTATCGAGACTTGCGAGAACGGCGTACGAGTCGTGAAGGGTGACGATTAAAAAAGATCGAACACTGAAGTGAATCTTCAGTAGGTTTCCTACCTACTTGTAACCACTGTTATATTGGTTTTATCATGATTTTTATAAGTTATGTTGTTATTGATATTATGTTTCAAATTGGTTTTGAATGATGAGTTATGTATTTACAAATGACAGACACATACATTGACATCTCATGCATGGCATGGGGTGATGATTATGGATTACCTTGACTTGAGAGTTCCAATGAAAGAACATTGTGAAACAACTCAATGATGAGAGTCTTTCCACAGGAAATGAGGATTACTGTGGATTACCTTATTATGTGAGTCCCAATGAAAGAACACTGTGAAACAATTCAATGATGAGAGTCTTTCCACAGGAAATGAGGATTACTGTGGATTACCTTATCGTGTGAGTCCCAATGAAAGAACACTGTGAAACAACTCAATGATGAGAGTCTTTCCACAGGAAATGAGGATTACTGTGGATTACCTTATCGTGAGAGTCCCAATGAAAGAACACTGTGAAATAACCTCATGGCTATGTATACTGGTAATGGGTGGACTCATTACATATGCACTTACATACATCGCATTGTTTTCAGATGTTTTATTGATAATCAAGTACTATGATATATATGCATGTTTTATATGCTAACCATTTGGTAGCCCTGATCGGAAAACCTACTGGGCGCGTTGATCTAACCCCCTAATTCTATCCTTAGAGGATAATGCAGGAACAAGGAAGGGGAAAGAGAAGGTCGATGACCAGGAAGGGAGCCAAGCCTAAGCGCTTGATTGTTGATTGGGATTTCTTTATTACTGTCTTTTGAGTTATATTTTGTGGACATGTAATAAGTTGATACCTTGCTATGGTTTGTTTATGATATTGACAATGGATGGTTGGATTAAGCAGTTTTAAATAATTGAGACTGGTACTTGCTATCTAATCAGTTTAATTCAGCAGTAAGTCTAGTTTATTCCGCATAACTTGATTAGTTCCATGTGTGGATTGTTATCATGGGTTTAGTCCATGCATACATGGGTAGTCAGTCAAGGTTCGGACTTTGGAAGTCCGAACTTAGCTCGCGTCGTGACGCCGCCCGCTCTCTTCCACTTGTTTATTTATAAAAAAAAAAAATAGACTCTGATTCTCGGAAAGGGCGGGGCGTTACAGTAATGTAAGGGATGTGAGCTAAACAGCCCAACGAAGAGAGTACAACAGATAATAGTATATTATTTTTATAAACATGTTATCATTCAACATTTTATACACTCAGAAATCATGCAGTTTTTCTATGAGAACAGCGTCTAACATAGTTATCTACAATGCATGCTCTTTCTTCTCAAAATAATACCCATATCAGTCGACATCTATGGTACACTCAGCCGCGAATACGTTCAACACAAGCGACCTTGTTACCAGTCCAAGTGCTCCACTCAGTACGTATATACATCCTACACTGCGGTTATTCACAACCCAGTGTTGCACCTATCATGTGTGGGTAATTTGATATTCACAACACATCAACCAATTGCATATCAATACACGGATTAAATCCCCGTTCCACCCACAAATATATCTCATGTGACTATAATAAATTCTCACTCAGCTAACATAGATTCCTAAGCCCACCCGCATGGAATCATACACAATACAAGTAATCAGCAGTTCATAATTAAAAATATACTATGCTGAAAATAACTCAGCTTAAAACCCCACCAACTGGTAGATAAATCGCAGTATGTAACAACTAAAATTTATAACTCATATAAGAAGACTATATCTGTTACCGTCATCGCTTAGTCAGGTACGTATACCCTCTGTTTACCACTTATCATGTAAAGGTAGTCACCCTGCAACACACTGTTATATACACATGTACACAAATACGTGAGTTCCAATCGAAACCACAGGTTGGAAACTGATCTATCACAAGATCTTCTACTGATAACCAGTAAGCCTCTAGCACATAAGTGGGTTTTGTACTCCATTTAAAGATGGTTGGGCCTCGACATCCCGCAACTCTCATATTCACGTTTCATATATAAAAACATATACCTCATCTTGTTACGTGTGAACAATGTCGATATCGCATTCTGGTCCCATTCACATCTTTTCCATCAAAAACATAACTACAGACTCTCATTCATTACCATAGGACTAACGGTATGGAATGTCAGATTTTAAATGCAAATATGTAATGCATTTTAAAATAGCATAGTGTGGTTGAATCTCCTCACAGTAAATTGGTGAGAGTTTTGGTCTAACTGTCAAAACGTTAAAATTGTATAAATATACGGTAAAATAACTTGGTCTTTATAAGCTATCTCTTATATTTTCTCATTTTAATCCTTCCTTTAATCGAGAAAGTCAAGACGTACAAGTGTATGTTGAATAGTAAAATCTCAGTGACAATGCGTGCGATAATACACGCTAAATAATAAGAGCATCTAAATGGATGCAAAACTGACCAAAAACTAATAAAATAAAATAACACCGAGAACGTGGTGTTTTAAGAAGAGTCAGCATACAAAACACAAAGGAAATAAAATTCAGTGCCCGTCTCTTATTATCAACGGGTGAACATTACCGCGATGTAGTGAGACTGGCCCAGCAAATGAAAGAGAAAAACAGTTTAATATCCACAACTAAGGTACACATCATTCTACCCGTTGCACTAGCCTAGTTCAGAACAAAACGTTAGTCACTAGAATCTGTTCGTCACTCAGATGGCAAACAGACTAGGAGGTTTGCAAATGGAAAAGTTCTGCAAGTACCAGGTGCACAGGCCTCTGAGACGTTCCGAACGAGTGTTCACAACTCTAGAGATTACCCCTCACGAGAATAGTCTGAGGATGGACCTATTTTGCACGCGGCACCTATAGAAACACAGAGTGTTGCACGTTTCCTTAGATAGGTAAAATGTTTGGCCAAGTGGCCTAAGCAAAAAAACAGTATCTAAACAATCATTTGCTTAAAAATAAGCACCCAATCGGTCAAATACATGAATTTTAATCAAAACAAATCATTTTTACAATTTTTGAAAATTTTGCAAAAATTATGATTTTGCCCTTGGCACTATTCAAAAATGTCCAAAAATTGGAAAGACTGTTTGACTAGATAAACTTTTATAAATTTTGGACTACGGGGTATCTGAAAAATCAGGGTTTCTCATAAAATTTAGATAAAGCTCGCTTAAAATACGCGTTCCAAGAAATCGTTAGAAAAATCTAGAAATACCACTGAGTTGAATACTCAAAGACTTAACATGTGTGTGAATTTTAAGGTATGATCACGTCAGAAGAGTGGTTTTATATACTCGGGTAATTTTAAAGTTATTATTCCTAATTTTTCATATAAAACAAACAGCATTGTGAAATGTTATTTTGCCTTCTGAATTTCAACAAGCCAGATCATTGAGTTAACGAACTCAGATTGGATCAAACTTGAGCTTTTTGGGAAGCTCACTCAGCGTTGTTCACCGTTAACCAGTCACCAAGCAAGGTTAACGGTCTAAAAATTCACTCATTATTCTAACCAAGGGTCAGTGTCTCACAAATGGGTCTTTCTCCCGAAGCTAGAAGGAAAGGAGAGTGAATAATGGCTAAAAAAACATGAAACTGGGTTGTAAAGACCCAACCCAAACAAGTAGGTCATAGTTCACTTAAAGTCTTCTCGGGTAATTGGATAATTCTAATTATTTACTTGAATATTGGTTGAAATTGGCTAAAATTGTATCAAATGATGAAATTTTGAGTTTTAGACCACAGTTTGTGCTTATCTTTGTCTTAATAGAATATTTGAGATTAAAACAAAATTTTGACTCGATGTTCCAAATTTGGCAGATATCTAAATTTGGAAAGTTTCTAAATTTAGCATACTGATGGGATCCAAATCTGTCAAATTTAAAATATTTGGTTTAGTACATTCCAGTTTTAACTTAGAAACCAAAGTGGCAGGTTGGGCCAAACTTGGAAACTTTCCAAATTTAGTACAGGGTGGGACCCAAATGTTCTAAATTAAATTACTTGAACAAATATTTAAAATTTTATATTTAGAAATCCATATTATTAAATTGTGAGAAATAATATTTATCTATACAATAAATTTTGGTGATGGGTCAAATAAGTTTTATAATCAGAAACTCGTGATAGGCAGCAGTCTGTTTGGTTGTTTGTCACTTTCGGAGTAAAAAAGCCATAACTTGGTCTAGGAAACTCTGTTTGGGGCAAATGAAATCTTTATGGAATCCTCATTCAGAGACTTATCTGCTGTAAAAATGTGAGACTCAGATAAAATTTGTGTTGTTCCTAGAAAATTCAGTGAAAAATGGACGAATTTTAACATTGTTTTGTTTTCCTAGAAACTTAGACTAATTATGGAAAATTATGGTGATTTGGGTCTGCTATTGTGGGACAAAACCTTGTCAGTCTAATTGGTGGACACATCTAATTTTAATTAGTTAGAAAAAAATTATTCTAAATGGTATAAATCTTAAATTAAATTGCAACAAAATTTGAGATTTAAGGTCGATTGTTAAAGCTTGGATTTTTGGGCGTTGTCTCATTCCACAAAATTTAGGTGAGGAGAACAATTTCTATACATGTTTCTATCATTTTATAAATTCTTTGGAATGATTGTTTGAACATTGAATTGAATGCTTTGACTTGCATTTAATTACAGACTGAGATTTTGTAAATTAACGGGTAGATTTCTAGTGCAAGCTCACATAGTGTAAGGGAAATTGGTTTGAGCTAAATGTTTGAAGCTGTGAGCACCTTAGTCTGCCCGAGAACTTGGTCGTAACCCGTTTACTTTGTTGGAAAACCCAATCCTAGTATTCTAATGTTAAAAAAAAAATTGAAATTTGTTATTGATGGGCTATGGTTCATGCATGGAATTTATGAAATTTGGTGTATTTCATAATTATATAGTCTTGGATTGATTTGCATGAACATTGAATTGATTGTGTATTGATGCATCATGTGGTATCATGTATACTTAAGAATTTTTGTTCAATTTAAGCATGCTATATTATTTTGAAATAATATTTATGTGGAGCATGTTATTTATGTCTATTGTATACATGACATGGCATTCATGCATGGAATTAATTGTTGAGTATTCATGCATGAGCATCCACGCTTACGTAGGTGATGAGATTCGATTTTTGGGATCATTGGCCGTTTGATGCACTTCTGTTGGGGTCTCCGGACCGATTATGGTGCAAATTATGTGTGAGCCTTGATCATTGAGCCGCTGCCTGTGTGAAGGGACGATGGGCCATTTATGGCGTTTCCCCTATATGGGGTGAGGTATATGATTGTGGTTCATGTCCTTTAGAGTCTTTGTGCTGGGGGATTGTGATTTGCCATTGTTAGGGTCATGACCGTTGATGACGTTTGGAGCACGTCCTTTGGAGATGAACCAGGGATCATGATTTGCCATTGATAGGTCATGTACACACGTGTTATTCGATTTGAGAGTGGTGATGCATGGGATGGGAACATGAATCATCATTCTATATTATTTAAATTGATTTGATATGGGTTGAACTTTATAATGCCTAGTTATTTAAAAATTTGCATAGAACATTGTATGTTTTCTTCCTGGGCATGGAGTTCATTCCCTTATATTACAGAAAATCCTTTGGAGTTACGTTCTGGTGAGGCTAAAAGACAACATTAGGATCTTGTTGGTGATGCTTGATTAGATACTTAGTTATTTTCTAAATTGACACATTTAGACTTTTGATCTAGAAGTTTGTAAGACACAATATGTGACGCATTGAATTTATTTGGTTTAAGTAGTTGATTACGTTCAGTTGGCTAGATGAAATTTGAATTATTTATGGAGTTTGTTTATCCCTTTGAGACTTCGTAATTATGGGTTTGTGATTGGTGAGATTAGTTTATCTAATCCTTTAGATTGCGTGGTTTGCTTAGTTTGATAAGTCCATACAATGTCGAATGAAAATAATCTTATGGGAGCATGTGATATTCGAACATGGCAAATTTATTGAACTATTTCTGCAACTCTGAATATTTATTTTGAACAACGCGAGTTATTATTTGGTGAAAAAAATGCCATGAAAATTCAATGTTCCCATGTTTGGATCTTGTTTGATTCTGTGATGTTGTTTTGTTGTTTTCCGTTTGATTGCCTGTTGGTGTGTTCCAACTTACATGGCTAAATATCTAATGGGTAGTCTTCTGAGCCGGGCCATCGAGTCCTCGAGCCTAGGCCGATTCAAGCTTCTCTGACTGTCAAAACTGCTCTTTGACCTGAGCCCTCGAGACCAAGGCCTCGAGGATGACAATAGAGAAATTCCCAAGTTTCTCCAAGCTCTTGTGTAATGCCTCATCCCGCCAACACAATATTATCCGTTGTGGGCCCACAGGGGCTCGTACGGCTTTTAATTGGTGAGGTAACCTCAAGGTTTCTCCCAAAAGGCCTTGTGCAAGAAAGATGGAGGCACCCTCAAATATACCACAACCAACTCTCTCATCTAGACGATGTGGGACAAGTAACGTCCCAAACTGACGATTTTCTCTCTCCATCAACACCCTTCCTTTATGAAACATGGGTATCACAATCCATCCCCTTAAAGCCAGAGTCATCCCCGACTCTGTCACACCACAGAGGTAGAGGGCCCACACAGGCAGAGAGTTGAACCGTGCTTTGATACCATTTGTAATTGTGAGACCCCGACCCTTGATTTGGTCTAATGCGTGTGTTTCATACCGTTAATCTGGCTTTGTGACCGGTTAACAGTGTAGAGCACTGAGTGAGCTTTCAGAAAAGCTCAAGTTTGACCCAATCTAAGCTCGTTAGCTCAGTGATCCGGCTCGCTGAAGTCTGGAGGGAAAAATTATCTTTGCATAAATAACTTTTGAAAAAATCATGAATAATACCTTGGAAACTATCGGAGTATGTAAAGCAACTATTCTGACATGGTCAGACTTTGAAATTCACACACACGTTATGCATTTGAGTATTACACTCAGTGGTATTTCTGGATTTTTCCGATGATTTCTCGGGATATGATTTTTAACAAACATTATCTAAATTTTTTTTGTTAAACTCCGATTTTTCAGATACCCCATGATCTGAAAATTTGCAAAAACTAATAGTATTTAATCTGTATTTTAACAAAATCTTTGGCGCTTTTAGAATTTCATTTTGATGTTTTAAATGTCTAAATATGGATGTGAAAATCTGAAAGATATAGACCGTCCATCTTGATAAATTATTAGTTTTCGTAAAATAACGGGTTTTCCGCGTTAAAATAAAAATTTGACGTTACCACCCTCATTAAACCCCATGTTCTCAACACACACGGATTTGATCAAATGATCTTCTAAATATCCCTAATTTTCGTTACTTAGTTATGAAGCAAAGAAAAGAGATTCTATGATTTTTTGGAAAAGAAATTTAATAAGAAAAATGGATTTTGGCTGTTGAGATCCAACCATACACCTCTCCTGCCAAATCCAATGGTTAGGATTTTCCAAGTGGATTCCAGCAGAGGCTATAAAAATCAGTGTTTGGGTCAATTTCAAATCCAAACTCCATTGTGTCTCTATCTACTTCTTTGTTCTTCTTCTTCTCTTAGTTCCTGCTTTTGATTTTTTGCAAATTGCAACTCATATCTAGTAACTTTACATTCCCCTTTTGTGTTTATCTTTTTTAAGTCTTAGGTATGATTTCTTCCCAGTTTAATATTTTTCATTGATAGATCATGAATAGAGGAAGCTCTGGTTAAAATTTTGATGGAAAAATACATTGTAGTTTTCTCTGTAAAAATAGACAAAGAAAATACCCAAAAAAATGGAAAACTACTCCACTAGGTCGATCACTGTTCGACCCATCGAAAATCCACGGAGGACTTAGTGAAACTATTTGACCAGTCGAACAGTCTATCCATTTTTTGGATAATTTTGAATAGTACAAGGGCAAAATCATAAATTTTGGAAAATTTTCAAAAACTGAATATTATTTTGTTTTGATTTAAAATTCATGAATTTGACCAATTGGGTGATTATTTTAAAGTCTTGTATTGTTTAAATACTATTTTTTTACTTAGGCCACTTGGCCAAACATTCTATACTTTTTAGAAACGTGCAGCACTTTGTGTTTCCGTAGGTACCACATGCAAAATATGTCAATTCTCGGACTTTTGTTCTGAGGGGTAAACTCTAGGATTGCGAGAATCAGTTCAGAATGTCTCAGAGGCATGTGCACCTAGTACTTGCAGAACTTCTCCATCTGCAGAACTCCTAGTCTGTTTGTCATCTGAGTGACGAACAGATTCTAGTGACTAATGATCTGTTTCAAATTAGTCTAGTTCAACGGGTAGAATGATGTGTAACTTAGTTGTGGATATTTTTTCTCTTTATTTGTTGGGCCAATCTCAATATATCGCGGTTACGATCACCCGTTAATAATACAAGACGGGCACTGAATTTTATTTCCTTTGTGTTTTGTATGCCGACTCTCCTTAAAACACCACGTTCTCGGTGTTATTTTATTTTATTAATTTTTGGTTAGTTTTGAGTCCATTTGGATTGCTCTTAATCTTTGGCATGTATTGTCGCACGCATTGTCACCGAGTTTTTACTCTTCTATGTACACTTGTACATCTTGACTTTCTCGATAAAATGAGGATTAAAATGAGAAAAAATATAAGAGATAACTTATAAATAGACCACATTATTATACGTGTATTTACTCAGCTTTAACGTTTTACAGTTCGACAAACTCTCGCTTGTTTAAATGGTGAGGAGATTCAACCACACTATTAATTTTAAAGTGCATAGCATTGTTGCATTTAAAATCTATTATTCTATATCGTTGGTTCTACGACAATAAATAGGGGTCCATAGTTATTATATTGACAGAAAATATTATTTTATATCCATACATCAAAAAAGAAGGATGTGAAAAAAAAAAGTGAAAAAAATAGAGAAAGAAAAAAAATGTTTGGAAAATTCTGAGTGCTGAAAGAAAAATAGAGGAAGAAATATCCCGTTTATGAATTATTGAAGACCTCTAATTTTTTCTATTCAAAGTATTATTTTTTAGTCTTTTTATCCTTTTTTGATATGACCCGGTCCTGATCCATGTTTAGTCCTATTAAGATGTCCTATTGATCCTAAGTTAATATGGTATTTATGTGAAGAATAGATGAGGAAAAATAATAGTGTTAAATTCAATGTTTTCAAGAAAATGACATACATTCATGAAATCTATATTTTTCTTTGATATTAACCGTCTTTCTTTATAAATATGTGAGATAATTGCATTTGAGAAATTATTCCGCTCACATATACTTTTGAGAAAAAATATAACCCAATTCTGAGCAAAAATCTTTCTGAGAGATATATCTGGTGAAATTTGAAGTCGAAGCGTATTTTCAGCTGATGGTTACAAAACTTGTGTATATTTTGAAAAAGAAGGTTATATAAATATTTCGCTATCACGCACTACACTCGGGGTATAAACTTTGAAGTTGTATGATGTTTAAATATTTGCTGAAATTTGATGTTTGTGGGTACATAACTGGAAGCCCTCACGAGTAACTCGTCCACTAATGGTAAGCTAGGGGTTTAAAGGCTTGTTGCATACGCTAAATGCAATCGAAAGTGCCAACAAAAGTGGTGTAGATTAGGATTTTTTTAATTTTTAGTTCTTATTTTGCTCGAGGAGTAGCAAAATATAAAGTGAGGGTATTTGATGAGCACAGAAAAATTACTATTTTACCCTTGCATTTGGACTAGTTAACCCTTGTTCTTTGTGTTTTAGATATGTTTAATGAGATTTTAAAAGTTTTGTAGGATTTAAAGGGAAATACAAGAAATGAGAAAAAAAAGTGAAATAAAATACTAATTTTGGGCAAGAAATGCTATTTTTGGAAAGTATGGATTTTTAATGAATATTTTACCACAATTTAAGGTTTTATTGTAAACTAATTAATTCAAATCCATTTATGATAGTTTAGATTAATTTAGTACATTTTTAGAATTGAATGTAAATGGTAAAATTATTTATTAGATTTTTCATACTTTGAATAGCTCATTTATTAAGCCCATGAAGAAATCATATGTGTGAAGTCTATTTTCATCATCTCAAGATACATATGAAGAAATTCGAAATTTACAAGTCATTAAGAGAAGATTTTTGAATTCGTCAAGTGCATTAAGGAAAAAGAAATAAAATAAGAAGTGGAGAAAAAAAAAAGGAAGGTTTGACATAGTCTCAGTATTTTGAACATAACTTTTCACTCTGACGTCCGATTGCATCGATTCTTTTTGGGTTATACTTCAAAGGATACAACTTTTTAGTTTACAACATTTCATGATTCAGAAGTTAATTAGGTCAAAATTGAGCTGCAAGGTGATACATGTGTAAAAAACGGGATTTTGTACCCACTTTCCATAGTGTGTTCACACCATGGCAGACTCAACTCCTTTGTGTTCACACCTTGCACGAATTTTACTAGTTTTTTTTTTTTCACCTCCCCACCTCCTTTAAGCCATTCCATATTTAGCACAAATCATATTAACCATCCAAGTGTCCCTTGTTTTATTTAAATCTTTAAATTCAAGCAATTCACTCCACCTCCTTTCATCTATAAATAGTATCCATCTCCCATTGAGAAATTTGAACCTGAGCATTTGAAGAAAATGTTGTGCAAAAGAGAGGTGAGGAAGAAGAGAAGGAAAAAAACTGTGGGATTCTTTATCCACATTGGGTTCTAAGGTTGGTAGATTTTGATTTCCATGTTTTTTTCTTATTTTTTTAATTCCATTATGTTGGATTTTAATTTCATATTTTATAAATAAATGAATGGTGGATTTATTTAGAATTATGCTCGTCTAATTATTTAATTTATGTGTGATGAGAATTTGATTTTTTTTATTTTTTTAATGATATTATGATTGAAGTTATTCTAAGATATTCGAGGAGAGTGGATGAAATATTTAGAATAGGTAGAATTTGATTTTTCCGATCCAATGCTCTTTTTAAAAGTAGATGAAATATTTAGATTTGGAACTACAAGTAGAAATTTTATTTAGACTAAGGCTTTAATTTAATTTTCTTAGTATAATGAATTTCATAATTATTATAATGAGTATTTTAATAAATAAAAAATTAGAATGCATGATTGATAATTTAAGTGAGCTCCCTATTATAGGCCTTGATTTTATTTTTGAGACATGGATAACAATGCCTCTTTAATTCTTTGATTCAGTTTCACTGTAAATATGTATAGAGGTAATTTTAGTTGTTTTCAATTTTTATTTATGTTTTGTCTATAAATTCAAACTTCTAAAAATTGGAAACTAGGTTGGTAATTAATTAATTGAATCTTAATTTTGTATTCTAAGTTAGATTGAGATTATTTATATTTTTATATTAACTCCACCATCTTAATTGTAGATAAATTTTGTGTTTTTCATGAAAATTAGATCTCTTAAATGTTTAATTTCTAATTTTAGATCTTGTTCCTATTTTTGGACTTGTTTTCTATTTTTAGAATATTTCTAAATTAAAATTAGATTTCCTAGATTAGAGAAATAATTTCATATTTAAAATTAATTTTTATGATTTTTTAATTTCTTAAAATATATAATTCAATGGTATGTTTTTCATAGATATATTTTCCTAAGTTCTGATAGGTTCAACCTCACACTCCTAAGCTATAATATAAATGGTTCACACACACACACACACACATATATATGTTGCCCAGAAATTGACCCTAGAGGAGGGGGGGGGGCTGCTGTTAATTGGGTCAATGCAAATAAGATGCAAACAAGTAGTAAATAAATGCTAAAATATAAAAGAGGAGATGAGAAGAGGTGGAGAGATTGAACCCGAGATTTTTACAAGGTTCGGCGTTCTTGCCTACGTCCTCGCCTCAAGTACACGACTTAAGGATTGAATGCACTAAACTTCTCCTTCAAGGGTGGAGAAAAAACCTATTACACAGCTTGAAGGTGAAGACACCCTTCTCCTTCACAAGGGTTACACCAACCCTTCTCAAACTTTATCTCTCAATGAAATGTAGAAGATTATAATGTAAAGCTTAGGAGTAACTCTCAAATGTTTACAAGTCTAGTTTTCTAAGAGTTACTCAAAGAGTTGAACTGAAATGGCTCAAGGTAAGATTGCAAGAGATGGATTTTGAGCTAGAGTATGCTTTAGATTTGATTTCAATGGATTCCTCTTAATTTCAAGTAATTCAACAGCCCATTTACTCAAGGAAGCTTGGTTTTATAATTTTGTCATATTTAGAACCGTTGCCAAGCATTAAATGAAGCAAGGAGCCGTTGGAAAGAGCATTTAATGTTCAAAAAATATTACCGTTTCGCGATTCAGTTGACTGAAAATGCCCCGAAATACAAACAGTTTATCTGTGAATAATTCAGTCGGCTGAATCTGAGAATTCAGTCGACTGAAATTGCAAGTCATGAAAATTCTGATTTTCAGTCGGTTGAAACATCATTTCAGTCGACTGAAATCCCTGCACTGTGAACATTGAACATTTCAGTCGACTGAAACCATTCCCTACTGACAATTCAGTATTTCAGCCGGCTGAAAGATTGATTCAGTCGACTGAAATCCTATCTCCATCTAATCCATTGTTTCAGTCGACTGAAACCTCTAGTTTAGTCGACTGAAATACACTTAAAAATAATTTGTGCAATTTTGTTCTTTTTCAAATACATTTTATAGGTCTTTGGGGACTTGGTCTTATCCTAGGATTCCATTTGTATGCACAAGGTAAAGCTGGGTATCCTAGGGTCCACTAAAGAGTGACTTGAGTCCTGGTGTTCAAACACAATTGAGTAACTTTACATTTTGATCCTAACACTCATGACTAATACTAAGAACACAAGCTTGATCTTCAATCTTCAATACTTGTATCATTTTTCATTTGATCTTCAAAGATTGATGAGCCATTCGATCTCTTCCATGATGATCATGATTGTATTAAAATTGATCTTCAATGATCTTGCCCTTTTTTATTCTTTGACTATGTCTTTTTGTAAATGTGATACCTGTCTCATAGAGTAATATCATTTGAAATGTTAAATATCACACTTTAATGGTTTGTGATCATCAAAATACCCATATATCCTTGGGTTGAAACCTTAGGGCTAACAATCTCCCCCTTTTTTTATGATGACAAACCATTGCACACAAATCATAAACAAAGGATACACAATTTGTGATCCTCCCCCTTACTTCATGCATAAAAACAAATTTTTCATCTTCTTCAAAATATATTTCAAATGATAAGTATTCTCCCCCTTTCTTCATGGATTCATTTCTAAATAAGATAAATGCATCATATCCATCATACACAATCAATTCAACCATATTGAGATATGTAAATAAAAATCATAAAGACAACATTAGCACAAGTAATATGAACCCATTAAATTTGATTAAGTCAAGGACTTTACAAAGGTTAGAACTTAGTGGGTCATGTACAAAACTTCAAGTGCAATCATTGATATTTCTCCCCCTATGGCATCATCAAAAAAAGAAGAGGGCAAGTGTCACTCAGGCCAAGATGGGCCATGAGACGGCTTAATTGAAGGTGCACCCGATCAGTGTCATCGCGAGAGGCATCGAGTCGGTCTTTAACAAATTCACGAATACTCTCACATTGAGTGCGGAGAAGGTCGACATTTACCCCTATTTCTGTAACGTTAATTCGGAGAGATTCAGTGGCAGCAAAAACACACTGAATATCCTCATTGGAGCTAGAGGGGCCACAGAGGGATGAGGAGAGTCAGGCATGCCGATATCCTGATCATGATATGCTTGCTCCTCTGCGGCTTGCTCAGGCGGCTGGACTTTCTTCAACCTTGCAGGAGTGGGTTCTCAAGAATCGCCAACAAGCATATGCCCCATATTTTTAAGGGTATGATCACAATAAACATCATTGGCAGCACCAATTTCTTCTAAGTCTTGTGGGCAACGGACGTTGAAATGGTCAAATAGGAATGAAAGGAGTTTTCCATAAGGCAGAGTCTTCTTGCGCTTTTAGCAATCTCTCATGAAGCATATGATGAGGTAGGAAAGATTGACTAAGTGATGTTAAGTGATGTTGAATAAGGGCCCATATGAGATAAACATCAAAATAGGTGACATGATTATAGGACCAGACCGCGGAAGAATATTGTGGCAAATGATAGATGAATCAGCCGGGCTTCTAATGAGAGTTGGGATGCAATTGGCTGAAAGAGTTCAAGAATATCATTACGTTCACAAATTAATTTGAGGGCCTCTACGGCATCAAAACCGTCAATCCAAGTATTAGTTTTACACATTGTATACACATTGTAGGACCATCGGAGGGGGCTTAAATAATGGTCCCTAAATCCTCTCCGTTGAAAGAAAAAGGAGTGCCACTCACTGAGGATTCAATACGAGGATTCAAGGGATTTGCTTTGAGAGAAAAATTTGCATAAAATTGTTTTACGAGTGTAGGATAGGAGGGGCGAACGATTTCGATAAAAGGGGCCCATCCTTGATAGTCAAAATGTGCTCTAAATGGAAATTGCGTTGCAAATTGATCAAAAAAAGAGAGAGAGACGATTTTACCGAAGACCACTTTACAAAACATGAAATGAAGAATGTAAGCACTTTCCGCATCTTGTGGATGAAGTGAAGACTAGTGTCACTCATTCTTTTCGACCATCGTTCTGTCTCAGCCAGTGTTCCTTGATCACGGGACTGTCGTTTGGGTGCCATTGCGGAGATTGAGGGAGGAAGGAGTGGAAAGAGGTAATGTGGAGAAAAGGAGGATTAGGGTTAAACGAAGGGAAGAGGAAGAAGAGAGCCGAACAAGGTAAAAGAAAATGAAACCAGCCGAAAAAAGAAATGAAGGAGTAAATAAAAACGAAAAAAAAAGTAGGGAAGAAGAGAGAGATCGAGCGAAAGAGGGAAAAGGAATGGGGATTTTTACGGATAGAGGAAGAGGGAAAGAGATTTCAAGAAAAAAAAGAGGGTTAAAATGAGGGTGAAAAGAACTTACCTGCGAGTTTCAGTCGGCTGAAAAAGGGCGCCGAGAGCAAACAGTGAAACAGAGAGAAACTCAGTCGGCTGAAAAAGGAGTAACTGCATGGTTTAGTCGGCTGATAATTATTTTAAGGCGGCTGAAAATGGGAATCGCAGGTTTCAGTCGGCTGAAAGGTATTTTCAATCGACTGAAAAAGGGCACGTAGAGCAAACAGTAAACAAAGGCAAAATCAGTCGACTGAAAATTAGTTTCAGTCGGCTGAAAAATGGGTAGCCGTATGGTTCAGTCGGCTGAAAGTTATTTTCAATCGGCTGAAAAATAAGAACAAAAAAATAGCCAGTGCAGAGGAATATTTCAGTCGACTGAAATGTGAATATCAGTCGGCTGAACGTGTCCGCCCCCCTTTTTTTTTTAAATTAATACACATCCCTACTGAGGTACATTCCCAAATCTTTTATTATTGTACAAAATCTATCTTCAGGAAGAGGTTTTGTAAAAATATCGGCCAGTTGATGGTCAGTGCTTACAAATTCTAAATGAGCATCACCTCTTTGCACATGGTCTCTAATGAAATGGTGTCTAATTTCAATGTGCTTAGTTCTAGAGTGTTGTATGGGATTTTTTGACAAATTTATAGCACTTGTATTGTCACACCTAATTGGAATGCGATCATAATTAAGTCCAAAATCTTCCAATTGTTGTTTCATGTACAACACTTGAGCACAACAACTCCCGGCAGCTATGTATTCTGCTTCAGCTGTGGATAAGGCCACTGAATTTTGCTTTTTACTAAACCAAGATACGAGGGAGAGTCCAAGAAAGTGACAAGTCTCACTCGTGTTTTTTCTATCGATTTTACAACCGGCAAAGTCCGCATCCGAATAACTTACTAATTCGAGTGAAGTGTGTTTAGGATACCATAAGCCCAAATCAATAGTGCCAATCAAATATCAGAAAATACGTTTTACGGCAAAAAGGTGTGATTCTTTGGGGCAAGATTGAAAATGTGCACACAAGCATATACTAAACATTATATCCGGTCTACTAGCGGTTAAGTACAACAAACTTCCTATCATGCCTCTATAGAGTTTCATATCAACGGGTTTGCCACAATCATCCTTGTCAAGCTTGGTAGATGGGCTCATAGGAGTCCCAATTGATTTAGCTTCATTCATTCAAAATTTCTTGAGAAAGTCTTTGACATATTTTGATTGATTTATAAATATCCCTTCACAAGATTGCTTAATTTGTAAACCAAGGAAGAAGGTTACTTCACCCATCATACTCATCTCGAATTCATCATGCATGATTTTCGCAAATTCTTTACAAAGTTGTTCATTTGTAGATCCAAAAATAATGTCGTCCACATATATTTATATAATGAGCATGTCATTGTCTAAAGATTTAATAAATAAAGTAGTGTCAATTTTTCCTCTTGTAAAGCCATTTTTAATGAGAAAATTACTAAGCATTTCATACCATGCTCTAGGTGCTTGCTTTAAACCATACAATGCTTTTGTCAATTTATAAACATGATTAGGAAATTCATGATTTTCAAATCCAGGTGGTTGTTTTATATAAACTTCTTCGGAGATGAAACCATTTAGAAAGGCACTTTTCACATCCATTTGAAATAATTTGAAATTTTTGAAACAAGCATATGCAAGCAACATTCTTATGGCTTCTAGCCTAGCAACCGGGGCAAAGGTTTCCTCATAATCTATCCCTTCTTCTTGGTTGTAACCTTGGGCTAATAGTCTAGCTTTGTTTCTAAAAATATTTCCCTCCTCATCCTTTTTATTTCTAAAAACCCACTTTGTGCCAATTATTGAGTGATCCTTAGGCATAGGCACAAGCTCCCATACTTTGTTTCTTTTAAATTAATTTAGGTCTTCTTGCATGGCAATTATCCAAAACTCATCTATTTCGGCTTCTTAAATGTTCTTTGGTTCGATTTGAGAGACAAAAGCCATGTTGTTATAAGCGCTTCTAAGTTTACATCTAGTGGTTATTCTTTGAGATGGTTCACCAATAATTTGATCTTTTGGGTGATCTCTTACAAAACTCCAAGCCTTAGGAAGATCATTATTTGGTTTGACGCCCTCACTATCTTGTCTTTCACTACTATTTGAAGCATTTAATTCATTGTTAGGATTGTCTTGGATATCAAGTTGATTCATCTCTTTTTCCAAAATTACAACCTCATCATCAAGATCCTTTTTTATTTCAAAAGGGTTGGCTTCATCAAAGACCACATGAATCGATTCCTCCACAATTGATGTTCTCTTGTTATATACTCTATATGCTTTGCTAATGGGAGAATAGTCAACAAAGATTCCTTCATCTGATTTTGGATTGAATTTTCTAAATTGATCTTGGGTGTTTAATATAAAACACTTGCATCCAAAAACTCTAAAGTATCCAATGTTTGGTTTTCTACCATTCCATATTTCATAAGGGGTCTTATCCAATCCTTTTCTAATTGTTACCCTATTTATAACATGGCAACCGGTGCTTATGGCTTCGGCCCAAAAGTATGTTGGTAACTTATATTCGTTGAGCATGGTTTTAGCTATTTCTTGAAGTGTTCTATTCTTTCTTTCAACTACTCCGTTTTGTTGGGGATTTCTAGGAGCGGAGAAATTGTGACCAAAATCATTTTCATCACAAAGTATTTCCATTTCTTTATTTTCGAATTTTCTACCCCTATCACTTCTAATGTTGTTGATTGCATATCCTTTTTCATTTTGAACTTTTCTACAAAATTTTGCAAAAGCTTTTGGTGCATCATTTTTGTGAGCTAGATATAACACCCAAGAGAAGCGAGAATAATCATCAACAATTACAAATGCATATGACTTACCACCCATACTTTGAACTTTGCTAGGACCAAACAAATCCAAATGCAATAGTTGAAGAGGCCTAGAGGTAGATATATGCTTTTTGCTTTTAAAGAAACTTTTGATTTGTTTTCCAAATTGGCATGCATCACAAATTCTATCATTGGTAAATTTGGCCTTTGGCAAGCCATCAACTAATTCAAATTTGGATAGATTTGAAATAAGTTCCATGTGAGCATGTCCTAGTCTCCTATGCCATAACCAACTATTTTCATTTATGACAGCAAGGCATTTAACATTTTGGTTAAGCATTTTATCAAAGTCAATGGTGTAAACATTTACATCTATATATGCTATGAACATTTATTTATCATTGCTAGCATTTCTAATAGAACATTTGTTTGATTCAAATACTACCTTATTGCCTTTATCACAAAGTTGACTCACACTAAGTAAATCATGTTTCAACCCATCTACCAATAATACGTCTTCAATGGAAAGGAAGGGATCATTACCAATTTTACCTTTACCGATGATCTTGCCCTTGGAGTTGTCACCAAAGGTAACAAATCCACCATCTTTGAGAGAGAGAGAGATGAACTTTGAATTGTCTCCCGTCATGTGTCTTGATCATCCACTATCAAGAAACCACTTGTCTTTTCTTAGCGTTGATTTCATGCATATCTACAAAACACATTTAAGTAATTCTTCTTGGTCCCCATATAGAGTTGGGTCCATTTGGGTTAGATTATAAGGCAATGTTCCTTTTTGGAACCCAAGTCATTTTTGTTAACCCTTTTGTTTTCCTAATTGAGCAAGAATAAGAAATATGTCCATTCTTTCGACAAAAGTTGCAAGTAATGTGTGGAGAGGTAGGAGATGAAGTTTTGACAAAGAAGTTTTTGTAAAATGATTTCTTTGCTTTGGGATTATATCCCAATCCTTCTTTGTCAAAAACACATCTTTGATTTCCCAATAACATATCTAAATTTTTCTTTCCCATGGTAAATTTCTCAAGAGACTTAGTTAAGTTATTCAATTTTTCTTCCAAGACAATATTTTCCTTTTTGTATGGACATGGAAATGAAGGTAGTCTTGAAATTTTATCAATCTTCTCTTTCAATTCTTTTTCAAGTTTTTCATGGGCAAGAATCTTTTTGCTAAGCTCCTCACTTTTAAGTTTCAATTTTTCAAGTTCTTTTGAAAGTGAGGAGTTGTCTCTTCTAAGAGTGACATTTTCTTTTCCTTGCTTTTTAAGATCCTTGTACATTTCTTCTAGTGAGTCAACCAGTTCTTCTACACTAGGTGCATCATTTTCTGAAGAGTCAAGTGTAGGATTTACTTCATCTTCATTTGCCATGAAACAAATATTTGCCGTATGGTGTATGGATGATTCACCATCCGATTCACTATCAGACTCCAACCATGCGGCTTTGAATGCTTTCTTTTTAAACTTCTTGTCATCTTTCTTCAATAGCGGACATTCGGCTTTGATGTGTCCCGTTTTGCCGCAATTAAAACAAGTGAAGGGCTCTTTCTTGCTTGAATCTCCCTTATAGCCATCCTTTTTTAATGGCTTCTTTCGAAATTGATTGCTTCTTCTCAAGAGACTCTTGAATTTACGGGTGATCAAGACCAAGTCTTCATTTTCATCCTCACTATCTTCTTCTTCTTCTTGATCAACATATGTCTCCATTGGTGAGGCTTTAAATGCAAGAGACTTCTTTTCTTTGGCAATTTCCTTTCGACCGTTCATGAAAATCTCATGGGTCATGAGAGATCCCAAGAGTTCATCAAGTCCCAATATGGAGATATCTTTTGCTTCTATTATCGCCGTTGACTTCGACTCCCAAGAATCTGGCAATGACCTAAGAATTTTGCTCACATTATCTTCGTTAGAATAAGTTTTTCCAAGAGCATTAAGTTCATTTATAATCTTTGTGAATCTAGTAAACATGGAAGAAATGGATTCATTTGGCTCCATAGTGATTAGTTCATATGAGTGTACAAGCCTATTAATTTTTTATTTCTTCACTTGATTAGTGCCTTCATAGGTCACTAGAAGCTTACCCCAAATTTCTTTGGCCGATTTGCAAGATGAAACTCTATTAAATTCATTTCGATCAAGAGCACAAAATAGAATGTTCATGGGTTGAGAGTTATATTGATTAAGCCTATGATCATTCTCATCCCAAAGCTCTCTAGGTTTAGGAGCAAGGTCAATTAGTCCTTTTGGAACAAACGGCCCAAATTCAATAGCTTCCCATATGTGATGGTCCATTGATTGTAAAAAAAATTGCATCCTAGCTTTCCAGAAATTGTAGTCACTTCCATTGAACAATGGAGGTCTATTAATTGAACGACCTTCACCATAAGAAGATTTCCCAAAGTTTGCCATTCGATCGATTTCTCAAACGGTTAAGTAATTCAAAGAACCTGGCTCTGATACCAATTGTTGCCCAGAAATTGACCCTAGAGGGGAGAGAGGGGGGGGGGGGGGGAGTGAATTGGGTCAATGCAAACTTTTTGGGTTTTCTATAATTTCACAATTTAAGAAAAATAAGATGCAAACAAGTAGTAAATAAATGCTAAAATATAAAAGAGGAGATGAGAAGAGATGGAGAGATTGAACTAGAGATTTTTACGAGGTTCGGCATTCTTGCCTACGTCCTCGCCTCAAGTACACCACTTAAGGATTGAATGCACTAAATTTCTCCTTCAAGGGTGGAGAAAAAACCTATTACACAGCTTGAAGGTGAAGACACCCTTCTCCTTCACAAGGGTTACACCAATCCTTCTCAAACTTTATCTCTCAATGAAATGTAGAAGATTATAATGTAAAGCTTAGGAGTAACTCTCAAATGTTTACAAGTCTAGTTTTCTAAGAGTTACTCAAAGAGTTGAACTGAAATGGCTCAAGGTAAGTTTGCAAGAGATGGATTTTGAGCTAGAGTATACTTGAGATTTGATTTCAATGGATTCATCTTAATTTCAAGTAATTCAACAACCCATTTACTCAAGGAAGCTTGGTTTTATAATTTTGTCATAATTAGAATCGTTGCCAAGCATTAAATGAAGCAAGGGGCCGTTGGAAGGAGCATTTAATGTTCAAAAAATATTACCGTTTCGCGATTCAGTCGACTGAAGTGAAGATTCAGTCGACTGAAAATGCCCCAAAATACAAATAGTTTATTTGTGAATAATTCAATCGGCTGAATCTGAGAATTCAGTCGACTGAAATTGCAAGTCATGAAAATTCTAATTTTCAGTCGGCTGAAACATCATTTCAGTCGACTGAAATCCCTGCACTGTGAACATTGAACATTTCAGTCGACTGAAACCATTCCCAACTGAAAATTCAGTATTTCAGTCGGCTGAAAGATTGATTCAATCAACTGAAATCCTATCTCCATCTAATCCATTGTTTCAGTCGACTGAAACCTCTAGTTCAGTCGACTGAAATGCACTTAAAAATAATTTTTGCAATTTTGTTCTTTTTCAAATACATTTTATAGGTCTTGGGGACTTGGTCTTATCATAGGATTCCATTTGTATGCACATTTTATAAATCTTGTATCATTTGTATGCACATTTTATAAATCTTGTATCATTTGCCATTTGATCTTCAAAGATTGATGAGTCATTCGATCTTTTCCATGATGATCATGATTGTATTAAAATTGATCTTCAATGATCTTGCCCTTCTTTATTCTTTGACTATGTCTTTTTGTAAATGTGATACCTGTCTCATAGAATAATATCATTTGAAATGTTAAATATCACACTTTAATGGTTTGTGATCATCAAAATACCCATATATCCTTGGGTTGAAACCTTAGGTCCAGAAGTGTCCAGGCGTCTCACCCGACTAGTCCTCCGGGGTGTTTGAAAACTCTCTATCCACACACACCGGGTAAATTGATGGGACCTTAATCTATACATATTATCATGGGAAGTAGCCCTTCATTGGAGCTCCCATGGTTTGAATCCAAGACCTCCCTCTAAAGATCTTGCTCCCAAACCAGTTGGGTAACCCCTTGGGGTTAAAATACAACATATTGGTTTGAGAAAGAAAGATCATGCATTTAAATAACTGTGTAGACGTTGATCTCATAGTGAAAATTTCATGATTTTTGAATGATAAAATGTTGAGTGATAACATGTTTATAGATGATAATATGTTATATTATCTGTTGTACTCTCTTCACTGGGTTGTTTAGCTCACGTCCCTTACGGTACAGGGAATCTGGATGAGGAAAGATTGGATGATCCTCAACTGCAGTAGGGGTGGAGGCCCTCTATTATATTCTCGCCTGTTGGGAATTTTATGTTGTATTTTATTATTGTCTTTACAAACTCTTGTATTGTAATAAACCTTTTATGGTGTCTGATTGAGGCACAGTGGACATGTAATAAAACTAATTCGTTTCTTATGTGCAATTCTGATGGCTATGCGTTATTAGTCTATGGTAAGTGTTACGATACATATTTGAGTTCAGATGAAGAGCATGTGTGACATTTTCTTATGGTTTTAAGAAAAATGGAAATCAAAGTTGTAGACTACATTCGGACTAGTGGTGTATCCTCATACAGCGTTGCTAGGCGGGTTCTTATATGGAGTTGTGGCTTAAGTGAGACCATTGTGACCCCTTCAGTTGCGTGGGAACTTAACCGGCCACGTGATGGTTGGATTCGAGACTGTCTAATGTAGTAAAAACCCATATTGTGTGAGATTTTCGCTAAGATGAGTGCTTAGTGCTAAAAAGAAAAAAATCTTACTAGTTGCATTTCGGGCCTGGGAGGGGTGGGGCATGACAGTAATGACCATCTCCCTAGCACAATATTGTCCGCTTTGGACCCATAAGGGCTCACACGACTTTGCATTAGTGAACCAACCTTAAGGTTGTTCCGAAAAGGCCTTGTGCTCGAAGTAAGGAGGCATCCTTAAATATAACACAACCAACTCTCCCATCTAGGCGATGTGAGACAAGTAATGCCCCAAACTGGCAATTTTCTCTCCCATCAACACCCTTCCCTTACGAAACAAGGGTATCACATCTTGGGGTCCTACAGGGAGGTTTCCAAAACTCTCAGGTGCAAATGAGTTTTATTCTCACGTGTCTAATTATTCATTTTTCATTACTATTTCATAAATTTTTGAGTCAAGTCACTACAACATTAAAAAAAAAAAAATTGGTTACTTTAGCATGTTTCTTTTTGTAGTTCTTTATTTTTCTTATTTCTGAAAATAATTGTTATGTCGTTTTTCTTAACTTTTGCACTATTCATGGGGCCCACTTTGACGAATTTAATAAGTATTTGGAAACGTTTAAGCATGAGAATGAGATTGAAAAATCACCACAATAGATTATTAAAGCCACATTTTTATTAAAATCCTAAAATAAAAGAAGGGTGAAAATGTATATATAAAATCCCTCCATACGCTTTCAAACTTGTGTATTTTGGCGAGTGATTTCTTTTTTGGGCTATTTGATGATATTCTTGAGGAAATCAATTCCACATAAAAATAACATTTGAGTGTGATCTCTGTCTTTTGACAGATGGCATGAAATTCGATATTATGCCGTCGGGCTGTGGAAAGTTGATGTTTATGTTGCTTTCATAAAAAAAAATATTGTCAAAGAAAATGAATGAGGTGCTATTTTACTAAATGAGGGAAAACTCTTGCTTGTTCTAGTTAAATATCATGATTCTCTCGTAGAACAAAGATTCTTTAGACGAAAAGAAAAAATCTCATGTTATTTGTTTTGGCAAAGGACACTTATTCTATTGAGAAAATGAAAGAATCATTTTGTTTATTTTTCACTTTTTAATAACATAAAAATGAAAAATAGTTTCAAAGAACAATATTCATTTATAGCAATTGGAATTCACATAGTTGGGTGAGATAAAGAATTATATAGACAAGAGGATTCAAATGAAACACCTCAATTCAATCATCATACCTATATGAGATGAGGCATGAAGAATCAATGACTTATTCAAGATTCAAAAATGACGAGACAAGAACGATTAGATGAAATTATAATTTATCTACAAATTATTCTTTCCTTTTTCTACAAATTCCAAGTGAAGATGCATAGTCCACTTCAATTTTTAAGAGTTCAATCAAAATTATATATTAAATAGCAAAATAATATAAACTTATATTATGTATAGATTCATTGATAGTTTCAAATCTTTAATAATTTCTTTTCTACCTTATTAATACATTATCTTATAATTAGTTTAATTTCTTTAGTATGTGATAAAAGAAACAAGGACGACGACGACTACGATAATAATAATAATAATAATAATAATAATAATAATAATAATAATAATAATAATAATAATAATATAAGAAAGAAAAAAAGAAAGAAAGAAATACAAAACAGAAAAAAACGAGGCACAGGTAGGTGATTTCTCGGCTTTAGAGGAATCTATTCTTCTCTCTCTTTCTATCTGCAATTCCTCAACTTGGATCTGTAAGTCGATTTCCTCTCGACCGTTTCTTTCTTCAATCGAATTCTTAAATGTTGGGGCCAGGAAAAGCAATTTTAAGTCTTATTTCTTTTCTGGATTTCGGTTGCACAGTTTTGAATGCCTTGATCCGATGATTCAGAAATTAAGATCCATTTTTATAATTAAAATGATTAATTCCTCGATATGCATGAGTTGATTTGGATCTGCATTTTCCAATTCTCTGCCTCCTTAAGAGTGAATTTTCTCAAAATAAGAGGATTCCAGTGGGCGATTAGCACAACTATTCTTGTTTCGGGATTTTAAATTGTGCTGAGAGTTTTGGTGAAGAATTTGATTGTTTTCCGGTTGAATGTCGTGAATCTGTGTTGATTCTGGTCGGATCGGAGTCTAGATGGTCAGAAAGGGGGGCTTTCCATACGTGTGGAGAGTTTCAGCAAGGATTTTTATTGATTTTTGGTTAATTATAGTGCATTTTTGTTTATTTCGACATGGTGAATTTTTGTTCATTCAGGTCGGACCAGAGTCTTGACTGTTAAGAAAAGGGTATTTTTAGGGTTTAGGATCTTGCTCTGCATCCAATGGCTTCAAATCCTCCGTTCCAGGTGGAGGATCAGACGGATGAGGAATTTTTCAATAAGCTTGTTGATGATGATTTTGGAAATCAGGAATCTCACACAGGTTTGCAACATGGTACCGATTCCTATGAAGACAAGGCATTTGCAAATTCGAGCATTGGCAATGTGGGTACGGTTGCAGAAGGTTCTGGTGCTGTACAGTCGAGTACTGAAGGAGAAGGTCATTCTGATGATGTGCTTGAACCATCTTCTGATGCCCCAGAAAAGGACTTGCCAGCTGCAGAAGAGGGAACCTCTCTTGTCTCTTCAAATTCGATGGCTTTGGAGAACCCAACTGAATTGAGTGATCCAGTTACTGCAATCACAAAAGTGGGATTGGATTCAACCCCGGCCAATAGCAGTGGATCTAGAAGTGTAAGCATTAAAGAGGTTCAGTGGAGTGCATTTAATACTAACTCATCTCAGCAAGAAGCCAGAAACTCTGGGTCATTTTCAGATTTTTTCACTGAATTGGGTGACAATTCAGTGGATCCGTTTGCAGATGTTTGTGATAAGTCACAGGCAGATTCCAATTCCAAGAACAGTTTTGTTGGTAACCCTGTTGCTGATTCAATGACGTCCTTTAGTTCATCAGAACACCAACTTGATCAATCTTGTGGAACTGTTAGTGAACAGACCGAAGGGCAGGATTTATATAGTAGCCAATATTGGGAAACTCTCTACCCAGGGTGGAGGTACGATCCAGTTTCAGGGCAATGGTATCATGTAGATGGTTATAATTCTGTTGAAACTGCACAAGTGGGTTCCCAAGACAAGGGTCAGTGGGCAGGTGCTGATGTTTTGGAGCAGAGATCAGAAGTTTCTTATTTGCAGCAAACAGCACAATCAATTGTGGGAACAGTGATAGAGGATTGTACTACAAGAAGTGTGTCTAACTGGAACCAGGCTTCTCAAGGGAGCACTGAGTTCCCGGACAATATGATTTTTGATCGTCAGTATCCTGGTTGGTACTATGACATGATAGCCCAAGAATGGCGTACCTTGGAATCTTATACTCAAGCTGTTCAAATGAATACCGGTAATGAACAGAAAACTCAAGAAGGGAATGCTTCCATGAGTGGTTTCTCAGATAAAGGACGCAGTCTCTATGGTGAATTCGATCCAATTGAACATTATAAGTCAGAGGAGCAGAGTAGGCGTTCGACGGGATCTGGGAATAATTATACTCAGTCAAGTACGTTGCAATCTGAGCCAGTTGCTAAAAGTGCAGCTGCGATGGTCTTTGCTAAAAATCATCAAACAGAGAATCTTTATGGTTCAGTAAGACATGTAAATAACTTTGCTGATCAACAAATGAGTTTCAAGGAGAGGGAATTTGTTTCTACTTATGGACATGCCAGTCAAAGTTATGATAGCCAACCCAGAAGTGAGAATGGGTTCCAAAATCTTGCTGCTACTAAGAACTTTTATCAGTATAACCAGTACAAGGTGGAACAGAACCAACGGACACATGTTGCATCTGATTATTATGGCAACCAGCAGTCAGTAAATTATGCTCAGCTTGCACATGCTTCTCACACAAATTTATCATATGTCCAAAGTGAAGCAAGGTCATCTGTTGGACGTCCTCCACATGCTTTGGTTACTTTTGGATTTGGTGGAAAACTCATAGTCATGAAAAGTATCAGTTCTTCATATGGAACTGAGGTTTGTCTATCAGGCTGTTTTACTATAATTTTCCTGAATCCTGATTAAGAATTTGTTCTTTTTGTCTTAGATTTTATTTATTACTGTTGAGGTGGTAATTATCCTTGTGTTTGTATTATGGTCATTCAAGTGCATGAACCCTGTGTATTTTATGTCAAGGACCCTGTTGGTGGTTTGGTTTCAATTCTAAACTTGGCGGAAGTTGTTGCGGACAAGACTCATGTTGCAAACCTTGAGACTAGTGCTTGTGATTACTTCCTTGCGTTGTGTCAGCAATCTTTTCCTGGCCCACTTGTTGGTGGGAGTGCTGCAACTAAGGATTTAAATAAATGGATTGATGAGAGGATTGCAAATTGTCAATCTCCCTACACGGACTTCAGAAAAGGAGAGATTT
Source organism: Chimonanthus praecox (assembly GCA_022113865.1). Lineage (NCBI taxonomy): Eukaryota > Viridiplantae > Streptophyta > Magnoliopsida > Laurales > Calycanthaceae > Chimonanthus > Chimonanthus praecox. The sequence goes on along the minus strand of CM039089.1, from coordinate 44,676,182 downwards.
TGAAGTTGCTTCTTTCTTTGCTGAAAATATACTGTCAGCATTATGGAAAGCTTCGTACTCCTTTTGGTCTTGACTCAGCTTTACAGGTAAGATGCATTGAGTGTTTTCTTAGCATTTCTTATTGAACCATTTTCATTCCATTGCGTTATTTTCTTTTTATTCACTTTACTATCGAATAGGTCCTTCCAGTGGTTCTGCCCCCACCGATCTTGTAAGCTTGAATTGTGTAGTGTGTGGAATAAAAGTGGTGGAAGTTAGATTATCTACAAACTATATAAAGAAAAAAATATTCAAAAAGATGATGCCTCAAAAACTCTTATTATAACTTGAACATAGTTGGTGAGTGCTTACATGTCACTGTTGAATATATTAGAATTTAGAATGTATTTAGTTTAGTTTAAGATTAGAGTTTTAGTGTGACTGAAGTAGCCTTAGGGTCGGCTAGATGGTATATATACTTGTGTAATGCTCCTTAATGAAATACAATTTTCAGTTTTTAACATGGTATTAGTCAAAGTATGGTCCTTTTCCTTTGGATTCGTTTAGAGAGAGAAGAAGACTCGTGTTCCTCTTCTCTCCCTCTGCCAGAGATAGTGTGGCGGAGGGAGGGGACATCCGAGTTAGACAAGTAGCCATTCTCTGCATAGCCGTGCATCCAAGATCTGCCCTGTTTGATGCAGTTTACCTCTGCTTCTTCGGTCTTCCCTCTGCAAATTGCCATCTCCAACCAGATCTGCAAGCTCATCCGTCCAGCCTTCTTTGTCTGTGATTTTGCCTTTAGACCAATTGCAACTTCGGAAGCCCTTGCACCTTTATTATACACGTTCATGCACCCATAGTTAGCCAGATCTATCGCCTCTCAGCAGTCCCTTGTAGATCCCAGCCAGCAACCCTTGATACCACTCGACCAACATCTTTCTTCTCGACCCACCGCTATCCCAGATCTGTCTTCCACCCTTTGTTCACGCCAACCAGATCTGTTCCCATGCCCTTCCTTGCAGATCTGATCGATTACTGTCCCCAGAACACCATCATTGTTGCCGGATCTGCAAATATCACACCCCGACGTGCACTGTTCTCGTTCGTGTTTCTCATCTTGGTAACTCAGATCTGGCTCTGCCTTATTTTTGCTGTCACAGATCTCTGATTTGCATCTATTGCCGTCTTGTGCATCATCTGCAATGCCCATCGCCAGATCTGGATGCCTCTTATCTTCTGCACATATCTGGTTTTTGCATCAGGCACCCTGAACCATTGCACCCCCAGCCGTCCCTTTTGCTGCCTTCACCGCTCTCGTCGCTCAGATCTGGCTTCCGCATCTTCACCTGAGCCTCTACCTGCTGTACACTTTCGCCCAGATCTTCTACTGCCCAGCACTGATTCATCTTCGATCTACTGCTGTTTGCATCTCCCGCCTCGCATCGCCTCGCCTCATTATCTGATGCCATCAGGAATCCGCCCTCCAGATCTGGTTTCTTGCTCTCCCTCTCTGCAAGCACTCACCACTCTGCTGCTCTCTTTTTAGTCGTCCACAGTGTCTTTGTCTACCTTTCTGCATGTTGTTCTGCTTGCCTTGTCTCGCCTCTGTTTCTATCGTCGTCTTTGGCCATCTGGCCCTAGTGCAGTCTGCATTGTCAGTAGCCTCCCTGTTCAGCCCCTTTGAAATCAGGCCCTTTCCTGTTTCAGTTACCCAGATTCTCACTATCCACCATGCTTCCCAAATCTATTCTTCGTCGTTCACATCTCAGGCACTTCTCTTCACACCATGAGCAGCCTCTTTCACGTTTGTCTGAAAAAAAAACCCTACTATCCAAGTGAAGATTGGTTTCATGGGTTGAATTTGTCAAGCTTTAAAAACGGATCAATCGGGTTGAGATTTCATGAGATAGGTCTTTTTCCTAGGCCCAAGAGACCGGCCGATGCTGTTGTTTCTGAATCAGAACTTGTAGATGATGATGATGTTTGTCCGTCTTTCAGTGAATAGAGTTGGTGAAAGATGGTTCCTTGTCTTCGAATTTTCTCATCATGGCAATCGTTTGCACATCACCCAGATTTGTAGAAAAATAAATCCTGCAAATAAGAGTTTGGATTTATGGTTTGTTGCTATCCGTTTGTCCGTCAGAGAGGGGGTATGTCGAGTTTTCTGATCTCGAGTTGCTAGTGAATGTCAAAGTAATTGTAGCCATCATCTAGCTTGGTTGCATTGATTTTGCATTGGTACCTTTGCAGACGTGTGTACCTTGTCTCCTCCGTTTGCAGCCACACTTTGGAGGATTTGATTTGCAGCCACACTTGCATTGCTCGTCTTCAGTTTGGATCAGATTTTATGTTCGTTGGCTTTGAAATTAGCATTTGAAGTGGCATTAGCATTGACATTGGTATTGGCATCACTATTGGCATTGGATCCTGGCAATCATATGCAACACTCTTCTCTAGCAACTTCCAACACATGTGGCACGTTTATTTAGTATTTGCCTTCATCGGAACGTCTTGAGTTGATCTGTTACCGCTTCACCAGATGGTGTCTTTCGGTCGTTCGTTTATCTAGTTATTAGATTTTGTTTTGTTTAATAATTGTAAACTCAAGTTAACCACTTGAATTTAAGGGGAAATGTTGAATATATTAGAATTAGAATGTAATTAGGATTCTTAGAACGTATTTAGTTTAGTTTAAGATGAGAGTTTTAGTGTGACTGAAATAGCCCTAGGGTCGGATAGAGGCTATATATAATTGTGTAATGCTTCTTAATGAAATACAATTTTCAGTTTTTAACAGTCACAACCAAATAGGTTGCAAGTTTGAGTTTTGTTACCCTTTTTGGGTAAACATTCATACCTTAAGAAAGCAGATAACACATGGGACTAGAAGAAACACACCAGAACAACATCGAAGAACTCAAGCGTCCTCGGGCCTGGACATGAATTTTGCACCTTAGGCTCCAGGACCCTAAGTTGCATGAATATGGGTACAAGCGTCGGTGTCTGACATGGGTAAAGGTGTTGGACCTGGCGACCCCAAAAAGTAAGACACGACACCTTATTTAAATTTTTAAATAATTTAATTTAAATAAATATTTATAAGATAGAAAATGGTATTTATGGTTATATTCAAAATTATCTAGTATCCTTTTCTATTTTTCTTTTTTCTTTTTTTTAAATTTTATATGCTTGTCTATAGCAAAAGTTAAAAAAAAGGGCAAAGTAGTCTATTTACATAATATTAATATTTAGGGCAAAAATGTCAATTTAAGTATTAAATAATAATAACTAAAGGTCCCTATGAGTAATATTTAAGGGAAGATTTCTCAATTTAACATGTTTTAGGGTTTGTAGAAATATAAAAGCACTCCACATTAACCGTAGCATGTCTCCTCAATGAGGAGCCTCTCCAATGCCCCATTTCCACCTCTTCATGTCGTTGTCCATTTCCGCCTCTCCATTTTTTATCACCCCTTTCACATTCAGAACCCTACAACTGGTTTCGTCTCCTACGAAACCTTACATGAAGATGAAAAAGAAAAAGGAAGAGAGGTATCTCTCTCGCTCTCTATTTATATATATACATGTGTCTTACGCATATCAGTATCCGTACTTGTGTTTATAGGTGTCAAAATGCGACACCCTGGGATGTTTGCCTTGCCCATGTAACTTAGGCAGGAGCCCTTGGCAGCTTGGTTGCACATTGCCCTTTAACTATAAGTTTAGGGTTTTAATCTTTAAGGATTCAATTAATAAACCCCCTAAATTTTAAATAGTTTAGAGGTGTCCCTACATGATCCAAGTAATGTAGAGCCATAATGTGGTTATCATCCAGTAAATCATCTGCATTAGTCATTGCCCTACTCTATCGTCATCTTTAATGAATAATTTACTTCATTTTCATACATATATATATATATATTAATAAAATTGTGCGATAATCAATTAAAAAAATTATGTTTATATACTCCCAAGATATACATATGTACATACATATGTAATAATAATATAATATAATATAACATAAGGATCATATGAGAATTGGTGCTCAAATTGTTACTTGAGCACCATGGCATATGTGCCCTGTGGACCCCATGCCCCCACACTGACCTACTCCTTGTAAATTTCACTATATCCAATTTGAGGACCAATCCAAGTTTTACAACTTATTGATCTAACTCAATGGATTCCTATTAGATAAAGTTTGGAATTTTAGGCCTTTAGAAACATGGCTTCACTTTTATCACTGAGATGGTTTTTTAAGGCATTGTATACAACCTAGGCCTTTCAAACCCACCCATCCATGTGGGCCCAAATGGATCCCTCTTAGCACTGCTTAAATTAAAACTTTAGCACCATTACTAAGTGATCCATGCTCATATAATATAAGGATCACATGAACATTGATGCTCAAGTTGTTTTGAGCACTAGTGTCTGTGGGGCCTATAGTGGACCCAGCGGACTCCATCCCCCTTCACACCTACCTATCCCTTGTGAATTGCGCCTATGTCCAATTTGGCACCAATCCAAGTTTTACAGGGAATTGATTTGAGCAAATGTACTTCCTCCATCATAGAGAACCGGTGATGTAACTTTTGTGTTTTTCCCATTTTGCCTTTAATTTTGAAGATAAAATGAGAATCCCATGATGATGTCACCGGTTCTCCATGGTGGAGAAAGTACTGTTGCACAAATCAATTCCCAGTTTGACAACCTATTAATCTCACTTGATGAATTTCCAGTCAAATAAAATTGAACTTTTGGGCCTTTAAAGGACATGGCTCCACTTATCTGATTGAGATTATTTTAAAAAATGCACCATATACAAGCCAAGTATTTTCAAACTAGGTGGGCCCCACCTAGGAACTCAATTTAAAGCTTGAGCACTAGTGCCTAGGTGATATGTGATCTCTCTGTTTGTAGTGTAAATATACATACCTACGTACCTACTTATACATACATATATGTATGTATGTATGTATAATTCAAATGCATGATTAGAGGCTTGAACCCTTGTGTCATGTCAAACTAAAGAAAACAGCTCCATTAGGTCCTGTTATGCAAGTAGGGTCTTTTGAATAATAAAAATAGTGAAACAATTAAGAAGAAGAACAACAATGACAACCAACAACTATAATAATAATGGATGGGTTCAATTGATTGCTCCAGCTTAACCATTGGTTGGACCTAACCATCATAGAAAGGGTCAAAGTCCATTTGAAGGATGAGGAGAAGAACAAAAACAACAACAAAGAACTAACAACTAAAATAATTACTGATGAGTTCAACTGATCGCTCCATCTTGACCATTGGTTGGACATAACCACCTATAGAGGGTCAAGGTCCATTTGGAACTAACCCATTGTGATTCCTGTTTTTTACATGTGCGCTTTTATCTTTCTTGTAGGAAACTGATGGCCATGAATTAGCTGTAGCTAAGCTTTTTGCTTCTGCTGGAAGGAATGGTTCTCAATTGAATAAATATGGCGCTGTTACTCATTGTGTGCAAAATGTACCTACTGAAGAACAGATTCGGGTATGTCCTATTTTTCTGCTCAAGTTTATTTGCTTCCACAAATGTAAAGTATGAGACAACTACATATAAATTGCTTTATGCATTTTTGCAGACAACTGCAGTTAAAGTTCAGAATCTTCTTGTTTCTGGTAGAAGGAAAGAGGCTCTCCAGTGTGCACAGGAAGGTCAGTTGTGGGGTCCCGCTATTGTTCTTGCAGCACAACTTGGTGGGGAGGTTAGTGCAACTTTCTTTTTGCCTATCCATGTCATTTCTCCCCTTCTAGGTCGGTAGGGATTTTTGATAGTTAATTCAATTTTTGATTTGGTTTAAATGTCAGAGAATATGGTTCCTGGTTTTTGCATGACATTGATATTTCATTGCTTTGATGATGGTGATGACACAATGACAATGACAATGATTGATATTTTGTTACTTCTTGATTCACTGCAGTTTTATTTTGATACTGTGAAGCTAATGGCACATCGCCAGTTAGTTTGGGGATCACCTTTACGGACATTATGCTTGCTGATTGCGATGAAACCGGCTGATGTCTTTTCTGGGGACAACTCATCCAATGCTAGTCCACTTACTACTATAAAATTATGTCAACAGCCTACACAGGTGATTTATTTTCTTAATGAATATGAACAATTTATTTTATCTTCTGTACCACAGAATGGAACAGGTTAGATTTTGATCAGGCCTATGCTGAGCCTGATCCCAAATGAAGCATGAGCTTGTTTGGTACATAGATCAAGCTTGTCTCTGAATCCACCAAGTCTGAGGCTGATGGAGGCCAGCCTGAGACCAAGGTTCCATGAGTGAAGATTTTGAAGATGCCGTTAATATACCATGGGACAAGTCCAATGAATGATTTTATTGAATGGACAATGACCTCACTTACACAGGATGGCAGTAAGGTACTTGTACCTCATGATGCACCCAAGAAAAATGACTGTGTCCTTGGTTGTGCAGCATCATTGGTTACTGAATTGTATATATTTCTTAAGGTCTATTTGGCAACTGTCATATTCTGGGCATATAAGATTTTCATCATATTAGTTTAGAACAAAATGTTTTAGAAGATCCTGTTAGATTAAATTGCTGCTGTTTGGCAAATATTGTTAGTATCAAACTATAGATGATTCAAAAGTGTTTGATGTATAATTTAAATAAAATTTCAAATAGTGTAGAGCCTATTAATAGTGATGGTGATGACTAAAGTTTGTTTCAATTTAGGGCCTACCATAGACCACTTTTTTTAATCAATCAAGTAATGTTTTTAGGTTCTCCAAATTTTGGTAACTTGTAAATTATTGTTTAGCAAGATATAGCCCAATTTTAATAAAACAAATATAATTTTTTTCTGAAATGGAGTAAAACAAATGTAATTATAGGCATTTTAAAACAAAGGTGTCATATTTGTAGACCAGATCAACTTTTTTAATATTACAAAAATCAGAATTTTCAATCATTTTGAAAATATTATGAAATATTATAAAATACTGAGATAATATTCAAATGACATAACTAAAAAGAACTGTTCTAATATGACATAATTGAGTTATGAGTACTTGTGACTCAATTTTGAATTTCATAACTGTAATTGTGACGTGGTGTCATTTGACCTCAAAAATCAAATAAATATCTTTGATGTGTAAATTTAAAAGAAGTTAGTACATTATGTATAACCACTTGCTTTAAATAAAATAATATAGACGGCTAAGTTGAAACTCCTTGACAACCATGCATCCAATTTGCATAAATTGAATGAACAAAGATATTTATATGAGACTTCTTATAATTGGCATTTCAAGTGGTCTATGACTTAATTCCATAGATTGACTGAACTCCATTAAATGCCATGCATTATCAAATTCAATTATGAGTTAGGAGTTCTTGTAATGCAGTTATGTTGGGTTAGTTTTCGTATAAAAAAGTGATTTGTTTGATAAATCTGTTTGCAGTGGTGATGAGATAAAGAAATATGAAAAGAAAAGAAATACCATGATAGAGATGATTGAGAAATTTAGCGAAAATGCTAAAACAAAAACAAAACCATTGAGAGATGGGAAACAACTTGGGAAGAAAAAAAAATCAAGAAAAGAGAAGAGAGACGTGAAATAATAAAAAATTACAAAAAGAAAAAAACACAGATATTGGTCATGAAAAATAAAAAGCAACGGGCATGGAAGAAATCCGAGAGTGATCGATTGAGTCATGAGATGCATGAAAAGGGAGAGGGAGGGAGGGGGGAAGAAGTAAAAAAGGGAAAAAAAGATGACAGGCAAAGATACTGATGCAAAAGAAAAACAATGAGAGATGGATTGGAGAGAAACCGATTAGAGATTTTGAGTGAGATAAAAGGGATCTGATAGAAGAACTGAGAGAAATTGGATTCCCCTTTTTGTCAGCTCTGTTAAGTATGTGACGGGGAGAGAAGGGAGTGGGATTTTTCCTTTTGCCCCTCTTTGAGGGAGAGAGGGGAGTCGGACTTCGCCTTTTGTCGACTGTGAGGGATGGAATCCTTGAGGTGAGAGTGAGCCTTGAGTTGTTGAAAAAGGTGGCTTCTCACATGGAAATTTATCTGCAACCTGATAATCAGCAGATTCTAGTTTGTAGATATGCAGCTAGGGAGGTTCCCCCCTATATGCAAATATCAAATTTTCTGGTAGGTTCTGAGCTGATCTTTGTTTTCCAGCTCCATATGGAAGATTTTGTCAGCCAAAAATCTCATATTTTGTGGGATCTTGCAATATTTATTTTTCCCGAACATACACTTAATTTTGAAAAGAAGCGAGTATAAAAATTGACAAATGTTTGGAAGGTTATACAGGGATGGAGTTCACAATGAGCAGTTTATCAATGTGTTCATCTGTGCAGGTAGGTTCTTCTAACTGTAAATAAAGACTGCTAGATACTCATCGGAATTGGCGTAGAGGAACATTTGGTAAGGCAACTGGCAGATTTGACAGGTTGCTCAACTGGAAGACTGCCTTCCAATACTTAGGATTACTAGTGGGTGGGAATCCAAGATCAAAATCCTTTTGGGCCCCGCTCGTGGAAAAGGTGGAGAAAAGATTAGAAGGTACTTATCCTTAGGCGGAAGGCTTACTCTCATTAGGTCAGTACTTGTGAACCTTCCCACTTATTACATGTCCATTTTTCAAATGCCTAAAGGAGTTTCGAGGAAACTGGAGCAATGCTTTAGGAGGTTTCTATGGGGTGACAAATAGGATAAGAAGAAGATTCACCTGATATTTTGGCCCGATATGACCAAGCCTAAGTTGTCCGGAGGCCTTGGAATAGTTCCCCTTCAAATCAGGAATCAAGCATTTCTGTGTAAGTGGGATTGGAGGTTTGGGAAAGAAAGGGAAGCGTTGTGGGCTAAAGTCTTAACTGCCAAATATGGATTAGGAGATAGAGGGGATTGGGTGCTAGGAGACAACTTAGAGAGGATAGGATCAGAACTAGTTAAGGCGTGGTGGAGAATAGCGAGGTGAGCGGGCCCTGTGGGCTGCACTTTTAAAATAAAAATCTGAGAATCCTAGTCGGAAATGGAGATGAACCCTCTTCTAGACTGATGTGTGGCTCAGGGATCTAGGAAGTCTTTCCTATATTATATGGCGTAGCTTGCAAGAAGGAGGCTTTGGTTAGGGATCAATATAGGTTTGAGGAAAACTGAGTTCTATGGCACTTTGATTTTAGGAGGGATCTTAGGGGTTTCGAACAAGAGAGCTTAAAGGGGCTTTTAACCCTATTGGGAGATTTTCTACTATCCAAAGAGGAGGAAAACGAATTTATTTGTTAGGAGACTCTTCTGGCGCCTTCAAGGTCAAATTGGCCGTCGAGAGAGTCGGTCATATAGATTCCCCCATTACCTTGCTTGGCCTGGAAGAACCTAGCTCCCTCGAGAGTGCAGGCCTTGGTGTGGAGTGTCCTCAAAGGAAAATACTTACCAGAGTGGCTTTAAGGAGACGTGGTTTACTTAACCCGGAAGATGACCTCCAATGCCCCCTATGTTGTCTTGCGGAGGAAGATGCAGATCATCTCTTTTTATGTTGCCCTGTCTCGGGTCAATAATGGACAAATTTCGTCAACCTGATGGGAATCCTGTGGGTTTTAGATAAGACTTGTGAGGGTGTGATGGGATCGTTGTCCATTTCTCGCCTCAACCCCAAGACAAAGGCAGCCTAAAATACAATCCCCGTAGTTATCCTTTGGACCATTTGGAAGGAGAGGAATGAGGACGCCCGCCCCTTTTCTCTACATGCTAATTGCCGAAAAAATCAGAGTCTATTTTTTTTTTTTTTAAAATAAAGAGTGACAAAGAGCGCGGGGCGCCACGATGCGAGTTAAGCTCGAACTTCCAAAGCCCGGCCCTTAACTGGCCAACCCTACGTGTGCGTGGAACTAAGTCCACGAGAACGGTTCACACGTAGGAAGTAAGTTTGCGGAATATAAACTTAAAGCGGAGTTATAATAGAATCTATCCTACCAATTTTAGATAGCAAGGAAGTTACATCACTTAAATTACTAAAATACCTCAAAATTAGAATGTCCAAAATAAAGTCCAAACCATAGCAAGTAATCTAAATTATTACAATCCAACGAGCTAAGTTACTCAAATTACATTTTTAAAATAAACTTAAATAAATCAACTAGCTCGCTCCTCCAAGCTCCTACGTTTGGCACCCATCACGTCCTTTATTTCCTCCATTTCCCCTAAGGTGGAAGTAGGGCGTTAGACAACGCGCCCAGTAGGTACTCCGAGTAGGGCCAACACATGGATTAGTGATAACAAAATACATAGGAAATAGAATAGCAAAATCATGCAATCAATGCCATGCCATGGGTGTCTTATGTCATGAATCCCACCCATCGTCCACATCATCATTATACAATGTCCCTCTTGATGGAAAAGCCTCATCAAGATATCTCAACACATAGTATCCCCCTTGATGGAAAAACACATCAAGGTATCATAAGCACATAGTATCCCTCTTGATGGAAAAGCCTCATCAAGATAATCATAAATACATAGTAACCTTCTTGTTTGGATAGCCTCATCAAGATATCCCCATGTTTGTTTATCGGTCGTCCCGACGGAGCATGGACTCCGGTTCCATTTCATCTCTCCCATGCCATGCATGAGATGCAAATGCAATATGCCATATAAAATACAAATCATAGCATTAAAACCCATCTTAAAACATGTCATTTGATTACCAAATTAAATCAAGAAAAACATCCATATATACATAATCCATGGCTTACAATAAGGTAGGAATCCTACCAAATACCAACTAGTGTTCCTTTGCATTTCCATCCACGAATTTGGTCACCAATCGCGCACCGCTTGCGAGGTCCCGTTTACCTTATTACACATCAACCAATTAAACCCATGTTTTAATCTTGCCTAAGTCCATCATACATGCCTTAGTGGGAATGGCGAACCTCACTAACTAGGTTTTTGGGTCCCTTTTTAATCCATTGATCATTTTAATTTTGTGAGTCTAAAACCAGCAACCCTTTGCTTCATTATCCAGCAAATAAGATCATTATTTAAAGCCCCTAAGTCCACAATCATCCCCCATGGGGTTCGGCCATACACCATGGCCGAACCCAAGGTTGTTTTGCAGTTTCTGGAGTCATCTGGACTCGAAATTCAGATCTGTCTTTGCCTGTGTGTTCTCAGTGACAGGATCTACACAGTGACCGGTGTTGATTTGGAGTTTCGGGATTTGACAGTGGCAGTGTGAGGAAATCTCAGTAGGAAGCAATGTCAGAAGAGGTAAAAGTCAAGATTGATATGTTCAATGGCTTAGACTTTGCATTCTGGAAGATGCAAATCGAAGATTATCTGTATTAGATGAAAATGCACCAACCTCTTGATGGAACAAAGCCAGCTGATATGAAGGCCAAAGATTGGACACTTCTCGTTAGACGGGCGTTTGGCGTTTTTCGATTAACGCTGTCTCGGAATGTTGCTTTCAACATAGTGAAGGAGAAGACCACGAAAGGTCTTATGGATGCCCTTGCAAACATGCATGAGAAACCTTCTACCTCCAACAAGGTACATCTGATGAGATGGTTATTCAACCTCAAGATGTCCGAAGGTGCATCAGTGGCTGAACATCTGAACGAGTTCAACTCAGTAACGAGTCAGTTGAGTTCGGTGAAGATCGACTTTGAGGATGAGGTTAAAGCATTGATTCTTCTGTCCTCTTTACCAGAAAGTTCGAATGTTACTGTCACAACTGTAAGCAACTCCAAAGGAAGTACAAAATTGAAATATGATGATATTCGGGATTTGATCCTAAATGAAGAAATCCAAGAAGGAATCGGGTGAGTCTTCGGTATCATATCGTACAGAGGGGCTGGGGGCTACAAGTGATCATCGCCATGGGAGAGGTTTTGACAGAGGCTCTGGTAGTAGGAGGTCGTCACGGCCGACATCAAGAGGGAAGAGTGTTGGAAAGTTAAAATGTTATTACTGTGATAAGGAAGGACACAGAATAAGGAACTGCAACAAACTGAAGCGTGATCGGCAAGCCAGATCACAAGACTCGGATCAATCAAGCAACGCACATGGTGCCTCAACAGAGGAGGTTTTTGTTGGAGTTGCTGGAGTGTTGACAGTCACCGCAGGTACAAACAATCTAAATAATCAATGGATTTTAGATTCTGGGTGTTCTTACCACATGTGTCCGAGGAGAGAATGGTTTGACACCTACAAACCATGCAATGGAAGAATTGCCCAAATGGCAAATGGGACAATTAGCAATATCATTGGGACTGGGACAATAAAAATCAAGATGTTTGATGGTATGGTGAAGACGCTTGAGAATGTCGTCATGTCCCGGACATGAAAATGAATTTAATTCATTGGGTGCTCGAATCTGAGGGATTCGCCTTCAAGGCAAAAGATGGGGCTCTTAGAGTGGCTGAAGGAGCCATGATAGTGATGAAGGGGAAGAGGCAAGGAGGTCTGTATACACTGTTAGGGAACACAGTCTTCGACAGACAACACTCATCTTCTAGTCGGGCCGCGGGTAGAAGAAGTAACCCGCAAGACACCAGTGAGGTATGGCCCGGAAAACAAGGTGACTTTTGCATTAGATGGCTGTCCTGGTGGTTGGTTTCCATGATGCAGGTGAGAGCAGTGATGGAAAGATGAAAGCGTCGATGTGCCACACACATAAAAATGCAAAGAGGTCAACAATGAAATGGGTAGCCATCAAGTTCAAGAGAGGCTTGGACTTGGCCGATTCTTCTAGTTGAAGAAGCAGGTGGAGCATCCTAGAGCGAGGGGATGCACATCTCACACAGAGATGCAAAGGATTGCAGCTGCAGGTGGAGCAATGCAGAGAGCAGCTGATATGCAGAGATCTGTAGATGCAGGACATGATTCTATCTCAGGTTGTTTCCAAAGTTGATGGAGTTCACAATAGGTGGAGAAGTTACAAGCACAGTGCATCATTCTTCATTGGACTCGGCCTTTTTCGCCAAGGTGGAGATTTGTTGTTTTTTTTTGCTCAAAAGGCCTGATCAACCTTTTGGGCCCAAGCCCAAACCTAGGCCCAATTAGGTCCAATCTTGTAACTTAGCCCACTTGTATATAACATCTCTTATTTTCCATTTAGGGTAAGATGTGTGAGTGCACTGTAGCAGCTGAGAGAGAAGAGAAAGAAAGGGAAAAACCAGAGTGAGGAAGAAGAGAGTGAAAGAGGTTATGGGTTTAATCCTTTGTATGGGTGTTCTCTTCTTAGTGGATTCATGATTCACGCTCCGTGGATGTAGGCAAGGTTGCCAAACCATGTACATCTCTGTGTTTATCTTTCTCTTCTTTTCTGTGTGTGATTTTCTCCTTGTTTGTGGTTTGATTTGTGGGTTGTTTGCACAACACCAAATTCATTCATTAGAAGGTTCTCTGAGTTTAGACCGCACTTAAACCCGAGGACGCCAATTTTTGGGTTTTTTCACCGAAATCCGTGATTTCGTCTAAAAATCCGAATCTAAAATTCAAACTGCAGATTTACACTGCATCATCCTGCGACTTGGCTGGGATGAAACTAATGCATCCACTCCATCCACTACAATTGACCTGATACTATTTGGGACTCACATTAGTTTTGAATCTCTTTTCTGAACTTTTGAGCCCTTAATCTTCATTAATTATTTTTTTGGTATACTTAACTTGATTTACATTTTGCTTGGAAATACGGAAAAAAATTCCTTTAAAAACCACATTGTTTTTTATCCCTAGTAATTCTCTATGAGATGCTTGTATATCCATATTGTGCAAAAAAAATTCCTTTAAAAATCACATCGTTTTTTATCCCTAGTGATGCTCTCTGCGGTGTTGGTATATCCATATTTTTGTATGTTGTCAAAGTATTGGCTATGGAATAAATATAGATAATGAATAAAAGGAATTATCCAATTTTGAACAATACATCTCACTTCCAATTGTAAAAATGAGTAATCTTTTTTTTTAAATGGCAGTTCCCAAAAAGTGTATGTCAAAAACGCATTTTCAAGGAAATATTTGGACGAGAAAGGGAGTATAGGGTCACGTCAAAAGCTTTACCTATATCTAAATCAATTTCTAATCGGACATCCAAAGGTTCTTTTTTTCTTTTTTTGGATGCAACAAACCAGTCACATTTTCAAGGAAATATTTGGACGAGAAAGGGAGTATAGGGTCACGTCAAAAGCTTTACCTATATCTAAATCAATTTCTAATCGGACATCCAAAGGTTCTTTTTTTCTTTTTTTGGATGCAACAAACCAGTCATAAAGCCTTGAAATAATTTGGAGAAAAGGGTATATGTCATGCTCCAATATAGAAACAGGAAGCTTAGCAACATTTATGCTTGAATTACTCAGTTTATGTTTTTCTATGCTACATAATTTGTTGTAAATGCTAAGCTCAACAACATTTATGCTTGAATTGCTCATTTCATGCTTTCCTATGCCTACATAGTTTGTTGCAAATGCTATGCTAGACAACTGGGAAGAGAATTTGGCCATCATAACTGCCAATAGAACCAAAGATGATGGGCTTGTAATTCTTCATCTTGGAGATTGCCTATGGCGGGAAAGAGGAGAGGTTGGAATCCTATCATTGCTTTGAATTCTTTGGAGGGTGTTATCCCTGAGCATAGCTGCAGACTCACAAAATTTATTTGGTATAGATTGCTGCTGCACATATCTGCTACTTGGTTGCAGAAGCAAACCTGGAGCCTTACTCCAACAGTGCAAGATTGTGTCTCATTGGTGCAGACCACATGAAATGCCCTAGAACGTATGCGAGCCCGGAGGCTATTCAGGTGACATCTGCATGTCTTTGCATTTCTTGATATTTTGCAGGAAGCTGGTAGAATTGTTTTATTTCTCATACACATCTCCAATGACGGTGGAGTTGGCTGTTAGTCTTTTGCTAATCTATCGTTCTTTTAGCAATATTAGAGGATGAATTATTTCTTTAGATATCCAAACTTTCATCACTAGTGGAATTTTTTGGTGATTGAAATGAGTACCAAAGGTTCTCCAGCTATAGTAGAAGATTCCAGAGGATTTCTGCATGTATGTGCATGCATGCAGATTGGAGTGTTGTCATTGTTTTCCTCTGCACCTTTGCTTGCAGATTTGGGAGATCTTTCATTGTTGTTATTCTGTCTGTCTGTGCTTGATATGTTGTTGTGTGCTTGCCTGTATCCTACTCACTTTCAAGGTTGGGGAGGTGTAACTTCACAATAGGGATTTAGTTTGTCCAGTAGGATTATGGTAATTGAAAATATGTTACTTCTGTATTCTTTCTTTTGCTTTTCTTTTTAATAAATTCATTTGAAAAGATAGTGTAGTGAGATTCATTGAAAACCTTTCTTACAAACTTGTTTTCCTAGATGATATGGAGGAAATGGTTCTTACAAACTGTTTTCAATCTCTGAGGTCCTTGGAGATGAGCGGATTCCATGGATAAAATTGTAGCTAACTATTTTCCACATCTTTTATCATGTCCCAGGAAGGATTTGCTAGTTCATCTCTTCCTGTTTGGCAATCTTTTCCATTTGATTTCCCCTTTTATCCTAAATTAGTGTTTTATTTTATTTCACACAAAAGGATTGTAAGTTCTTTTTAATAGTTGATTAAAAAAAAAAACATATCACATCACAGGTACTCAATTTCTGGTGACTTTTTATGAACCCTATAAAGATTTTTTTTATTCAATTTTTAAGTTTGTCATGTATCTTCAAAATGAACGATTGGCAGATCTACAAGTTGGAGTATTTGGCATCTATATTACAATGTACCTGAAATATTTGCTTGAGCTTCTTTTTATGATTTTGCCATCTTTCCATTTGATTACCCATTTTCTATAAAAGAAATTTGTTATTTATTTTAGAGCGCGAAAATTTGTCATTACATTCTATGAAATTGTAGAGCAGAAATACATTTTCTACATAATGTAGAGCTGTAACATGTTTAAACCTCACCAGATGGGGCATTGGTTAGAAGCAATTTAGAGTTTCTTATAGTTATGACTATTGGTAGCATTGATCAAGTTCACCTCTTGGATTTTGGTCAGAGGACAGAACTATATGAATATTCAAAGGTACTTGGAAATTCTCAATTTACCCTACTACCATTTCAGCCATATAAGGTTGCCTATGCTCACATGTTGGCCGAAGTTGGGAAAATTTCTCATTCTTTGAGGCAAGTACTATGCTTTCCCCTTCCCTCCCACTTTGTAGTTTGAATTGAATCCTTCAGTGTTCTTAGGTTCCATGATTAACTCAGGTATTGTCAAGCAATTTTGAAGACACTGAAAAATGTTGGCCGTGCACCTGAAGTCGAAACATGGAAATCAATGTTATCTTCTCTTGAGGAGCGCATAAAAACCCATCAGCAGGTATCCTCTGTGCAGTTGAGTACAACTTACTACTGGGAGCAGTCTATGGATCGGTTTAACCTGATGATCCAGTGCTGACTTGACTGAATCTGTTGTGGATCCACTTTCAGTATCCTACTATCCTGTTATTTTCTGATCCATGTTCTGTGATCTGATTAATAATCAGGTAAAAAATGGCTTGTCCGGATTACCTTGCATACATAAGGACCACGGATATTTGGTGTTGGGTTGCCACCCAGTCAACATAGATTGACATTTGGATGACACTTGGGATCTGATTTGCTGGATTCATCATGATTTTGATATCCTTCAATGATCGGGTCAGATGGATAGACCATGATATAACCAATACTTGACCCATTTATACTTTCAAATGTCTCCATTTCACCTATCTTATTAATCCTTGTTAATGTTTTTCATTTACAGGGTGGATATAATGCAAACTTAGCCCCAGCAAAACTAGTTGGTAAGTTATTCACCTCCATTGATAGATCGATTCACCGCATGATTGGTGGCCCACCACCTGGGCAATCAACATCTCAGAGCAGTGCCCAAGGTAGTGAGCATGATAACCATTCAACGGCCCCAAAGGTTGCAAATAGTCAGTCGACAATGGCAGTGTCATCTTTGATGCCATCAGCATCGATGGAGACCATAAGTGAATTGACAAATGATAGCAATAGAATGACAATGCATTACAGAAGCATTTCAGAGCCAGATTTTGGTCGAACTCCAAAA
The DNA here is from genome assembly GCA_022113865.1 of Chimonanthus praecox. Taxonomy (NCBI): domain Eukaryota; kingdom Viridiplantae; phylum Streptophyta; class Magnoliopsida; order Laurales; family Calycanthaceae; genus Chimonanthus; species Chimonanthus praecox. The sequence continues at coordinate 44,659,031 of CM039089.1, read as the reverse complement.
CAGGTGAAATTTTCAAACCAACAAATAGAATATTTACCTATGTATTGATCGTAATTTTTATATCTTGTTAGATTACATTATTAGAGGATCCATACTCTATTCCTTGATGTTTTTAAATGTTGCTTCCAGCCTGTATAATTGAGCTTATGATGCTTAGATGTATGCATCGTTAGAGATTTTGAATACTTTTGCTGATGACAAATAGGACCAGGTTTCTCCAACAAAGCAAGCAACCACAACTGGAGGTAAAGCATCATTAGCTGGTGGACCATCTCGCTTTGGCCGTATTGGATCTCAGCTCCTCCAAAAGACTATGGGATGGGTTTCAAGATCCCGCCCGGATCGGCAGGTAATTTCTTGTTTTAACATGCTGCTATTATAGAGTTCTGGTATTTTCTCTCATCTTTTATTTGACTGGTTTTTATTTATTTTTTATTTGCATGTTTTGTGTGTTTGTGTGTGTGTGCGAGAGAGAGAGATGGAAGGAGACTGACTGAGATTGGTTTGATGGTTGGCAAGGCAAAATTGGGTGAGAAGAACAAATTCTACTATGATGAAAAGCTTAAGAGATGGATAGAGGCAGGCATTGAACCACTTACTGAAGAAGCAACCTTACCTCCCCCTCCCACGACTGCATCTAAGAGTTCTCCCACCAATGAAGGGCAAGAAACTAAGAGTTCAAGTTCCTCAGAACATAGTTCTGGGCTTCCACCAATCCCACCCACCGTGAACCAATTTTCTGCTCGTGGACGTCTGGGAATTCGATCAAGGTAGATGCATTTTATCATCCAAGATGTTAGCTCTCTTAATCAAGTTCCATTTTGAGGGGGTTAAATTATCTAAATAAGCACTTTGCTTGGCGGTTTGCAGGTATGTTGACACCTTTAACAAAGGTGGAGGGACTCCTACAAACTTATTTCATTCACCTTCCGTTCCAGCTGCCAAACTGGGGGGCGGTACCAAGTTTTTCGTCCCAGCGCCAATAGCTTCCATTGACCAGGCAGTAGATGCTACAGGAGAAAACACTCATGAAGTTGCTGCTGCCACCAGTGAAAACCCTTCTACTTCAGATACAAAAGAGTCATTTTCATCATCCTCAGAATCAAATCCATCCCTTCAACGATTTCCAAGCATGAATAACATTGCAAACAATGGTGTTGGGATGTCACATAATGGTACTGGCCCCTTTATTTCCCATTCACGGGCAGCCTCGTGGAGTGGAGGGTACAGTGACATATTTAATCCCAAATCCAGTGAAGTAAAACCTCTGGGTGAGGCATTAGGCATGCCACTGTCATCCTTTATGATGCCTAGTGACCCTTCATCCACACGTCCATCAAACAGAAGCTGTTCTGGGGATGACCTTCATGAGGTTGAGCTCTGAGCCACATAGCAAAGTAAATCCTATTGCCCATTTTGATTCTCAAGACTACTACATCAATTCGGCATTTTCCCTCTTGTGAGTTGGTTCTGGGCAGTGTGCTTTGTGGGAATTTTGCTATTTATTTGATGAAATGGGATGCTCTAGAGCCTGTTAGTTTGCCCAGGCATCTGGGCGTGCATTCTCACATCAGGCACTGAGCCAGAAGTCAATGAGGTACGGGCACCAATGTACAGTTAATTTTTTATTTATTGAGGACAGGAGTTCCCATATGTTTTTCCGCTGCTCCCGAAAAAGCTAAAGAGATCCTAAATGGAGGAGCATCTCTCCCACTTACAAAAGTAAGAAGTGTATTGCTGCTGCAAATAAAGTTTTTTTTTTTTTCTGATTCAATTGTTCGTGCAAATGTTACAAATGAATGAGTTCTGTCTGACATCGCATCTCACCGGAACTGTCTGTTGCTTCAGCAATTTGACTGGTTTTGTGATTACAATTCAAATGCAACCAAAATTTTGTTCCTGTATAAGCAGTTATGATACAACTTTGCATTGATGAGAGGTTTTGTGTTGGTGCATGAATACACAGTAGCAATTGGCTGGGATGACAAAAAAGGTCAACATTTTAATCTGTATAGGTGTATAGGTGTAGCTGAGCTTCTAGGAATAGATTAGAGATCTTGGGTTCAACCCTCCTAGTAGTTACCCAATACGAGGCTTACAGGTGGTTTCAAATATCCATGGGTTAGTCTCACCGTCAATGTGGGATGGGAACCCTTGAAAAAAAGGAGTCTTTGATGTATTCTGAGTTCCAATATGAGGGCAGTACCCTGGGTGCAATTGGCTCCATGGAAGTGATACAGTTTGCCAAACTATCTTATGAAGAATCCATGTAGTGCGCAGTCCTTGATTGATCATTATATTCATTAGAAATAATGCTATTTGCATTGAGGCTGATGAATCCTGCTGCATCCCGTGTTGCCCTCTGCTTTTTTAAAAAACTAAGATTTTTCTGCACTGTGCCAACGTCCTTTAGAAATGTTAGAACGTTGAAATGCTTCCGCACCGTCCGAACGTCCTTTAGGAACGTTCAAACATTGAGATGCAGCTATGGATGCAGGGGATGGATGTAGGTGGTGATAGAAGATAAGAAAGGGCTAAAGGGGTTCAGTGAGAGATGGGTAAAAGGCTGGAACGACTATGGGGTTTAGTTGAAGGTGTGAATGGCAGAGGGTCATGAGGCTGGGTTGCTTCTGGTTTTAGCGGCAGATGGGAATCAATGCTGGGTTGCAGGGAGCCAGGCGTTGTCGCTGGGCAGAAAGAAGATGGCAGTGGGTACTTGGGGTGTTTGGGATGAGCAGGTGTACACAGGTAGCAGGGAAGGACTGAGAGGCGATGAGTGGCTGGGGGCTGTCAGATCTGGGCAGCAGAAGTAGCAGCTTCAGGTAGCAACAAGTGCATCTGATGAGGCTGAAACAGGGGGTCGTGAGCAGCAGGCTGGTGCACGGCGCTGATTGCAGAGAACGGGCGATCTTCAGGCAGCAGTGGCGGACTGTTATGGCTGCAGCAAGGCAGCATCGAGCTCTCTGGTGTGGGTCGGCCAGCAACAAGAGGAAGGCAGAGATGGTTGCAGAGAACTCGCCAGGCAGCAGAGGGGACAATGCTTGGTACTGTTCTTGGCAACATTTGGAGGGGCCCGGCGAACTACAGTGGAGGTCATCACTGGCAAATTTGCAAGAAAAGGTGGGAGGAAGAAAGAAGAGAGAAGGAGACGAGGAAAGGTAGAGAGAGAAGACGGAGAGAGGGAAGGAAGGAGCTACTTACCCAGAAGAGGGAAGGAAGGGGTCCTTTTCTCTTCAAAAGAAAGAAGACGACGTTCAGACGGTGCGGTGCATCTCAACGTCCGAACGTTGTACGGCATCTCTTTGCATTCGAAATGTGTATTCACGACGATCCGTATTGCTGGTCAAATTCCACTCTCTCAATGTTCGAACGTTCCTAAAGGACGTTCGAACGGTGTGGTGATTCGAACATTATGCAGAAAAATCATTAATTTTTTAAACTAACAGAGGGCAACACATGAATTTTACACGAAAATTTGAAATCCCGTGTCTGGTGAAAGAATTTACTTGTGTCTAAATGGGCACCCTAAACAAATGAGAAGAGGGAAAGAAGAATGATTGAAACAAATTTGGACAAAATAGATATTTCAATCATTTTTGGTGTACTAAGGGTAAAGATGTTATGCACCGATCACTTCCTGACAAGAATAGTAAAGAAGAAAAAGGCTGAACTACAATGTCGTCTTTGAATCCTAGAACTATTTTATAACGGTGATGAGTAGCGGACAGATGTGTGGCATACAATTAAGCTAAAGTTATCGAAAGTAATGTGAAGCTGAGGAGCGTTTGGCAGTTAGAAAATTTTGAATTTGGATAGTTGACTAGGAGAAAATATACTGAAGTGTGGTAAAACTGTAATTGGAGGGAGAGGATCTCCTCTTGCTGAAGCAAAGAGGTTTTCTGGAGATTAGGGAGTTGTCAATTAAATAATCAGTGTTAGGAGATGGAGATCTCCATACAATGTCCTCCTTTGGCACAAAATGTCTCATTTTTAATATATTCCCACCAAATGCATAATTTGAAATATATGTTTTTTTTTTTTAATTGAAATTCCAATCTACGAAGATCAAGTTGCCAAATAAACACTAAAACTACAAGATTTCTGCAAGTTACGTCAAGTAAGAATTGGACATACAGAGATCCAATCTAAAAATTGCAAGGATGGTTCAAAGATCACCAAGTTTGTGGTTAGGTTGGTTTCAAATTTTGAAGTCATTTTAAAAGTTCCTCAGTGCAAAATAGGAAGTGTCAAAATATGAAATTGTATAAATACGCTTGTCTTCTACTGTGCCAATAGGTATGACAATAATATAGGTGACCGACGGAGGAGAAAAAAATGTAGGTAATTTTTAAGGAGTGTTGATAGGGACGTTTTTATTTTTTTATGACAAGGGATATTAAGTATATTTTTTCACCACTTATATAATGATAATAAATTTGATATTCCTAATCATTAAAAATAATTTTCCTTAAAAAATTCTTTAAGGGGTGATTTTCAATATTTTTAAGAAGACTCCGTGTGTTGCATATTTTGAATTGAGTGATTATAGGGAAGTTTGATTTCGCAGGTACCTAAAACATTGGCATGGTTGAAAGATAAAAGAAAATACAAGAACAGTCTCTCATAAAATTAAATCATCGCTTTGACATCATTACAATTTTGAAAAAGAAAAAATCATTAAAGCCATCTAGATAGGTATTTAGAATTTTGTAATGATTAAACATCGCTGGGAGATGAGGACTGACATATTTGAGTTCTTTTTTCACATCTAAAAGTATAATATTGATTTGTACTTTAATTAATTGCATTTAAGTCTTTTAAATATTCTAACCCATGATGTATGAGAGAATCCATCAATACATTTTTTTTATGAACTTGACAAAATCAAGTAGATTCGATGCAAATCCATTTATAAGTGGATAGACCTTACGAAATCGACTTTTGCCATGTCTATATGCAATGCATCCAACAAATTGAAGTCTATACTCATTTAAGGAGTAGTCTTGACATTGTCTTGTTGGAAAATTCTCCTTAGCCGAGCAAATAGTTAACAAAAATAGATATGACCTTGCTCTGTTTGACCTAGGATGAATGCAGCTCTGGATACGGTTCCAGCAGTAGTTTTGTGGACCTTGTGGAAAGAGAGAAACTCAAGAATGTTTGAGGATGATGCAGGCTTAGGGTCGAATAAGTGCAAATTCATCGGTAGGCTTGTTGATTTCAGAGTATGGTCTCTGAAAGACCCGCGCAACCGATTACATATTTGTAAAAAAATTCTGCCTTAGTAAGGAATTGTTCAAACAATTTTCAAAATTATTACACAAGTTTCCCAGGAATTCGAATTAATCTATGGTTTTCTTGAATTAGGCCTCTTCTGTGAGACCTTGACCCTTGCTTTGGTCTAGTGTATGAGTTTTACATCGTTAATCATGTTTTGTGACCAGTTAACAGTGAAGAGTGTGAGCTTTTCGAAAATCTCAAGTTTGACTCAATCTGAGCTCGTTAGCTCAGTGATCCGACTCGTTGAAATCTAGAGGGAAAAATAGCCAATTCACAATGTACTTTGTTTTATATGAAAAAATCATGAATAATGTCTTGAAAACTATCCGAGTGTGTAAAGCCACTCTTCTGATGTAATCAAACCTTGAAATTCACACACACGCTATGTTTTTTAGTATTGCACTAAGTATATTTCATGGTTTTTCCCGACAATTTCTCGAATGGCGTATTTTAAACGTGCTTTATCGAGAAAATTTACAAAGCACTAATTTTTCAGATACCCAGTGAACTAAAAATTTGCAAAAGTTTATCAAAGTTATTATATATTTTATCAAACTTTTTGGCATTTTTAGATTTTTGACGTTTTAGACGCCCGAATTTGGATGTCAAAGTCTTGAAAATGTAGGTTGTCCATTTATTTTAAATATTCATTTTCGACAAGATCTGACTTTACCACCCTAGGTAAACCCCCGTATTCTGAACCGACTATAGTGTCGGATTTTGTCGAAGGATTTTCTAAACATGACCAATTTACGTTAACTTGGCCTTGAAGGTAGAAGAAGAGATTTTATGATTTTTTAGAAAATAAAAGAGAAGAAAAAAGATGGATTTTGCTTCTTCAAATCCACCGTTGATGAAATCAATAGATAGTGTTAACCAGATTCCTTAAAACAGAGGCTATAAATAGAGGTGGGGTGTTGGTTTAAAAATCAGATTTTTTTCCATCGCTCTCTCTGCTCTTAGTTCCTGCTTCTGCCTCTCCTGTTCTCAGTTAAAAAACCTATTTTTCTGTATTTCTTCTGCTTCTGCAACTCAAGTCCAGAAGGCTTCCAGTACTTGGTTTTGTGTTGATTTTTCAGGACATCTAGGTGTGTGTTCTACCCCCATTTAATATTTTTATTTAGTAGATCATACTTAGAGGAAGATATGGTTAAAAAATGCTGAAAATTTGGAAAACTGCTCCACATGTTGGAAAAAGCCTCGACCCATCAAATTAATGTGGCAAATGTCGAACCTCTGGCCAATTTTCTAGTATTTTTCTTTTTTTAGGGGCAAAATGGTAATTTTTAGAAAATTTTCAAAAATTGTAAAATTGATTTCTTTTGATCAAAATTCATGTATTTGACCATCTTTGTGTTTATTTCCAGTCATGTGTCTTTAAATACAGTATTTTCTTAGGTTGTTTAGCCAAAAAATCTACCTTTCTTAGGAAACATGCAGTACTCTGTGTTTCCGTAGGTGCCGCGTACAAAATAGGTCCATTCTCGGACTTTTGTCCTGAGGGGTAAGCTCTAGAGTTGCGAACACTAGTTCGAAGCGTCTCAGAGGCTTGTGCACCTAGTACTTGTAGAACTTCTCCATCTGCAGATCTGCTAGTCCTTTTGTCATTTGAGTGACGAACAGATTCACGTTCTATTCTAAACTAGGCTAGTGTAACGGGTAGAATTATGTATAGTGATATATAAACTGCTTTTTTTCTTTTATTGACTAGGCCAATCTCAATATATCTCGGTAACGAGCACCCGCTGGTAATACGAGACGGGCACTGAATTTTATTTTATTTGTGTTTTTTTGCTGACTCCTTTTAAAACACTTGTTCTCGGCGTTAGTTTATTTTCTTACTTTTTGGTCAGTTTTACTTCCACTTGGATGCTCTTATTCATTTAGCGTGCATTATCGCACGCACTGTCACCGAGCTTTTACTTTTTAAATGTGTACTTGCATGTCTTGATTTTATAATTAACAGGTCTAATAAGATGAAAATATAAGGAGTGGCTTCCTATAGACAATGTTGAAATTATTGGTTATTGTTTACTCAGTTTTAATCGCTTTACAGTTTGACAAAACTCTCGACTGTTTAAACCGTGAGGAGATTCAACCACATTTTATTTATTAAATGTATCTCATATTTGCATTTTAAATCTAAATTTTTATACCGTCAGTCCTACGGCAATAAATGGGGACCTATGGTTAATATATTGATGGAAAAATGTGAATGAGACCAGAACGCAATACCGACATTGTTCACACGTAAAGGGATGTTTGAGTTTTTGTATGAGAAACGTGAACATGAAATGTGTGCAGGATGTCGAGGCTTAGCCGTCTTGAAATGGAATATGGGACTCACTTATGTGCCTAAAGGCTAACTGGTTAATAAGTTGGAGATCGTATGATAGATCAGATTCCAACTCGTGGTTCAATTGAGAACGCACCTTATCTATGTATTTGTATATAACAGTGTAATGTAGGGCTGACGTATTTAAATGGTAATCAATAGATAAAGGGTAGACATACCTGACTGACGACGACAATAAAAGGAGATAGATTGCTCTCTTAATTTATATATGTGCTATAAATTACAGTCATTGTGTACTGCAATTTCAATTGAGTGTATTGAGTTTATTTCCAGCATAGTATAGTTTAAATACGAACTGTTGATATGTTGTGTATGATTCCATGTGGGTGGGCTTAGGAATCCAGTTAGCTGAGTGAGAAATATCATGATCATGTGAGATGTATTAATGAGTTAAACGAAGATTTAATTCATTATTGGTATGCATTGGTTGATGTGTTGTGCATAACAAATTACCCTCACGCACTGTGTGAAGTACTGGTTTATGAATAACTCAGGTGTAGATCGTAGATACGTATTAAGGTGAAGCACTGAGTCCTAAAGGTTGGCGGTGTATAACGTATATGCGATCTGAGTGTAAACCGTAGATGTCAATTGACAGGGGTATTATTTTGAGAAAGAAAAAGCATGCATTGTAAATAGCTATGCTAGATGCTAATCTCATAGTGAAAGTTGCATGATTTCTGAGTGTATACAATATTGAATGATAACATGTTTATAGAACTAATTTATCCTTAGAAGGGACGAATTTTGATAAAGGACGCAAGGGTGTTTCTGTACCCTGCAATTTTCCCAAAGCTTAAAAATATTCTCTACCATAGAGGATTGAACAAATTTCACAATCTCTCTGACTTGGGTGAAAAGTGCAGAGCATCCTCCTCTCTCAAAGTTCTCTTCTCCTCCTCTCAGTTAAGTTTGAAATTCCTCCTCATTTCCCTAATTTCTTCTTAAATTCTACTTCCATAAATTAAGAAATTCGAATATGGATTAGAGGAAGAAGAAAATATTATGTTAGCATTGATTAAGACTTGGTTTTATCAATTATTTTTTTGATATGTAGAAATTGATCGTGGTGTATGGAACTAAATTGCAAAATTCAGATAACATGGATTGAAACTTTGGAGTTTCGATTTTTGTTCATGGAAAATCTGATTTTTAGAATTATAAACTATCCAAACTCTCCATAGAAGGATTGCTCATCTCTGAAAATTATTTTATAGAATTTTGTAATCATATTTTTAATGGTGGGATGTGTAAGACTAAATTCCAGACTCAAAACTGTTGTTTTTTGCACGCTGTCGCGAGAAAAATCATATCTGAGTCATCCGAACTCAAAAAATTATAAAATTTATATTTATGAAAACTATACAGAGAGGTCTACTCACGGTTAAAATTTGAGAATTATTGAGTGAGGATTGATATCACAAATATGGTCTGCAAGACAGATTAAAATTTCAGGCTTCGGTCTGTAATACAGTTTTGCAGCAATCCACTAAATAAACCATAACTTGAATTCTATACATTGAAATAGTGAAAAATTCGTGTCTATTCTAAAGTTAACGAGGAGACCCATCTCCAATAAAAAACTTAAGAATTTTTAAGAATGATTTGACGGGTCAAATATTGCCTGCATTCCGAAATTTTGTTTAGAGAGTACAATCTAATTGGCAGTGTAATTGTTGTATTAAAATCTCCATATACTCGAGCTAGGAAACTCCGTTTGACGCAAATGAGATATTTCTGGAATCATCATTAAAAGAACTATCTATTGTAAAAGTATGGAAATTTATGAATGATGGAGCTTTTCCTAGAAAATTTTGCAATATGGACAAAATTTTACACTATTTGATTCTTAACTTAGACCAATTATTCAAAATTTTGGATATTTGGGACTATAGTTTCTGGTACAGAACCCTATCAGTCTTAACTGATGGACTCACCTAATGTTAATATTCTAAATAAAATAAATTTTAATGGTTTAAAACCTTAAATTTAATTGCAGCAAATTTGGGTTAAGGCTAGCTGCAAAAGCTTGGATTTTTAACGTTTGTGCACTTCACAACTATTAGGTGAAGGAAGCAATACACTTATATATTTTGTTTATACATGTGAGGAGAAGAAATCACTTCATGTTTATTTACTAAATTCATGATTGTTTGTGAACCCTATGTTGGTGCGATTGAATGCATAGACTGGGCTTAAGGAAAAGGACTGAAAAATTGTAATTTAAACGGGTAAAGTTCCGGTGCAACTCACATAATTTAATGGGAAATTTTATGGTAAATGTCTTAAGCCATTGAGTATCCCAGTATGCCCAGACTTAGGGTCATTACCTATTTACCTTGTTGAAATCCCAATGTATGTATTCAGAAAATTTTGTTGGAATCTTTTATGCTATGTTTTGGGATTTTAGTGAAACTTTGGAAATTGGTGTTATTGATATGCGTTATATGTTGAGCCATATTTGCATGCACATGTTTATTTTTTGGATATATTTGAATTTAATTTGGTGCTTTGGGCATGCTAAATTAATTTATGGATTTATTCATGGCATTATTGGCATATTTACATGTGAAGATTTCCATATTTGCATTTTTATTGGTCATGGCATTCATACATGGACCGTTGCATTTATGCATGAGCATCCACGGTTGGGAGGGTGTTGAAGATTTATGTTGGTGGCCTTTGGGCTGGATAACGACCAATGGGGTTGAGTCCTTCTGACTATGTTTATGACCAGAGGGGGTCCTTGTGACTATGTTTATGACCAAAGGGGGGACCTCTATGACCATTAGTTGTAGATGACTAGGCAGGGTTGCATCTTATGACATTCAGATACTGATGACTTGTTGGTAGTTGAGTCTTCTAGACAAATCAGTAACTTTTAGTTCATATTGACAATCAGCTTTGGCCGGGGAAGCGAAGTCTTCGTGACTATTTATGTGCACATTGGAGTTTGGTGATTTAGTTGGATGCATGAGATTGAGTATCATACATCATTATTGGCATTTTGCATTACATGCATTATGAATTATGTAATTGTGTGTATACATATATACATATATATATATATATGTGTGTGTATATATATGTATGTATGTATGTATGTATGTATGTATATAAAAGTTCCCTGAGTGCTTAGAACCAGATTAACCCTAGAGGGGAACCAGATTAACCCTATATATATATATATATGTAGGTATGTATATATATAAAAGTTCCCTGGGTCATTTTAGATTTTATTGATTAATATAGTGCGGAATTACATAACAATTAATCAAGTGTGATTTTAAATTGTGCAAGAATAAAAACAATCACACAAAGAGACAATGCACACGATTTATAGTGGTTCGGTTTAAATAACCTACATCCATTGTTGAGACTCATCCAACATTGGGTTATCTCTAATTCACTAAGCGTTGGAATTACACCAACACAATAGAATAGGACTTCCACCTATCCAATTGATTGAAACTTTCACCCAATTCCTATCTCACTATTTTTTATAGTGGTTCAAGAGAAACTCAGTATCTTTAATTAACTTCACATTCAACAAATGATTTTTAATGTAAAAATCTAAAATTAAGCACTTGTCTTTAAAGATCTTTGCAAATGTAGATGTGCTTCGTGAATCACTCCCAATGGGAGCTTGAACAATCCCGACGATCCGCCGTGTAGAGCAATCACAATCCTTGGGAGACTGTCTAGAAGATTGGGTTCTCAATCTCTATCCTAGAGGATTTGGCTTAATCCTTCTCTCTTAATCACAATCTTTACCGATTGGATACTTGAACGATTTTCTTTTGATTTGCCAAGAGAGAATAAGTCTAAGATTTTGCCTTTGATACTTGGGAGATTTTCTCACTAGTAGATGGCACAATTAATTGTTATTCACTCATCTACCAACTCCCAATTTGTGTTTATAGACAACACTAAAAATTTTGTAAGACAAAAACACACGATCGATCGTGTACAGGCGATCGATCGTCCGTGTTTGAAATCCTTTCCACCAACCTGATCGTTGAGCATCTAATGCACAGTAACGGCTCTAAAACAGTGACCTTACGATGGATCGTACCACACATCTGATGGTCCGTGTTTCTGGCGACTGATTGTGGGTTGGTGAATTATCGGCCTGAAACTGACTGTATCTTCCAGTGTTAAGTCTCCTCCAGGCCCAGGGTGATTGATCGTGATGCCGATTTGTTCCTGTCCTGTACTCACGATCGATCGCATACCCAATTGATCGTGTGATACCAAGTTTTCCATACTTTGTTTAAGTCCAGTCTATGTCCTGTCTCAGCGATACATTGTCCATATGATTGATTCGTCAAGGTTCCAGAAGATAGATCGTGGGTACCCGATTGTATCGTCCTGAGACCACATGAGTTTAACAGTTGTGTTCAACCAGAACCCCCAACATTTCACACGACATATCACAAAACAACGATTGGTCATATGCTGTCTTTGGCGACTGATCGCCCGACACTATGTGTCGTCCTGACAGTGAATTCATAGTTCCAAGTTGGGTTCCAATTCATTGTCAAACACATGTTAGGCTTGATTAATTATCCAGATATGATCTCTAAGCCTAGGCATGGTCCATCTAAGGTATGGGTACCACCTAAGGTCATCTATGTTTACTTACCATTAGTGGTTGCCATACACGTTGATCCGTTGAGTCTTCACAGTTCAACCAATGCTTGAGATCTTGAGTCTTGAGCTTCTCCCTTCAAGGCATTGCTTCACCTAAGTCACGAACTTGACAAACAGGATACTCGGCAAGCCGGGGCACTAACAATCTCCCCCTTTGTCAATTCGTAACAAAACCTTGAAGCTAATCAAATATAGACTCAATATGCATCTCATCCCAATTATACATCATTTAGATACAAAAATAATATTACACATTTTACAATGTATATCAAATGACATATAAACATGGCTCAGCTTCATATTCTTGTTTAGCTTGCTCTATCTTCAAAACCTGTAAACACACAAGAAAGCTACAAAGCACTAGCAGGTCATTAGTGGAGTTAGTCCAAACATAAACATGTATCCATGGACTAAACATATAAACTCCCTCATACTTCATGATTTTTAAATCAACAAAATTACCCCATTGCTTAAGCTCTACACCAAGCTTTCCAAGCTATGACTTCAACTTTTCTCCCCGTATCTTTTGAGTTTGAAATCCCAAACTAAAATTAAATCTCCCCCATGCACCAAGCATCCCAAGATAAATCAAGCTTGCAATTTCTCCCCCACAATCATTAGTTTCTACTAATTTCTCCCCCATTTCGTCAGTAATTGATAAAGGCTAAACACGCTCATATTTTGTGCTTCCCCAAACTTCATAGCCAAGCATACATGCCATTCAAACCACTAAAACATTCATGCATCCATATTGAAAATCCAGCCATTCAATACGTGTGTAAATATAAAAAATAACCATGGCATCAAATAACAAGGAGAGAGATGGAGATAAACATGGCATTAACATTTAAACCACACCATTTCATTGACAAAAAGATTCATTCCATGCAACTAGGCTTTAATAAGTACATGCCCAAAATACATCGCTTAAGCCATGGAGGGATATCTGCCATGGAGGAGAGGAGGAACGACGAGGATCAGTGTCATCTTTGCTGCAGGACATGGCAGAGATGAAGCTCTAGATGGATTTCTTCACATATCTCGCCAAGGCATCAAACTTAGCTTCCAATCTGGCTTCCAAGGCAATGTACCTTGCAAACTGCCTGTTTTCAAGAGCTTGAAGGCGATCCTCAAAGAACCTTCGACTGGCTGGGTCGAACTTTGGTTCTTGCTCTTCTTCTTCTGCTGGATCTTGCATGTCCAGGACTTCCGTACAGCTGTCTCATTGATCGGCCTGATACTCTTAGGCAAATCTCCCTTGGAGGGTCTCACTCCAAGATGCAATGCTATCCTATACATGAGGTAGCAGAAGGGAGGATGCCTCGTCATGAAAGAGCTGATGTATCTGATGATTGTCTTGAACATGAATGTGGCCAGGTAGAATCAGTTCCTAGTCACTGCTACATACATATGGATCAACATAAATTGGTTCAAATCTACTCGATTTCCATGTCTTGGGTAGACATTCGAGCAGAAGAGCAAGTGCAGTAATCTGTACTCTGGGAGCATGTTAGCTTTCCTCACATACTTTTGCTTATCGTTCTCTTCTTTTCAAAATTTTCATGGACAGTAGGCAAGTATCCATTCTTGACAATGGGTATTTCAAGTAATTTGGCAACCAAAGGAGTGCCAACCTCAATAGGTTCAAAGTTTTGGAAGTATATCCAAAACCAGTTCTCATTTTCTAGGTGAGGTTCAATGGAGAAAAACATCATTTTGGACATGCGGGGATGAAGTTTCCCACTCCACTTGAGGAGATTCTCCCATACAGCATTTCTTATGTAATTGAGAACTCCGGCTTTTTCAAATATTACCGGATCAGCTATCATCTCAATATTGAGCTCTACGAATGAGGGATATGGTTTGAGGGGCAAGAGAATAAGAGCATCATAATCTTCTTCTTCTTCTATCTCTTCTTCTACTTCCTCAGGCTCTTCAGCATAGCCTTGAGATCCCTCATTTTCTTCTTCTTATTCATCTTCATCATCTCATTCTCCTTCTTCACCTCCTTTATTTCTCTCAGGTTCTTCTTCTCTTCCTACACCACTTCATTCTCTTACAACGGGAGGTACTCGTATATCCTCTTCCTCACTACTCGAATCTTCTTGAGAACTAGGCTCTCTAACCATATTTCCTTTTCCCACTACCTCCTTCACTTGAGGTCGAACAGGTGAGGTAGCTCCCTGATCAGAACTGATCCAGGTCTTCTAGGAGGAGGTCTATCACTTGTTGGTCTCTTTGCATTAGACTTGAATTGAAGTCCATAAGAGCTAAGACATTGAGATGTGGGGGATTTCTCAAAGTTAAGGGTCGACCCACCCTTTTTACTAGGTATTTGCGTCCTTTGAGAAGGTTTGGATTTTTTGGGAGGAGGAGAAGTAGCTATGGGTTCTTCCTCTATGCCAGCAGTTTCAAACTCAGAAGGATTCTTAGTCCTTGGCATTTTTTAACGTGATTTGCTTGACTCCTTTAAGCTAAAATCGAAATGGGAAAGAATAGTGCCTTACCCAAACCGAGAAAACTCACAAATCCGTGAGACAAACATGAGCTGATGAAGAAGAAGGCTTTTCTCCAGCGGAAATCCAGTGACAAATCCGACGAGGGATGACTTTGGGAGGCTAGCGAGTTGCAGAGGGGTTTGGAGAAGAGAGTTCGAAGACGGAAGGAATGAAATGAGATTCGAAAGCAACAAGGGTTTAACTTAAGCAACAACTGCTCGACACGGACGATACATCGTCGCCCACGATCGGTCGTCCTACCGATGCATAGTCACCTGGTGATCTGTCGCTATGACTTAAACTGGATATTTTCCTTAAGTCCATATCTACCTACGGCCGATGCATCGTCACTTGACGATTGATCGTTGTTGATGATCAAATTTTACATTTATAAATCTCGCAAGTGCACGAACCATGTATAGTATAACGTTATTAGTGCGAGGTCGAACACAAAGGAAATCACAAAATATTAATCTTAAGAGAACCAAAGTTAACACCATTATTATCTAACTTACGAATTTAACAAGTCGAGAACCAAATCCATCTTCATATTATTAAAGTGGTGAAACAAGAATAATGGTAGTCTCATCTGAATTTAAAATCACATGTTTTAAGATCAAAATATCAAATCTCCAGCCTTAGTTAGGTGAAATTTGAGAAAAAGAGTTTGCATACAATTAACTAAAGAATTAAAGAACAAACATAAAAGATTCACAATAAAAACATATATTGAACAATTTTTATTCAACAAATATACAAAGTAACTAATGTAACTAAAGAATGAAATAAATTGACAAATAATATAAATGACAGAACAAATAAATGCATAATTTAAAGGTTGAATAGACAGCTCATCACCCAAAAAATATGTAAACAAATACAAAACCTAGATATAAAATTCATTTAAAAGTCCAAATATCAATTCATGTCCATCATCAAAATTAAGAATTTATAGACTTTAATTTAATAATCGGGCCCTAGTAACTTATATTCTACACTTACAACCTAAGTTCTAACTATTTCATGTCCAATTTATTAAATAAAGAATTCAAACTTTAAAATAAAATCTAAACAATCATAAAAGAGACTTGAAAATTGGATGTTTCAGGGTTCTAAAGGAATGTCTTGTATTTATTTCATGGAAGAATTCAGTACAAACATACATAAAATTAAGCACAAGAAAACAAAAATGAAAATTACAACTCTCACTTGTAAAATTCGTGTGGGGCTTCTGTCTTCTTGCCTTTTCTCTCCAACCTTTGGTCCTCTTGAGCTCCTTGTTGATGATTTAAATTTGTATATCTCGTAAGTGCACAAACCATTTATAGTGTAGCGATTAAGTGCGAGGTCGAACCCAAAGGAAACATTCAAAATATATGAAATTTAAATTACACATGCTTCAATTTTTATGTTTCTTAGAAAACCAAGATTCAAAATTAATTCTAGGATAGAAATCAATTTTAATCTTATGAGTATATTTCCAAACTAATCAAATCTTCATTCAAATAAATACATCTACAATTTTAGAACATTTATTAAAAGTGATTAAAATAATGTTTTAATAAAGAGTTTATAAACAATCTCAACACTAATTCCAATTCACAAAATCAAAGCCTAATTAAATTAAATATTAACTAGTTAATCAAGTTGTCAGGGAGGTTTTAAATACGTGAAATAAAAACACATTAAAAGAATTAAAGATTTAAAAATAAAAACTAAAATACAACATTCGAGTGAAATAAAATAAACATGAAAAATAAATTGGCAAGAAAAGTAAATGACAGAAATAAAAAAGCAGTAACGTGAAGGTTGGTTGTTTGGAAAAAACCGTTCATCACCGAAGATATTTAAGTAAACAAACGACCTAGATTTGAAATTCGTGTAAAAATCTAAGATCCAGTTCATGTTTATCATCAATGTTAAAAATCATAAACTTTAATTTATAAAATCAAAACTTAGTAACTTAGATTTAACATCTATAACCTAAGTCCTAATTGTTTCATCTTCAATTAAATAATTAAAGCATACAATCTTAAAATCAACTAAAAAACAATAAAAAAAAGATATTAGAAATTGGATGTTTCAAGATTCTAAACGGATGTCCTTTGATTATTTATTGGAAAAATTTAATACAGGATTGATTGAATACAAGAAAGATGAAAATTAAAATTGCAACAAGAAACTCATTGCAAAATACGAATGCACTATAGATCGCTGTGTCTTTTGTTGGTCTTCTCTCCAATCCTTTGGTCCTCTTTGGCTCTAGAGTCAAATTTGATTTTTACAATGGGTTTAGTGGGCTATTTATAGGACTAGGGATTGGATGGATGGCTAGGATTAAATCTAGGTTTAAGTTGATGTATGAAAGGTTGGGATTAGATCTAACTTATGTTCAGTGGCTTGGATTAAAAATTGCAAAAGGTTAGGGTTTACAAGGGGTGTACACAAATTTACTATGCATTGGTTGGCTTGGAGTGGAGTGCAAGCAAGGAAGGGGAGAAAATTGGGATTAGGATTTGCTCTGTGATTTTCGAATTTGCTATGTGGCTTAGGGTTTTGGATTGTGCAACGATGTGGACGACTAGGATTAGATGGATGGATGAATGAATGGATGAGATGTAATATGGTGATGTGGAGGGTTGACCTATGGAATTCGAATGGGATAGGAAGGAGATAAACAAAAATCGTGTGAAGCATGGAGGGATAGGATGGTGATGTGGATTGGATAACTTGGAGAGGAATTGTAGGGATTTTCCATGGGGTATGCGCATGAATGGATCTCTAGGATTGTGTGTGTCATTGATGCAATGCACTATGCGCATGGATACCTAGATTTTAGGATTTAATGAGATGTCTAGGTTTAAAGAGATGGAAACATGAAATGGAGGGTTAGGATTAATTGCCCTATATCTGATGGCTTAAATGATTGATGGGTGATTTAACTGGATGGGTGGGTAAATGAGTCATGGATGATTCTAATCCTAAGGTTTATCTATATGGTGGATGAATTGAATGTCCTAAATCTAACCACGATGCATGAACGGGTTGGATTGACTAAGTGGATCTAGGGTTTGATGATATGAAATGCATAAGATGAATATGATGAATGAGATGAATGGTTTGGATTGGTTAATGGGGTCAATGGATGGTGTGGATGGGAGATTGGAAATTGGATGGTTAAGATTATATGGGTAGGATGGGTCATAGACTTTTGGATTTTGGACCTAAAACGGATTTGGGTTTAGGGTTGGTAAATTTGGATTTGGACCAAGAGCATTGGATCTTGAATTGGACTTAGATTTACTTTGACTGGAGTCTTGGGCTTGCTGGGCTTGGATTCACTTTGCCCTGGCCCACATTGGGAAATGCACATAGAGTGCTTGGCTTGGGCCAGTGTCTAGCATTTGGGGCAAAGTTTGGCCCAATTGCAATGGATCTCTGGCCCATGGATCTTGATTTCAACTCTTGGCCTCTTTGATTGCAAACTTAATTTTAAAATTAAATAATTAATCAACCACTCATAAATCTAAGTATTGAATTAATCTAGACTCTCATAAATGGATCCAGATTATCCAATTTGCATTTAAAACCCTCAAGTGGAATGAATTAATTATGAAATTCTAAAATTTCCATTTTAAGTTATCTTCCGGCCACTATCCACTGTTTTATTCTTGATTCCTGTTTTTCCATCTTTTTATCTACAAAACTAGAAAAAACCATTAAACGTATTTTTTATATACAAAATCAAGGCTAACTCAATCATAATTAAAGGGTTAAAATGTAATATTTTTATACTCAACACTCTTGGTCAAATTCGAATTTCATGTTGTGCCTAGTCCTTTATTTATAGGCTCCAGGAATAAATGGATGGTTGGGATTAAGTTGTGGCTTGATGGCTTGGATTGGATCTCACTTTAAGGTGGATGGAGGAGATTTTAAGATGCAAAAGGCTAGGGTTACAAGGCATGCACGAATTTTGGGAGAGTGTGGCTTAGTGGCTAAGCAGAGAATGAGAGAAGATAGGAATTTGGAGAGAAATTGGGATTTAAGAGAAAAGATAGGGCATGATGTGTTTAGGGTTTAATGCAATACAATGCAATGAATGCATGGGATTTAAAGTTAGAATGAATGAGTGGATGAGACATTTAAGCTCTAAAGTTGCAATTGTCCACTGATTTAAGATTGTTTTCCTGAACTTTCCATTTTTAACTACAAAACTAGAAAATGACATTAAATGCATGTGATATATACAAAATCAAGGCTAACTAGTCTAATATTCAGGGGTAAAACTGTAATATTTCAGTGCTCAACAATCACTCTGTTGAAGCTACGCACACTGCCGATGTGTCGCCATACCAGATAGAGATAATTTTCTGAAAATTTGATTTTGTTTTGAAAACACCCCATTAGTTTTTCAACACAAAACATGGTATACACAAATCATGATAAACAATACATACACTATAAAAACATCTTACAATTGAACAAATTTAAAATCATATATCAGGTTAAGCATAATTGATCAAATCCATGTAAGACAAGACAATCAAACCATACAACATGCAAACAAACAACCATGTTTAACATATTGAACTGAAATTTTGCACTTGGAAAGTGCATTTCCATGGTATTTATGGTTTTCCACGAAAACTAATGCTTCGCAAGGAAAAGCATAGTCTAAGCTTCTAGTAGCTAAATTCTTATCACATGTTGTAAGTTCCTGGGGCTACTAGAACGCGAGTCCAAGATTGATCCTAGAGAATGGGGGGGGGCATTGAATATGGCAATCAATCTGGCAATCTACACACTAGTTGGTCCTTTAAAAAAATACTTGAATAATTAACTAATTTGCAGCAGAAACAAGTGTGATAGCAATTGTGATTAAACAAACATTCAAGAAAATCACCACAAGACCAATATAAAGTGGTCTGAAGTAAACCCTCCTACATCAACTGATGGAGTGACCCAACCTTGGACTATCCCAAATTCACTGAGTGGGGACATACACCCAAACTAATAGATTAGGAATTCCACCTAAACAATTGGTTGGGACTTTCACCCAACACCAATACCTAGAGTAAACCCTGTATTTTTTACAATGGTTCAAGAGTACACCCTCTTTAAACCAAGAAGCACTTACCTTAGGAGCTTTGCAATATGTAGATGTGCCTCTCAAAATTCCTTCCCATTGTGATCTCGTAAGATGACAATGATGTGCCGAGTGTAGAGCAATCACAAGAGCTTGGGAAGCCTCTAGGAAATTGGTTCACCAATGTCTATCCCAGAGTGTTTGCCTTTCCCCTCTCTCTCTCTCTCTCTCTCTCTCTCTCTCTCTCTCTCTCTCTCAATCTCTATCTAAGAAGATTGGATTTTTTATTTATTCACCAAGTGTATGCACAACAGAGATTATCCACTCACTCAAGGGTATTAATTCACCAATGTACTTTGGTAGATCAGGGTCATCTATGCTCAAGAGAGGTCCTTATAAAATAGTGCCAAATAGATTCATATTATAGAGAGGCAAAGCTGTTTTTCGAAACAGTTCATCACCGACAAGTCGACTAGACCGATGGGTTGGTGAACTTAAATATGATCGTTCAACCACTCGAACGTTGTGCATTAAATGCACTCCAACGGTACAGTAACGAGAAAAATCGATGGGTCGGAGTCACCGATGGGTCGTCAATCCTTATGTTCGACATGTCGATCTTATCGATGGGTCGGTCCAGATTACAAAGAGCAGTATAAAAATATAGAGCCTGCTCAACCAGAACCTTGAAAATATTGATTGGATTTTTAGAGCGTATGACTGCAAGATTAAACACCACAAAACAAAGCGAAGATTCTGAATCTCATAAAGAATTCATGAGCTAACTGAATGCACTTTTCTAAACTACAACTAATGGAGGAGATATAATATTTACAATCCTAAACAAGAATTTTAAATAAGACAAGAATATGAAAATTAAAATTGAGTTTCACAAAATTAATGTATGATTCCATAATATCCGAGAATTGATTTTTCAAAATCTACGACAATCTGGCAATCGAAACTTTCACAAGTTAGACAAGATTTCTAGATTTAGAAAACTTCTAACTTTGGAGATTTTTCTAAAATTGGAGGTTACCAAAAATAGATTTTTCTAAAACTAGAAACTTCCCAAAAATAGAATTATAAAAAATAAATTAAAACATAATTCCATGAAAAATTCTAGCTTAAATAGGAAACTAAAAAATTAGAAAAATTTTAAAAATAGAAAATTCTAGTTATACCAGTTTCTAAAATTAGCAACTTTCCAAAAATAGTTCAATTCTAAAAATATTGTTATTTTCAAAAATCTTTAATAAAAGGAAACTTTCAAAAATTAGACTTTCCAAGTATTGAAATTTCCAATTTTAAAGAGTTGCCTAAAATAGAAATATTCCCAAAATAACAATCTTTCCTAAAATCACATAATTTTAATGGCACTCAATTTAATTTTAATTTTCCCGACAACGACGCCAAGAACTTGTTCATAATCAAATTTTACATTTATAAATCTCGCAATCGCACGAAGCATGTACAGTATGGCGTTATGACTACGAGGTCAAACACAAAAGAAATCACAAAATATATGTTTAAAATTAAATTGGTACCTTTAAAATGATGTAATCTTAAGAAATCTAATACATGGAATTACAGTTTTAATTTATATCTTAAAGAACAAAGTTAACATTATTATTATCTAACTTATGAATTTAACAAGTAGAGAAGCAAATCTATCTTCTTTTTATTAAAGTGGTGAAATAAGAATAATGGTAGTCTCATTTTAATTTAAAATCACATGTTTTAAGATCAAAATATCAAATCTCCAGCCTTAGTTGGGTGAAATTTGAGAGAGAGAGTTTGGATACAATTAATTAAAGAATTAAAGAATAAACATACAAGATTCACAATAAAAAACATATATTGAACAATTTTTATACAACAAACATACAAAGTAACTAATGTAACTAAAGACAGGAAATAAATTGACAAATAATATAAATGACAGAATAAATAAATGCATAATTTAAAGGTTAGTTATTGGAATAGACAGCTCATCACCTAAAAAATATGTAAACAAATACAAAACCTAGATCTAAAATTCACTTAAAATTCCAAATATCAATTCATCTCCATCATCAAAGTTAAGAATTTATAGACTTTAATTTAACAATCAGGCCCTAGTAACTTGCATTCTACACTTACAACATAAGTTCTAACTATTTCATGTCCAATTTATTAAATAAAGAATACAAACTTTAAAATAAAATCTAAACAATCATAAAAGAGACTTGAAAATTGGATGTTTCAGGTATCTAAAGAAACGTCTTGTATTTATTTCATGGAAGAATTTAGTACAGTCATACAATTGGAGAGAAAATATAGGGCATGGGCTAATTTTACACATGTTCAGGGTTTTAATGCAATGCAATGCAATGAGTGGATGGGATTAAAAGTTAGAATGAATGAGTGGATGAGACGAAGTAGTGATGTGGCTAAAGTTGACTTGTGATTTTCGAATAGAACAAAAATGATTTGATAAAATCGTGTGTGGTGGCTTGGATGAGATGGAAAGATCAAATGAGAGATATTAGGGTGGTTGGAGAGGAAGTTAGAGAAAATAATGGATTTTGAGAGTGAATCTGAATGGGTTTTGGTCTAAGTTCATGGAGAAATTTTAGTGCTAAATCGTGTGACGGTGTTGTGTTGATGTGGCATAATCGTGTGAGGATATGGAGTGGATTGAGCTAGAAAAAATCGTCTGGAGTGGATATAGGATTCCTTGCGATGCAAATTAATCTAGATCTAGAGTTTTATGGATGAATGGCTATGATTAAATGAACCTAAATCTAATGGCCTACAAATGGATGGATGAAATGAATGATGAAAATGATATGATAATAATGGAGGGTTAAGATTCTATGGTTAGCCTAGATGATAAGTGGATTGGATGGTCTGATCTAGGATGATGGATGTATGGTTTGGATTTGGTAGGTGGCTCTAGGGTTTACCTAATTTTGATGCATGAGATGAATGGCCAGCATTTAATATGGAGAATGGCTGGAGCGGATGTCAATGAGATGGACAAGACTTTGGGAGCGTGAATGGGTTATGGACTTTGCATTTTGGACCTATAAATGAGCACATGAGCCTTCAGTGGATCTTGAACTTGAGCTTGACGACTTGGGCCTTTGTTGGACTTTGAAGCCCGAATTAGACTGGCCTAACTGTGATATGTGCATGTAATCTTGTAGCCTAGCCCAATGTTGGCTTGTGAAGCTTAGCTTGGCCCAATTGAAGTGGATCTCTGGCCCATTGATCTTGAATTCCAGTCTTTGCCTCTTGAATTTCCTGCTCTCTCTTCCAAAATTAAATAATTAACTTCACCACTATAAAATCTAAAATATTGGTTTAATCTAGACTCTTATAACTGGATCTAGACTAACTAATTTACATGAAAACCTTAAAAAAGTGGTGTGAAATTAATCATAAAAATTCCAGGTTTTCCAATTTAAGCTCTAAACTTGCAATTATCCACTGATTTAAAATTGTTTTCCTAAACTTTCCATTTTTAAATATAAAACTAGAAAATGACATTAAATGAATGTGATATATACAAAATCAAGGCTAACTAGTGCAACAATCAGGGGTAAAAATGTAATATTTCAGTGCTTAACAAATACCTCCAAACTTAGATTTTGCTAGTCCTTGAGCAAAACTTCCTAAAAAGACTAAAAAAATAAAATAAAAGCACATAAACATAGTTTAATCCTAGACTACACCACTTTCGCTGGTACTATCAATTGCATTTAACGTATGCAACATGCCTTTAAACCCCTAGGTTACCCCTAGTCGACGAGTTATAGTCTTATGAGGGCTTGTAGTGATGATACCCATAAACAACAACATCTTTAATAAGAACACATAGACAAAGGGCCTGAACATCATACAACTCTAAAATTCATTTTATAAGGCTTATACCCGGAGTATAGTGTGTACTTAGCCAATATTAACATAGATTTTTTCCAAATAGACACAAGTTTTGTTCACACCATTGGAAAATGCTCTTCGATTGCAAACCTCACTAGATACATCTCTTCGAAAAATTAACACTCAGAGGTTTGGGTTCATTTTCTCTCAAAGTATATGTGAGCGGAATTTATGTATTCAATATCAAAATATCTCACATATGTATTATCAAAGATGGTTTAATTCAAAGAAAATAAATGATCTCATGAATAGGTGCCACTTTCTTGAGAATGTTGAGTCAAACCCTATCATTTTTTCTTCCTCTATTCTCCATATGAAATACCATATTTCGACTTAAGACCAATAGGACTTCCTAATAGGATGAACGTGGCTTAAAATCGGGTCATATCAAAGAAGGATATAAGGTTCTAAAAATTTTAATACTTTGAACAGAAAAGTTAGAGGCCTTCAAAATGTAAAACGGGATATTGTTTCCTTTAACTTTTTTCTTTTCAACACTTTTCAAAATACTTTTTTTTTTCTCTTCTTTTCTTTTTTACATCCTTCTTTTAATGTTTGGATGTTCCCTTTCTTTTCTTTTTCTAATGCATCATTCACACATTTTTTTCTTTTATTTTCAAGTGCCATTTTTTTTTTCAGAGTACTATCCATATTTTTCATCTCTAACCTTTCTTGGGCCCTAGAATAGGTCACAGATATTTCAATGAGGCTTAAACTCCACAACTGGAGTTGTGTACAGTAAACATGACAAATGAAAAATATGCTATATAAAGCTCAATTGGAGAACTATAAAGATAAGATGACAAAAAATAGGTAGTCTTGAAGGCTCATATGATCCAAAAATTGTCTATATCATATCCTAAGCTTCATACGGTAGTTTCTTTGTTTCAAATAAATTCAAAAAAATTTCAATTGTTCTAACTCAAATTTGATGGCGTTCTCAGTAACATAACCAAGATTGAAGAATAATGAGATCACGCAGCGACTTAATGCGCTTTAACAAGAAAAAAATGGAATTTACTTATAATCATCAGAAGAAAATAATGGTTCTAATGCTCACTGGGTCTAAATCTTCACTGGTATTCCTCTAGTGATTATTGGACTCATGAATATTTTTCATTTTCAGACTAAACTTAATATGGTTGTCTTAGTGCCCCGACTTGTCGAGTCACCTATTTGTCAATTCCATAACTTAGGTGAAGCATTGTCTTGGAAGTTTGAAGTAATGATCAAGATTCAAGTGATGAAGATTGAATTAAGAACTTGAGCATTGGAGGATCAAGTGTGGATTCATCATCACTGTGTATGGAAATCACAAAGGTAGTTGGCCATAAATGACTTTAGGTGGTACCCAACACCTTAGGAGGACCATTCCTAGGCTTAGTTGAACAAAAGGTAAAATCATAAAAAGCCTAAAGAGGAAACTTGACAGTGAATTGGAAGTGAACTCATAAATATGAATGAAGTTCACTGTCAACTCGACCAGTCGTTCTCAACGACCCCTCGGTGGAGACAAGATCGACCCATCGTGGTCAAAGACTGGTCGGCCAGATTGACAAAGGTTCTCGAACATTGAATTGTCATTTTGGGTATGCCTATGATCGAGAGTCTCGTATGCACCGACCCCTCGGTGATGAACTTAATGACCCTTCGTGGTCAATGACTCGTCGATGATAACTTATTAGTTCTGGAACCTAGAACTCATGTGGACTCTCAAGAAAACCGGCATCTTGGTAAATCAAGACTGATCGAGAGTACCAGGACCGACCCCTTGGTAAAAGGCGACAAGTCATTCTCGGCAGGACAAGTTTTGGGACATGAAACTCTGCCTGCATGGTGTTGCCCCAGATCGAGACCCTCGTATGGACCGACCTCTCGGTGCCATGACTGTCGACCCATCGGCAACACAAACATGTCGGTCGGGTATAAATTATGTCGTTAAGAGTGCATTTAATGCGTAACGGTCGGGTGATTGAACGGTAATATTTTTAGTCACCAATCCCTCAGTGCGCCCGGCCTGTCGATACATGTCAGTTTCTGAAATAGGTTACCTTCTCTATAAATACCAATCTTTGTGCAATTGTTTCATACCCTTTGGTAAATCTGTTGGGCCCTCATCATTATTAGTGAGCTTAAATAAGGGCCAATGAAAGGATCACTCCTCTCCATGCACTACACCTGGTGAATCAAATATCCAATCTTCTTGATTGTGATTAAGATAGAGAGAGAAATACATATAGATCTAGGAATCCATTGGCACATTTAAATCTTAGAGACCTCCCATAGATTGTGATTGAGCATACACAAGGCACATCTTCGACATCGTCTGTTAGTGCCTCGATTTGGCCAAGCCCCTATGCTTGTCAATTCCATGACTTGGAAAGAAGCACTTGCTGGAAGCTTGGAGACCCAAGATGATCAAGAGAAAAGATCATGATCCACCGGATTGAAGCTCATCATTATGGCAATCACAAAATAGATAAAATGACCATAGATGACTATAGGTGGTACCCACACCTTAGAGAGGACTATCCCTAGGCTTAGAAAAACAAATTGTTAAAATCATATGAAGCCTAGTGAAGAAGGTTGACAGTCAATTGGAACTCAACTAGAATATGTATTTGGTTTCACCGTTAGCTCGACGAGTCTTATCTCATCGACCCCTTAGTGCAGTCATTATCAACCCATCGTGGTCAAAGATTGGTTGGCTCGAATGACATTAGGTTCTAGAACATTAAATTGTCATTCTGGATTTGCCTCTGATTGAGTGTCTCGTATGCACCGAGCCCTCGGTGAAAAGCTGAAACGACCCCTCGTGGTCAACGACTAGTCGATCAAGATCTTGAGTTCTGAAACTCTAAACTCATGTGGACTCTCGAAGAAATAGACATATCGGCAATCAAAGACCGATCGAGAGTACCAGGATCGACTCCTCGGTAATGGGCGACAGGTCGTTCTGGGTAACAGGTTTCCAAAGTGGAAACTACTGTCAAGCATGTTTTGCACCAGAACGAGCCTATCGTATGGACCGACCTCTCAGTACCATAAGTGTCGACCCATTACGGACAACGACATGTCGACTGGAAAAGAATATTGCCGTTGGGAGTGCACTTAATGCACAACGGTCGAAATTGTAACGGTAACATTACGACCCCTCGGTGCGACCGACTTGTACATTACGGTTACTTCAACTGGTTTCCTTCGTTATATAAATCAATCCTTATGCAACCAGTTGGTATCCTTCGGACGGATCATTTGGACCCTCAACTTCACTAGTGGGCTTAAAAAAGGGTCAACAAAAGGATCACTCTCTCTTTCGTGCTTACACTAGGGGAATCAAATACAACCAATCAAATGAATTGAGTTGTGAGACAGAGAGGAAGGATGAAAACTCATAAACAACCAATCTGATAATTGAGTTTGAAAGTGAGAAGAAGAGAACCAAATCCTTTGATAAACATTCTGCTGCATCTTAAATAATCAAGAAATTTGTAAATACCATTAAAAATGGGATCGACATATTCAGGCCCCTCTACAGTCAATATGATGTTCTAGCACATTGAAAATGGTAACTTTCAATTGGTATCAGAGCAAGGTGCTCTTGAGAAAGGATCTAACCATTTAAATTGATCTGTGCTAGAACAATGTCTATAAGAGAAAGCCATGATATTTCCAAGACTCTGTTTTTGATGAAAAATGGAATGAACTATAAAATGCTTTCATCATAAAAACATAGTAGGAAATAGGTGAATAAAAAGTGGTTTGTGCCTATGGAACAGGTATTGGATAAACCTTCAACTTTCGTGACCACTCAGCCCAAAGGCGAAAACTGCTTGGACTTGTGATGAATTAGCTATGCATGTACACCAAACATATGTAGCATTCATTAGTGTTGTTTCATGATATGCTATCAAAATATTTAAAAGACATGAAACAACAAAAGAGGCTGGAATAATCCACTGAAAAATCGCCTCTTCTATCCCAATAGATAACATCAACTATCAATAAATTTGTGTGCTGAAAATATAGGTGATTGGTTAAAATTTATCCATTGAAAAAGTCCAAGCTATATCCTGTAAGAGAAGAAGAGAATGGAGTTAAGGAACTTGATGAAGGTAATAACCTTCAAGTATCCTTTAAAGGCCTTGTACCAATGATTTAAAGACCAACATCATGGTACACAATCTGAAATATGAACCATAAGATCAAATGGGAAGGCACCCAAGGATAAAACCAGATTTGACAAAAGGCCATCACAAAATTGTGAACTTAGATTCTGTAACACCCCGCCCTTTTCACCCAAAATCAGAGTCTATTTTTTTTTTTTAAATAATAAACAAGTGATAAGAGCGGAGTGTCACGACGCGAGTTAAGTTCGGACTTCTAAAGTCTGACCATTAACTGGCCAAACCTATGTGTGCATGGACTAAGTCCATGAGAATGGTTCACACATAGTACTTTATAAATCTTGCGAAATATTACTTAATCTAACTGCGGATTATAATAGACCCTAAGTCTACTCCATTTTAGATAGCAAAGTACATAGTCATTTATCCAAAATTACCTTAACTTAATCGTTCAATCAAACCATTCCAAACGATAGCAAATATTAACTACGTTATTACATGCCAATATCTAACTACTCAAATTACATGTCCATGTAAACTTGTCAAAATATCAATAATAAAGTCTATTCAAATATCCAAGCTCTTATGCTTGGCTTCTTTCATGATCCTCGACCCCTTCCTTTCCTGTGTCATTCACTAGGGTAGAAGTAGGGCGTTAGAACAACGCGCCCAGTAGGAATTCTAGGTAGGGCTAACACATGGGTAGTATCACAAAAACATGTATAATAACATATCATCAAAACCATATAAAATCATGCCATGCCATATGCCTATGCAATGAGTCCCACCCATCACATACAAGTAACCTCTTGATGGAATTCTCCTCATCAAGGTATCCCCACAGTGGTCTTTCCGACGCCCCGATGGAGTGTGGCCTCTGGATTCTACTTCATGGGATTATACACATCAAGGTCTTCCCACGATTGCCTTATGGACGCCCCGACGGAGCGTGGCCTCCGGTTACAAACTTACCTCCCATGCCATGCATGGAATGTACATGTCCATATGCTATGCAATATAATTAACCATAGCATTTAAAAACTTTACTTTTGAAACATAATATAATTACAACATAAACCATCAAATAAGATAAAACCATATACATATCCATGTTTCAATGAGGTAGAATCCTACCAATGACAATTAGTTTGACCTCGCGTTCTTGTCCGAAACCGTTCACAACCGCGCACCATTTAAGAAGTCCCGTTACCTTATTACACGTCAATAAGTCAAACACATCTCATTTGGTTTCTAATTAAGTCTAAGACCAAACACACCACTTTGTAGGGTTCGGCCATACACCATGGCCGAACCTCACCCTTTTTAATTTGGTCCCTTTCATTTAACCGATCTCATCCAAATGACCCATTTAAAACCCTCAATCCACAAAACACACCTTGATGAGGTTCGGCCATACAACATGGCCGAACTTCATCATCTTGGTTTTGGTCCTTTAGTCCCCTTTAATTAAGTATCATTGTCAATCCATTCATCTAATCATTCATAACATCATAAGTCCATAAAATTCATTAGGGGGGTTCGGCCATACACCATGGCCGAACCTCACTCCCTTGATTTTATGTTCATCTTTCACCCCTTTGATCTTCTAGTTAGATACAACATCATGACATCCTCATTTAGTCACTTGTACCACAAATGTTTATAATTGATCACCATTTAAATCCACCAATATTTTCCATATGGGTTCGGCCATGGTGGTTCATCCTTTTCACCCTTAATTACATAACATGCCATTAACCGTCCATGGCTAATTAATTGGTTTATTTGCTTATAACCAAGTCCCAAAGATGATCCACCAAAAGGTTCATGGGGTTCGGCCATACACATAGCCGAACCCTATGATATCTAAATCCATAACAAGTACTTGGTGGGGTTCGGCCATACACCATGGCCGAACCTTACCTTGGGTTTTGGTGCTCCCCTTTTCCATTCTTTTAAATCCAAATACCCAACACTTTTATAGATTATTAACCATCTTCAAAATTAATTAAACATGACACACCATCCATCATTATCTCTCCATGGGGTTCGGCCATGTGGTTCCTTATTTCCATTAAAAATTGTCATGCATCTATGATTGATTCTAATACTTCCATCCGTTTAAATCCTTTTAAAACTTTAACAAAATCAAACACATACACTTATGATTTCCTTTCTTCAAATCGAATAAAATTAAACCAATATCTTTTCATGGGGTTCGGCCATACAAAGTGGCCGAACCCTATGGTCCATGTTCTTCCCTTTTTAAACATCATTAGCCATGATCACCTTCTTTGATGGGGTTCAGCCATACATCATGGCCGAACCTCATCCACCCCTTTTATCTTTGAGGGTCCTTATACTTAGAACTTAGGGTTTGGCCATGCAAAGGCCAAATCATGATCCTTGATCATAATACTTAATAAAATCTCATGGAGTACTTACCATTCATCGACTCCTCCGGTTGCTTTCACTCCTTCTTGCTCTTCCAATCTTCTTAGCCTCCCTTCTTTCCTTTGATCCCTTGACCGGAACTGACCTTGCTGGAAACCCCTTGGAGTGGTTCAGCCAAATGAGGTTTTGATTGAAAGGAAAGATAGAATTTTAGCCTTGGGTGAGAATGACAAAACCTTGAGATGAAAACTCTTTTGTTCTAAGTCCTCTTTGTCTTTGTAGAGTGATCGGCCAAGGAAAGTTTGTGGAAGAGATCAACAGCCAAGGTTTTTTGTCTTGAGAGGTGGGAACGGCCAAGGGAGAGAGGGAGAGAGTGACTTGAAATAAAACTCCTTTTCTTGGTTAATGAGGGTTGGCCAAAGGTGGTGTCCTTCGGTGACACCCCTTGGTAACTCTCATGTCCTTTCACCTCCCTCATTCAAGTCTCTTTTGGAGGTTTCATCCTTGAGATGAAACACTCCCAACGTGTGGCTCTTGGGATGGAAACCCCCCATGCTTCCAACGTGTATGCTTGTGCAAGCTTGTGTAACATCACAACCCCTCAACTTCTTCATTAATGCACCTTTGGAGTTTCATCCCATGAGATGAAACTCCCCCACTTCCGACGTGTAACCTTATCTTGGGTCTCATGAGGTGCATCTCTCTACCTTCCCACTCCACTCACTTGAGATTAAAATCCCATTAACTTCCATGCAACTCATTTAACTCAATTCATCATTTTAGCTCAACTCACTCATTTAATTCATTTGAATCAACTCAATTATTTGATTCCATTTCCAACTCAATTCAACCCCAACCTAATCAAGCTTGAGTTCACTTAGTGGTCAACCTAGTCAACCACGACCCATTGGATCCCAATTGGGCATTTTGACCCAATTAACAATTTTGACCCAATTAAATAAAGCTTCACCCATTTGATTCACTTGAACCATATACAACATCCATTGGGTCTTAATTGACCAATTGACCCATTAATCAAGCCTTACCCATTTACTTCTAACTATCTCATATATGATCCATTGGGCCCCAATTGGACTTTTGACCCAATTGGCAATCTTGACCCAATTAAATAATTCTTACCCATTTATTTCCATTGATCCACATCTACCATCCGTTGGGTCTTATTTGGGCAATTGACTCAACATTTACCCATCTAAGGTTCATATCCATTAATTCACAATTTCAATGGCAAAAACCGTAAATATATATAAACTGAAAATCTGGGGTATTACAGATTCCAAATTTCACAATGTTAGGTTCAAATGTGTGAAGGGATACCATTGTTGATACCACATTTGAAACAGGTTTTGGATCACCATGTATCTTGTCTTTAATCCATGTTCTTGTTTGATTGTTGGATTAATCTTATACAAGATGCTTGTATGTACATGTTGATATGTACTCTTGTATTGGAATATACATATCTTATTTCATTTCAAATGTCATGTGATTTGTACATCTTTTGGAAATGAATGTAATGTGTGCATTACCTCATGTATAGGGCATGTATGTGATTAAATCTGGTTTAATACACATGCACAGTGTTGTTTCATTCTAAGGTCCTAAAACTTGTTAATCCCATGTGGAATGAAATATGCTCTATGTCATTAAATGGATATTTTGTTTTGGTGTGACCTACCAAAAGTAATGATCGAATAATCCATTTAAGTACCTACTCCTTGCAAGAAATTAGAACTGTCTTAAAAGAATGGTAGAGCTATTTATCATGTTCTGGGTAATAGCATGATAATAGGCATACGAGCTATGTGTGAAGAGTCATACCTCATTCCTGTATGCTTGATCAGTACTCAAATTAAGAAATGAATGTATGACTAGTGTGCCTTGAGTTTCATTCCTATAAACATCAATTTATACATTATGTGGAATGAATTATGTTCATATATGCCTTGCCTTGCTAAAACCTGGAAATATTGCATCTTATGACATCACACACTTGGACAATATACTTAAATTGGTGAATTAAATGTGTCCAAGAATCTTGGATTGATTTGGACCGAGAAAAGATATCCATAATCCATGGTTTGTGCCTAATTTCAGAAGGGAGAATCGAATCTTCAAATGGCACAGATACGGTGTGAATGTATGTATCATCATTGGCATTAAAAGGTGTATAAGCAAAGCTTGAAGAATTATGAACATCACAAGCACACATGCACACACACATACCAAGTCATCCTTCAAATTAAAATCCAAGTCGAAGGATAGAGTAGTTGGAGGGACAGACAGGTCGGTATTGTTGGAATTCAGAACATTGTCTGAAA
Source organism: Chimonanthus praecox (assembly GCA_022113865.1). Classification (NCBI taxonomy): domain Eukaryota; kingdom Viridiplantae; phylum Streptophyta; class Magnoliopsida; order Laurales; family Calycanthaceae; genus Chimonanthus; species Chimonanthus praecox. Next base: position 44,626,365 of record CM039089.1, on the reverse strand, counting down.
GGGGGAAAAATCGAAAAGGGAGACAAGTCGGTCTATATCAATATATCGACACAAACAGGTCGTTGGTCAGGACCAGTCGGCATATCAGAAAGAGTAAGTTAAAAATGTATCTTTCTGTGAAAAATGATAAATCAGTTCAAATCATCGTTTCTTCTCCCACTAAGCTCTGGGATTTCCCTCTCCCCTTCCGTGCCCTGGACCAGCCATTAGACCTTCTGGAGAAAAATCTCGTCAGAAAAGCTTAGGTTTTTGCTTCTTTCACTTCTAGATGTAAGGGTGTCATGGTGTTTGTGAGTTTAGTGACCGGAAAAGCCTTGGTCAGCTCATCCCCTGCAACCATGCCCAAAAAGGAGAGAACTAAATCTCGGTCTTCGATCACAGGAAAAATCCCTAAGTTCAGACCCCATTTCCTCAAGAGATCTCCTAGGTTCGCACGGGATGTTCCCGAATCTAGCGCTGGCGGCTCTGCTCAAAAGAGTACGCCTCGCAGAAAGACCCTTGCCTCAAATATTGAATCCAACCTAAGAGCTAAAAAAGAAGTGATCTTAATCGAGGATCCAGAAGAGGAAAAATCATGTATGTCTGAGGTATTTCTGAAAGAGTTTCAATCTCTTCGAGAAAGGAATATCCCTCTCGATGAAAGAGTCTCCTTGCTGGAAAGGATTATGCATGACCTTGAAGAAATAGTATACGATATCAAGGTGGTTGTCCAGAAACTCCACGAAAAGAATATTGTTTCTAGATCTCAACGAACATCTTCCTCAGATGAATCAGCTTAGATAGTTTTTTCATGGAAGACTATACTTCTGATATTTTGATGCCCCCTCGTTCCTTCTGAACCATGTTAATGAACATACTAATCAAGGAAATGATCAGGTTGTTTTAGTATGTGTGCTGATTTGATGCATTTTCCGTCTATCTCATGTCTATTGTTTATATGGATTTTGTAAAACAGACTAACATACAGGCTGTTAAAGAGATAGAGATCTGGCTGTGAGAATGTACATACTTTGGAGAATGGGAGAGAACAAAATATGTGCTAATTAGCATCTGTCACTAGTCATGACAGCTTAAGGAGGAAGACGATGCAAGCTTGCCAGAAAGCTTGGACAAAAATAAACTTAGAGGCCGTTAAGTTTATGGGGGAACTGCATTGAGAAAGCTGAGGGAGACAGCTTGGAAAATGGGGGAGAAGACTCTAGGAATGCTGGGACAATTGCTCCACTCATGGAAGATATCAGCAATGCTGAAATTTTAGTTTGTGCAAGGACAAACTAATCTTGATATACGAGAAGTGTACATTGAACCAAAAGGGAAAACCATGAGTTAGAGTAGAACCTAGTCAAGCACTAAATGCGAAGAAGCATGGGGGATTGCTTAAATCTCGATCTCTGCTTACTAATCTTTGTCAATTAAAAGACAAAATGGGGGAAAAATTAGTAGAAACTGGAAGACATCAAAGCTAATGGACATAGGGAGAATGTCTATGCTTGGTTGGAGTTTGGGAGATAAAACTCAAAGAAGATTGGGAGAGAAATCTTCTCAACACAGATAGCTTGGATAAGCTATATAGAGAGTGTTGGTCACTAGGAAATTAGGAAGTATGGGGGAGTTTGAACGTAATCTTGTTTAGTCAATGAATGAATATTTATATTTTGGGACTAGCCCCTCTAATGATTTTCTAGTGTTGCTTGCTTATGTACGTGAACAAGAAAATGAAATGAAGCAAGCTGAACAAGAATATGCGAAGACCATAGTTTGTTTTCCATTTGAATATGTACATGTAATCAATGTAATATTTTTGTATTCAAATATGTTGTAATAAGGGTGAGTTTGTAAATGAGTTAGCTTTTAGGTTTTGTCATGAAATTGACAAAGGGAAGATTGTTAGTGCCTCGGCTTGGCAAGCCCCTATGTTTGTCAATTCCATGACTCGGAAAAAACCACTTGCTGGAAGCTTGAAGACCCAAGATGATCAAGAGAAAAGATCATGCTCCACCGGATTAAAACTCATCATTATGGCAATCACAAAACAGGTAAAATGGCCATAGATGACTATAGGTGGTACCCACACCTTAGAGAGGACTATCCCTAGGCTTAGAAAAACAAATGGTTAAAATCATATGAAGCCTAGTGAGGAAGGTTGACAGTGATTTGGAACCCAACTTGGAATATGTATTTGGTTTCACTGTCAGCTTGACCAGTCTTATCTCATCGACCCCTCGGTGCAGTCAGGATCTACCTATCGTGGTCAAAGACTGGTCGGCCCAAATGACATTAGGCTCTAGAACATTAAATTGTCATTCTGGATTTGCCTCTGATCGAAAGGCTTGTATGCACCGACTCTCGGTGAAAGGCTGAAACGACCCTTCGTGGTCAACGACTCGTCGATCAAGATCTTGAGTTCTGAAACTCTGAACTCATGTAGACTCTCGAAGAAACAGACATATCGACAATCAAAGACCGATCGAGAGTATCAAGATCGACCCTCAGTAATGGGCAACAGGTTGTTCTGGGTAACATGTTTCCAAAGTGGAAACTACTGTCAAGCATGTTTTGCACGAGAACGAGCCTCTCGTATGGACCGACCTCTCGGTACCATAAGTGTCGACCCATTAGGGACAACGACATGTCGACCGGAAAAGAATATTGTCGTTACGAGTGCACTTAATGCACAATGGTCGAAATTGTAATGGCAACATTTCTAGTCACCGACCCCTCGATGCGACCGACCTGTACATTACCGTTACTTCAACTGGTTTCCTTCGCTATATAAACCAATCTTTATGCAACTAGTTGGTAAAATTCGGACGGATCATTTGGACCCTCATCTTCACCAGTGAGCTTAAACAAGGGCCAACAGAAGGATCATTCTCTCTCTCTCGTGCTTACACTAGGGGAAGCAAATATAACTAATCAAATGGATTGACTTGTGAGAGAGAAAGGAATGATGATGAAAACTCATAAACAACCAATCTGAGGATTGAGTTTGAAAGTGAGAATGAGAGAACCATAAACTAGGAAACCTTTGGTAGAACCAGTTTCCTTGACACCCTGGACTGTGATTGCTAAACAACGGCTACGAGGCGGAGCGTCGGCATACATGGGTGGGATCTCGAAGAAGCACACATCAGAAGATAAAGCTTCAAAAGCAAGTGCTTCATGGTTTTTTTTTTTTTTAAACCTTTGTTCCGAAAATGGCTTAAGGGGAGGTACCCAGTAACCACTATAAAAAATTCTAGAGCATTGTCTTTGGGACAGAGGTGGGTGGACCTCCCGGCCAAATGGATAGGTGGAATTCCTATTCGACAGTAGTGGGTGAAATTCACAACCGATTGAGTGAGGTGGAATTCATATTCTAATTGTGAGGGTGCAAGTCCCCACTTAGTAGATTTTGGGGATACCTTAAGGTTGAGCGAGTCCTAATAGTGGATGTAGGTTGGCTAACCGAACCACTTTAAATTGGTCGTATGGTGTTTGATCTATGTGTGTTTGTATTTAGTATTTAAGTACTCTTCTTAACACACATCACTTTGCATATTGATTATCTTATTATACACATTGCGCACAAGCATTGATAATCAAAGTTTATGTAGAGGGTCATAATCTTAGTATGATCGCTTAAAGAAATTATCACATTGAACAAATCTCTTGATAAACATCCGCTGCACCTTAAATAATCAAGAAATTTATAAACACCATTAAAAATGGGATTGACTTATTCACTCTCCCCTCTAGGGTCAATATGATGTTTTAGCACATTGAAATTGGGAACTTTAATCGTCGAAATCACATTGGGAGAGCATCCTCAAGAAGCATACATCTACAAGTGAGCTTCTACAAAGGCAAGTGCTTCTTAGTGATTTTATTTTATAAATCATCTTGTAAAGTGGACTAAGGCAAGGAAGCCAGAGCCACTATAAAATAGAGGGGTAAGGAAGTAGACCTTAGGTTGGTCGAACCTTTCAAAATCTAGGACAAGTAGATTAAAGAGGCTTTGCTCCGGAACCACTATAAAAAATCTAGAGCGTTGTCTCTAGCACATGTAGTGGGTGGAATTCCAAACCAATTGAGTATGGTGGAAGTCCTACTCTATTTGTGAAGGTGTAAGCCCCCACATAGTGAATTCGGGATAACCCAAGGTTGGGTGAGTCCTTAGAGTGGATGTACATTGTTTAACCGAACCACTATAAATTAGTTTTGTGGGTGTTGATCTTTACTTGTATGATTGTTCTTATAATTGTGCACATTTTTATCACACAACTCATCTTTCTTGATTAACATTATTAATCCGCTGCAAATTTGTTAATTAATCAAGAAATTTGTGAAGACCATACCCCCCCCCCCCTTCCCCCCTTTTCCCCCGGCGCCCTCTAGGGACAATCTCGGTCCTTGTTCTAATACCCAAGAGAACTTTCAATTGGTATCAAAGCTTGAATGCTCTTCATAAAGGATTTAACCATCCAAGTTGATCCGTGCTAGAACACCTTCATGGGTACTTCAAATTTTGCTCACTATTCTCTGTTGTTTGTTTACTCTTACTTGAAAACAAAAATAGAAAATAAACTTCCTTCCCATGATGGAAAAGAATGGACCTCTATCCAAGATGAGTTTATTGAAAATTATTGTACATCTTTGGATAGCTCAATGGAAGGCTCCACCTCTCATAACAAATTGGAGAATCATGAGAGAGGTGAAAATTTAAAATGTTTCATAGCCTCCGTTGGTGATGTTCAAGAGGGATCCTCAAGTGAAGATGAGGATAGTAAAAAAGATCTTGACGAGGATGAAGATGACCTCCAAGAATCCTACAAAGCCCTATACTTAGAGGGTATGAGATTGGCTAAGGATCTTAATAAGGCAAAAAATGAGAATGCCAAACTCTCTAGCCAACTCCAATGTGTCAATATTGAAAATGATCTTCTCTCAACAAATTTGATAAATTCAAATGCTGAAATATTGAAGTCGAGAGAATCACAAAATGGGCTTCAAAAAACTTGAGAATGAAATATTGATGCTCAAGGAAGTTGGAAAAAGTCTTGGAGATAAAAATATTAAGAAATCTCAAGACATTGTTACTCAAGGAAATCAAAATTTGGAAGAATCTATTTTGGTTAAACCTCATGGTGATTTCATGGTATTTCTCAATCTAACCCAAAGAGACTCATGATCCAATCCATGTTGGGAAAAAGCCACACCACACACACTCCAAATATTAAATGTTTTTATTGTGGATTAACTGGGCATTTCAAGCATGAGTGCAAGATAAGAAGAATGCAGGTTAAATCAAAGGTGGCTAAGGGTCTTCCTCAAAGAGTAAGGAAGAGGAAAAATGAGGTGATTGGAAATTCACACTATGCAAAGAAGAAAAAGGTAAATCAATTTGTGAATGTTCCTATGAAACACTTTTCACCTCACACTTCACATCGTCCCTTCATTGGCAAATAAAAAAGGGATAGACCAAAATCTCCTCATACTATGGTTAGAAGTATGACAAGGAGAGTCATATCTCAATTCATTGAATATGGGCCAAATGTTCGTGATGGTAGAATCAAATTGCCCAAAGTTCAAAGATTTGAGAGGAAAGGTCCGGATTTAAATTTTGTACGGATCCCAAAGGGATAGGACCTTACCCATGCCCTACATTGGTTTAAGAATTGAGCTTAATTTGTGTATCTCTAGACCAATTGTAGTTGAACTTACAAGTGTTGTGGCATGGAACATTTGACCTCTTGCAAGCACCTGATTTCACTTTTCCTGGCTATAGTGTTTATCATGCTTGAAGGGTCATAGAGTTGTGGACTTAGATTCCAAGTCCCACAATGTTTGTCCAAATGTGTTTTGTTCTTTGTATGATTAACACATTTGAATCATGTTTTGGAATCATCCTTGGTGTCATATATGTTGGAATGATCATGTGAAAGATGCTTGTGTGGCATATGTGCTCTTAATTTATAGAATTAAAATGTTCATATGCCATAGGTGTCTCATACTTCATTTCCATGCCTTTTATTGGTATATCATTTATGAAATGAATGTATGGTTGTGTGCTTGGTCTTCATTCCTATACTCATCATTGGTATATGTTATGAGGAATGATCTCGGTTCGTAAGCACCAAGTTTTTGCTAAACTATGAATGCCTTATCATATGACATCACACATGGGCAATGGACTTTTAAAATGGTAAATTGAAATGCCCAAGAATATAGGATTAGGATTGGATCAAAAATTTTAAAGGATGGACTCTTAATGGTAAAATGATCCAAAATCCAATCAATTTGTGCAAGTATTAGTAATTTGGTTGAATCATCAAATGGCACAAATTGGAGTGTGAATGTATAAGTTTTTGTTGGCATTCAAAGATGGATTGCAAAACTTGTTGTCTTGTGGACTTGCATGCATCACGAGCACACACTCTTCATCCCTCAATTTGTAAATCTTATAGGGATGTATTATGCTACTTCCATGTCTTGATAATACACTATCTTGGAAAGTCATTAGACATTGGAAATGTGTTTTTGGAGAAGTGTACAAACAAGGAAAATCATCCTTCTCCAAAACCTTACATACCCATGTTGTGGCTTTCATCTTTTAAAGGTGAATCTTAAAATCAAATGGGTTTTGGTAATGAAATCCAACATGGTTATATGGTCCAACTATTAATGGACTTGGTGATTGTTCTCTTAAATAATTGAGCAAAGAAGAGCATGCCTTGGAATGTTGTAGGGGAAGAAATCAGCCTCCATCTTCCAAATTCTTAATGTTGTTCCAAGGATAAGTGTTTGTTCTTTCAGTGTTCACTTATTGGAGCACGTTTTATTGAATGAATTGATTGTTTGATGTATTGTGCTCATTTTGGTTTTGCATCATACTTGTTTTGTAAAGATCAGCCCACAAATCTTGAAAACCATACAGTTTTGGTTTTAGTATTTTCTTGGCTTGGCTGGATTCTTCATGGTTTATGAACCATGTGTTTCATTGATATATTGATATAGTTCATGTTGAATTTACTCATATGTATTCCTCATGGAAAATTCTTATTATGAGTGATTCCCTCCTTTTAACATGCATGAGTTGGTTTCATATTGGCATTTTTTGAAAAACCAAATGCATGATCCCCTCCTTCTCCATCTCCTCTTAGTCCAACAATTGGGATTTGTTGAAGCACACTAAATCTGGTATATTTGGGCTTAATACCGTTTGTCAATTTATGATAAAAATGGGGAGAAGTTTTGAAGCTTTATGAAAGCTTTGGGGAGACTTTGGAAGTTTGAAAGAAAGCTTGTGTTAAGGGGGAGAAAGATTAGAAGCTTGATGTAAGCTTTGGAGGTGAAGCATAAAAGATCTTAGGGAGAGAAGATCTTTAAGGGAGGATAGTATTTGATCAAGGGGGAGATTAATCAAGAGTACGATGCGGTTTAGTCCATGTGTTATGGGGGAGCACTATGTGTTTATGGACTAACATTTGAGGGAGAGATTTCTATGCTTCCACCATTGCTTGCATTGTTTGTGTGTACAGGTACATTTGACACACCTTGAGGGGGAGCAAGCTGAGCAAAACAAGAACGAGCCGAAGCATAGAGTCTAGGGTCTTTTCATTTGAATATATACTTATAATTGTTGTATCTTTTGTATTCAAATGATGTATATTGGGTTGGGCTAAGTCATTGAGTCTATATTCATTAGCTTCTAGGTGTTCTGTCATGGAAATTGACAAAGGGGGAGATTGTTAGTACCCCAGCTTGCCGAGTCACCTATTTGCCAATTCCATGACTTAGGTGAAGCATTGTCTTGGAAGTTTGAAGCAATGATCAAGACTCAAGTGATGAAGATTAAATCAGGAACTCAAGCCTTGTAAGATCAAGTGTGGATTCATCATCACTGTGTATAGAAATCACAAAAGTAATTGTCCATAGATGACTTTAGGTAGTACCCAACACATTAGGAGGACCATTCCTGGGTTGACCAAATGGTAAAATCATAAAAAGCATAGAGAGGAAGCTTGACAGTGAATTGGAAGCGAACTCGAAAATATGAATTAAGTTCACTGTCAACTCGACCAGTCATTCTCACCGACCCCTCCGATGGAGATAGGATCGACCATCGTGGTTAAAGACTGGTTGGCCAGATTGACAAAGGTTCTCGAACATTGAACTATCATTCTGGGTATGCCTCTGATCGAGAGTCTCATATGCACCGACCCCTCGGTGATGAACTTAGCTACTCCTCGTGGTCAACGACTCGTCGATGATAACTTATGAGTTCTAGAAACTAGAACTCATGTGAACTTTCGAGAAAACAGATATCTCAGTAAATCAAGATCGATCAAGAGTACCAGGACCGACGGTAAAACGCAATAGATCCTTCTGGGTATGACAAGTTTCGCGAAATGAAACTCTGTCCGCATGGTGTTGCCCCAGATTGAGACCCTTGTATGAACCGACCTCTCGGTCCCATGACTGTCGACCCATTAGCAACACATACATGTCGGCCGGGTATAAATTATGTCTTTGGGAGTGCATTTAATGCGCAACGATCGGGTGGTTGAACGATAATATTCTTGGTCACCGACCCCTTGGTGCTCACAACCTGTCGATAAATAACAGTTTCTGAAACAGGTTTCCTTCTCTATAAATACCAATCCTTGTGTAACCGTTTCATATCCTTTGGTAAATCCGTTGGACCCTAATCATTACCAGTGAGCTTAAACGAGGGCAACAAAAAGATCACTCCCTTCCATGTACTACACTTGGTGAATCAATTATCCAATCTTCTTGATTGTGATTAAAAGAGAGAGAGAAATAAATATAGATCTAGGAATCCATTGGTACATCTAAATCCTAGAGACATCCCATAGATTGTGATTGAACATACACAAGGCACATCTTCAACATCGTCGACATCACATTGGGAGAGCATCATCAAGAAGCATACATCTACAAGTGAGCTTATACAAAGGAAAATGCTTCTTAGTGATTTTATTTTATAAATCATCTTGTGAAGTGGACTAAGTTAAGGAAGCCGAAACCACCATAAAAAATAGAGGGATACGGAACTAGACCTTGGGTTGGTCGAACCTTTCAAAATCTAGGACAAGTGGATTAAGGAGGCTTGGCTCTGAAACCACTATAAAAAATCTAGAGCACTGTCTCTGGCACGTGTGGTGGGTGGAATTCTCAACCGATTGAGTACGGTGGAAGTCCTACTTTATTAGTGAGGGTGTAAGTCCCCACATAGTGAATTTGGGATAACCCAAGGTTGGGTGAGTCCTTGGAGTGGATGTAAGTTGTTCCACCGAACCACTATAAATTGGTCTTGTGGGTGTTGATTATTACTTGTGTGATTGTTCTTATAATTGTGCACACTTTTGATCACACAACTCATCTTTCTTGATCAACATTTTTAATCAGCTGCAAATTTGTTAATTAATCAAGAAATTTGTGAATACCATAAAAATTGGGGATTGTCCACCCCCCCCCCCCCCCCCCCCCCCTCTCCCTCCCTTTCCCCTTCTCGAGGCAATTTCGGCCCTTGCTCAAGAACCCAAGGGAACTTCCAGGTTGTGTACAAGTGTTTCTAAGTATAAATCCAATAAAACTCTTTCGAGAAAAATATGATATAAAGATCTCTATCTAACTATTAATACTAAAAATGTGATTCTTTTTACGTCAGATTGTCAAGACATTAAATCTAAAACCAAAGTTGACATACATTTCAGTCACAAGGAGTCGCAATCTTCATTTACTCTTCCCTTAAAATAGTAAGTTTGTTCTTTCTTTTTCTTTTTTAATTTTTTTAATTTTATATTTTTTTTTTATTTTTTTAGACCAAAAACACAAAACTTTTCATTGGACTTAACATAAGTGTAACCCTCAATACCCCCAAACTTAAATCGAACATTGTCCTCAATGTTCCCTAGTCTATAGTGATCAGGTGCAAATCAGAAAATATCGGAACAGTTCTTATTCGGGCTTAGAAGTACCTAAGAAGGCTCACTACGCAACACCTAAAAATAGATCAAATAAAAACAGAATTCCTAAACTAACTCAATAAAAATCATAGACTAAACTAACTCTAACAAATTAACTAAAATCCTAAACAGACTCGATTCAAACCTAAACTAAACACTAAAGACTCAGACCAACTCAAAAATAAATAGATGGGAGGTGGGTCTGGGTAAAGGGATATGAGTGGGTGAGTATGGGTAAATGAGTGTAATTGGATGGGTAAATGAGTAAATGGGTAAATATGTAAATGGATAAATGGGTTAATCATTGGATGGTAAATGGGTAATGGATAATGGGTGAATGGATCTTCCTAATTAGTTTCGCTCATATGTTGGACTTGCAGGTTCGGGATGGGCTAATAGGGTGGATCCCGTGATGGTTCTGGTGTGGGTGGTGATAAGGTGAACTATCTATGACTAGTCCTGACTGAGTCCCGGACCCAACGACCGATGTACTTATGGGAAGTGTAACTCGAACCAATCGATTGATGGAGTCACGAAACCAATGATGCATACACAGACACGATCAAACACGTTCAAACAAAAGCACACAAAAAAATGCCTAAATCTAGATTCAAACTTCTTGAAAAGAAATTGAATTTTTTTTCTCTACTAACAGGACCCTAAAATTTGTTTCTGGACTTGCTCCTACTTTTCTTTTCAAACGATTTAAGTTTCCGAAGAGAGTTTAGCCACAAGCTTGGTGGGTAGTCCCAGGTATGTGGGGGAGCACAGACGGCATCTCGTTCCAACTTATCCTTAGACAAGGTCTATCTCATACCTTGGTGAAAGAACTTTAGACACCATTTTTGAAGAAAAACTATTCTTTGGTTAGAAAAAACAATTTGAACTAAAAAGGTTCCTAATGAGCATGAAATCCTAAAATCTAGCCTAATGGTTCCTAAATTGATTTTACTTGGGGAGTGCATGAACATTTTTTATTTACTAATTTCTTTTTCTCTATTTTTGTGAATGCAATCCTTAATCTAACAATACAATATTCAAAGCAAATATACATACAATAAGCAAACAATCTAATCTAATGCATGAAACTAACAACCTAGATGCATGAGCAAATCAAATATGCAATATTTTTATTTTTTTATGCAAAATAAATGCAAATACCCTAAATAAAATCTATATGAATGCATGGAAAATAAAAAATTAAAAAAAAATGAGGTTAGGCACTTACCTTGGCCTATAGTGCTTGCCTTCCAGAAATTTTTAGAGCGTATGACTGCAAGATTAAACACCATAAAACAAAGTGAAGATTCTGGATCTCATAAAGAATTTATGACCTAACTAAATGCACTTTACCTAAACTATAACTAATGGAGGAGATATAATATTTACAATCCTAAACAAGAATTTTAAATAAGACAAGACTATGAAAATTAAAATTGAATCTCACCAAATTAATGTATGATTCCATAATATCCGTGACTTGATTCTTCAAGATCTATGACATCTTATTTTGAAACTTTCAAAAGTTAGATAAGATTTCAAGATTTAGAAAATTTCTAAGTTTGGAGATTTTTCTAAAATTGGATGGTTGCCAAAAATAGATCAATTACCAAAAATAGATTTTTCTAAAATTAGAAACTTCCCAAAAAAGACTTTTTAAAAATAAATTAAAACATAATTCCATGAAAAAATCTTGCAAAAAAAGGAAACTAATAAATAGACAAATGTATCTCTAGCTTCTCCAATTTTTCTTCTCCATTTTGTCATGTCCATTGACAAAGGCTCATGAGCACATATGGTTGTGCTCCCCCAAACTTCAATAACACACCCTGATATCTTCATAAACCATTCATGCAACCATATTGAAACACACCATTCAACAAACGTTATATACACAAGATATCTATCATGGCACATGGCATCAAACATATCACATAACCATCAACAACACACCATAGCAAGTGAGAAATAAACCATCATCCTTTTCTAAGCTAGGTTTGCACCATAAGTGCTTAAAGCTTACATGCCAAAATGAGTTTTTCAAAATACATAGCCTATGAAAACAAGACTAATCAGTGCAAGTTGGAGGAGGAGTAGGAGATCGATGCCGGGGGACTGTATCATCTGATCAGCAGGAGGAGGTGATTGCCGAGAGAATGCTTTGACTGAAGATTTCATGAACTCGGCCATTTCATCCAGTCATCTCTCTATTGAGGAAACACGTTCTTCAAAATACTGTCGACTGACAATCTCACCAGTAGGAGGAGGAGGAGGGAGGTCCTGAGCTGTTTCTTCTTCTCTCGGATCCTCACATGCAAGCATTGTAGAGGAGGAAAGACGAGCAGTGGAGGTTGACCTAGTGGGGCCGAAGATAGAATCGCCTAATTCTTTAGGCAGGATCTTACGGATTATGGCTTCGTCAATAGCCCTGACAATTCTCTGTACTTGTCCTTTCTTAGGCTTGATTCCAAAGTGCTCGGCTAATCTAGACATGAGATAACAGAAAGGGGGATAGCCTTTCTTAGCAGATTTCCAATAGGAGATGATGGAATGGCACATCCAGGTGGAGAGGCAAAATTTCTCACCACGTGCAACTTTTTCCAAAAGAATTATCATGGGAGCATTCAGATTCACTCTATTCCCATGTCTTGGATAAAGGTTTGAGCAGAACAGGAGATGAAGAATCTTGTACTTTGGGAGCAAATCTCCACCTCTAATATATTTACTCTCCTTCTATTCAACCTCTTTTCCACATAATTGCAAGGCAAACCTCTTCTGTTCAATCCCGTTTATGATTCTAGGAATGACTGGTAAATGAACTTTGGGGACAAATGGAATGCCTATAAGTTCTGACAGAATCTTAGGTGTAACAAGCACAGTGTTTCCTTGGTGAATTCAATCCGGAAACAGTTTTTCTTGGTGTCATCCTTAAAAGAGCAGTACATCCTCATGGCCAACGAGAGATACATCTTACCACCCCAGTACATCATATTCAGCCAGCCTATGTCCCATAGGGTTTGAAGTGATCCACACTTGTGAAGGTCAGCTGCACAACATCCTCTCTCAATGTTAAGATCCCTAAAGCAAACATGTCTAACCAGAGGTTGGAGGTGTGGTCTCTCATCATCATCAATGTCTGAGGATTCTCCATTATCCTCTTCTTCCTCAGCATTCTCTTCTCCTTCTACATTTTCTCCCATAATGGGTTCTTCCACCCTAGGTTCTTCCTCAATTTCTTGTTGGGGTTGGGGATGAGGACGGGAGTGAGAATCAGGTCTAGTGATAGGGAGTTTGGCTATAGTCACCTTTCAGAGTCATCAAAATTCAGAGGTGCACCACTATGCTTGGTGGCTTTTTCTTTTCCTCTCGTGGATTTGGGTCTCTTGGGTGGAGGAGAACTAGGTTGAGCATGTTCTTCCATTACCGGAGTTCGTTAATCATTGGGTATCTTCATTCTAAGCATGATTTCAAAATAATATCTTCAAATACCAAAGAGAAATCGAATGAGGGACGATTTAGTGCTTACCTAACTGAAGAAAGAGTCCAAATCCGTGACAATAGACTTCCTTAAGCAAGAGAAACAGAAATCCTAGCCTTTTCCAGAGAGAAATCGCCCAAAAGGGCCAGGTCGACAGGTCTCAGGCACGGGGGAAGAAGAAAAAATCATAGACAGGTCGCAGAAGAGAAGAGGGGTTTTGAATTGGTTTGTCGATTTCGCAGAAAGGGACATTTCAACTTAAGTTTCTGCCATAGTCGACATGTCAGGAAAATCGACCGGTCTATTCTTCGACATGTCTGTCGAGCTATATGTCGATATATGCACTCTTCACTTTCGTGAGAGTTCTTCGACTTTTAATCAATTCTGCATATTACCGACACGTCGACAAACTCGATAGGTCTATACCTCGATACATCGATGACCACAGTGTGTCGACAAAACTAAACAGTCTGGATTTTTTAAGGGGGTGTTTAACTTAACCTTAAGACATCAGATCGACATTTCGAACACTTCGACATATTTAACTACCGACATGTCTATTTGATCGATGGATCGACATGACAGAGTAGATTTTTCTGAATATGTGCATTTTTCATTTTGATGATTCCAGTTCTTGTATTTCACTCATGCATGGCGTATACACATTATATTTATCATGGTGAAGTGCACATAATCCTTAGAACCTTCTTGCACAAGACACTTCAAAATACAAATTTTGATCAAAACACATTCAAGAACATACACCCAACTTATGCAATGCACACAAACATCCATGCTCAATATTCTAAATCAGAAAAGATGCACATGAAAGTGATATTTCATGGAATGTTTGACTTTCCAAGCAAGCCAGGAAGAGTACATTCAATGTAACACCTCGGATTTTCCTTACTTATGAATATATTGGAATAGTCCATTTGAATTACGAATTAATGTAATTTGAGATTTAAAAAGTGGAAATTGACATGAGATGGGCAAGAAATGGGTCAATTACCCAATTAAGACCCAATGGATCATGGGTGAGCTTGATTTTAAAGTAAGTGGGTAAGTTTGAAGTAAATGGGTCAATTACCCAATGAATCATAGATGAGCTTCACTTTAAAGTAATTGGGTAAGTTTAATTAAACTATTTGAATTGAATAATTAATGTATTTAAATACATTAAAAATCAACCTCATCAAGTGAGGGGGCATGTGAGTGATGTGGCATTGCCATGTGGCATGCATGTCATCACATGGAGGCCAATTAAGCAAGGTGCCACATCATCGAGTGACATGACCAAGGTGGGATCCAAGTGCCATGTGATGACCAAGTCACCACATGCATGGCCGGCCATGTCATGGGTTGACTTGGTCAACTACAAGTGAGTTCAAGTCTTGAGTTGGCTTAAGTTGGGAAGGTGAAGAGTTTTCATATCAAAGGGCATGAAGCCAAGAGACTCATTGGGAAACCAAGGGTCTCCTTGGTTAAGCCAAGGGACTCATAGGTTAAAGGCTAAGCTATAATGAGAGGGAATGAAAGGACTAGCTATTATACAAAAAGACACAAACCAAGGGGCACTCCACACCCCTTGGCCGACTCCTCCACACCTTGAGCAAAGGATTCTCCTCTCCTCTCTCTCTCTCTCTCTCTCTCCCACCTACACCTCTATAATTGGAGAATTGTTGAGGAACAAAGAAAGGAGAAGAATGATTAAGGAAGAAAATACAGATCAAAAAGAAAAGAATGAGAAGGAAAAGAAGGTATGTTTTAAGGTTTAACAATATGGGAATAAGTCTAAAGAAACCATAGGTTTGGCCATGGTGTGGCCAAACCCATGGGTTTCATGATTGGTTGGAATGGATGGCCAAATTGTTATAAGGCCATGGAGTTGGAAATCCATTCAAGGAATGGTTATGGGTTGAAACAAACAACCAAAGAATTGAATCCAAAACCATGTTATAATGATACAAAGATTAAATGAATTATGGAAAAGATCCTAGCCTTGGCTAGTGGGTAGAGTAAGTTCACAAAGAAGAGGTATGGAAGATGAAATCCATGTTTAAAAATGATAAGGATGGATTTCATGAACAAGGGCCTAAGCATGCATGCAAACAAAGAGAACTGACAAAAAGTCAGTCGACTGAAAAGGTGTTGGCCGAGCAAACAAAGGTAATCTGGGAGTTTCAGCCGCCTGAATCTAATGATTCAGTCAACTGAAAGTGGGCTGGCCAAGCGCATTAGGGATATCTAGGTGTTTCAGCAGACTGAATCATATGATTAAGCCGACCGAAAATACACTGGTTAAGCACAGATGGGGTCTACTGTTATTTCAGTCGACTGAATCCTTGATGTAGTAGACTGAACTTATACATACCAAACAAGTGAAGATTGCACAAATCCAGTCGACATGTCGAAGACCTCGATGGGTCGGTCCTGTGTTCACCGAGGGGTTGATGGACATAATACGCTCGATCCCTAAATGGCAGTCCTTCAAGTCCAGAACCCTTGTCAATACAATCGACATGTCAGTGACCTTGATGGGACTGTCCTGTCTCACCGATGGGTCGATGGACTCGACGGGTCGACTAGACAGATTACCAGGTTTCCAATTTTTATCACATCTGGTTCTATGACTATCCAGCCAACACTTAGACTTAGATTAATTTTTACCAATATGATCCCTAAGTCTCAACAAGGTCCACTAAGGGTGTGAGTGACTGTCCACGCAACACTTAGACTAATTTATCTTGGAATATATCTTTATGAATTTTTAACTCTTTTAATTCCAAAGTTAACTTCTTAACCTCCTCTTCCAGATTCACATTGAAAGCACTCAAGGATTCAACATCCAAATAATGTATTTGAATTTCATCTTGAAGGGTCCTCACATTTTCCTTTAGCTTCATGTTTTTATCATTAAAGGCTTTTAATTTAGAGGTGAGTGAAGTGTTTTCAATTTTTACACCTTCAAGTTGACTTGATAAATTTTGATTTTCACTTTTACCCTTATCAAGTTTCTTGGCCAACTTCTCACTCTCAAGGTACAAGGCAATGAAAGATGATTGAAAATCATCATCTTTATCACTACTACTTTCAATATCCGCCATTGTATCAATTGTGGGAGCATCCTTATGTTCAACAATTGAGGCCACAAAACCCTTGTGGGTTTCCTCATTCACTTGAGTCTCCTATCCGAATCACTTTCGGATTCCGAGGTCTCCTCATGTGTGGCATTCATAGCCTTCTTGGGCTTTTCCGAAGGACATACAATAAAGTAGTGTCCTCTCCCACCACAATTGAAACATTCTTTTTCCTTGTTTTTATTTTTCTTCTCTCTCTCACCATGAGATTCATGTCTTTTAGGGGCTTTATCACTAGATTCTCCCTTTCTATATTTTCTCATTTTATTAAACCTTTTAAATTTTTTTAAATAATTTTTAGCATTCATGGTCATTTTTTCACTTTGGAATTCTTCCATTATTGGTTCTTTTCTTTTTTTTAGTTGATGAGGGTTTAATGGAAGACTTCAAGGCAATTGGTTTTTCTTGTTGAGGTTCAAGGTTGAGTTCAAAGGTTTGCAATGATGTCACTAAGTCATCAATTTTCATTTGGGCAACATTAAGGTATTCCTCAATTGCCACCTTTTTAGATTCAAACCTCTTGGCCAGATTTCTTAGGATTTTTGTGCACACGATTTATAGTAGTTCGGTTAAACAACCTACATCCACTTTTGATACTCAACCCAACCTTGAGTTATCTCCAATTCACTAAGTGTTGGAATTACACTAACACAATAGAATATGACTTCCACATTTCCAATTGATTGAGACTTTCACCCAACTCCTATCCCACTATTTTTTATAGTGGTTCAAAAGAAACTCAGTCTCTTTAATCCACTTCACAATTAACAAATGATTTTTAAAGTAAAAATCTAAAACTACGAAGCACTTGCCTTTGAAGATCTTTGCAAATGTAGATGTGCTCCGTGAATCACTCCCAATGTGAGCTCGAACAATCCCGACGATCCTCCGTGAAGAGCAATCACAATCCTTGGGTGATTCTCTAGAAGATTGGGTTCTCAATCTCTATCCTAAAGGATTTGGCTTAATCGTTCTCTCTTAATCACAATCTTTACCTATTGGATACTTAAATGATTTTCTTTTGATTTGCCAAGAGAGAATAAGTCTAAGATTTTGCTTTTGATACTTGGGAGATTTTCTCACTGGTAGATGGCACAATTAAATGTTATTCACTCATCTACCAACTCCCAATTTGTATTTATAGACAACACTAATAATTTTGTAAGACAGAAACACACGATCGATCGTGTACAGGCGATCGATCGTCCGTGCTTGAAATCCTTTCCACCAACCCGACCGTTGAGCATCTAATGCACAGTAACAACTCTAAAACGGTAACCTCACGATGGATCATGCCACACGAATGATAGTCCATGTTTCTGGCAACTGATCATGGGTTGGTGAATATATTGACCTGAGACTGACTGTGTCTTCTAGTGTTAAGTCTCCTCCAGGCCCAGGGTGATTGATCGTGATGCCGATCTGTTTCTGCCCTCTACTCATGATCGATCTCATACCCAATTGATTGCGTGATACCAAGTTTTCCATGCTTTGTAGTCCAACCTATGTTCTGTCTCAGCAATATATCGCCCATATGATTGATTCATCAAGGTTCCAGACGATCGATCGTGGGCACCCGATTGTATTGTCTTGAGACCACATGAGTTTGACAGTCATGTTCAACCAGAACCCCCAACATTCTACACGACATATCACAAGACTACGATTGGTTGTATGCTATCCTTGGCGACTGATCGTTTGACACGATGTGTTGTCCTGGCAGTGAATTCATATTTCCAAGTTGGGTTCCAATTCATTGTCAAACACATTTTAGGCTTGATTAATTATCCAGATATGATCTCTAAGCCTAGGCATGGTCCACCTAAGGTATGGGTACCACCTAAGGTCATCTATATTTACTTACCATTAGTGATTGCCATACACATTGATCCGTTGAATATTCACACTTCAACGAACGCTTGATATCTTGAACCTTGAGCTTCTCTCTTCAAGGCATTGCTTCACCTAAGTCACGAACTTGACAAACAGGTGACTCAGCAAGCTGGGGCACTAATATATTTGATTACCTTGATTATTTTTTAGAATTCTTATGATATTCAAACATGCTACATGTATGTGCTCTGTTTTCTTCACTGGGGTTGGAGCTCATGCCCCTTATATTATAGGATTTCTCCAGGAGTTAGATCAAGGTGAAGCTTAGACACAAACTTAGGATTTCTGGAGCTGCTACAACAAAGTCTTAGATCGTTTATAATTTTATTTAAAGACCATTTGTTTTGGTTTACGATTTTTTTCAGACAAATGGAGTGTCATTTGAGGATTTGGATTTGGATTTGATTATAGTTTTAAGACTTCTTAATTATGCCTTGGGTGTGAGATTAGTTATTAATTCTCATTTAGAAATTATTTTGGTTTAGTTGTGGGTGGCTTGATAATCTCATACCTGTTGAATGGCAAGTTTAATGTGGGAATAATGAAATTTTCATTCATAGCTTTTATAATTGTTTATCTTCAACAACTCTTCATAATTATTGAAAAAAAAAAATGGAGCCATGGTTTGGACATTCCCATATTAGATTGGTGTTTTCAACTCTTGTAATGCCCTATTTGCTCTTCGGATGGGCGGGGTTTTACAGTATGGTAGTAAAGAAAGGTTCAACTCTACGACTGTGAGTAGGGCCAATGTTAGAGAAGTTGAATCTTTTTTATTCCCTTAGGTTGAGTGGGGTACAAACCCTTCCTATGATAAAGGATTAAATTTTTTGTTGTGTGAGTTAGTTAGCCTTCTGTTTGGCTACTATTTCGGTCCTTGCATATTTGTAAGATTGATTAATTTTGGTTTTGCAAGAAATGGGGCCATATATCCAGTAAGTGCACACACCAGCTTCGGCAGATAGCCAATCCATCTAGGGTAGACCTATATGCATATTTGTGAGACTGATTAAATTTAGTTGGGTAGCTTATTTACCCCCGTGCTTGGTTGCTATTAGAATTCCTGCATATTTGTGAGACTGATTGGTGGAGGCATCAGACATAATAGACTATTGATAAAATTGACTTGGCTTTTATGACCCAAATTGCCTTAGGTATTCATTAATGTATTCCGTCTAATAAACCTGAACACTTTGTTAGCCCAAGCCCAAATATTACCAGGCCTGACCCAAATTGCAATAAGTTCCATGAAGCCCAATTAGCCCTAATTGAACATAGTAAATCAATTGGTGCCCAAGATCCACATCCACAAGTCCAAAAGCCAACCCAATTGAGCCAAAATTTACCTAAGATCATTACATATGGGTCTTATAGGTCAAATTCACTAAATCAGTACCAATTGGCTTTTTTTTTTTGCTACCTTAAACCGATCCAAAACTTTTTCATACGGGATTATAGTCCACATGCTTAGAAAGGAGAGGATTTGACAAATAAAGTAGGTAGAAAAAGGAGATCGAAAGAGTAAGCGGAAAAAGGAGGTGGAAAGAGTAGGTGCAATTGGCCTCCTTACTTTTTTTTTTTTCTTTATTGCCTTTTAGGATTTAATCTTGTTCATTTAATAAGCCATGTGGCATTTTGTAGGGTTAAGATAGAATAGTCAAAATTAGACTACATTCTATCTTAAGTAGGTTGCTTATTTTAGGACTTTCTTAGAGAGGCAAGGCCAATTTGGTCTTTTTACACGTTTTCACAATTGAATAAGATTATTTTGAGAAAAAACTATTGGAATTGTCTTCTAGATTCACGTTGGGCTTCGGCCCTTAGTGAAAGCCAAGTCCTTGGACTGAGACAAACTCTATCTTTTAAGTAAGTACCAATGTTTATCTGAACTCAATTAATTCATTGGTTTTCATAGATTAGGTGCATGCTTCATTCGAATTCATCATATTCTCTTTAGATTTTACTTCAGCTATTCTATAACATATTGAATTGAAAGTGGCCTAATCTCATGAAATCCTTAGACTAATTCGAATTCCTTGGAAACTTGTTCAATCGGTGGGAATATTGTTTGAGCAATTTCTCACCAAAGAAAACCCTTTTACGAACCATGATCAGCTGCATTGGGTCTTTCAGAGACCATACTCTGAAACAATAAGTCTAGAGGAGAATTCTCACAAATTCAACCCTAGGCCTGCATCAGTTGGCCATCAAAGCTTCATATTGCCTCTCACTGCAATCGGAACAAGATTCTTGAGAAATCGACTTCGTTTGCTGAAATTGATTTTTTTTTCACACGTTGTTGATTCAAGTATTGTTTTACTTGTGCTTTAAATAGTTTTTTTGATTGTTAAATCTAACTCGGACAATACTTCTATGAGCCAGTATTCTAAACGAGAATTCTAACATAACCCTACAAATTTTATTATCTTACAGAATTTTTTGGGAATAGAAAATTCAGAGAAAAAAACTCAAAAAATTCCAAGCACCAAATTAGGAATAATTTAAATATATCTCAACATTGGTGAGTGTGAGAGTCCCCCAATGTAGACCCACTGTTGCTAGGATGTGGACCCCATGAGTGAGGCTGGGTAGGCGATAGGAACGTGGGAGTCTAGAAGTGATTTTGGGGGTTGTGGCAATAGTGGTGTGCAGGGTAAGTTGCACCAAGGGAGCAAGATAAGTAGTGTTGGACGAAGGGAACACGTCTATCACTGGCCTATAGTGACATGGTTCAATGCGGCATCGATGCGTATGTTGTTGGTCTCATAAACACCATGGATGAGTAAGTCTCTCACGTGTGCATATCATGGATGGGTAGTCTCTTACGGGTGTATGAGTATTGTGTGTGATAGCACTCGGGGATAGAGTTGCCCTCATGCTAGTAATGTAATGATACATGGAGGGTGGGACGTCCAAGTATGCAGGATAAGTCATGTTGGACGTGCTGGGGGTCAAAATGTTGTGTAGCCACAACTACATAATGGTTCAAGATAAAGGAGGACTTGGAACCACGATTTGACAATTGGATGGCATGGCCCAATGCATATCATGCAATTCATTTTCATACATGGACATGGGTGTGTGTGTAGCATATTTTATTTCCTCACTGGGCTTGCCTATGCTCGCCTTGCAATTTCAAGACACGTAGCGGCAGTGGGTCCGAGGGACCCCATGGATGAGCATAGGAGCATCATGATATGAAGACTCCTCTCTTTATTTGTATTTTGTTTCAGCGTGGAATGTTATCACATGTATTATTATGTCGAAACCTTGTGTATGATGTTTAAGGGTCATCAAATTTATGTGTCTAACTCTATGGACATGGACTCTGTGTTTTATTTGAAAAATTTAGTATGATTAGAATGGGAGTGGCTTGGATATTAAGCTGAAATTATGGGATGGGAATCAATGAGTAGAACTCCCACGGACCCAAAAGGACTTAGAGACCATGGGGGTCACCTCTCACATGTTCTTTCCACGCTACTTCAGAGTTATAAGTGCTAGATTAAGAATTTAAAAAAAAAAAAAAAATTAGTTGCGTGTCCCGGGGTTGGGCTGTGAAACTATGTATATGTGTTGTTTCTCTTAACTAGGTTAGTTAGCTCATTTTTTTACGATTTCAAGAACATTGTCCTGAGGAGGGTATAGACGAACCTCTATTGCTGACATAGGGGTGAAACCTCCAGGATTCCCAATTAGAAGGGAACTCATTTTATATATTAGAGAAATATTTTGTGGGATTATAATAATTTTTCGTTTATTTGAATCTTTGTTGGACATGTAATAAAATATCTATGTTTTCGTTTAAGATCTCTGATGTTTGGTGTATGTTATGAAAGTGACCTCAACATTCAATGACAGAGTACCACGTAACATAAGTATGTCCTAGAGGGGGTGGGGGGTGGGGGTGGCGTGAATAAGACGATCAACCTATTGTTCGCGGAAGCTCAAATCTAATTGGTTTCTTTACTAAGTTGGTCCAACTGAATTAATTGTTTAATCCTCCAAACTTATCTAATACGAAACACCGATTAATTCTTTTAACAATTAAGCTTGATCACAACACACGTAAGCAATTTATCACTTATAAATCAGAGTTTAACACAACAACAATTAATATAAAAAATATTGATCTATTTGCACAAATACTAAAACTCTTGTGCAAATAAGATATAAACAATATATACATATATATATATATATATATTATATTTATTTATTTATACAGTGATATTGATTTGCTTAGTTGATCATTTGATAAATCCAGAAGATTTATAAATTTAATCCTTTACAAGATCCGTTCTGGTATCAAGATGAATATCCAATTTCAGATTTATGAATATTCAAATCAATGTCAGTTCGGAAGTCTGAACAAGTATGTTCGAAACTCTGAACCTATCTTGAATTTTTACCTCTTTCAGTTTATCAGATGATCAACATTTGCATGCACAATGTATTCACAAGTTATATTTCAAACATGCAATATATTATGTAGTGGTGATGATAAAATAAACAAGAAAGCAAACCACACAATCACAATCACCACAACACGAGATTTATAGTGGTTCCCAATGACCTACATCCACTTGCAAACTCTCCCAACCTTGGGATATCGAACTAACTCCACTAATTATCAACCGATCCATCTGGGTCTACAGACTTGACTCACAACAAGTCCTCACTGAACAATTCACCCGAGTTGCTCACTCACCTTGACTCTACCTGAGTCAACCCAAGACTCTACTCGAGTCTTACAAACATAAACTCTACCCGAGTCAATACAAACACAAGTCTCACCTCAACAGACTCCACATGAGTCTTTGCCACAAAGTACTCGCCGACTTTGCCAATGCCAAATTCCAATCCGCAGGTCATAGCCACACCAATCAGTGAACTAGTCAAATGCTTCCTCCACAACACCACGTCCTTGTTGCATATGATATACCGATCACAACACTCAACCAAGGATATGAGGAAGGGTTTCTGTAGATCTAGTACTATCACAAGTGTCCCTATATCACACACTCACTGATTTTTCCAATCACTTATCAAACTAGAGCCTCACACTCACTTTCTAATCTGTTAAGATCGAAGTGATGGATATTACTATAACTTTCAAAAGATTCACAAGTTTGGGCTCAATAGTCTCTCAAACAGAATTCACAATTCTAACTGCACAGAGCTTTCTATGACGTAAAGTCATTTTTCACCAACTACACTACTGGTATTTATAGACTGCTCAACTCGTCAATTCAGAACTCTGAACTATACCCGTTGAGAACTCTGAACCAACGGCTACTGCACATAGTCAACTTTGTGCCAACCCGACAAATCTATCTTCATTCCAAATTCACATTCCCACATGTATATTCCAGTGTGTCATACAGCTTGTGACACGCTCCAGCGGCTACATTTTCAAACTCTTACAAGTCATCAAGATTTGAATCCCTTTTTCCATTGCAAGCACTTTAGAGATAATTTAAAAGTCCGAATCTCACCAACTCAGAGTTTTAAATCCACAAGGGACTTAGTCCATAGGTTTGTTCACACTGTGTTCCATTCAAACGTTTGAATCACACCATTCAGAAATCTGAACGCATACTTTTCACATTTTCACAAACCTTACTTATGGACTTTCCATCTTAGAATTATCTACTTCATATAATCCACCTATATGAGTCCAATTCAAAGTCCATTCCTAGTATGAGATCAGTCCGGGGTCACCTAATCTATTAGGTCCTTTTACCTGCCTTGGTTGGCCTTCCAATTGATTCACCGCTCATGTTGCTGCTCTGCCATCAAAGACTTCACCGTATATGGCCCTCACACTTCTAGAGGCACACAAGGACACCCAACATAGACTTTTGGACACCGAAATTGATAATTGAGAACACATGTTCAACTGTGGCTCTAACATGTTATGCATTTGAATCCATGTGTGGACTTGGACAGCCATATGTGAGTTTTGTTGACCGGAATTCTATCGAGTTACGGTACGACTTCCGGTGGATGGTGGAAATTAGAAACGAAGGTAGGTTTCCCTTGTGTGAGAATAGTAAAAAAAAATGTATCGCATCCCCTGGGCCCATGGCGAGGTGGGACATGGCACATCGAGGCCCATCAAACTTTTAGGCCAATTTATTTTGTAAATTGAAAATATAATCGTATATATTGAAAATAGACATCAAATATTTTTTAAGAAAATCTCCCAACTTTTACTATTAATGTAACAACTCGACCCACCTAGCTTATTTTGTCTATTTTTGGCTCTGACCCGCACGGTTTTGTCCCCCCTTGGGCTCCGACCCATCTCCAAGAAAACCTCATATGCTAGACGGGGAGGGCATTCCTCATATATTTAGGATCCAGACACTCATCCGAGGCGATGTGGGAATATTTTGCGCCTAGCACCACTAGCACGCGCATTTGGCTCGGACTATCCATCCGTCACAATGCACGTCTATCACAATCCCCCCACCAGGAACTAGAGCCGTTATCGACTCTGATACCATTTTGTATCGACTTAGCCCATCTAGTATATTTTTGTCTGCTTTGGATTTTGACCAGAACTGTTTTGTCTCTCTTAGGACTCCGACCCATTTTCGAGAACATCGTCATATGCTAGATGGGGAGAGCGTTCCTCATATATCCAAGATCCAAGGCGATGTGGGACAATTTTGTGCCTAACACTGCCAACATGCGTATTTGGCTTCGACCAATGCATCCGTCACAATGCATTTGGCTTCGACGGAGGCGTCCATCACAATTAAGATCAAGTGGTTTTGAATTTAAATTTTAATTGTTGATAGGTCTTTAAATATATTTTCAAATTTATACAATTATATTTTCAATTACAAAATAAAAATAAAGAATAAAAGTAGTGTCGAGTACAAAATAAATGAGATTTAATTAGCTTGCTCTACCTTTAATTTCAAAACCTCTATACACTCCGGACAAACTCATACCCTTTTTAGATATAAAAGAGTTTGGACCTTTTTTTTTTCGAACGAAGCTGTAGCGAACCCGCTCGGGAGGAGGCCTACTCTCACCCCCAACCGAGTGAGGGGCGTTTGCATCGCATCCGACCTGACCAAAAATAGTGCGAGAAGAGGACGAAGGCGTATTGAATTTGAGATTTGGGAGGGCGAAAGTAAAGAAATAAAAACGCAATTCACGCTGACATATGCGTGTGGGAACGACATCCTTCCACCGTCACTCGCTCTTCTTCTCAATCCCATTTGGCCGAAACCTCTAAACCTCTTTCTATCCCATCAAATCCCATTCCTCTCGAAGACCCTTCTTCTTCTCTCCCTTCTCAACACCCTCTTTCCCCTTTCTCTCCCCACTCTCGCCCTCCCCTAATCATGGATTTTGATACCCAACTTCAGCAACAGCAGCAGCAACAACAGCAGCAGCAACAGCAGTATCTACTGTCACAACAACAACCTCAGGATTACCAATCCCACCAGCAGCAGCCGCAGCAGCAGCAGGCCTCATCCCAGCTCTACGATCCGTCTGCCCAAAACCCACAAACCTACGAGTATGATCCGTCCGCCCAAGCCTACTACCCGGGTTATGCCCAATCTAGTTATCCTCAGCCCGGCGTTTCCCAACCCCAATACCAGCCCCAATATCAGCCCCCGCAACAGCAGCAGCAGCAGCAACCCTACGCTTACTACCCTCCAGAATACGCTGCTGCTGCTTATCAACAGCCTGCGCAACCTGACCCCAACAATGTGCAGTCTATTCCTCTGGATGCAACTCAGATGGGTGCATCGGCAGCTGTGCCCGTTCTGCCCAATGTGCAGGGTCAGAACCCATTTTACCCTCCAGAGCAGCATGTTCAGCCGCAACAGAATGCATATTATCCCCAGGAGCAGCAAGCAGGCTATGATGTGCCGCCGGGGCTCAATCCTGCCGCTGCAGCTGCAGTTGCAGCGCTATCACAGCTGACCCAGTTTGCGGGGAAGATGGATGCTGCAGAAAGGGCAATGGCTATGCAGGAGAGGCAGCATTGGCAGGCAGGCAATGGAGCGTTTGGGCAAATGCCCCCAGGGCAGCACCCTGTTCCTCATGGTGCTGTCAATTTTCGTCAACCGGTAAGGGATTCTTGGACATTCTTTTCTTTTGGGTTCCTTTCTTTCCCTGCTTGTCAAATTATGCTTTGTGCTTTTTCTCCTTGTTTCTGTTTGTAAGATTCTGACTCTCTTTTTATTTCATATTTCTTTCATTATATTGCTCATTTTAAGTTGTAAATTTTCAACTTCCTCTTCTTTCATTTGTTATTTCTAGTTACTTTCAATTGTTTTCTACATTGTTGTTATTTTGTCCTATAATTGCAGTACTTGACATTCTTGCTGCTTATAATTCATCTTTTATTTCTTAGATATTTAGTTTATCCATTTAGTGCTGTTTTCTGGTATCCTTCAAATGATTTACCATGAAAACTTAGCAAACAAAGACATCTTCAACACTTCTTGAAGTTCCAGAGATTATGTCAATACCTTTTTTGGTATTTTGACCATATTTTCTTGTTACAGTTTCCTCTCTGAACAAGGAAAATTGGCTGGAAAATGTTGTTCATCTGTCAAGAATTTTTTTTGAAAGTGGCCTTAGGCAAAGAAAAGATTATCAGTTTTCCTCTGTAAAATTTTTTAATTTCTCTCCATCCAAAAGTTCAACCATGGAAAATGTAGAGAGCTTTATTCCCACTCATACGGAATTCATGGAATGGAAATTGACAAAAAAAACCTTATATATCTTTCTTTTAATTTTTAATCCTCATTCAAGCTGTGTCTGTTTGTGGATGTGGTCATTGGGCCATAACTTGAAATATATTTATTTTTATTTATTTGGTCTTTGTGCCTTATGTATCTGAATAAATAGGTTGTAAGCCCATTAGGGCAGCAACACATAATTGAATGAATTGAAAATTTTGAGATCTTCGCAATCTTGGTGCGATTGATTTTATGGAGAGATTCCTTTGGCATGAGGCCCCTCTTTTGGCGTGAAGCCCGGCGTGAGGCCATCCTTCCATCTTCTTCAGGTATTTCTTCTATCTTCTTCCTCTTCTCTCCTTCTTCCACATCCTCTTTGTTTTCCTTTTGATTTCACAAACCAAACAGCCCTTTCCAGTTGCCATAAGCTCAAAAGTCCCTTCTTTCCCATCTTACCATCGCCAGAACCTTCCCCAAACCCCTTTACTGTTTTCGTTTCCCTCTCCTAACCCAATTCTGGTTTTTGTCCAGCCCCAAACTCCTTAATACAGCCTTCGATCCCTCATCCTTAGCCCCTTTACACACTGCTGCAACGTTTTCTAACCCATTACCATACTGCCGCCAGTCTCTCTTTAGACCTGCCGCAAGTCTAGAATCCCTCCCTAGCCCCTTCGCCATCTCTTGTAGCCTTCCTACAGCCATCACCTTGCCCCTTGTTGACTTCCGCCTCCCCTTTCTTGGATTTACTGGCTGCCACAATCCTAATACCCATTGTCAGTCCTTGTTTATTTCTGTAAGCCCACCTGCCTTTGCCGTAAGCCTTTTTTTTCCTCTCTATTGCATCAACCCTTCCTCCTTTCTTTATTTACTCATTTAAAACCATATGCTACCTGACATAATATCCAGATCATAAATTCATATGGCCCTTTTGGTTAAAACCATTCCATCCCTTTTTATTTAATCTTTCATGTAATTGTTTATATTAGATTCGTAGGATATTTGCATGATTTTGTGTGGTGATTTGATATTAATTAATTGCATATATTAATTGATATTTAATTTCAGCTCATTTAGATTTAGGGTGCATTAATTTCATCCCCTTTTAATTTTTAGGGAACCATAGTAGGCATTTAGGATTACCATATCACTTGTCCTGCATCAGCAATACTCAATTAAAAGTTATAATTATTATATAATATATTGTGCATGTATGTAATACATGATGCCATAAGGACACGAATCCATGGATCTACATTTTTTTGACCATTAAAGGATTTGTTAACAACCATAAAGCATGCCAAGTAACCAAATGCTCTCCCTATTCTACTTTTTGTTGCGTATTGTGCATGAAAACCTCTTGATAAGTGCTTCCTCGGTTTTTGCCATAGGAGCAAGCCCTCATCATATCATTCCACCAAAAAAAAGACGTCCTCCTTTAATGTTGCTTTTAGGGTTTTTGCTATGATGCCTTCACATGCTTAATCTCCTCCTCTATTATGGTCCTCTCTTCTAAGCCGCCATCCTTCACTCTCAACACATTCAATGCCCTCTCTTTTGATACCTTACTATTTGCTTTAGTGTATCTGTTGTTTGGATTCTAATGAATCCGAAACCCCTAACTTTTCTAATGGATCTCTAATTGAAATTTAGATGAAAGATGGTAACGAGGGATTTCATTCTTCCTAGTAGTTAGGAACATGATTAGCTAGGAAGCTGTAAATTTTTAAGGTGAAATAAGGAGACTTAGCTAGAAGCTCTAAAGGGTAAAAACAGAGGAGTAGAACTAAGTAGAAATTCATCATCTTGATATAAGGGAAGAACAAGAGGCGCTATCTAGATCTAAAACTAAAATGTGGCATGGTCTTGAAGTTTCTTTTCAGTGCAAGATTAGGGAGGAAGAAATTAAATGGATGTAGAGATCTAAAGTGTTATGGTTTAAAGAGAATGAAAAAAATATTAAGTATTTCCATGGTATTGAATCAGTCTATAGGAGAGTTATCCGTGTTTTTTCTTTAATGGATGGTGACTCCTAGTTTTCAATCCAAATATCTTTGATGTAGTCTTGTGCCATTTCTAAAATCGATATGGAGGGGATGATTAATGCTAATGTATTTGCCTTTCATTTGACGTGATTGGTCCCAAAGAGGAGATTTGGAGAAACCTTTTTTTTCTTTTATAATTTTTTGAAAGAGGGTTGACTTGAGAATGGACAAAGCTCTTGGCTTGGATGGTTTCTTAATGACTTCCTCCTTTCAAGATTTATAAAAGGGCTGAATATCATTGCTTTAAGGATTTTAACATTTGTGGAAAGCTTTTTAATAACATGGGGGTTCCTTTTACAGTTTCTATACCAATAAGGATCCCTTTTTTTTTTGCTTGGCAGGTTGACAGAGTAGGTTTGGCTACATAATAATTGACCAAATGCTTGTCTTTTAGGCTTTGGAGAGTCCTTAGTTGAATTATTTCCACATCTAAAGGTGTTTTTTGCTCTTGGCTGCCGAAAATAAATGGCGTGATTATGGGATTAAGTATCTTGATTCTAAGCATTAGTAAGTAAGTTTGAGGGGCAATCTATCCACTAGACTTGTGAAAGGCCTACAACTTGTGGATTGGATCTTTTGTGGTATATCATGAGATGAATAGGTTTGGTCTAAGATGGAGGCATTGGGTTGTGTGTTCATTTCTTCGGCTAACTATTTATTGATTATTGATGGTTTGTGAAAGGTTTCTTTGGGTCCTTTGATGGCTTGCACCAAAGACATGAAGAGCTTGGTGTGAACAATTAGCTTAGAGTAGACTTAGTAGAGGTGATGCAGGACAAGGGATAAGGTAACCCTAAATGCCTAAATTTGGTTCCTTAAATATTAAAAGGGATGAAAATAATGCACCATAAAACTATAATGGGCTGAAATTAAAGGCCAATTAATATATGCAATTAATTAATATGAGATTTACGACACATAATCATGCAAATATTTAGGATATAATGTGTAAATGGATTTAAATAGCTAATGATGGGCTGTAAAGAAAAAAGGTTTGGTTATTAAAGCCATTACTTAGGTACGCGTGGTCTTAGTTGAGTTCAATTGAAACCCAAAACAAAAATGGGATACGAAGGGACTGTATGGGTACGATGATAGATTTGGGAGGTAACAACGAGCAAGGGAGAGGAATATGGGCTTGCTTTAGGGAGAGGGGACCTTAGAAGGAGGAGGCGACAAGGCAGGGAGCCTTTTGGGGGAGAGGCAACAACCAAGAGTGGAGCGGAAGGGGTATGGGGGGTTATGGCAGTATGGAAGGTAAGGGGTCTCGGCTACAGATCTGGGCTCCAAACAGCGAGGCGGAAAGGGAGCGGAAAGGATTTGGCGAAGGCAACATAGGGGTTTTGGGTGAGGGACGAAAATTGTGGAAGGGGCTGTTTGGTTTGTGAAATCAAAAGGAAAGCAAAGAGGATGGGGAAGAAGAAGAGAAGAAGAGGATGGATAATACTTGGAGATGGAAGGATGGCCTCACGCCAAAAGGGTCTCACGCCACTGGAATCGCTCCAATTCTCAATCGCACAAGGTTTGTGAAAATTTCAAAATTTTATTCATTCAATCGTATGTGCCTTATGAAGGCTTATATCCTTATTTATACTGATAACTTACAATAGAAATTGACCAAAATACCCCAAGTACAAAAAAGGCTAAATTACCCCTGAATAATTAAATGAATCCCAAATAAACTAAAACTCTTAATTAAAATAAAAAAAAATACAATAATGCCAACAAAGTAAAAATAAAATACTAATTATGGAAACTGCTCCGTATCAAGAGTTTATGAAGTTGATTATTGTAAGTAAATCCTCTCTACTCTCTATGGCACAGTCTCTCTCAAAATTTTGTAATATTTTGTTTCCCTTTTTTAAATAATTTTTTTAAATTTTCGAAAAAGGATCCTTTCTCATTTTCTACATGTGCATGTGCTTATCGTCAATTTCTTGAAACAGTAATTGAAATTGTATAAAAAAAATATATGAGGATTACAAAGAATCAAGGACAACAAAAAATCAAGATGTGGTTGGACAATTTTCACATTTATGGTTGGGCGGGTTTTGTGTTATCAAGAAAGCTTATCATGTTGAAAGCAAAAATTAAGGAATGGTGCAAGTCCAATGGAGGATCGGTGAAGAAAAGAAAAGAGGCCACTAGGGTAGAGTTAGAGAGTTGGAACTGAATCGAGGAGGAGAGGGACTTGGATGAGGAGTTATTATCAAAGCGCCAATGCAAATGACTATTATGGCTAAAAGAGGGAGACAAGAACACAAAATTCTTTCATAAGCTGGCAAATGGGAGAAAAGCATGGAATAGCATCAAATCAGTGGTGGTAAATGAATGGTGATTAGTGGAAAAGGATGAGATTAGAGATGCAGTAAGACGACAGTTCATGGCCATATTTTGCCCGCCTCTAGATCAGTTGTAGCTACATCCCCCCTTCCCTGTCTTCCCCGACCCCTCCTTTTCCTCGCCTGTTTCTTCGCGACTGGATTTTCCCTCAGGTACTTCTCTTTCCCCCCCCTTTTTTTTTTCTTCCCCTTCTTTTCCTACTCCTAGCACACCCCGTGTTTTTCTCCTTCTTGTGGCTTTACAGGATGCCTGGATTAGCAGCATACGTTGGATCATCTCTTCGTTTCTCCCCACCTTCCTTCTTAGGCGTAGTGGCTGTCCCATCATCGACTTCAACAATCAAGTTGTGGCCTTTTCAGCAGCCTCTCAGCCAGATCCTCTTGCAGCACCTGCATTTCGATCACAGCCTCTTCGGGACCCTTTACAGTTTCATCCTTTTCTTCGGGCTTTCTTTGGCTCTTGGGGGGAATTCCTCTCCACCGCTATCTTGGTGCCTCTTCGATGCAGGCCCTGATGTTGAGCCTCTTTCAGCACCCATCTTCGATATTCGGCTTCATTCGTCACCCTTTGCACGACCTTTTGGTGGAGCGTCGCCTTGCCCCCTGCTCAGCCTGTTTCGACTTTCGACATTCCTTTGCGTTCGATGTTCCTTCGTCCCTTTATCCTGTTTCTTTCTGTCATTGTTATTGCTTCCATGATTGGTTTTGTTCTCCGTTACCTCATGTTGGTTTGCATTTGCCGAGTTCTCTTCGAGCTAGCCCCATCCCGGAGGTACCCTTTAGCCATTTTTCTCCTCCTACGAGACTCAGTTTAGTCTCACTAGACGAGAGTAGGGTGGGATGTCCAATCATGGATGGCATCTAGTTTAGAACGGTCAGCGAGGGGAAGGTGAAATGGTTAGAAAGAGAATTTTCGGAGCAAGAAATCTTTGCAGCCCTAGAAGATATTGAGGGTGACAAGGCTCTTGGTCCAGACGGTTTTAATTTCAAATTTATAAAAGCATGCTGGGAGGTGGTGGGGCCAGATTTCATCAAAGTCTTTAAAGAATTCTATGAAAATGGTGTCTTAAATAAAGGCCTTAAGAATTCTTTTGTCACCCTCATACCGAAAAAGGAAGGACTGTCAGAACTTGCCCACTTTAGACCAATCAGTCTAATCGGATGCATCTGTAAACTTATTGCAAAAGTTCTGGCTGGAAGGTTGAGAGAGATCCTAACAGAGATTATTGTGGAATCTCAAGGTGCATTTGTTGAGGATAGACAGATCTTAGATGGAGTACTAGTCGCAAACGAACTGACTCACATGCGCCTTAGAGATAAGAAGCCTGATTTGCTATTCAAAATAGACATGGAAAAGGTGTACAATTACGTTGATTGGTTTTTCGTGAGTTACTTTTTCGATAAAATGGGCTTCGGAGCTAAGTGGAAGAAGTGGATGAAATCCTGTGTAGAGGACACCACTTACTCCATTCTGGTCAACGGTTCACCAACCACACCCACAACAACCAATAGGGGCCTCAGGCAGGGAGACCCACTGTCCCCCTTCATCTTCACCCTAGTAGGAGAAGGACTGAGTAGATTGATTGACAAGGCTAGGGACCTAAGCTTAGTTAAATGATTTCAAGTCTCGGTTCAGGGCCCAATAGTAATGCACTTGCACTTTGAAGATGATACTTTGTTCTTTTGTGACCCATCTATAAAAGAAATTGCTGGATTTAAGGCAATACTCAGGTGCTTCGAGTTGGTGTCAGGGTTGCGAGTAAACTTGGGAAAGAGCACACTTATAGGAGTGGGGGTGGAGGAACAAATAGTTATGGGAATGGCGGATATGGTTGGTTGCTCCATGGGGACCCTGCCCTTCAAATACCTAGGGCTATCGATGGGCGGAAACCCAAGGTCGAAGTCCTTTTGGTCACCTGTTGTGGAAAAGGTGGAGAAGAGATTAGACGACTGGAGCAAAAAGTATCTTTCGTTAGGCGGGAGACTTAGTTTAATCATATTGGTACTAATGAACCTCCCTACCTATTACATGTCCATTTTCCAAATTCCAAAAGAAATTTAAGGGAAACTGGAACAATGCTTTAGGAGATTCCCATGGGGTGAGAAACAAGACAAAAAGAAGGTCCATCTGGTATCATGGCCTAACGTGACCAAACCCAAGGATGGAGGCGGCCTTGGTATAGCTCCCCTTCATTTAAGGAATCAAGTGATATTATGCAAGTGGAACTAGAGGTTTGGGAAAGAAAGGGTTGCATTATGGGCAAGAGTGTTCAAAACAAGATATGGGACAGGGGAGAGAGGCAGATGGACTCTAGGAGACAAAGTGGAAAGGGAGGGCTCCCAAATGTGAAAGTTGGTGGAATTGTGGAAGTTAGGAAAAGTTGAGGGCCGGGTGGGTAATGCTTTTAGAGACAATATAAGACGACTAGTGGGGAATTGAAATCGAATCCTCTTCTAAAAAGAGGTATGGCTAGGGAAAGACCCTTAAAGGATGTCTTTCCTAGATTGTACAAGGCGGCATGGGAGAAGGATGCAGTCGTGAGCGATTCTTATAGATTAGAGGGAGATCGAGCTTAATGGAATTTTGGCTTTAGAAGACACCTTAGAGGTTTTGAAAAGTAAAGTTTAGAAGGCTTGGGAATCCCTATTTATGGATTTTGCATTGTCCATTGAGGAGGAGGACGATATAATTTGGACAGAGGAATCCTCGAGAGTCTTCTCAGTTAGATCATTGATGGGGAGAATCAACAACCCATGCAACAAGACTTCACTCCTGGGATTTGCATGAAAGAACTTAGCACCCCTGAGAGTACAAGCCTTTTTATGGTGTACGCTACAAGGAAAGACACTTACCAGAGTAGAGCTAAAAAAGAGGGGTCTTCTCAATTCGGAAGATAACCTCCAATGTCCCCTATGCAGTCAAAATGAAGGAGGAGGTGGACCATTTGTTTCTAAAATGTCTGGTCACGGATCAACTTTGGAAAAACTTCCTCAACCTCATGGGAGTACCATTGGTGCTTGACAACACCTGTAGTGGGGTTATGCACTCATGGTCCATTACATGCCTCGGTCCTAAAAAGAAGATGGCATGGAATACTATTCCCGCAACAATCTTATGGACCATCTGGAAGGAGAGGAATGCCAGGATTCTTCAATCAAATGAGTTGGAAGCGGAGGAATTATTCCATAAAGCCAAATGGAGATTGTGCACTTGGCTTTCATCAGGGAAAGACTTCATGGGATCCAAGGTAGTGGACTTATACCAGTCATGGGAGGGACCCATGATGGAAACCCCTAAAAAAGCCAGGAAATCAGCTACCTGGGTGGCTCCTCAACAGGGGTGTTTCAAGTTCAACGTGGACGGAGCTGCGGGGGAAAAACCGGGACCGGCAGGAATTGGAGGAGTCCTTCGAGATCATACAGGGGAGCCTTTAGTCGTCTTCCTAGAAGCGATTGGAAGAAAAGATTCGAATGAGGCGGAACTGGTTAGCATTAGGAAAGCCTTGACTATTTGGAACACCTTAGGGTTAGGCAAACTGGTTATTGAAAGTGACTCGGCAAATGCAATCAAATGGGTATCCGGAGTGAAAAAAACCACCGTGGAAGTTGGTAACAGTGGTTAGGGAGATTAATGCACTATTTAAGGGGCGAGAAATCTCTTTCACCAAAGTCAGCAGATCGGACAACGGAGTTGCAAATTTCTTTGCAAAACAAAGAGTGGATTCACCAAGCCAGGGTGTCTACCATTTGTAATTCATCGGAATAGAACTTTTGGGGTTGGGATACTTTTTTCAGGATTATGTTTGTTGGTTTTGGTTATATGAGATATGGTAGGGGGGTAATTTTGTATCTTGGGCCCGTGGGTTCATCACTCCTGAACCAAAGACCCATATTCTCTTCTGTGTGCATCTTTTTCTTCTTTAATGAAATTTTAATTACCGCTAAAAAAAATGAAGGACAGCAAAAAATCAGTACAAGAGAGCCATAGTTAGTTTGCAACAATAGCGCTACATCTCTGCACACTTGTTTAGCCAAGACCGATTTGGCTGTGCCCATAGCATACTTGAATGCAATCTACCTACCTCTTTCCAATTGTCTGATGTCACCAATAATGGAGGTAAGATTCCAAGTTGTTTCATTTGCTCATGCAATAACGTTGGTTCATTCCTCCTTAATTTTTAGCATACCCTACTCTTGATCCCTCCACAATTCTAGTGCCCTCTTAATGCCTAGCAGTTCTTCCCTTACACTCAATAGGTTAAAAAACCCCCCCTTAAATTCCCCAATTTCATCTTGCAAAATTTCCTCACCCCTGCTGGCCCAGTTTTCCCATTGTAACCCCATAAAATTTACAAAAACCCTTCTGGGTAATCTTTGTCTTTCCACAACCTTCTCTTTTTCTCTTCTTATCCCTCATACTCCCTTCTCAAGAGTGATACATGTAATGGAAAGAATAACTTATCAAACTCCTTACTTAGTTGCAACCATTTGCTAGACTCAATTTCACTAATTCAAGCACTTCGTTAACACCCTTCTCTTTTCCTTTAGAAAATCCTTGCATTCCTCTCTTTCCAAACCGACCAAGGAATTATAGATGGGATCCACTTCCTAGCTATCTTTCTCTTTACTTTGAAAGGCTCACCATCCCACCCTTCCATCACCTCCCTAATAGAGTGATTAGAACCCAAGAGCAACCCATCATAAAAAGGAGATGTGTCCAAAAATCACTCACAATCTAGAAAATAAATCGATGACCAACTCCAATTCACCACAGAGTACAAATCGTTGTTGCATTGATAGTATTTATCTTCTTTTGCCTTAAATTAACTCTAGTGTAAACCTTACCCATTATCGCACACCAACAAAAAAAACATGGACCTAGGTTGGGGCCTTGGCCATCATCCAAGGGGGTTTTGACGCCAAAGCCACTTTAAGACGAGACCTTACTGAGAAATCACCCGGTGGGCGACCCAACCATACTAAAGATATTGTCTTTGTTCTGCTAATTTGAAACAACTCTCTAACCCTTTGCGGTGTAGTTCCATTTACTTCTTTAATTGATCCCTTCTTTTCATATATGCCATGTCATTTCATCCTCTATTTTCAATGTGAATTAGTTCATAACTAAAACCAATAAATATGGGCTTAAAGCTTGTCCTTGGGAATCATCTCCATTGGGAAAATTTACCATTGTACTATACACTATTCTTACACTAGTTGTTGCTTTTTCATACATATCATGTATAATTGATTGGGAATTTCATTAATCGGTTTGAATATTTGAAATTTTTTCATGTTGGTTGTAATGTAATGGCCCAGGTTAACAAAATAGTTATGGGAATAAGATGATATATGAATCGTACGATTTTACGATTTTCAATTCACGATTCATACCCGTAGACTAATTTCGATACGATTCGAGTTTGGTAACATTGGGTAAAATTGGAGAATGCCAT
The DNA here is from genome assembly GCA_022113865.1 of Chimonanthus praecox. NCBI lineage: Eukaryota > Viridiplantae > Streptophyta > Magnoliopsida > Laurales > Calycanthaceae > Chimonanthus > Chimonanthus praecox. Next base: position 44,589,326 of record CM039089.1, on the reverse strand, counting down.
AGACTTAGAGCATTGGGAATATTTGTAAAATTTCATGCTCACAAGGTGTGTGATAATATGTTTGAGTGAATGTTGCCTTGTGCACATTCCAATGCATAGTTAGGTAAGGTTATGGTTTGACCTCTTTATGCCTGTGTGATTGATGTGAATATATTGTATCAGATACATATGTATGAGTTTCCTAAGTTTCCTATGATTAAATGTTTACTATAATTGAAAATTCATACATTTGTGATGTGTTAAACTATGATAGAATTTATGATAAATCAAGATTGCCCAAGATGTGTAATATAGGGTCTTGATAACTTCCCATACTTGTGTATGGTTATGAGTAATGTATGTATCAAATGAATTCTCATGATTGTGATTGGAATTCTTAGATGGGTAACTCATATAATAAGCATGATGCATGTGTTTTAATGCCATGCTTGGATTTTGTGATGACGTGTACATCACTAGTGAGTACCTATGTTGATAATGGTTGTGGTGGATTGACCTAACCATGTATAGAACGAATTTCCATGATTTGAAGAGTAACTTGGTAAATGGTTAGACTAAGTGATATGGTGAGTTAAGGTCAAATATCTTAGAACCCAAGGGGGTTAACTTGTGCTACAATAGGAATGGGCTAGCATGATTGAGAATGCATGGAATGCAATGTAAATGCTAAGAAAGCCTTGTTTGATCTCTCCAAAGTAAAAGTATGACCACTCCCCAATGTCAATCCAAATGTGAAAATGATGAATTACGGTTGATCTGATCCACTATGTGGTACGTAGGCAACTGAGAGCATTGTGCTTCAGCTCGATCAAAAGACGCATTGTGTTATCCATTTATATTAAGGAGGATGTAAGATGTTGAACAAATGTGAAGGGTAGAAAGGGATTGGTGGGATCTACCTTCTCTAATATGACCCTAATGCTAGATGTTGGATCCCTCGAAGGCGGCCTGAAGAGTTTACGATACATTGGGAGTCCCGATATGATGAGACATATATGTTTGTTACTCGCGTAAAGCCTAGAGTGGCTAGAAAATTGTGAAAATTCTTAAGATGGACAGATGAGGACTTTTGCACTGAGATGTACATGGCTAGGTGACGCAGGACATGACAAAAAGGTGACCCTAAATGCCTAAATGCGATTATGATGTAACAAAAACTAATATAAGGCTGAAATTTAAATTTAAATTAATAATAACAAGTAGAATAATAAAATCTACCACAAATAATCAAGAAATTCCAGAGAATTCAATGTAAGTATTTAAATCACAATCCAAATCAAGTTATAACTCAAAATAGAAGGCCTTTCAGAAGAAAGGAACTTATCAAATCTTACGCACACTTAGAACCACATCAAATTAGGACTGAAATGGAATTTAAATGGGTTTAAAGGGACTAATGGCAATTTGGTAATTAAAGAAGGTGGGATAAGTTAACAGGGGAGGTTTACGATGATGTTGGAAGAGAGGCTAGGAAGTTACGGAATTCACAAGGGGGAAATATGGGTTGCGGCAAGACTGATTAGGCTTGGGAAGGCTTACGGAAACAAGGAAGAGATTTGGGAGTGGACGTCGATGGCTGGAAAGGAAGATAAGAGGGTGGTGAAGGCTAAGAAAGGGGTTCGAAAGGTATGGGAATGGTCAGCAGGGATTATGGTTGCTGTTTGGGACTGTCTGGGAACTGTAGCAGCAGTAGGAGGGGTTTCTGGAGTGGTAGGGAGGCAGTATGAAGGGTGTAAGGGCTGGACGAAAGTAAAGGAAAAGATCTGGGGCAGCGGCAAAGGGGTTTGGGATTTTGGGAATCACGGTAGGTAAGGGAAGAATAAAAGGAAAGAAAAGAGAGGAAAGAAGAAGAAGAAGAAGAGAAGAGAAGAGATGAGGAGAGGAAGAGTACCTAGAGAATACGAGTCACAACTTCTCGCCAAACAAAACCAAGCTTTTCGCCAAACGCATTTCCGAAATTTGAAGAATTTTATTTCATCGTATATATCTGCCCAATGGGCTACAAGCTTTATATAAGGCTATCTCACTTACTAAAATAAACTAAAGCAGAAAATTACAAGATTGCCCTTGCTTAGAATAAAACTAGAAAAAAAAACAGGAAATAACCAAAATAGCAGGGGTGGTACCGCAAGGATGCACTGCATCAATCTCTCCAACTGAGAAAAACTAGGCCTCGAGTTCAAACAGATGAGAAGACACAAATCTTCTCACGCACGCGTCTTCCTAGTGTAGGGTCTTCATAGTGCAAAACACACACACGTGAGGTCTTCAATGTCAACGAAGTGAATCTTCATCAAGCCATACTGATGGGAGTTGGAGCGGCTCTCTTCTGTCGTCGCTGATAGACTCGGAAACCTGTTTTGTCATTGTTGTCATCTGTTGCTGTAGAAGAAGAAGACACCTCTGACGAAACAAAACTCGGATCTCTCTCTAGAAGGTCTTGATCAAGTTGTTGTAGCTCACTTTCTGTCGACCATGTGGCGTCTGTAATCGGTCTGTTTTTCCACTTCACAAGATACTTCTGATAACCTCCAGCACGTGTAGATACAACTTCCTCATCTAGAATAGATTCTATCTCATCTCTCGTAGGTGGCAAGGAAGGTAAAGTAGGTAAAGGTTGTGAAGGCTGAGAAGGTTCATGCTATGGGTCATGAAGTGGGTCAGGTAGGCTAGTAGAATGGTTAAGGGATTGATGTGATGATCCGCTTACAGGTGTAGTTGTTGGGCCTTGGAAAGAGTCTAAATATTCCACATTGAAAGTAGGACTAATACCCATATCAGATGGTATGTCTACAATGTATGCATTGGATCCAACTCGCCTCAAAATTTTGAAAGGCCCTGCATTACGAGCATGTAACTTTTTCATAGTTCCTTGTGGGAACCGCTCAGGTCTTATGCGGATCATCACATAATCACCCACATTAAATTCTTTGAATGTACGATGAATATCTGCAGCGGATTTATACACTTTATTGCTCATATTAATTTTTCTTTTAATTTCAACATGCAATTCATGTATGCGATATGCAAATGGTGATGCAGACTCAGATGGCCTATTTGACATAGACATGGGAATGAAATCTATAGGCTTCCTAGGCTTATAACCATGCATGATTTCAAAGGGACTCATACCTATAGATCTATTGATCGAACTATTATACGTGAACTCAACAATCGGTAGAACAACATCCCACGTTCGCGTATTCTCACCAACCAGATAACGCAACAGATTTCTTAGGCTACGATTAACTACCTCAGTCTGACCATCAGTCTGAGGATGATACACAAACGAAAACTGTAACCTAGTACCTATCATGTGCCGTAGGGTTTTCCAAAAATAACTCATGGACCTAACATCCCTATTTGACACAATCGTCTTTGGTAACCCATGTAGTCTCACTATTTCTTCGAAAAATATCTTGGCAATATTAGAAGCATTGGAGGTTTTAAACACGGAAGGAAATGGGCCATTTTAGAAAAACGGTCCACAACCATCAAAATGGAATCGTACTTCTTAGTAGTCTTCAGAAGTCTAGTACGAAATCCATACTGATATCCTGCCAAGGAGCATGAGGAACTGGCAAAGGCGTATACAATCCTGTGTTTTGCTTCCTTTGCTTTGCCAGTTGGTAAGTTCGACATTGCCCAATGATTTTAGCCATATCTCTCTTGAGACTAGGCCAATAAAACCTCTCTTCAACCAAGACAATCCCAAAATGTCCAGCCATACCTCCAGCATGTAACTCCCAAATAAGAAAATCACGCAGGGAAGTTCAGGGAATGCAGAGTTTATTTCCTTTAAACAATAAATTATCCACCATGAGAAACTCTTTATTACTCATTTCTTGGTCGCTCAAGAATGAAGCATACAACTCCCCAAAATCCAGGTATGTGGGATATTCATCCTTAAATTGTTCAAACCCGGTCACCTCTACACTCATGGAGTGTATTAGTGCAATCCTACGACTCAATGCATCAACTGGCTTGTTCTCAACCCCGGCCTTGTGTTTTAACACAAAAGTGTAGTCCTAAAGACATTGAACCCAATTGGCATGTCTTGAGTTAACTTTTTGTGGGAATTGAGATATCTCAAGGCCTCATGGTCCGAGAACCAAACGAATTCGTGTGGCAAAAGGTAGTGTCACCGATGACGGAGTGCTTGCCTAACCGCATAAAACTCTTTGTCATAGGTGGGATATCGCTGCTTGGCTTCATTCAATTTCTCACTAAAGTAAGCGACAGGATGTCCTTCCTGACTTAGGACTCCACCTATACCAACACCAGATGCATCACACGCAACTTCAAAGACTTTAGAGAAGTCTGGTAGTCGCATGACAAGAGCTTCGACCAAACGAGTCTTGATCTCCTGGAAAGCTTTCGAGGCTGCTTTAGTCTATTGGAACTCCCCTTTTTTAAGGCAATCCGTGATGAAACTAAACCCTCGAATAAACTGCCTATAGAAGGTAGCTAAGCCGTGAAAGCTTCGCACCTCATGTATATTCTGCGGTTCGGGCCAACTTACTATGGCCTTGATCTTTTCGGGGTCTGTTGACATACCTTCAGATGAAACTATAAACCCTAAGAAGATAACCCTATTAGACATGAATGTGCATTTCTTCAGGTTTGCGTATAATTTTTCAGTCTGAAGAACCTCACAGACTAACCTTAGATGCTGCAAATGTTGTTCCTGGGAGGTACTATAGATAAGAATGTCATCAAAATATACTACCAAGAACTTACCCATAATAGGTCTCAACACTTGAGTCATCACCCGCATAAATGTACTGGGAGTGTTAGTCAAACCAAAAGGCATAACCATCCACTCATACAGACCATCCTTCGTCTTGAGGGCTGTCTTCCATTCATCTCCTGGTCTAATGCTGATTTGATGATACCTACTATTGAGGTCAATTTTCAAAAAGATAGTAGCACGGGCCATCATGTCAAGCATGTTATCGAGACGTGGGATTAGAAACCTATACTTGACAGTGATCTTATTAATAGCCCTGCTATCTATACACATGCGCTAGGTGCCATCTTTCTTGGGTGTCAGGAGGGCTGTCACAGTGCATGGGCTTAAACTCTCCTTGATGAATTCCTTTTGTAGAAGCTCATCTACTTGACGCTTCAACTCTTCATGCTCCTTAGGGTTCATCCTATAATGAGGCAAATTTGGCAAAGTCGCCACAGGGACAAGATCTATGGCATGTTGTATGTCCCTCATGGGAGGTAGTTCATTTGGCAAATCAGATGGGAATACATCTTGAAATTCTTTAAAGATTGGAACTACAACCTTAGGCAACTTAGTACCAACCTCAGGAGAGGTCTCTCTCAACACTAGGGCATACACAACCGAAGTTTCACTAGTCTCTCTTTCGAATTCTTTAGCAGCAATGATATGTAGAGACTTCGACTGGGTCTTTGATGGGGTTTTCGGTTTTTCCCTCTTTGTGCCATCCTGTTTTGAGTGAGGGGGCCTGGGTTGCATAGGGAGGAGTTTGATTTTTCTACCATTATGCTCAAAGCTACACGTGTTCGCTTGATCGAACAGTGTCACATCATGATCAAACAACCAAGGACGACCCAAAATAATGTGTCCTACGCTCATAGGGATTACATCACACTACATAGTGTCCTGATAGGTGAGGATCTGAATGGGCACGGGGCACCGTTGAATGATCGGGATTGACGTGTCATTGACCCACGCAACTCGATGTGGATTAGGATGAGGTTCAGACTTCAAACCCAATCGAGCAACCGCGCTGGTGGATACGACATTTGCAGAACTTCCACTATCCACAATTAATTTGCAAGATTTCCCACCACATTTAATGTAAGTGTGGAAAATGGCTGTGCGCTTCCAATCTTCTGAGGGTTGAGATCGAGAAAAGACACATCTAACTACTGCAAGAAAGTTTGTATCGATCTCCTCATCAAGTTCTTCATCACTCAAAGGATATTCACCCTGAAATTGAGCTTCTATGTCATCTTCACGAACAATCTCTTCAATGGGTGGTTCTACCAACAAAAGGGCTCTTTCCTGGTTCCTGGTCTTAGTAGGACATTCACGAGCGAAATGCCCGTATCCCTGACAGTAGTAACACTGAGGATCATTCCTAAAAGAGCTCGCACCAGAAGCTCCCTTAAAACTTGCATCCTTGTTCTTGGATGGAGTACTGGTAGCTTGTTTGGGGTGACTCACCGTATTCTGCCGAGATCCTTGCGGATTAGGCCTAGAATTGGCACCCCGGGAGTCAAAATGCATTGGAGGATTTGGTTTAAAGTAACCTTTTAAACCTTGGACTATTTGGTAACCACCCCATGTAAGATAAGCTCACGCTGGAATTCAGGACGAAGACCTACTCTAAACGTAGAAAGGGTTTGGCTGGGGTCCTCATCCAGCTCGCATCTCATAAGGAACTCATCAAACTTCTCAATGTACTCATCAATGGTTTGGTTGCCCTGACGTAGAGAGTTCCATTGGTCAATGAGTTTTTGCTTGTATCCAGAGGGATATACTTTTCTTTCAACTGTTCTTTCATCTCATCCCAATGCAGATTGACGGGTTCAACTCCTTGCCTCCGGAGTTTATGTTCTACTGTGGTCTAGAAAAGCCGAGCTTGTCCTACCAACTTCATTTTGGCAAAACGGACCCTACGAGATTCCGACATATCATGCCACTCAAAGTAGAGATCTATGTCTGACAACCAATCTGAGAAAACCTTAGGGTCTGCTCGTCCCTTAAATTCAGGGGCTTCTAATCGCACGTTCTTCAAGGCACGTTCCTCATGGTTGATGGGTTCCTGATGCCTGTGTGGTTGTTGGAATCTACCGTGATCAAATCCGCGGCCTCTATGGTCTCTATTCCTAAAATTCTCATTACCCTTATGAACTGACCCATTTTCATCATTCTTGGGGGTTTCAAGGACTTCAATCCGATTTCTCAAGTCGGTCATGTTAGTATCTAAGGTATCTTGACCTCTCTTAAGGTTAGTGAGCCGGGCATCTAATTGGGCAAATGCCTGAGTAAACCAAACTGGGGCTTGATCTCCTGACATTTCGCTGGATAGTTCGGACTTTTTCTGATAGGTAACTCCACTCCTAGTGGTCATGCACGGGTACGGACTAGTGTTCCTTTAGACTCACAAATATAGGGATGAATTCTGACTATATGCTATGACCTAAAGTCTATATGCAATGAATGAATTTTTTTTTTAAAAAATAAGATGCAACGTAAGACCGTGGGTGTTTAAGGAAACAATCCAACCTTGCTCTGATACCAAATTTGATGCAGGACAAGACAAAACGATGACCCTAAATGCGATTATGATGGAACAAGAAATTAATATGAGGCTGAAATTAAAATTAAAATTAATAATAACAAGTAGAATAATAAAATCTACCACAAATAATCAAGAAAATTCAGAGAATTCAATGTAAGTATTTAAATCACAATCCAAATCAAGTTATAACTCAAAATAGAAGGCCTTTCAGAAGAAAGGAGCTTATCAGATCTTACGCACACTTAGAACCACATCAAATTAGGACTGAAATGGAATTTAAAGGGACTAATGGAAATTTGGTAATTAAAGAAGGTGGGATAAGTTAACAGGGGAGGTTTACGGTGATGTTGGAAGAGAGGCTAGGAATTTACGAAAGTCACAAGGGGGAAATATGGGTTGCGGCAAGACTGATTAGGCTTGGGAAGGCTTACGGAAACAAGGAAGAGATTTGGGAGTGGACGTTAATGGCTGGAAAGGAAGATAAGAGGGTGGTGAAGGCTAAGAAAGGGGTCCAAAAGGTATGGGAATGGTCAGCAGGGATTATGGTTGCTGTTTGGGACTGTCTGGGAACTGTAGCAGCAGTAGGAGGGGTCTCTGGAGTGGTAGGGACGCAGTATGAAGGGTGTAAAGGCTGGACGAAAGTAAAGGAAAAGATCTGGGGCAACGGCAAAGGGGTTTGGGATTTTGGGAATCATGGTAGGTAAGGGAAGAATAAAAGGAAAGAAAAGAGAGGAAAGAAGAAGAAGAAGAAGAAGAGAAGAGAAGAGATGAGGAGAGGAAGAGTACCTGGAGAATGCGAGTCACGGCTTCTCGCCAAACAAAACCAAGCTTCTTGCCAAAGGGATTTCCGAAATCTGGAGATTTTTATTTCATCGTATATATTTGTCCAAAGGGCTACAAGCTTTATATAAGGCTATCTCACTTACTAAAATAAAGTAAAGCAGAAAATTACAAGATTGCCTTTGCTTAAAATAAAACTAGAAAAAAAAAAAATAGGAAATAACCAAAATAGCAGGGGTAGCACCGCAGGGATGTACCGCATCACTAGGTCACTTGATTATATTGAGACGTGGTATGGGTGAGTTTCTTACATGATATTGATGATTGAGACGTGGTATGGGTGCGTCCTTCACGTGATATTGATGATTGAGTCGTGGTATGGGTGCATTCCTCACATGATATTGATTATATTGAGGCGTGGTATGGGTGCGTCCCTCACGTGATATTGATGATTGAGACGTGATATGAGTATGTTCTTCACGTGATATTGATAACGTTATGCCTCAGTCCATTGAAAAAAGGAAACGTAGATCATTGTGTCTCAACTTTGTATAGTTAAAAGGATGAGATAAGTATATAAATTCCATGAGTAAGGCCTAGAATAATCGTGAGACCGTGGGAGCCTCGATATGAACATACTGAGACTGTGGCATGAGATGTATATGTAACTTGGTCACTTGATATTGAGACGTGGTATGGGTATGTCCTTCACGTGATTATGATGGTTGACTGACCGTTGCAAAGAGATATTCGGGACGGTGGGGTCGGCTACGGAGACTTGGTCCCGTAGGGTTGCAGTCGAGGAGTAGGTCCCTCACATGCTATGCGCTGGAGGGCGCTCTCATGGCTATTTAGCACACTTGATGTGCGTTGATGCGTATAGCTAGATACTATTTTACCCCATGGTGGTGGTGCTAGCTTCGTTAGACGCGGTCTGACCGCCTTAGAGCTTGACTGAATCACCCATGAAGTGAAGGGATGTAGGGCGCGGTAGACTTGATCACGCCAGTCGTGGTATATTTATGATATAATATGATGATTTGATATTTTTGCCACAGTCACGTAATATTCATTCGAATATTGTTCCTTCGGATAGAATATCTAGTAGATGATGTGCCCCTAGATTAGTCATGCCCATGGATGGATTATACCCATGGAGGAATTATATTCATGGATGGTTTATACTCATGAATAGATTATACTTACAGATAGAGTGTTAGCAGGGATGGATGCGTATACCCATGGATGATGTTTCCCATAGTGGTTTGGATTCATGCCCGGATGTTGGTCTTATGGTAGACCTGTTGGTCTCATAGTAGACGTATTGGTCTTATGTTAGACATGTTGGTCCCATGGTAGACATATTGGTATTATTGTGGACATGTTGGTCCCATAATAGACGTATTGGTCTTATGTTAGACATGTTGGTCCCATGGTAGACGTATTGATATTATGGTGGACATGTTGGTCCCATAGTCGACGTATTGGTCTTATGGTAGACCAGTTGGTCCTATGATAGATATATTGGTTATACGAATGTATGAATTGTGTCCATGGATGGATTATACCCATGGAGTGATTATATTCATGGATGGTTATTACCCATGGATAGATGATACTCACAGATGGAGAGTTACCAGGGATGGATGATGAATCTCATTGATGTTGTTCCTATGGTAGACATATTGGATCCAAGCCTAGATTTTGATTATAAGGTGGCCATATTGACTCCATGATAGATATAGTGGTCCCATGGTAGATGTATTAGTCTCATGGTGGATGTGACAGTTCTATTGATAGATATTATTTTACCATGGATGGTTATTCCCATGGAGGGCTTTGTGACCATGAATGAGTATTGTATACCTTGGATAGATATTCCCACGGAGGGCATTGATTGCATAGAGGATTGGACCCATATTTGGAGTATTGTCCCCGAGGAGGGATGTACTTATGTTCGGGTATAGGTCCCATAGTTAAGGTTTATTACATGTGTGACATTGACCCCATGGTTGACGGTGTTCCCATAGTTGGTATAGACCCGTGATTGGCTAGACCCGTGATAGATGAGATCTATTCTACTGATGAGGCCCACGATTGGGTAATTAGAATGTCTTGATGTGACATCAGGAATAACACAGGGTTAGTGCCATGAAATAAATGAATTGAGAATTACTCACGATCTGATTTCCATTGGAGTACGTAGGCAACTGATAATTCAATGCGATCAAATCAGGGGTCCAATAAGTGCTGAGATCCGTAGGAATCTCGCAACACGTGTAGGTGTCACGTGTTTGGACTATGAGTTGTGTATGCTTAAAAAAAAAAATATTATTGTTTCTCACGTTTCCGTTGGGTTGGGCCGTGACAATGGTTACATTTTTCACTTTGAACATGGTAAAAAGTTTAGACTTTTGATGCTCAAGAGTAGACCTGGCAACAAGTTGGGTTGATGCTCAAGATGAAGTGCCATAGTGTATGCTTTTTGTAGATGATATAATAGTGAGACAAAACAACTCAATACAAGGCTAGATTTGTGGAGGAGAATGTTGGAGTTAAATGGTTTGAAAATTAGTAGAACTAAAACAAAGTAGGTGGAATGTAACTTCAATGGATAAGACGATAATGAGGGTAACTTGGTACAGCTAGGAAACGACTTGGTTGCACATTGTCATTGTCATCAATGTCATCTAAAACATCCAAGTAAGATGATGATAAAGCGTCTCCTCCATCTGCCTCATCTTTGTCATTAATTTCTTCAATGCTTTCTTCTCTTTCAATGCTCTATCGCTTTCTTGAATAAATCCCTGTTAATGACAAAATTCAAATATTTTACAAATTGTGCCTTCTAAATTCTAAATATAATATAATGATCTTCCATATTTTAAATGCTTACTCGTTTCTTTGCTGGGATTAGTCTCTTCCTTATTAAACATCTCGTCTGCTTCAAACCAAGAATTGTCTTGTGGAAGAGCTGGATCTTCTTTTTTCAATGGTCCATTCATCATTAGTTTCCACATCTGATAAGCAAATAGTATCATAATCTTGCTGTGAATCCCTTAAAGTCTGTCTCACTTGTAGTTGTAAATTGTATTTTACAAATACAACTGCTTTCATCCTCTTTGCCTCTAGCCTATTCCTCCTCTTTGTATGTATCTATAAAAAAACATTGAGAGGAAACATACAACATTAATATCTGAAAGGTACTAGATTCCGATTGTCTAGAGGGCGGGTGAATAAAACAATTCTCAATTTTTGGTCCTTTTTAAATTTCTTGATTAATTAGGATTAGCAAAGTGTAAAAATGAAATTAATCAAGATGTTGTAATGTGTGTGAACAAGAGATGTGCCAATTAACAATGACACACACATATATTCAAGTTCTAGGACAAACGATATATAGTGGTTCGGTTAAATAACCTACATCCACTGTTGAGATTCTCCCAACCTTGGATTATCTCCAAATCACTAAGTGAGGAATTAGACCCTCACTAATAGTGTAGGAGTTTCACCTACACAATCCTAGTTTTGAAAGGTTCGACCAACCCTAGTCTACGTCTTTGTCCCTCTATTTTTCATAGTGGTTTGATCTCCTTGATCTAGTCCACTTCACAATGAAGAATTGAAAATAAAACACAAACAAACACTTGCCTTTGAAGCTCAACCTTGGTGAAGTGTGTTTCTTGAAGAGCTCTCTCTTTGATCTTGTTGATGATGAAGATATACCTTTTATATGGAGCAATCACTAGATAGGGAAAATGTTTCTAGGATGTGAAGATGTTTGAATCCTAGAGCTAGCTTTCTTCTTCTCTCTTGATCTCAATCAACTTGATGATTGAATCTTTAAATGATTTGCCAAATATGAGGTTAAGAGAGAGAGTGAGGGGGAGAGGAATCTCAAGATCTTTCTTCATGTTTTTTTGATTTTCCAAATAAAAACTCTATCTCCCTCAACAATTTTTGGGCTTTAAATAGAGATCTGAGAAATCTTGGCACAGGCGATTGATCGTTCATTCAAATTTTACCTTTGCAAAATGACCGTTGCACATTAACTGTTCTTCCAAAAGATAGAAAAAGTTCGTGCCCGATTGATCGTGCCACACGATTGATCGTCTGTGTTCACTGGAGACAGATCGCGACTTGGCGAATGTATCGGCTTGAGACTGACTGTATTTTCAAAGTCAAGTCTTATCCAGACCTAGGGCGATAGATCGTGCAACTGATGTGTTTCTGCCCTGTCTCACTGATAGGTCGTGCGACCAATTGATCGTGCTTTATACCACACGAAAGGTCGCCGCCCAACGAATGTATTGTCCTGAGCCTGACTGTAATTTTCCAGAGGGTGTTCTACCCAGGCTCTAGGTGATCGATCGCATGGGGGATTGGCCGGCCCTGTCCCAGAATGCATCGCCTGCACGAATGTATCGTCCTGGGACCTTAGGTGTTTGACAGACCATGTCCAACAAGAACTTTTGTTTTCTAAGACGATTGGTCGTATGACCACGATAGATCTTCCACTGCCAATCGGCAATTGATCGCCAGACACGATGTGTCGGCATGACAGTAAAATCAATGTTTTTCCATATTAAGTTCATGTTCTGGTTATGGGTCAATCAACCACTAGGCTACTTAATTTATCCGGATGTGATCTCTAAGCCTAGGCAATGTCATCCTAAGGTGTGGGGTCCGCCTAGAGTCTTTTATGGCCTATTTACCTTGTGTGATTTCCATACATGTTGATGATCCTTTGAATCTTGATTGATCTTCCATCTCGAGCTTGATTCAACCACCACTTGATTATTGAGCTTCTAACTTCGAAGCAGTACTTCACACGAGTCACGGATTTGACAAACAAGGGACTCGTCAAGTTTTGCCTAACAATCTCCCCCTTTATCAAATTCACGACAAAACCTAGAAGATAAGAATTACAGACTCAATAGACATCCCCAAACCCAAAATACATCATTTGAAAATACATGATATACAAATTACATTACAGATTCAAATGACAAGGCAACTTGCTTAGCTTGTACCAAATTTTGATGTGTACCTGTAAAACACAAACAAGCATGCAATATAGAATCTAGAAATTCCCATTAGTATGTGAGTCCAAAAAATTATTTACTCCCCCACAATGTATGGACTAAACAATTTTCTAACTCCCCCATAAGTATATCTCCCCCATAAATGCTTAGCTTCTCCAAAATTCTCCCCCATTTTGTCATAGGTTGACAAAGGGCTACCAAGATTCTCAATTAAGTCCCAATTGTTGGACTTGATATGGAGAAGAGAGGAAAGGGGGGCAAATGCAAATAAGGGTAGAGTATGCCAAAATGAAATATATGCATGAACACATGACCAAAAGCAAGCTAGGGAGAAACACAAATGCCTATGGATTTCGTAAGATAGAGAAATCGGGTTGAGTCCAATGGTTTGATCATGATATCCGCCAATTGGTTTTCTGTTCCAATGTGTTCAAACTTAATGGTCTTCTCTTCCACTAGCTCTTTAATGAAGTGTGCTTCGTCCTTGAGTGTTGAACTGGATTCTTGGAGATATTGATTGCACTTGTATTATCACAAAATAGGGTCATGGCCTCTTGCTCAATTCCATAGTCCGCCAACATTTGCTTCATCCAAATCAATTCAGTGCAACAACTTGCTGTTGCTATGTATTTTGCCTCAGCCGTAGATAGAGAAACTGATGATTGCTTCCGCTATTCCATGCCACTAGGCAATTGCCAATGTAGAAGTATCCTCCATTTGTTGATTTTCTGTCATCAATATTTCCTTCCCAGCCTGCAGAATATCCGAGAATCTTGGATGAGGTGTCAAATGGAAACCAAATCCCATACAAAGTGGTACCTGTTACATATTTGATTATCCTCTTGACAACTTTAATTTGTGACTCCTTGGGATTAGCTGGAAACCTTGCACATGCACCAACACTAAAAGAGATGTCAGGTCTACCAGCAGTGAGGTATAAGAGACTTCCAATCATGCTTCTGTAGAGACTAGGGTCAACATCTTTTCCACTTTCATCCTTCGATAGTTTAACTGTGGTGCTCATGGGGGTAGTGGCATGCTTGCACCCTTCAAAGCCAAATTTCTTCACTAATATTTGGTTTGAGAGATATAGAGCCCAAACTTGTGTTGCTTGATTTGAAGACCAAGGAAATATTTCAATTCCCCAACCATACTCATCTCAAATTCTGATTTCATAAGTTTGGAGAAGGCATGACATCTTTTTCACAAGTAGATCCAAAAACTATGTCATCTACATAGATTTGAGCAATAAGGATGGGTCTCTTAGTCTTTCGGACAAATAAGGTTTTGTCCACACTCACTCTTTGAAAGTCATGGTCTAGCAAGAATTGAGTCAACCTTTCATACCATGATCTTGGAGCTTGCTTGAGACCATATAAGGCTTTCTTAAGCTTGTACACATGATCCGGAAACTTAGGATCAACAAAGCCCTTTGGTTGGTCCACATACACTTCTTCATTTAAGAGTCCATTCAAGAAGGCACCCTTAACATCCATTTGATATAGCTTAAACTTGAGCAAGCAAGCTATGGAAAGCATTATCCTAATGGACTCCAACCTAGCCACGGGTGCAAATGTCTCATCAAAGTCAATTCCTTCAATTTGAGTGTACCCTTGGGCTATCAATCTTGCCTTGTTTCTTACTATTGTTCCATGCTCATCCATCTTGTTCTTGTATATCCACTTGGTTCCAATCACATTGGTTTCCTTGGGTCTAGGCACCAAGTCCCAAACATCATTTCTAGTGAATTGACCAAGTTCCTCTTGCATGGCATTTACCCAATCCTCATCATTAATGGCCTCTTCAATTTTCTTGGGTTCTATCTGAGAGGTGAAACATGCGTAATTTACTAAATTTTCCATTTGCCTTCTTGTTCTAACTCCATCTCTAGTTTCTCCTATGATTTGGGGCAATAGGATGGTCTTTTACATTCTTGAGAGGTCTAGGTGCTGGACGAGGTTCGGGGGCTTCTTCTTGGACATCTATAGATGGAGTTAGGGGAACACTATCTTCATTCTTATGTTCTTGGCAAGGGGCAAGGACATGGTCATCTACTACTACATTCACTGTTTCTTGAATGCCCCCCATTCTCAAGTTCTTCACCCTATAGGCACGGCTAGTGGTGGAATAACCTAGGAAGATACCTTCATCACTCTTGGACTCTAATTTACCTAAGTGTCTCTAATTATATGACATTTACTTCCAAAAACTTTGAAGTACTTAGAGTTAGACTTTCTACTAGTCCATAGTTCATAGGCAATTTTGTTTAACCCAGCTCTAATGTAAACACGATTAATTATAAAACATGCAATGTTCACAGCTTCGGCCCATAGTGTTTGCAAACATTTTTACTTTCAAGAAGTGTGGTGGCCATCTCTTGAAGAACTCTATTCTTCCTTTCAGCTACTCCATTTTGTTGTGGACTTTTGGGAGCAGAATATTAATGATGAATTCCATGTTTTTCACAAAATTTGTCGAAGAATTGATGCTCAAATTCTCTACCAAGATCAGTCCTTATTCTGTGAATGGTTGATTCTTTGGCATTCATAATATGTTTAGCAATTATTTTGAATTCATGGAATGCATCAGATTCTCACTTAAGAAGGCCACCCATGTGTATCTAGTATAGTCATCAACCATCACCATGAAATATCTCTTGCCTCCACCACTCAAGTGTTGGGTGAGTCCAACTAAGTCCATATGTATCAACTCTAGAGTCTAGAGGTGACAACCAAATTCTTATTTTTGTGGGCTGCTCTAATTTATTTACCTTTCAAGCAATCACCACATATGGTTTTCTCATTACGATTAACCTTTGGCAACCCTTTTATGTGATCACTTAATTTGGACAATTCTTTAAAATTTACATGTCCAAGTCTTTGGTGCCAAAGTTCAGCCTCACTTATTTTGGACACAAGGCAAGAGTGTTTAATGGGAGTGGAAGCACTATCTAAAACATAACAATCATCAGAAGTAAGTATGCTATTCAAAATAACTTTACCTTCTTTAGAGTAAACTTTACAATCATTTTTTCTGGAAGGTAACTTCTCTATCTTTAGCACACAACTGAGATATACTAAGCAAATTATGTTTAAGACGGTCTACAAGATAAACATCATTAATCACAACTGACGATGACAAACTCAAATTACCTTTCCCAATAATGTTTGCCATGTTGCCATCACCAAATACAATTGAGCCACCATTGACGTTTACCAAATCTGACATATATGAGCTATTACCAATCATATGTCGAGAGCATCCACTATCCAAGTACCATTTTGGTTGCCTTTCAACATCCAAGGCTGTATGAATCATGAGACTTTTGGCATTAGGAACCCCTTCATAAAGAGTGGGAATGGTCATGGCCTTTTGTTGAACCTTTTGGCCAGATTTGTAATACATTTTCCCATTGATAGTTTCAAGTTTCATGTTCCCCATTTTCTTCAAAATAGTGCTCAACCTTTGATTCAAGGCATTGAAATTTGGATTTTCATTTTTCCTTTTTTTCATGATTAACAAAATTGGATTGATGGGCTAGGGAATGTTTTCTCATATGACTGCTTCTAAGATGACATTCAAATCTAAAGTGTCCAAGTTTACCACAATAATAGCGCATAATATTTGGGAGGATGGAGGATTTACTTTTGACAAAAGTAATAGGATTTTTGGGTTTGTTTTCATCTTCTTTGTAACGACCCGTCCCGCTAACACAATATTGTCCGCTTTGAGCCTACACACGAACCCGCACGACTTTGTTTTGGCGAGCCAACCCACTGTTGCTCCCAAAAGGCCTTGTACTAGAAGGAGGAAGGGTAACACTTATATACAAGGGAATTTTCAATGCAACTAGCAATGTGAGACTTTTTGGGGCGGGGTATTACATTCCTCATTGTAACTAAGCCCAAATTTATCCATGTACTTCTTCCCGGAGTTGAGGAGCTTTTCTAATTTCTCCTCACCTTGAGTGAATTTGTCTTGAAATTGAAATTTGTGTTGTTTCAATCTTTCCAAATCTGAGTTCAAAATTAAGATTTTGTTTTCAAGGCATCTCTTCATTTCAACTAAATTTTTGTGGTTCTTAACACATGTCCACTTGCCCTTGAAGATCAACTTCATTTTTTCTCGACTTCAATATTTTATCAATTCAATTTTTGAATTTTGTTGAGAGAGCTTCCTTCTCAAATTTCTCAATTTTAAGAAGGCTTGAAAGTTGAGCATTTTCATTTCTAAGTTCATGGACCTTTTTAGCCAATTCCATACTTTCAAGGTACAATTCATTAAATGATTCTTGAAGGTCATCAGTATTTCCCTCATCCTCTAATTCACTAATGGATTCATTTGGTTCAGATTTTATGGAGGCAACAAAAATATTTAAAGTTTTACCTTCAGTGCACTTCTCTAGATTTGATGCAGACTCAGACTCTTCAAAGCTAGCTATTTCGGTCTTCATTTCTTCTTTATTTGAGTCACATTTTTCTTTGATTGCAAGTGTCAGTTCCTGCACTAGAGCTCAAAGAGGCAAGAGTATCCATAGAGTAACATGCATCTATACAACTTGGGGAGAGAGGATCATCCATAGAATTTTTTCTAAGAAATTCATTTTCGATTGAGATCCAATCATCATTCTCCATTTCACTAGAGGACTTAGTAATTTTGATAATTGATTCCTTAATGTTTTCATCTAGTGAAACAAGAGGATTTTCCACTTTGCCTTTCATGAAAGAATGTTTGATTGTGCAAAGATGGAAGAACCGGTGAAGAACATAATTGAAGAGAAGGGGAGAAAAGAGAGAGAAATCCTTTATGTTGTATTTCTTATGTTTAATCAAGAGGATATATGTATATATATAATACAGAGAGCCAATCGAGGCGAACAAAAAAGGAAAGGAAGATCGATTACTATTAATTACAATCAATGGTATCTAAAAGTCAAATGCACATGTAAAATGTGAAATTACTACAACATGGGGCCTTGGGGTTCTCCATCATAAAAAAGAAATGTAGATGTACTTGCAATATCAGGCATGGATATGAGGGTTCAGTCTTTTAGTCTGCTGCTCATGATGCTTGTGAGCATCATTTCCTAGGATCAAGTTAAGTTGTATTAGGAGCTATGAAGCACGGATACTCCGAAACCATTTGAGTATCCGTGTCGGGTACGTTTCTGACACGGATATGGCCGGATACGTATCCAATTAAATAAAATATTTTTTAAATACGGATACGGCAGCACGGTAGAAAAGGGATTTTTTTTTTTTTTTTTTAATCAACCAATAGCTTTAGTCTCTTGAAAGACAAAGTTTAAGTAAAATATCAAATTATCAACCAATAGCCTTTGTCTCTTGAAAGACAAAGTTTCTTTATCATCTGATATTTTAATTTTAGACTATTACATCAAGAGGGGAGGTTGAGAACAGTAGTTACCACATCAAAAAATTTAGACTTATGCTATGTATGTGTTTAATCGATGGTGGTAATTTTTATGTCTAAGAATAAAAAAATAGAAGATGGAAATAAAAGTTAAAATTAATAAAAATGTATAAATCGTGACTAGTCCCTATTTCTTATTGATATATATATATATATAAATTTTTAATTCGGTGTATCTCGTCGCACCCGTATCCTAGTTTTTCAAAATTTGCCGTATCCTCGTATCTGATGCGTGTACCCGTATCGGTGCTTCTTAGATTAGGAAGATGAGGGAATACATGAGAGAGAGAGAGAGAGAGAGAGAGAGAGGGAGGAGGAGGAGGAGGAGGAGGAGGGGGGGGGTAGCAAGTTGCTAATGGTGCTTATGAGAACCATTTCCTAGGATTGATCCTATTATGTTGTATAAAATAAATTCAATTTTTTGGGGGTTTTCCTTATAACCTCGATTTCTTTACCCAATTTGACCACACAGTTACACCAGCTCCTAGTTTGAACTCATGATATCTATCAACATTAACCTTTTTTAGTAACATGGTTTATTTTTATTTTTAATCCAAACACACCCAAACCTAGACCTTTCCAACAAATACACAAAATGATGTATGGTCCCATGTGTCCCGACATAGGGTTGTGCACACATGGTTGTATCTACGTGGTTGTAGAGGTAAACAATTTATGCATGATCCCCTAATGTCAAGGCTACATGTAAGCAACTTCTGGTCTTGGCTAAATGCAGCGCACATGGCCCGTTTTACACCTACTTCTTCCCTCACGCCTGCTTGCCTGCTTTGAATGGATGCTTAACCAATTTGATCCCAATCTAAATTACACCCACCATTGGATTATCACGCCAAAAGAAAAATGAAAACACACACCCCAACCTACCTTGTTGGATTAAACTCATGCCTATGACATCGTTAATCTTTGAGAACTTTGGAAACAAAGCCTTGTTGATCCAATCACGTTGATTTTTATAGGTCTTATACTTAACCTTAGATCCTTTTGACAAAATCATCTATGTGGGCCCCACATAGGTGTGCATGAATGGTCGCATGAAGTACATGCATGCATGTGTCTTTCTTCCCCATGACCAAGGCCTTATGAGATTTCATGAGGTCTTGGCTTGTGGGGTCTCGGTGGACCCAATTGATCCATTCCTCCTCACACCCACAAACCCCTGTCAATTGCACCGATAATAGATTTGACACCAATTCGTCTTTTATAGTCTGTTGACCTTACTCGACGAATTTCCATTATTAGATAAAGTTGAACTTTTGAAGGACAAAAAAAGAAAATAATCTCCCACACACTAGGTTGCAAAGTATTATGTTGAGCAACCTATGTGGGGCCCACTAGGATTGAATGGATTACGTTCACCTCAAACCAAGGATTTCATGAGGTCTTGGGCTTGTGGGGGCTCATAGTGGATCATTCCTCTCCTCGTACCCACTAAACCCGGTGAATTACACCTATACCCATTTGAGACCAATCGACTATGAGGCATTGATCTAACCTGAAGATTTTTTTTTTTTGTTAGATAAAGTTGAATTTTGA
Source organism: Chimonanthus praecox (assembly GCA_022113865.1). Lineage (NCBI taxonomy): Eukaryota > Viridiplantae > Streptophyta > Magnoliopsida > Laurales > Calycanthaceae > Chimonanthus > Chimonanthus praecox. The sequence continues at coordinate 44,569,231 of CM039089.1, read as the reverse complement.
GGGCATATAAATGGAAATAGGACCCCCACCCACTAGGTTGTAAACTATTATGTTGATCACCCTGTTTGTGGAGTCCACATAGGATTGTGAAAATGAATTAGTTGGAATATGACTAAATATAGGGCTCACAACATATCATCTTTATTGAGATTACTTCACACCATTGTTTTGAAGTTGGGAATGTTCTTGTCCATTCAGATACTCTTTTAATCCAATTAACTTTATCGCCTTTAAATCCATGGCTTGAGTGATCTAGTTGAGGTGATCCATGGCCCCATTTGTTCAAGTATAGCTACGTTGTTCTTTCCACAAACGAATCACACTCACACCCCTTTGAATTGGTATATGATCCAAGATTTTAAAAGCCCAAGATAATTTGACTCATGTAAGCTCCGAAAACTTTGGACCTCAAAGTTTAAGGGCTAGGATTGGGGTATAGGTTGAAATTTGGTCCATCTATAGTCCAAGTTCTTTCAATCTCACCAGCTCTTTAGTATATAAGCCCCTTAATGGAGGAAAAATGAAAAAAAAAAGGGGCATCATTAAAAAAAAAATTGGAAAAAGGGCCAGATGCGACATTGCAACTGGTTGCATATGATCTTATCTTAGATATATTTTAAAACCGGGGTGTAAACGTGAAATATTGCACTTTAGCTTTTGAGCTTGTAGTGGCGCTGAATTAGTGTGCCAGATGAAACTTAAATAGGTTCTACTCGGATGGTCTTTATCATCCATTCCTTCTACGACCCGCCACCCACCATGACGTAAACTCACCTTTAGATTGATAACTTATTCAAATTTATACATAAACTACAATTATTAGGCCTCAAATTAAAATTATGTAGTGATGAATTTGGCTGATCTTTTACGAGATCCTAATCCTTGGTAAGATCTCTTCTTCTTTTTTCTTTATGTATTTTAAATAGATGGTGAGATCTTTCGCTTCCCTTGAGCTCATGACTTGTACTTCTGTAGGTGGGCCCCATGTAACCATAAATCGTGTACCAAATTGCATGTAACAACACCACATGAGGAAAAACTCAGATCTAATATGCAAAGTTTCTACTTTTGAAATGGAGTCCTATTTGTTGCAAGCTATCTAATGCAATGGAAATATATGGCTAAGGCTTCGAGGTGCAGTTTTACCCTTTTAACATTGGTGTCAAAAATGTTACAGGATAAAGCTCCAATAAATTCCAAAAAATGGGGTTTACGATTTTGCCTATTTTTATATGGCAAAATAGTGCCTACATGTGATCAATCCGAGCCATCAAATATACTTCTTCTCTCATGAATTGTCATATGTCCACATTTGACACTTGTTGGAATGGTAGACACTCTTGATTGATATATCAAAAATGTTGCCTCTCAAATATGATTGAACTTGGACCATTTACTTCATAACTTGTGTGGACAATACCTTTTTTTCTTCTCACATTAGGCATCATCCACATAAGTACTACCGATTCTTACTCTCCCATGATTAGAATGCACCCATGTAAATTCTACATTGGGGGTGTACTATTCTTAATGTCAACCTAGGTTGATTGAAGTGCTACCCATATGAAAATGTCCTTAAGAGATCTCTAGTGGATGCCTTGTTGCCAAAAGCCCATAAAGGTTCTCATGGTAAAAACCCCTCATATGGGGTCTACTGATGGCCCTATTAGGACCACTTTATCATCTCATACTCATTAACACCAATAACTTGAGTTTCTATACAATTAGATCCCATAAAGAAGTTATAAACAGTGTCACTAAAATGGCACCCCCATCTACTAATGATTTTTGGGTCCTCTAAAACCGTGACTTAGAGTCCTTCAATCAAGCTGATTTATTATTAGCACTATATCCAGGTATAGACATTTCTCTCCGAAATCCACGTGGAGAGCTCACCTTGATAACCTCATGGGATGGTTAGCTGAATATTAATGTTGTATCCTTCTAATATAACTATAAAAGGGCAATAGTTGGGAGGACCAAACTTCTCTGACACTCTTTTCATTTGATTCTTTTAGGCATGACAAATTAATATTGACCATTAATTTATTAGATAATTGACCAGCTTTCATTTAGTGTGATGGGATATTAAATTGAATCGGAGTGTAATGGGGTCTTTATTGTGTATCTTCCATATTGTCTGACTCTTTGTTATTTGAGTTTTTATTTTATCTTTTCTTTATTTTGGGTTTAAGCCTCTTAGACCCCGCCATGTATTTGGGACTTTTCTTTTGTTTTAATATATATATATATATATATATATATTATCGATCTTGTTATTGCTCAAAAAAAGAGTATGGGACCTAAACATGATCATCTCGATCCAACAATAGAAGCCATTTTTCAAGCTCTCCATATTTTCATGACTTTAATTATTTTTTACTCACTAAACTTTTGCATCCTATGTGGTCCAACTTTGTTGTATACTATGGCTACTTTGTATAGATCTTTTCATCCGTGATCACAATACATGAAAAAATCATGTTAATCCAATCATAGAAGTCTTGTTTTTTTACGCTGACTAGATATTATTTACTTTAAACTATTTTATTAATTCTTAACAATTTGCATCCTACATGAGATCCACTTTTACTCTGTTTGATGCCCCATTGGAAGATCTTAACTTAAATTTGGAACCCCATAAAAATCACTAGATCCAATCGTAAAAACCATTCTTTTTAAGTTCTCACAATTTTCATGACTTATTTATTTATTTTTTAATGAATATCATATTCTTCTTAGGCATTTCTATTTTTTTACTAGTTATAGGGTAGCCAATATTTACACTTTGAATGAGACTCATTTTAATCCAATATTAATTTAGACATATATGCACATACATATAAACTATAATTTAAATAATGTATAAAATTAAATATATTCTGTTTTTTGTAGTCTGTATTTTTTATGCATATAAATGGTAATAGTGTATAATATGATTTTAATATACCATTAAACTCATTGAAATAGGTGGTCTCTCTTGATGCTAGTTTCATAGAGCCATGTATGAAGCATGTGTCTACACTATAGTGTGTTTGTGTTTGTGTGTATGTGTTTCTTTTTCTTGGAATATGTGGCCCACAATTATCTCCTAAGAGAAAGGCCTCATGAGATTTCTTGAAGCCTTGTCATTGTGGGGGCTCACAAAGGACCCAATGGAATTGTTTCTCTCCCTCCCCCTCCTCCTCCTCTTTCCTTGTGAATTGCAAATGTAACCAATTTGACACTAATCCAACTTTTATAAGCCATTGATCTAATCCGATGAATTTCCACTGTTAGATAAAGTTGAGTGTTTTAGAGCCTTAAAGAACATCACTTCACTTATCTGATCAAGATGAAATTTTGAAGTCAACATATACATGTCAAGACCTTTCAAACTCACCTGTCTATTCCATGTGAGGCCCTAGGAGTGCTCAAGTCACCAGTTTAAAATCGAGTTCTTAATGCAAATTTTGGTTTGTGGGGCCCATAATGGACCCAATGGATCTCTTCCCCTTTCACACCCACCCATGATCAATTGCGTCCGTAGCCAAATCCAATTTGACACCAATTTTAGAGCCTAATCTAACTCAATGCATTTTCATATTAGATAAAGTTGAAATTTTGAGGGCCTTAACAGCATTGCTTCATTTATTTGATTAATGTGAAATTTTATAGGCTCCGTACAAAAGCAAAGACCTTTCAAGCCATCCATGCGTGTGTGCCTAGATGGAGCTCACTGGGCTCTGTGCAAGGAAATCCAGGAGAGTCCCATAAGTCTCATGGTGAGAACCTTTCATATGAGGCCCACCTAAGCCTCATTTATACCCCTTTCCCATCGCACACCCATTACCCATCCTTGAATCGTCCCAATGGGATCTCAAAGCTGAGTAAAACCCACTATTGGTTTGAACTTGATAAAATTGCACCCCTATCAATAGTTAAAACCATGGCTAGAGCCTTTTGTTCAAGCGGCTTTTCTATATGTACTATATCTAGGCCTAGTTCTTTCTAACCCACTCAACTCTATGATTATTGGGTAGTCCTACATGGAGCTCACTTCGAGAACCTCTCATGGCTTGTGCAGCTACATGCTATATAGACATGCACACAGAAGATTAAATAGGGCTTTATCTTTAAATAAGAATTTGAGGACCCCTCTAAATAGGGCCCACTATCTTTCCAATTACACCCCTTCCTCACACTCATCTACATCCCATGAAAATTTTATATTTGATTAATTTAACCCCAAATTGAGTTACACAACCTATCAATCAAACTCTATGAATTTCCACTATTTCATAAAATTGAATCTTTTGTATTTTGAAAAACATGGGTTCGCTGCTTCACTATCCAATGAAGGTGATAATAGGCCACCTTACACGAGCAAAAGACCTTTCCAACTCATCCAGGTGGGCCCTAGTGGGCTCCACATAGAGGTCCTCAATTGTTATGTGAGGTCTAGACATATGGTGATCTTGGTTTTGTTATATATATATATATATATATATAACGCTGCAATAATAATTCATGGAGGTTGTTTTATGTATTGTAGCATCCCTTTTGCTCAGTACACTCCACACAAATGCAAACAATCTCCTATGTGGATTTAGGGCAATCTCAGGTAGCCACAAACATGGACAATCTCTCCCATTACTGTTCTTCCCTTCTGTTTATTATAAGTAGGCTTGCATCTCATGTCTTTCATCCTCGGCAAGTACATCTCAGAAATGCCATCAATGAAGACTCTTCTTGTTCCCATATCAAAATGAGTGTATACAATTTTTATCCAAAAATTAGACCAGAATTAATAGCTAACACATCATCAAATAAGAAATAGAACATGTCACTGTGCTAATTTCCGCTCGAGAAATATAAGCTCCAATTTCAAAACAACATTCTATACCTCTGTTTCAATCACCCAAAACTTATCAAAATACCAGATTTCTAGTCCCTTGGAGTTGATTGTAACCGTAGAATAAGACATTTATAAAATTGGCTCCTTCTCAACTCATAGATCTCCTTTCTTGCTCTCTCGTTTGGACTGATGGTGGCTGCTTTTCTCATCTCCATTGTGTTATTGTGCCCTTTGGTTGGAGTCACCTCTAGGAATCAACGCTTCTAATCTTTATTTTGTTGTTGCATTCTGACTGAACAAGTTCCATTAGCTTCAAATGAGGTCAAAGTTGATTAACACAATTGTTCAAAGAGGTGAAGAATGAACTCGATGTTGACATTTCTGAAGATGGAGATGAACTACGAGAGTGGCCTTTTCTTTCTCTGCTGTTAATTGCGTCTCTAGAAGAAAGGTGAGAGTCAGATTCTAGGGGTGGATTTGGGTGATGGCATGTGAGTGGTAGAAGAAAGGATGTAAATGGTATTTTTATGTTACTGATAAGTTCAGGTAATATTGGTGTGGGCATGGGTCTATTGGAAAGGTCTATACTTGAATATGGCCCCTACAAACAATCACATTGATTTGATCATTTAAGCCATGCTTCTAAGGAGAACTTCTTTTGTGCATCCAAAAGTACATTCATCAATGTGTACTTTTGCTGTATGAATTTCAGAACGGCCCTCTTAATAAGTTTCTTGCCCTATTAAAGCCCTATAAAAATTGAATGTGTAGTAAGCCATGGTGCATGGGAGAAGCCCTCGTTTTTAGAAGCAATAAAAATTTCAGGGATTAAGATGTAATTTAAAGCTATTGAATTTTGTAAAGCTTAAAAATGATTTGATTAAACTAATCAAAGTGATTTTTTATAGGTCATATATTCAAAGTTAGACCATTCTAATGAACCCATCACCATCACCATCACCATTAGTAGATCCCAACCCTAGGTGCATGGACCATGCATCATGGGCGTGTGCTGGTGAATATTTGTCTTTATAATATATAATGGGTATATCTCATTTCTACAAAGCATGATGAGGCTTGTTTATGATCAATCCATGCCATCAAACACATGTCATCCATTGAATTATTACCTGTCTAAATTTGACAAGAATGAAATGCAGCCCTAATGAGACATGCTGTTGCCCCTCGAATATTTTAACACTCGGCTATTTAAATCAAAGCTTAGCACCTTCAGATGAGGATTCCTTTTTCCTTGAATTGGCATTTATCCACTTGAATACGACCACTATCTCCATGATTGGAATGCATTCACATGGACTCTACACTGGGGTGTAGCATTCTTAATGCAAACCTGGATTTACTGAAATGCGATAATATCTGTATGTATATTATAATGTTCAGTCTTGATACTTGTTTGTAGTGTCAGCATTTAGCACAGTCATTTGTCATCTTGAAATTCTTGACTCTTGGTGAATTTCTGCAGGGTGGGAGACCTCCATACCGGGGTGGTGGGCCTGGTGGCAGAAGAGGTGGTGGACGAGTTAGGGGTGGCAGAAGTAATTTTGACAACCGGCGACCTAGACAAGAGGGTGGAGCACCCTCTTTTCGAGGGAGAGGTCATTTGGGTAGGGGTGGTGGGAGGCGATTCTCACAGTCTTTTCAACCATCACCCTATTCGGAATCTGCTCCTACACTGGAACAAGAATCAGCAATGGTACCGGCACCTGCGTCAACACAGCCACCACAAAGACAAAAACGACCCCCTCAGGTTGCCTGGTGTGATTTATGCCGGGTCGACTGCAACACTCAGGACGTCCTTGAGCAACACAAGAACGGAAAGCGTCACAAGAAAAATTTGGAGAGAATTGAACAATTTCAGAAATATGAAAAATGTAGCTCTGAAACCCAACCAAAAGTCACACAGCAGCTTGAAAATGACCAGGGAGGTGAAGAGAACAAAGCTTCTGAAAGCTTGCCTGAAGCTTCGGCCTCAGCAAACCAACCTGATGTATCTTCCCTAGAAAACATACCAAAGGCGTTCTCCCTTGAAAACTTGCAGTCTGGCACGACTGCTGATGCGGATGACAACAAAATGGAAACGGGACAACAAATCCAGATAGGGGAACAACCTGCGATTTCTAAAGTGGAAGAATCAACTGTTCCACTAGGAAGGAAGCGATGGGGAGAAGGTAGATTTGAAGATAGGAGGCATGCTCCCAAGTGGAAGCAGAAGTTTGGCTGGGGTGGGAAGCGCTTCAGGAACTTTCATGTGGCAGGCAGCTCAGAGACTCCCAAGGAACAGCCCAAGTACTGTGCCTTGTGCGATGTTATGTGTGACACTCAGGCTGTTTTTGAATGTCATTTGGCTGGCAAGAAACATGCTTCTCAAGTTCAGCAAGAAGGCCAACATCCGTTTCAAAAAAAGCAAGAAGGCCAACATGATAATTTCAATTCCATGGACCATGCTCCCTTTATGCCTCATACAGAGCTGGCAAGTTCCATTCCTCAAGACCCACCAGTGGCTGACCATGGGGATGGGCAAGCTGCACAAGCAGTTACGGAGTCTCAAGCTCAACAGTACTCAGGACTTGATGGAGAAAATGTTCTCTCTGAACCCAAAGGCCAACAAGATGCGCAAGGTGAAGACAAAACTTTCAGTATGGAAAATGTCACGGGACTGGAGAACTCCAGTTCTGGAGTTGAGCATGAGTTCCAGATAGCAAAAGATGTTTCACTTCCAGACTATGGAATGTCATCAACTGATCATGTTATCTTGCCTGGACTTGATATCAAAGTGGATGAAAGTTTTACAAGTGCAGAATAGATCAATCAAGGTGCTGATGAAATTGCTTTAGAACTGTTAAGCAATGATGGATCCTTAATATCTTTGATTCTTGTCTGATTATTGCAAATGTTCTTTTTCTCTTTTAAATTTTTACCTTTCGTTTGCTTGTTTCTTTATTAAAGGTGGACAACTAGATGAGAATTTATCAGCGAACATTGATCAAATCTAACAAACATGCAAGGACCATGGCAGATTGTGTTCATTATCTTGTTTAGGGTAAACTGACCGATTGTGTCCCATCTTTTTGAGGATAAGCTTAACCTTGCTATAACTTTTGAGCTTCTTTGGTTCCATGTATTAATGCCTCTGTGGAGTTGGTCATTTTGGCTTGATACTTTTCCTGGGCCCTATTTTGTTTATTGACTTCATGCTATTGTTTTATCTATTATTAAAAAACATTGCATTGTTTTCTTTAATTTTTTTTTTTACCGTTGTGATGATAAAAATCATTGTTTATTATTTTTATGACCAAGATGTCCAGGTCTCTTAGAGCACCTAACTAATGATTGGAGCGTGTAAGTTTTTCTACCCACATACACATGATAACTCTACTGAGAGTAATCCTTTGGAGTGGAGTGAACTAAATTCAGGACTCTCTTTCTGAAATGGATTCCTAGCTATCGCTCCAACTCTTTTGGGTTGTGATGATAAAATCCATTGACATCAAAGGATGTGCTGAGTGAGGATTTCATTTTGCTATTTGGGGCAAGGACACCATAAACTAGGATCCACGAGCAGATTGGGGGGAAAATGGGAAAATGTGCTCTGTATTGTTCAGTGCACTTTGGCATCAAAGGAATTTATTAATTTTCACTGTTCAGTATATCCTATTGAGAGGGCGATTGGGCACACTTATCATAACAATTGCTTTTATAATTCCTTACTTTCCATTTGTGTTTTTGCCTTTTTGGTTAAAATTCCAAGGATGGGAGTTGCATGGTCAAGATGATTAATCATTCTGGAGGAATTATTTGGGCTTTCAAGCTTGCTTTTTAAAAAAAAATAAAAAATTCCCCAGTTTGTTTAGATTTGGCGCCAAGTTGTTAACGGTAGTCTAACTGGTTTTTGTGTTTAGGTTGGGTTGAGATGGAGGCCTATTTAGGCTGGGGCTTGATTCGTATTAATGAGGGCAGAGGCCTAGATTGGTCATGGTCAAGCCCGAGGCTTGCCCAAGTTGTGCATATATATGGATTGTTCCTTGTTTCGAGCTGGAATTGCATATTCTGGCTCCAACATCGTGCTTTTGATTTGAGATAAACTTGCAAATTTATCAAATGCTATCCGGATATTAAACGTAAATATTATATTTTATACATGATGTTGAAATGTATCCATTATACATACATAATAAATTGGGTTTTTAATCTTAAATTTGGGCATCGAGGCTGGGCATAAGCTTTGAAAGCAATACGCTTTGTCCCGATTCAATTTCAAATTTGACTGGTTATCTTTGTAATGGCCTAAGTCAACAAAATGGTTATGGGAATAAGAGAATATATGAATCGTACGATTTTCGATTCACGATTCACACCCCTATAACAATTTCGATACAATTCGAATTTGATAACATTGAGTAAAATTGGAAAATGTCATACACTTAGAGCATTGAGAATATTTATAAAATTTCATACTCATAATGTGTGATAATATGTTTGAGTGAATATTGCCTTGTACATATTCCAATACATAGTTGGTTAAGGTTATGGTTTGACCTCTTTATGCGTATGTGTGATTGGTGTGAATATATTGTATCAGATATGTATGAGTTTCTCAAGTTCCCTATAATTTGATGTTTATTATGATTGATAATTTATAGATTTATGATGTGTTAAAGTATGATAGAATGTATGATTTTCCAAGATTTGTAATGTAAGGTCTTGATAACTTTCCATACTTGTGTATGGTTATGAGTAATGTATGTATCAAATGAATTCTTATGATTATGATCGGAATTCTTAGATGTGTAACTCATATAATAAGCATGATGAATGTGTTTTATTGGCACGCTTGGATTATGTGATGATTTGTACATCACTAATAAATACCTATGTTGATAAAGGTTGTGGTGGATCGACCTAACCATGTGTAGAACGAATTTTCATGATTTAAAGGAGAACTTGATAAAATGTTAGATTAAGTGATATGGGTGAGTTAAGGTCAATTATCTTAGAACTCATGGGGGTTAACTTCTGCTACAATGGGGATGGGCTAGCATGATTGAGAATGCATTGAATGTAATGTAAATGCTAAGAAAGACTTGCTTGATTTCTCCAATATAAGAGTAGGACCACTCCCTAATGTCAACCCAAATGTGAAAATAATGAACTATGGTTGATGTGATCCACTATGTGGTACGTAGGTAATTGAGAGCATTGTGCCTCATCTCGATTAAAAGATGCATTGTGGCATCAATTTATATTTAGGATGATATAAGATGTTGAGCAAATGTGAAGGGTATAAAGGGATTGATGAGATATACCTTCCCTAATATAGAACCTAATGCTAGATGTTAGATCCCTCGAAGGCGGCCCAAATAGGTTATGATGCATTAGGAGTCCCTATATGATGAGACATATATGTTTGTTAGCAAAGTAAAGCCTAAAGTGGATAATGAACTATGAAAATTGTTAAGATGGACAGATGAAGACTTTGGCACTGAGATGTATGTGACTAGGTCACTTGATTATATTGAGACGTGGTATGGGTACGTCTCTCACGTGATGATTATATTGATACGTGGTATGGGTGTGTCCCTCATGTGATTTGATGATTGAGGCATGGTATGGGTGCGTCTTTCACGTGCTATTGATGATTGAGACGTGGTATGGATATGTCCCTCACGTAATATTGATAACGTTATGCCTCAGTCCGTTGAAAAAGGAAACGTAGATCATTGTGTCTCAATTTTGTATACTTAAAAGGATGAGATAAGTATATAGATTCTATGAGTAAGGCTTAGAGTAGCTGTGAGACCGTGGAAGCCTCGAGATGAACATACAGAGACTGTGGCATTGGATGTATATGGGACTTGGTCACTTGATATTGAGACGTGGTATGGGTACATCCCTTACGTGATTATGATGGTTGACTAACTGTTCCAGAGAGATATTCAGGGCGGTGGGGTCGGCTAAGGAGACTTGGTCTTAAAGGGTTGCCATCGAGGAGTAGGTCCCTCACATGCTACGCGTTGGAGGACGCACTTACGGATATTTAGCACACTTGATGTGCGTTGATGCGCAGAGCTAGATACTATTTTACTCTATGGGGGTGGTGCTAGCTTCGTTAGACGCGGTCCGACCGCCTTAGAGCTTGACTGAATCACCCATGAGGTGAAGGGATGCAGGGCGAGGTAGACTTGATCACATTAGTCGTGGTTTCCAGCTTAATAAGTCATGGGCCCTAAGTCTTGTTAGGGGTCGTATATTTATGATATAATAGGATGATTTGATATTGTTGCCACAGTCACGTAGTGATTCATTCGAGTGTTGTTCTTACGGATAGAAGATCTCATGGTAGATGATTTTTCCATAGATTAGTTATGCCCATTGAACGATTATACCAATGGAGGGATTATATTTATGGATGGTTATTACCCATGGATAGATGATACTCACTGATAGAGTGTTAATAGGGATGGATGTATATACCCATGGATGATGGTTCCCATGGTGGTTTGGATTCATGCTTGGATGTTGGTCTTATGGTAGACTTGTTGGTCTCATAGTAGACTATTGGTCTTATGTTAGACATATTGGTCCCATGATAGACATATTGGTATTATAGTAGAGATGTTGGTCTCATAGTAGACGTATTGGTTTTATGTTAGACATGTTGTTCCCATGGTAGATATATTGGATCTTGCTTAGATATTGATTATATGGTGGACATATTGACCCCTTAATAGATATAGTGGTCATGTAGTAGACGTATTGGTCTTATGGTGGACGTTACGGTTCTATAGATAAATATTATTTTCCCATGGATGGTTATTTCCATGGAGGGCTTTATGACCATGGATGAGTATTGTATACCGTGGATAGATATTCCCACGGAGGGCATTGATTCAATAGAGGATTTGATCCATATTTAGAGTATTGTCCCCGAGGAGGGATGTATATATGTCCGGGTATAGGTCCCATGGTTGAGGTTTATTCCATATGTGACATTAACCCTATGGTTGACGGTGTTCTCATAGTTGGTATAGACCCGTGATAGATGAGATCTATTCTGTTGATGAGGCCTAGGATAGGGTAATTAAAATGTCTTGATGTGACATCATGAATAGCACGACGTTACTGCCATGAAATAAATGAATTGAGAACTACGCAGGATTTGATCTCCATTAGAGTACGTAGGCAGCTGATAATTCAGTTCAATCAAATCAAGGGTCTAATAAGTCCTATGATCCGTAGGAATCTCGCAACACATGTAGGTGTCACGTGTTTGGACTATGAGTTGTATATGCTTTAAAAAAAAAAAAATTATTACTGTTTCTCACTCGTCCGTTGGGTCGGGCCGTGACAATCTTGGTAGGTTTTTTTTACAACGAAGAAATTCAAAACCCCATCTCTCTAAGTATGAGGGCGTTGGGATAAAATCAGGGATGTACACAGCCTCCCACAAGCCACGGACATCATATTACTATGGGACTCGAACTTCAAACTTTTGATTTTTTAGTAAAATTGTCTATTAGTTGAGCTATTCGGTGTTGGTTTATAACTTTGGTAGTTTGACCCACATTTGGATAAGCTTAGTACAAATTTTGGAGCTTCTCGGGCAAGCTTAGGTCTGGCTCAATCTAAGTTGTAACATTATTAATGTGACAACATAGTGTGGAAATATTTGAATAAAAATTTTCTGTGAAATTGTTGAGCTTGTAAAATTCAATATTATGAGCTTAAAATATTAAGTAAAAGGAATTAAAAAAAAAACAATGAGGGGAGTTTCTGAGGAGATTAAGCCTATAGCTGAATTGATGGAAAGAAAATGTTTCTTTAAGAAATAGAAAGAGAGTTTTATCATATATCATGACTTACAACATTTTAACTTTGTTAGCATTTGTCAGTATAGTCAATTAGATGAACTTTTTAAAATTGAATCAATAAAAGTATATATTGATGTAATATTTTTAAATGTATATACTTTTTTTTGAAAAAATCAATTAAAACTACAAATAAAATTTTGATCTATCGAGTAAGAACGTACACTGCAAGCTCATTTCTCAATGGATTGAGTAAAATGAATGGGACTCATCTACCTTTCCATACTTTATGTTTTAGAAGATTGTCAAACTCATACCCTAGTTGGTGAGGTGCAAAACGATAATGATATTTCAAAGTTAATAGACGACAACTTATAGATCACTTAAAAATAATATTTATTATTCAACCTATATTTTGACATAAGAAGTACAATAGGAGTAACAATTGGTTGCCTTCTGTCTCAGAAAGCGGGAGGTTGTGGGTTCGAGTCCTCATGACTTAATCTTGGTATACTCTATGGGGTAGTTATTTATGGGGGTTTTATGCTAGGTATCCTACGATTGCCCACATGTAATTTTTTTTTGAAACAAAATCACAAAATCACAAAATGATGCCTATAGAAAGATTCTAAGAAGGTGATTGCCAAAAGACACTAGTAAAACAAAATCACAAAATCCTATAGTGTAATGAACGACTGTCTCTAGATGGTAGAAGATTCTCTTTAAAAAGTAGTTTCATTCCATTTTTTAAAGTTGAAAGAATTTCCAAATTCTTTAATACTCTATTTGCAAATGCAACTAATATTTGAATCAGGTAAAATAATATTTTAATATAAAGTTCCACCCTCTAGATGTTATCTGAATGTTTACAGGCAGGTAGAATGCCCAATCCAGAAATAGGTTTAGGTTTTAAACTGTTTGTAATTTTTGATCCAAGTTTGGGTCCACACATTTCTTTTGTATGTCCACGTTAGTCACTCTAATATATATTTAATATATTTGATGATAAGGGATTAGGTTGAAAATCATTCAAGAGACGTTCCCCCCTTAATACAAGGTTGGCCAACAAAAAGAGCTTTACAACGGAGACTCTGGCCTATGAGCAACTTTTTTTCCAGCAAACTTCACACAGATGCTTGACCTTCATTAAACAGCAAACTTGATCTAAGTTGTATTGATTTATTATATAGTTTGACCCAATTCAAAAATCTTAACACATACCAAACAAACATATTTACTAACAGATTGACCTAACCCAAGTAGTTTACTAAGCTTCTCATATATTGAATGATTTACCTCACCAGACTAATGAAATTTAATTCATTTATTAAACCAATAAATAAAGAAGAATTTGTTAAATGGATTTTGCCCAACCCAAATAATCTCAAACGGGTCAACTTAACCCAAACCTGACCAAACTCATTAAATGAGGTTACCTAATTAAACTTGAAAGGGTTTATGCAACTTGACCTGACCCAATTCAGACAAAACTTGCTCTAGTTAAATGAATAGGGCTTACCCTTTATTTGATGGAATTCAACTCCAACCAATCATGATGATTTATTAAGTGGGTCCATCCAACTTAGACTAACTTATATGTTAAATAGAGTTAAGTTGATCCATCTAATATTAAGCAAGTTGAAATCACGTATACCCAATCCTACTTGTTTCTTGTGTTCCTTCGTTGTTGCACGATGTTTATGCCTTATAGCAACTAGATGGTGCTAGCCTGGTTGAATTAGACATATCTTGCATTCAGTTATAAATTATCTTCATTATTGCATGATATTGATGGCTCATGGCGACTAGGTGCTAGCCATTTATTTGAATTAGTAATGCTTATAGAATCGTCTTTTTCTTTTATTTTTAAGGCACAATACCAAGATGGTGAAAAATGTGCAGGAAATTATGCAAAATTATTATGAGTGAAATTCAGTTTCAACTCAGCATTTGATCTTATCTTATAATCATCATCATTATTTTATTATAAAAAGAGCTTTCACTTAAAAAATAATAATGAACAAAAAAACTATAAGATCGAGATTCAAGGATATGTCACGCCCTGCCCCGCATAGTGATACTAACTAGTCTCGTCCGCCCCAAAACGAATACATGAGGTGTTTTTTTTAAACCTAATCTATACTCACATCATAAACCCAACCACGAAACACACATATAAGGGTTCTAAAAATTCAATACCAAAATACCAACACATATCAAACATACCAACACATATCAAACACTCCATCCGACCGTCGGAGTTCTAACATAGAGATCCAAATGCGTAACAGTCCTCATATAAAACAAAGAAAGGTTTTGCACTGATTAAAACCCATGTGAAATCCTTCAAACATTTAGTTTCTCGAAATCAAGGTAAAGCTTTCATAACATGAAAAAAAAGGGCTATAATATTCTAAAGTTTCAAGCTCCACTCCAAAGCATGGTTTTGAGGTTCCTTGATTCCCTCATCGAGCACATTTCTTGAAATTTTTAAGGGAGTGAATATACAAGCCCAGTAAAGAAAAACAAACATATAACTATCATACCTATCTCACTCACACACTCACATAACATCCACGGGTTATCCATAGCATGTGCACATCATATATGATACCATCACCAATACAACATGGGTTACAACTAGAATCATATGCATCACCAAGACATATGCACCCAATTGCACCGTCATGGATCAACCCCACACAATTGTACCACTGTGAATCAATAGGACTTACGTCTAGACATAGGGTTATCCAAACAGACTGTGAATCAACAGGACTCGACACAACGTTAAACCCACAATATGCGGTGAATCACAGGTCCCGACATAGTACAATCCAATCATCTAGGCGTGAATCAAAGGACTCGGCACAATGTTAACCCCACAATGGGTTGGGAATCATAGACCCCCGACACAGCCTCCTCCACAACCACTCACTGTGAATCAACAGGTCCCGGCACGACGCTAAGCCCACAATAAACAGTGAATGACAAGACCCGACATGGTGTCACCACAACCAAACACATAATATGCACCGCCCTCCAAACATACTCCACACGGATGGGTTATGCATTCATACCAACAGTTCAAGTCCATATCAACATGCATTTACATAATCAAACCATACCATATAACATATTCGGATACATACATACACCATAGGCATGCTTCCACCAACATATACTTCCATAAGCATTTCCAGAGCATATTAACCATGCAATATACCAATAGATGTCCAATCGAATGGTCGGGTTGAACCCACCCTTTAGGGTGTCTAAACCATGCTTACTTTATCTTATCCTAATAGTTAATCACCTTACAAATTTCTCAATTAGTAGTAAGGCTTGCCCATTATCAACTGGGATTCACTCCACATCCATCCATCACCAATACATGACATATTATTCCAACAATGAAATTACGTTCCATAATTAACATGTGAAATGCATGAAGATGCTTGAATGAATGGAAAATGGAAAGTTATACATCATTCATTTCAAAATTAGTGTTCGTTCTCCTCACCTAGTATTTTTGTGACATGTATGGGAGATCCTAGAGTCCAATAGTGCAAAGAAATACAAATTAAATTGTTTCAAAAAATAAATTAAATTAAATTTATTGTCGGACACTACATCAGTCAGACGTCGAGTTGTCCCACCGTCAGTGGATATGACGGGTCTGGTTGGATCTTCCGATCACACCTAGAAATTGCAAATTACGGCAAAATCGAGAGAAAACGTGTAATGACCCGACCCGTTTCTCTTCGGTTTTAGGGAGGATTACGGATCTTGGTGTCGTTTTTGGTGCTTTGGTAGCAGTGGGGAGAGTCTGGGCTCCATGGTGGGCCTCGAGTTGCCTAATTTCAAGTTCGGAGACTCGAAGGGTATTTTGGTAATTTTGAATTATTTAATATTTTATCATACAAAATGTTTGAAAATTTCACGGTTTTCTTCTCCAATGTTTGTTATTCGACTTTTTCAAGTTCCAGAATTATTTTGAAAAACTCAGAGGCGACCTTGAAATTCTAATTTTTTTTACACGATTTAAAGTTTTGAAAAAAAAAACCCCTAGCCTTTTTATACCCTCTTGTGCAGCATTGGTAGCCGCATATGCTACAGTTTCGTCGTTTCTCTCTCTTCTCTCTCTCTGTTAACCTCTTTTTCCCTCTTTTCTCCTTTGCAGCCGCCGCCCCTTCTGTTCTCCTCTCTTGCTGATCTCGCACCTCCTTTCCTCTGATCTATTCTCTCCTCTCTTTCTTTATCCCTTCTCTCTCTCTCTCTCTCTCTCTCTCTCTCTCTCTCTCTCTCTCCCACTCTCTTTACTCTCAACCTCTCCCCTCATCTTCAATCTCAGATTCTTCCTCTGGCCCTTCTCTTTCGCAACCCCAGCGCTGCTGAGCTCATCCATTCCCTCTCCTCCTTCCTCCCTTCCCGATCGAGCCTCATCCTTGCAATTGAGTTTTCGCCGATTTCACCCTCTATACCGTCCAGATCCGTCTGCTACAACCGTCGGATCTTCCTCCTACTGCTCTTAGGTACTCGAGCTTCCTCTCTTCTCTTCTCCTTGATCTTCTTCTCTCTATTTTTCGCCCTCCTTCTCTGGTATCCATCTCTTTCCTTCTTTTCCCCCTATCTATGCCGCCAAGTTGACTCAATCGAATCGAGCGACCCAACCGACTCAGCTGGATCGAGTCCTTGCTTATTGTTTGCAGGCCAAACAAAACTAGGCCCATCATACTCGAGTTCAGTGGACCAACCCAACCCAATTCAAGCCCATCTCTTCCTTAGCCCAACTCATTTCAGTCCAGCCTAAGCCCAACCCCCCTTCGGCCTTTTGGCAGATTGACCCAAGCTCAATTGAGCTAGGTCTAGGCCCAACAGTTCAGTCTAGGCCCAACCCATCTCCAGGCCCAGTTGAACATACCCATCAGGTTTGACCCAGTTTCTCAGATCCAGTCCGGCCCGACCCTGCGTCTCGGCCCGGCCCAGGCCCGTTTTAGGCCCACATTGGGCCCATTTTAGGCTTATTCATGGTTGTTTTGGGGATCATTTTTGGCTTGTTTCTAGATCATTTCTAGATCATTCGCAAGCTCGTTTTCGACCAGATTTGTGGGATCGTCCTAGTTTTGCAGAATCGTCCCAGCTTCTCATGCCCGGTAGCCCTTGCGTTGCTTCTTTCAACCCTCCCACCTGTTTTTTCACTTGGATTTCGAAAGACGTACACAGGTGAGGGGATTCATCACACTTGTTTTAGCATACATGATTTGCATATATCTTTCCTATGACTACTTGGATACAGAGTATGAGGAATGAAACCCTTATGAATTACGAGCTACTCGACAAGGGAACCGTTCGGAAAATTATGTGACAATGGACTCATTCGTGTGTACTCTTGTCGGTCTGCTTGTGATGACATATAGGTTAGTATTTTGATAACATGATTGGTTGAAATGTGTGATAACCTGCAATGTTTGCAATTGATAGTTAATCAACATGTTGTGGAATCAAATGCGGTAGATAGTAGATGGTATTGCCTACTATGCTTGTATGGTACATGTTTTGGTTGATAACATGTTTGGATTTTAACATGCTAGTGATAATTAGTGATGTATACACCTGATAAATGAGTATGATATTATTTTATATAAGCATCTTTTGTTGTTTGATGATGATTGGCTGATAACATGTTCGAGTGCCAATATGTTAGTATGCTAAAGATAACTATGCACATACTTGATTATGGTTCATCATTACCATTTTGATAACATGCTTATAAACAACTGTGTGTGCATGTAACTAGTAATTGTGGGATGCCAGTGGGGCATAAGTACTAGGCTACACTAGGATTTAGAGAATACCCCTAGCTTGTTGGGTAGTTGGGGTTGGGATTTCGTGTGAAACCGCGTGGTTGACTAGGCTATCCTTGTGAGCTTCGGATACGCCTATTGAGGCGTGGTTCGGTTTGGAGGGTGAGATGTCTGGAGGTCCAAGAGTTACATGTGGTGAGGTGTGGATACAGTCTGCAGTATGCTATTCCAGGCTATGACACATGTAGGGTGGGTACAGTCTGAGGTATGTATTCTAGGCTATGACACATGCAGGTTCGGTACAGTCTGAGATGTGGTATTCTAGACTATGACGCTTGCAGAGTGGGTACAATCTGAGATGTTGTATTCCAGGCTATGACATATGCATGGTGGGTACAGTCTGAGGTATGGTATTCTAGGTTAAGACATATGCAGGGTGAGTATAGTCTGAGATATGGTATTCTATGGTATGACACATGCAGGGTGGGTATAATTTGAGGTGTGGTATTCCAAGCTATGACACATGCAGGGTGGGTACAGTCTAAGGTGTGGTATTCCAATCTATGACACATGCAGGGTGGATACAATTTGAGGTATGGTATTACAGGCTAGGACACTTGTATGGTGGGGACAACTTGCGGTGTGATGTGGTATAATGTTTTAGACTAGGATACCTTCGGGGTGGGGATAGTCTGTGGTGTGTGTGGATTTCTGTGGAGGTGAACCTAGAGTTAGGGTGGTCGTGGAGTACGTCGAGTACGTATTGAGTCACCTTGGGAGTCAGGTGGGTTGAGTGTATGTTCACCCACAAGTTGGCTGAGGGGTGTGGTGGCATGATTACCCGTAGTTATGACCTTGGGGTTCACGAGTGATGCTTGTGATGTGGGTGTTGACTCATTGAGAATTTATGGGCACCTAATGAGTGAGTTCGGCCTACTCACTCGGTAGAAGGCCTATGGAATTCAGTGAGGGTGGATGTACGGATGGTGTTGAGACTAGCATATGGGGCCCGAGGCTACATGTATGATTACCGAGAGTCCGATGCTTAGTTGAGGAGATCACAGGTGGATCTAGTTACCAGTCCATTGAGGACTGGTGCGGTGGTGACGTCCATGTGATAGTCTGTTTGGGATTCTAATGAGCACAACTCATGAGTTGGTTGTGGTATGTGTGCAGGTTGTCCTGAGAGAGTCATAGACCTGGTTGAGGGCCAGGGACCCTGATCTGGTTGGGGATCGGTCTGTGTACCTGTGGGTGGGTGGACCTTAGCAGATGGGCATATGAGGGAGTTGCCCTAAAGTTGCATTGGGTTAGTTAGATGATGTGCTGGAGGCCCGGTAGATGTGGGCCTGTGTGCCAGGGGTAGGGCACACGCTTGCATGGTCATGCATGTAGATATCCTTGACATTGATGTCCATATGATCATATTTAGTGTACGTTTAATGACATATGATGCATGTGTTACCTCACTGGACACGTAGCGCTCACCCCTGCCTTACAGGTATTTCTTAGAGGAGGGGTCGACGAGACCCTCAATCAAGCGTTGGATGTGGAGCTGCAGCTTTAGCTCTATCATAGGTTTATCCCTTGTAGTGAGAGATTATTCATGTATTTGAACCTTGTATATTTCATGAGTTGGATAAATATAATGATGAGATGATGCTATTATTTTGATTATGACTAATTCTTTTGGTTATTGGTTTATTTGTGGGTTGCCCGTGATTAGTGTGGGTTACGGGAGCGGTGTCTCCCATTTTTTTAAAAAAATGCTCCTGAAATAGTATTAGATCGGTTTTGGGATTTTGTATCAGTTTAACATGCTCGTGGCGGGACAGGGCGTTACAAAACTAAAAGAGAAAGTGAGAGGAGGGAAAGGGAATAGGATATATATATATATATATATATATATATATATATATATATTTGAATTGATGTGTGGGAAACCGCGAGAAACCCAACTTAAAACCCCACGGGTGACACCCAGTACCCTTAGGGTACATCAGGTTAGGCCACAGGGGAAGGGAATAATATTTTATAGAGAAGTACATGTCTTTTGAAAATCAAAGCCCCGATTAAAATCATAAACCTTATTTTTTGAAATAAAAAATTAATCAATGAACAAGGACGAAGTGTCACTCCCCACTCATCAGGGCCTTATAAAGCGTGGACTGCTTTTTTTTTACCTAATTGAGCCTCTAACACTTGTGAAAATATTAACTCAACATGGATTGATCATTTCTTTGATTAGAAGTTCGGACATAACATTTGACAGCCTTGGACTCAAAGGAATAACATGATACCATCTCACTAAGAAAATACACATCAAACACAAAGTCTGATGAACTCAAGCACAGAGAAGAGTAATAACACCGAAGTCCTATCTTAGTCTAGGGTTTTTAATACCTAGTTTAACCCAAAATTCACGCACCACTCACTAAGTCATTCTCATCCAATCATATACATGTAATTCCATATACAATCCGAGGTTTTTTAACTAAGGCTCTGATACTAAGCTGTCGCGCCCCGACCCTCAGGGCCTTCTAAAGCGTGAACTCTTTTTTTTCTAATTGAGCCTTTAACACTTGCAAAAGTAATAACTCAACTTGGACTTGATCATTTGTCTGTTCAGAAGTTCGGACATAGCATTGACAACCTCGGACCCAACCATCACACGACCAGTTTTGTTCCTAGGCATCTGGAGGGGTCACAAATCCCACTTAAACCCCAGCATCAATAGACATAACCCACCTATCACCGTGGTATGTAGATACACTACTAGTCAATTTGCAGTCTATCACTTTGATTCCTTGTTTAAAGTCCAAGGAAAAAATGTCACACATGCTGCTTCATGTCGATCAATATTCACTAAGCACTCACAATAACTAGAACACATTCCTATCAGAATTACACATAATAAATGAAGAAGTTTTATTACATATCTACTGTGCCTCAACTAGACATAATACAAGGTTTATTACAGTACATTGTTCATAAAGACAATATTTAAGACAACATATAATTCCCAACAGCGGGGAAAATAACATAGAGGGCCTCCACCCCTACTGCAGCTGTGGACCATCCAGTCATTCTTCAACCTGGTTCCCTGAAACGCAAGGGATGTGAGCTAACATAACCAAGTGAAGAGAAAACTACAGATAATATCAATTCATAATCATGTTATCGCACAACATTTTAGACACATGGAAAATCATGTAGTTTTACTATGAGAACATCGTCTAGCATAATGAATCTACAATACATGTTTCTACTTTCTCCAAAACCAATACCTCCACTAATCAACGTCCACGGTACACTAATCCGTGAATACGTGTCTAAACCGCCGACAAATTCATGCTCAGTGCTTCACCCAGTCCGTATATACACCTCAACTGTGGCTTTTCACAAGCCCAGTGCTTCACCTATAGTGTTGAGGTAATTTGATATGCACAATACGTTACTCAAGGCATATATCAATGCATGGATTAAAACCCGTTCAACCCATTCAATATCTCATATAATCATAATATATTCACTCTAGTAACATGGATTTCTAAGCCCTCCTGTATAGAATCACAATTGAATCCGTAGTTGGTATTTAAAACATACTGTGTTGAAAATAAACATAGATTAAAACCCACCAATGGGTAATAGAACACCATACATGATAAACCAGAATTAAAACAGATATAGGAGAATTGTATCTGCTACCGTCCACTCTAATCAGGTACGTCTACCCTTTACTCACTGTTTACCGCGTGTAGTACAACTCCTGCAATACATTGTTATAAACAAATACGTGTATTCCAATCAGAATCACGGTTGGAAATTGATCTATTTCAAGATCTCCAACTGATAAACCAGTCAGTCTCTAGGCACATGAGTGGTTTCCATTCTCCGTTTTAGAAAGGCTAGACCTCGATATCCCGTACACTCTAATGTTCACGTTTCATACTTAGAAACATCTCATCATCTCATTACGTGTGAACAGTGTCGGTATCGCATTCTGGTCCTTTCACATTCTTTCTGTCTATAGAATAACCTTGGATATCCATTCATTACCATAGGACTAAAGGTGTAATAATTTAATTTAAAATGCAAATATGACATGAAAAAGTTCCCTTGTGCTAGGACCCGATTATCCCATAAAAGGAAACCGGGGGGGGTGTGTTGAATAAATTTGTCTTCTTTTGAATTTTTCTTGATTAATTTCAATGAATATTGAGGAATTAACAATATTAATCAAGTGAGGTGTGTGTGAACAAGATATAGCTCAGAGGTTTGGATTAATTTTTCTCAAAGGTATATGTGAGAGGAATTTATGTATTCAAATAAAAATTCTCACATATGTATTAGAAAAACGGCACAGGTCAAAGAAAATAAAGATCTCATGAATGGATACCTGTCATGCTCCGACCAGAGATGTTGGCTTGAAACGCGACTAATAATTTTTTTTAAAAAAAACAAGCCCTAAGTTCCACAAATCTATGGGCCTCGAGTCCACCTTAGCCCATGAAGAAGCCACACATGTTCAAGAAATATAAACTATCACATGAGATTATCCCAAGTATAACAAACACAACTTAAGTTTCTCTATCACTACATACCATAATTACACACACATATAAGTTTGGTTGCCACAGGTGGTCAACCTAATCAATATTTACATAGTAAAGCAACTAAGTAAAAACGTATTCAATAATTACTTATGGGAATCTAGAGATTCCATAGCTTAGACCATCGCCGAGGGGTCCTTTGCTGCTTCCAGATCATACCCTGCATTGAGGTACAGTGAGCTTCCAGCCCAGTGACGAGAACTAAAAAATCATAGGTATTGCATGTGATAGAGAAATATAATTTACAATGCATCTTAAAAAACTAACAGAACATGTGACAGTTGTTCTTTTCTTTCCATTTTTAAAGTATATCATTAACTCTTTAACACACGGGGGTATCCCACTCAACCCCTTGAGGTATCCCACTCAACCTCAACTGTATAGGTCCAGGGTATCCCACTCAACCTTGTTGAGGAATCTCACTCATCCTCGAATCTATTAAGTCAAGGCAGACAAAATGCAGCATCTTGCAAGAGCTCGACCTACTTAACACATGTGTGATAGTGTACAGTTTAACACTATATAAATTTTCAATTCCATAATTCTGGGTATAACATAAACACTACTCACTTATTATTTTCTCCATTTATCTTTCCACAAGGGTTTTACACCGGAGATTTCTTACCATCACTGGTTTAATCCAGATTAAACAACCCAGAACATTCACATTTATTTTTATCACCTGCACCACCATGTTAGTACAGTAATATTCACATGCATGCATATTTAATCACATGCATTTATAACCATAGACTGAAACACAATGCATGATCTAATATTGCACCTACAACATGCATCAATGACCTTACCATGAACCACAGGCATGTGTCTACACCATGCACTATCATTGTACATTTCTCACTATTGCCCAAGTGGACTTGGATAAATCCACACATCACAATTTTCTCCCTATACCCCTTTCCACAAGGGTTACAAAGAGGAGATACACTTACCATCCACTAGTAATAACCCGAGTTAAACAACCCAGAGAAAACACAACGTCAGGTTACCGAGACCTCGGACAACAGAGAGTTTAAAATACAACTCTTTAACTTTTTCCTAATTACAGTCTATTGAGATCTCGAACTCCTCTCCGAGACCTCGGGCTACGAGATCTCAGGACACTTCCGAGACCTCAGGAAATAGAGTACTCTAACGTACTTAGTTTCCTTTAACACTTTAAGTTTACAAAGATCTCGGCTCTTGTGCCGAGACCTCTTGTCCTGTATTGAGATCTTGGATTGGGTGTCGAGATCTCGGACAACAGAGAACAGTCTGAGTTTAAGATTTCTATCTCTTTTCAGTTTCAAACTTACATAACCTATATACTTGATTAATTTGACATTCAAAACCACAATTCACATACAAATAAGCCACAATTGAGTCTCCTTGATCGACAAAGTTACATGAGTTTCTTGATTTGCATGAAAGAGAGAAAGAGCCGGTCAAACTGATACAATTAAATAATACTCAGAGTTAGGACACTATTGATTTATCTTATGTCGGCCTTATTGACAATTGAGTTGATTCGACTGACAGAACACATTTTTGTTGAAAAAGAATCTCAGAATTGATAAGACGATGAATGGGGGTTAAGCTTTGGTCTTTTAACCAGGAACATTGCTTAAAGTGCCCGACAATCTTTAATTTTGAGATTTTGAGATTTTAATTTAAAATCATCCGGGTTGGATTTTAAATATCATTTAGAAAGTCATTTAAGTTTAAAACCCATTAAGATATTTTTCTTAAAATTCATCAACCCTACATCAAAATATATATATTTTTTAAACCATATACTTAGATCTTACAAAACTACTTAGTTAAATATGTTAATTTTTCAAATACTACATATATCATTTAAAAGTGTTAAAATCTCAAAATAAATAATTAAATAACCACTTGGCTAAATTTTCAATTACAATTATTTTATACCACCTAATGGTTTGAATTAATTTCAGAAAACCAAGGTTTTGAACTATTAAATCAAATCTTAATGAAAACCCAAAGTGAAAAGAGGTAAGTGGTGCATTCAGTATTAGGGTGCCCAACGTGCACCACCAAAAAGGGGGTTACCACAACTGAATACTTAAATGTATAAGTAAATCATTAATTTAAACTCAAAAACTAAATCTAGAAGAGGTTATTCAAGATTTAAAAGAGAAGCTCATGTTCACTAAAATCTTTAAGAACAAAATTTGAAGCTCCAAACTACTCTATTTTACAAAAATAATAGTCTCGAAGTTTCTAAAATTTTGAGTTGATGAACTTTCGTACCTTGGTCGTCCAATTCGGTGGAGAAATGACTTGCTTTGAAAACCCACCAAAAACTCCAAAACACAGCTACTGTAACCGTTGGAAGAGGAAGGAAGAAGAAGAAATGAAAGAAAGGAAAAAGGGTAAAGCAATGAGAGAAAGTGGGTTTCTATTATTTTTTTATTATCTTCCTACCTACCTCATCTCATCTCTTTACACAAAACCACCGTAGGTGGCTTGTGGAAGAGAAGCTCCCACCCCACTTAGGCTAGTGGCACTAGGGATGGTGAATAATCATCTATTTTTATAAATTTTTTATTTATTAAAACTTTGATAATTATCCATTCATAAATAAATCCAAAACTATATAACCTCTATCGTTTAGATTAATAAATCAAAACCAAATAATTACTATAGTTTTGGAAAATAAATTAAACATCTTTTTAGTTTTAAAATTCTAAATCACACCTTTAAAATACATTGAAAATCTAATGTTTTAATTATAAATCACTTAAATACTAAATTTCAAAAATTAAAATAACATTTTGTAAAACTTCTGAATTTACAGTCGGATCAAACAATTTTAATTGACACAACCACTACAAAATTCTGAGAGGATTGACACTCTTAAACATTTAAAAATTAACTTTTTATAAAATAGGGACACCCCTCACAAATTAAAATCCACACTTCTACAAATCAAAATGTTAGTCTGGAAAATTCTTTAGACTTGGAATTTTAAAACTAAATTAATGAGTGAAATTTGATAACTTAAATATCTCAAATAATTTATTTTTCCAAACACAAATTATTTTAAGAGTCTCAGCCAGAGAAAGTTTAGATAATTTCAACTTTGCCACTGCCTTTAAATGAGTCGGGTCCACTCGGACCGAGTCAAACTTTGACTCTAAATAAAGCCCACTTGTTAATCTTTTAGATTAACCGGTCACTAATCACAATTAACAGCTAAATTCACATAATTAGACACTAATTTGAATCGGGGTATTACAATACCATTTTCCTGAGAACGTTGAGTCAAACACCATGATTTTTCTTCCTTATTCTCTACATGAAATACCTTATTAGACATAAGATGAATAGGACTTCCTATAGGACAAAACGTGGCTTAAGACGAGGTCAAATCAAAGAAGGATAATAAGACTCTAAAAATAAATATTTTGAACAGAAAAGTTAGAGGTCTTAAATACGTAAAACGGGATATATCTTCCTCTATTTTTCTTTTCAGCACTTTTCAAAATATTTGTTTCTTTTTCACATCATTCTTTTGATAAATGGATGCTCCCTTTATTTTTTTTTCATTTTTCATCATTTTTTTAAGTGCATATTATTATTATTATTTTAGAGTACCATCCTAATATTTATTTCATCTCTAACCTCTTCTGAGCTCTTAGAATAGGTCACAAATATTTCAATGAGACTAAGACTCCATACTGGAGTTGGGTATGGTAACATGGCTAAACAATAAAAGATGCTAATTTTCAATAAGGCTCAACTGGGAACTATCAGGATGAATGGCCAAAATAGGTTGGCATGAAGGTTCAAATGATCAAAAAATGGTCTAAATCATATCCTAAGCTTCATAGAGTAATTTCCTTGTTTCAAATAAATACAGAAAAATTTAGGTATAATAACTCAGTTTTAATGGCATGCTTAGTAATATGATCGAAATTTGAAGAATAATGAGATCCATAACGAATTAATGCGCTTAAGAAAAAAAATTGGATTTACTTATAATCCTTAGAGAAATAGATAGGCACTAAAGCTCACTGGGTTAAGTCGCCACTAATGTTCCTCCGTTGATTACTAGACTCATGAAATATTTTTTTCCAACTAATTTTAATGTGGTTGTGGTTGTTGTTGTTGTCAAATTTTATATTTATAACTCGCAAGCGTACGACCCATTTATAATATAGCAGTTAGAGTGTGAGGTCGAACCCAATAGAAAATCATAAAATATATGCACTAAAATTAAATCAGCATCCCTTTAAAAAGATATATTTCAAAGAAAATAGAAATCAATTGTGAAATCAAAGAACTCTTTAATACTCGGATTTTAATAAATCTTAGATCTAAAATCAAAATAATATTAATCCAATTTGAATCTAACTTGTAAAATTGACAAAATAAGATGTTTGAATTAAATTCAATTTATTGTCAATAATCAAATTTATGTTCTTTCATATTTTGAGTAGTGAACCACAATGATAATCTTGATTCCAATTTAAAATCACATGTTTTAAAGTCAAAATAACACATCTCTAGCCTTAGTTGAATTTTGAAAGACAGAGTGTTTGGATACAAAGAATTAAAGAATTAAAAATTAAAAATACAAGATTCACAATAAAAACATAA
Organism: Chimonanthus praecox; assembly: GCA_022113865.1. Lineage (NCBI taxonomy): Eukaryota > Viridiplantae > Streptophyta > Magnoliopsida > Laurales > Calycanthaceae > Chimonanthus > Chimonanthus praecox. The sequence goes on along the minus strand of CM039089.1, from coordinate 44,541,522 downwards.
ATTGAACAATTTTTATACAACAAACGTACAAAGTGACTAATGTAACTAAAGGTAGGAAATAAATTGACAAATAATGTAAATGACAGAATAAATAAATGCATAATTTAAAGGTTGGTTATTGGAATAGACCGTTCATCACACAAAATGTATAAACAAATACAAAACCTAGATCTGAAATTCGCGTAAAAGTCCAAATATCAATTCATGTCCATCATCAAAGTTAAGAATTTGTAAACTTTAATTTAATAATCGGGCCTTAGTAACTTAGATTCAACACTTACAACTTAAGGTCTAACTATTTCATGTTCAATTAATTAAATAAAGAATACAAATTTTAAAATCAAATCTAAACAATCATCAAGGAGATCTGAAAATTGGATGTTTCAAGGTTTTAAAAGAATGCTTCGTATTTATTTCATGGAAGAATTCAGTACAAGCAATTATAAATTAAGTACAAAAAAACAAAATAAAATGAAAATTTACATCTCTCACTTGTAAAATTTGAATGGTGCTTCTATCTTCTTGCCTTTTCTCTCCCGCCTTTGGTCCTCTTGAACTCCAAGTCAAATTCGATTTTCATGTTGTACCAAGTGCTCTATTTATAGGCTCCAGGAATGAATGGATGGTTGGGATTAAATCTGGGTTTAAGTTATTAATGGAGGGCTAATATTGGATCTCACTTTAAGGTGGATGGATGGGATTTGAAGTGAAAAGGTTAGGGTTTATAGGATATAAACGAATTTTGTGTTGCTTGGGATTGAGGTTGGCTTGGTGGTTAAGCAGAGGATGAGAAAAAATTGGGATTTAGGAGAGAAGATATGGTAGGATCGAATTTTACATGTATTTAGGGTTTTAATGCAATGCAATGCAATGAATGGATGAGATCTAAAGTTGGATTGAATGAATGGATGAGATGAAGTAGATGATGTAGAGGGTTGACTACATAGGAATTTTAAATTAGGTGTACAGGATGGGAAAATCGTGTGAGGTGTGGAGGATTGGGATGGTGAGGTGTTTTGGATTTTGGGAGTGTATCTAGATGGGTTTTAATATAAGTGCATGGAGAACTTTTAGTGAGAAAATCGTGTGGGGTGTTGTGGATTGAGTGTGTGATGTGTACATGACATGGCATATGCGCATGGATTGAGTTGGAGTTGCTTGGGGTCCAAGTTGTTCTAGATCTAGGGTTTTATGGTTAGTTGGCTAGGATTGAATAGGATTTAGATCTAAGGGCTCTAAGGTAATTTGGTCAAAATAAATTTATAAAAGGTAAGTTTCTAAATGGAGGTTTAAGATTGAAAGGTTGATCATGATGATGAGGAATTGGATGGCCTAGATCTAAGATGATGAATGTATGCGATGGATATGGAAAGGTAGTTCTAGGGTTTACCTAATTTTGATGCATGAGATGAATGGTTAGAATTTAAGATGGATAGTGGATGGTGGAGATGGAATTCGAATGGGCAAGGCTTTGGGCGTGTGAATGGTTTATGGGCTTGGGTTTTGGATCTATAAATGAGCACATGGGCCTCCAGTGGATCTTGGACTTGAGCTTGAGGACTTGGGACTTTGTTGGACCTTGAGGTGCACACTGGCGTAGCCCAATTGTAATATGCGCATGGACTGCTTGTGGCGTGACCCAATGATGTCTTGTGGAACTTAGCTTGACCCAATTGAAGTAGATCTCTGGCCCATTGATCTTGAATTTCAGCATTTGCCTCTTGAATAACAGGTTCTCTCTTCCAGAATTTAATAATTAACTTCACCACTTTTAAATCTAAGATATTGATTTAATCTAGACTCTCATAGATGGATCTAGACTAACCAATGTACATGAAAACCCTAAAAGTGGAATAAAATTAATCATAAAAATTCCAGGTCTTCCAATTTAAACTCTAAACTTGCAATTATCTTGAGATGGTTTTCCTAAAATTTCGATTTTTAACTACAAAACTAGAAAATGACATTAAATGTATGTGATATATACAAAATAGGCTAACTAGCCTAATAATTAGTGGTAAAAACTGTAATATTTCAGTGCTCAACAACTATGTAAAAATTTGTTCCGAATATAATCCTATAAAAATCTTATTTAAAAAGTATGATATAAATTCTTTTATCTATCCATTAATGCTGAAAAATCACTTAGACTCAACAAATCTTCCGCCCCCCCCCCCCCACAAGGGGTAGTCTTAGTCTTCACTTACTTTTCCCTTGATAATTTTTTCAGACTAAAAACATTCAAAAACACCAAACCTTTTTTTTTTTGGCAAGGGTAGTCTCAGTTTTTGTTTGTAAAATTACTCTTCCCTTAAAATTTTTTATAGGGGTATTAGTTCTTTCGAACTTACTCTTCCCTAAAGTTTTTGGACACAAATTTTTTTATTGGGCTCAAAAAGTGTAACCCCTTAATACCCCTAAAATTAAATCAGATATTGTCTTCAATGTTCCTTCATACACAATGATCAGGTGCAAATAAAAAAAAAAATTGGAACAGTTCTAATTTTGGGTTAAGACGTACCTAAGAGAGTTCACTCATAACGGACCTAAAAACAAAAATCATAAATTAGACTGACTCAATAGAAATCCTAGACTGACTCTAAACTTGACTCAAAAATCCTAGAGTGACTGACTATAAATGAAACCTACAAAGGATGCATACTCAAATATTTTTTTTACAAATTTCACATCCTTGACCTTCTTGAGTGAGTTATATTCGATTTGGCAGATGGTGGTGGTGAATGTGCTCCAATGAGTACATAATGTCATGGGCATAGTATCTCTTTTCCAAAACATTATCACCCACTAGCATGATGAGAGCCCATGGATCATTTAAATCAAACGGGATACAGTTCGGTGTGGGCTATTTCTTAATATTAGGTTTTTCATCATTGACAGGCTCTTCCTTAACTTCAGGACTTTCCTCAATTTTAACTTTGATGTTCGAATTATCACCTATCCTAGTTAGACTCTCCTCATCTCGGTTGAAACTCTCAGGATTTGATGAAGACTTTAGTGTTGAAACTGACATGACCTCAAAGACCCTACTGTTATCCAAAGTGGATTGATGACTAACTTAGAGTTCACCAATTGGAGACCTAACTCTAACTAAACGCTTAGTTGAATCACGCCTTCAAGTATTCATTGTTGATCAAACAAGACCAAACAAAATTCAAACAAAATAAACGACCTAAAACTAAAAACAAAAAACTAAACTAACTTAAGATTCTAGACAACTCCAAATCTTTTCTCCAAAAATTTTAAACCTCCAATAGGAGTTTAACCTCAATCCCACCCAGGTAAATTTCCAGGCAAGTGGGGGAACACAAATGACATCTCGTCCCAACTTATCCTTAGATGTGCTCGGCCTCACTTATTGGTGACAGAACTAGCCTTAGACAACGTTATTGAAGAAAAACTAAGATTGGTTATCTAAAATTATTTGAATTAAAGAGTCCTAATGAGCATTAAAGACCCTAAAACTAACTAATGGTTGCTAAATTGATTTTACTTTAAAGTGCATGAACCATCTTATTTACTACTTTCTTTATTTTTATTTTTTCTATTTTTGTGAATGCAAACCTAAGTCTAATAATGAAAGATACACAAGCAAATATGCAAACAATTAATCAATCAATCTACACTAATGCATGAGACTAACAACCTAAATGCATGATCAAAGTAAATATGCAATAATTTTTTTATAAAAATAATAAATGCAAAAAACCTAGAATAAAAATCTATATGCTTGCATGAGATAGATAAAATTGAAAGAAAATAATTAGGCACTCACCTTAGCTTATGCACGTATTTTCCAAAAATCTTAACTCGTGATTTAAAATTCTTGAAAAATAAAACACATGAACCTAGGTGAAGATTCTAACTCAAGAATGCATGAACTAACTAAATGCAAAGTCCTAAACTACAAGTAGAAAGAGATGAAAATAATTGAATTCTAATTAAGTCTCTTAATCTGGTGTGAGATTATAAATAAATTTCCAGATTAATGCCATTACTTAATAAAAATTTAAATAATAATATAAAGTTAGAAACTTTCCAAAAAAAGAGATTTTCGAAAATTAGACGTCTCCAAAATCTGGCAATTTTCTAAAAATAGAATGTTTTCAAAATTAAATAATTTTAAAACTTTCCATAGAGAGAAATTTTAAAACCTTCCAAAAATAGATGCATTTCCAAAGCTAAAATATTGATAAAATAGATTATATTTATAATATTAGAAAGAGGCTAAAATAATAAACTAATTGAATTTATCGGATTTCCAAAAATAGAAATTTTCTACAAAAATAGAAATTTCTAACTTCAACAAGTGTCTAAGTTTAGCAAAATTTCCAAAATTAGAAAATTCTAAGATCTTTTCTATTTTAAAGAAAAAATTAATTTTAAGTAACCTTCCAAAATTAGATTTTTGAAAATAGAATTTCCAATTTTTAAAAGTTGCCTAAGTTAAAAGATTCCAAAAATAGAAGGTTTTTTTTTTTTCTAAAACCATAAAATTCAAAACACATACTTACTTTGAATGTTCCCCGGCAACGGCACCAAAAACTTCTTGATGTGTTCAAATTTTACATTTATAAATCTCGCAAGTGCACGAACCATTTATAGTATAGCGTTATGAGTGTGAGGTCGATCCCACAAGAAACAAGTTATATGCAAAAACAAATATATGATTTTGAATTTTTATCTTTTTAGAGAATATAGATCATAAACTAGTCTAATCCCAAAAATCAATTCTGTTCTCATGAATATATCTCTAAGTGAACAAAACGTATTTTTAATAAATAGATCCAGAAATTATAACATTAATTAAATTCAATTTAGAGAATGGATTAATATAATTTATAAACAATCTCACATCTAAGTTCAAGAAAGAAAAAATAAAGTCTAATTAAATTAAATCTCAAACTAGTTAACACTTTTTGAGAGGGGTTTAAATTCATGAAATAAAATACATGAACAATTAAAATACATAACAAATGAATTAAAGAATTGAAAAGGAATTGAACAATAAAAATACAAAATACAAACAATAAATTGCATAACAAAATAAAGTGAACATTGAAAATAAATTGACAATAAAAGTAAAAGACAGAATGTAAAAAAGCATAATTGAAAGGGTGGTGATTGGAATAGACCGTTCATTGCCCAAAATGTGTAAACAAATACAAAATCTAGATCTGAAATTCGTGTAAAAATTCATGTTTCAATTCATGTTTATTCATTAAAATCAAGATTTATAAATTTTAATTTAAATAACCGAACCTCTAGTAACTTAGATTCAACACTTACAATCTATATTCTATCTATTTCATGTCCAATTAAATAAACAAAGATTATAAACTTTAAAATCAAATCAAAACAATCATGAAAGAAATCTGAAAATTAAATATTTTAGGGTTCTAAAGGAATATCGTGTATTTGTATTTAATGAAACAATTAAATATAGGAAATTGAGAATTAAATACAAGAAAGACATAATAAAAATGAAAATTTACAACTCTCACTTGTAAAATTCGAATGGTACTCCTGTCTTCCTGTCTTTTCCTCCAGCCTTTGGTCCTTTCAAGTTCCAGGTCAAATTCGAGTTTGGCATTGGGTTAATGGGGTATTTATAGGACTTGAAAGTGAATGGAGGGTGGATATTAAATCTTGGTTTAAGTTGGTGAATGGAGGGTTAAGATTGGATCTAACTTCAGGTGAAGAGATGATATTTAAGATGGAAAAACTAAGGCAAATATAAGTGTACACGAATTTAGGAGATGGTTTGGTGGCTAAGCAAAGGTGGACAAAAAGGAGGATTTTTAGAAAATATAGCACATGGACGAATTTTGTATGTGTTTTAGGGTTTATGAATGCAATGCAATGATATAATGGTTGGGATTGAAAGTTAGGATGGATGGATGGTTGAGATGATGATTGATGACATGGAGGGTTGACCTAGTGTGAATTTCGAATGGATCTAATGGGATATGCAAAAATAGTGTGTGACATGTGTGGATTAGGATGATGATTTTGGGAATGAACCTAGATGGATTTTTGGTTTTATGCATGGAGAAATTTTTGTTGCTAAAATCGTGTGGAGGTGTGGAATGGGTGGCAAAATTCAAATGAGATTAGATGGAAATCGTGTGTGCTTATTTTAGGTTGGATTAGGAGGAAAGATAGGATCTAGATGTGTAACGCCCTGCCCTTTTTCATCGCCAAAAATCAAAGTATTTTTTTTTTTTAAATAAAGAGTGACAAGAGAGCGGGACGTCACGACGCGAGCTAAGTCTGAGCTTCCAAAGTCCGACCCTTAACTGGCCAACCATACGTGTACGTGGAGCTAAGTCCACGAGAACGGTTCACACGTAATAAGTTAAGCTTGCGGAATGTAAACTGTAGATGCGGCATTATAATAGAGTCAATCCTACCAATTATTAAATAGCAACGAAATACATCACTTAATTAATAAATACCTAAACTTAGAATGTCCAAAAGTAAAGTCCAAACCATAGCAAGTAGTCTAAATTATTACAGTACAACAAGCTAGTTACTCAAATTACATTTCCATAAATAAAACTTAAGTAGATAAAAGTAGCTCCTCCAAGCTCCTACGCTTGACTCCGGTCACGTCCTTCACTTCCTCCATTTCCTGCGTCATCGTCTAAGATAGAAGTAGGGCGTTAGACAACGCGCCCAGTAGGTACTCCGAGTAGAGTCAACACATGGATTAGTATAAACAAAACACATAGATATAAGTATATCAAAACCATGCAAGTAAATGCCATGCCATGGGTGTCATATGCCATGAGTCCCACCCATCATCCATATCATCATTACATAATGTCCCTCTTGATAGAAAATGCACATCAAGGTACCCCCACAAATGCCTTACGGACGCCTCGACGGAGTGTGGATCTCCGGTTACAAATCACAATCATACAGTATCCCTCTTGATGGAAAACCCTCATCAAGGTATCACAATCTCATAGTATCCCCCTTGATCGATAATGCACATCAAGGTATCCCCACAAATGCCTTACGGAAGCCTCGACGGAGTGTGAATCTCCTGTTACAAATCACAATCATACAATCCATAGGAATCAGTGTGGATTCCTCCCCACGGTTGCTTTATCGAAAATCCGAATGGAGCGTGGACTCCTTTCAATTGATCCCTCCCATGCCATGCATGAGATGCAAGTGCAAACATGCTATGTAATAATATAAATCATAGCATTCAAATCCCATCATCAAGTCATACCATTTGATACCCAAAATAATTGAAGTAAAACATTCATATACATATAATCCATGGCTTTCAATCAGGTAGGAATCCTACCAATGTCTAAATACCGGGTCCTTGGTTTTCCGTCCAAATATCGATCACCAATCGGGCACCACTTGCGAGATCCCGTTACCTTATTACATATCAATAAATTAAACCAATGTTCCATTTAATTTCTAACCATACTTAAGTCCACAAATTACCTTAGTGGGGTTCGGCCATACAACATGGCCGAACCTCACTCCCTTGGTTTTGGGCCCTTCTTAATCCTTAGATCATTTTAATCAAATGTGGGTCCAAGATCATGCCATCTTTTGGTTCATTAATCCAAACACATTTAACATTAATGGAACCCTAAGTCCACAAAAACATTCCCCATGGGGTTCAGCCATACACCATGGCCGAACCCATGGTTCTTTCATTTCCACCATATTTACTTCTTTGCCATCATTATTTCTATGGCTAAACACTCCTATTATCTATACATACCTAGGTCCATAACTGATCCATAAACATAGATCCATAAATGATTTATTTAATCATGACATAAAACCCTAACAAATCCCTAACAAATGCTTCCATTCCTTAGCTTGATAATCCATTCATTTAAACATGCATGCATAGATCCATAATGTCCATAAGATGGTTCATGGGGTTCGGCCAAACACCATGGCCGAACCTCATCCAATCCCTTTTTAGTCCTCATGATCCATATACATAGAAATCTAGGGTTTGGCCATGCAAGGGCCAAACCATGATCTTAGATCATATGCCTTATCATAAACATGTATGTGGTCCTTTCCATATATCCATAATAATTAGGTGCATGGCCGAACCATGATCCTTAACCCTTTTAGCCATGCATGCATACATAAACCATATATGCATAGTGTCCTTAATATTCCATCATTTACATAACCTATCTTACCCATTAGGGTTTGCCCATTTTCTATCTCATTTCTTGGATGGGTTTTAAATCCATGGCCCATAATATTTTGGCCAACTCTCCAATCCAAAAATGGGATTTGATGGTTTCCTTTAACTCCTTCAAATTAATAAAATCTTGTCAAGTGATACTTACCGATTCCGCGACTCCTCGGTTTCCTTCGTTCTTTCTTACTCCTCCGATCTTCTCCTTAGTCTTTCTTCTTTGCTGCTCCTTGATCTTCGGCCAAAGTGTGTTGAGGTCTTGAGATGAAAACCCAAAGAGAGGGTTCAGCCAAAGAGGTTTGAGAGAGGGAGAGGATTAGAGAATGGAAGATACCAAGTGTTTCTTTGTCTTAGTGTAAGGGTCGGCCAAGCTTGAGAGAGGGAGATGAGATGAGATCCAAATTTCTCTAAGTCTTTTTTTTTTTCTTTCTCTTAGAGTGATGGTCGACCTTGAAGGAGAGAGGGAGAGAGTGAGATGAGATGAAAAGAGATCAAAAGCCATCTTTCCCATCTTGTCGAGGGTTTGCTTGGGTTAGACTCCACCCTCATCAATGTGGAGACCTCCCCATGGCTCTTTGACCAAACAAGATGGTGCATGCCCTCCACATGGCACACACCACTCTCCTCTCCAACGGTTTTGGCTTGGTTTCATGGGTGGTTTGGTGGTTTCCATGAGATGAAACCACCACCTCTCTTTTGAGCAATGCATGGTCTGGCATGTCCTTCATTTTAGGCTTCTTGTCTAGCCAAGGAGGGTGCATGCCCTCCACATGGCACATACCACCCCTTATGCCCAACGGTTTTGGTTTACTTTCCTTGGGTGGTTTGGTGGTTTGGATGAGGTGGAATCACCACTTCTCCTTTGGCCAATGGATGGTCTCCACCTAAGCTTTTGGTCTAGCCAAGGGGAAAGCGTGCCCTCCACATGGCATACCCCCCCCTTATCCCAACGGTTTTGGTGGAGTGGTTTCCATGAGATGAAACCACCCACTTGACTCACTCCATCTTTTGGTCTTTTAGGTGACTCACTCCCCATTTGACTCACTCCATTTAATGTAACTCAACTCCAACTCAAGCATTGATTTTATATCTAACTTAGGTCATCATAATTAAATAATTTAATTCCACTCATTCCACTTAATCTTCTTTAAATTTAACTTTGACTCACCCATAGTTGACTTGGTCCATATGCCACCTCACTTGATGAGGTGGAGTTGGGCCCCACTTGGCTATGCCACTTGGATTTCCACTCCTACACTTGCCAATTAAGATGGGCCCCATTCCTTTGATCACAATTGGGTCCATGACCCAATTAATTCCATCTCTTACCCATTTACCCTAATGATGAATCATCTTGACCCATTGGGTCCCAATTGGGCATTTGACCCAATTGACCATCCTTGACCCAATTAATTGGAAATAATCCAATCCATGGTCCATTGGACCATACTTGGGCCATTGCCCCAATTTTGATCCATCTACCACCATTTCATCAAAAATTCTTAATTTCAACAATTAAAATAAATAATAGCGAATATAATTCTTGATTTAAAAAACTGGGCTATTACAAGATGAGGTGGATAAATTGGAGAGGAATTCTAGGAATGGCTTATGCGCGTAAAGGCTTCTAGATTGTTGGTGTATTCATATGATGCATGGAGATATGCGCATGATGTCTTAAATCCTAGGGATGTGCACTAGATCTAGGGTTTAATGAGTGATTGGAATGAATGACTGATTAAATGGACCTAAATCTAATGGCTTAACTAATGGATGAATGATCTAAATTCATGAATGATGAGATGATGTATGGATGCTCATGATTCTAAGGTTAGTCTACTTAATGGAAGAATTGGATGGCCTAGATCTAAGTTGATGGATGTATGGTTTGGATTTGATAGGTGGCTCTAGCGTTTCCTATGTTTTATGAGATGAGATGAATGGTGTAGATGAATGGATGAAGATGAGTGGTTAAGATTGCATGTATGTGTAACACCCCGGATTTTCAATTCATGAATATATATGGAAATTGTCCATTTAATTTGTGAATTAATGGAGATGGACCTTAGATGGGTAAGGAGTTGGGTCAATTGCCCAATTAAGACCCAACGGATTATGGATAAGGTTCAATTGAAATAAATGGGTAAGATTTATTTAATTGGGTCAAGGTGGTCAATTGGGTCAAATGCCCAATTTGGACCCAATGGGTCATAGATGAGCTAAGTAGAAGTAAATGGGTAAGGTTTGATAATTGGGTCTAATAACCAATTAAGATGGAAGGCATGAGATCCACCTCATCAAGTGAGGTGGCATGTATGTGACATGGCTAAGTGGGACCCCAAGTACCATGGGTCATGGTTGATTTGGTCGACCACCAAATGAGTTCAAGCTTAATTAAGGTGTGACTGAATTAAATTGGATTAAGTTCAAAATGGAATCAAAGGATTGAGTTAATGAATGAGTACAAGTCTTGAGTTTAAAAGAATTAAAAATATTTGAGTTAAGGTGAGTTGAATGGGAAGTTAATGAGACTTTCATCTTAAGTTAGTTAGGAGAGTAGATGGAGAGTTGCATCTCATAAGACCAAACCCAAGGTGTACACACATTGGGGAGGTGGGAGTTTCATCTCATGGGATGAAACTCCAAAGGGAACATTAATGAGGAGGTGAAGGGTTTTTGTTGTTACACAAGGCATACTTAAGAATACACGTTGGGGACATGGAGGGTTTCCATCTCATGATGGAAATCCAAGAGGCACACGGTTGGAGTTTCATCTCATGGGATGAAACCCCCAAAGGAAGTATTAATGAGGGAGGTGAAGTGTTATAGTTGTTACAAAGGGGCATAACCCAAAAGACACCACCCTTGGCCAAATTCCATTGCACAACAAAGGGAGTTCTTTTCTTCATCTCACTCTCTCCCTCTCTCTCTTGGCCGATCCCCCTCTCAAGACAAGAAACACTTAGAGTATTTTCTATCTCAAGCTCCTCTCCCTCTGACTCAAGGGCGACCCTCTCTCAAAGACAAAGGAGAAAGGACTTAAGAGTTTTCCATCTCATGCTCCTCTCCCTCTCACAAGAACCCTAGGGTCGACTCTCTCACAAAGATCAAGGAGGAAGAAAGAATAAAGACTAAGGAAGGAAAAGAGCGAAGGAGCAAGTCGGAACGAAAGAAATCGGACGAGTCGCGGAATCGGTAAGTACTTGATGAGATTTTATTAAGTAAGAAAATAGGTTAAAAAGAACATCCCATTTTTGGATTGGAGAGTTGGCCAAGATATTATGGGCCATGGATTTAAAATCCATCCAAGGAATGGGATGGATTGAACAAAGGAAGGGTGATTAGGGTTACCCATATGATTAATGGATATGATTAGGCATGAAAAATCATGGTTCGGCCCTTGCATGGCCGAATCCTAATCTTGTTATGGCTAAGGACTTTATGCATGTCCCATGTAAGAAATGGTGAATGATCAAGGATCATGGTTTGGCCCTTGCATGGCCAAACCCTAGGTTTTATGTATAAGAACCCCACCAAAGGATCAAATCTTGGATGTATGATTCTTAAAAGAAAATGATGAACCATAGGGTTCGGCCATGTTGTATGGCCGAACCCCATGGAAGGATATTAGTGATTTTTAGTGGGTTTAAAGGATGAAAATCATAGATGTATGTTAGTCATTTTAAAAGGTTTTAAAGGATGATAATGATGGGAGATTATTGGTGATTCTAAGTAGGTCTTAAATATTGCAAAGCATGATCTAAAATGTTGTAAATGGTAAAGAACCATGGACCATGGGTTCGGCCATACAACATGGCCGAACCCCATGAAGGGATGTTGATGGACTTAGGTGCATTTGGACCATGAAAATGATGGAAGACATGTTGATGGACTTGGGTTGTAAAATGATGACCTAAGTGTATGGTTAAACCCCCCCATGGAGGGACTTGAGTTATGGACCTAATGTGGTAAATGATTTAAAGAGAGGATGAAAATGGGACACCATGGGTTCGGCCATGTTGTATGGCCGAACCCCATGAACCATTTTAATGGGTCATTTATGGATCTATGCATGTTTAAATGAATGAATGATCAAGCCAAGGAATGGAGGGATCTATTAGGGTTTTATGTTATGATTAATGAATCATGTATGGATCATATTTTTGGGACTTAAGTCATGTGTTATAAGCTAAGTGATTAGCTAGGGAAAGAATGATGGCTAAGATGGAAATATGGTTAAAATGATGGACCATGGGTTCGGGCATGGTGTATGGCCGAACCCCATGGAGAAGGTTTTGTGGAATTAGGGTTTTACTAATGTTAGATGATTAACTTATGTGTGTTTGGATTAATGAATCAAAAGATGGCATGATCTTGGACCCACATTTATTTAAAAGATCAAGGACTAGAAAGAGGGATCTAAAACCAAGTGAGTGAGGTTCGGCCATGTAGTATGGCCGAACCCCACTAAAGCATGTTTATAGACTTAAACATGGTTGGAAATCAAATGGAACATAGGTTTGATTTATTGATATGTAATAAGGTAACAGGATCTCATAAGCGGTGTACGATCGGCTTGACGTGATCGGTGAGCAATTTTAGGGCAAAAACGCAAGGACACATTAGTGGGTCATTGGTAGGATTCCTACCTTATTGAAAACCATGGAATATATATATATGGTGATTTTAATTCATGTTTTGATGAGTTATTTTGGTATCAAATGATATGTTTCAATTACGGAATTTTAAATGCTATGATGTTTATTATTACATAGCATGTTGGCATTTGCATCTCATGCATGGCATGGGAGGGATCAAATGTAACCGGAGATCCATGCTCCGTCGGGGCGTCCGTAAGGCATTTGTGGGGGTACCTTAATGTACATTATCCATCAAGAGGGATGTATGATTGATTTGTAACCGGAGATCCACGTTCCGTCGGGGCGTAAGTAAGGCATTCGTGGGGATACCTTGATGAGGAGTTTCCATCAAGAGGATACTATGTGTTTGTGATATGGATGATGGGTGGGACTCATGGCATATGACATCCATGACATGGCATATGACATCCATGGTTTTGATTTTGTTTATACTAATCCATGTGTTGACCCTACTCGGAGTACCTATTGGGCGCGTTGTCTAATGCCCTACTTCTACCTTAGATGATGACACAGGAAATGGACAGAACGAAGGACGCGATCGGAACCAAGCTTAGGAGCTTGGATAATTTAGTTTCACTTTATTTAAGTTAATTCATGGACAATGTAATTTGAGTAGCTAGTATTTGGGAATGTAATAGCTTAGACTATTTGTTATGGATCGAATGATGATTAATCTGGATTAAATTAATTTATATTGATTGCCTTCCTTGGTAAGTAAATGTTGTAATCCGATGTTATTTCCGCTGTAAATGTCCCGCCCTCTCCTAGAAAACAGAGTCTATTTTTTTTTTTTTAAAGTAATATTAATAAAACATCGAAAGAGAGAGGGCGGCGTCACGACGCGAGTTAAGTTCAGACTACTCAAGTCTGAACCTTAACTGGCCACCCTTGTGTACATGGACTAGACAATGATAATGAATCACACATGGAACAAACATCAACTTGCGGAATAAACTAGACTGTTTGCGGAATAGAATGACTAGATAGCAGGTATCAGTCTCAAATATTAATTAACACCAATAACCATCCATAGTTAGTAACCTAATCAAACCATAGCAAAGTGATAACTTATTACATGTCCACAATCTATAATTCAAAAGACAGTTATAAAGAAGTCCAGTTCAACATTCAAGCGCTTAGGCTTGGCTCCCCTCCCGGTCATCGACCTTTTTTTTCCCTTTACTTGTACCTGCATTCTCCTCTGAGGATAGAATTAGGGCGTTAGATCAACGCACCCAGTAGGTTCCCGATCAGGGCTACCACATGATTAGCATATAAAACATGCATATATATCATAGTACATGATTAGTAAAAACAGGTAAAACAATGCTATGAAGTATGCACATGCATTGAGACTCTCCCATCATGTACATTCATAGCCATCACTTGACATTCCTCACACCGACAAGGTAAATCACAATACACTTCCATCTCTTCATCATTGACTTGCTCATATCACGTATTAGTCCTCCTGGCGGGACTCTCATCGCCTAAGGAGACCAATGTGACTATGACCATCATGTTACTCCTCCTGGCGGGACTCTCATCTCCTAAGGAGGACGTAACTCATAAATTACAACACTGTAGAACCTCAGTCATCATCCCATGTCCATGCATGAGATGCCAATGCTTTGTATGCCATTTGTTAATGCATAATATATCATTCGAAACCGTATAAAATAAACAAGAGTCTCATAAAGAAAACTAGGGTAAAACTGTGGTTACAAGTAGGTAGGAAACCTACAGAAACTTTGCTTAAGTGTCTGTTCCTTTTTGAGCTTCACTCGGTCACGACTCGCACGTCGTTCAACTCTCGTCACCTTGTGATGGAACAATAAGTAAATCATACTATCATTTAAATATCCATTCACCTATAAGACCCAAAAACATCTTGTGGGGTTCGGCCATGTACCCACTTTAGATTTGACCTCCCTTTCTTTTGATCAATACCAAAATGTCTTTTATTACCTAATATAACTTGGTAGGATTCGTGTCCGTACATCCAACCCTATGATCATTTCCATCATTGATCATTCCATCAATAATTACTTTTATGCCATTTAGGCTAACCTTTTAGTTTAACCATATCTAAACCAACTTAGCAACTTTCAATCAAATAAAATGGTCCATGGGGTTCGACCATACATATGGCCGAACCCAATGGTTCCCTTGGTTCCATAATTCCAACATCCATGCATAATAGTTTGGTTATGATTGCTACATGATCCAACCCTCTATTGGCCAACCAAAATCAGCAATCTTATTTCCATTTAACATACATAAAATAACCCATAAACTTGGGTCCATTCATCCCAAAAATAACCCCATGGGGTTCGGCCATGCACATGGCCGAACCCAATGGTTCTTTTGATCTGATTGATCCCTCAACTACCCATGATTATTCATGGTTTAATCATGCTAACTCAACCATGAATTACACATGGTTCAGCCGCATAAACATCCACCAAAACAGTAAATTAAACTTCACCAAATCACGTCAATTACTTACATGGGGTTCGGCCATCTTGGATGGCCGAACCCTATGTCCATGTTTTGGTCTTTCAAACATGTTTTAGGTGTCACTTACTCATATAAAAATCAGTACATCATTGCTGCATTTTTACCTCTCAAAACCATCCAATAAATTCATTACTTGGTCCAAATAACCATAACACCTCATGGGATTCGGCCATCCAAGATGGCCGATCCAAATGGTCCATTTCATTAGTTTTAAACCACTGTTTTAAACCCATGTTACCTTCAGTCCTTATGTCATTCAGATCCATGTTTTTAACCCTTTCTAAAACATGCATTTGAATCTTAAATGAAACCCAAAAACAGTCCACCAACTTCATGGTTTACGTGTTTCAAACACCTCAAAACCAAACCATCATTTGCATGGGGTTCGGCCCTCCATGGTGGCCGAACCCTATGACCTTTGGTTTTGAATTTGTTTATCATTCATCTAGGTCTAAATCAAACTTCCTTATTTATGTTTTAACCTTTTTAAAACATCCATTTTAAATCATCTAAAAACAGTCCATAAAACTCCATGGTTTTCATGTTTCAAAACATGAAAACCACCAATCTTTTACATGGGGTTCGGCCCTCCATGGTGGCCGAACCCAATGGTCATCTTTACCATTTTAAAACTTCTATAAATCAAGGTTAAAACCTTGGTGTATTTGGCCATAACCATGGCCCAACACACACCCCATTTGTGAGATCTTGTCAAACAAAATTCAATGGAAATGCTTACCAAATTCCTTTGTTTCTCTCTTGCCTTTGTTCTTTACTTCCTTCCCTTTTGTTTCTTCCTTTCTTTTGCTGTTTTGTGCTTGATCTACTGGTGCAAACACCTCTGCTATTCCACTTAAGAAAACGAATTGGAGAGAGGGACAAAGAGATGGAAATTCTTGGCTTTCCAATGGTGAAAAACGGCCAACATGGTGTTTGTTTCCCTTAATACTTCATCCCCCAAAACCCCTCCACTCCCTCATCAATTCTTACCTAAACCAATGAGACACTTGCTGCCAACCAATGCACCCATTGGCATTCCAACGTTGGAGACTTGGGTTTCCAAATGGGATAGAAACCCTCCACATTCCCATTTAATGTTTTACATGGAAATCACCATAACAAGTCCCCAACGCGTGGGACTTGTTTTGGTTTGTTTGAGATCAAAACACCTCCTCATATTCCACTTAACTCACTGAATTTATAGCCCATTTGATTTCCATTTTGACTCACTCAACTCAATGGCTTAACTCACCATATTAATCATACATTAATTACACTTGAGTCAACTCATTCTTAATTCAAATTAAATAAAATCAGTTCCACTTAACCTGATTTAACTCACCATTGAACTCATTTGTGGGCCCACACGGTCGGCTGTGGTCAACAAAGTCAACCCGACCCGTTAGGTCCCCCTTTAGCTCCTTGACCCGTTTTTGACTCCATGACCCAATTATGGGTATTTTGGTCATTTGTAATTGGTTTTTACATGTGGATCAGGCCTACCCATTTTTCCTCCACTTGATTTCCAATCAAATCAGCCTAACCCCATTTAATTTAAGTTCACAAAACGGTCAAATAATCCAGTAAGACCCGATGGGTCCCATTTGGGCCCTTTGACCCATTTAGCCATTTTTGACCCAATTGATATACATTACTCATCCAATCAAACTTGACATTCATAATGTGCTCATATGATCTTAATTTGAGCAATGGGCCCCACCATTTCCTTACTTAACATCACAAAATAATTAATTTAACACCTCAGGGGCATTTTCGTAATTATCCACTTCATTGAGAAATTGGGGTGTTACATCCGCAATGAGTATTCCGCAAGTCGTAATATCGCGTGTGAAATGTTTTAGTGGACTTGTTCAGGCACACGCATGGTTGGCCAGTCAAGGGTCGGGCTTTGGAAGCTCGGACTTAGCTCGCATCATGACGTTCCCACTCTCTTTCACTCTTCATTTTTTTAATAAAATAGACTCTGGTTTTTGGCTAGTGAAAAAGGGTGGGGCGTTACAGTATGAAGATGGGGTTGGCTTTTGGATATGGGTTTATGTGGATTTGGGCTTAGGGTTTGCTAAATTCAAATTTGGATAATGGAGTAGTTGGGTTTGGACTTACTTGAACTTTGACTGGAGCATATGGACTTGGGCTTGTTGGGCTTAGACTTCACATTGGATTGGCTCATCTTGGAGAATGTGCATGGAGTACCTGGCCTGGCCTAGTGCCTTGACACTTGAAACTTAGCTTGGTCCAACTGCAGTGGATCTTGGCCCATGGATCTTGATTTCAAGTTCTTGGCTTCTTTGATTGCAAAATTCTTTCTAGAATTAAATAATTAACCAACCACTTAACATCAAAAAATTATTGAATTAATTTAGACTCTCATAAATGGATCCAGATTAACCAATTTACATTTGAAATCCTGAAAGTGGTGTGAATTAGTTATAAAATTCCAAATCTTCCAAATTAAGTTCAATTCTTGTAATTATCCACTGATTTATGATTGTTTCCTGTATTTCCCCAAATTTATCTACAAAACTAGAAAATTACATTAAATGCATCTTTTATTTACAAAATAAAGCTAACTAAACCAAAATTGAAGGGTAAAAATGTCATTTTTCTGGACTCAACAACTATCAGAATCTTTGGGATGATATTCTAGGAAATTGGAAGTCCAATGTCTATCTAGAATGTTTGCCTCTTTCTCTCAATCTCAATCAATGCTTAATTGGATGCTTGATTCACAAGTGTAGGTACAAAAGAGATTTGATCCTTGGTTTTTGCCTATAGAATAATTCCAATTTACTCTGGTAGATAGGCTCTTAAATGCTCTCCAAAAGGATCCTTAAACTCACTCAACAATGGAGTATTTATAGAGACAAACAAAATTTTCGAAACACTGTAACACATGATTGATCGTGTACTGGCGATCGATCGTCCGTGTTTGAAACTACTTTCCACCAACCCGATCATTGAGCATTAAATGCACATTAACGGCACAAAAATGGTCACGCACAAATGATCGTGCCACACGATTGATTGTGAACATCCATTAGCAATGGATCGTGGGATGGCGATTGTATCGTCTTAAGCTATCCTATTTTAACAGTGCTTGTCAAGATAGACCTCAATAATTTCTAGGGCTATGGTCGTGGTGCCGATGTGTCGGTACTGAATCTGGCGATTGGTCGTACACCTGATAGATCGTGATAAGTTCCTCACGATGGGTCGCCGCCTGACGATTGTATCGTCCAGAGAGCAGACTTTTTTGACAAGCTTTTGTTTCAAACCAGAACAATGTTAAGTCCAGCCTATTGATCGGCCCTGTCTCAGTGATAGATCGTGACCACAATTGTATCGCCCTGAGACGTCAGTTGTTTAACACTGCATCGCTAGACCACGATTGATCGTCCTCTGTCATTGCGATAGATCGCCGACACGATGTGACACCATGACAACATAATCAATGGTTACATCATTCAGTCCATGTTCTAATTTTGGTGTTAAACACCCACTAGGCTTTGTTACTTAACCAGATGTGATATCTAAGCCTAGGTATGGTCATCCTAAGGTGTGGGGTCCACCCTAAAGTCATCTATGGCCAATTGCCTTCCATCATTGTCATACACGTGTTAATCCGTTCAATCTTCAATCTTAAACTTGATTCAACCAACACTTGAGTCTTGATTCTTGAGCTTCAACTTTCAAGGCAATGCATCACCTAAGTCACGAAATTGACAAAAAGATGACTCGGCAAGATGGGGCACTAGCAAGATGCATTTGATAAATACAGTGTGGTTGATTCTCCTCACATAAATTGGCGAGTGTTTTTTAATGAACTGTAAAAAGAAAAAAAAATTGAGTAAATGCAGTGTTCGATAATAACAATGAATTACAAGCATTCCATCTCTTTATATTTTCCCCATTTTGTTCCTTTATTTACATCGAATAATCAAGACGCGCAAGTACACGCTTAAAAAGTGTAAAACTCGTGTGATAATAATTCACATTTAGATACTTCCAACGGTATTTCAAGTGAAAGCCAGAAATGAACAAAAAGAAATAAAATAAAATAACACCAAATACGTGGCATTTTAAAAAGAATCAATATTCAAAACACAAAAAACCAAAATTCAGTGACCGTCTCGTATTATCAATGAGTGAATATTACCGCGACGTATTGAGAGTGGCCTAGCCAATAAGGGGGAAAGGAAAACAGTAAATAATATTGTAATATACTTGAAGTAATATGTAGTATAGTATTTAGAAAAATAGATAGTTCCCCAGTCCAAACCGAAAGCAAAGCAAGGGCACATCACATAATTTAGAGTGGGATAGTTTTTTTTGAAAATATTTTATTTCTATGTTACACTATATTTAAACAATAAAATGCTTAAAAATAAACACATAAGCAGTCAAATACATGTATTTTGAATAAAAGCAATATAATTTTTCAGTTTTTTTAAATTTTGCCATTGAACCCAAAAATACCTCAAAAAATACCCAACAAAATACACAGTATGTTTGACTGGTCGACCATTTACACCAAATTTCCACCGCAATTTCGACGGGTCAAACTTTGGTCGATCAATTTTATATTTTTCGAGCATTTTCTTGTCTAATTTTTCACGGAAAAACCATAAGGTAGTTTTTAATGAAATTTTGAACATAGCTTCCTATTAGTGAGGTCTACAAATGAAAAATATTAAACTGGTAAGAAGTCATACCGAGAAGTTCAGAAAAAAAACTCAAAAATCAACACTGGACAAGGCTTTTGGACTTGGTTTTTAGTTGCAGAAAGAACAATAAAACAATGCAAAAATAGAGAGTGAAGAAGTAGAAAATGAAAACAGAAAGTGATGGAATTGTAAATTCTCTTTGATTCATTCCATTAGTTATAGACTTCAATTCTTAACACTTGTAGCAGCCTAACCCTTGGATTAAAGGTGCTAGGTGTATGGTGGATCTAAACAACTCAAATCCAAATTTTTCTCCATTTCTTTATTTTCTAAAAGAAAATCTAAAATCAAAATATCTTGAAAATATTTAGTGCAGTCCTTTGCCAAATGCCCCAGCTGCCTACAAGTATAACACAACCATTCTCCATATACTTTTGGGGTTCTGGCACTGCCTAGAAGTATGACCAGGCTGGTCACAAGAGAAACATATCAACTTCCTTGCCCTAGATCTGCTTGCCTACCCTACTGACGGCTGAATGTTTTAAAAAGGAGATCCTTTGTACTGAAATTTTCTCTTCTTATTTCCAAACCGAGGTGTTCTCTGAGTGTTCCCTTGCTGAGAAGATCCCTGGTTGGAATTGGATCCATCTATTGCCACAATTAGAAAGGCTCTCTCTATCACCTCGTCCAAACTTGTGTGACGCTGGACGAATACTTGGTGATGAATAAAATGACGAAGTCCACACTCAAAATGTCGGATTTTATCTGCCTCGTTCTCTAGCATCTTGAGTGCGTATTGTGATAGATCAATAAACTTGTTGGCATACTGAGCAATGGAGTCACTACCTTGCTACAGGTTCATGAATTGTTGTTGTCTAGCTTCTTTAGCCACCAAAGGGTAGTAATGCACGAGAAATGCATTGGAAAAATCTGCCCAAGTCATGAGGGCATTATTTCTGGTGAGATATTTTACTTTCCACCACTTGTACGCATTTCCCTTCAGTTGGTAAGTAGCCAACGTTACTCGCAAGTCGTCAACCACTTCTAGGGTGTCAAACATTCTACCTATTTGAGCTAGCCAGTTCTCAGCAACTGCCGGGTAGGTCACATCGGAGAAAGTTAGCGGATTTAACCGCCTAAAATCCCTTAGAGCTATGGTTGCTCTGCCTTCAATGGTCCTAGCCAAAGAAGGTTGCTCATCCTTAGCTGCCTTCTTGAAGACTACCATGGCCATTCAGATTGATTCGTATAGAGCTTCCTGATCCATATTGGGTGGAGGAGGAGGTGGTGTCAAGCCCTTTCTTTGACTTCTCATGGCATTCTTTGGTGACATTTCTTGATAATCACGTAGTTTCTATAATAATAGTATTACATACAATTATGGTACACAAGAAGAATGATAAAACTAACGCTTTTTATTTATGTGCACTAAGTTATTACATACTACTCCTATTACAAGCAGTATTTACAAACAAGTTAAGGGTCTTATACTATGATTACTCAAAGCAACAAACAAACTCATATTGAAAACAAACTTACAAAGATTAGAACAACCCACAAAGAAACCTATCTTAACCAACCCAGTCTTCTCTTTTTGCTCCAGTACCTTCCCTATCCATCTTCTTACTTCCTAGCGAAAGGCATAAGGGCACATTGTCATATCATGATCACTCTATCCACAAACTGAGCATCCTTGTACTCATTTGTCCTTTGAATAACAACAATTTCCATTGGCATTCCCCATTATCCAGCACCTCGGACATTCCCGGTCTGGTGGGTAGGAACATAAATTTTGGAATGCCCACTATTTCCACAAATTTGACAAGGAGCTAGACGAGATGGTCCAACAACACTAGTCCTTGATGGTGTAATAGGTTTCCAGATCGGTACTGTAACACCCTGGAATTTCAAAGATAACAATTTATATGAATTTATTCATATTTACGGAATTGCCATTGTGATATATGTGATTTGAATTCAAATGGGTCAATGGTTCAATCAAGACCCAAAGGATGGTAGTTTTAATTACAAGGCAAATAAATGGATGAAATGGACTCAAACGGGTCAAGAGTAGTAATTGGGTCAAATGGGTCAAAATGGCTAAATGGGACCCAATGGGTCGTGAATGGCAAGATTAATCATGGATTGAGTTCAAGCTTAGTTAATTTAAGTTTATTAATTGCTTGAGTTTGGTTTGAGTTGAAATGAATGATGGGTTTAGTTGAGTTGAATTTATTAGTTGAGTTACATTAAGTGAATGAGTTGAGTTGGGTGAGTTAAATAAATGAGGTAGATGGAATAATTATTTTAATGAGTGAAGTGTGTATAAGATGGTGGTGTGGGCTGGTTGTAAGTTTTAACTCAATAAAAACGTTGGCTGAATGGGAGGCTTTACCATGCATGTAACTCCCATCTAAGTGATGAATGAAATGAGAGTTACATTTTGAAGTTGCATGGGAGACGTTGGAGGAGGGGAAGAGTTTCATCTTAAGATGAAAATCCAATTTAAATTGTTAATGAGAGATGAATGAGGGGAAGATTTAAACCACAAGGACATGCATTTAGAGTCGTTGGAACATGGTGGGTTTTATTTCAAAAAAATGAAACCCCCATATAAGATGTGAATGAAGGATGGCGGTTACATTGGGCTAACAAAGAATAACCGTTGGTGTGGGAGTTTCATTTCCTTATGAAACTCTCACATCCAAAGGTAATGGAGACGTTGGATGCTTGAGGGGGGGGGGGGGGGGGGGGGGGGGGAGGTTTCATTTCATGGATAAAACCCCAAGTAACATAAAGGATTTTGATTATGGAGAGGTGAGTTACACAAGGTTAAACCTTGGGCTGAATTTGATTAGCCAAGAGGACTTCATTCTCTATCACTATCTCTTCCTCTCTTGGGCGTCCTCCATCTCTCCAAAAATCAAGAACAACAGCTGGTCACTGATTTGTAATCAGTCCTTGGCTGCTTTCTATCACCAAGACAAAAGCACACATTGAGCAAAGGAGTTGGCATCAAGGTTTCCCATCCAAAATCCAAAATTCTATCTCTTTCTCTAATCCTTACCTTAGCCGAATCATTTCAAGGACAGCAACAAAATCATCTTCGGCCAAGGAATCAAGAAGAAGGAGAGGCTAAAAAGGGAAGGAACAAGCAGGAGTGAAGATCAATTGGAGGAGTCGCTGAAACGGTAGGTTTTCTATAAACTATTTTTAATAAAGAATCATGATCCGGCCATTGGATGGCCGAATCTAACAAGGGTTAGATAATGGATGGAAGTTCATAAAAGAGATAAAAAAATGGATTATAGGATTCGGCCACTTGGGATGGCCGAACCCCATGAAAAGAATAGGTTAATTTGGATGGTCTTTTTGAACAATATCATGGACTGTTTTTGGATACTAAGTTAGATTGATTTCATGCTTTGAAAAGTTCTAAAATTATGGTTTTAAGTGTCTTGTGTTGGGCTATGGATTGGCCGAACACATCAAGGAATTTAATCTTGAATAAGATTGTTTGAAAAGGAAAGAAAATACATCATTGGGTTCGGCCATTTTGGTTGGCCGAACCCCATGATAAGAGTGGATAGGTTTGATGTTTTAAAGGTCAAAAATCATGTCAAAACATGGTAAATTTTATGGGTCATCTTGTGGCCAAAATAAGTAAGTATGATGAGAAGATTTACATCAAGGAAACCTTGGGGTTCGGCCATGTGTATGGCCTAACCCCATGGACTGTTTTTTATGGTTATTTGGGTTAAGTGTAGGATGGATATTATGTAATCATTATGTGCTTTGATTTAAGAATAAGTTAGGTTTATCTATGGACTTAGTGCTAAGTTTATAATTGGATAAATGGATCTAAACCATAGGCCATGAGGTTCAACCAATTAGGTTGGCCGAACCCCATGAAATGGTATGACATTTCCATGAAAATATTTGATGGTTTTGTGAGATAAAAACCATATAAAGTTATGGTGTACTTATGTCAATTATGGACTTAGTATTAAGGTTATTAAATATGAAGGATGATGGAACATAGGATTAAAATCTCTAGGGTGAGGTTCGGCCATGTTGTATGGCCGAACCCCACAAATTGTTATTTGATGGACTTGGTGATTCATTCATAATGAATTTGGGCAAATGAGATATATGATTAAAGGGTTTAAATGACCAAAGTAAATGGTGAGGTTCGGCCATGTTGTACGGCCGAACCCCACTAAGATGGTTTGGTTATGGACTTTGGTTTTTAAACAAAAATTAAACAAAGGGTTAGTATAGTGGCGTTATCGTAAATATGGATGAAAAGATGAAATGATCAAAATAATGGACTTATGAACCAAAACCCAAGGTGGTAAGGTTCGGCCATGTAGTATGGCCGAACCCTACCAAGATTTATTTGGAGGATTTGGTTGTTTGAATGTGTATGGAGTAAAATAAAAGAGACCAAAGTTTTAAATGGGTGAGGTTCGGCCATGGGGTATGGCCGAACCCCACAAAGTGGATTTTTGGGATTTAGATCAAATTAGAATCATATGGTCAAATGATTAACTTGCTGCTATGTACATAGGGTATTTGGATTTCTAGAAAGGTGTACAAGCCGTGATCGGAAAACGGTTCAAAGGAAGGGTCAAACAAAGTAATCTATTGTAGGTATCCTACCTTTATTGTAACCACAATTTCATATGCTGTTTTATGTTGATTTCGATAACTTATATGATTGTAAAGCTATGTTTATAAATGACATGTTTGCATAGACATCTCATACATGGCATGGGATGATGATGTGGTAACCGGAGGCCACACTCCGTCGGGGCATCCGAAAGACCACTGTGGGGTACCCTGATGATGAGAATCCCATCAGGAGGAATTCAGAGGCCACACTCCGTCGGGGTGTCCGAAAGACCACTGTGGGTTACCTTGAAGATGAGAATCCCGTCAAGTGATGGCTATATTGAATGGTGATGGGTGGGACTCATTACATGTTCATTTCATACATAGCATGTTTTTATGGAATTTTGCCACACATGTATTATTATTATACTATTTGCATGTTTTTGATTAACCATGTGGTAGCCCTATTCGGAAACACTACTGGGCGCGTTGATCTAACGCCCTATCTATATCCTTAGTGGATGACGCAGGGAAAGGGAAGAACGTGGATCGACAAGAAAACCAAGCATAGGAGCTTGGGCACTTTGAATGGACTTGAATGGACTATTTATGGTTGTGTTATTTGAATTATTTGGACAATGTAATTTGGTAACTAGATTTGTTGGCATGTAATAAGTAGTTAAGTAGATGCTGTGGATTGGTTTATTTTGGATGGTTGGATTGAATGGTAGATTAATATTATTTAGTAATTTTGGAGAATAAGATTATGTACTTTGCTATCTAAGAATGGAAAATTGGAATAGTCATAGATTCTATTATAACTTCAGTTAGATTAAGACTAAGTTAATTCCGCAAGTTGTATTTGTACCATGTGTGGATCAGTTTTATGGATTCGGTTCATACGCACATGGGCTTGGCCAGTTAAGGGTCGGATTTAGAGATCCGAACTTAACTCGCGTCGTGACACTCCACCCCGATCACTTGATTATTATATTTAAAAAAAAAAATAAACTCTGAAAATTAGAGTGAAAAGGGCGGGGTGTTACAGGTACTTCCTGATTACTGTCAGAAGAGGATTTAGTCAAAGTTGAGGGTGACATTAAAGGAGTGTACTTCGGGGAGTTGGTGTCACTATCCGACGAGATCATAATTAGGTTGACTCTTCTACAGACACTTCTTTCACTAATTGGATTAGGAGTCGGATGTCTCGTAGGTCCTGGTTGGCTACCCCCTCTACTATCATCAAAGTAGAGGCTATCAGGTCTATTCTCATGTCGGTAACTGCCTTTATATAATCTGGCCTTCCTCGATAGGGGTCATTCCCATTGAGGTGATGATTGGATGAATTAGACATTACTGTGTAAAAACGATTATCAATTCACAAAGTCATAACATGATATCATATACAAAGACAAAGACACCATTTGCACAAAGTTTGATCAAATAGTCATAAAGCAAATAATATCACCCAATATCTCATCCTAGCCTGAGGTCTCCAATATTAAGCTACCGTTAAAACTTGCTAAGTCATCTCTAACGTACTAAGCTCATCTAACCAAGTTGTCACCACTACTCACTCAGACATCTCTATCGCTCATTTCCAATTTTCAATGTGCTAGAACATCATGATTGACCCTAGAGGAAAGGCGGCGGGGGGGGGGGGGGGAGGGGAATAGGTCAATCCCAATTTTAATGATGTTTATAAATTTCTTGATTATTTTGAGTGTAGCGGAATATTTAATTAAGAGATTTGTTTAGTGTGATGGATTGTTTATTCAATCCTTTAAACATTCACACTAAGATTTTGGCTCCTTTACATAAAGCTTGATTATCGATGCTAATGCACAATGTATAGAATAAGATAATCAATATGCAAAGTGATGTGTGTTAAGAAGAGTACTTAAACATTAAATACAAACACACAAAGATTAAAGACCATAAGACCAATTTAAAGTGGTTCGGTTAACCAACGTACATCCACTGTTAGGGCTAGCTCAACCTTGAGCTATCCCCAAAATCTACTAAGTGGGGACTTACACCGTCACAATTAGAGTAGGAATTCTACCTCACTCAATTCGCTGGGAATTTCACCCACCACTATTGAAAAGGAATTCCACTTATCCATTTGGCTGGGAATCCCACCCACTACTGTGCCGGAGACTCCGCTCCAAAGTTTTTTATAGTGGTTTTGGAGTACATCTCCTTAATCCACTTCGGAACAAAGATTTTAAAGAAAATTAAAACCAAAAGCATTTTCCTTTGAAGCACTTTCTCCTGATGTGTGCTTCTTCAAGATCGCATCCAATGTGTGCCGACGCTATTCCTTGTAACCGCCGTTGAGCAATCATAATCCAGGGTGTCAAGGAAACTGGTTCTACCAAAGATTTACTAGTTTAGGGTTCTCTCATTCTCAATTTGTAACTCAATCCTCAGATTGGTTGTTTATGATTTTTCTTCCTTCCACTCTCTCTTAGAACTCAATTCATCTGATTGGTTGTGTTTGATTCCCTAGTGTAAGCACGAGAGAGAGAGAGAGATCCTTCTGTTGGCCCTTGTTAAGCTCACTGATAAAGATGAAGGTCCAACTGATCCTTCCGATGGTACCAACTGATTGCATAAAGATTGATTTATATAGCAAAGGAAACCAGTTGTAGTAACGGTAATATACCGACAGGTCGGTTGCACCGAGGGGTCGGTGACTAGAAATGTTACCGTTACAAACCTGACCGTTGTGCATTAATTGCACTCCCAAAGGTAATATTCTTCCTTGGTCGACATGTCTTTGTCGCCGATGGGTCAACACTTATGGTACCAAGGGGTCGGTCCATACGAGAGGCTCGTTTTGGTTCAAAACATGCTTGACAGTGGTTTCAACTCTTAGAAACCTATTACCCGGAACGACTTGTGGCCCTTTACTGAGGGATCGGTCCCAGTACTCTCGATCGATCTATAATTACCGATATGTTTGTTTATTCGAGAGTCCACATGAGTTTAAGGATTCCAGAACTCAAGATCTTGGTGGAGGAGTAGTTGACCACAAGGGGTGGTTTTAGCCTTCCACTGAGGGGTCGATGAATACGAGACTCTTGATCAAAGGCATACCCAGAATGACAGTTCAATGTTCCAGAACCTATGTTAATCTGGCCGACCAGTCCTTAACCATGATGGGTTAATCCTGTCTCTACCGAGGGGTCTATGAGAACGAGTGGTCGAGCTGACAGTGAAACCAAATATATATTTCCAAGTTGGGCTCCAATTCACTGTCAACCTTCCTCTCTCGGCTTTTTATGATTTAGGAATATGTTCCACTGAGCCTAGGGATAGTCCTCTCTAAGGTGTGGATACCACCTAAAGTCATCTATGGCCATTTTACTTGTTTTGTGATTGCCAGAATGATGAGCTTCAATCCGATGGTGCATGATCTTTTCTCTTGATCATCTTGGGTCTTCAAGCTTCCAGCAAGTGCTTCTTTCCGAGTCATGGAATTAACAAACATAGGTACTTGGCCAATCCGGGCACTAACAATCTCCCCCTTTGTCAATTTCATGACAAAATCTAGAAGCTAACCCTTTTACAATCCCACCCTTATTACAACACATTTGAATACAAAATATTACATTGATTACATGTACATATTCAAATGGAAAAACAAGACTATAGTCTTCGCATATTCTTGTTCAGCTTGCTTCATTTCATTTTTCCTATTCAAGTACATAAGCAAGCAATAGTAGAAAATCAATAGAGGGGTTAGTCCTAAAACATAAAAATGCATTCATGGACTAAACAAGATCTGTATTCAAGCTCCCCCATATCCCCTGATTTCCTAGTGACCAATACTACCCATAGCTTATCCAAGCTATCAGTGTTGAGAAGATTTCTCCCCCAATATTCTTTGAGTTTGATCTCCCAAACTCCAAGCATAAACTTTCTCCCTATGTCTATTGGCTTTGATGTATTTTAGCTTCTATTAATTTTCTCCTCCATTTTGTCATTCAATTGGCAAAGATTAGTAGGCTGACATCGAGATTTAAGCACTCCCTCATGCGTCTTGCATTTAGTGCTTAACTAGGTTCTGCTCTACCTCATGGTTCTCCCCTATGGTTCAATGCACACTTCTCGTGTATCAAGGTTAGTTTGCCCCTGCACAAACTTAGACTTAGCATTGCTGATTTCTTTCATGAGTCGAGATAGTGCCCTAGCTTCCCTAGAGTCTTCTCCCCCATAAACTTAGCTGACTCTAAGTTTATTTTCCATCAAGCATTTGTTTAAGCTTGTGTCAATCTTCCTCTTCACACTGTCATGACCAACGATAGGTGTTAATCAACACATATTTTGTACTCCCCCATTCTTCAAGGATGTGTGTCATATCTCTTTCAGATCCCTATCATCCTTAACATGCCAATACAAAACTAATTTATCCAAACCTGCATGTTAGTCTATTTAACAAATACCATGTTAAACGTAGACAATAGATTAAGGCATACAACAATACACACATCATACTAAACCATATCATTTCATTCATGAGAAATTGGTAGATATGGTTAGGAAGGGGGGCAAATGGATGCTTAGACAAAATATCAGCATAGTTTTTCCAAAACATAAAACATAATTTATGAAAAACTATTCTAAGCTGATCCATCCGAAGGAGGAGATGCTGGAGGGGAAGAGGATTTTCGTCGGGTACTCTTTTTGAGTCCTTCCATGAATGTGGAGAGATTTTGAATTGATTCATTCATGGAGGTTGCAAAATCTCCAATCTTTCTTTCCAACTCCCGACGTTTTTCAAGGAAACGGTAGGTTCTCTTTAAATGAGTTCTATCCGATTCAGCTTTAGCATCTTCCATCTCCTCTATTCTTTTATCCTCTCTTTCTTTACCAGTAGCAGATTTCCTGATAGGTGTATCCTTATCACTGTTTGTGTCTTCTAGACAAGTGAGATCCTTTCGAGCTTTTCCTTTTCCACTCACTTCTTCTACTCTGGTCTCAAATAGAAAGGTAGGCTCCTTAATAATCACTCCTCTAGGTTTTCTGGTTGAGGGAGAGGAGATTTCTTCTTGTGAGATTTCTTCGTGAGAATCATGACTCGACGGCCTATATTATTCAGGAGAGACAATGATTCTCCTTGAAGCCACTTAGATTTTGGTTTCTTAGACTGGGTGGCACTATCATTCTTCAATCAGAGGACACGATAATGACTATGGGCTTGACCCTTGTCACTTCGGGAGGTCCTAACGGCTAACTTAGGGCACGGGAGGAGAGAATGAAATCGTCAGAGCTCAGCAGGAGGGAAACGACGATTTCAAAATGTTCTGTCATTTTCGTAGAAAGAGACCTTTTAACTTACTATTTCTAATTCACTGACCGATCGTGACCAACGACCTGTCTGTGTAGATGTGTCGATATGTATCGACCTATCTCCCCTTTCGATTTTTCTCCTTTCAGACAGTGTTCTGAAATCCAACAGTACCAACCTGTCTATTCCTTCGACTAGTCTATCCTTCGACCTGGGTACTAACTTGAATGATGACTGGGTATTTTGTGTGTATGTGTGTGCTTGCAATGTTCATAGTTTTTCAAGCTTTGTTTATACACCTTTGAATGCCAGTGATGATACATTCATTCACACCGTATCTGTGCCATTTGAAGACTCAATTCACCCTTTTGAAAATAGGCACAAATCATGGATTACAGATCTCTTTTCTGAATCCAAATCAATCCAAGATTATAGAACACATTTAATTCATCAATTTAAATATATTGCCCAAGTGTGTGATGTCATGAGATAAGGCATTTCCAGGATTTAGCAAGTCAAGACACATACGAACATAATTCATTCCACATAATGTATAAATTGATGTTTATTGGAATGGAACTCACAGCACACTAATCATACATTCATTTCTTGATTTGAGATACAGAAATGAAGTATGACCCTACACACATAGCTCTTATGCCTGTTATCATGTTATTACCAAAAACATGATAAACACTTTTACCATTCTTTCAAGTATACTCCAATTCCTTGAAAGAGCTGGTACATAAATGGATTTAGACAAGCACTTTTGGTAGATCACACCAAAGATAATCCATTTAAGGGCATAGAGCATGTTTCATTCAACATGGAATTCACAAGTTTAGGAACTAGGAATGAAACGACATTGTGTATGTGTACCATACACACCCTTTACATGAGGTAATGCACATATTACATTCATTTCCAAAAGATGCACAAATCACATGGCATATGAAATGAAATGAGATAAGTATATTCCAATACAAGAGTGCATACCAACATGTACAACACATATCTAACAATAGATCAATCCAACAATCAAATAAGAACATGGATTGAATGTAAGATGTCGATTCCAAAACATGTTTCAAATGTGGTACAATAGTGGTATCCCTTCACACATTTGAACTTAGCATTGTGAGATTTGGAATCTAAGTCCACAATCCAATGATGGCCTTTTATCAAATCTGGTTTTTAATCTTAGGTGCCTTCCCATTTGATCTTTCGAATCAAAATTTTCAGATTTTGTACCACGATATTGGTCTTTAAACATCTCGGTACATGGCCTTGTAGGACATTTGGAGGATACTACCTTCCTCAAGTTTCTTTATCTCCATCCTCTTCTTCTCTTAGAGGTTATAAGTTGGACTTTCTCAATGGATGAACCATTTACCTATAATCTTAGTACACACATTGGTCAAGATATGTGGTTTCATCCATTGGGCTAGAAGAGGCAATTTTTTAGTTGATTCTTTCAGCCTCTTTTGTTGTTTCATATCTTTTAAATATGTATAAAGCATGTTATGAAACAACACTGATGAATGCTACAAGAGTATGGTTTACGAGCATAGCCAATTCATCACTAGTCCAAGCAGTTTTGATCTTTGGGCTGAGTGGTTACGAAAGTTGAGGGTTTATCCAATACCTCTTCCATAGGCAAAGACCACTTTCTATTCACCTATTTCCAACCATGTTTAATGATGAAAAGGTCAAAAACAGAGGTTTGGAAACATCATGGCTTTCTCTTATAGTCATTGTTCTAGCATGGATCAACTCGGATGGTTAGACCCTTTCTCAAGGGCACATGACTCTGAAACCAATTGAAAATTCCCAATTTTCAATATGCTAGAACATCATGATTAACCCTGGAGAGGAGGTGAATAGGTCAATCCCATTTTTAATGGTGTTTACAAATTTCTTGATTATTTTGAGTGCAGCGGAATATTTAATTAAGAGATTTGTTTAGTCTGATGGATTGTTTATTCAATTCTTTAAACATTCACACTAAGATTTTGGCTCCTTTACATAAAGCTTGATTATTGATGTTAATGCACAATGTATAGAATAAGATAATCAATATGCAAAGTAATGTGTGCAGAAGAGTACTTAAACATTAAATACAAACACACAAAGCTCAAACACCATAAGACCAATTTAAAGTGATTCGGTTAGCCAACCTACATTCACTGTTAGGACTCGCTCAACCTTAAGCTATCCCCAAAATCCACAAAGTGAGGACTTACACCCTCACAATTAGAGTAGGAATTCCACCTTAGTCAATTGGCTGAGAATTTCACCCACCACTGTCAAATAGGAACTCCACCTATCCATTTGGTTGAGAATTCCACCCACCACTATGCCGGAGACTCTGCTCCAGAGTTTTTTATAGTAGTTCTGGAGAACCTCTCCTTAATCCACTTTCAGAACAAAGGTTTTAAAGAAAATTAAAACCAATAAGCATTTTCCTTTGAAGCCCTTTCTCTTGATGTGTGCTTCTTCAAGATCCCACCCAATGTTTGCCAACACTCCTCCTTATAGCCGACGTTGAGCAACCATAATCTAGGGTGTCAAAGAAACTGGTTCTACCAAAGTTTTCCTAGTTTACGGTTCTATTCTTCTCACTTTCTAACTCAATCCTCAATCCTCAGATTGGTTGTTTATGAGTTTTCTTCCTTCCTTTCTCTCTCACAACAAAATTCATCTGATTGGTTGTAATTGATTCCCCTAGTGTAAGCACGAGAGAGAGAGAGACATCCTTCTGTTGGCTCTTGTTAAGCTCACTAATAAAGATGAGGGTCCAACTGATCCTTCCGAAGAATACCAATTGATTACATAAAGATTGATTTAGATAACAAAGGCAACCAGTTGTAGTAACGGTAATGTATTGACAGGTTGATTGAACCAAGGGGTCGATGACTAGAAATGTTACCGTTACAAACCTGACCGTTGTACATTAATTGCCCTCCGAACGGTAATATTCTTTCTCAGTCGACATGTCGTTGTCGCCGATGGGTCGACACTAATGGTAGAGGGGTCAGTCCGTACGAGAGGTTCATTCTGGTGCAAAACATGCTTGACAGTAGTTTCAACTCTTAGAAACCTGTTACCCATAATGATCTGTCACCCTTTACCGAGGGGTCGGTCCTGGTACTCTCGATCGGTCTTTGATTGCCGATATGTCTGTTTCTTCGAGAGTCCACATGAGTTCAAAGATTCCGGAACTCAAGATCTTGACCGAGGAGTCGTTGACCAGGAGGGGTTGCTTTATCCTTTCACTAACAGGTCGGTGCATACGAGACTCTCGATCAGAGGCATACCCAGAATGACAGTTCAATGTTCCTAAACCAATGTCAATCTAGCTGACCAGTCTTTAACCACGATGGGTCGATCATGTCTTTACCGAGGGGTTGGTGAGAATGACTGGTCGAGCTGACAGTGAAACTAAATACATATTTCCAAGTTGGAAATTCATTGTCAACCTTCCTCTCTAGGCTTTTATGATTTAATCATATGTTCCATTAAGCCTAGGGATAGTCCTCTCTAAGGTATGGATACCACCTAAAGTCATCTATGGACATTTTACCTGTTTTGTGATTGCCATAACGAGGATCTTCAATCCGATGGAGCATGATTTTTTCTCTTGATTGTCTTGGGTTTTTAATCTACCAGCAAGTGATTCTTTCCGAGTCATGGAATTGACAAACATAGGGACTTGGCCAAGCCGAGGCACTAACACTCACTAAGCTACATACTTGGTTGTTTATTCCAAGCTGTCTCTTATCTCATCTCTCGACATGTAATTTTCTACACAGTGAGAGGTAGTTGAACCTAACATTTTGATACAAAGCTATCACGCCCTGCCCCACTAGGCCAAAGACGTCAACTGGGTAAAAGTTATTTTTTTCTAGCACTGAGATGAGTGGAAGTCTTAACTCAACATTACGGGTTTTTAGTATTCTTTACTCAAAATTTCAGACACAACATCAGACAGTCTCGGACCCCACCATCACACAGTCGATTAAGTTCCCAAGTAACTGGAGGGTCATAATTGTCCGCTTAAGCCCCAACTCCATAGACAAAACCCACCTAACATCACAGTATGAGGATATACTACTAGTATGAATGTTGGCCACAACTTTGATTTCCATTTTTTTTCTTAAATCCCATGAGAAAATGTCACGAATGTTCTTCATGTGGACTCAAACATGTACCATAACACTCATCGTAACTAATAACACAATTCCCATCAGAATTACACATAAGAAATGAAGTAGTTTTATTACATGTTTATTGTGCATCAAATGGACACATAGAGTTATTACATTGCAGAGTTCATAAAGACAATATTTAAATACACCATAGAAATCCCAACAGCGAGGAAATAAAATAGGGGGCCTTCACCCCTACTGCAGCTGAGGATTATCTAGTCTTTCCTCATCCAGGTTCCCTATAACGTAGGGGATGTGAACTAAACAACCCAGTGAAAAGAGTACAACAGATAAAAAAACATGTTATCATTAATAAACATGTTATCACTCAACATTTTATACATTTAGAAATCATACAGTATTTCTATGAGAACATCGTCTTACATAGGTATTTACAATGCATGCTCTTTTTTCTCAAAATAATACCCCTGTCAATCGACATCAACGGTAAACTCAGCCGCGAATACGTCCCACACAAACGACCTTGTTACTGGTCCAAGTGCTTTACCCAGCACGCATATACATCCTACACTGCGGTTATTCACAACCCAGTGCTGCACCTAACATGTGAAGGTAATTTGATATGCACAGCACATCAATCAATTGCATATCCAATACATGGATTAAATCCTTGTTTCAACCCAATAACATATCTCATATGATCATAATAAATTCTCACTCAACTAACATGGATTCTTAAGCCCACCTGCATGGAATCATAGACAATACGAATAATCAGCAGTTCGGATTTAAAACTATACTATGCCGAAAATAACTCAGTTCAAAACCCCACCAACAGGTAAATAAATCGTAATATGTAACAACTAAAATTTAAAACTTAAATAAGAAGACTTTGTCCGTTACCATCATCTATTAGTTGGGTACGTCTACCCTCTGTTTACTATTTACCATATAAAAGTATTCACCCTTCAACACATTGTTATATACAAAGTACATAAATACGTTCGTTTCAATCGGAACCACGATTTGGAAACTAATCCATCACAAAATTTCCAACTGAAAACCAGTCAGCCTCTAGGTACATAAGTGGGTTACATATTCCCTTTCAAGATGGCTAAGCCTTGGCATCCCACACACTTTCATGTTTACGTTTCACATATAAAAACATATATCTCATTCCGTTACGTGTGAACAATGTTGGTATTACGTTCTGCTCCCGTTCACATCTTTTCCCTCAATATAATAGCCACGGACCCTCATTTATTGTCGTAGAACTAATGGTATAGAATATCATATTTTAAATGCAAATATGCAATGCATTTTAAAGAACACAGTGTGGTTGAATCTGCTCATCGTAAATTGGCGCGAGTTTTGGTCGAACTATCAAAGCGTTAAAACTGAATAAATCAAATGCACGATATTAACAACGTGAATATGAATCTCTCTCTTATACTTTCCCCTTTTTAGTCCTTTATTTAACCAATAAAGTTAAGACGTACAAATGTACGTTTAAAAAGTCAAAGGTCGGTGACAATGCGTGCAGTAATACATGCTACATAATAAGAGCATCCAAATGGAAGCAAAACTGACTAAAAAATAATAAAATAAAATAACTCTGAGAACTTGGTGTTTTAAGAAGAGTCAGCATACAAACCACAAAGGAAATAAAATCCAGTGCCCGTCTTGTATTACTAATGGGTGATCATTACCGCGATGTATTGAGACTGGCCCAACAAATAAAGGAGAAAAACAGTTTAATATCCATTACTAAATTACACCTCATTCTACCCGTTGCATTAGACTAGTTCGGAACAGAATGTTAGTCACTAGAATTTGTTCGTCACTCAGATGGCAAACAGACTAGGAGGTCTGCAGATGAAGCACTTCTGCAAGTACTAGGTGCACATGCCTCTGAGACGTTCGGTAATGACCCAACCCATTTAGTGGGCCCAGATTGCTACTAATTTTTTTTTTTATGCTTCCAATCAACTACACTTCTAACTCAGCTGGATCTCTAAGCCAAACAGTAAAACCCAGAAATAAAATGTCACACATGTTATTCACATGTGGACTCAAACATATAGCATTTCTCTACCCATGTATAATACATATCATACAAACAAATATTTCCATCAAAATATAACCGAACATTATCATTCATATCAGAGTTGCTAACAGTAGCATAATGGTCTAATACATGCTTAGACTAAGTACCACAGGCTGTAGTTAAAATAAAATGTGGTTCATCAATGAACAAAACAAAATAAATGTATTTCCCATCCGTGGGAAATACAAGCAACATCAGCGACTTTCTCATCCTAAGCTGGCAATGGAGGTTCTTCCTCCTCGGGTACATCTCCTGAAATGTGAGAGATGTGAGCTAACGAACCCAGTGAAGAGAACATTACATAATACAATAATCATCATCAGGTTAGTATGTGCAGATAATTCAATAACATCATAATGGTTTACTATTACCATTTTACATACTTGAGATCATAATTGGTCTACTATACCAATATATCAAGTCACCAGTATCACTGCCAATATCCGCCGTAACACCAAAGCACTATAATGACTATAAATGCATTAAGTTCCAATGCGGTCAAAATGCAGCATCTTACAAGAGCATAAACGAACCAAAATGGTCTGCCCAATGCCAAAATATGATCCTTATGGTCCGGCCTACTACCAATATATGACCTATATGGTCCACCTATTGCATAATATATGACCTTCTCTGGTCTACCATAGCCTAGCAGCTAAGTGTAAGTGGAGGCAATATCAACATCATAGTTTCGTCATCGTAATGCTCAAGTTCTCATAATGGAGCATTTCATAATCAACATCACAATTCTATATATGATAAACATTGTCAGTATCTATAAGTACATTTCATAACAATTTACAATGTCTAGGCATATAAGTTGATTCATCATAAGAAACCACTCATTGCACTAGATCCTTTTAACCTGATTTACCCAAACTGTATTGTTAAGTCTCCTCACCAAAATATGTGGGATTTCACGGTATCTGTTAAACACACAAATAGACACAGTCATATACATCCATAGTATTTCAAATCTTTCTATCCTATTTTCTGGAAAAAACTCTAAGGAAAATGGTTGTGAGTCTCTTAGTGGGTTAGTACTCCTTTTTAGTTACAATAATCTAGTAATCAATAAAATACTCAGTGCCAGTCTCATATTTCATCCTGGCCAGGATAGAGTATTGAGACTTTGCCCAAAGGGTACAATAAAGGTGCTCAGGCCACTACACATATTGTCTTCTGGAAATGACCATGGAGACATATTGAATTAGGTCTAGAGATATAAGATTCCCAGGCCACTACTCCTATTATCTTCTGCATTGGACCATGGAGATATATTACAGACACCCCCGAAATCTGCCAGCAGACACCGCATTTCAATTTCGGAGTGGAAATTACGTTTTTACCTTTCCGCATGGAATCGACCGAACGAACAGGCAACACATTTTCACTTCGATCGATCGATCTGAGGCAGATACGATCGTGCGATTGATTAGACAATTCATTTTCGAATCGTCCGATTAATCCCAACAATGGATTCAATCGATCAATGGGATCGTGCGATCGATTTTAACTGAGAGGTTGACATTTTGGCGGTCGACCTCTTGTTTCAAGATCGATCGCACGATCTCTACATTCAATCAATCGATTGAAAACCAGTGTAAGATTGATCGCACGATCACAGAGGATCGTGCGATCGATTTTAACTGAGAGGTCGACATTTTGACAGTCGACCTCTCCACTGAAGTTTGATCGCACGATCCTCTTTGATCAATCGATCGATTGAGGGTTTAGGGTAAGATTGATAGCACGATCACAAAAATCTTGCGATCAATCGCATACGCGAAACTCAAAATAAGTATCGATCGCCCCCTTTTCCCTTTCAATTTTTGTTTCTATCTCGCCCCTTTCCAGACCCTACTCCCTCAAAACCCCCATTTCAAAATCTTCTCCCTCAAACCCCCCCCCCCTCCCACCCTCCCACAAACCAATTTCGAAATCTTCTCCCTCAAAACCCTTTCTACACCCCTCTCTATAATAGCCCGGATTTTCAATGCAATAAATATATTGGCTATTATCTATTTTAATTGTTAAAAATTAAGATTTATAGATGGAATGGATGTTAAATGGATAAGAATTGGGGCAATGGCCCAAGTATGGTCCAATGGATCATGGATAGGGTTAATTCTATTTAATTGGGTCAATGTGGTCAATTGGGTCAAATGCCCAATTGGGACCCAATGGGTCAAGATGAATTGGTGATTAGGGTAAATGGGTAAGGAATGGATTTAATCGGGTCATATACCCAATTAAGATCTAAGGCATGGGGCCCACCTCATCAAGTGAGGTGACAAGTGTAGGAGTGACATCAAAGTGGCATAGCCAAGTGGGACCCAACTCCACCTCATCAAGTGAGGTGGCATGTGGACTAAGTCACATAAGGGGTCGGCGACCATGGTTGACTTGGTCAACCATGGGTGAGTTCATAGGTGAGTCGAAGAGGATTAATTGAAGTGAGCAGAGTTAATGAATTAATTAATTAAAAATAAATTCAAGCGCCTGAGTTAGGAGAATTTTAAATGAAGTGAGTTGAATGGGTGGTAAGTCACTTGGAAGTTGAAAAGGCTAGGTGAGTCAAAGGGGAGGTGGAGGGTTTCCATCTCAATGGAAACCCTAGACACAAAAACGTTGGAAAGTGAGTGAGTGCCATGTGTAAGCCATGTGCCCTCTTGGTTAGCCAAGGGACACATGGGAAAGACCAAGAATGAATGAGGGTGGTTGGGAGGTTAGGTCTTGTCCAAGAAACCCTAGGGCTCTCATCTCATCCACTCTCTCCCTCTCACTACACTTTGGCCGAACCTCTCACTAGACAAGAAAAGACTTAGGGTCTTTCCATCTCAACTCCTCTCCCTCTCACCAAAACCCTAGAACAAGATAGAAAGGCTTACACAAGAACACGCCTCTTTCGGCTGAACCGCTCCTTGAGAAAAAGATAGAAAACTCCCATCTCATACTCTCCCTCTCTCAAACCTTCACTCCTTGGCTGAAGCCCCCTCTTAGGGTTTTCACCTCAAACCCTCTCTCTCAAGCAACACTCTTTGGCCGAAGATCAAGGAGGAAGAAGAAAGGACTAAGGAAGGAGAAGAACGGAGGAGCAAGATGGAACGAAAGAAAACGAAGGAGTCACGGAATCGGTATGTATGGTTTAACAAGGTTTATTAATTAGAAAGAAAACAAGGAAACCATGGTTTCGGCTACGGAATGGACGAAACCATAGGGTTCCATATAGATTGAAAATGGTTGGCCAAATGAATATAGGCCATGGATTTAAAATCCATCCAAGAAACATCAACGTGATGGTTAAGTATTTGGAGTGACAAAACCCCTAATAATGTTAATGGGTAAGTTAGGTTATGCAAATAAAAATGGTGATGAGGAAGACTATGATAATGCATGATTGAATATGAGGAATGGAGAATGACCAAAGATCATGGTTCGGCCCTTGCATGGCCGACCCCAATTTTTATGTATATGGATCATGGAGGACAAAAAGGGATTGGATGAGGTTCGGCCATGATGTATGGCCGAACCCCATCAAATGGTCTAAACATGTTGTGTATGACTTTAACAGAAGACCATCCTCAAAATGATATGAAAATGGAAAATAGGATGAAGAGGAGGAAAAATGATGAACCATAGGGTTCGGCCATGTTGTATGGCCAAACCCAATGGAAGAATGTTGGTGATTTTAAATGGGTTTTAAATGATGAAAGTGATTGAAGAATGTGTACGGATTTAGAGTTGTTTTTAAATAATTGAACAATGGGCTATCAAGTTAGGAAATGATGAAAAACAATGGACTATGGGTTCGGCCATGATGTATGGCCGAACCCATGGAGAATGTTGATGGATTTAAAATGGGTTTTAACATGATGGACCATGGGTTCGGCCGCCGAACCCATGGAGGGATTTTTATGAATCATTTATGGACCTAAGTTATGTGTAAATAAATTAAGTGATGATCTATGGAAAGAGTTGATGGCTAAGATGGGAATATGGTGAAAGTAAAAGACAACATGGCCGAACCCCATGGAAATGATTAACTTATGTGATTGGATTAATAAATCAAAGATGGAATGATGTGGACCCGCATTGGTTAAGATGAAACAAGGACCAAAGGAAAAGGGGGTCCAAAACCAAGAGAGTGAGATTCGGCCACGTTGTATGGCCAAACCCCACTAGTGAGTTTTTTATGGACTTAAACATTGTTCAGCCCTAAGGTATGGCCGAAAACCCCGTGAGGGTCTTAACCGGGCTAAGGGCTGTAATCATAGGTGGAAATGAACATGGAATGATGGAAATCAAACGGGAAATCGATTTAATGTATTTATGTGTAATAAGGTAATGGGATTTCTTGGCTTGACGCGAGCGATTGTCGGTTTTTGGACGAAAACGCAAGGACACGATATTTGGACGTTGATAGGATTCCTACCTTATTGAAAACCATGGAATATGTATATGTGATGTTTTTACTTCTATGTATGAATTATTTTGGTATCAAATGATATATTTTAATGATGGGATTTTCATGCTATATGTGTAATATGAATAGCATGTTTGCACTCATATCTCATGCATGGCATGGGAGAGTTCAATGAGGGGAGTCCACGCTCCATTCGGATATCCGATAAACACACGTGGGGAGGGATCCTCACTAATTCCGGGTTATGATGTTTGTAATAAAAAAAGGATTCCATGCTCCTTTCGGTGGGACCGATAAGGCATACGTGGGGAGTCATGACAATACCTTGATGTGGATTATTCATCAAGAGGAGTACTATGTGATTGTGATATGGTTGATGGGTGGGATTCATGGCATATGACACCCATGGCATGGCATTGACTTGCATGGTTTGATATTGTATATATATATATCTCTATGTGATTTTTGTACTAACTCATGTGTTGACCCTACTCGGAGTACCTACTGGGCGCATTGTCTAACGCCCTACTTCACCCTTAGATGATGACACAAGGAATGGACGGAGCGAAGGACATGATGGGAGCCAAGCTTAGGAGCTTCGATAATCTATTTTCATTTATTTAAGTTTTTATTATGGACAATGTAATTTGAGTAATTAGTATTTAAGACTGTAATAACTTAGACTATTTGCTATGGTTTGGATTTTAATTTTGGACATACTAACTTAAGATGATTATTATTAAGTGATGGACTTCCTTGTTATTTAAAATTTGATAGGTTAGTAACTCTATTATAATTCCGCAACTATGTTTAATTCCGTAAGTTTAAACTTATTACTTGTGAACCGTTTTAGTGGACTTACTCCACGCACACGTATGGTTGGCCAGTTAAGGACCGGGCTTTGGAAGCTAGGACTTATCTCACGTCGTGACGTCCCGTTCTCTCTCACTCTTTATTTTGAAAAAAAAAAAAATAGACTCTGATTTTTCGACGAGTGAAAAGGGCAGGGCGTTACAGTTGGCATCAGAGCGAAACCGGAAGGATGAATCTTTCGAAGTAAGATTAAGACGGTATCATGTCTCACTGACAAGATAAGAATCTCAACTAACGACTCTTCGGAGTCCGCTGCATGAAGGCCGGATTAATTTACTTTGTTAGATTCAGATTGAACTATTCAATCTGAGAGCAACACTTGACGAAAAAGGAATGATAGCAAGGGGAAGGATAGTCACTATAAATTGGATTTATCAAACATAGCAAAATAGGACATATTTCCCCGAAAAAGAGAAACATTAATGATTTTTCTCCAAATTGAGAAACAACACTTGATACATAGGAAAATTTCCCCGAAAATGAGAAACATCAGGATTTTTCCCCAAATTGAGAAACATCACTTGATACTTAGGAGAACTTCCCCAAAAACAAAGGAACATAAGGGTGCTTATTTGGCAATTTCCCCAAAATACGTAAAAACGAAACATTACGTAGAAGCTAAGTCAACAATGTTTTCAATGACTTAGGAAAATGCCTCCGAGAAGAAGAACCCGACAAAACCCTCATGTGGATGAAGAGGTACGGCAACCACACCAAGAGGAGGTGCAGAATAGGTGAACATTCCCGTGGTACCTCCCGAGCTACAGAACTTGGTGCAAGCAGTGGTCACTTCCGTTCTACAACAACACATGAACGACAATGGTAATGCGACCACCAACGAGGCAAATGATCGGAGGATGGTTAAAGATTTCCAACAACAGCGTCCCCCTTACTTCAAAGGGAAAGAAGGACCTGCCGGAGCTGAGAATTGGCTAAAGAACATTACCCAGATCTTGACATTACTGAAGATCTCCGGTAATGAAGATAGAATATTACTGGCCATTTCTGTAACGCCCCGTCCTTTTTCACCCATTTTCCGAAAATCAGAGTCTATTTTTTTTTAAATAGAAGAGTGAGAGAGGGCACGGACGCCACGACGCGAGTTAAGTCCGAGCTTCTAAAGCCCGACCCTTAACTGGCCAACCCCACGCGTGCGCGGAGCTAAGTCCACGAGAACGGTTCACGCGTAAGAAGTAAGCTCTCGGATTATAATTATTGCGGAACATGATAATAGAGTCTATCCTACCGGTTTTTAGATAGAAGGGAAGATACAACATTGAATTACCAAAATGCCCCTAAGTTCATAATTATATCACAAAATGTAATCGTCCATAAGTAACGTCCAAAACATCGCAAGAATGTAAACTTATACAACCCGACAAGCTAAGTTACTTTCAAATTACATCGCCACAATGTAAACGTAAATAAAACTAAGACTACACTGCCCAAGCTCCTAAGCTTGGCTCCTGTCATGTCCACCGCTTCCGCCATCCCCTGCGTCATCAGTTAGGGTAGAAGTAGGGCGTTAGTCAACGCGCCCAGTAGGACTCCGAGTAGGGCTAGCACATGGATTAGTGATACACACATACCGATAAAATAAAGTACAACAAAATAAGCATGTGATGAATGCTATGTCATGGGTGCTTATGTCATGTGTCCCACCCATTATCCGTATGATCATACAATGTATTATCCCCATGTTTGCTTCTCGGTCGCCCCGACGGAGCATGGACTCCGGTTATAGCCCTCAGGCTATCCCCATGTCTGATTCTCGGTCGCCCCGACGGAGCATGGACTCCGGTTACGACCCCTCAACTATCCCCATGTTTGCTTCTCGGTCGCCCCGACGGAGCATGGACTCCTGTTTGTTTATTTTTTTCTGCCCATGCCATGCATGAGATGTAGTGCATTATGCTATGTAATATATATGTAACCCATATACTTGACATATCATACATAGCCATAGAATGCATAATATTAAAATATAAACCATATGCTTCATAAACTTATAACTCATCATAAGATAAATCATAATCATAGATCTATCATAGGCCAAATCAAAATAATTTAAAATACCATTACATATCCATCGCTTACAAAAAGATAGGAATCCTACCGAATACCGTGTCGCGTTCCGTTACGCTTTCCGTTCGATAATCCGGTCGCCGATCGCGTACCGTTTGTGACGTCCGATACCTTATTACATTTACCGAATTAGTCCATACATTATCCATGATTAAGTTCCTAACTAATCATAACCCTAGGTCCATTCAATGATCTTTAAAAACATTATAAGTTTATCAAAAATCGGCCCTTAACTTAGCCCATTATCCATTGGTTTAATCACATACATAAATCCGATTTTGGCCATTTTAGATATTTCCAATTTGCGGCCTAAAACGCAGCAACTAATCGCTTCACTTAACCATTCACAAAATATCCGATTTTTATGTCTAAACCCTATAGGGTTCAGCCATGTACCATGGCCGAACCCATGGTTCTTCAATGTGGCCACTTATTACGGTTTTGCCACTCTCCTTCCATGGTAAATCATCCATTCATTTATGTGCATTCTAAGTCTAAGATTCATTCATACTTAGGTCCATTCAATCATGACCTAACATCATAAAATCAGCCACCTAATATTTAATTTTGAAAAATAATTACTCCCACACCTAATTCCACATTTTGGCCTAAGGTGTGGCCCACATATCATTTTTATAAATTCATCAAAATCTAGTATTCTTTTACATTATTTTCCATTTATTAAATCCACTAATCACTACCCTAAGGCTCACCTTTATGGATACCATTTTCAAAGACTAAGTTTTGTCCCAAAATAATCCAATTTAAAATCACAAAACTTTAATCATTTTGGCCCTTTAAATCAAACTCCTAAGCATTGATACATGCATTTAACCTTAGCCTAAAATTGATCAAAATTTGGGTCATGGGTTCGACCATACACCATGGC
Source organism: Chimonanthus praecox (assembly GCA_022113865.1). Lineage (NCBI taxonomy): Eukaryota > Viridiplantae > Streptophyta > Magnoliopsida > Laurales > Calycanthaceae > Chimonanthus > Chimonanthus praecox. The sequence goes on along the minus strand of CM039089.1, from coordinate 44,496,982 downwards.
CGAACCCATGATGTTTCTTTCCCCATTTTTCTTGGTTTCAATTACCCATTTAAACATACCTCCAATGAAAATTAAATCATCCATTTAAATCACCATCTTTATTCCATTTAAACATCACATATCATACTTGTAACACCTATACAATCTATCCATTTTTCTTAACCAATTTCTCTACTTTCCCATCATTAAAAATTATTAATTACCACCATAGGATTCGGCCATACACCATGGCCGAACCCATGGTTCATGGCTCATCATCCATTGATGCCATTCTTAGACCAATGTTTTTGTCCAAAAGACATCCATTTTTAAAATCAATAATCCTCATTCATTTTGGCCCTCTAAAAAAATATCATACACCTTGTAAATCCATTTAAATTTCATCATTAACCTAACCTAATTTCTATTTTGTTTAACCACATATATAAACCATACTTAGCCCATGAATGACCTAAAAACATGGGTCATGGGTTCGGCCATACACCATGGCCGAACCCATGATGTCTTTCCCTCATTTTTATCTTGGATTTTTAATTACATTTAAAATCCACTCCTACCACCAATTATTACCTCCATAATTCAAAATTATTTACTCCACCACTTCCATCTTTTAGCACCCATTTGAAAATCACATACCATACTCAAAATTTTCAATTTTTAGAAAATATCAACCATTGAGCATCTAAGGGTCCTAATCCTCATAGATCACTAAATCATCACCATTTAAAACTTACCAACTTTTCAATCATTTTAAAATCTTGAAATCCTCATAACAACCATTAAGCATTCTCCAACATTTTAAACCATATTCTCTAAATTAAATTATCCATCATTCACCATGGGGTTCGGCCATGCTACGTGGCCGAACCCTATGGTCATCCATTCATTTAATCTATCTCTCTCTAAGTTTATCCATTTCTTAATCTTCCATTGATGGATCTTAGATCCAAGGCCCATGATGTTTTTGGCCATTATCTAATAAATGGATTCCCTTTTTAACCATAAACAAAAATCTAAACTCTTGTTTAGAAATACTTACGGATCCGACGGCTCCTCCGGTCTTTGTCGCTCCCGTCAACCTCCTTGGCCTCTTTTCTCCCTCTTCTTGATCTTTGTTTGGCTAGATGTGCTTGATCAATGGTGGGACATGCTTGGATCGGCTAATATTGAGTGAGTTTGTTTGAGAGGGATGGAGAGGGGAAGGTGATGGAAAACAAGATATTAGCCTTTGATCTTGAAGGGGTGGTGAACCAATGCTTCACTTCTTTTCTTCTCTTCTTCTTCTCTTCTAATTTTTTTTTTCTTTTCTTGTTTTCTCTTGGTGTAGGACGGTGGAGAGGTGGTGAGAATGAGAGAGTGAAATGAGAGGGATGAGATGGAAAACCCATCTCTTTCTTTGGTCTTACTTGGACCATGGTCCTCCATGATAGCCTCACCAACCAAAGTATGGGCTACCTTGACTTTGGTGGTGGTGGTTGAGACCCAACCACCAAGCATGGCTCCCATGTCCTTTTTGACTTGCCTATGTTGACCCTTAATTAATTAACCTAATTAATTAAGTTAAGTCCTCACTTAGGTTAATTAATTTCTATCCAATTTAATTCCATCAATTATCTATCTAATAAATCCACCCATGGTTGACCAAGTCAACCATGGTGGACGGCCCCCCATGTACCTACCCCACCCCCACCTCACTTGATGAGGTGGAGGTGGGCCCCACTTGGCCATGTTATATTAATTCCATTAATTTTAACTTAGGTAATTTTACAATAATTTTAATCAATTTAACTTACCTTAATCTACCTTAGTCATTCTTTAATTTATCCATGGTTGACCAAGTCAACCATGATGGTTGTTCCCACTTTTTCCTTGGTCCACACGCCACCTCAATTGGTGAGGTGGAGGTGGGCCCCATTTGGGCATATCACTTAATCTTGATACATCTTAACTTAGATAATTTTATAATTATCTAATCCATTTAATTTATCTTAATTGGATCACCATTGGGTCCATGACCCAATTATATTCTTGTCTTACCCATTTATCTTAGGGCTTACCTACCTTGGCCCATTGGGTCCCCTATGGCCCTTTGACCCAAATTGACTATCTTGACCCAATTACTTACCATTGACCAATTAATTGAATTAATTCTAATTCATGGTCTATTGGGTAATCATTGGGCCCATGGCCCAATTAGATTCCCTCTTTGCCCACTTACTTTAGGGTTGGAACCGATTATTTTGATCCATTGGGCCCCACATGGCTATCGGGCCCCCTTTGACCATCATTGACCCGCTTGGTCCTCATTGACTCATTAAATGGATTTCATCCAATCCATGGCCCAATTGGGCCATCCTTGGGCCATTGTCCCAAAATTTGGTCCATTTGGCATTTTATTACATTAAACTTCAATTTAAAATGAATAAATGCCAATATATATATTTATCAAAAATTCGGGTTATTACAATTTCACAGTTGATTGATAATGCCAACAATTGGTGGGAAGTGATTGAGCGATAGCGGGCACTGATTTTGGAAGGGGAAAGGACTGCGATGACATGGGACTAGTTCTCGGCTATGTTCCTGGATCACTACTTTCCAGAAGAGGAGAAGGAGCGCCACACACAAGCGTTTATATCTTTGGTGCAAGGCACCATGACTGTGGTGGAGTATCATCAGGAGTTCTTCCGTCTATCATGTTATGGTTTATACATGGCGGACACGGAGTACAGAAGGGCTTGCAAATTTGAGAGGGGCCTTCGACCGAGCATCAGAGCCAAAGTGACTATCTTCAAGTCACCTACATTGGCAGAGGTGGTCAGTAGAGCTACCATAGCGGAGCAAGAGATGACAGAGACAGTGTCGTTTGTGGACAACTGCCGAGGCCAAAGCTGGGGAAGTACTTTTTGTCCCAACAAGAAGTTCCGACCTAACTTTGGGAGACCATCACCTTCCACTGGGTCAACTGGGGGTTTTCGTCCCAATCACCCCTCCCCATCAGTATCAGTCTCTCAGGTCCCCCAAGGTGTGAGCACCTGTTTCCAGTGTGGATAATAGGGTTATTTCAAGTGGGAATGTCCATAGAACAGACCCTCTCACTCTAGGGGTTCATTTCGCCCTCCAGCCAGATCAGCTCATGTAACACCCTGGAATTTCAAAGTTATCAATTTATATGAATTTATTCATATTTACGGAATTGCCATTGTGATATATTTGATTTGAATTTTAATGGGTCAATGGTCCAATCAAGACCCAAAGGATAGTAGTTTTGTTTACAAAACAAATAAATGGATAAGATGTACTTAAACGGGTCAAAAATCATAATTGGGTCAAATTTTGTTAAATGGGTCAAAATGGCCAAATTGGACCCAATGGGTTGTGGTTGACACGTTTGACCATTAATTGAGCTCAAAAAATTTAATTGGGTTAAGATGAATTAAATGTTTTGGTTTAGATTGAGTTGGAATAAATTGTGGAGTATAGTGGAGTGGAATTTATGAGTTGAGTTGGGTGAGTTAAGTAAATGAGTTAGATGGAATAGTTGTTTAATGAGTGAGGTGAGTGTAAGATAGAGGTATGAGCTGGTTGCAAATTTTAACTCAATAAAAATGTGGGCTGCAAGGTGATTTCATGTATGTAACTCCTAAGATAGACATGAATGGGAGTGGTGTTACATGGGAGTTACCAAGGTGAGGGTGCATTTCAATTTCAAATTGTGATGCACGTTGGAGTAGTATGGATCATTATTTTCATGCAAGTAACCCCCAAAGTTGGAGCTGCTGTTTATGAAGTTACACAAGGAGATAATGGCATTTCAAATTCAACTCTTGGTTTACACATTGAAGGTAGGGCAAGAGTTTCATCTCAAAGATGAAATGGAACCACATGGGACGTTGATGAGCATTAAGAGGTGGCGGTTACACATGGGCTGCATCAAGGGTGAGGAGTTACTTATTTCAAATATTCAAATCAAGCATGAGAAATGCATGGACATGGAGTTTCATCTCAAGGATGAAAACTCCCAAACGGTTCACTAATGGTAGATGAAGGTGGTACAAATTAGGCTAGGGCTAAAACTGTTGGAGCCTAGGAGAGTTTCATTTTCAAATGAAACTCTCACATGCAATGGTAATGAGAGAAGGAGTTAAGGAGGGGGGTTAGACAAGTCCAACCAGCAAGGGACGTTGGGAGCATGGGGAGGTTTCATCTCATGATGAAACCCCCAAGTAACATAAGGGTTTGGGCTAAAGCAATGGGAGTTACACAAGATTAACTTTGGGCTGATTTTGAATAAACAAAGAGTGCCCATTTCACTCTCTATCTCTCTTTCTCTTTGCTGTTTTCTCCATTCTCAAAACCAAGAACAGCAGCTGGTTGATTAACTTCAATCAGTCTTAGGCTGATCTCTTTCATCAAGACAAAAAAATCAGCAAAAGGGTTTTGGCAACACAGTTATCAATTTCAAGACCAAAGTTCTCTTTCTCTCTCTTTCTCCCTCAAATCCATATCATCTGGCTGAATTATCCCAAGGAGCTTGCAGAAAGATCAGTCTCAGCCCAAAGAACATTAAGAGAGAAGGAGAGGTCAAGGAAATAAAGGGTCAAGGAAGGAGTCAAAAGAACCGAAGGAGACGCGGTATTAGTAAGTGCATTTTGAACCCTTGTTTAATAGATTGATTAAGAAAATGTGATCCGGCCATTGTGTGGCCAGATCCATCAAAGGTTTAGATATAGGATTATGATGTTTAAAAGTAACAAAATATGGACCATAGGGTTCGGCCCTTTGGATGGCCAAACCCCATGAGAAAATTTGGTGAATTCTATGGTGTTTGAAAGACCCAAAATCCATATTATGAAGTGGGGGTTTTAAAGGATTTTTATATGGAATTAAGGTTACTGTTTTGGATCAATTATGAGATGACCGAATCAGTTAGTTTCCATGGTTAAGATGTGAAGCCTAATATGTACATAATTGATGGAAGCATTGTGTTAAGACTGCGATGGGTATAATCAGGTAATAATTATATGCTTTGATTTAAGAATAATATATGTTTGTTTAGGGAATTAGTATGGGTATAATCAGCCATGGAAAGATGAACAAAAAGAACCAGTTTGGTGAGGTTCGGCCATGTGTATGGCCGAACCCCACTAATGGTGCCATACACCCCACTAATGGTAATTGTTGGACATAGTGGTTAGTTTATGTGGAGATATGAAGGGTTTAAGAAGGATCAAATTAAGTGGTGAGGTTCGGCCATGAGTATGGCCGAACCCCACTAAAATGGTTTTATGTTAGGCGATGGAAGTTAGCTAATTTAAAGCAAAGGTTGGTCTCAATGGCACAATCGTAATTATGGCTGAAATGATCAAAAATAAAATGATCATATGATTTGATAAATGGGTTAAAACCAAAGTGGTAAGGTTCAGCCATAATGTATCGCCGAACCCTACCAAGGTTTATTTGGGAGTTTGGGTTAATAAGATGGTTTTAATTAAATAAAAGAATGACCAAAGTTTTAATGGGTGAGGTTCGGCCATGGCTTTGGCCGAACCCCACTAAGTGGTTCATGGAACATTAGGCTTTGGTGGAAATTAAGTAGACAAATGATTAACTTGCTGCTATGTACATAAGGTATTTGGATTTTTAGAACGGTGTACGAGCTGTGATCGAAAGACGGTTCAAAAGGGTCAAACAAAGTAACATAGTGTAGGTTTCCTACCTTTATTGTAACCACATTTCTATTTGTTGTTTTATGTTGATTTCGATAAGTTATATGAATGTAAAGTTATGTTTCTAAATGGCATGTTTGCATAGACATCTCATGCGTGGCATGGGATGATGGTGTTGTAACCGAAGGCCACACTCCGTCTGGGCGTTCGAAAGACCACTATGGGGTACCTTGATGATGAGAATCCCATCAAGAGGAATGCGGAGGCCACACTCCGTCAGGACGTCCGAAAGACCACTGCGGGTACCTTGACGATGAGAATCCCGTCAAGAGGAGGCTATGTAGAATGGTGATGGGTGGGACTCATTACATGTTCATTTCATACATAGCATGTTTATGGAATTTTGACATACATGTATTATGATATTATTTGCATGTTTTATACTAACCTTGTGGTAGCCCTATTCGGAAACACTACTGAGCGCGTTGATCTAATGCCCTATCTCTACCCTTAGTGGATGACGCAGGGAAAGGGAAGAATGAGGATCGAGAAGAAAACCAAGCATAGGAGCTTGGGCATTTTGAAAGATTTAAATGGACTTTGAATGGACTATTTATGGACTTGTTATTTGATTTATTTGGACAATGTAATTTGGTAATTAGATGTGTAGGCATGTAATAAGTAGTTAAGTAGATGCTATGGTTTGATTTATTTTGGATGGTTTGATTGAATAATTAGTTAAGATTGTTAAGAGATTATGATTAAAGTACTTTGCTATCTAAGAATGGAAAATTGGAATAGTCATAGGATCTATTATAACCTCAGTTAGATTAAGACTAAGTTAATTCCGCAAGTTGTATTTGTACCATGTGTGGATCAGTTTTATGAACTCAGTTCATACGCACATGGGCTTGGCCAGTTAAGGGACGGATTTAGAGATCCGAACTTAACTCGCGTCGTGACACTCCGCCCCGATCACTTGGTTATTATATTTTAAAAAAAAAATAAACTCTGATTATTAGAGTGAAAAGGGCGGACTGTTACAGTTGGTATCAGAACGAAACGGGAAGTTGAATCTTCCGAAGTAAGATTAAGACGGTTTCATGTCTCACTGACGGATAAGAATCCCAACTGACCGACTCTTCTGAGTCCGCTAACTGGGGGCCAGATTAGTTTACTTCGTGGACTCAGACTGAACAAATCAATCTGAGAACAACCGTGAAAAAGAGCAAAGGTACAGTATTATAATTGATCTATCAAACGTATCAAAATAGGATATACATCCCCCAATATTCCTCAAATTGAGAAAGAAAACAAACAATAGGTATTTAGAAAATTTTCCCCAAAAACGAAAGAAAACCAAGATTGCTTATTTGGAAATCTCCCCAAAATAGTGAAAACACAAACTGTATGAAGAAACTAAGTCAATTATGTTTTCATGACTTAGAGAAAATGGCACCAAAAAGAAAGATCCCACAAAGCAAGAAAGGGAAAGAAAAAGAGATACCACTCATTCAGTATGAGGAAGGAAGGGAAGGATCTCCACCAGAGGAAGAGCATTCTCAGCCTAAAGAAGGGGCTGGAAAATCACATAATGAGGACGAGTCACACCATTCTGAAAGGTCACATCACTCTGAAAAGTCACACCATTCTGAAGAGTCACATCATTCTCGGCGAGAAAGGAAGGAGCGGGAATACTCATCTCGGAAGGAGGAAGAAGGGAACAGTGGTTTACATATACCACATGTACCGCCTGAACTTTAGGGCTTAGTTCAAGCAGTGGTAACCTCTGTACTCCAGCAACATATGAATGGGAGTGAAAGTTCCAAGGATGCCAGTGACCGGAGTATGGCTCGAGAATTCCAGCAACATCGTCCTCCCTACTTCAAAGGGAAGGAAGGGGCTGTAGGAGCTGAGCACTGGCTGAAGAAGATCACTCAGATCTTAAATTTACTTAAGATCTCGAGTCATGCTAATAGGATTCTACTGGCTACTTCACAACTGATAGAAGATGCCGGTAAATGGTGGGAGGTGGTGGAGAAGCAGAGGGCACTCATACCAGTTAGGGAGAGGACGGCCATGACATGGAATGAGTTTTCAGAAACCTTTCTGGAACAATACATTCCGGAGGAGGAGAAGGAGCGACAGACGCAAGCCTTTCTGTCCTTGGTACAGGGCTCTATGACGGTGGCAGAGTATCACCGGGAATTTCTCAGTTTATCCATCTATGCATTCTATATGGTGGACACAGAACATCGCAGAGGAAGGAAGTTTGAGAGGGGTTTACGGCCAAATATCAGGGCCAAAGTGACCATATTCAAGTGCACCACATTGGCTGAGGTGGTCAGCAAGGCCACAATAGCAGAACAGGAGTTGAATGCAATGGTGCGGTTTGACAATCGCCGAGCTCCAAGTGGGAGGGGTGGGTTCCAGCCCAACAAGAGGTTCCGACGGAACTTCAGCAGACCCACACCATCTGCAGGATCCACGGGGGGTTTTCGTCCAAACCAGCCCACCCCATCTGCATCAGTTACTCAGTCATTCAGAAGGGTGAACAACTGTTTCCACTGTGATCAGCCAGGTCACTTCAAGAGAAACTGTCCGAAGCTCAATAAGCTCTCATATTCCAGAGGATCTTTCCGTCCACCAGCTAGTCCAGCTAACTCCCGAGGAGGCAGGACTTATAATCAGGCGGGCCGGGCGCCTAATCCTACCGGATCTGGACGACTATTTGCTCTGGAACCTCCTGAGGATGTGGATCATTCTGTGATTCAAGGTATGGCCGTTGTCAATAGTTCTTATGCTTATGCATTGTTTGATTCTGGAGCTTCGTACTCTTTTATATCTGCATCCTTTATAATTGCTACTGGTACACTAGTTCAAAAGCTGTCCACCACACTCACAGTAGTATCCCCTGTCGAAGACACGTCTTTGGGACTCATATGCATGGCCGTAAATACAGAACTTGCTGGACTCAGATTTGAGTTCAATTATCTGGTACTTGACATGACTGAGTACGATATTATATTCGGCATGGACTGGTTGGCTAGTTATGAAGTCAATATTGATTGTTATCGCCAAAGAGTGACATTTTGGTCACCCGAGGGAAAGCAGTATATAGTTCGTGCTGACAAGGAAAGTAGACTGTAGGAAGGGTTGCACCATTTGGTGTTGAACAATATTGTCATCAACAAAGCACCAGTCACTGAGCTTCCAGCAATTGTGAAAGAATTTGCTAATGTCTTTCCAAAAGAACTCCCTGGTTTACCACCTATGAGGGAGCTCAATTTTAAGATCAAGCTGTATCCTGGTGCTTCACCAGTGTCTCTACCCCATTATCGGATGGCACCAGCAGAAATGTCCGAGTTGAAGAAGCAGCTTGATGAGTTACTCAGACTAGGTTGCATTCGGAACAACACATCATCATGGGGAGCTCCAGTGTTGTTCATGAAAAAGAAGGACGGTTCACTCAGAATGTCTGTGGACTACCGGAAGTTGAATCAGCTAACTGTTCGGAACAAGTATCCTCTACCCAGGATCGATGATTTATTCGATCAGTTGAGGGGTTCCAGTCACTTTTCCAAGATTGACCTGATGTCCGGTTATCATCAAATCCGGGTCAGGGAGGAAGATATAAAGAAGACAACTTTCAGGACACGGTATGGACTATTTGAATTTGTAGTCATGCCTTTTGGACTTACCAACGCACCAGCTGTGTTCATGGATCTAATGAACAGGATCTTCCGACCGTACCTGGAACAGTTTGTGATTGTGTTATTTGATGATATATTGATCTTTTCCAAAAGTAAAGAAGAACATGCTGAGCATCTACGAATAGTTTTGGACACTTTGAGGAGGAACCAGTTATATGCCAAAGCAAGTAAATGTGAATTTTGGCTATCTGAGGTCAAATTCTTGGGGCATGTCATAACAGAAAACGGTATAGCTGTGGATCCGACTAAGGTGGCAGCAGTAAGCGAGTGGAAAGCACCGAAGAATGTCACTGAGATCCGTAGCTTCCTGGGTTTTGCTGGATACTAACGGAAGTTTATCATGGACTTCTCCAAAATTGCATCCCCATTGACTCGACTCACACAGAAAGGAGTCAAATATGAGTGGACAGATCTGTGCAACCGGAGGTTTGAGGAGTTGAAAAATAGACTTACGACTGCTCCTTTCTTAGTTTTGCCGGGAAGAGGCAAAGGTTATGAAGTTCAATACGATGCATCAGGAGAGGGACTGGGATGTTCACTCATGCAACGCCATCGTGTGGTGGCATATGGTTCAAGACAACTAAAGATACATGAACGCCTCTACCCCACACATGATCTGGAATTAGCTGCGCTGGTCTTCGCTCTAAAAAACTGGAGACATTATCTATATGATGAGAAGTTTGAAGTATTTTCAGATCACAAGAGCTTGAAGTATTTATTTGATCAGAAAGAACTCAACCTGAGGCAGCGCAGATGGATGGAATATCTGGCGGACTATGAATTTACGCTCCGATATCATCCGGGAAAGGCCAACAAGGTGGCGGATGCTCTCAGCCGCATGTCTCATGCATCAGTGGCATGTCTGATCAGGACCGAATGGGAGATGTTGAATACCATTCGTGAGTTCAATCTATACATCACAAACCATGGGAGTATGTACAATTTGATCATACGATCCAACATGGTTACAAAGATTGAACAGGAGCAGCGAGCAGATCCGGAAATGGCAAAGACATGGGCCAAGATGTCTATTGGCGAGGTTGTACCGGATTGGGAATTACAACCAGGACAGGGTCTTATGTTCCGGGGTAGAATTTATGTGCCAAGAAGCTGCAGAAAAGAATTACTGATAGAGGCACATCAGAGCAAGCTCTCCATTCATCCGGGTAGCACAAAAATGTATCATGACTTAAAAAGACATTATTGGTGGCATGGACTCAAGAAGGATGTTGCAGAGTTTGTGGCGCATTGTTTAACTTGCCAGCAAGTTAAGACGAAACACCAGAAGCCACCAGGGTTACTCAAACCCTTATCTGTGCCAGAATGGAAATGGGAGCACATTTCCATGGACTTTGTGACGGGATTACCGAGGTCTTCGAAGGGCAACGACGCTATATGGGTCGTGGTAGACCGACTGACCAAATCCAGGCATTTTATTCCTATCAAGATGTCGGATTCATCTGAGACATTGGGTCGGCGGTATATCAAGGACATCATCAGATTACATGGTATTCCTCAGACAATCGTATCTGATAGAGATGGTCAATTCACCGGCAGGGTATGGCAGAGTATGCAGTCAGACATGGGAACAGATTTACTGACTAGCACAGCGTTCCATCCACAGACTGATGGACAGTCGGAAAGAACAATACAAACACTGGAGGACATGCTGAGGGCGTGCATGCTAGACTTCAAAGGTGGATGGGAGGATCATTTGCCATTGGTGGAGTTTTCTTATAACAATAGCTACCAAGCAAGCCTTCAGATGGCACCATTCGAAGCTTTGTATGGTAGACCATGCAGGTCACCAGTGTGCTGGACCGAGGTCGGCGAACCTGCGCTGATAGGACCCGAGTTGGTTGCAGAAACTACTGCACAGATTCAGTTGATACGTCAACATTTGTTGACCGCACAGAGTCGGCAAAAGAGCTATGCTGATAAAAGGAGGAGGTTTCTCAAATTTGAAGTGGGAGACATGGTATTCTTGAAGGTCTCGACACGAAAAGGGCAAATGAGATTTGGGAAGAAAGGAAAATTGTCGCCAAGATATGTGGGACCGTTTTCAATTATAAGAAGGATGAGAGATGTAGCCTATCAGTTGGCACTTCCTTCACAGTTGGCGTCTCTACATGATGTATTCCATGTGTTGATGCTGAGGAAGTACAACCCCGATCCGTCTCATGTCTTGAATGTGCAAGACATAGATGTGCAAAGCGACGCCACTTACATCGAGAAGCCGGTCAGAATAATAGAGAATGAGCAAAGGGTGTTGCGTAACCAAGCGATTCAGTTCATCAAGGTGGTATGGGATCGACATGGTGTTGAGGAAGCCACTTGGGAACTGGAATCGAAGATGAGAACATCTCACCCTGAATTGTTTGTATGATTTATTTTGAAATCTTACTTCGTTCGATTTTCCGGACAAAAATTATAAAAAGAGGATTGTATTGTAACACTCTAGAATTTCAAAGTTATCAATTTATATGAATTTATTCATATTTACGAAATTGCCATTGTGATATATTTGATTTGAATTTAAATGGGTCAATGGTTCAATCAAGACCCAAAGGATGGTAGTTTTGTTTTCAAAACAAATAAATGGATAAGATGTACTTAAACAGGTCAAAAATCATAATTGGGTCAAATTTTGTTATATGGGTCAAAATGTTCAAATTGGACCCAATGGGTTGTGGTTGACATGTTTGACCATTAATTGAGCTCAAAAAATTTAATGGGGTTAAGATGAATTAAATGTTTTGGTTTAGATTGAGTTGGAATAAATTGTGGAGTTTAGTGGAGTGGAATTTATGAGTTGAGTTGGGTGAGTTAAGTAAATGAGTTAGATGGAATAGTTGTTTAATGAGTGAGGTGAGTGTAAGATGGAGGTATGAGCTGGTTGCAAATTTTAACTCAATAAAAACATGGGCTGCAAGGTGATTTCATGTATGTAACTCCTAAGATAGAAATGAATGGGAGTAGTGTTACATGGGAGTTACAAAGGTGAGGGTGCATTTCAAATTCAAATTGTGATGCACGTTGGAGTAGTATGGATCATTATTTTCATGCAAGTAACCCCCAAAGTTGGAGCTGCTGTTTATGAAGTTACACAAGGAGATAATGGCATTTCAAATTCAACTCTTGGTTTACACATTGAAGGTAGGGCAAGAGTTTCATCTCAAAGATGAAATGGAACCACATGGGACGTTGATGAGCATTAAGAGGTGGCGGTTACACATGGGCTGCATCAAGGGTGAGGAGTTACCTATTTCAAATATTCAAATCAAGCATGAGAAATGCATGGACATGGAGTTTCATCTCAAGGATGAAAACTCCCAAACGGTTCACTAATGGAAGATGAAGGTGATACAAATTAGGCTAGGGCTAAAACCGTTGGAGCCTAGGAGAGTTTCATTTTCAAATGAAACTCTCACATGCAATGGTAATGAGAGAAGGAGTGAAGGAGGGGGGTTACACAAGTCCAACCAGCAAGGGACGTTGGGAGCATGGGGAGGTTTCATCTCATGATGAAACCCCCAAGTAACATAAGGTTTTGGGTTAAAGCAATGGGAGTTACACAAGATTAACTTTGGGCTGATTTTGATTAAACAAAGAGTGCCCATTTCACTCTCTATCTCTCTTCCTCTTTGTTGTTTTCTCCATTCTCACAACCAAGAACAGCAGCTGGTTGATTAACTTCAATCAGTCTTAGGCTGATATCTTTCATCAAGACAAAAAAATCAGCAAAAGGGTTTTGGCAACACGGTTATCAATTTCAAGACCAAAGTTCTCTTTCTCTCTCTTTCTCCCTCAAATCCATATCATCTGGCTGAATTATCCCAAGGAGCTTGCAGAAAGATCAGTCTCAGCCCAAAGAACAATAAGAGAGAAGGAGAGGTCAAGGAAATAAAGGATCAAGGAAGGAGTCAAAAGAACCGAAGGAGATTCGGTATTAGTAAGTGCATTTTGAACCCTTGTTTAATAGATTGATTAAGAAAATGTGATCCGGCCATTGTGTGGCCAGATCCATCAAAGGTTTAGATATAGGATTATGATGTTTAAAAGTAACAAAATATGGACCATAGGGTTCGGCCCTTTGGATGGCCGAACCCCATGAGAAAATTTGGTGAATTCTATGGTGTTTGAAAGACCAAAAATCCATATTATGAAGTGGGGGTTTTAAAGGATTTTTATATGGAATTAAGGTTACTGTTTTGGATCAATTATGAGATGGCCGAATCAGTTAGTTTCCATGGTTAAGATGTGGAGCCTAATATGTACATAATTGATGGAAGCATTGTGTTAAGAGAACCATAGGGTTCGGCCAAATGTATGGCCGAACCCCATGGACTGTTTTGTTGAATAATTGGGTTAAGTTTTATGATGGACATTAGGTAATAATTATATGCTTTGATTTAAGAATAATATGTTTGTTTAGGGAATTAGTATGGGTATAATCAGCCATGGAAAGATGAACAAAAAGAACCAGTTTGGTGAGGTTCGGCCATGTGTATGGCCGAACCCCACTAATGGTGCCATACACCCCACTAATGGTAATTGTTTGACATAGTGGTTAGTTTATGTGGAGATATGAAGGGTTTAAGAAGGATCAAATTAAGTGGTGAGGTTCGGCCATGAGTATGGCCGAACCCCACTAAAATGGTTTTATGTTAGGCGATGGAAGTTAGCTAATTTAAAGCAAAGGTTGGTCTCAATGGCACAATCGTAATTATGGCTGAAATGATCAAAAATAAAATGATCATATGATTTGATAAATGGGTTAAAACCAAAGTGGTAAGGTTCAGCCATAATGTATCACCGAACCCTACCAAGGTTTATTTGGGAGTTTGGGTTAATAAGATGGTTTTAATTAAATAAAAGAATGACCAAAGTTTTAATGGGTGAGGTTCGGTCATGGTTTGGCCGAACGCCACTAAGTGGTTCATGGAACATTAGGCTTTGGTGGAAACTAAGTAGACAAATGATTAACTTGCTGCTATGTACATAAGGTATTTGGATTTTTAGAACGGTGTACAAGCCGTGATTGGAAGACGGTTCAAAGGAAGGGTCAAACAACGTAACATAGTGTAGGTTTCCTACCTTTATTGTAACCACATTTCTATTTGCTGTTTTATGTTGATTTCGATAAGTTATATGCATGTAAAGTTATGTTTCTAAATGGCATGTTTGCATAGACATCTCATGCATGGCATGGGATGATGGTGTTGTAACCGGAGGCCACACTCTGTTGGGGCGTCCGAAAGACCACTATGGAGTACCTTGATGATGAGAATCCCATCAAGAGGAATCCGGAGGCCACATTCCGTCAGGGCGTCCGAAAGACCACTGTGGGGTACCTTGATGATGAGAATCCAGTCAAGAGGAGGCTATGTAGAATGGTGATGGGTGGGACTCATTACATGTTCATTTCATACATAACATGTTTATGGAATTTTGACATACATGTATTATTATATTATTTGCATGTTTTATACTAACCTTGTGGTAGCCCTATTCGGAAACACTACTAAGCGCGTTGATCTAACGCCCTATCTCTACCCTTAGTGGATGATGCAGGGAAAGGGAAGAACGAGGATCGAGAAGAAAACCAAGCATAGGATCTTGGGCATTTTGAAAGATTTAAATGGACTTTGAATGGACTATTTATGGACTTGTTATTTGATTTATTTGGACAATGTAATTTGTTAATTAGATGTGTGGGCATGTAATAAGTAATTAAGTAGATGCTATGGTTTGATTTATTTTGGATGGTTTGATTGAACGATTAGTTAAGATTGTTAAGAGATTATGATTAAAGTACTTTGCTATCTAAGAATGGAAAATTGGAATAGTCATAGGATCTATTATAACCTCAGTTAGATTAAGACTAAGTTAATTCCGCAAGTTGTATTTGTACCATGTGTGGATCAATATTATGAACTCAGTTCATACGCACATGGGCTTGGCCAGTTAAGGGTCGAATTTAGAGATCCGAACTTAACTCGCTCGTGACACTCCGTCCCGATCACTTGATTATTATATTTAAAAAAGAAAATAAACTCTGATTATTAGAGTGAAAAGGGCGGGGTGTTACAGCTCATTCACAGGGATTCAGGGCATACAACCAGACGGGACGAGCACCCAACCCGATAGGATCTAGACGACTGTACACTTTAGCTCTCATCCAAAGGCGGTGGATCACTCCGTGATTCACGGTATGGCAGTAGTCGGTAGTTCATATGCTTTCGCATTAGTTGATTCTGGAGCATCCCAATCATTTGTATCTGCTGCATTTATATCTGCTACTGCCACCTTAGTACAAAAATTGTCCACATCACTTACTATTGTATCCCCCATCAGAGACACATCATTGGGACTTATATGCATAGAGGTAAACACTGAACTCGTTGGATTCAGCTTTGAGTTCAATTATCTGGTACTCGAGATGACGGAGTACGACATCATTTTTGGCATGGATTGGTTGGTTAACTTCCAAGCCAGCATTGATTGCCATCTCCTCAGGGTGACATTTTGGTCACCCGAGGGAAAACTATAGTGGTACATGCAGACAAACAGAGCATCTCTATGACCAGAAGTCTGCAAGAAGAATTGAACCACCTTATATTGAACAACATCATATTAGACAAGGCACTGGTGGCTGAACTTCCGGCGATAGTGAAAGACTATGCGGAGGTATTCCCGATAGAACTCCCTGGTTTGCCACCCAAGAGGGAGATTGATTTTGAGATCAAGTTGTATCCTGGCATTACTCCAGTGTCATTGCCGCATTGCCGGATGGCCCCAGCTGAGATGTCAGATTTAAAGAAGCAAATTGATGAACTACTCAGAATAGGATACATCCAGATCAGCACATCATCTTGGATAGCCCTGCTATTATTTGTGAAGAAGAAGGACAGTACACTTCGGATGTGTGTAGATTACAGAAAATTGAACTAGCTGACAGCCAGAAACAAGTACCCTCTACCCAGGATTGATGATCTATTCGATCAACTTAGGGGTTCGAGTCACTTCTCCAAGATTGATCTGATGTCAGGCTACCATCAAATCCGGGTTAGGGATGAAGACATAGAGAAGACGGCTTTCAGGACGCGGTATGGATTATACGAGTATGTGGTCATGCCATTTGGACTTACCAATGCACCAGCTGTGTTCATGGATCTGATGAACAGGATCTTCCATCCTTTCTTGGACAAGTTTTAATTGTTTTTATTGATGACATCCTTATTTATTCCAAAAGTCAGGAGGAGCACGCTGAGCATTTACGGTTAGTCTTGGACACCTTGAAGAAGAATCAGTTGTATGCCAAAGAAAGCAAGTGTGAATTCAGGCTATCTGAGGTTAACTTCTTGGGGCATGTCATATCAGCAGAAGGTATAGCCGTGGAATCGGCTAAAGTGGCGGCAGTCAAAGAATGGAAAGCATCGAAGAATGTGACCGAAATCCACAGCTTTCTGGGATTGGCAGGTTATTATAGGAGGTTTATCATGGACTTCTCCAATATTGCATCTCCACTTACCCGACTCACTCAGAAAGGAGTCAAATTTGAATGGTCTGATGTATGCAACTGGAGATTTGAGGAACCGAAGGAGAGGCTTACAACTGCTCCTATTATGATTTTGCAGCAAAGAGGCAAGGGCTATGAAGTATATTGTGATGCTTCAGGGGAGGGACTTGGGTGTTCTCTCACTCAAAGTCAACATGTGGTGGCTTATGGTTCAAGACAGCTAAAAATTCATGAACGCCACTATCCCACGCATTATCTAGAACTAGCAGCAGTGGTCTTCGCTCTCAAAAGCTAGACACTATCTTTATGGAGAGAAGTTTGAGGTGTTTTCAAATCACAAAAGACTGAAATATTTGTTTGATCAGAAGGAACTCAACATGAGGCAGCGCAGATGGATGGAATATCTACAAGATTATAAGTTTACGCTTCGATATCATCCTCGCAAGGAGAACAAAGTAGAGGATGCCCTCAACCACATGTCACATGCAACAGTGGCCAGTTTGATCAGGAAGGAATCGGAGATGCTGAATACCATTCGAGAATTCAACTTGTATATCAAGAACCATGGGAGTATGTATAATCTGATCATACGGTCCAACATGGTCTCCAAGATTGAACAGGAACAATGGACAGATCCGGAAGTGGAAGAGATATGGCAAGAATGTCTACTGGTGAGGTTATACCGGAATGGGAGTTACGACCGGGACAGGGTTTTGTATTCCGAGGTAGGAAATGTGCCTAAGAGCTGCAGAAGAGAGTTATTGATCGAGGCACACCAAACCAAACTCTCTATTCATCCGGGCAGCACCAAGATGTATCACGATCTGAAGAAACACTACTGGTGGCATGGACTCAAAAGGGATGTGGCAGAGTTTGTTGCTCACTACGTAACTTGTCAGCAGGTTAAGACTGAACATCAAAAGTCACTAGGTTTACTCAAACCCTTACCAGTGCTGGAGTGGAAATGGGAACATATCTCCATGGATTTTGTGAGAGGGTTGCCAAGGTCATCAAAGGGCAACGATGCAATATGGGTCATGGTAGATCGATTGACCAAGTCTGCAAATTTTCTTCCCATCAAGATGACACATTCATCTGAGACTTTGGGTCGACAGTACATCAAGGACATCATCAGACTACATGGTATCCCCCGGACGATTGTGTCGGACAGAGATGGCCGATTCATCGGCAGAGTGTGGCAGAGCATGCAGTCGGCTATGGGGACTGACTTATTGATTAGCATAGTGTTCCATCCACAGACTGATGGACAGTCAGAGAGGACAATACAGACATTGGAGGATATGCTGAGAGCATGTATATTAGACTTCAAGGGTGGATGGGAGGATCACTAACCGCTGGTGGAGTTCTCTTACAACAACATTTACCAAGCAAGCCTCTAGATGGCTCCATTCGAGGCGTTGTATGGTAGACCATGTAGATCACCAGTGTGTTGGACAGAGGCCGGTGAACCTGCACTTATTTGACCTGAGCTTGTTACAGAGACTACAGAACAGATTAAGTTGATACGACACCATCTACTTACTTCACAGAATCGTCAGAAGAGCTACGCTGACAAGAGAAGGAGGTTGCTTGAGTTTGAATTGGGAGACTTAGTTTCTTAAAAGTCTCACCACGAAAGGGACACATGCGATTCGGGAAGAAAGGGAAACTGTTGCGTGGATTTGTGGGGCTGTTTCCAATCCTAAAGAGTGTGGGGGAGGTGGCTCATCAATTGGCAATTCCTCCGCAGTTGTCATCTTTGTACGATGTATTCCATGTCTCTATGTTGAGGAAATACAACCCTGATCCTTTACACGTGTTGAACGTGCAAGATGTTGATGTGCAAAGCGATGTAACTTATGTGGAGAAGCGGGTCAGAGTGATCGGGAAGGAACAGAGAGTACCACGGAACCGAGTCATTCAGTTTGTCAAGGTGGTATGGGATCGACATGGTAATGAGCAGGTCACCTGGGAACTTGAATCAGAAATGAGAGCAGCTCATCCTGAACTTTTTGTATAAGTTATTTGAAACCCTACTTCGCTCGATTTTCAGGACGAAAATTTCAAAAGATGGTAATATTGTAATAGCTCGGATTTTCAATGTAATAAATATATTGGCTATTATCTATTTTAATTATTAAAAATTAAGATTTATAGATGGAATGGATGTTAAATGGATAAGAATTGGGGCAATGGCCCAAGTATGGTCCAATGGATCATGGATAGGATTAATTCTATTTCATTGGGTCAATGTGGTCAATAGGGTCAAATGCCCAATTGGGACCCAATGGGTCAAGATGAATTTATGATTAGGGTAAATGGGTAAGGAATGGATTTAATCGGGTCATGTACCCATTTAAAATTTAAGGCATGGGGCCCACCTCATCAAATGAGGTGGCAAGCGTAGGAGTGACATCAAAGTGGCAAGTGGGACCCAACTCCACCTCATCAAGTGAGGTGGGGTGTGGACTAAGTCACATGTGGGGCCGGCCACCATGGTTGACTTGGTCAACCATGGGTGAGTTCATAGGTGAGCCAAGAGGATTAATTGAAGTGAGTGACGTTAAGGAATTAATTAATTAAAAATAAATTTAAGTGCTTGAGTTAGGAGAATGAGTTCATTTAAATGAAGTGAGTTGAATGGGTGGTGAGTCACTTGGAAGTTGAAAAGGCTAGGTGAGTCAAAGGGGAGGTGGAGGGTTTCCATCTCAATGGAAACCCTAGACACAAAAACGTTGGAAAGGGAGTGAGTGCCATGTGTAAGCCATGTGCCCTCTTGGTTAGCAAAGGGACACATGAGAAAGACCAAGAATGAATGAGGGTGGTTGGGAGGTTAGGTCTTATCCAAGAAACCCTAGGGTTCTCATCTCATCCACTCTCTCCCTCTCACTACACTTTGGCCGACCCTCTCACTAGACAATAAAAGACTTAGGGTCTTTCCATCTCAACTCCTCTCCCTCTCACCAAAACCCTAGAACAAGATAGAAAGGGCTTGCACAAGAACAAGCTTCCTTTGGCCGGACCACTCCTTGAGGAAAAGATAGAAAACTCCCATCTCATACTCTCCCTCTCTCCCTCTCTCAAACCTTCACTCCTTGGCCGAACCCCCCTCTTAGGGTTTTCACCTCAAACCCTCTCTCTCAAGCAACACTCTTTGGCCGAAGATCAAGGAGGAAGAATAAAGGACTAAGGAATGAGAAGAAGGGAGGAGCAAGACGGAACGAAAGAAAACGAAGGAGTCACGGAATCGGTATGTATGGTTTAACAAGGTTTATTAATTAGAAAGAAAACAAGGGAACCATGGTTTCGGCTACGGAATGGCTGAAACCATGGGGTTCCATATAGATTGAAAATGGTTGGCCAAATGATTATAGGCCATGGATTTAAAATCCATCCAAGAAACATCAACGTGATGGTTAAGTATTTGGAGTGACAAAACCCCTAATCTTGTTAATGGGTAAGTTAGGTTATGCAAATAAAAATGGTGATGAGGAAGACTATGATAATGAATGATTGAATATGAGGAATGGAGAATGGTTAAAGATCATGGTTCGGCCCTTGCATGGCCGAACCCTAATTTTTATGTATATGGATCATGGAGGACAAAAAGGGATTGGATGAGGTTCGGCCATGATGTATGGCCGAACCCCATCAAATAGTCTAAACATGTTGTGTTTGATTTTAAGAGAAGACCATCCCCAAAATGATATGAAAATGGAAAATAGGATGAAGAGGAGGAAAAATGATGAACCATAGGGTGCGGCCATGTTGTATGGCCAAGCCCCATGGAAGAATATTCGTGATTTTAAATGGGTTTTAAATGATGAAAATGATTGAAGATTGTGTACGAATCTAGAGTTGCTTTTAAATAATTGAACCATGGGCTGTCAAGTTAGGAAATGATGAAAAACAATGGACCATGGGTTCGGCCATGATGTATGGCCGAACCCATGGAGAATGTTGATGGATTTAAAATGGGTCTTAAAATGATGGACCATGGGTTCAGCCATGTTGTATGGTCGAACCCCATGGAGGGATTTTTATGAATCATTTATGGACCTAAGTTATGTGTAAATAAATTAAGTGATTATCTATGGAAAGAGTTGATGGCTAAGATGGGAATATGGTGAAAGTAAAGGACAACATGGCCGAACCCCATGGAGAATATTCTATGGACTTAGGTTGTTTATCATAGTAAATGATTAACTTATGTGATTGGATTAATAAATCAAAGATGGAATGATGTGGACCCGCATTGGTTAAGATGAAACAAGGACCAAAGGAAAAGGGGGTCCAAAACCAAGAGAGTGAGGTTCGGCCATGTTGTATGGCCGAACCCCACTAGTGAGATTTTTATGGACTTAAACATTGTTCAGCCCTAAGGTATGGCCGAAAACCCCTTGGGGGTCTTAACCAGGCTAAGGGCTATAATCGTAGGTGGAAATGAACATGGAATGATGGAAATCAAATGGGACATCGATTTAATGTATTTATGTGTAATAAGGTAACGGGATTTCACAAACGGGTGTTCGATCGGCTTGACGCGATCGGTGATCGGTTTTTGGACGAAAACGCAAGGACACGATATTTGGTCGTTAATAGGATTCCTAAATTATTGAAAACCATGGAATATGTATATGTGATGTTTTTACTTTTATGTGCAATGAATTATTTTGGTATCAAATGATATGTTTTAATGATGGGATTTTCATGTAACACCCCGGATTTTTAAGATATCAATTTACATGAATTTTGTCCATTTAAATTATGAATTAATTAAGGTGTTGGGCAATGGTCCAATTAAGACCAAATGGATATGTTATAAGGATCAATTTAAAGTAAATGGGTAAGGTGCATTTAATTGGATCAAGGTGGTTATTTGGGTCAAAAGGCCCAATTGGGACCCAATGGGTCGTAGTTGACTTGGTTGACCATTAGGTGAACTCAAGCCTAATTAGGTTAAGGCTGAGTTAAATGGGAATGCAAACAAGTGTTTGAGTTGATTCAAGTGAATTAAATGGATGAGTTGAGTTTAATGGTGGAGTTGAGTTAAATGGATGAGTTGAGTTTAATGGTTGAGTTGAGTTAAATGGATGAGTTGAGTTTAATGGTTGAGTTGAGTTAAATTACTGAGTTGAGATTAAGTGAGTTAAAGAGATTTGAATTAAATTATATGTGAAGTGTGTAGATGAAAGATGTTTGGGTTGTTTCAAAATTCAAACAATATACACGTTGGAATGCATGGAGGTTTTACCCCTTGCATGTAACTCCAAATGGAGAACCAATGGGAGGGGACGGTTTCATATTTTCAAACATAGGCACACAATTGGCACATGGGAGTTTCATCTCATGGATGAAACCCCCAAAATGGATAATGAAGAGGTGGGGAGTTGTTTTATTTCAAATTCAAATACAAGTATACACGTTGGAGGGAAGGGAGATGAATGGGGTGGGGAAGTTTCATGTCATAGATTAAACCCCCACTTGGAGCATTAATGGGAAACGCATGGGAGGAGGAAAGCTTGGTAGAGGTTACACCAAGGCACACCATTGCACCGTTGGACCCTTGGGGTTTCATCTCATGGATGAAACCCCCAAATGGAATTTAAATGAGGAAGATGAATGTAGTGGGGAGTTACAAAGGGGTGCCATCAAGGGACACCACCTTTGGTCAACCCTCACTAACATAGCAAAGGACTTTGTTTCCATTCATTCTCTCTCTCTCTCTCTCTCTCTCTCTCTCTCTCCCCCTTGGCCGTTCTCACCTCTCAAGACAAGAAACCTTGGTTGTTGGTCTCTTCCACAAACCTTCATTGGCCGATCACTCCACAAAAACAAAGAGGACTTAGAACAAAAGAGTTTTCATCTCAAGGTTTTATCATTCTTACCCAAGGCTGAAATTCTATCTTCCCTCTCAATCAAAACCTCATTTGGCCGAACCACTCCAAGGGGTTTCCAGCAAGGTCAATTCCAGCCAAAGGATCAAAGGAAAGAAGGGAGGCTAAGAAAGAAAGGAAGCAAGAAGAAGCAAAGGAAAACCGGAGGAGTCGCGGAACCGGTAAGTGGTTTAATAGTTTGTGTTTAAGAAAAGAACCCCATGGAGAGACATTGGTCATGTTTAGGGGTTTTGATGGATAAAGATCATGGAACATTATGAATGTCTTAAAAGGATTTTTAAATGGATATATGGGTAAAGCATGGGTCGGCCATTGCATGGCCGAACCATAATGTTGTTATGACTAAAATGCTGGGTATAAGCCATGCATAAATAATTGGATGGCTAAGCAAGAAAACAATGGATTTTTAGCATGTATAACTATGATTTTAGAGTATGTTATTGATCATGAAATTGCATGAATGGCAAAAGTGTAAATAGATGGAAATAAGGAACCATAGGGTTCGGCCATGTGTATGGCCAAACCCCATGGAGAGACAATGATGGATAAAGTTCTTATGTTTAATTAAAGGGAGTAATGTTTAAGTGGACTTAGATTATTATGTATGCTAAACAATTGGTGCATAAGTAATAAGATTAATGAATCAAGAGGTCATGATCTTATATGTAAGTTAAAAGAGCAAAGGACTTGAAAGAGAGACCAAAACCAAAATGGTGAGGTTCGGCCATGTTGTATGGCCGAACCCCACTAAGGAGTATTTGGTGGATTTAAGGTTTTGTTCATGTTAATGAATTACTTAGTCATGAACACATAGTTTTGGACTTAAAAATGGTATTGAAATCATGGAGTAATGGTTTTAGATATCATAGGGTTCGGCCATGGTGTATGGCCGAACCCCATGAAACATTTTGTGGATCAAAATGGGGACTTATGTATGCTTAGATGAGGGATGCTTTGGTTATGGATTTGTACTAATGGCAAGGTGGTAATTAAAGGTGAAAAAGATGGACCATGGGTTCGGCCATGGTGTATGGCCGAACCCCATGGG
This sequence comes from Chimonanthus praecox, assembly GCA_022113865.1. Taxonomy (NCBI): domain Eukaryota; kingdom Viridiplantae; phylum Streptophyta; class Magnoliopsida; order Laurales; family Calycanthaceae; genus Chimonanthus; species Chimonanthus praecox. The sequence continues at coordinate 44,473,133 of CM039089.1, read as the reverse complement.
GAATATTTGGTTTAGGGGCTTAGCTTATTAAGCATGATTGGACTTAAATTAAAAGATCAAGAACCCAAAGGAGGGATTGAAACCAAAGAGGTGAGGTTCGGCCATAGTATGGCCGAACCCCACAAAGTTGGGTTAAGGAATTAGAACATGGTTTGATTGATTGTTGTGTAAATAAGGTAACGAGACTTCACAAATGGGGCACGATAGTGAACGGTGGCCGGATTAAAGCTCAAGGACACCTTAGTTGTTTTGGGTAGGATTCTACCTCATTGGAACATGGTTATGTAATATGTTTTATCTTTATTTTGCTGATTTATGTTGTATATATATTATATTTCAAAAGTGGAGTTTTAATGCTATGGTATTTAAATTACATAACATATGGACATGTACATTCCATGCATGGCATGGGAGGGAAGTTTGTAATCCGGAGGCCACGCTCCGTCGGGGCAACCGTGAGGCAATCGTGGGAAGGCCTTGATGTGTATAATCCCATCAAAAAGAATCCGGAGGCCACACTCCGTCGGGGCGTCCGAAAGACCACTGTGGGGATATCTTGATGAGGAGAATTCCATCAAGAAGTTACTTGTATTGTGATGGGTGGGACTCATTGCATAAGACATATGGCATGGCATGATTTCATATGCTTTTGAGATCTGCTATTATATTTGATTTTGTTACTAACCCATGTGTTAGCCCTATTTAGAATTCCTACTAGGCGCGTTGTTCTAACGCCCTACTTCTACCCTAGTGTATGAAACAGGTAATGAAGGAAATGATGATCGTGAACGGAGCCAAGCATAAGAACTTTGGAATGTTTTATTGTTATTTTATTAAGTACTCAAGGACATGTAATTTTAGTAGTTAGACTTCGGCATGTAATAATTAGATATTTGCTATGGTTTGTGAATGGTTTGGTAAGGATATTTAATCTAAGATAATTTGGTTAATGACTAAGTACTTTGCTATCTAAAATGGAGTAGTCTTAGGTTCTATTATAATCCGCAGTTAGTTATGTTATATTCCGCAACAATTATAAATTACTATGTGTGAACCGTTTTCATGGACTTAATCCATGCACACATAGCGTTAGCTAGTTAAGGGTCGGACTTTAGAAGTCCAGACTTAGCTCGCGTCGTGACATCCCACTCTCTATCACTTTAAAAAAAAAAAAAAATAGACTCTGATTTTCGGAAAGTAAGTGAAAAAAGGCGGGGCGTTACATTTCATGCTATATGTGTAATATGAATAGCATGTTTGCACTCATATCTCATGCATGGCATGAGAGAGATCAATGAGGGGAGTCCACGCTCCATTCGGATATCCGATAAACACACATGGGGAGGGATCCTCACTGATTCCGGGTTATGATGTTTGTAATAAAAAGAGGAGTCCACGCTCCGTTCGGTGGGACCGATAAGGCATACGTGGGGAGTCATAACAATACCTTGATGTGGATTATTCATCAAAAGGAATACTATGTGATTGTGATATGGTTGATGGGTGGGATTCATGGCATATGACACCCATGGCATGGCATTGACTTGTATGGTTTTGATATTATATATATATCTATGTGATTTTTATACTAACCCATGTGTTGACCCTAGTCGGAGTACCTACTGGGCGCATTGTCTAACGCCTTACTTCTACCTTAGATGAGATACAGGGAATGGACGGAGCGAAGGACATGATCGGAGCCAAGCTTAGGAGCTTGAATAATCTAGATTCATTTATTTAAGTTTTTATCATGGACAATATAATTTGAGTAATTAGTATTTGGGACTATAATAACTTACACTATTTGCTATGGTTTGGATTTTAATTTGGACACGTTAACTTAAGATGATTATTATTAAGTGATGGACTTCCTTGCTATTTAAAATTAGATAGGTTAGTAACTCTATTATAATTCCGTAACTATGTTTAATTCTAGAAGTTTAAATTTATTATGTGTGAACCATTTTAGTGGACTTAGTCCATGCACACGTATGGTTGGCGAGTTAAGGGTCGGGCTTTGGAAGCTCAAACTTAGCTCGCGTCGTGACATCTCGTTCTCTCTCACTTTTTATTTTCAAAAAAAAAAAAAGACTGTGATTTTTCGGCGAGTGAAAAGGGAGGGGCGTTAGACTCTCACTCAAACCCCTCTCTCTCAAACTCCTTTTCAAACTCTTTTCCCTCAAACTCCAAACCCCCTTTCCAAAACAAACCACTCCCCCAAACCCCCTTTCCAAAACGAACCACTTCACTCTTTGTAGATACTCTCTCAATCTCCTATATTGATTCGAAGGTATCTCTCTGAAGCTACTCTTTCAATCTCCTAACTAGAATTAAAAGTAACTCTTTCTCAAACCCAAGGCTCTCGAAATTTCTTTGAAAATAGTACTATGGATTGTGAAGGAGTTTTATCTACATTTGTTGAAAATGATGAGATTGTTGAAAATGAGATTGTTGATAGTGAGTTTGTTGAGAGGTGTTTTTTAAGTCACGACGATTTAATGAAGCATGTTAAGGAGGTTTTCATTGCACAAGGATTTGTAGTTACCATTAAGAGGTCATATAATAAGCGCAATGCAGTTATTCTTGGTTGCGATAGAGGGGGTACATATCGTAGTACAGTTAATTTGAAAGATGATGAGAGGAAGAAAAAAGCATACTCTCGCCTTGTTAATTGTTCATTTGAAGTGAAAGGGAGACAAATTGTTGATGGGTCATGGAAATTGACCATAAAAGATGTGGAGCACAATCATGATCTCACGAGCGTAATATTAGGTCATCCAAGTAGAAGGTGTTTTTCAGATGAAGAGAAAAGAATGACCATTGAAATGAATAACAGCAATATACCAATCCTGCCAAATTATGACTACCCTTCGAAACAAAAATCCAGAGATTGGAGTATCGTCTACTGATTTGTACAATTTTTTGTCTTCGATTTGAAAAGAGCAACTTAGAGGTCGTACTTCAATTGAAGCCTTGATAGAAGATCTTCAAGAAGGTAGTTACCAATATTTTCTTAACTATCAGTCTTGGTCATTTATCTCATTTTTTCTTTGCACATCCATTGTCAGTTGTACTTAGGAAGAGCTATCATAATGTCTTTCTCATGGATTGCACTTACAAAACCAACAGATATCATATGTCATTGCTTAATATCATTAGTATCACAAGTTTCAACAAGAATTTCTACTCATGCTTTGCATTTATAAGGAATGAAAAATTTGAAGATTACGTATGGGCGTTATAGATGTTCAAAAGGGTCTTAGGAGTCCATCATGATGGACAAGTTTTTTGACCGATAGATATTTGGCGTTGAAGAATGTCATTGATTGAGAGTTCCCTAATTTTGCACATATCGTGTGTATTTGGCACATCAACAAGAATATTCTTTCTCGTTTTAAGCCTCTCTTCAAGAAAGTGGAAGAATGGAATGCATTTATAACCCAATGAAATGACTTGGTCAAGTCTCCATCTGAAGTTGTATTTAATGGAGCGTTTGAGGCATTCAAATGAGAATTTAGAGAATATTCGGATGCAATGAACTATATAAAAAGGACATGGATCCCATATAAGAAGCAATTCGTCAAGGCATGGATCGGTTGGAGTTTACATTTTCAAAATTCAGCTACTTCAAGGGTGGAAGGTGCACATTCAGTGTTGAAATATTATATAGCTAACTCCACTAGTGATCTATATGTTGTCCGAAGGAAGATATCCCATGCCATTGACAATCAGTTTCAAAACTTCAAGATTCAAATGGAGGATGAGAAAATCCGGTTTGCTCTTACTGTTTCAATTCCTTTCTTTGATGAAGTGAACGGCAGAGTATCACAATTTGCAAGGAGATGTCAATTTGCTTGCCAATCAAAATGCACCATATGAGGAAACTATCAAAATAGGGCACCTGATTACTATGCCCTTTCTAGGTAAAATATTCTTCCTAATAATTTAATATACAATTCGGGCTTCTAGGGTTAGATCCATCAACGCTGACTTATCTGCTTTGGCACTATCACTCCGCCCACACATTTGGGTCATGACCTCTGAGGGAACGAATACAACAACATCGGTGAGCCATGAATTTGATTCATACTTCACAATAGTGGCACTGGGAAACTTAAACATTTTGTTTAGTGCCGAAGTTGAAATCTCAATTTCGATCTCTCTAACTTTGGATTTTATGGAATGTCTCGCCCTATCTTCAGACATGTTTGCATAAAATTCCTTCACTAATTTAGGATAAAAATCCTCTTTTGTTGCAAAGAATTCGCCCCAACCAAGTCTCTCAATATACTCATCAATTTTTATTCTAAATCCTCTCAGTACAATGGTGCCGCTTCCAAAGAGGTGAACTAGTTGGGGTCGATAGTCTTAGTCTCCGGCTCCATCGGTGTCTCCGTCACTCTCTGTCTCTTCCCTCTAGATGTAGCCGTCACCCTAGACTTCCTCCCTCTTGATGTAGACCCTTGGGATGCCATGTGAAAGGACGTGGTGTAAAGGAGAATCGGTTTGGAGGAGAAGGAAGGGTAGAAGAGGGGAGAATCGGCTTGAAATCGGTTTGGAGGAGAATCGTTTGAAATCGATTCGTACGATCGACTTTGGAAGAGGGGAGAGGGCAAGATCAATCGATTTAGAGAATCGTACGGTTGATTTGAAGAAGAGGAAAGGGTAAATCGATCGATTTGGAGTGGAGAGGAGAAGAGGAAGAGTTTTCTTGTTTTAGGATTTTCAATCGCACGACTGAACGAAAGTAAGAAAATTTCGATCACAGGATTATATATAAGTGTGTGATCAATCGTACGATTTCTGTGATCGTGTGATCGATCTTACCCTAAACCCTCAATCGAACGATTGATCAAAGAGGATCGTAAGATCGATCTTCAGAGGAGAGGTCGACTGTCAAAATATCGACCTCTCAGTTAAAATCGATCGCACGATCTTCTGTGATAATGCGATCGATCTTACACTAGTTTTCAATCGATCGATTGAATGTAGAGATCATGCGATCGATCTTGAAACGAGAGGTCGACTGTCAAAATGTCAACCTCTCAGTTAAAATCGATCGCACGATCTTATGGGATCATCTGATCGATTGAATCCTCTGTTGGGATCAATCAAACGATTCGAAAATGAACTGTCTGATCAATCGCACGATCGTATACGCCTCAAATCGATCGATCGAAGTGAAAATGCGTTGCCTGTTCGTTCGGTCGATTCCACGCAGAACGGCAGAAACGTAATTGCCACTCCGAAATTGAAATGCGGTGTCTGCTGGTAGATTTTGGGGGTGTCTGTATGCCGAGCCTAGAGATAAAATAAAATCACTCAGTCCTCGATCCTTTCTTTTCTACTGAGCGGCGAAATTAATCACTCAACTATTGATAGCTATCGGGCTGCGTTTCCATTGCGCCACAGATATAGGGTATCGACCTAGAAGTAAATACATAATATAATAAGACAAACAAGGGTTAGTATTTGTTTTTAATTAAGAATTTGGTATATGAAACATCACACCAAAATCTAAGGTCTAAACCTAATATGGAATCCTTAACTTAATCAATCAAAATAAATCTCAAAAACCAGTTCTGGGTTCCTCGGAACCAAGTATTGTGACGTAGGAACTTCCAAGCCGCTGCCTAAATTCTAGGTTTTTACAGCACCTTTGGAATTAGGTTATGTACTTCAGAACGTCCGAAGTTCAGGTCTCGAAACATCCGAACTAGCTTCAAAACAGAAAATAACAAAAACAGAAAACAGTAGGTCTAGGTCTGTCTCGGAACCTGTTGAGGTCCGCTCGGAACGTCTGAGCAATTCGGAACTTCTGAATGGGTCTCAGAATATCCAGGTCTGTCCAGCAGAGGCATTAAGGAATAATTTTCCTCTGCTCGGCTTCGGAACTCCGAACCGAAGTTTGGAACTTCCGAGAGTCGTCTTACTTCTCTGTCACCTGCAACAGTGCAGTGACGGGACAGACATAATGAAATTCGAATTAAAAAATAGTGGCTTTCTGAATTCGTCTTTCACATCCTTCTGGTAAGATGTGCTCTATAGTGAGTCTCTTTTATTTCAAAATAAATTGGACGATTAACACTAATTAAAAGCATCAGATTTTAAGAGAAAAATCAGTAAAACACCTAAAAAATCAAAGTTTCCACTAAACTTTAAAACTGATTTTAAGACTCAAAACTAAACCAAATTCACTTCTGTTTGATTCTAAACTTATTAGAATTTGAAAAAAAAAATCTAAAGGTTACGTTCGCTTTTGAATTTGGGCAAAGTTTCAACAACTGGGAAAATCTTCCACTTAAGCTGACGGTGAAAAGTTTGTGAGAGAAGAAGCAGAAAACAGAGGAGAAGCAATGGTGTTTTCGTTTGAAAATCCAGTGAATTGAAAATCCAGTAAAAACTTCTCTGGTCTTGGTGTGAATTTATAGGAAATGGAGATCTAGAGGGGCTAGGCATGCAGTGGATGTAACGGCCCCTACCCATAAATAGGGTGTTAGTGCCCCTACTTGCCGAGTCCCTATGTTTGTCAATTCCATAACTCAGGAAGAAACACTTGCTAAGAAGGTTGAAGACTCAAGGTGATCAAGAGTGAAGATCATGTTCCACCAGATTGAAGCTCATCGTGTATGGCAATCACAATAGGTATTTGGCCATAGATAACTTTAGGTGGTACCACGCGTCAGGCGAACTATCTCTAGGCTTAGTTGAACAAATGGTAAAACCATAAGAAGCCTAAGAGAGGAAGCTGGATAGTGAAGTGGAAGTGAACTTGGAAATATGAATTAAGTACACTATCAACTCAACCACTCGTTCTCACCGATCCCTCGGTGGAGACAGGATCAACCCATCGTGGTCAAAAGACTAGTCGGTCAGATTGACAAAGATTCAGGAACATAGAACTGTTATTCTGTGTATGTCTCTGATCGAGAGTCTCGTATGCACCGACCCCTCGATAAAAGGTTGAAACGACCCCTCATGGTCAATGACTCGTTGATGATAACTTATGAGTTCTAGAGCTAGAACTCAAGTGGACTCTCGAATAAAAAGACATCTCGGTAATTCAAAACGATCGAGAATACCAGGACCGACCCCTCGATAAAGGGCGACAAGTCATTCTCGAAAGGACAAGTTTCGGGACATGAAACTCTGTTTGCATGGTGTTGCCCTAGATCGAGACCCTCATATGGACTAACCTCTCGGTGCCATCACTATCGACCCATCGGCAACACCGACCTGTCGACCGGGAATTAATAATGCCATTGGGACTGCATTTAACGAGCAACGGTCGGGTGGCTAAATGGTAATAAATATGAACACTGACCCATCGGTGCCACCGACTTGTCGGTACTCGACAATTTGAAAAATTGTGAAAACTCCTATATATATATATATATATATATATATATATATATATATATATGAGTGTTGTGTGATCGTTTTATTATTTTCCTTCAACTAAGAAGAGTTATACACTCTAAGGAACGATCAACACTCTTGTACCTACACCAGAGAATCATAAACAATCAATCTATTGATTGAGTTTGAAAGAGAGAAAGAGAGGAGGAAAGAAAAGAGATAAACTAGGAAAGCTTTGGTAAAAACAAGTTTCTTTGTCACCCTGAGACAGTGATTGCTTTAAGACGGTTACGAGGCGAAGATTCGGCAGACATTAGGTGGGTCTTTGAGAAGCACACATCTTCGAAAAAGAGCTTCAAGGTAAGTACTTCTTGGTTTTAATTTTGTTTTTAAAACCTTTGTCCAGAAAGTGGATTAAAGAGGATTGGCTCCGGAACCACCATAAAAAGACTCTAGAGTGTCGTCTCTGGCAAAATGTTGGGTGGAATTCCCAGCCGATTGAGTGAGGTGGAATTCCTACTCTAATTGTGAAGGTGTAAGTCCCCACTTAGTGAATTTGGAGATAGCTCAATTTTGAGTGAGTTCTAATAGTGGATGTAGGTTGGCTAACCGAACCACTATATAACTTGAGTCCTTTTGCTTGCGCTGTTAGAGCTATTTTCTTATGTTGATTATTTAATCACATCTGCTAACACACTCACTTTATTGTTGTATCAGCTGCGCTTAAACTAATCAGTCAAGTAAATTTTTAAAAGGACCAACGATTGTTAGATTGACCTATTCACCCCCCTTTAGGGTCAATCGTGTTCTAGCTCCCTAGGGAACTTTCAATTGGTATCAGAATTAAGTACTCGTTAAAAGGATTTAACCATCCGAGTTGATCCAAGCTAAAACACCATGGGAGACAGTCACACAATATCCAAACCCCCGTACCTAGATGGAACAAACTATGCCTCATGGAAGGCCAAAATGAGAAGCTTCTTTATTTTCATACATTCATCCATATGGGATATTGTAATGACTGGATGACAGGAACCCATGGAAGAGAAGATAACAACAACCTCCTCAACCATGTTTGTGACGCCCAAACCTTATGCTTGTTGGACCCTTGTTGAAAAAGTTGCTCAGATAGCTGATGGCAAAGCCATGAATGCGCTTAACTGTCTAGTATCTGATAGCGAGTATAGACGAATTATGACCTGTAAAACTGCAAATGAGGCATGGGAAGTTCTTGAAAGAACTCATGAAGCTACCTCAATAATTAAGAGGTCCAAACTTCATATCCTCCAAAATCAGTTTGATACTCTTAAAATGAGGGAAAATGAAGTCTTCATGGATTTCTATTCCAAGATAAACGACATTGTGAATCAAATGTTCGCTCTAGGTGAAGGGATATCCGAGGACAAGGTATGCACCAAAATTGTCCGGAATTTTGCAGAAAGATTCAAGCCCAATGTCGTATGGAGGATAACAGAGATGTGTCTGAAAGTCCCTTTATCCACAGTACCAGAACAACATGATTCACCTAGAGAGAGAGGGGGTGGGGGGTGAATAGGTCAATCTTATTTTGTTTAGTATTTACAAATTTCTTGATTGTCTTAAGTGCAGCGGAGCATTAATTAAGAGATTTGTTTAGTGTGATAGATTGTTTATAAATTCTTTAAACATTCACACTAAGATTATGACTCTTTACATATAGCTTGATTATCGACACTTGTACATAATATGTAATAAGATAATCAATATGCAAAATGATGTGTATTTAGGAGAGTACTTAAATGGTAAATACAAACAACAAGATCAAACACCATAAGACCAATTTAAAGTGGTTCGCTTAGCCAATCTACATCCACTGTTAGGACTCTCTCAACCTTGAGCTATCCCAAAAATCCACTAAGCGGGGACTTACACCCTTACAATTAGGTAGGAATTCCACCTCACTCAATCGGCTGGGAATTTCACGAACCATTATAGAATAGGAATTTCACCTATACATTTGGCTGGGAATTCCATCCACCACATGTACTGGAAACGACACTCCAGATTTTTTTATAGTGGCTCCAGAGCCAAGTTTCTTTAATCCAGTTTCGGAACAAAGGTTTTAAAACAAAATTAAAACCAAGAAGAACTTGTCTTAAAGCTCTTTTTTCTGATGTGTGCTTCTTCAAGATCCACCTTATGTGTGCCGGTGCCGACGCTCCTCCTTATAGCCGTCGTAGAACAATCACAATCCAGGGCAACAAAGAAACTGATTTTACCAAAGGTTTCCTAGTTTATGTTTTTTTTCTTTCCCCTCTCTTTCTCACAATCAAATTCAATCAATACATTGGTTGTTTATGAGTTTACTTTACTCCTCTCTCTCTCACAACTCACTCCATATGATTGGTTGTATTTGATTCATCAAGTGTAAGCACGAGAGAAAGAGTGATCCTTTTGTTGGCCCTTTTTTACGCTCACTGTTAAAGATGAGGGTCCAACTGATTTTGCAGAAGGATGCCAATTGTTTGCATAAATATTGGTTTATATAGAGATGGAAACCAGTTGCAGCAACTGCAATGTACCGACAGGTCGGGCGCACCAAGGGGTTGGTGACTAGACCGTTCAACAACCGACAATTGCGCAATAATGCACTCCCAACGGTAATACTCTTTCTCAGTCAGCATGTCGATGTCGCCGATGGGTAGAAAATTAAGGTACCGAGAGGTCGGTCCATACGAGAGGCTCGATTTGGGGCAACACCATGCTGAGAGAGTTTCAAGTTAAGAAACTAGTCATACCTGGAACGACGTGTCACCCTTTACCGAGGGGTCGGTCCTGCCTACTCTCAATCACTCTTTGAACTATAGATATGTCTATTTTCTCGAGAGCCCATTTGATTTCTAAGTTCCAGAATTCATAAATCTTATAGAAGAGACGTTGACCACAAGGGGTCATTTCAGCCTTTCACAGAGGGGTCAGAGACTCTCGATCAGAAGCTCTCCCAGAATGACAGTTCAATGATCCAGAACCTATGTCAATTTGGTCGACCAGTATTTGACCACGATCGGTCGATCTTGTCTCTACCGAGGGGTCGGTGAGAACGACTGGTTGAACTAACAGTGAAACCAAATACATATTTCCAAGTTAGGTTTCAATTCACTGTCAAGCTTCCTCTCTACGCTTTTTAGGATTTAACCATTTGTTCCATTAAGCCTATAGATAGTCCTCTCTAAGGTGTGGGTACCACCTAAAGTCTTCTATGGCCATAATACCTGTTTTGTGATTGTCATAATGATGAGTTTCAATCCAATGGAGCATGATCTTCATTCTTGATCACTTTGGGTCTTTTAAGCTTTTAGCCAGTGCTTATTTCCGAGTCATGGAATTGACAAACTTAGGGAGTTAGCCAAGAAAATGCACTAACAATCTCTCCCCTTGTCAATTTCATGACAAAAACTAGAAGTTAACCCAATTACAAACCCACCCTTATTACATCTCATTTGAATACAAAATATTACATTAATTACATGTACATATTCAAATGGAGAACAAGACTGTGATCTTCGCATATTCTTGTTTACCTTGCTTCATTTCATTTTTCCTATCCAAGTACATAAGCAAGCAACACTAGAAAATCATTAAAGTGGTTAGTCCCAAAACATAAATATGCATTCATGGACTAAACAAGATTTCTATTCAAGGTCCCCCATAATTCCTGATTTCCTAATGACCAACACTACCCATAACATATCCAAGCTATCAGTGTTGAGAAGATTTCTCTCCCAATCTTCTTTGACTTTGATCACCCAAACTCTAAGCATAGACATACTCCTATGTCTAGCACTTCTTCATCGTCTTCTCTATTCTTCCAAGCACTTTGGCTTAACAAATTTCTTCCCTTAATTGGTTTTGATGTCCTTTAGCTTCTGCTAATTTCTCCCCCATTTTGTCATTCAAATGACAAAGATTAATAGGCAGACATTGATTTTTAAGCACTCCCCCATGCTTCTTGGATTCAGTGCTTAATTAGGTTCTGCTCCAACTCATGGCTCTCTCCTATGGTTCAATATACACTTCTCATGTATCAATGTTAGTTTGCCCCTACACAAACTAATTTCCAGCATTGGCTAATATCTTCCATGAGTTAGGCTAATGTCTTATCGATATATCTTGGGCACGGGAGGATAGGAGAAAATCGCCATAGCTCAGCGGGAGAAGAAACAATGATTTTGAAATAATTTATCGTTTTCGTAGAAAAATACCTTTTTAACTTACTCTTTCTGATTCACCGATGGGTCGTGACCAATGATTAGTCAGTATCGATATGTCGATAAATATCGACATGTCCCCCTTTTCAATTTTTTCCCATTTCAGACAGTGCTCCGATTTTCAACAGTACCGACCTGTTTGTTCCTCTGACTAGTCTATCCTTCGACCTGTGTGTTAAACTTGAAGGATGACTGGGTACGTGTGTGCTTTCGATGTTTTTTTATCATCAAGCTTTGCTTATACACCTTTTAATGCCAGTGAAGATACAAATATTCACACAGGTTTTGTGCCTTTCTAATATTCAGTTCATCCCTCTGAAGGTAGGCACAAAACATGGACTACGGATCTCATTTCCTGGATCAAAACTAGTTCAAATACCTTGGGCACATTTAATTTACCAGTTCAAACATATTGCCCAGGTGTGTGATGTAATATGATGCAGCATTTTCACGCTTTGGCTAAGGCAAGGTGTTTATGAACAAGAGTCATTCCACATAATGTATAACGTAGCGAATATTGAATTGAGACACTCAGCACACTCAATCATACATTCATTTTCCGTTTTAAATTAGTCATGCACATAGAAATGAGGTATGACGCTACACACATAGCTCCCATGCCTGTTATCATGTTATTACCCATAACATGATAAATAATTTTACCATTCTTTCAAGTATACTCCAATTCCTTGAAAGAGCTGGTACATAAATGGATTACAGTTAAGTACATTTGATCATTTTGATCAACACTTTTGGTAGTTCACACCAAAAATCCATTTAAGGGCATAGAGCATGTTTCATTCCACATGGGATTCACAGGTTTAAGAATTTGGAATGAAACTACACTTTTGTATGGGTACCATACACACCCTATACATGAGGTAATGCACACATGATATTCATTTTTTAAAGATGCACAAATCACATGGCATATGAAATGTAAAAAGATAAGTATATTCCAATACTAGAGTGCAAACATACATGGACAATGAATATCTTACAATAAAACAATCCACCAATCAAATAAGAACATGAATTGAATGTAAGATACACAATGATTCCAAAACATGTTTCAAATATGATACCAACAATGGTGTCCCTTCACACATTTGAACATAACCTTGTGAGACTTGGAATCTAAGTTCCCAATCGGGTGATGGCCTTTATCAAATCTGGTTTTAATATTGGGTGCCTTCCCATTTGATCTTTTGAATCAAAATTTCCAGATTTTGTACCACGATGTTGTCCTAACAAACATATTGGTATATGGCCACAAAGGGCACTTAAAGGTCATTACCTTCATAAAGTTCCTTTACTTTATCCTCTTCTTCACTTTGAGGATTTATCTTGGACATTTTCAATGGATGAACCATTCACCTATATTCTTAGTACACACATTGGTCAAGATAGGTGGTGTCATCCTTGGGTTAGAAGAGTCAATTTTTCGTGGATTCTTTCAGCCTCTTTTGTTGTTTCATATCTTTTAAATATTTTAAACACATATTATGAAACAACAATGATGAATGCTACAAGTGTTTGATTAAAGTGTATAGCTAATTCATCACTAGTTCAAGTAGTTTTGGTCTTTGGGTTGAGTGATCATGCATGTTGAAGGTTTATCCAATACCTTTCCATAGGTACATACCACTTTCTATTCACCTATTTCCGAACATATTTATTGATGAAAACATATAAAGTTTTTTATTTCATTTTTCATCATAAATAAAGGTTTGGAAATATCATGGCTTTCTCTTATAGCCATTGTTCTAGCATAGAACAACTTGGACGGTTAAGTCCTTTCACAAAAGCACGAGGCTCTAATACCAAATGAAATTCCCTTTATCCACGGTGCTAGAACAACATGATTGACCCTAGAGGGTGGGTGAATAGGTCAATCCCATTTTGCATGGTTTTTACAAATTTCTTGATTGTCTTAAGTGCAGCGAAGCATTAATCAAGAGATTTACTTAGCGTGATAGATTGTTTAAAAATGTGTTTTAAACAATGTTATCAAACCCGGCCAAGCCATTGTTGACCCTCGGGTCAACCGTGACGGCTGAAACACGAGTCGGGTTATTAAAAAATCCGTCTAAGCTAAAAACCCGTTGTAACCCGTGGTTCAACCCGGTTTCAATAATCAAACCGTGACCCGTCAAAATTTAAAACCCTTTAAAAAAATCCATTGTACTGTAAGAAAACTCCATCAAGCTTGGATTCTTGTTATGCTACTGCTTCCCTGAACTTCATATTGCAGATGGGCGGAAGAAAGAAAAAAAAATAGAGGGGCGACATCGGCCGAAGAAAAGAAAAAGAAAAAATAGAGGGGTGGCTAGGTTTTCGTTTTGGAGAGGGGCGGAGAAAAGAAAAGAAAAAAACAGAGGGGCGGCTAGATTTCGTTTTGGAGAGGGGAGGAGAAAAGAAAAAAAAATAGAGGGGCGTTTTTTAAGTGTTGATGAGAGAGGTGTTTCTAAGTGTTAGACGAGATTAGGGTTTTGATGAGCACAAGTGAGTTACTTAAAACCTCACATGAGGAAGGTGTTTTTAAAAAATATGTTAAAGGATTTAATATTTTCTCATAATTTCATTCATTCTATTATATATAAAAAAATAAAAAAATGGAACACATGGGAGCAAAAAATTCAACCAAATAAAATTTAGTTAACAAAATTAGTTAAATGGGAAAATTCAATTCATTTTAAAGGTTTTTTATTTGATGTAAATTTATAAATTAGGTAATTCAAATAAAAGTATTTATATTTCTATTTGTTATTTATTTATAATTTCATAATAATATTACGATATTGTAATAAATTATATAATGCAGAATTGTGGTATTTGAGTAGGCTTATTTTTCAATTCAAACTCGACTTGAGACTCATTGAACTTGTTATAAATGAATGAATATAATATTCTATCTGAACGTCTCCGATTTAAATATTTGATAGAACAGCCTATCGAAGCGACCCACGCTAAATTTTAGAGCATAATATTTTAAAAAAATGTAAAAACCAATCGACTTTCAATCTATTTAGCTATTATATATATTACTACATTTGGTGTATCCTCTTTTTTAATTGTTCTAAGGTGTTTCATAAAAAATAGTGTTGGATTAAAATTAGATATAATAAGTTACGAGTAGATAAAAATTTGAATTTAAAATTATATTTTCAATCATTTGATTATTTTTAAAAGTCACATTTTATTTATTTTGTAAATAGTTTTTACTTAAAATTTTATTTCAACTTATCAATGAAATTAAAATTAATAAGTTAATATTATTTATAATATTATATTAACAAGAAGGGTTTGACCGGGTATGACTACGGGTCAACCCAGTTGAACCTTATTTAACCCACCCTCCCTCAAAAATGGGTCGCTCTATGGCCGGGTTTTAAAATATTGGTTTTAAACATTCACACTAAGATTATGATTCTTTATATATAGTTTAATTATCGATGCTTGTGTATAATGTGTAATAAGATAATCAATATGCAAAGTCATATGTGTTGAGGAGAGTACTTAAATGATAAATACAAACACACAAGATCAAACACCACAAGACTAATTTAAAGTGGTTCGGTTAGCAAACCTACATCCACTGTTAGGACTCGCTCAACCTTGAGCTATCCCCAAAATCCACTAAGTGAGGACTTACACGCTCACAATTAGAGTAAGAATTCCACCTCACTCAAAAGGTTGGGAATTTCACCCACCACTGTAGAATAATAAGTCCACCTATCTATTTGGTTGGGAATTCCACCCACCACATGTGTTGGAGACGTCACTCCAGATTTTTTTTATAGTGGTTTAGGATCCAAGCTTCCTTAATCCACTTCGAAACAAAGGTTTTAAAACAAAATTAAAACTAAGAAGCACTTGCCTTGAAGCTCTTTCTTTTGATGTGTACTTCTTCAAGATCCACCCTATGTGCGCCGGTGCCGACGCTCCTCCCTATAGCCGTCGTAAAACAATCACAATCCAGGGTGACTAGGAAACTGGTTTTACCAAAGGTTTCTTTGTTTATGTTCTTGTCTTTCCCCTCTCTTTCTCACTGTCAAACTCAATCAATAGATTGGTTGTTTATGATTTTATTTTCCTCATCCTCTCTCTCATAACTCATTCCATATGATTGGTTGTATTTGATTCCCCAAGTGTATGGATGAGAGAGAGATAGTGATCCTTCTGTTGGCCCTTGTTTAAGCTCACTGATAAAGATGATGGTCCAACTGATTTTGCTGAAGGATGCCAACTGGTTGCCTAAAGGTTAGTTTATATAGAGAATGCAACCAGTTGTAGCAATGCTAATGTACCAGCAGGTCGGGCACACTGAGGGATCGGTGACTAGAAATGTTACCGTTTAATAACTCGACCATTGCGCAATGATATACTCCCAACGGTAATATTCTTTCTCGGTCGACATGTCGGTGTCGTCGATGGGTCAACAATAATGGTACCGAGAGGTCAATCCATACGAGAGGCTCGATCTGGGGCAACACCATGTTGACAAAGTTTCGAGTTAAGAAACCATTCATACCCAAAACGAGATGTCGCCCTTTACCGATGGGTCCGTCCCGGCTACTCTCGATCGGTCTTTGAACTACCAATATATCTGTTTTCTCGAGAGCCCACCTGAGTTCTAACTTCTAGAACTCATAAATCTTATCGAAGAGGCGATGACCACAGGGCTCATTTCAACCTTTCACCAAGGGGATGGTGCATACGAGAATCTCGATCAGAAGCTTTCCCAGAATAACATAATGACAGTTCAATGATCCAGAACCTATGTCAATCTAGTCGACCAGTCTTTGACCATGATAGGTCGATCCTGTCTCTACCGAGGGGTCGATGAGAACGACTGGTCGAGCTAATAGTTGAACCAAGTACATATTTCCAAGTTGGGTTCCAATTCACTGTCAAACTTCTTCTCTAGGTTTTTTATGATTTAACCATTTGTTCCACTAAGCCTAGGGATAGTCCTCTCTAAGGTGTGGGTACCACCTAAAGTCATTTCTGGCCATAATATATGTTTTGTGATTGCCATAACGATGAGCTTCAATCCGATGGAGCGTGATCTACATTCTTGATCACCTTGGGTCTTTTAAGCTTCTAGCAAGTGCTTCTTTTCGAGTCATGGAATTGTCAACTTAGGGACTTGGCCAAGTCGAGGCATTAACTGTAACGCCCCGCCCTTTCACCCTTCTTAAAAATCAGAGTCTGAAAATTTCTTTTGAAAGAAATACAGGGTGAACAAGAGCGGGGGGCGTCACAACGCGAGTTAAGTTCAGACTACCCAAGTCTGAACCTTAACTGGCCACTCATGTGCACATGGACTAAACCATGATAATAAATCACATATGGAACTAACAACAACATGCGGAATAAACTAGACTAACTGCGGAAATAATATGAAAAGATAGTACGTATCAGTCTCAATTGAAGGGATGGAGAGAGAAGTTACCAAGAAGCAGACCTGTTTCAATTGTGGGGAGAGAGGACACTTCATGAATGAATGTCCCTCAGATAAAATAAAGAAGGCTATGAATGTGGGTGTGTCCGTTGTTGAAACCTCTGAATCACATAGTGATTCAAATAAAGAGACCAAAAAAAAAATGATGTATCAAAAGGTCTTATAGCCTCGATCATATGTGATCAAGAAAATCCCACAATTGTAACGAATGATGATAGTGAATATAGTGAAAGTCTTCAAGCCTCTTACAATGCCATGTTCCTTGAGAGTGAGAGGCTGGCTAAGAAATTAACCAAGGTTAAAAATGAAAACCTTAACCTCTCTAATCAAATGGAAGATTTGAAAAATGAAAATTCTCTTCTAATCTCTAAGCTTGAACTCTTAGAACAAAGGTTGTAAAATGAAATTAAAACCAAGAAGCATTTGCCTTTGAAGCTTTTTTTCTTGATGTGTGCCGGTGCTGACACTTCTCCTTATAGTCATAGCAAAGCAATACAATCCAGGGCGACAAGGAAACTATTTATACCGAATGTTTCCTAAATTAAGGTCATTTTCTTCACTTTCTCACTTTCAAACTCAATCCGTAAATTGGTTGTTTATGAGTTTCCATCCCTCCTCTCTCTCACACAACTCAATCCATCTGATTGGTTGTATTTGATTCTCCAAGTGTAAGCACGAGAGAGAGAGAGAGAGTGATCCTTCTGTTGGCCCTTGTTTAAGGTCACTAATAAAGATGATGGTCTAATTTATCTTGCCGAAGGATAACAATTGGTTGCATAAAGATTGGTTTATATAGAGAAGGCAACCAGTTGCAGCAATAGTAATGTACCGACAGGTTGGGCGCACCGAGGGGTCAGTGACTAGAATTGTTACCGTTTAACAACCCGACCATTGCTCAAAAATGCACTCCCAACGGTAATATTCTTTTTGGGTCGACATGTCGTTGTCACCGATGGGTCGACAGTAATGGCACCGAGAGGTCGGTCCATACGAGAGGCTCGGTCTGGGGAAAAATCATACTGATAGTAGCTTCGAGTTTAGAAACCTGTTACCCATAACGATCTGTCACCTTTACCGAGGTGTCAGTCCTGGCTACTCTCGATCGGTCTTGAACTACCGATATGTCTGTTTTCTTCAGAGTCCATCTGAGTTCTAAGTTTAAAGTTCTCTTTACAAGGGTGCTAGAACAATACGATTGACCCTAGAAGGGGGTGAATAGGTCAATCTAATTTTGTTGTTTTTTTTTTAATTTACTTGATTGACTAGTTAAATGCAACGGATATAACAATAAAGTGAGTGTGTGTTCAACAAATGTGATAGACAATCAACACAAGAAACTAACCACAAATACAATGACACACGATGTACAGTGATTCGGTTCGCCAAGCTACATCCACTGTTAGGACTCGCTCAACCTTGAACTATCCCCAAATTCACTATGTGGGGACTTACTCCCTCACAATTAGAGTAGGAATTCCACATCACTCAATTGGATGAGAATTCCACCCACCATGTGCAAGAGATGACGCTCTAGAGTTTTTTTATAGTGGTTCCAGAGTACCTCCCCTTAATCGACTTTCCTGTTACAGGTTTTAAAAAGAAAATTAAAACCAAGAAGCACTTGCCTTGAAGCTCTTTCTTGCTGATGTGTGCTTCTTGAAGATCTCACCCAAGTTGAGTCGACCCTCCTCTTTGTAGCCGTCGTAATGCAATCACAAGCTCTGGGTGACAAGGAAACTTAGTTTAACCAAAAGCTTTCCTAGTTTATGGCTTTCTCACTTGCAAACTCAATCCAAAGATTGGTTGTTTATGATCTTTCTCTCCTCCTCTCTTTCTCGCTTGCAAACACAATCAATAGATTGGTTGTTTATGATCTTTCCCACAAGAGTATTGATCGTTCCTTAGAGTGTATAACTCTTTTCAGCTTAAGGAAGATAGTAAAACGATCACACAACACTCATATTTATATAAAAGTTTTAACGGTCATTTAGATTGTCCAGGACCGACAGATTGGTGGCACTGATGGGTCGATATTCATATTTATTACCATTCAACCACGAGACCATTGCACATTAAATGCACCCCTAATTGTATAATTATTTCCCGGCAGACATGGCGGTGTCGTCGATGGGTCGGCAGTTATGGCACCAATGGGTCGGTCCATACGAGAGGCTCGTTCTGGTGTAAAACATGCTTGAAAGTAGTTTCCACTTTTGAAACCTATTACCTAGAATGACCGATCGCCTTTTGTCGAGGGATCGATCCTGTTGCTCTCGATCGATCGTGATAAACAGAAATGTTTGTTTTATCGAGAGCCCTTATGAGTTCACAGTCCAGAACTCATAAATTTTATACCGACGAGTCATCGACCATGAGGGGTTCAAGTTCATCACCGAGGGGTCGATGCATACGAGACTCTCGGTCAGAGGCATATCCAAAATGAGAGTTCGAAGTTCCAGAACTTATGTCAAACTGGCCGACAAGTCTTCGACCACGATGGGTTGTTCCTGACTACACCAAGAGGTCGGTGAGACAGATTGGTCGTGTTGACAATTAACATAATTCATGTGTCCAAATTCACTTCCAATTCACTATTCAGCATCCTCTCTAGGCAAGTTATGTTTATTACCAACATATGCAACTAAGCATAGGATTAGTCCTCTCTCAGATGTGGGTTCCAACTAAGGTCATCTATGACCATACACCTATTTTTGTGATTGCCACGATGATGAGCTTTGAGTTTGGTGGAGCATGATCTTCTTTCTTGATCATCTTGAGTCTTAAAACTTTTTGGTAAGTGCTTTTACCCGAATCATGAAATTGACAAACAGGGAGTCGGCCAAGCCGGGGCACTAACATAAGTTCCAGAATTCATAAATCTTGATTGAGGAGTTGTTGACCACGAGGGTATTTTTAGTTTTTCACCAAGGGGTCAGTACATACTAGATTCTCGATCAGATGCTTACCCAAAATGACAGTTTTTTTATCCAGAACCTATGTCAATTTGTTTGACTAATCTTTGACCACGTTGAGTCGATCTGACAATGAAACCAAATACATATTTCCATGTTGGGTTCCAATTCACTGTCGAGCTTCCTCTCGACTTTTTATGATTTAACCACTTATTCCACGAAGCCCAGGGATAGTCCTCTTTGAGGTGTGGGTACTATATAAAGTCATTTATGGCCATATTACCTATTTTGTGATTACCATAACAAAGAGCTTCAATCCGGTGGATCGTGATCTTCATGCTTGATCACATTAGGTCTACAAAATTCTAACAAATGCTTTTTTCCGAGTCATGGAATTGACAAACATAGGGACTTGGCCAAACTGAGGTACTAACAAAATCAAACTTTCATCATACAAAAATAAATAAGTGGAAAACCATAATTTTAAGGTTTTTTGCCTTTCAATTATTAATAAAAATTAGAATTAAGAATTACAATGCATTGGAACTTTGGCTTTAAAAAAAATCAAAACAAGAAGACTTATAGAATTTTTGAATTTATTATTGAAATTAATCATACATTAACATTGAATTTAAGAAAATAAAGATAAAAGGACATTAAGAAATTATACTCTTATTAATTGAACTAAATTACATGAACATGGAATTAAACTTGAAGAACTAATAACAAAATAACAATGGAAAATGAAATAAATAAAATAATAACCTTAACCCAAAATTCTAAAACTCCAAAATTCTTCTCCAATTCTACAAAGTTTCAAACTCTCCAAAATCTCAAGGCTCGAAGTTCAATTTTCTCAATGGGAGAGGGATAGTATTTATAGATGACAGGAAGTGGATTGAATGGCTTGGATTTAAAGATTTAAATACAGCAAGGGACAATTGGAGGACTGATATGGTTTGTGCTAAACATGGAATGGTTTAAAGGAGGCAAGGAGGTGGAAAAAAACAGTAAAATTCGTGCAAGGAAAGTGGGAGCAAAATCTCATTTTTTACACATGTACCACCTTGCAGCTCAATTTTGACCTAGTTAATGTTCGAATCACAAAATTTCGTAAACTACAAAGTTGTATCCCTTGAAGTCTTCTTTCCAACGCAATAACAATCAAAACAACCAGGTATCGGAGTTGAACATGATGGCCAAAATACTGAACTTGTGTCAAACCATCCTTCTTTTTCTCCACTTCTTATTTTGTTTCTTTTTCCTTAATCCACTTGGCATATTTAAAAATCCTCTCATAATGACTTGTAAATTTCAAATTTTCTCATATGTATCTTGAGATGATGAAAATAGATTTCACACATGTGGATTTCGTCATGGATTTTTTCTTAATGGGCTTAATAATTGGGTTTTTCAAAGTATGAAAAATCTAAAAATTTTACCACTTTCATTCAATTCTAAAAATTACTAAATTAATCCAAACTCTCATAAATTGATTTGAATTACTTAGTTTACAAATAAAACCCCTAAAATTGTGGTAAAATCATCATTAAAAATTCCAACTTTCCAAAAATATCAACTTATGCCCATAAATTGCAAAATTCACCATTTGAATTCTCATATCTTGTATTTCTCTGTAAATCCTGCAAAACTTCCAAAATCTCATTAAACATATCCCAAAACAAATAAAACAGGGGCTAACTAGTCTAAATAAAAAGGTAAAATAGTCATTTTCCCGTGCTCATTATTCAACATAGATACATGGAATGTACTATGTACCATCGCCATAGTCTAAGGGAGTTCTAGTTGATAGGTCACTTCTCCTATTTTCTTTAGAATTTCAAAGGGTCCAACATATCGAGGTGATAGTTTTTCTTCGCGACCAAATCGTTATACTTCATGACGTGATGCTACACTTAGAAATACTCGATCACCAACTGCAAATTCCAACGGTCTTCGCCTTTTGTCAGCATAACTCTTGTGTCTGCTTTGAGTTATCGTAAGACTTTGTTTTATCATTTCATCTTGTTCATATGTCTCACGTACCAAGTTTGGACCGAGCAGTACTTTGTCTTCTACTTCTATCCAACACATAGATGATCTAAAAGGTCTACCATATAGGGCTTCATAGGGTGTCATTTGTATACTAGAATGATAACTGTTGTTGTATACAAATTCAATCAAAGTTAGGTGGTCTTCCCGATTTCCCTGCATGTTCATAACACTAATTTTTTCCCTGGCACTATTCAAAGATCCCAAAAAATTGGATAGATTGTTCAACTGGTCGACCATGGTCGAAGAGTTGAACAGTTCCACTAAATCCTCTGCTAGATTTCGATCAATCGACTTTTTCTCCAACAAGTGGAGCAATTCTCCATTTTTCAGGAATTTTCATTGACGATTTTTCACAGAAAATTTATAGAGTATTTTTCTATGAAATTTTAACTAAAGGTTCCTCTAATAAAGATCTAAAGCCTAAAAATATTAATGGGGTAGAAGACGTACCAAAAACTTTCAGAAATTCAACAGAAAATCAACATTGTTGAGGCTAACTTCAGTTGCAAAATAAATGAACTGTAACTCAAAACTTGAGGAAGAAGGGAACAGAGAGTGAAGCAACAATGGAGATGTTAAAATTTTCTCAATTCCTCTCTTGTATTTATAGTTTTCAAAATTTCACCTAGGTAAACCCCAACCCTTGGATCAAACTGTGGAAATGGATGGCTGGGGTGAAAAGCCTCAGCTGTCGTGTTCCATCTTTTCTTATTCTTGTTCATTTTCTTTTATTCTTTTATTCCATAAACATCAAAAAACATCTTCAAGTTTGTGTAACAAAAATACAGGTATGTTAGGAAATCTTCCGACAAAATCTGACATCGCAGCTGCGTTGAGAACGCAGGGTTTACTGAGGGTGGTAACATCAGATTTTCATTTATTCTAAAAATCCCATTATGTTTACAAAAACTAATATTTCAACAAATGGATGACCTACATTATCCGATTTTTGACATTCTCATTCGGCGCTTAAAATATCAAATTGAAATTTAAAAAATGCCAAAGATTTTGACCTAATACAGATTGATTGTAATTCAAGATTGCAAATTTTCGGATCACAGGGTATTTGGAAAATCGTGGTTTTTAGATCATGCTAGTTTAAAAATCACAGCACGAAAAAACGTTGGAAAAATCCAGAAATACCGCTGAGTATAATACTCAAAAACATAATGTGTGCGAATTTCAAGGTCTGACTACGTCAGAGGAGTGGTTCCATACACTCAGGTAGTTTTCAAGACACTATTTATGGATTTTTATATAAAACAAACAACATTGTGAAATAACTATTTTTCCCTCCAGACTTCAACAAGTCGGATCACTGAGCAAATGAACTCAGATTCGATCAAACTTGAGCTTTTTGGAAAACTCACTCAGCACTCTATAAGATTAACCGGTCACAAAGCAAGGTTAACGGTCTAAAAATTCACTCATTATTTTAAACAAGGGTCAGGGTCTCACACCCATATTGTGGCAATGAGTCCCAAGACTTAGGCATGTTATGGTGATGTGTAATTAGTTAGTTGTGTTTTTCCTATTTGAAGAGATGTGTAGAACTTATGATGCAATGAAGCAACAATTAGTTTCTTATCTCATATAATTTTCATGAATTTCTTTTGTTATTTTATGCTACGCAATTGTGAGACTTGAAATTTTTCTAAGTATATGTGTTACCTCTCCCTAATCTAACAAGTTGTGAGAAAGAAGATGGAAATTGCTTCGTAACTTCTTTAAACTAAAATCTTCTACTTGCATGACTAAGTACTTGCGTTATATTTCTTTCTACTAACCTTAGTCGTCATCTAAGATGATAGGTATCCAAGTCTTTTTCCCAAACGAGGAGAATCCCTCCCTATCTGCTACATGGAAAGCAGGTTTATCTTGGAGATGATTGGGATTTGGGACCCTTTTGGATTTTAGCATATGGATACACTGCTCGAGGCTACGTCACTTCTAATCCATCCACAAGCATGCCTGAAGTTTTCAATATTTCAACTATAACGAAGCTAACGTTGGCTCAGCATAACACTGAAAAATAGTTCATTACGATGTAATTGTCAAAAAAATAAATGGACTTCTCAAAGCGAAGCTTTGGGTTTTGTATTTGGACTTTGGAGTGGATTGAGTTACCAAATGAGATTGGGTGGGTGCCAATGAAAATAATATACTTTGAGTTGAAGTAGGCTTTTCTCTTCGTTTATAAAAGATAAAGAAGCATTTTGGGCATTGAACATGAATACGGTATAGTGTCTTGAGATCTTTGAAGCTCATTACTGGAGAGTTGCAGAGACGGTTTGAACCGAGAACAACTGACCATGCCATTACACTTAGGATATCGGCGCATGTGCTGGCGTTGGACGCACGACAAACAACGGTAATCCTTCAATTATAGTTTGACTATAAATTCTCACGCGGGAGAATTTTTTCTAGTCAATTTTTTCTTTGAAATTTTCATTTTACCCTTTCAACCAATACATAAAGTGAAAGGGTAAAATAGAAATTTCCAAAAAAATTGAATTCACATGTTACCGTGATAATGATTGAGGCTGGAACTTTTATCACAAGTGCTAAGAACTTCATTTTATTATTTAAAGATTTTATATTTAAATCTTATGGATGTCAAAATCGATAATCGATTTATAGAAAACAATTTATAAAAGTCAAATAGATAGTCGCTTTATAAGAAGCCCTTTATAAAAAATGCTTTGCTAAATCTCTATATAAATGTCAAGTTTAAAGTTAAATCCAATCTGCTAAAATTATTTCTCTTTTTAAATCGGTTCAAAGTAAACACTTTACTAAATCCAAATATAAATGTCTAATTTCAAAGTAAAACTCAATCTGCTAGAAGTATTTCTCTTTCTAAAATTTAAATCTAACATTTTATAATCTTCATTTTCTACATACTAACTATTGAATTAATTTACAATTCATTTGATCTCTTTTATATCTAAATAAGTAAAGAATGATTCATGCCATGTACGGATTGAATGATATTTTAGGGTTGATGTATTGGATCAATAAATGAGATGAATCAGATTGTTACATATACTCCTAACAATTAGATAAAAAACATGACTAATCATACAATAGATGGTAGATTACATTTTAATGAAAAATAAAAACAAATTTTACCTAATTAAATTAAAGTTAATCTAGTTTAAATTCAATTAAATAAGTTAATTTAATTAATCCGTAAATTTCAATTTGAATCTGTATTACTTAAATAGCTGCATCATTTGTCTAAAGAAGATCGTACATAGCCTTTGCATGTTAGTGTGACATTGGTCACCCTGAAACCCAAACCCTAGATTAGTGGGTTCACTTGGTAGAGTGCTCAGATGACCGGGGTCAGATTCAGTGTAGCCTATCTTTCTTGGGTCTTTAGATTTTTATATTACGCTGCGCTGTTGGCCTATTCAGAATCCAGACTCACTCAATATTTAGGTCCCTTGTAGATTGGGCTTGGCAATTATAATGAATTGGTCACATGGGTGTAGCTCAACTGGTTGTCTCCCGCTTTAGGAAGCGGGAGGTTCTAGTTTCGAGCCCCCATAGCTTAATCTTAGTGTGCCCTAGGGGTAGTGAGCTCACCCATAAGGATTTTACGCTAGATATCCCGTGGTTTTCCACATATAAATTAAAAAAAAAAATTATAATGAATTTGATGGTTGAGGACTAAATGTGGCTCATTATGTGTCCAATGGTTGGGGCCGACCCTTCTCACAATCTCTTTTTCGAAAGGAAATCTTTTGCATAAAATTGAGTCATGCTGTATTTGTCATATTGTATATGTATTGTAGCGTGGGTTTAGAAGTCAATTCCAACCACTAACACAAGAATTTTCAGTCTTTTGCTACTCCAGCAACTTTTCTGAAGTGTGTTTTCTAAGTGTCAATTATCTCCTTTATAAATGATCTAAATGGAATGATTAATTTTTTAAGAAATCACAGATGCCCATGGATAAAAAAAGACAAAGTTTCATTCCTATTTAAACATCTTAAACTTAGCAATTGGCTAAAATAAATCAATGGCTTACAAATTTTAATGACATAAATGATAACGCCACATGATTATTTAAAAAAAAAAAATCACTTAGTATCCTATTCATATGATTCTCTATACACTCCAATAAATAAAGTAACACAATAAGTTTTTAAAGTCATCCATCCTCCTTCGAACAATTTTACAATTTTTGTCATATTAATGTATTCTTGTTCTTTTGCAATTTGGATTAAAAAATGCTAGCAAGATGCATGTTTTTAGCTAGACTTGACCTCAAATAGGGGTTAAGGCTACTTGTGGGAGATCATATAAATGGAGGGCACTAAGGCTATTCCACTCAATCATCCAATATTTCAAACATCTATCAAAAATAATTCAGGACACTCATCTACAATGCACGTGTGCTTGTATAATGAATAGTGAAAATTCTAAGGTCTATAATCATGTAAATTTGAATCACAAACTAATCAAATCCCTTTCCAAGAAATTGTATCACCTTTTCTATATTCTATTATCTCCTACTTCATCAAATAGGAGAAAACTACAACTATCATCTTTTTTATTCTCAAATAAATTTCAATGATCATGCTGCAGTTTCTACTCCAGCCACGTCTCCTCGCCGCTACAGAAATTGACAAAGGCACTACCTCGATCTCTGAGTTGTGATGTCTTCATAAACCATTGTGGGGTAGACACAAAGCGAACTCTAGCAGGGCTCCTCTATGATCGACTTGTCCAGCATAATCTTCGCCCTTTCATGGATAATAGGAGCATGAAGCCCGGTGATAAGATATTTTCAACCATTGGTAAGGCGATCCAAAGCTGTAAGGTTGGGGTTGCCATTTTCTCTCCCCGCTACTGTCAGTCATACTTTTGTCTCCATGAACTAGCTCTTATGCTTGAGGCCGACAAAAAGGTCATTCCGATTTTCTGTGATGTCAATCCCTCTCAGATTTTGGATATGAACTATGTGGCATCTCCACTCAAAGAGAGGGAGAGATTCAGGAGGGCTTTGGAGGAAGCTAGGTACACCGTTGGCATCGTCTTCGACACACAAAATGAGTAAGTAATGGATTTGAACCATTTAGTGCACAATGTCATGGGGGCGTGTCTTCAGTCCTATATCCGGATGTGTGTTGGGAAAGTGTTGGTTTTATAAGTAGGGATAAGCACCACTAATAATGGCTAGTCATTTTAGGATAGGAAGCACCTCTGTGACAATTTGGCATCAGAGCCAACGCGGGATGCAGTGGAGATCCCCTTGACGTGTGAGCCCTACACAAAAGAGATGTGGGTCCCTTGGTGAGGGCGCCAGAGAATGGACGGGGAGTTTGTCACACGAGCGTGTGTTGAGTCTAACATCGGATGTGTACTAGGAAGGTACTGGGCTTATAAATTGGGTAGGCACTACCCATAATGACTAGTCATTTTAAGATGAGAAGCGCATTCATAACAACTATCATTAGATGATGGTGTCACCAATAAGAAAAGGCCACACGTAAGAAATATGGTTGTTTTAGTCATTTTAACTATGTAGAAGTAGTTAAAAGTTTTATAATCATAAAAACACCAATAATTTCAATCACGTAACCTTCCATAATTGATGGTAGCTTGAATTCTTGTGCAAGTGCACTAGAGAATCTGAATTCGATACATTAGTTAACTCTTCATAATTTTTTCCTTGTATAAATACACACTTACTAATGTTTTTTTTTTAGTCCTTTTTGTTTATCTAAGCTAATTGAGGTTGGCATAAGATGTGGCATAACTATACGAGTTCATGTATAGCATTGGTGGATGTCACTTACATCAAAGGGGAAAGAGATTTTTATCCTAAAAATCATTTTCACAATAGTATGGAAAAAGCTACTATGATGAATGCCATTTGTTTCACAAACTTTTCATGCATTTTACCTGCGGAAAATGAGAAGCTCCAAAAAGTCCCACTTCCTATGTGGAGGCATTTTCCCTAAAGCTTATTTTATCACCTTTCAATTTAAAATTAGGGGACTTCTTTGTTCAAAGATTGACCTAATTCATTATTAATATCATCATCATCATAAGTTAGAATCTAATTTATCTAGGTTAGCTTTACAAGTTATTCTCCTTCATTTGGCCCTATTATAAATCATATCAAAAGTCACTTCAAAATCTAACATGTCCTTTTTTATTCCTTCCCTTCATATTTTTAGTGGCCGATCTCTCATTTTTGTGCCTACAATCTATAGTTTCTCAACTCTATGTATTGGGTCATGTCTAAGCTTCTACTAATATGATCAAACTAGGTCAAACGTATTTCTTTCATTTTGACATCTATTGAAAATATTTGTAAACTATCATTAATATACTCATTTCTAATTCTATATTTAATAATTGAATCGCTCATCCAATACAGCATATGTATCTCCATAGTCTTAATTCAATCTATCGGGACCATTTTTTTAATAGAAGGACCTAATTGTCCCTCCAAAATAACTATTGAGCTTGTTTATGAAAAACCCATTGCAATTGAAATTATATGGAAAATAAACAACGTCAAAGATCAAAACACCACATGGCTTTGGAAATGAACTCCATAGAACTACCTCTCCACTTGGATTAAGGTACATCGACTTATTTCTTCTTCTTTTTTTATTTGTATTTGTGATGGGTCTATAGGGATTGGTCGGATCTACTAACAAGAGCTTGTAATATCATCTTGAAAAGATTAGACGACTGAAGAGGGCAACCGAGAAGACAGGTCTCATCTTCTGGGTTGCAGATAGCGGAAAGCTATACAAAAAAGGAGAAAAAGCACAGATGCTTGTGGCTCATTAGTTCTTCTGATGCATGAGGCCGATTGTTGGATAACATGATGACTAGTGTGCAGATATATTTCTGGAGTTTTTGTTCTTCTCGGTGGACTTTTTTCGTAGTTGAAGATTAGCTCAGATCATATGGATCTCAATCATCTGAGTGTGAAAATTCATCTCATTCTAGTGAGCTCTTTATTTTGTTTCTTACGTTTTCATTGTATTTTTCTGCAGCCAGTTTGATGAAAACTTGCAGTAGTAGTAAAATCTATATGGTTTTCTTGACAAACAACTTAGTCACTGCACCTCATAAGCCACTTTATATTGTAAAAATTTCTTAAGAAATTTATAGCATATGGTGGCGTATTGCGTAATGCAAATAAGTATTCCAGTCAAATGGGTCAAAGAATGAAAATACTTCATTATATTGATTATATTAGTAGATTTCTGATGAAGTGCAGGATTAATTTTAACACCTATTTATGTCTCAAACATAAAAGAAATAGAAATCTGCAAATTTGGCTGAAGTTCCCTATGAAACCCGAAAAAAATCAAAGACCTTTCAAAATTTTAGAAGTTCCTCTAATCTTTTAACTCCAAATTGCCAATTGAAAATTCACCCCATTTAATCAGGAAAGCAGAACCTCTATTTGATAAACCAACACTCCAATTTATCATCGAAAAAGGGAAAAGGTCAAACACTCCACCAAAAATCTTCACCATGCGAATTTCTCCCGGGAGGTGTAAATTCGATGAAAACCACATTCGGTTTCATTGAATTAATTTTATTTTTGCAAACTGAAATAATTAAATTCTGATATAAAAATAAGTTAATGATTCGGTGCAATATTGACAATTATGAGTGGTGGTTGAAATTTATGGATGTGAACATGTTAATTATGAATATGTGCATGCTCTCATGCAATATTGACAACCTATGAATATGTTGAGTGGTGTTGAAAGTTGTATGAGTATGTTGATGTGTTGATAATTATACGCATGAGTAGTCATGGACGTGCCGATGAGTAAAGGCGATATTGGAAACCTATGAATGGTTGTTGGAACTTATAAATATGTTGATGACTACATGCAACATCGAAAGCTTGTGGATATGTTGAATGGTCAGTCATTGTTTATGAATATGTTTGACTTTGAAAGGTCATGAGTGGTCTTTGAAAGTTGATGAATGTGTTGAGGTTGGTTGTCGTCTTAAATCTGTAACGATCTGATACAAATTAGCAGATTATAGATTATAGAATGGGTAGATTAATTTAATCGGATAGATAGTAAATTTTTTGATTTGTGTGTTTATTTTGTTAAAGAATTTCTTTTTTAAAACACACTTCAAAATTAAAAAATTATTAGTGTTTCCCAATTGCTGCACACACCTCTCCTCGGGTAGAACATAGAGAATATAAATTCTAATTAATTGGAAAATTCAAAAATGTGAGAGATTACTTAGAGGATCAGAAAATAAAATAATTAGGCCAAAGTGATTAATTATCTCTCGGTCTTCCACACCTCCATCTAAGATGCATCTCTCTTGACAATATCAATGTCACGTCCCACCTCACACGAGGGAAACCTACCTTGGTTTCTAAATTCCACCATCCACAGGAAGTGATCACACCTTGGTTTCTACCTGATGCGGTTTCGATACGCATCGACAGAGTGATCAGCGAAACGGGGATCCCTACTTTTCACGGAGACTGAGGGAAAGAAGAAGATAAAATAAGCAGATTTCTTTTATTTCACTTTCATATGCATGAGAGACGTATCTCCTCTCAGTATTACACACCGTATATATAAAACTAAAAACCCTAGAAACCCAACTAGGAATCCTAGTAACATTAAGAAAGCTAATTAAACACGAAACTTAACTAAAATGGAAACTTAATCTAATTAAGAAAGGAAAAGAAAACTAATTAATTAATTAAAAATAAATTAATTGGTGTCTTACATCAATCCACCGGTTTTAAAAAATAACTTGTCCTCCAGTTAAAATCAACCAAAACAACTGCAGCATTGTCATAGCAAGGGAGACTATAGTGATGTACCAAACATAGATGGAGACCAAGTTGAAAAGCCGAGTGATGAAACTGGCAACTGTACAACGGTCAGGGCACAAACGACAAGAGTGAACCATCTTCGGACAAATGATGTAAAGATCATACACGGGCTAAAGCTAGCACAAATCAATCCAGTCACGAAGGGATCTTCAAATTGCACTTGAGTGTTGACACAGTCCTGATGGATGGGAAGGTGAGAGAGAGTGCCAAAGATAGGACAGGAGTGGATAGGATAATGTACGAATAACCATAGGAAGATCCTCGGTATCTATATCAAGATCAGGTTTGGGTATCGAAGAGGATCGAGCAATTGGCAGTGGAGATGGAGGTTGTATTGGTGTTGGTGGTGTTTGAGCTTTAGGGAACAGGTCAACTTGAATTAAGGGCTCATAGGTACATTTCGCTTTAGTCATCTCTGTTTATCTTATGTCGTTCCTGGATTCGAGGAACTTAAGAAACATATCTTTCATATCTTTGATGTTAGATTGCATTTCAAATATAATTTCTTTGATCTCAGATGTAACGCCATGTCCTGCGAGGGACGCATTATCACTAAAGAAAACTCACAAGTATCCCTCTACTGTTATTCTGGGTATTTTTTTTTCTTTAAAAGAGGAACCACACCATCCAAAGCACAAACCATTCTCAAACCACATGATAACAAGGCAATAACAATAACTTCTCAACTCATAATATCAAATGCAGTGCAACATCTCAAGTTATTACATTCATCTTAAAAAATTTAATAACATATGCAAATATGTATGTTCTCTCACAACAAAGCGAAACAAGATAAACTATCTATCAGCTCCAGCTTGAACTCCCTAAACTAGTGATGAATACTGGGAAATTATCATTTTACCGTTTAAAATTAGATTAGTTAATCTTTATTTTGTAAATATTAGATATGTTTAATGGTGTTTTTGAGTTTTGCATAATATTCTTGAAAATACAAGAACTTGGAATAAAAATTGGAGAAAGTGGGCCACAATGTCAAATATGGAAAGTTTGTAATTTTACCACCTACTTTTAGAATTCATTGTAAATTATTTTAATTCAAATCCATGATGAGAATTTGAATTAAAATAATACATTTTCTATTTTTTACAAAGGTGGTTAATTTTACAAAATCTTGAATGGGCGCACGGTTCCATCCTGAAGTCCAAAGTATGAAAGTCAAAGCCCATTTGCAAACCCATTAAATATTAGCATAGTGGAGATTGAGAAAGAATCACACTGTTTTAAGTATAAAGAAGAGATTTTTTTTGCTGACTGAGTCAAATGTGGAACCATCTAAAGAGTTGTGTGCCAAGTGTCCCAAACAGCAAGACTTGTTTATACAAGTTAATAAGAAGGAGCAGTTTTTCAAGCAGCCACCAAGAAAATACAGCAAAAGCATTTGTTTGCGAGCATGAAAAGGGGGGGGCAGCCAGTTCACCGATCAGCAAGCTTTGTTTGAACTCCAAGACCACTTCAAAGGTGCAAATCTTGATTTGCAGTTAGCTAGTGAGTTATAAGCCAGTCAACCTGTTTGCAACATCTTGAGAAAATCGGCAATACTATTGTCCAAACTGAAAAATAAACAGATTAAAATGAGAAGAGTAAGCATTGGAAGATGAGAAAAAGACAAAGCAGAGCAGCAACCTCCCAAGAACAAACTATGGCTGACGATGGAATCATGGAGAAAACAAACATGAAAAGCATGAAACCCAGCGAGAAGAAGAAGCAGCTAGGCGTTGAATGGAAAGAGAGAATAAAAATAAATCTATGGCGATGCTGGTATGGGCGAAAATTATGAGAAATCCAAAAGTGTTGATGTGTCATTAGCTTTGTATCCATGCAAGGAAAGCCAGAGGAGCAAACGAATGATCAGATTGACATGTGTGCTGTGCTAATGTGTTGGGAAATGATAAGAATAATAGAAGAAAATAGAAAGTGCTGGCTGATTCGGTGGAGTATGAATAATTTTAGGGATAAGGAAGAAATAAGAGGGAAATAGAGCAGCGTGTAGATTAGCTAACTCAGCAGAGAAATCCATCACAAATTTCAGCCCATTTAGCAAAGAAAATCATGGCTGATTGAGGAGAGAATAGGCATCGGTTCTTACTGACCAAGCCTGTTTAGCAGAGAGGGTTTCGGCCAAATCCATGTGACTCAGCAGAGATGCAACAAAGCAGGACATGGATGAGATGGAAAATAAAAAGAGAGAAAATCTAGAAGGGGTGCTGCTATGAGATGGCCGATCCTAATTTCTATGAATTTGCCTGTCGAAAAGATTGTAGCTACCACCATGAATAGAAAGATGGAAGCAATATGTAACACTTTGGATTTTCATTTCATAAATATATTGGATTTGTCTATTTAAATTACAAATTGATTGAATTTAAGATTAGATAATTGGAATGGACATTACATGGGTAAGGAGTTAAGTCAATTACCCAATTAAGACCCAATGGATCATGGGTAAGCTTGATTTTAAATTAATTGAGTAAATGCAAAGAAATGGGTCAATTATCCAATTGGAACTCAATGGGTCATAGTTGAACTGATTTTAAAGTAAATGGGTAAGGTTAAATTAATTGGGTCAGCTACTCAATTAAGATCCAATGCATAAATCCACTTCATCAAGTGAGGTGGCATTGCCATGTGGCATGCATGGAAGCCAACTAGGCAAGGTGCCACATCATCAAATGATATGGCTAAGATGGGACCCACGTGCTATGTACATGCATGGTCGGCGAATTCATGGTTGACTTGGTCAACCATGAGTAAGTTTAATTGAGTGAGTTCAAATGGAATCAAGTAATTGAGTTAAGTTATGAATGAGTTCAAGACTAGAGTTCAAGATTAAAATACTTGAGTTGAGTTTGAAATGAGTTCAAATAAATTAAGTAGAGTTGAGATGAGTTGGGATGGGAAGATGAAGGGTTTTCATCTCAATGGACATGAAAACCCATGCACACATTCGAAGTCAAACGGATGCCTTGGTTTTAGCCAAGGGTCTCCTTGGTTAAACCAAAGGACACATGGGTTAGACAAAACATAAATGAGGGAAGATGGAAGGTCTAAGGTTGCATACAAAGGACACCAGCCAAAGAGGCTGCTCACCTTCCTTGGCCTACCTCTCCACACCTTGCACAAGGATTCTTCTTCTTCTCCTCTATCTCTATCTCTTCCACCTACACCTCTGGACTTAGAGAATTTGTGAGGAGCAAAGGAAGAAGAAGGCTTATGGAAAGAAAGGACAGTCCAAAAGAAAAAGAAGGAGACGGGAAAAAAGGTATGTTTTAAGTTTGAAACAATATGGGGATAAGAACAAGGGAAGCCATAGATTTGGCCATGGAGTGGCCGAACCTATGGGTTCCATATTTTTTTGGAAGGGATGACCAAACTGTTATAAGGTCATCGAAGCTGAAAATCCATTCAAGGATGGGTAATAGTTTGAAACAAAAAAAAAGGTGATATCCAAATACATATAAACCAAGGATCGAAAGAAATAATGGAAAATACTCTAGTTTTGACTAGAGGGTAGAGTAAATTCACTAGGAGTTATATGAATGATGATATATATGTTTAAGAATGATAAGGAGTGGATTTCATGAAGAAACGATTTACAAAATAAACAAACAAAAGCGACGACAAACAGTCAGTCGACTGAATCTGGGATTCAGTCGACTGAACTGATGCTGGCAGAAGTAGGCCAAGGTTTTCTAGGAGTTTCAGCCGACTGAATATGGGATTCAGTCTACTGATCTGGTGTTGGCCGAAACAGAAAACAGTCTCTGGGAGTTTCACCCGACTGAATCTTGTGATTTAGTCGACTGATCATGGGCTGGATTAAAATATATCGGATATAATGGTGTTTCAGCCGACTAAATCTTGTGATTCAGTCGAGTGAAGTTAGACTTACCAAACACGTAAACTGTTGGTCGATGATTCAGCGGACTGAATCTATACTGGCCGAACACACAGATGATTTAATCCAAAGTCAAACGACTGAATCTATGATTCAGTCGACTGAAAGTGGATTGACCGAGAATATAAAGGGTTTGACTCAGAGTCAGTCGACTGAATCTATGATTCAGCCGACTGAAAGGTTACGAGTCAAGGTTGTACAATGCCGAGTCGTGTTTCAGCCGACTAAATATTGTATTCAGTCGATTGAAAGTTTACGGGTAAGGCAGAGAATTGTAGTTGGGCATGATTCAGTCGACTGAATTCCTGATTCAATCGACTAAATTGAAAAGATTAATTTTTAATTAAATTCTAGAAACTTCAGTTTATCTGGAAGGGAGTAAGGGATGATGGAAATTAAATGAATATTCAAATTGACATATGTATGTGATTGAACTAATTAAGATAAAGTTTTCTCAAAAGGTTTTACGATTCGTTTTCGACGTGATCGTTGAACGTGATCTCCACAAAATCAACAAGGATAATATACTGGACGCTGGTAGGATTCTTACCTTATTGAGATACATATGGATCTTGTACATATGTTACTAGCTTTTATTTCCAAACATGATGATTACATTGGTTAACCAAATGGTGTATGTTTATGAATTGATTTCCAATGGTATTATATATTTTGATATGAAATGGCATTCTTGCATTCATTATCTCATGCATGGCATGGGAGGAAGTATATGGGACAGCAAGCCAAGTTATTACCTGTCTGGACATGACTTTGGGGGCTTGAGACTAGCTTGTACGAAGCTATGTGAACTATTGATATGTTGGCCTTGTCCGGGATTGCTAGTAAGGGGTACGGCGTAGTCTGGGCCAAAGAGCTCCAGGGTAACCAGTCCCGAAACCCTGCGCAGAGGGAGGAGTCCACAATCCATCGGTAATTCTGATTAACATATGTGGGGAGGTATAACAATGACCTGGTGGTGCCGTCACAAAACATTGCAGGCGTAAATGGCCAAGGGAACACCTAGATATGGTGATTTATCAAGGAAAATGTTTATAAATGATTTGGATGGATATGGAGGTTGGATGAATGATCATGTGGCATTGACACTCATGGCATGTTGCATAAGTAAGCATGATTTGATATGGATATCATGCATGGTTTATTTTATTACTTATGGGATGATTTGACAAACATGATATGATGTTTTCTATCTTGATTTTATATTGATCTTATGTGTACATAACCCTACTTGAAATTCCTACTAGGCGCGTTGACTAGCGCCCTACTTCTATCATATAGATGATGGAACAGGCAATGACAAGGACAAGCGACATGAAGGGAGCCAAGCGTAGGAGCTTGGGCAGATTTATGCATATGTTATTTTTAATGATTTTGGCATGATATATTGGAAGAACTGATATTTTTGGGATTGTAATAACTTAGAATTATTTTGCTATGGTTTGATATTAATTAAGTTTCAGTTAATTATATGGTGATTGACTTCCTTGCTTAATATTGATGTCATGTATATGGATGGAATCTTATCCATATGTGTATTCTGTAATTATTTCTAAGCATGTGAAATGTTTAGTGGACTTAATCAACGCACACGTAAAGGTGGCTAGTTAAGGGTCGAGTTTTGGAAACTCCGACTTAGCTCGCGTCGTGACGTTCCCACTCTCTCTCACTCATTTATAAAAAAAAAAAATATACTCTGATTTTCGACGAGTGAAAAAGGGCGGGGCGTTACAGTTAGTATCAGACCGAAACCAGAAGTGTTGAGTCTCGCAAAGTAAGATTAATACGGTATCATGTCTCACTGACAGATAAGAATCCCAACTGACCGACTCTTCGAAGTCTGCTGTACGGGGTCGGATTAATTTACTTTGATGAGAATCAGACTGTAAGCATTCAATCTGAGAACAACCATTGATGAGAAAAAACGACAGCAAGGGAAGGACTATCAGTATAAATTATAGATTTATCAAACATAGAGAAATTGGTTGTCCCTCTCCCGAACAAGAAACATCATGTGATATCTAAAAAATCTCCCCAAAACAAGAAATACAAGATGATACTTTGGCAATTTCCCCATGAAAGAAACACAAAGTGATATGTAGGAGAATTAAACAAAACTTTCCCCTCCCTATGATGATCGAATCAATTGTAATTTCAAAGTATTTGAACACAAATCCTTAGAAACTAAGTCAACCAATGTTTATGACTTAAGAAAATGCCTCCACAAAGAAAGAGAAGTGTCTGACGGAACCGAATCGAGAAGATGGAGAGAACAGCATGAATATTCCTGTGGTACCTCCCGAGCTGCAGAACTTAGTGCAGGCAGTAGTCACCTCCGTGTTACAGCAACACCAGAATGGCAACGGAGGCACTACCACTACCAATGAATCCCAGGACGGAAACATGGTCAGAGATTTTTAACAGCAGCATCCCCCTTATTTCAAAGGGAAAGAGGGACCCGCAGAAGCAGAAAATTGGATTTAGAATATCACAAAGATCTTGAAAGTACTTAAGGTCACCAGTGATGAAGATAGAATACTATTGGCTACCTCACAACTGATAGACGATGCCAGCAAATGGTGGGAAGTAATAGAACATCAACGAGCATAGATTCCAGCGGCATATAGAACAGAGATAAGATGGGATTAGTTCGCTGGGATGTTCTTGGACCATTACTTTTTGGAGGAAGAGAAGGAGCGACAAACACAAGCATTCATATCTTTGATTCAGGGCAACAGAACTGTCGCTGAATACTATCAAGAATTCCTCTGTCTATCATATTATGCTCTATACATGGTGGACACGGAATACAAGAAGGCCCGAAAGTTTGAGAGAAGCCTGCGGCCTAACATAAGAGCCAACGTGATTATCTTCAAGTCAGCTACTTTGGCAGAGGTGGTTAGTCGAGCTAGCATAGCCGAGCAAGAGCTGACAGAGACAGTTAGGTTTGTGGATAACAGATGAGGTCAGAGTGGGGGAAGTACTTTCCGCCGCCACAAGAGATTCAAACCCAACCTTGGGAGACCCTCACCTTCTATTGGATCCACTGGAGGTTTTCGTCCCAATCAGCCCTCCACATCAGGACCAGTCTCTCAGGTTCCTCGAAGTGTTAGCACCTGTTTTCAGTGTGGCCAACAGGGCCATTTCAAGAGGGAGTGTCCTCAGAACAGTAGACTTCGCACTCCAGGGATTCTTTCCGTCCTCCAGCTCTACCAGCTCAGTCACAGGCATATAGAGCACATAACCAGACAGGACGGGCACCCATTCCTATAGGATCTGGACGATTATATACTTTGGTTCCTCCTCCAGAGACAGTGGATCATTTAGTAATTCAAGGTATGACAGTAATCAGTAGTTTTTATGCTTTTGCATTATTTGATTCAGGAGCATCTCACTCCTTTATATCTGCTACTGGTACTTTAGTACAACAACTATCGACTGCACTTACTATTGTATCCCTTATTGGAGACACATCATTGGGTCTGATCTGCACATCCGTAGACACTGAACTTGCTGGATTTAGATTTAAATTCAACTATTTGGTACTCGAGATGACAGTATACGACATCATATTTGGCATGGATTGGTTGGCTGCCTTCCATGCTAGCATTGACTGTCATCTTCACCGGGTGATATTTTGGTCACCCGAGGGAAAACGGTTTGTCGTACATGCCGACAGACAGAGCATTCCTATGACCAGGAAATTACATGATGAAATGAACCATCTTATACTGAACAGCATGAGACTCGACAAGGCGCCAATGGCTGAATTACCCTCTGTAGTGAAAGACTACGCAGGAGTATTTCCGACAAAACTCCCTGGTTTACCTCCAAAAATGGAGATTGACTTCGAGATCAAACTTTATCATGGCACTACTCCTGTATCATTACCGCATTACCGGATGGCCCCAGCAGAAATGTCTGAGCTGAGGAAACAAATTGATGAGTTGTTCAGCCTAGGGTGCATCCGGAACAACACTTCATCCTGGAGAGCACTGGTATTATTTGTGAAGAAGAAGGATGGTATTCTTTGGATGTGTGTAGATTATAAGAAGTTGAATCAGTTGATGATCAGGAACAAGTACCCGCTACGCCGAATTGATGATCTGTTTGATCAACTCAGAGGTTCCAGCTATTTCTCCAAAATTGATCTGATGTCAGGCTACCATCTAATCCGTGTCAGAGATGAGGGCATAGAAAAGACGGCTTTCAGAACTCGGTATGGACTATATGAATATGTGGTCATGCCTTTTGGAGTCACCAATGCACCAGCTGTGTTCCTGGATCTGATGAACATAATATTTTGTCCTTATCTTGATAAGTTTGTAATTGCTTTTATTGATGATATCCTGATTTATTCCACCAGTCGGGAGGAGCATGCTGAACATCTAATGATAGTCCTGGACACCCTGAAGAAGAATCAGTTATATGCCAAAGCAAGCAAGTGCGAGTTTTGGCTATCTGAGGTCATCTTCTTAGGACATGTCATATCAGTAGAAGGAATAGCCATGGACCGGCTAAAGTGGCAGCGGTTAGAGACTGGAAAGATCCGAAGAATGTGACCAAAATTAGCAGCTTTCTGGGACTGGCTGGATATTATCGGAAGTTTATTATGGATTTCTCCAAGATTGCAGCTCCACTCACCCGACTCACTCAAAAAGGAGTCAAATTTGAATGGTCTGATGTGTTCAACCAAAGGTTCGAAGACCTGAAACAAAAGCTTACAACTACTCATATTCTGGAAAGAGGCAAGGGATATGAAGTATATTGTGATGCTTCAGGAGAGAGGACTTGGGTGCTCTCTCACTCAAAGTCATCATATAGTAGCTTATAGGTCAAGGCAACTGAAAATTCATGAACGCCACTATCTCACCCATGATCTGGAATTAGCTACAGTGGTCTTCGCTCTCAAAAGCTGGAGACACTACCTATATGGTGAGAATTTTGAAGTATTTTCTTACCATAAGAGTTTAAAGTATCTGTTTGATCAG
Source organism: Chimonanthus praecox (assembly GCA_022113865.1). Taxonomy (NCBI): domain Eukaryota; kingdom Viridiplantae; phylum Streptophyta; class Magnoliopsida; order Laurales; family Calycanthaceae; genus Chimonanthus; species Chimonanthus praecox. Next base: position 44,433,305 of record CM039089.1, on the reverse strand, counting down.
AAGGAACTCAATATGAGGCAACGCCGATGGATGGAATATTTGCAAGATTATGATTTTGCACTACGATATCATCCTGGAAAGGAGAACAAAGTGACAGATGCCCTCAATCGCATGTCACATGCAACAGTGGCCAGTTTGATTATGAAGGAATGAGAAATGTTGACAACCATCCGGGAATACAATTTGTACAACAAGGAACGTGGGAGTATGTATAATCTGATGGTACGGTCCAACATGGTTTCCAAGATTGAGCAAGAATAGCGGACAGATCCAGAAGTGGAAGAAATATGAGCCAAGATGTCTACTGGTGAGGTCATACCTGAATGGGAATTGGACAAGGTCTCTTATTTCGAGAAAGGACATATGTGCCTCAAAACTGCAGAAGAGAATTGTTGATCGAAGCTCATCAAACAAAACTCTTTATTCATCCCGGTAGGATCAAAATGTACCATGATCTGAAAAGAAATTATTGGTGGCATGGACCTAAAAGAGATGTAGCTGATTTTGTTTCTCATTGCCTTACTTGTCAGCAAGTCAAGACAGAACACCAGAAGCCGCCAGGATTGCTCAAACCCTTACATGTACCCGAATGGAAATGAGGACATATTTTCATGGACTTTGTGACATGACTGCCAAGGTCATCAAGGGGTAACGATGCAATATGGGTTGTAGTGGACCGTCTAACCAAGTCTGAACATTTCCTTCCAATCAAAATGACAGACTCGTTTGAGACTTTGGGACAACGGTATATCAAAGACATCATCAGGCTACATGGTATACCCAGGACTATTGTGTCCAACAAAGATGGCCGATTCACCGACAGAGTGTGGCATGCAGTCGGCTATGGGGACGAATTTGTTAATTAGTACAGCTTTTGATCCACAGACTGACGGACAGTCAGAGTGAACAATATAGACATTGGAGGATATGCTGAGAGCAATGCATGTTAGACTTCAAGGGTGGTTGGGAAGATCATCTACCACTGGTGGAGTTCTCATACAATAACAGTTACCAGGCAAATCTCAAGATGGCTCCATTCGATGAATTGTATGGTAGACCTTGTAGATCACCAGTGTGTTGGACAAGGCCGGAGAACCTGCATTTATTGAACCTGAGCTAGTTGCAAAGACCATGGAACAAATTAAGGTGATACGACAACATCTGTTCACTGCACAGAGTCATCAGAAGATCTACGCAGATAAGAGAAGGAGATTTCTTGAGTTTGAGGTGGGAGACTTAGTGTTCTTGAAAGTCTCGCCACGAAAGGGACACATGCGATTGGGAAAGAAAGGGAAGCTGTCACCCAGATTTGTGGGACCCTTTCCAATCCATGAGAGGGTGGGGGAAGTAGCTTATCATCTGATACTCCCTCCACAGTTGTCATCACTATACGATGTGTTCCATGTTTCTATGTTGAGGAGGTATAATCATGATCCATCGCATGTGTTGAACGTACAAGACATAGAAGCGCAAAGCGACGTGTCTTGCGTGAAAGGCTTGCCAAAGTGGATTGAGACTGAACAAAGGGTGTTGTGGAACCGAGCAATTCAATTCGTCAAAGTGGTATGGGATCGATATGGTAATGAGGAAGCCACTTGGGAACTTGAATCAGAAATGAGAGCAGCTCATCTTGAGCTATTTGTATAAGTTGTTTGAAACCCTACTTCGCTCGATTTTCGGGACGAAAATTTCAAAAAAGGGTAACCTTAGATTTTCATTTCATAAATATATTGGATTTGTCTATTTAAATTACAAATTGATTGAATTTTAGATTAGATAATTGGAATGGATGTTAGATGGGTAAGGAGTTGGGTCAATAACCCAATTAAGACCCAATGGATCATGGGTAAGCTTGATTTTAAATTAATTGGGTAAATGCAAAGAAATGGGTCAATCACCCAATTGGGACCCAATGGGTCATAGATGAACTGATTTTAAAGTAAATGGGTAAGGTTAAATTAGTTGGATTAGCTACCCAATTAAGATCCAATGCATAAATCCACCTCATCAAGTGAGGTGGCATTGCTATGTGGCATGCATGGAAGCCAACTAGGTAAGGTGCCACATCATCAATGATATGGCTAAGATGGGACCCACGTGCCATGTACATGCATGGTCGTCTAAGTCATGGTTGACTTGGTCAACCATGAGTGAGTTCAAATGGAATCAAGTAGAGTTAAGTTATGAATGAGTTCAAGATTAAAATACTTCAGTTGAGTTGGAAAATGAGTTCAAATAGATTAAGTGGAGTTGAATTGAGTTGAGATGAGTTGGAATGGGAAGATGGAGAGTTTCCATCTCAATGGACATGAAAACCCATGCACACGTTGGAAGTCAAACGGATGCCTTGGTTTTAGCCAAGGGACACATGGGTTAGACAAAACATAAATGAGGGAAGATGGAAGGTCTAAGGCTACATACAAAGGACACCAGCCAAAGAGGGTCCTCACCTTCCTTGGCCGACCCCTCCACACCTTGCACAAGGATTCTTCTTCTTCTCCTCTATCTCTACCTCTTCCACCTACACCTCTGGACTTAAAGAATTTGTGAGGAGCAAAGGAAGAAGAATGCTTATGGAAAGAAAGGACAGACCAAAAGAAAAGGAAGGAGACGGGAAAGAAGGTATGTTTTAAGTTTGAAACAATATGGGAATAAGAACAAGGGAAGCCATAGATTTGGCCATGGAGTGGCCGAACCTGTGGGTTCCATATTTTGTTGGAAGGGATGGCCAAACTGCTATAAGGTCATGGAAGCTGAAAATCCATTCAAGGATGGGTAATAGTTAGAAACGAAAAGAAAGGTGATATCCGAATACATCTTATAAACCAAGGATCGAAAGAAAAGACTCTAGTTTTGACTAGAGGGTAGTGTAAATTCACTAGGAGTTATATGAATGATGATATATATGTTTAAGAATGATAAGGAGTGGATTTCATGAAGAAACGATTTACAAAATAAACAAACAAAAGGGACAAACAAAAAGTCAGTCAACTGAACTGATGCTGGCCGAAGTAGGCCAAGGTTTTCTAGGAGTTTCAGCCTATTGAATATGGGATTCAGTCGACTAAACTGGTGTTGGCCGAAACAGAAAACCGTCTCTGAGAGTTTCACCCGACTGAATCTTGTGATTTAGTCGAGTAATCATGGGCTGGATTAAAATATATCGGATATAATGGTGTTTCAGCCGACTGAATCTAGGATTCAGTCGACTGAACATTGACGTATCAAATAAGAAAGGGATCTGCTGTGTTTCAGTCGACTGAATCTTGTGATTTAGTCTAGTGAAGGTAGACTTACCAAACATGTAAACTGTTGGTTGATGATTCAGCCAACTGAATCCTTGATTCAGTTGACTGAATCTATACTGGCCGAACACACAGATGATCTGATCCAAAGTCAGCCAACTGAATCTGTGATTCAGTCGATTGAAAGTGGATTGACCGAGAATACAGAGGGTTTGACTCAGACTCAGTCGAATGAATCTATGATTCAGCCGACTGAAAGGTTATGAGTCAAGGTTGTACTGTGCCGAATCATGTTTCAGCTGACTGAATATTGTATTCAGTCGATTGAAAGTCTGCGAGTAAGGCAAAGAACTATAGCTGGGCATGATTCAGTCGACTGAATTCCTAATTCAATTGATTGAATTGAAAAGACTAATTTTTAATTAAATTCTAGAAACTTCAGTTTATATGGAAGGGAGTAAGGGATGATGGAAATTAAATGGATATTCAAATTAACATATGTATGTAATTGAATTCATTAAGGTAGAGAGTTTTCGCAAAAGGGTTTAGAATTCGTTTTCGACGTGATCGTTGAACGTGATCTCCATAAAAACAGCAAGGATAATATACTGAACGTTGGTAGGATTCCTACCTTATTGAGATACATACGGATCTTATACATATGTTACTGGCTTTTATTTCCAAACATGATGATTTACTTTGGTTAATCAAATGGTGTATGTTTATGAATTGATTTCCAATGGTATTATATATTTTGATATGAAATGGCATTCTTACATTCATTATCTCATGCATGGCATGGGAGGAAGTATATGGGACAGTAAACCAAGTTATGAGCTGTCCGGACATGACTTTGGGGACTTGAGACTAGCTTGTACGAAGCTTTGTGAACTATTGATATGTTGGCCAAAGAGCTCCAAGGTAACCAGTCCCAAAACCCTGCGCAGAGGGAGGAGTCCACACTCCATCGGTAATTCAGATTAACATATGTGGGGAGGTATAACAGTGACCTGGTGGTGCCATCACAAAACACTGCGGACGTAAATGGCCAGGGAACACCTTGATATGGTGATTTATCAAGGAAAATGTTTATAAATGATTTGGATATATATGGAGGTTGGGTGAATGATCATGTGGCATCACACTCATGGCATGTTGCGTAAGTAAGCATGATTTGATATGGATATCTTGCATGGTTTATTTTATTACTTATGGGATGTTTTGACAAACATGATATGATGTTTTCTATCTTGATTTTATATTGATCCTATGTGTACATAACCCTACTTGGATTTCCTACTGGACGCGTTGACTAACACCCTACTTCTACCCTGTAGATGATGGAACAGGAAATGACAAGGACACGGGACATGAAGGGAGCCAGGCGTAGGAGCTTGGGCAGATTTATGCATATGTTATTTTTAATGATTTTGGAATGATGTATTGGGAGAACTGATAATTTTGGGATTGTAATAACTTAGAATTACTTTCCTATGGTTTGATATTAATTAAGTTTCCGTTAATCATATGGTGATTGACTTCCTTGCTTAATATTGATGTCATGTATATGGATGGAATCTTATCCATATGTTTATTCCACAATTATTTCTAAGCTTGTGAAATGTTTAGTGGACTTAATCCACGCACAAGTAAAGGTGGCCAGTTAAGGGTCGAGTTTTGGAAACTCGGACTTAGCTCGCGTCGTGACGTTCCCGCTTTCTCTCACTCATTTATAAAAAAAAAATATACTTTGATTTTCGACGAGTAAAAAAAGGCGGGGCGTTACACAATAAGTCAACTGTAGAATCAAATATAGATAGGAAGATTGAAAGATCTGTCTCATGCAAGGAAGAAGAAAACAGAAAGGAGAATAAAGAAGATTGATGCCAGCTTGAACAGTGTATGAAAATAGAAGGAAGAAGATGATGGTGGGTTTGTTGAGATGTGACAAAATGAGATAAGAAAAGAGGAAACAGTCGGCTAAGGTTGAAATTGAATGGGTCTCACGTGGCCTGCTTTATTTCACCTCTTGTCACTTCTATAAATTGATGGCTTTGGGTGCAATGACATTCGAATCTGAGCAAGTGATCCAAAGGGGCTAAAACTTGGATGGCTGAAGAGACAGATAGAGAAAAAAGTATTTAATTTCTTGTAAGTCTTTTATTTTTTATGCAATAAGTTCCAAATCATTGTATTTTTTTATCTTCTAAATTTTTAATGAAATTCATGGTAGTTTATTTAGATATATGGTCTTCCAATTATTTGATATTCTATGATGATGATTTTAATTTAATTTTAATTCTTTTTATTAATGTTATGAAAAAAAATATTTTAAGAGTTTTTCAAGGAAATGTAGAACCAATGTTAGAATCAGTGGAACTTGATCTACCCAGTCTATGGTTCTTTTTAAAAACAATTTTTTTTAGATTTAGAGAGACAAGTATAAATTTCTTCCCAAGCCTAAGGCTTGAATTGAAAAATCCTAATTTAATGGATGTCATAATTTTTCTAATTAAAATTTTAATAAATGATGAACTTAAATTTATATTTAATAATTTTAGAAGATTTCATAGTCTAGGCCATGACTTTATTTTTAAATGGGATAACATGCCACCTTAGATACTTGTCTCAATTCCATTGTAAACTATGTCAATAATTCATTGTTTTTATTTTATTCTTTTATTTATTTATAAAAATCGTTGAAATGATGGAACTAAGTTAGAAATATTGTATTTGCATCTTAATTTTGCAATTTTAAATTAAACTGAGGTTATTTAAATTCACTCCACCATTTTAATTAAATTTATAAATTAATGGTTTGTATGATAAAATTAGATCTCATATTTTGTTAAATTCCAAAGTTACATAATTATTTAAATATTGGTTTTCTAAATCTAAAATTTTGCTAAATTGAGATTATAACTCCATGTTTTAGAAAACTTATCATGCTTAGCTTAAATCCCAAAATTTTATTTTCTTTAATCACTTTATTTTAATGGTACCAATTTATCTTTTTAAACATATTTTCTTAATTTTCCTTGGGTTCGACCTCACATTCATTCACTACACTATTAATTGGTTCGTACGCTTGTGAGTTAAATTTAAAACTTGCACAACAACTAGGTCCACGGGCTCCTCAGGTCGCACCTCTATCGTAGTACCTAAAAGGCAAGGGATGAGCTCAACATGCTCAGTAAGAGAAACATATCTAATGCAATCGCCATCACATTGCATATGAATGTATGGACATATCATGAAGAGGATGTCAACATGTATGACCCCTGATGTGTACTCTACACTCAACAAACGAGTCAAGTCTGCCATAACCCGACACACCCTCCAACCACCTTTACCATAGGGTGACATGATCCCATGCCCACACAATCCACATCGGCAACCTGCCCGTGGTGATCTTGAACCAAAACTACGATTCGGGCTAGCACGTGTTATCTCCCTATCAAACATGAGCGACTTCAAAAGTTCCCACTCATATGAGCCCCATGAGATCCAAGTTGTCCCATCATTGTATTATCAGTGCCTCCTCACACTATCACATCAACAGTGCCTACTCACACTACCGTACCAGTGCCTACTCACACTATCATGTCATGAGTGCATGCTCGCACTAGAGCATCGCTAGTGCCTCCTCTCACTATCAAATCCCAGTGACTACTCTAACTATCATGACCTTAGTGCCTACTCACACTCTCATAGTCTCTGTGCCTACTCACACTCTCATGACCCCAATGCCTACTCGCACTCTCACATCGCCAGTGCCTACTCGCACTTTCATAACCTTAATACCTGCTCGCTCTAACACATGATCATTCTGTCACCCATGACCTGGACACCTCACATTATTTCCATCTGGCTACCCAGGGATATCCTCGGTATAGTTACCCCATAGGTCAACTTCTGGTGATGCAAGCCTAGGGTCGAATTGGTGCAATTCGTCTGTAGGCTCGCTGATTTCAAAGTATGGTCTCTGAAATACCTATGTAGTCAGTTACGTATTCATAAAAGGGTTCTGCCTTAATAAGAAATTTCTCAAACAATATCAAAACTGATGCAGAAGTTTCCTAGAAATTCAATGTAGTCTATGGAATTTCTAGATTAAGTTCTCTTTTAATTAAATTAATTAAATGATGTGGAAGAGGAATCAAAAAAGAATAATGAAATTGGAATTTAGCATGTCTTAGTCTAAAAATCCACAACTAATTGAATTGAATAAAAACTGGTATTTACTTGTAGAAGCCTTGCAAAACACAACTCCAAAAAGTCTAAAGAGAGTCCATTTTTCAAGAAAAATAATCTCAAAAATTTATTCCCCTCTAATGTCCAACGTACAAGTTGCTCTTAAATAGATAACAAAAGGCCATGGTTAGCCATAACTTCTAAAAATAATAAAAGCAATTGTTATGTGATGAACACTGGAAAATAACAATTTTACCCTGAAAATTAGACTAGTTAGCTCTTGAATTTTGTTTGTTTTGTATTATTAATGGGATTTTGGAGTTTTGCAAGGAATATGGAGAAATTCGAGAAAATAAATTAAAATGGAAGAAAATTGATAGAAAATGTGTTTTATGCAAAGCCTTGGATCGACTCAACAAAAAGTACTTTCAAATCTATCATCGGAGTCCAATCTCATTAGTTTTGGGCCTTCAAAGCTTACATGTCCAAGCCCATTTGCTGCCCGTTGAAAGAGCCCCAGTCACATTTAGCGAAGCTGAATAATTGTTAAATTTGACAAGATAACTCGTCAAGTTGGAGTTATTAGCATTGACAATGCAGTCACTCTAGCTTGCATAGTCTCACATATTATTGATTGTTGATGTTTTAAATTTGTAAATCTTCCAAGCGCACGAACCATTTATAGTATAGCAATGTGAGAGCGAGGTTGAACCCAATGGAAAATCTCAAAGTATCTGAATTTAAATTTATGTCCTCTAAAAAAGAATTGCTTTTAAGAAATTGAATCATTATATGAGTCATCTATCTAACTTGAAAAATCAGCAAATAAAATCTGTGATTTCATATTCTAACCTGGTAAATTAAATTATAACCTTAATCATGATTAGAATTTCAAGTCGTAAAATTATTTAAGACATCTTCCTTACTTTAATTGAATGATTTTTTTAGAGAGAGTGATTAAAGAGAAATTAAAGAATTAAAGAATGAATATAAATTAAAGAATTAAAAGGTTAAATCATACAAGATTTGGGTTAAAACAAATATTACACAACAAACATGAGATTTAACATAATTAAAAGACAGAGAATTAAATTGCATGAAAATAAATGACTGAAATTAAATGTGCAGTAACGTAAAGGTTGGTTGTTTAGAATAAACCATTTATCACCTAAGATATATATATAAATAAAGCAAAGGCCTAGATCTGAAATTCACGTAAAGATCTAAAATGCAATTCATATTTACTAATAAAACAAGATCCACAACTTTTAATTTAATTAATCAAACCTTAGTGATCATGATTCAAAACTTACAATCAAGATCCTAACTGTTGCATACGCTCATGTTCAATCAAATAAATAAAAGTCGTGATCTTGAAATTAAAAGTAAAATAATCATAACAGAATTTTAGAAATTGGATTTTATAGGATTCTAAATGAATGCTTTAATTTATTAAATGGAAGAATTAAAGTATAAGGCTTTGGAAGAAGTTACATAGAAGAAATAAAATTAAAATGGAAAAATTAATTGCTCACTTGGAAATCGTGTGGTGCTCTGTCTTCTAGTCCTTTCTTCAGCTTTTAGTCATCTTGAATTCAGGTCATATTCGAATTTACCCTTGGGGTAATGGGGGTATTTATAGGTTTTGAAAAGAGATGGATGGCTTGGATTAAATCAAGTTTTAAGTTGGGAAATCAAAGGACTAGGATCTAATTGGGAATGGATGATGGAGATTTAAGCTTGGATTTTAGGTTTGCTAAAGGGAGGTCACACGAATTTGGTGTGTGCGTAGGTGACTTTGCTTGGAGGCAAAGTCAAGGTGGAGGGAAGATAGGAGATTATGAGAGAAAATAGGATTGGGATTGGCAATGTGAAATTCGAATTTGCTACGTAGTTTTAGGGTTGTCGTGTGAGGTGTGGTGATTGGGGTGATGAGGTGTATTAAGATCCTAGGAGTGTATCTAAATGGTTTTTAGTCTAAGTGCATGGAGAGGTTTTCGGTTACAAAAATCATCGGCATGATGATATGTAAAATGCGCATGGAGGCTATCTTGAGGTTCAAGTTGTTCATTGCTTAGGGTTTATGAATGGAGGGCTTAGATTAAATAGGGTTTTGATCTAATAACTCTAAGGTACTTTGGGTAAAATAAATATAAGAAGTGGATGATGATAGATGGAGGGTTTAGATGCACAGGTGGATCTAAATGGATGATGAAATGCATGACTTAAATCTAAGGTAATGTGTGTATGTGATGGATGCATGTGGAGGCTCTAAGGTTTCTAAGAGATGAATGAGTGAATGAGATTAGATGACCTAATATCTAATGGTTAAGATGCTCAATGCATGAAATGAATGCATGAATTAATAGGTGATGCATGGATGAACACTAATCTAAGGTTAAGATGATCATGATGATGATGGATGACCTAGATCTAATGATAGATGAATGGATGGGTTATTTAATGGTGGATCTAAGGTTTGACCTAATTTGGTATGTGAGATGGAGGGTTAAGATATAAGATGGAAGTTGGATGGTGTGGATATGAAGTTGGGCTATGGGTTTTGGACATAGGTAGTTGGTTTGGACTTAGGTAAATTCAAACATGGACCATGGAATTCATAGGACTTGGGCTTTGGATTTGGATCTAGACCTCAACTCAGACCCATTTGAATTGGATTTGAGAGCTTGGGCCTTAGTTGGACTAAGCTTGCACACTGGCCTGGCCCAAAGTGTGAAATGTGCATGGGCTTGCATGTGGCTTGGCCCATTTGAAGCTTTGTGGAGCACAACTTGGCCCATTTGAACTGAGTCTTAGCCCAATGACTTAAAATTCAGGCTTTGGCACTTAGATTGCAGCTTTTAACCTGTAGAATTAAATAATTATTTAGCCACTTTAAATCTAAAAATTATTAATTAATCATACACTCTCATAATTGGATCTAGATTAATTAATTTATATAAAAATACTAGAAAGTGACATAAAATAGTTATAATAAGTATAGGTCTTTTCTTTAAAACTCTAAACTTGCAATCTTCTATTGTTTTAGCTTGATTTTCCTGAACTTTCCATTTTTTACTAAAAAACTGACAAACTTCATTAAATGCATCATTATATACAAAATTGAGGATTAACTGGCCCAATAATCAGGGGTAAAAATGTAATATTTCAATGCTCAACATTGATACTCACGAGCCTTTTCTGAGTCAAACATGTGCGAGCTTTTGTCAACATATTGATCCTGTGACACCACATTTGTATGAGAGCAATGAGAATGAGCAGTTACAGAAAGTCATTGTGTCAAGCAAGGACATTCAGCAACCCAGCAGAAGCAGGGCAAACAATTGAGAGGCAAAAAAATTTTGTTCTGTCTCAGTGGTGGGCGAATACAGTTGGTTCAGTTAAAATTTAGACCATTTGATTTAATCTTTAGAGATCAAATCTGGACCGATTGGAAACTTTTGGGTTGGTTGATGAACACTATAAAATTACATTTTACCCTTTTATATTAGATTAGTTAGTCTTTATTTTGTAAATATTAGATATCTTTAATGGTGTTTTTTGAGTTTTGTAGAAATTTTGAAAATACAAAAAATTGGAATAAAAATTGGAGAAAGTGGGCCACAATGTCAAATTTGGAAAGTTTGTAATTTTACCATCTAATTTTGGAATTCATTGTAAATTATTTTAATTCAAATCTAGTATGAGAATTTGAATTAAAATAATATATTTTCTATTTTTTTTATAAAGGTGGTTAATTTTACAAAATCTCCAATGGGCCCATTGTTCCATCTTGAAGTCCAAAGTATGAAAGTCAATGCCCATTTGCAACTCATGAAAGATTAGCATGGTGGAGATTGAGAAAGCATCACACTGTTTTGAGCATAAAAAAGAAGTTTTTTTTTGCTGACTCAGTCAAATGTGGACCCATCTAAAAAGTTGTGTGCCAAGTATCCCAAACAACATCACTTGTTATTGAGAAGGAGCAGTTTTTCAAACAGCCACCAAGAAAATTACAGCAAAAGCATTTGATTGCCAGCATGAAGAGAGGAAATGACAAAGCAGAGCAGCAACCTCCCAAGAGCAAACTATGGCTGATTGTGGAATCATGGAGAAAAGAAACCTGAAAAGCATGAAACCCAGCAAGAAGAGGAAACATCCAGGTGTTGAATGGAAAGAAAGAACATAGAGCTGCTCTTTCTCAAGATGTGATCGATGAGAGCAATGAAAAAAATAAAGGAAGAGATCTGGCTAATTTTGGATAGCAGTGCACCACAAAATTGCAATTTAATCTTGAAAAAATGAAACCCCAAGAAAGAAGGTGATGTGTTGGCCGAATGAAGATAGACCCTATTGATGTTGCCTACAAACAAGACAAACCATACAGCAGAGAGAAAAAAAAAGGGACATGGCCTGCTGAGTCAGGGATAAGGAAAAGAGTGCTTGCCGATTTTTACTGTCCAAGCCAGTACATTAGAGAGGGTTTTGGCTAAATCTTGTGACTCAGGAAAGCAGGATTTGGATAAAGAGAAAGAATCGTTTCTTGCCCAAGCCAGAGAAATCCGTAGGAAGAAGGATATAGAATGTGAATAAAAAAAAAAAAAGATTTGCTGCTTGAGCCGGCTGTGTGAATGAAAAAAAAAAAGAAGCCAGAGTATAGAGAGGGGATCGGCTGAATGTAAGATGTGTTGGCTGATTTGGAATAGAAGAAGGAAGGTTGCTAGTGAGAAAGTTGTAGAGATGATGGGTTTTAGAAAGCCAGGAAAGAAAGAAAGAAAAAATTGTGCTGGCATATCTTTCTACCCACTGTCCCATGAAAGGAAAAAAATAAAAAGGAGAAGATCTACTTGAATTGTGTAATGGAGAAAAAATACAGGAAGAGTCGGCCAGCAAATATACAGATTCGGCTGACATTTTGTGGGTCCCAATGCTTGCTAAATTAACCTCACCACTCCTCTATAAATTGACCTTCTCTACACAATGGAAAAATTGAATCCGAGCATGTGATAAAAAAGGTGCAGACAGCTAAAGAGACTCAGAGAGAGGGATATTCAATTTTTGTAAGGCTTTTATATTTCTTTATTTTATTTCTTTGAGTAAAAAATACCAAAGCATTATAATTTTTATATCCTAATTTTTTAATAAAATTCATGGTAGTTTATTTAGACATATGGTATTCTTTTTGTGAATATAATGGAATAAATTATTTTAAGGATTTTTCAAAGAAAAGTAGAACTAATGATCAGTGGGACTTGACTTTTCCAGTCTAAGGTACTTTTTAAGAACAGTTTATTTTAGATTTGGAAAACGCAAGTGTAAATCCTGCTTAAGCCTAAGGCTTGAATTGAAAATTTCTAATTTAATGGACGTCGTAATTTTTCTAATTAGAATGTTAATAAATGATAAAGTTTAATTTATATTTAATAATTGTAGAGGATTTCATAGTCTAGACCATGATTTTATTTTTAAATGGGATAACATGCCACCTTAGATACTTGTCTCAATTCCACTGTAAATTATGTAAATAATTTATTGTTTTTATTTTATTCTCTTATCTATTCATAAAAATCCTTGAAATGATGGAATTAGGTTAGAAATATTTTATTTGTTCTTAACTTTCCATTTTAAATTAGATTAAGGTTATTTAAATATACTCCACCATTTTAATTAAATCTATAAATCATTGATTTGTAAGATAAAATTAGATCTCGTATTTTATTAAAATTCCAAAGTTAGATAATTATTTAAATATTGGTTTTCTAAATCTAGAATTTTGCTAAATTAAGATTATAATTCCATGTTTTAGAAAATTTATCATGTTCAACTTAAATCCCAAAATTTTAATTTCTTCGTTCACATTATTTTAATGGTACCATTTTTATTTCCATACATATATTTTGTTTATTTCCCTTTGGTTCGACCTCGCACTTATTCACTAAACTATCAAATGGTTCGTGCGCTTGCGAGTTAAATTTAAAACACAACAAGTTTTTGGCGTCGTTGCCGGGGAAATGTCGAAATAAATTGTGTGCCATTAGATTTATGTGTTTTTGGAAATATTGATATTTTTAGAAGTTTCTAAATTAAGCAACTCTTTAAAATTAAAAATTTCTATTTTTACAAGTTCTAATTTTAGAAAGTTTCCTTAAATTAAAAATTCTTTAAAATATCAATGATTTTGGAATTAATTTAAGTTTGGAAATTTGCTAAATCTAGAAACTGTGTAATTAGGATTTTCTATTTCTTAGAAATTTTCTAATTTATTAGTTTCCCTTTTTAGCAACTTTTGTAATCTTGGAGATATGTCTTAATTTAGAAATATTTTATTTTTAGAAAATGATCTCTTTTTGGAAAGTTCGCTTTTTAGAAAAACCTATTTTAAGAAAATTATCTAATTTTGAAGATGTTTAATTTTAGTTAATTTCCAAACTTAGAAATTTTCTAAATTCAGAACTGTAACACCCTGGAATTTCAAAGTTATCATTTTATATGAAAATATTCATATTTACGGAATTGCCATTGTGATAAAATTGATTTGAATTTAAATGGGTCAATGACTCAATCAAGACCCAAAGGATGGTAGTTTGTTTACAAAACAAATAAATGGATAAGTTGAATTTAAACGGGTCAAGAATCATATTTGGGTCAAATTTTGATAAATGGGTCAAAATGGCTAGATGGGACCCAATGGGTCGTGAATGGCATGATTAACCATGGATTGAGTTCAAGCTTAGTTAATTTAAGTTTATTAATTACTTGAGTTTGGTTTGAGTTGAAATGAATGGTGGGTTAAGTTGAGTTGAATTTATTAGTTAAGTTAAATTAAATGAATGACTTAGGTTGGGTGAGTTGAATAAATGAGTTGGATGAATATGTATTTTTATTGTGAAGTGTGTGAATGAGAGGGGAAGTGTTTTAAATTCCAATTTTGAGCAAGGAAAAATGTTGGTGCATGGGGAGACATTACCATGCATGTAACCCCCATTTAGGTGATGAATAAAATGGGAGTTACATTTTGAATGGGAGTTACTTTTTGAAGTCACAAGGGTTGCTAGGGACGTTGGCTGCATGCATGAGCAATTTCATGCATGTAACGGCTACCATGGAGATATGAGAGTGATGGCTTTGAGAGTTACAAATGCATGAATGAAGGAGGGAATGCAAACAATTCACAAGGATATGCATAGGCCGTTGGGTACCCTTGGAGGTTCATCTCAAAGATGAAACCCCCAAGGAAGGTATTAAAAAATAATGGTTACATAAAGGTTTTATATTTAAAATGGTTACATGCATTGGAACCATGAGGATTAACTACCTTAGATGGAAGGTCAAGGGTTAAAAAAAAACGTTGGAGGGTTTCATCTCAAGTATGAAACCCCCAAAGGAAATAAGAGTTAAAGATAAATGCATTAGGAGTTACAATTTTTGGGTACCAAAGAGATCACATGGGCTGATTGAAAGTTAGCCAAAGATGTTTCAGTTTTTCTCTCCCTATCTCTCTCTCTTGGTCGTTTTTATCTTCCCAAACACTAAGAGCAGCAGCTGGTTAGTGATATGAAATCAGTCCTTGATTGATTTGTTTCACCAAGACAAAAGCATAACTTGAGCAAAAGTGTTGGCCTCAAGGTATTCCATTCAAAGTCAAAAAAATTCTATCTCTTTCTCTCTTTGCCGTTTTCTACCAAGAACAACAGCTGGTTGTTTAAATCAGTCCCTGATCATCAAGGAATCAAGAAGAAGGAGAGGCTAAGAAAGGACAAGGAACAAGCCGGAAGGAAGATCAAGTGGAGGAGTCGCGGAAACGGTTGGTGTTCGATAAACTATTTTTTTAATTAAGAATTATGATCCGGCTATTGGATGGCTGAATCTAACAAGGGTTAAATATTGGTTAGAAGTACATGAAGGAGATCAAAAGAGGGACCATAGGGTTCGGCCCCATTGGATGGCCAAACCCCATGGAAATAATTGGTTTATTTGGATGGTTTTTGGAAATTAAAACCATACAAATTTGGGACTGTTTTTAGTTGATTTTAAGTGTGTGTTTTAAAAAGGTTAAAACATAAATAAGGAAGTTTGTTTTGGACATAGATGAATGATGAAGAAATTCAAAACCAAAGGTTATAGGGTTCGGCCACCATGGAGGGCCGAACCCCATGCAAATAGTGGTTTGTTTTGATGTATTTGGAACAAATAAACCATGAAGTTGGTGGACTGTTTTGGGTTATTATTTTAAGATGTACATACATGTTTTAGAATGGTTTAAAAACATGGATTTGGGTGCTGGTTTCAGACCTAAGATGAAGGACTAAGTGTTCAAAATTAATCTCATGGTGTTCGGCCAATAAGCATGGCCGAACCCTATGAAATTGGGCTAATTTTGGATGGTTGTTTGAAGGTTAAAAACCTGATTTAGATATACAGTTATTACCTGGTTAATTGAGGTTTAAAAACAGTAAACGTAATCATTGGGTTCAGCCATAATAGAGGGCCGAACCCCATGTAAAATGATATTGGTTTTCATGTTGAGAATCCCATGGAAACCATGGAAACCATGAAAACCCATGGACTGTTTTGTGGAATAATTGGGTTAAGTTTATGATGAACATTAGGTATTATAAATATGCTTTGATATAAGAATAATATATGTTGTTTATGGAGTTAGTATGGGTAAGTAATCGGCCAATATGAATCATGGAAATTGAGCATAAAAGCACATTGGTGAGGTTCGGCCATGTGTATGGCCGAACCCCACTAATGGTAATTGTGGGACATAATGGTTGGTTTATATGAAGATATGGAAGGTTTAGAAGGATCAAATTAAGTGGTGAGGTTCAGCCGTGTGTATGGCCGAACCCCACTAAAGATGGTTTTATGTTTGATGATGAAAGTTAGATAATTTAAAGCAAAGGTTGGTCTTAATGGCACAATCGTAATTATGGCTGAAATGATTAAAAATAAAATGATCATATGATTGGATAAATGATTAACTTGCTGCCATGTACATAGGGTATTCGGATTTTTAGAACGGTGAGCGAGCCGTGATCGGAAGACGGTCCAAAGGAAGGGTCGAACAAAGTAAACTATTGTAGGTTTCCTACCTTGTTGTAACCACATAACTTATTTGCTGTTTTATGTTTATTTGAATAAGTTATTTGAATCAAATGTTATATTTACAAATGGCATGTTTGCATAGACATCTCATGCATAGCATGGGATGATGGGGAAGTAACCGGAGGCCACACTCCGTCGGGGCGTCCGAAAGACCATTGTGGGGTACCCTGATGATGAGAATCCCATCAGGAGGAATCCGGAGGCCACACTCCGTCGGGGCGTCCGAAAGACCACTGTGGGTTACCTTGACGATGAGAATCCCGTCAAGTGATGGCTATGTTGAATGGTGATGGGTGGGACTCATTACATGTTCATTTCATACATAGCATATTTTTACAGAATTTTGTCACACATGTATAACTATTATCCTATTTGCATGTTTTTGACTAACCATGTGGTAGCCCTATTCGGAAACACTACTGGGCGCGTTGATCTAACGCCCTATCTATATCTTTAGTGGATGATGCAGGGAAAGGAAAGAACGTGGTTGGAGAAGAGGACCAAGTACGAAAACTTGGGCGATTTGAATGATTGCAATGGACTATGAATGGATTATTTATGGACTTGTTAGTTGATTTATTTGGAACAATGTAATTTGTTAAATTAGATGTTGGCATGTAATAAGTAGTTAAGTAGATGCTATGGTTGGATTTATTTGAATGGTTTGGAATGAATAGTAGACTAAGGTTATATAATAATTTTGGAGAATAAATAAGGTACTTTGCTATCTAAAAATGGAAATTGGATTAATCATAGGTTCTATTATAACCTCAGTTAGATCTAGACTAAGTTGATTCCGCTAGATATATATGTACCATGTGCGGATCAGTTTTATGGACTTAGTTCATACGCACATGGGATTGGCCAGTTAAGGGTCGGATTTAGAGATCTGAACTTAACTCGCGTCGTGACATTCCGCCCCGATCACTTATTGATTATTAGTATTTAAAAAAAAAAAAATAAACTCTGAAAATTTAGAGTGAAAAGGGCGGGGTGTTACAAGAACTTCATCTAAAACTTTGGTAAGTTTCTAAATATGATTTCTAAAATTTTCAACAGAAGATTGTATATTTTGATTGGACTCAAATTCTAAGTCTTGCATTAATTTGGTGGAATTCTTTTGACATTTTTATAGCTTTGATTTAATTTAAATTTTTTAATTAAGTTACAAATATTATTTTTCTTCCACTAGTTATATCTTTAGGAAAAATGCATTTAGACTAGGATCATCCTTTTTTTTTTTGAATTAGAATATTCACCAAGGCTTGTATTGTTCTATTTTACAGAAGTTCTAATTGTGCGCTTAAAAATCGCTGGAAATACTCATAATAGGCTAAGGTAAGTGCCTAATCATTTTCTTTTGATTTTATTTTTCTCATGCATTCATATAGATTTATTTAGGGTGCTCTTTATTTATTTTATTTTAATTTATTGCTTGCATTTAACTTGTCCATGCATCTAGGTTATTAGTATTCATGCATTAGCTTAGATTGTTTTATTATTGTTTGCATAATTTCTTGAATGTTGTGTGGTAATTTAGGATTGTATTTTTCACAATATCTAGAAAAATAAGATAGTAATATTGGTTCATGCATTCCCTTAATAAAATCAATTAAGGAACCATTAGGCTAGGTTTTAGGGTTTCATGGTCATTAGGAACCTTTTCGATCTAAATTAATTTTTGTAACCGATGAATAGTTTATCTTCGAGAATGGTGTCTAAGGCTAGTTATGTCACCAAGACATGAGGTCGAGCATGATCTAAGGATAAGTTGGGAAGAGATGTCGTGTGCTCCCCCACTTACCTGGCCATCTTAAGGTTGAACTCTCATCGGACACTTAGATTATTTGGAGAGAAGATTAGGAGCAAGATCTAGTTTTTAGCATCCCTATAGAACCCATTAAAACTTGACTGGAATAGTGCAATTCAAATTTAGATTTAGTCATTTTCTTGTGTGAATTTGGTTGAGCATGAATGATCGTATCTGTGTATGAATTATTGGTGTCGTGACTCTGACAATTGTTTGGTTCGAATTACATTTTCTATCACTTTACCGATCGTTGCGTCTGGAACTCAATATAGCTCAGTCATAGACAGTCCACCTTCATCACCACCACCATCACCTAATATGGCCGGAGAAAGAATCGAAGAGAAAACCCTCTAAGACTACTTTTCAGCAATCACACCCAATACACCATCAGGCATAATTGTTCCAGCAACTAATGTAGCCTTTGAACTCAAACCAGGCCTATTACATCTTTACCCGCATTCCATAGACTTGATCATGAGAACCCTTACCTACATGTTAAAGAATTCTTAGAAATTTGCGCTGTCATCAAACTTCAACGCATCACTGATAAATCTATTAAACTTCATTTATTTCATTTTTCTGTCAAAGAAAAAGCGAAATCTTGCTAAATTCTCTACCTGCAAATTCCATTACAGCTTGGGATCAGTTGGCCAACAAGTTTTTGAATAAATTTTTCCCTATATCTGAAACTAACACCCTCAAGAAAGAAATTTCAAACTTTAGCCAGAAGGAGGGTAAACAATTCTATAAGTCATGGGAAAGATTTAAAGATACGTTGAGTAAATGTCCCCACCACGACTTTGAAACGGGAAGACTCACGCAATTCTTTTATGATGGTTTAACCACATCGAACGACACAATGGTCGAGTCTATGAAGGGTGGGGATTTTTTAAAGCTAACTGCAAACAATGGATGGAATTTCTTAGAATCATTGGTAGAAAGTTCTCCGCGATGGGATTTCCCCAAAAGAGAGAATTCAGCACAAACCTCAAAGAGAGGAGTTTTATACGAAGTTAATAGCGACTTCGACGTTGAGCTTGCAATTGCGAACTTGACAAAGAAAATCGATGCTTTAGCGATGACTCAGGCGATGAACCCATCAATAAGAATGCATGCTGAGGTTTGCGCGTTGTGTTCTAATCTAAGACACACTACCCAAAATTGTCCTTCTTCAGGATCTAATGTTGAGTGCTCAAACTAGCAAGCCAACACACTCAATAATTTTGGAAGACAACAGGGAACCCCTTTCTCTGCCACATACAATCCTAATTGGTGGGATCATCCAAACTTTTCTTGGCGTCATAATCAACCTCCAGTAAGTCAAGGACCCTCTCAATATCAAGGTCAACCATACCAACCACCTCAGAACCAGTCATTCCACCCATCACAAAATCATCCATCCCAGCCAATTTAGTCTTATCAATCCGGTCCATCTCAACAACGTAAGCCCTCTCTCGAGGATACGTTTCAGCAATTCATACAGTCTACCCAGCAGGCTATGCACAAGCTTGAAACACAGTTTGGGCAATTAGCCACCGCAATAGGAGATACAGAGAAAGGGAGATTTCCTAGTCAGCCTATCCCAAACCCCAATGGCCAGAATGAGGTTTCATCATCTAATCTAAAAGACGCTAACTCCATTATTACCTTGAGATCCGGTAGACAGGTAGACAATAAAGTGGAAATGCCTATACAACCAGAAAATCAAACCACTAGTCAATCCAAGCATCAGGATCACCCACCGAGTCCATCCCCATTCCAAATCGCACTGGACCCATCTGCTAGAAAACCATACGTGCCTAGGGCTCCGTACCCTCAAAGGCTCATCACTAAGCAAGGGGTGACTTATGGTGACATACTAGAGGGATTCAAACATTTCAATATCAACATTCCTCTACTTGATGCAATCAATCAGAGACCCTCATATGTCAAGTTTCTCAAATACCTCTGTACGGCAAAACGGAGAACTAATGTTCCTACAAAGGCATTTTTAGCAGAAAATGCAAGTGTTCTCCTCCAACAGCCATTCCTGTTTAAACATAAGGACCCTAGGTACCCAACCATTGCATGCACCATTGGTACATATGAAATTGACCGGGCTTATTAGATCTGAGAGCTAGTGTCAGCCTACTACCATATTCCGTTTATGAGTAGTTGGGGCTGGGAGAGCTGAAACTCACTCCTATCACACTAAAGTTAGCTGACCGCTCTGTAAAAATTTTGAGAGGTATGATAGAAAACGTTCTGGTGAAAGTAAAAAATTCTACTTTCCAATTGATTTTGTGGTGTTGGATACACAGCTTGTTCAACGAAAGTGGGCACATTCCGGTTATTCTTGGACGACCATTCTTCGCCAGCGCAAAAGTTGTTATCAACTGCCAAAATGGTATGCTTAAGTTATCATTCAGAGATCTTGGACCATCAGACACTTTACCTGTTATCATAGCTTCCGATTTAACTTCTGAGCATGAGTCTAAACTCCTTGTTGTTTAAAGATACCACCACGAAGCTATTTGATGGTCCATTGCCGATCACAAAGGAATTAGTCCCTCCATGGTCATGCACAAAATTCACTTGGAAGAAAACTCCAGGACATCTAGAGAACCACAGAGATGACTAACTCCGGCAATGCAGGATGTGGTAAGAGCCGAGATTTTAAAACTCTTCGACGCAGTTATTATTTACTCGATCTCTGACAGTGCATGGGTGAGTCCGATATAGGTTGTACCTATGAAATAGGGTTTGACGGTAGTCAAGAATCAGGATGATGAGTTCGTGTCAACCCGCGTCTAAACGGGTTGGACAGTTCGTATTGACTACCGTAACCTAAATACTACCACTCGAAATGACCACTTCCTTCTCCCATTCATCGATCAGATGCTTGAGCGTTTAGCCGGTCATGCATATTACTATTTTCTGGATGGTTATTCCGGCTATAACTAGATCTACGTTGCTTTTGAGGATCAGAAAAAGACCACATTCACCTGTCCGCTCTGTACGTTGGCCTTTCGATGTATGCCATTTGGGCTGTGTAATGCACCCGCCGCCACTTTTCAACGGTGCATGATCAACATTTTTTTCCGATAAGGTCGAACGTTTCTTAGAAGTCTTCATGAACGACTTCTCTATGTTTGGGTCTACTTTTGACCAGTGCCTACACCATCTGAGCCTTGTGCTAATCAGGTGCCAAGAAGAGAACCTGGTATTGAATTGGGAGAAATGTCACTTTATGGTGAAACAGGGCATAGTACTGGGGCACATTGTCTCTGAAAAGGATATCGAAGTAGACAAAGCAAAGGTCAATTTGATCTCTAATTTACCAAGACCACAAACCATTAAAGAGATCAGGTCATTCTTAGGCCATGCTGGGTTTTACAAGAGGTTTATCAAAGATTTCAGTAAAATTTCTAAACCTCTCTATAAACTCTTGACCAAAGATGTTCGTTTCGATTTTGTTGATGAATGCGTCCATGCATTTAAAAAATTGAAAACCGCTCTGACCTCCACTCCGATAATACAACCACCTTATTGGTCTGTCCCCTTTGAAATTATGTGCGATGCCTCCGATTATACAGTAGAAGCCTTGTTAGGGCAAAGCCTAAATCGGTTGCCTCACGTTAGCTACTATGCTAGCAAAACTCTCAATCACACTCAGCTCCACTATTCGACCACGAACAAGAGTTGTTGGCAATCGTATTTGCACTAGACAAATTTCGATTCTACTTAGTGGGTTCGAATATTATTGTCTATTCTGATCATATAACACTTAAGTATCTCCTTTCAAAGAAATATGCTAAGTCTCGCCTGATCCGATGGGTCCTGTTACTACAAGAGTTTGACATTGAAATCCGGGACAAGAAAGTTTTCGAGAATGTGGTAGCAGACCACTTGTCTAGATTGATAACTAAGTTCACTGATGAGACCCGTCCTATCACTGAGTCCTTCCCTAATGAGCAACTCATGTAAGTATCCCAAGTACCATGGTTTGCGAATATTGTTAACTATCGTGTTACCAATCAAATGCCCATGCATTGGACTAAGCAAGATAGGTCTAAGTTTCTAGTACAGGTTAAAAGTTTTATATGGGATGACCCATATCTGTTTAAACACTGCATGGAGCAAATCATTCGTCGTTGTATCCCAGAAGAAGAGCAACAACGTGTCATAAGTTTTTACCATGACCAGGCCTGTGGAGGGCACGTCAACACTAGAAAAACAACTTCAAAAATCCTGCAGTGTGGATTTTATTGGCCCTCCATGTTTCGAGACACCCACACCTTTTGTGTCTTGTGTAATAGATGTCAAAGATTGGGTAGTATCACCCGTAGAAATATGATGCCTTTAAACCCCATCCTAACCATTGAGCTTTTTGATGTTTGGGGCATCGATTTCACGGGACCATTCCCTAACTCTTTCGGCAATCTATATATCTTTGTAAGGATTGACTATGTGTCAAAGTGGGTCGAACAAGTGGCATGAAAAACCAACGACCACAAGGTTGTCATCCGTTTCATTAAAGAAAATGTTTTTTCTAGATTTGGAATTCCACGAACCATCATTAGTGATGGGGGTAAACACTTTTGCAAACGCCCATTTGACAACTTGCTCAAATCATATGGGGTGACGCACAAGGTGGCTACTCCCTATCACCCGCAAATAAGTAGCCAAGTGGAAATTTTGAATAGAGAGATTAAACATATTCTCAAGAAGACAGTCAATCCAACCCGAAAAGATTGGTCTTCCAGACTCATTGATGCACTATGGGCGTACCGTACAACTTTCAAGACGCCTATAGGAATGTCACCTTACCGTCTGGTTTATGGGAAGGCATGTCATCTTCCGGTCGAGCTAGTGCACAAAACCTATTGGGTAATCAAAAACTTTAATTTTGCTCTAGAATCTGCGGGACAACATCGGAAACTTCAGCTGGTTGAATTGAAGGAATTACAAAATGAAGCCTATGACACGGCCAAAAGGTACAAAGATCGGATGAAAGTGTTTCATAACTAACACATCTTGAGAAAATCTTTTACAGTTGGTCAAAAGGTCTTGTTGTACGATTCAAGGCTGCATTTTTTTCCTGGGAAGTTAAGACCCAAATGGATAGGTTTATTCGTTGTTTCATCAGTGTTTCCACATGGGGCAGTATAGATCAGGCATCCTACGAGTAGTCGTGCATTCAAGGTTAATGGACAACGATTAAAGCCATTTTTAGAGTTCTCCATTCCTGAAGAAGAAAATGAAGTCCCGATAGTCGATCATGTGTACCAAGACTAATTTGAGGACCCATATACATTCACCCACTTACCCATCGTCATCCTTACCATTACCCAGACCCACCTATCCATCTGCCTATGTCTGAGTCCGTCTGAGTTTTCAGTGTTTAGTTTAGGTTTTCATCGAGTAAGACTCGAACTTTCTTTATTTAGTTTATTTCGCACCTCATGCATTCCAAGGTATGTCTGAACCCCGATTGATTGTTTCTAAAATATTTCTTCTTTTACACTTGGCAAGTGTAGATTAGGGAACATTGAGGACAGTGTTCAACTTAAGTTTGGGGGTACAGAGGTCATTTAACATCCATCTTAAAAAAAATAGCATCCATCATCTATTTTGTCCTTATGACCAGCAAACGTTAAAGAACTGGATAGGAGTTAGGCACGTAGACGGTCGAGTTTTTGTCTTCGCATTGTGTCTATCTAGAGCACAAGTTCCCCTAGACTTGTGTAGGAAAATCATTTCCTTAGCTATGAGGGTGAGGAAGCTGGAAATTGAATAGGAGCAACCCAGAGCTCTTTGTGGTCGAAGCACTCTGGCTACAAAAAGGAAAGCTAAGAGGCTAGGAATCTGTCACAAATGTCAACGTGGGAATTATAATGGAATAATATTTTATCAAGGAGTTCGTTGTGTGACAGCAGCAAAGCATAAACCTATAAGTGGAAATAGACAGATTTATTTGGATTTAGTCAAAGGTAGAGTAAGTCCGGAAAGACTGAGACTCCTTGGTATCTAAAGAACTATTGATTTTCGCTTAGAGGACTATAAATGTCTTAACAATCTAACGTTAAACGAGTCATAGGTTTCTTAGGCAGAGAGAGGCAGACTTAATTTTTTTAAGGGTCGAGTAAGCAAAAGCTGAGACTCCTTAGTACTTAACAAGACTGTCAATTTAGGTTTAAGAAAAGCATGTGTCTTGACAATCTGAAGTAAAAAGAGTCACATTGTTTTTAGCATTAAGACGTAAATAAAAATCGTTATATCATACTTTTTTGGAAAGATTTTATAGCATTTATGCTCGGAAATACCTGTACACAACCATATTAATGTTAGTACGAAAAAGAAAAATATTCATGAGTCGAGTGATCACCAAAGGAATACTAGCGGAGGCTTAAACCCAATGAGCTTTAGAGTCATTCTATCGTCTGAGGGTTATAAGTAAACTCATGTTTCTTTGATAAGCGCATTGAGTCATTGTGTGATATCATTGTCCTTTGATTTGTTCATATTACTGAGAATGCCATCAAATTTGAGTTAAAATGCCTGAATTTTTTCCAAATTTATTTGAAACAATGAAATCATCTTATTAAGGTTAGGATATGATATAGGCCATTTTTGGACCCTTTGAGCCTTCAAGCCCACTTATTTTGGTCATTTCATCTTGATAATTCCCACTTGAACCTAATATAGCCTATTTTATTGACTAGCAAAATCTATGTTTGGGGTATTTGATGAACACTATATAATTACATTTTACCCTTTTATATTAGATTAGTTAGTCTTTATTTTGTAAATATTAGATATGTTTAATGGTGTTTTTGAGTTTTGCAAAATATTCACGAGCCTTTTTTGAGTCAAACATGTGCGAGAGAAAAAAGATTAGACATGGTCGGCTGAATCAAGGATAAGGAAGAGCGTGCTGGCCGATTTTTACTATCCAAGCCAGTGCAGCAGAGAGGGTTTTGGCTAAATCTTGTGACTCAGCAAAATAGGATTTGGATCAAGAGAAATATGTAGGAACAAGGATATAGAAAGGAGAATTAAAAAAAAAAGATTTGCTGCTTGAGACGGCTGTGTGAATGAAAAATAAAAAGGAAAGCCAGAGTATATAGACGAGATCGGCTGAATGTAAGATGTGTTGGCTGATTTGGAATAGAACAAGGAAGGTTGCCTGTGAGAAAGTTGTAGAGATGATGGGTTTTAGTAAGCGAGGAAAGAAAGAAAGAAAAGGTTGTGCTGGCCGATCCTTCTACCCACTGTCTCACGAAAAGAAAACAATAAAAAAGGAGAAGATTTGCTTGAACCGTGTAATGGAGAGAAAATGCAGGAAGTGTCAGCCAGCAAATATATAGATTCGGCTGACATTTTCTGGGTCCCAATGCTTGCTAAATGAACCTCACCACTCCTCTATAAATTGAGCCTTCTTTGCACAATGGAAAAATTGAATCCGAACAAGTGATCAGAAAGGAGCAGATGGCTAAAGAGACTCAGAGAGAGGGATATTCAATTCTTGTAAGGCTTTTACATTTCTTTATTTATTTCTTTGAGTCAAAAATACCAAAGCATGGTAATTTTTATATTCTAATTTTTTAATAAAATTCATTGTAGTTTATTTAGACATATGGTCTTCCAATTATTTAAATATTCTATGATGATGTTTTTAATTTTATTTTCAATTCTTTTTGTGAATATTATAGAACAAATTATTTGAAGGATTTTTCAAAGAAAAGTAGAACCAATGTTAAGATCAGTGGGACTTGACTTTTCCAGTCTAAGGTTCTTTTTAACAACAATTTATTTTAGATTTGAAAAACGTAAGTGTAATCATGCTCAAGCCTAAGGCTTGAATTGAAAAATTCTAATTTAATGGACGTTGTAATTTTTCTGGTTAGAATGTTAATAAATGATAAATATAAATTTATATTTAATAATTCTAGAGGATTTCATAGTCTAGGCCATGATTTTATTTTTAAATGGGATAACATGCCACCTTAGATACTTGTCCCAATTCCATTGTAAATTATGTAAATAATTTATTATTTTTATTTTATTCTCTTATTTATTCATAAAAATCCTTGAAATGATAGAACTAGGTTAGAAATATTTTATTTGTTCTTAACTTTGCATTTTAAATTAGATTGAGGTTATTTAAATACACTCCACCATTTTAATTAAACATATAAATCATTGATTTGTACGATAAAATTAGATCTCGTAGTTTATTAAAATTACAAAGTTAGATAATTATTTAAATATTGGTTTTCTAATCTAGAATTTTGCTAAATTAAGATTATAACTCCATGTTTTAGAAAATTTATCATGTTCAACTTAAATCCCAAAATTTTAATTTCTTAGATCACATTATTTTAATGGTACCATTTTTATTTCCATACATATATTTTGTTGATTTCCCATGGGTTCAACCTTGCACTCATTCACTACACTATTAAATGGTTCATGCGCTTGCGAGTTAAATTTAAAACACAACATTGGTTTATGCCTTATTGAACCAATTTTTGAATTGAAAAATGATCAATTGTTCTTAATACCAAATCTGAATTCTAATATGTTCGGTTGCATTTAACCAAGCCATCAGACCATGTGGATAATATTCAGCCTGTAATTCAGTGTATCATATGTGTTGACCTTTTGGTTCGGCTAAAGACATCTTAACTGAACTGATTGCCTTCGGTTCCTTTTGATCAAACTAGATAGCAAATGCAACAAAGAAACTTTGTTTTTCAGTCCACAAACTGCAGTAAAACAATATATTTTATAAACCATCACCAAGAACAAGTATCAAGCAACAATAGAGGACCGGCAGAGTTTTCGCAACAACACTCACGTTGTTTGAAAGCAGTTGCAAAACTGAAAGAGAACCAGGTTGAGGCAGCAACATGTGGCAGTGAATGGGAACCAGCAACAGGTTTTGTTTCGTTGAAGATACTAAAAAATTGAGGCAGCTGTAACGCCCCGCCCTTTTTCACTCGCAGAAAATCAGAGTCTATTTTTTTTTTAAATAAATAAAGAGTGAGAGAGAAAGGGACGCAACGAC
Organism: Chimonanthus praecox; assembly: GCA_022113865.1. NCBI lineage: Eukaryota > Viridiplantae > Streptophyta > Magnoliopsida > Laurales > Calycanthaceae > Chimonanthus > Chimonanthus praecox. The sequence goes on along the minus strand of CM039089.1, from coordinate 44,405,893 downwards.
GCGAGCTAAGTCCGAGCTTCCAAAGCCCGACCCTTAACTGGCCAATGATACGTGTGCGTGGACCGAGTCTACAAAAACAGTTCACACGCATTAAAGTTATACTTGCGGAATAAACCCATTGCGGAAATATCATATGATTAGAATTACTACCCTAACCATTTCTAAGCAAGGAACTCCATCACATAAATTAACTTAAGTTCAAATATCCAAATGTAACCAAACCATAGCAAGATAATTCTAAGTTATTATAATCCCAAAATACAATTATCTCAAAATACATTGTCCAAAATAGAACTTAAATAAATTAAGCAATAAGCTGCCTAAGCTCCTAAGCTTGGCTCCTTTCGCGTCCATCGCTCGTTCCGTTTCCTGTACCATCATCTAAGGTAGAAATATGGCGTTAGTCAACGCGCCCAGTAGGAGTTCCAAGTAGGGTTATACATGGGACTAGTATAAATCAATATAAAAAAACATATCATACTTATAAAACCTTTTGTAGTATTAAAACAGTGCATGATACTCATATCAAATCATACCAATGCAATGCAATGTCATGGATCATATGCCAATGATCTCCCACCCACTTCCTTTTTAAACATCATGCATTTCTCACCACGTGTGTTAATTGGTCCCACCGAATGGAGCGTGGACTCCTTTTACATTTCAAACATCATACATCTCTCCCCACGTATGTTAATCGGTCCCACCGAATGGAGCGTGGACTCCTCTTTCATTTCAAACATCATATATCATTTCCCGTATGTCAATTGGAATCAGTACGAATCCCTCCTCACGTGTGTTTATCGGATACCCCGAATGGAGCGTGGACTCCTCTCATATGTTCCCTCCCATGCCATGAATGAGATGTTGCGTACAAAGATGCCATTTCTTTCAAATTACAATATGCCATTGGAAACAGTTCATATACATATATATTTCATACTAGAAAGTAATCATCATGTTGAAACTTATAAAACCATATAAAATCCACATGTATTTCAATAAGGTAGGAATCCTACCAATGTTCAAGTATTGTATCCTTGATGTTTTAGTGAAGATGTCGATCACCGATCACGTCAAATCCCATCGTACACCCGTTTGTGATATCTCGTTACCTTAATGAATTCATCACACACATATGTTAATTTAATTACCCAATCAATTTCCATCATCCTTTACTCATCTTATACAATCTGGAAAAATTATATTAAAATTTCACTTTTAAAAATCAGTTGATTACCAGTCTGCTGCCCCATCCTGCGGATGACAGAAACCACTCAGTGGACGGTAGAAACCTGTCCCGAGGACAGCAGAAACTCATCCTACAGACTGTAACCCATCCGCAAACAGCACTATACTCAAGTCTGTTACCCGTCTGCGGACTGTCGAAACCCGTCCTGCGGACGATAGAAACCCGTCTGCGGACGGTGATACCCGTCCGCAGAGAGAGCACAGTCGTGGTCCGTTACCCACTGTCCGCTACCCGTGGACATTGCACACCCGTTACCTGTCCTGCGGATGGTCCACACCCATTACCCGTCCTACGGACGGTCCACACCCGTCCTCGGACAATAAAAACCCGGCCAGCAGACGGTAGACACCCGTCCTACAGAGAGTGTAACCCGTCCTCAAACAACATACCATTACTATCTGTTACCCGTCCGCAGACAGTGTAACCCTTGGTTGTTTGCTATCACCCTTATCCATTTTAAACATGCATTAAGTCCTTAATTGTTTGATGTTTTGACTCGGTCCTTCGTCATAACTTTCATCCGTTAATCATGTATAAACATAGTCATCATCATCATACCTCATTTTTACAACTTATCTTACCCACCGAACAAGGTTAAGGTCTGTTCTTTTCATTACAAACGTTTAACCATCCTTGAGTGGATTTCAAATCCATGGTCTTATAACTAGTTGGCCACCCAAATATCTCAATCAAATGTGGACCCCATGGTTTCGGCCATTCCATAGCCGAAACCATGGTTCCCTTAGTTTTCTTAAATTTAATACTATGAGCATAAACCTTACCTTATTTCTGCATCTCCTTCATTTCTTGAGCTTCTGAAATCCTTAGTGTTTTCTTCTTCCTCCTTTGTTCTTCGATTTCTCTAAGTCTAGAGCCGAAATGAGAGAGAGAGAGAGAGAGATGAGGACCTCCTTGCTCTTCAATGGAGCATTCGGCCAAGGTAGTTGAGAGAGGGAAAGAGAGATGAGAGAAACTCTTTGTTTATTAGGGATGTAATCGGAGAAAGAGTGTACGTTGAGAGAGGGAGAGAGAGAGATGAGAGGGAGATGAAAATCTCTAAGTTCCAAGAGAGGGGATCAGCAAAAGGAGTGGAGTATACCCCTTAGTAATCAGCCCTTCATCCTCCCAACCACCCTCATTAGTCCTTGGTCTTTCCCATGTGTCCCTGAGACACATGGCTTAAGCTATGGTCTTCCCAACGTTGGTGTCTAGGGTTTCCATGAGATGGAAACCCTCCAACTCCCCCTTTGACTCACTATGGGTCTCTTCCAATTCCATGTAACTTGGCTTAGTCCATACAATCTTTTTGAACTCATTTCTCCAACTCAAGTACTTGAACTCATCATTAATAAATTCCCAACTCATGTGAATTTAATTTCCAACTCAACTCACTTTAAATGAAGCTCATTCCCCAAGTCAAGCACTTGAATTTATTTCTTAATTAAATAATTCCTTAATTCAACTCACTTCAGTTAACCCTTTTGAACTCACCCATGGTTGACCAAGTCAACTATGGCTTAGCCGACCAGGTAGGTTACCTTAACCATTTGCCACCTCACTTGATGAGGTGGATTTGGATCTTAATTGAGTAGTTGACCCAATTAATTTAATCGTACCCATTTACCTTCAAAATCAATTCATCTTGACCCATTGGGTCCCACTTAGGTAATTGACCCATTTAATCACACATACCCACTTATTTCCATTCAAACTCTATCCATGACCCGTTGGGTAATAATTGGGCCATTGACCCAATTCTTACCCATCTAAAGTCCATCACATCCATAAATCTTAAATTCAACCAATTTAATAATTTAAATAAACAAATCCAATATAATAATGCATTAAAAAATCCGGGATGTCACAATATTACCCTATTTTGAAATTTTCATCCTGAAAATCGAGCGAAGTAGAGTTTCAAACAACTCATACAAACATTTCGGGATGAGCTGCTCTCATTTCTTATTCGAGTTCCCAGGTGGCTTTCTCATTACCATGTCGATCCCATACCACCTTCACGAACTAAATGGCTCGGTTCCGTTACACCCTTTGTTCTTTCCCGGTCACTCTGACCGGCCTTTCAACATAAGTCACGTCGCTTTGTACATCAACCTCTTGCACATTCAGCACGTGCGAAGGATCAGGATTGTATTTCCTCAACATAAAAACATGGAACACGTCGTGAAAAGATGACAACTGTGGAGGAAGTATCAATTGATAAGCCACTTCCTCCACCCTCTTTTGGATTGGAAACGGTCCCACAAATCTAGGCGACAGTTTCCCTTTCTTCCCAAATCCATGAGTCCCTTTCGTGGTGAGACTTTTAAGAATACTAAGTCTCCCACTCCAAACTCAAGGAACCTCCTTCTCTTATCAGCGTAGCTCTTCTGACGACTCTATGCAGTGAGTAAATGTTGTCGTATCAACTTAATCTGTTCTGTGGTCTCTGCAACTAGCTCGAGTCCAATAAGTGCAGGCTCACCGGCCTCTATCCAACACACTGGTGATCTACAGGGTCTACCATACAACACCTCGAATGGAGCCATCTAGAGGCTTGCCTGGTAATTGTTGTTGTAAGAGAACTCAACCAGTGGTAAATGATCTTCCCAACCACCTTTGAAGTCTAACATACATGCTCTCAGCATGTCCTCCAATGTCTGTATTGTTCTCTCTGACTGTCCATCAGTCTGTGGATGGAAAGTTGTGCTAATCAATAAATTCATCCCCATAGCCGTCTGCATGCTCTGCCACACCCTGCCAGTGAATCGGCCATCTCTGTTGGACACAATAGTCCTGGGGATACCATGTAGCCTGATGATATCCTTGATATATCGTCGTCCCAAAGTCTCAGATGAATCTGTCATCTTGATTGGAAGAAAGTGTACAGACTTGTTCAATCGATCTACCATGACCCATATTGCATCGTTGCCCTTTGACAACCTTGGCAACCTGTCACAAAATCCATGGAAATATGTTCCCATTCCCACTCTGGCACTGGTAAGGGTTTGAGTAATCCTGCTGGCTTCTGATGTTCAGTCTTGACCTGCTGACAAGTCAGGCAGTGAGCAACAAATTCTGCCACATCTCTTTTGAGTCCATGCCACCAATAGTGCATTTTCAAGTCATGATACATCTTGGTGCTACCAGGATGAATAGAGAGTTTTGTTTGGTGTGCTTCGATCAACAACTCTCTCCTGCAACTTTGAGGCACATACGTCCTGCCTCGGAATAAAAGACATTGTCCCTGTCACAATTCTCATTCCGGTACAACCTCACCAGTAGACATTTTAGCCTATATCTCTTCCACTTCTGGATTTGTCCGTTGTTCCTGCTCAATCTTGGAAACCATGTTGGACCGTACGATCAGATTATGCATACTCCCATGATTCTTGATGTACAAATTGAACTCTTGAATGTATTCAGCATTTCCCATTCTTTCATAATCAAACTGGCCACTGTTACATGTGAGATACAACTGAGGGCATCCACCACTTTGTTTGCCTCGCTAGGATGATATCGAAGAGCAAACTCATAATCTTGCAGATATTCCATCCATCTGCGCTGCCTCATGTTGAGTTCCTTCTGATCAAACAAGTACTTCTAACTTTTGTGATCTGAAAATACCTCAAACTTCTTGCCATAAAGATAGTGTCTCTAGCTTTTGAGAGCGAAGACCACTACGGCTAATTCCAGATCATGTGTGGGATAGTGGCGTTCATAAATTTTCAACTGTCTTCAAGCATAAGCCACTATGTGTTAACTTTGAGTAAAAGAACACCCAAGTCCTTCTCCTGAAGCATCGCAATTTACTTCATAGCCCTTGCCTCTTTTCGGCAAAATCAAAATAGGAGCAGTTGTAAGCCTCTCCTTCAGGTCTTCGAACCTTCGGTTGCACACCTCGGACCATTCAAATTTGACCCCTTTCTGAGTGAGTCGGATGAATGGAGCTGCAATCTTGGAGAAGTCCATAATAAACTTCCGATAGTAGCCAGCTAGTCCTAGAAAGCTACGGATTTCAGTGACATTCCTTGGAGCTTTCCAGTCTCTAACTGCTGCCACTTTAGTCGGGTCCACAGCTATTCCTTCCGCTGATATCACATGTCCTAGAAAATTGACCTCAGAGAGCCAAAACTCACACTTGCTTGCTTTGGCATACAATTGGTTCTTCTTTAAAGTGTCCAAGACTATCCTCAGATGTTCAGCATACTCCTCATGACCTCTAGAATAAATCAGGATGTCGTCAATGAAAACAGTTACAAACTTGTCCAAGTAAGGACGAAAGATCCTGTTCATCAGATCCATGAATACAGCTGGTGCATTGGTGAGTCCAAACGGCATGACTACAAATTCATATAGTCCATACCAAGTTTTGAAAGCTGTCTTCTCTATGCCTTCATCCCTAACACGGATTTGATGGTAACTTGACATCAGATCAATCTTGGAGAAATGACTGGAACCTCTGAGTTGATTGAATAGATCATCAATTCTGGGTAGAGGGTACTTGTTTCTGACTGTCAGCTGATTCAATTTCCTATAATCTACGCACATCTGAAGCCTACCATCCTTCTTCTTCACAAATAATACGGGTGCTCCCCAAGATGATGTGATGTTCCGGATACATCCCAGTATGAGTAACTAATCAATTTGCTTTTTCAACTCAGACATCTCTGCTGGAGCCATTCGGTAATGCGGCAATGACACTAGAGCAGTGCCAGGATACAGCTTGATCTCGAAATCAATCTCCCTCTTTGTTGGCAACTCAGGGAGTTCTGTTGGAAATACCTCTGCATATTCTTTCACCACCATAGGCAGTTCAGCCATTAGTGCCTTGTCTAGTCTGATGTTGTTCAGTACTAAACGGTTCATTTCCTCGTGCAGTCTTCTGGTTGTTGGTATTCTCTGTCTGTCGACATGTACCACATATTGTTTCCGCTCGGGTGACCAAAATATTACCCTGCGGAGATGGCAGTCAATGCTGGCCTGGAAGCTAGTCAACCAATCCATGCCAAAAATGATATCTTACTCTGTCATCTCGAGTACCAGAAAATTGAACTCAAATCTGAATCCAGCAAATTCAGTGTTTACCGATGTGCAAATCAGTCCCAGTGATGTGTCTCCAATAAGGGATACAATTGTGAGTGCAGTGGACAATTGTTGTACTAGGGTACCAGTAGCAGATATGAAAGCAGCAGATACAAAGGAGTGGGATGCTCCTGAATCAAATAATGCACAAGCATAGGAACTACCAACTATTGTCATACCTTGAATCACTGAGTGATCCACCGTCTCCGAAGCAGGGGCCAAAGTATACAGTCGTCCAAATCCTGTCGGAATAGGTGCCCGTCCTGCCTGGTTATATGCTCTGGATGCTTGTGAAAGAGCTGGTCGAGCAGGAGGATAGAATGAACCCCTGGAGTGAGAAGGTCTACTGTTCTGTAGACACTCCCTCTTGAAATGGCCCTGTTGGCCACACTGGAAATATGTGTTAACACTGCCCGGAACCTGAGAGACAGATACTGATGTGGAGAGCTGATTGGGACGAAAACCTCCAGTTGACCCAATAGAAGGTGAGGGTCTCCCAAAGTTGGGTCTGAATCTCTTATTCGAGCGGATAACACTTCCCCCGCTTTGACCTCGGTGGTTATCCACAAATCGAAATGTCTTTGTAAGCTCTTGCTCATCTATGGTAGCTCGACTGACCACTTCCGCCAATGTAGGTGACTTGAAAATAGTCATTTTGACCCTGATGCTTGGTCGAAGGCCTCACTCAAACTTACGAGCCTTCCTGTATTCGGTGTCCACCATATATAAAGCATAATACGATAGACGGAGAAACTCCTAATGATACTCCGCCATAGTCATGGTGCCCTGAACCAGGGATATGAACGCTTGTGTCTGGCGCTCCTTCTCCTCTTCTGGAAAATAGTGATCCAGGAACAATCCAGAAAATTGATCCCATGTCATTTCAGTCCTTTCCCCTGCTGGAATATGTGCCCGTTGTCGTTCAATCACTTCCCTCCACTTGCTGGCATCATCGATCAATTGTGAAGTAGCCAGCAATATTCTATCTTCATTACTGGTGATCTTCAGTAACGTCAAGATCTTGGTGATATTTCTCAGCCAATTCTCCGTTCCTGCAGGTCTTTCTTTCCCTTTGAAATGAGGGGGATGCTGCTATTGAAAGTCTCTAACCATGCTTCGATCCTGTGCCTCATTGGTGGTCGCACTTCCATTGTCGTTCATATGTTGCTGTAGAACGGAAGTGACCACAGCCTGTACTAAGTTCTGCAGCTATGGGGGGTACCACATGAATATTTACGCTGTTGTTGCACCTCTTCCTCCACATGTGGGTGTTGTCGAGTTCTTCTTCTTCTCAGAGGCATTTTCCTAAGTCATTGAAACATCGTTTGACTTAGTTTTCTCATAAAATTTTGTGTTTACATAGTTTGGGGAATTGCCAAATCAGCATCTTGTATTTCTTTTTTTTTTTGGGAACTTTCCTATATCAAGTATTGTTTCTCAATTTAGGGAAATCCTGATGTTTCTAGTTTCGGGGAAATATGTCCTACTTTGCTATGTTTGATAAATCAATTTTTATAGTGATTGTCCTTCCCTAGTTGTTATAGTGTTGTTCTCAATTTGAATGCTTCAGTCTGATTCTTACCAAAATAAATTAATCCAGTCCTCGTGCAGCAGACTCCGAATAGTCGGTCAGTTGGGATTCTGATCTTGTCAGTGAGACATGATACCGTATTAATCTTACTTTAAAAGATTCACACTTCCGGTTTCGCTCTGATACCAACTGTAACGCCCCGCCCTTTTTCACTAGCCAAAAATCAGAGTCTATTTTTTTTAAAAAATAAATAAAGAGTGAGAGAGTGCGGGATGCCACGACGCGAGCTAAGTCCGAGCTTCCAAAGCCCGACCCTTAACTGGACAACGATACGTGTGTGTGGACCAAGTCCACTAAAACAGTTCACACGCATTAAAGTTATACTTGCGGAATAAACCCATTGAGGAAATATCATATGATTAGAGTTACTATCCCTAACCATTTCTAAGCAAGGAAGTCCATCATATAAATTAACTTAAGTTCAAATGTCCAAATGTAACCAAACCATAGCAAGATAATTCTAATTATTACAGTCCCAAAATGCGATTATCTCAAAATACATTGTCCAAAATAGAACTTAAATAAAGTAAGCAATAAGCTGCCTAAGCTCCTAAGCTTGGCTCCTTTAGCGTCCATCGCCCGTTCCGTTTCCTGTACCATCATCTAAGGTAGAAGTAGGGCGTTAGTCACCGTGCCTAGTAGGAGTTCCAAGTAGGGTTATACATGGGACTAGTATAAATCAATATAAAAAAATATATCATACTTATAAAACATTTTGTAGTATTAAAACAGTGTATGATACTCATATCAAATCATGCCAATGCAATGCCATGTCATGGATAATTTGCCAATGATCTCCCACCCACTTCCTTTTTAAACATCATGCATTTCTCCCCACGTGTGTTAATCGGTCCCACCGAATGGAGCGTAGACTCCTTTTACATTTCAAACATCATACATCTCTCCCCACGTATGTTAATCGGTCCCACCAAATGGAGCGTGGACTCCTCTTTCATTTCAAACATCATGTATCATTTCCCGTATGTCAATTGGAATCAGTGCGGATCCCTCCCCACGTGTGTTTATTAGATACCCCGAATGGAGCGTGGACTCCTCTCAAAGATGCCATTTCTTTCAAATTACAATATGCCATTGGAAACAGTTCATATACATATTATATTTCATAATTCAAAGTAATCATCATGTTGAAACGTATAAAACCATATAAAATCCACATGTATTTCAATAAGGTAGGAATCCAACCAACGTCCAAGTATTGTATCCTTGATGTTTTCGTGAAGATGTCACATCAAAGTCGATCGTACACTTGTTTGTGAAATCCCATTACCTTAACGAATTCACCACACACACATGTTAATTTAATTACCCAATCAATTTCCATCACTCATCTTAAACAATCTGGTAAAATTATATTAAAATTTCACTTTTAAAAATCAGTCAATTACCCGTCCGCTGCCCCATCCTGCGCACGACCGAAACCCGTCCGCGGACGGTAGAAACCAGTCTCGCGGAAGGCAGAAACCCGTCCTACAGACTGTAACCCGTCCGCAGACAACACTATACTCAAGTCTATTACCCGTCCCACGAACGATAGAAACCCATCTGCGGACGGTGATACCCGTCCGCAAACAGCGCACAGTTGTGGTCCGTTACTCGCTATCCGCTACTAGCTCTCCGCTACCCCGCAGACAGTCCACACCTGTCCGCGGACGATAAAAACCCGTCCTGCGGACGGTAGACACCCGTCCCACAGAGAGTGTAACCCATCCGCAGACAACATTCCATTACTGTCTGTTACACGTCCGCGGACGACAGAAACCGGTTCGCGGATGGTGATACCCATCCGCAGACAGTGTAACCCTTGGTTGTTTGCTATCACCCTTATCCATTTTAAACATGCATTAAGTCCTTAATTGTTTGATGTTTTGGCTTGGCCCTTCTTCATAACATTCATCCATTAATCATGTATAAACATAGTCATCATCATCATACCTCATTTTTACAACTTATCTTACCCACAAAACAAGGTTAGGGTCTTTTCTTTTCATTACAAACGTTTAACCATCCTTGAAAGGATTTCAAATCCATGGTCTTATAACCAGTTGGCTGCCCAAATATCTCAATCAAATGTGGACCCATGGTTTCGGCCATTCCATAGCCGAAACCATGGTTCCCTTAGCTTTCTTAAATTTAATACTATGAACATAAACCTTACCTTCTTTCCGCGTCTCCTTCGTTTCTTCAGCATCTGAATTCCTTCCTTGGTCCTTCTCCTTCCTTAGTGTTTTCTTCTTCCTCCTTTGTTCTCGGTTTCTCTAAGTCTAGAGCCGAAATGAGAGAGAGAAAGAGAGATGAAGACCTCCTTGTTCTTCAATGGAGCATTCGACCAAGGTAGTTGAGAGAGGGAGAGAGAGATGAGAGAAACTCTTTGTTTCTTAGGGATGTAATTGGCGAAAGAGTGTAGGTTGAGAGAGGGAGATGAAAATCTCTAAGTTCCAAGAGAGGGGATCGGCCAAAGAAGTGGGTATACCCCTTAGTAATCAGCCCTTCATCCTCCCAACCACCCACATTCGTCCTTGGTCTTTCCCATGTGTCCCTAAGACACATGGCTTAAGTTATGGTCTTCCCAACGTTGGTGTCTAGGGTTTCCATGAGATGGAAACCCTCCAACTCCCCCTTTGACTCACTATGGGTCTCTTCCAATTCCATGTAACTCGGCTCACTCCGTGCAATCTTTTTGAACTCATTTCTCCAACTCAAGTACTTGAACTCATCATTAATAAATTCCCAACTCATGTGAATTTAATTTCCAACTCAACTCACTTTAAATGAAACTCATTCCCCAACTCAAGCACTTGAATTTATTTCTTAATTAAATAATTCCTTAACTCAACTCACTTCACTTAACCCTTTTGAACTCACCAGTCAACCATGGCTTTGCCGACCATGTAGGTACCTTAACCATTTGCCACCTCACTTGATGAGGTGGATTTGGATCTTAATTGGGTAGTTGACTCAATTAATTTAATCCTACCCATTTACCTTCAAAATCAATTCATCTTGACCCATTGGGTCCCACTTGGGTAATTGACCCATTTAATCACACATACCCACTTATTTCCATTCAAACTCTATCCATGACCCGTTGGGTCATAATTGGGCCATTGACCTAATTCTTACCCATCTAAAGTTCATCACATCCATAAATCTTAAATTCAACCAATTTAATAATTTAAATAGACAAAATCCAATATAATAATGCATTAAAAAATCTGGGATGTTACAGCAGCAACAAGAAAATATAGCAGTGTTAGCTGAAGCAAAATACAACAGGATAGAGAAACAGATTTGCAACGATTGCAAGCAAGAAAAAGACCTATAGCAGCAACGTTTTTCAAAGAAGCAGCCATAGTGGTCGAGCAGCCAAAGAAGTACTGAAATACAGAGCCAACCGTTTTTACAAACAGAAACATCTTGCTGGCAATGAAAAGATTAACAAAGCCAAAGGAAAAAATGATGGAGATAAGATAGAAGGGAAAAAAATATAAAATAGAAAAGAGATTTTTGTTTTGGCTGACTATCAACTCAAAACCATGTATTATCCAATGAACACAAAGAAGATAGAGAATAAATAAGCTGTGTACAGAGAGTGAAATAATAAGGAAGTGCCTAAACAGGGAGGTGCGGCTGACTGAAGAGAGAAAAAGAGGAAAAAAAAAAATAGAAGTTGCAGTGGAGAGAGTGAGTTGGCCAACACAATTGGCTGTGTTTGGATTGGGGGTAAAGGGGGTAACCCCATTACCCTTGTTTGGTAACTTGGGGGGGGGGGGGGGGGGGGGTCATGAGATAACACTCCTCTTTACCCCTTTTCTCATTTTTTAAATATCCTTTCCATGCAAAGGGTATTCATTTTGAATACATTTACCCCTAAATGCACCCCCTGAAAAATTACCCTCCATCCAAACACAATGGGTCCCATGTCTTGCTCTCCATTATAGAAAATCAAACTTGGCTAAGGAATTAAAGAGTTGGCTTAGGAGAGGAAGAAAATAAGAGAAGAAAATCAAGAAGAATAAAGGAAATTTGAGTTTTATACAGGATTTCAGTTTATTGCATTCATGGCTTTTATATCTATAATTTTAATGAATGAAAATTTTGATTGCATGGTTGGTAATTTACGTTTACTCTGTAGTCTAGGCATTTATTTTATTTTCAAAATATGGAAAGTTATGTCTCCTTGATTTTTTGATCTAGTTCCATTGTAAATATTTACATATGCTATTTTTAATTTTTTTTTTGTTTATAAAATTGAAATTCTTGAAAATTTGGGAACTCGGTTGGTAATTAATTAATTGCATTTTAGTTTTATTTTCTAAGTTAGATTAAGATTATTTTTATTTTTTAAATTAAATCCACCACTTTAATTGATGTTTAGATTAATTTTGAATCTAAGGTAATTCCACAGTTTTTATGATATTTTGATTTTCCATGAAAATTTAGATCTCTTTAATGGATAGTTTCTATTTTTAGATGATGTTCCTAATTTTAGACATTATTTTCTATTTTCAAAAAAAATTCTAAATTAAGATTATAATTCTTAGATTAGAGAATAAATTTCATATTTAAGATTTATTTTCATGATTTTCTAAATTTCTTAAGCTACATAATTCAATGGTATGTTTTTCATGGATATATTTTTGTAAGTTCTGATGAGTTCGACCTTGCACCACTAAACTTTATTATAAATAGTTTATGCGCTTGCAAGTATAAATTTAAAACACAACACTATATTAAGAATGCAAAAAAAAAAAAGACAACTCTAATCTTAAAACACACCAACGTTCCACATGGATTGTTAAAAAAACAAAAACAAAATGTCGCGTCAAATAAGCTCCATCGAATGGTATCATTTCCAATTCTATTATATTTTCTTTCAAATCAATTTCTAACTTACAAACATAGGAATCAAATGGAATTTATGAATTAGAAAGTGCTTTTACTTTGGTGAGGATGGATTGGAAATTGAGTTAGGGTCGGCTATTGTAAATTTCCACCTCCTTTCTCTCCCACACGCCACTTGTACTCTAGAGAATGGTTCATAGTGTTGACATTTGGCATTGCATAAGAAGTTGGGTACCAATTCACTGTCAAGCTTCCTCTTTAGGTTTTTTATGATTTAACATTTTTTTTCACTAAGCCAAGGGATAGTCAACTCTAAGGTGTAGGTAACACCTAAAGTCATTTATGGCCATAATACCTATTTTGTGATTGCCAATACGATGAGCTTCAATTCGGTAGAGCATGATCTTTACTATTGATCACATTGGGTCTTCAAGCTTTTGGCAAGTCCTTATGTCCGAGTTGTTAGTGCCTCGGCTTGGCCAAGCCCCTATTTTGTCAATTCCATGACTCGGAAAGAACCACTTGCTGGAAGCTTGAAGACCCAAGATGATCAAATATCATGTTCCACCGGATTGAAGCTCATCGACATGACAATCACAAAACAGGTAAAATGGCCATAGACGACTTTAGGTGGTACCCACACTTTAGAGAGGACTATCTGTAGGCTAGAAGAACAAATGCTTAAAATCATATGAAGCCTAGTAAGGTTGCTTGACAGTGAATTGGAAGCAAACTTGGAAAGATGAATTATATTCACTGTCAGCACTACCAGTCGTACCTCACCGACCCCTTGGTGCAGTCAGGATCGACCCATCATGGTCAAAGACTGGTCGGCCCTAATGACATAGGTTCTGGAACGTTGAACTGTCATTCTGGGTATGCCTCTGATCGAGAGTCTCGCTTGCACCGACCCCTCTGTGAAAGACTGAAAAGACCCCTCATGGTCAACGACTCCTCGATCAAGATATTAAGTTCTTTAAAACCTTTGTTCCGAAAGTGGATTAAGGGGAGGTACTCCGGAACACTATAAAAAATTCTGGAGCGTTGTCTCTGACACAGAGGTGGGTAGAACTCCCGGCCAAATGGATAGGTGGAATTCCTATTCGAAAGTGGTGGGTGAAATTCCCAGCCAATTGAGTGAGATGGAATTCCTACTCTAATTGTGTGGCTGTAAGTCCCCACTTAGTGGATTTTGGAGATAGCTCAAGATTGAGCGAGTCCTAACAGTGGCTGTAAGTTGGCTAATCAAACCACTTTAAATTGGTGTTATGGTGCTTGATCTATGTGTGTTTGTATTAGTATTTAAGCACTCTTCTTAACACACATCATTTTTCATATTGATTATCTCATTATACACATTGCGCACAAGCGTCGATAATCAAACTATATTTAAATGGACATAATCTTAGTGTGATTGTTTAATGAAATTATCACACTAACCAAATCTCTTGATAAACATTCCGCTACACCTTAAATAATCAAGAAATTTGTAAACATTATTAAAATTGGAAACTTTCAATTGATATCAGAGCAAATTACTCTTGAGAAAGGATCTAACCGTCCTAGTTGATTCGTGCTGGAACAATGGCTAGAAAAGAAAGTCATGACATTTCCAAAACTCTGTTTTTGATGAAAAATGGAATGAAGAACTATAAAATGTTTTCATCATAAAAACATAATTGGAAATATGTGAATAGAAAGTGGTATGTGCCTATGTAAGAAGTATTGGATAAAACTTCAACTTCCATGACCACTCAGCCCAAAGACCAAAATTGCTTGGACTAATGATGAATTAGCTATGCACTTAAATCAAATACATGTAGCATTAATCAGTGTTGTTTCATGATATGTTGTCAAAATATTTAAAAGACATGAAATAGCAAAAGAGTCTGAAAGAATCCATTGAAAAATTGCCTCTTCTAGTCCAATGGATGATACCACCTGTCTTGACCAATGTGTGTACTAAGAATACAGGTGAATGGTCCATCCATTGAAAAACTCCAAGTTAAAATCCTCCAAGAGAAGAAGAGGATAGATGAAAGGAACTTGTTGAAGGTAATGAATGACCTTCAAGTATCCGTTATGGTCATGTACCAATATGATTGTGGAGACAACATCGTGGTACAAAATTTAGAAATTTTGATTTAGAAGATCAAATGGGAAGGCACCCAAAATTAAAACCAGATTTAAGAAAAGGCCAACACTGGATTGTAAACTTAGATTCCAAGTCTCACAATGATCGTGTTCAAATGTGTAACAGAATTCACATTTGAAATATGTTTTGGAGTCACCTTATCTCTTGCTTTCAATCCATGTTCTTGTTTGATTGTTGGACTGATCTTGTGCAAGATACTTGTTTATAAATGTGGGCTTGCACTCTAGTATTGGATTATATTTGTCTCATTTCATTTCATATGCCATGTGATTTGTGCATTTTTAATAAATAAATGTAGTATGCGCATTACCTCATGTATAGGGTGTGTATGGTATTCATACACAGTGTCGTTTAATTCCAAGTTCTTAAACTTGTGAATCCCATGTGGAATGAAACATGATCTATGCCCTTTTTTGGAGTATCTTTGGTGTGACCTACCAAAAGTGTTTGTCTAAATCCATTTATGTACCAGCTCTTTCAAGAAATTAGAGTATACTTGAAATAATGGTAAATGTGTGTATCATGTTTTGGGTAATAAAATGATATCGAGCATAAGAGTTGTGTGTGTAGCATCATACTTCATTTCCATATGCTCGGTAACCATATTTCAAAAACAGGAAATGAATGTATGATCAGTGTGCCTTGTGTCTCATTCTAATATTCACTAAGTATATGCATTATGTGGAATGACTCATGTTCATAGACACTTTGCCTGTGCTAAAGCCTGAAAATGTCGCATCTCATGACATCACACACTTGGGCAATATACTTAAATTGATAAATTAAATGTGTCCAAGAATCTTGGATTGATTTGGATCTAGGAGAAGAGATCTAAAATCCATGGTCTGTGCTTATTTTCAGAAGGATGAACTGAATTTTCATATGGCACAGATGCGGTGTGAATGTATGTATCATCACTGGCATTAAAAGGTGTATAAGCAAAGTTTGATGAACTATGAACATCACGAGCAAACACACACACACACATGCCCAGTCTTCCCTCACTGTAAAACCCAAGTTGAATGATAGACTAGTCGGAGGTACAGACAGTTCGGTACTGTTGGAATTCAGAACACTGTCTGAAAGGGAGAAAAATCGCAAAGGGAGACAGGTCGGTATATATCAACATATCGACACAGATAGGTCGTTGATCACGACTGGTCGGTGTAACAAAAATAGTAAGTTAAAAAGGTCTCTTTCTGCCTTCACTATATAAACCAACCTTTATGCAACCAGATGGTTTTCTTCGGACGGATCAGTTGGACCCTCATCTTCACCAGTGAGCTTAAACAAAGGCCAACAAAAGGATCACTCTCTCTCTCTCTCTCAAACTTACACTAGGAGAATCAAATACAACCAATCAAATGGATTGAGTTGTGAGAGAGAGAGGAATGATGAAAAGTCATAAATAACCAATCTGAGGATTGAGTTTGAAAGTGAGAAGGAGAGAACCATAAACTAGAAAACCTTTGGTAGAACCAGTTTCCTTTACACCCTGGATTGTGATTGCTAAACGACGGCTACGAGGTAGAGCATTGGCATACATGGGTGGGATCTCGAAGAAGCACACATCAGAAGAAAGAGCTTCAAAGGCAAGTACTTTTTAGTTTTAATTTTCTTTAAAACCTTTGTTCCGAAAGTGGATTAAGGGGAGGTACTCCGGAACACTATAAAAAATTCTGGAGCGTTGTCTCTGACACAGAGGTGGGTGGAACTCCCGGCCAAATGGATAGGTGGAATTCCTATTCGAAAGTGGTGGGTGAAATTCCCAGCCAATTGAGTGAGATGGAATTCCTACTCTAATTGTGAGGGTGTAAGTCCCCACTTAATAGATTTTGGGGATAGCTCAAGGTTGAGCGAGTCCTTACAGTGAATGTAGGTTGGCTAACCGAACAACTTTAAATTGATCTTATAGTGTTTGATCTATGTGTGTTTGTATTTAGTATTTAAGTACTATTTTTAACACATATTACTTTGCATATTGATTATCTCATTATACACATTGTGCACAAGCATCGATAATCAAACTATATGTAAATGGTCATAATCTTAGTGTGATTGCTTAATGAAATTATCTCTTGATAAACATTCCGCTGCACCTTAAATAATCAAGAAATTTGTAAACACCATTAAAAATTGGATTCACCTATTCACCCCCACCCTCTAGGGTCAATATGAACTTCTAGCACATTGAAATTTGGAACTTTCTCGAGTCATAGAATTGACAAACTTAGAAACTGGCCAAGCCGAGACACTAACAATTTTGAATGTGTTTTTAAGAAATATTTTAGGGAAAGATTGATCTATAGGATAACCAATTATCATCCCTAAGCCTTTTGTCCAAAGTCTTTGGTTTGGCATTCATTAGATCATCTTCAAATCACCAAAGAGGTAAGTGGGAGAAAGATATTCAAGAACACACCCAAGCTACTTCAAGCAACAAGAGGCTAGTGTTCTTAGTAATATTTAAACAAATTATTTCTATGATTGTGTTAATTGTGAAAGGATTGGTGTAGCCTTAGTGAAATCTAAGAAATGTGTTTTCTTAGTGTTTTTAAGTAATTGGTTCAATCTCTACCCCTTTGAAAGAGATTAAGGTTGTAATGGGTTTCTTCTCCACCAGTGAATGAGAAGTTTAGTAGAATCTTCAAGTAGTGTACTTGAGACGTGATTGTAAGTAAGGTTGCCGAACCACGTAAAAATCATTGTGTCATTATACTCCATCTCTTCTCATCTCCTTCACCTCACTTGGTGCAATTACTTTATCTCATATCTTATTACACATATAATTTGTATGGAATTAATTTTGCATGTAAATCAAATTTGGAAGATTAATTGAACAAATTTATAGAAACCTTTCATTAAAGTGTCTAATATTTAAAGAACTCTAAAATTCCTCAATAGTCCTATTCACCTCCTTCTAGAACTATTTGGAATATTTGGCTAGCTTAACTAACATCCATCAATCCTAACCTTACATTTCATTGAACTAAAAATAGAAAAGAACACTAAAAATATCCTAAGAATGTGCCCCAAGTCTTGTTAAAAGGGAGATATTCCTTTCTTAAATTGGCCTTGAATAGATAAAGTTGATGATACCAGGGTACAGATATTGGTCGATACGCGATATCATTCGGTATTAAAGAGCCAAATAAAAATGGCCCATACGTATTGTATCGGCCGTACAGTAATCATATCGGCCGATATCTCGCAGAATCATATCGGTCCGATATCGGCCGATATGATTAATATCGGTATTTAAAAAAAAAAAATCAAAATGGTGATGGGCCCGGGTCAAAATATCGGCTGATATTTACATTTTCAATTTTTTTTTAAAAAAAACAGTTTCTTTTTCAGTTTTTTTATTTTTTTAATTCATAAAAAATAAAATAATAAAATAATATCGATATTTAAAAAAAAAAAAATAGAAGAGAGAATCGTATGATTTTTTCACCCGTGGATGATACGGAAGCTTATCTTTTCTTATTACCTTGTCACTTCTCATTGTTTCTTGCTAATTAGATTAAATGAATTTTTCATACCAAAAACATGTAAGGTCAGACCCTAACTCAGATATCCATCATATTGCTTCTTCAATTTACAATTTTAGGCCCATTTAACTCCTTAGAAAGACTTCTCTTTAACGATTAAATTTATCATGAAATTCAAGAGCCATTTGGACAATCTTATCGTCAATTTTTTTCTTTATAGGCCTCAATTTCCTAGTCATTCTCATTGAAAAGAATTCATCTCCCAGTTGACATATTCTAAGGTAAGAGAGAATCATTTGCCTTTTATACCTTGAAATCCGCATCAACATATCTAGCTTTATAATTAATTAAAATATCAAATATTTTGATTATATTTTAGTTAAGGTTAATAATGAAATTCTTTTCCTTATCTACTCTATAAATGATTAAATTTATTTAATAATTTTAAATTATAGATGATGTATGTATATAAAAAGACACGCTATTAATCTAATTAGTAAATTATGAATGTTTATTTATCAACCAATTTTTGTTATTATTATTACATTAGCCCGTGTTTTATATGAAGCAAGTGGTGTCCTATCTTTTTGAAATACACTACGTAGAAACAGGGGTATAAGTCTTGGCCGATACATCTCGTATCGGTCGAGATATCTTGGATTTTGGATATTCGAGATATCTCGTCCGATATGAGATGTATCGGCCGTATATGCGAGATCTCGGTTGATATGACCGAGATCTCATCAATATCGATTGATACGGCTGAGATTTGTAAAAAAAAAATAGAGAAAAAAAAATATCGGTTGATAATGGTCGAACTCGACATGTCAGAGCCGTTTTTTACCATGCATCGAAGTGTCACGTGTGATTTGTCACATGCTACATGCATGATCCTCTTCTTGAATCTAGCATCCAGTCTAGTTCGAGCCAGTGTACCAAATACTATCGGTATTTTCGTTTTTACCGCAAAAATATCGCGAAAATAACGTTACCGCGTTAAAAACGCGATTTTATCGCGTATGCCGTTTTTATCGAAAATTTATCGTTAAAAACGCGTTTTTAATGCGAGAAACGGTAAAAAACGCGTTTTTACCATTTAAATTTTTTCCTACTTACACAGTTACATTCACGTACACACACCGCTGGACAGCAAACGGATAAAATTTAATTATTTAAATAATAAAATTTATTTTAAAATTTTAAAGTTATTTTTTAAGCAGTGTGTACTTTGAAAATTTCTCAAATTAAATATCTAGACTAATTACGATAATCTGATAAAAATACTTTTAGACTTCAAAGTCTTTTGACACTCCTAAATATTTAAAACACAGTATTTTACAAATAAGGGTATCTCTAGGGTATGCCAAAAACACATTTAGGAGTATTAAAAGACCTTAAAGTCTTAAAGTATTTTTATCAGATTATCGTAATTAGCCCGGATATTCAATTTGAGAAATTTTAGAAATACACAGTGTCTAAAAAATAACTTTAAAGTTTTAAAGGAGATTTTATTATTTAATACACTATGCACATTATTTTTTAAGCACTGTGTATTTTCAAAATTTCTCAAATTGAATATCCGGACTAATTATGATAACGTAATAAAAATACTTTAAGACTTCAAGTCTTTGACACTTCTAAATGTGTTTTCGGCACACCCTAGGGATACCCTTATTTGTAAAATACTGTATTTTAAATATTTAGAAGTGTAAAAAGACCTTGAAGTCTTAAAGTATTTATCGAATTATCGTAATTAGTCTGGATATTTAATTTGAGAAATTTTCAAAGTACACACTGCTAAAAAAATAACTTTAAAGTTTTAAAATAAATTTTATTATTTAAATAATTAAATTTATTTCAGGTTGTAAATTCGAAAATCCCTTTATTTGATTTAAATTATCTCATAATGCAAACTTCAGAAAAAATCCCTTTATTATATTAATTTTTATTATTATTTTAAATATTTATATTTTCTGCAACATTTTACAAGATTTTTTCATTAAATTATCGTTAAAAACGTGAGAATTTGAAAATATCCAGTTGCCGTTAAAATCCCCATGACGGTATTGGTATTGGTGACTATGGTTCGAGCCGCTGTTATTGCATCGTGGGGGAGTGAATTAAGTGGGCCCACACCGAGAAAAAGGTCGAACACTCGACCGAGCACTGTATATTCTGCGATTTTTAATGCTCCGTGAAACTGTGAGAGACCCAATCGTCTTGTTCTTTATCTTGTTTCTTTGGAGAAGGCAAACACCGGCGGAAATCGCTTCCTTTCGCCGATCCGAGGGTGGTTCCTCCCTCGTGTGTGCGAACGCCAACTTGAAGGAGAATGTAGAAATAAAAGAAAAGTAAATTCGAATATGAGATTTTTTTTCTTACTAATTTCCAAGCCTCGCATTCCTTGCTTTCACTTGAAAAATCTCGAGTCCAGATTCTCCTAGGATTTGAAAAGTCTCAACTCTGGGTTTTTTTCCTTTCTCTTGAAAAAGAAATTCTGTGGAATTGAATTTGGGGAGGATACTACCATGCGCTCGCTTCTGTCGGGCTCTGTGACGAGGGAGCAGAGTAATGGCGGAGGCGGCCAGTCTAATGTGTACCTTAACGTCTATGATCTCACACCCATGAACAACTACCTTTACTGGTTCGGACTTGGAATTTTCCACTCCGGAATTGAAGGTATGCCATCTTGTTATTGAATTTCATCAGACAATGTTCAGTAACATGCCATCATATGGGATTCCATTTTCTTGATGTCTTTTTCAGATAGAGCATGGCTTGTGTTTTTTATTTTTTAGCGGTAAGCATGCCTTGAGTTAGAAATCTAGAATTGATGTTGATCTAGTATTTTCGTTATAGCTTATACGGCTAGACTAAGTGTGCAAGAAGGTAACTGTGTGGGAGATGTAGAAATCTTTCCTTCTATGTCAATCACACTCGGGCTTTGCTATTATACTTATCTGTCCACCACTACCCCAACAAGTAATGAAATGGGAAAATAAAGAGTGCTTGAATGAGAAATGCGCACACCACTTTTATGTGGAAAACCTCTCAAATAGAAAGGGGAAAACTGGGGTCTAATCCAAACCTAGTATGCAAGATTGTCATTACATGCTTATATTCTAAAGACACTAGCTTAGAATAGTTGGGAAACATACTTTAATGACCTGTTGAACACAGAATTTGGAAGTGAAGGTATTATGAAAGGAGTTGCAAATGAGGGTATGGTGAAAAAAATATAAGAGAAGTGAACCAAGCCTTGAAAAAATGAAGGAACATAAAATATAGGACCTTATGGTAATGTTTGGAATATACCGGCTGTAAGTGGAGTGTGTTGGTTGACCCGATTGTTCAAAAAATATTAACATAAACAAGAATGCCTAATGAATGGCACAAGAGTATAGTGGTTCCTTTTTATAAAAACAAAAGAGATATTCAAAGCTACACAAATTATTGATTGATCAAACTCATGAGTCACATAATGAAATTTTGGAAAAAGATTGTTAGCCCTAAGGTTTCAACCTATGAATATAAAGGTAATTTTGATGATAACAAAACCATTGTCGTATGGAACTAATACTTGCTTGAAGCATGATTTTATAAGGACAGATTCAAGTTAATCTTCAGGGCAATAAGGAGACATGTATTGGATATCATGCCCTTCAAATTGGAGATTAAAGATGAAGTGATCACACTCAACCCTATGAACAAGAATTGAAGATCAAATGGCTTGTGATGATAAAGACTCAAGACTTGGAGCTCAAAAGATTGAAGACATGAAGATCAAGTCTTTAGGTCTTAGGTTTAGTCATGTGTGTTAGGACTTTATCTAAAGTTACTCATTTGCTTGAACACCTTGGCTCAAATCAAACTTGATTGGATTCTAGGGCCTTGTGACCTACATTGAACACATTTGATTAGGTCCCTAGAATATTGGCTAAGTTCCCCAAAACTCATTGAATATGTTCATGGACTTAGAAAGACTTAAATGTCACAAATGTTGAAAACAGAGCAAATCAGTCGTGACAGATGTTGACTGATATGTTGACTCATTTTGAATTATATGCGTAAATGTTTTTGGAAAAGTGAGCCCCTACACACGTCGACTGATCTATGTGCCAAACTGAAATTTAGTCTATGGAAAATTGAGTCGTGACTGACGACGACTTACATGTCAACTCACTTTTCAAGCTGTAGTTCAAAATTGAAAGTCAGTCACCTTAATAAAAAAGTCAGTCGACATTCATGTCTACTCACCTTGCGGCAACAACTATATTTCCAAGCATTTTTTTTGAAAGGTTATATTTCCAAGCATTAAATGCATTTAAACGGCTATCTTATTGCATTAATTATTTCCAATGGCCATAAATTTATTTCTAGTATATATTGCTGGCCTTAATGAGCTTCAGTAGCCTTTTTCAATCTCTACTTACACTCGCAAATCTTGAGATTGAAAATTCACATACCTTAGAGCTCAAAATACTCCAAAACCTGCTAATCACACTTTGAGCCTTTGTGCTCTTTTGAGTAACTCTTAGAGGGCAATATTTGTATATCATTGAGAGTTACCTATGTGCTTGAACTTGCAACTCTTTTTTTTTTTTTTGAAGACCAAGGTGTCCAAGCCTCTTAGAGCACCTGACTAATCCTTGGAGCATATGCAGACCTCCCTATCCACACACACCAAGTAACACTATGGGGAGTGGCTAAACTTGCAACTCTTATCACTCTTGTAAAGATCAATTGTAAAGGGTTGGTATAACCCTATTGAAGAAGAAAAGGTGTCTTCTATTTCAGAGTTGAAGAAAGGGTGGGGAGCTCTTGTTTGTAGTGGTTTCTTCTCACCCAAAGAAGGAGAAGAATAATAGATTGAATCAGAGCAGCAGATTTCCCTTCGAATTTAGAGTTTCTTTTTATTGTTTATTTCTATTTTCGATTTGGTTGTAATTAGAAATTAGAAATTTCTATTTTCAGTGAGTTATTTTCGTTTTAAGTGTATTTAGAGGTTTCTAATTTTAGGTGTTGCTATTTTCTTGCTTTGAGACTATTATAAATACCTATATAATCCCGTTTTTGGGATAATATGGTTGAATGAATAAAAGCTTGAGAAAGTTTTCGCAAAATATTTGAGAGTGGTGCGTCGATCTTTGGTAGTGATTCTTTGAGCGAGAGGCCTTGGCGTGAGACCATACTTTTATCTTCCGGGTACGTTTTCTTCTTTTCCTTATCTTCTCTATCTTTTTCTTTTCTTTTCTCTTTCTTCCCTAAAGTCAAGAACAGCCAGATCTGCAGTCGAGACCCCTTACCCTCTTAGTCCCTTTCCGCCATAGCCTAAACCCCATCCCACCACTTTTGCCTCTCTCTAAAACCTATCTTTCCATCTTCGAACATCCCTAAACCCCTTCCTATAACCATTGCCAACTCTCTTAACCCTTCCCCTAGCTTCCACCATCCCTCCTCCTTTCCTTCCACCATCGCTAACCTTTCTCCTCTCTCCCTTGCCTTCCGTGCCACACGAAGTGCACCTCTAGTTGCCGTCAACCCCCTTTTCCTCTTTTCTTTTTTTCGTATGGTTGCCCTAAGTTCCTTTAAGTTCCTCACGTGACTAAGCATCCATTTACTAAGCTACTCCCCATGTGCCTAACTTAAACCATACCCATTACCCATTTTAAGTGTTTGGATTATTAATGAATTAGTTACACTGAATTTCTGGATTTCTTCATTATTTGCAGTTTATTATATTATTTGATTGTTATATTGTTAATTTTAATTTTAATTTCAGCCCATTTTAGTTTTGGGGTGCATTATTTTCATCCCTCCTAATATTTAGGAAACCACATTTAGGCATTTAGGATCACCCTATTAGTTGTCGTACGTCAAATCCTCAAGTTGGAAACTTGAGGTGAGGACGTAGGTGGAGAGCCGAATCTCATTAAATCGTTGGGTTTATTTTCTCCACCTCTTCTCATCTCTTCTATTGCTTTATCTTAATCTTGCTTTCTCAATTTGTGTAATTTTTATTAAGGATGAAAAAGTTTGCATTAGACCCAATTCACCCCCCCTCTTGGGTCAATATCTGGGCAAGAAGGATAATAAAGGGCCATCTAAGACAAGAGTCAAGTTTGTCTGATAGAAGCTATCTTTGTACTAAGACAACTATAGAGAAACTAGGGAGGAAGAAGAACTTTTATATGGCTTTTATTGACCCAGAAAAGGCCTAGAGTGTTAATGAAACTAATATGGAGTACTTGAAGGAATAGATTGCTTGGATTACGATTCCGGTTGCTGTCTCATGGACTATTTTGAAGGAAAGGAATTCAAGAATCTTTAAAGGTAAGTCCACAGAGGTTGGTGAGTTTTTTCAAATAGCCAAATGGAGACTGTGCTTGGCTCCTCTCCAACAAGGAATTCAAAGATCTTAGAGATAACGACCTTCTTTCTTCGTGGGAGGGTTGTATGAGTGGCACGCATTGGAAGCAAAGGAAGTTGGTTGATTGATCTCCTCCCCAGAGTGGAGTAATGAAATTTAATGTGGATGGGACGTCTAGGGGCAAACCGGGACCGGCTGGGATTGGGGGTGTCCTTAGAAATCATCATGGTCATGCATCTTTAGTATTCACTGAGTCAGTTGGGACAAGGGATTCGAATGAGGCTGAACTTCTTAGTATAAAGAGAGCATTGGACATTTGGGAGGGTTTAGGGGTGGAAAACTAGTTATTGAGGGTGATTCGACAAATGTGATTAAATGGGCTAGGGGCTTGAAGTTACAAAAATTTGAAGATGCGGTCTTGTTGGTTGGAGCTGGATCAACTTCAATACATTACCTTTAAGAATCTTGAAGATACTATTCTCCATCGGCAGTATGTTGAGCGACAACAGATTTTATGTTATTAGCTGGCCCCAACTTTGACTTTGAGCCCATATGGGCCCAACTGCTTGGTCAACGACCTCTCTCCTCCTTGGATGAGGTCTACTCTGCATTGTTTCGGGATGATAAACGTCGCCTTGTTATGACTTCTATGCCGACTGAACACTCACGTTGGTTACACTCAGTCTTCCGTACGTCCTCCGACTTATGGGGCCCCTACTTCCCATGGCAATGATCCATCTTCCGACACTCTTAGGGACAACAGAAGCCATGGAAGAAGAGTACCCAGTTTCGCACCTATTGCAAGATGACTAATCATTCTGTTGATTCTTGCTACAAGCTTCGTGGCTGACCAAGCAAGCTAATGTCTCTGTTGTCCCTCCTGTTACTTCTTCCTCTGATGTGGCTAGTGACAGTGCCCCAATGACCCGACAAGACTTTAACTTATTACTGCAGCATCTTCAATCCTCCGAGATTTCCAATGTTATCTCCTCTACTTCAGGTAATGAGTCCTTTGCAAATTATGTTTCATCTCATTCTTGGATAATCGATTCCGGGGCCACTGATCATATGGCTAGTATGTCTAACATTTTCTCTTCTCTTTCTCTTGTTTCTTTTGGTCAAGTAAAATTAGCTAATGTCTCCTCTACTAGTATTGCTGACAAAGGGACAATCCTTGTCTCTTTGACCTTGCATTTTTGTTCTGTGTTGCATGTTTCCCATTTATTTCGTTTACTTTCTGGTAGTGCACTCACTAAGATTTTGAATTGCTTTGTCACATTCTTTCGCTCTCATTGTGTCTTTTAGGACCTGACCATGAGGTAGGTGATTGGTGGTGGTTGTGAAATTGGAGGCTTATACTGATGCGGAGCACTCACATTATGTTTATTTCATTATTTCATTATATTGGTTTAGTATTAGTTTTATTTTATTTGAGGGTCGCTTAGGCATTTTATTGTAATTTTTTATTTAAGGGCAATTTGAGCATGTTTTATTGTAATGACAATTTGGGCATGTGTTATTGTAATCCCTATATAAACACCCCTTGTAGCCTCATACAAAAGTTAATGAATAGAATTGAATTTTTTCGAGAACTCTTATTCCATGCATACGGCACTTCCTTGGTGAGAAACTGAGAATCCAAGATCTTGGTGGAATCCAAGCAGGGTGAGAAGCTCTTTCGTTTATCCAAGTATTCTTCTCTCTCTCCTATCTCTTTTCTCTCTTCTTCTTCTTCTCTTTCTCTTTCTTCTTCCTTTGAAACCCTAGAATTTTAGAATTTCCTCTTTTTCTTCCCTTCTTGTGATTGCTGTCCCATCCCTACAATCCAAAATCGACCCTAGCTGCCTCAATTTTGATCTTTTCCCCTCCCTTGTGTTGCTTCCCATTCAAACTCATCAACCCTAGCCTTGGCCGATCCCTTCTATCCTATTCTACTCGCAATATCCTCTAAACCCTAACACTAAATTCACATCGAAACCCTAATTCTAGCCATATCTTTTAAAACCTAACTTTAATCACCATTCCCAACCCCAAAATAGCCCCATAAACTGTTGTCCGAACCCAAAACAACCCCATAAAATGTTGTCCTAACCCATAACAGTCTCATATAAGGCTGCATACTACTGTCATATCCATTACGATCTCCTATTTTGTTGTCCCACACTGTTAAGATCCCATATTACTGCTGTCCCACAGTTTCTCTTTGCCAAACAGTCAGTTTAAGCCCTATGTTTTATGAAAGACCTACTTGTTTATGGGATTTGACAACCCCTTTGTTTTGAGGGACCCTTACTGCGGATGTGACTTGGTCTGGATTGCTTAATAACCATTTATAGTAGATTCTAAGGATTGTATGATTATTTGTGACAGAGTTATATTCTTGGATTGCGATTATTGATTTAGATCTTAATTTCAGCTCTAGCATGTTTGATTATAATCATTATTTTCCCTCTTATTTGCATTAGTCCCTAGGATTGCTGTTTATTTTGTATTCTACATCAATTTAGCCATTTAGGTTTACTTCATTTAGTATCTTGCGTCATATACCTTCTCGATCTACTGATGGGCGCCTTTGAAGCTTGTTTGACCTCATCCTCGCTCGATGTGTGGCGTTGGCATTGCCGGCTAGGACATCCTTTCGACTCTGTTTTGAATAAGATTGTTTCTTCTTTATCTTTTAGTCATTTTTTTTTGAAAAGGAATTTCACTAATCAAGAACAAAAGGAGGGATACAAGAGATACAAGAAAAGGTAGGCCAAAAGGAACCCCTCACATTCAAGAATTTGTTTACAATTTCCATACACAAAGTCAACCCCTAACGCACCATCTCATCAGCTGCTGAGTTAGTTGACCGAGGAACCCAAGCAGTCTTAAAATCTTATAACGCAATGGAATACCGAATCCTCTCAATTTTATCTAAGAATGTCCACGGACATAGAGATCCCAACTCCAATCCCACAACTACTTTTGAATCACCTTCTACAAAACTCTCTTGGACCCCTAACTCTTCCAACTCCATATGCCTCGCCATAAAGCAAACAATTCCACCTCAATTACCAAGCCATTAGGAATTGGAAAAAGAGATCACAGTAATCCCCTCATCATTACAGATGACCCCACCATAACCTGCAAGCCCTATCTCTCGTATACAGCTGCCGTCAAAATTGAGTTTGAAAAGCCCAACTGTAGGAGGAGACCAAAAAACTTGAGGCCTAGACTCTAAATGCTACCTAGCAGAATCTACTGAAGCCCAATTCCTACATACAATATTTATCACATTCCTTTTTAAATTTTTGCAAGACCATGGCGTCGAATCTCAACTTTCTTTTCCATCTACACCTCGATAAAATGGTGTAGCTGAACGAAAGAATCAACACCTATTTGAGCTAGCATGTGCCCTTCTCTTTACCATGCATGTCCCACAGTCTTATTGGCTTGAAGTTGTCGTAACCTCATGTTACCTCATCAACATAACGCCATCCCACGTGTTGCTCGACAAGTCTCCTGTTGACCTTCATCCCTACATAGAATCTTCCCATTCTTCCCTTACATGTTTTTGGGTGTGTGCTTTGTTCACCAATTTTCTGGTGATAAACTCTCTCCTCTGGATGTGCGATGCGTTTTTTTTTTTTTTTTTGGGGTTATTCCCCCTTCCATAAAGGTTATAAGTGTCTTGATCCCCCTTACTGGAAAAACATGTGTCCATGGATGCCACCTTTTTTGAGAAGGTATCCTACTTGCCCGCACCATCTGTCTCTTCCCCTCTCCTGTTCTTCCCCTTTTACCTATAGATATTAGTCCTCCTAGCATTGTCGAGCCCACTCTGGTGTATCAACGCCAACAACCCAGGCCTCCACTTGTAGTAGACCCCACCCACTCATTTGCTCTTGGTCCGGATCCCTCTACCACCTTCGACTCTAATCGTCCCATTGCACTTCGGAAAGGTAGACGTGCTTGTACCAATCATCCTCTTGATCGTTTTGTATCTTATCATGCTGTTATTCTTTCCTATCATAATTTTCTCATAGCTCTGGACAACATTAAGGGCTGCGTTTGGATGAGGGGTAAATCCGAAGAGGATTGGCACTGCCCTTCGTGATCCCTCCTGGAAAGCAATCATGGATGATGAATTAGCCGCACTTGAGAAGAACAATACTTGGGACTTGGTTCCTCTGCCTCTAAGAAAGATTCCCGTTGGGTGCAAGTGGGTCTTTGCTTTGAAGCATAATCTCAATGGCTCTGTTGCCAGATATAAGGCTCACCTAGTTGTAAAAGGCTTCACGCAGACATATGGTGTGGACTACCAGGACACCTTTTCACCTATCGCCACGATTACATCTGTGCGGATCTTGCTCTCCCTCTAGAAGGTCCTCTATGGGCTGCGTTTGGATGAGGGGGGTGTAAGGGGAATGAGGTGTTACCCAAGGTTCTTAAAATCCCACGATTCATGGTTCGAATCGTGCGATTCGAATCGAATCGAATATTCTAACGAGTCAAATCGTAATAGAAATCAAAAGAGGAAGAAAAACATGCGATTTTGGGGGTGATTCACAACTCATACGAGTCATTCCTATGAATAGGAAACTCGTGCGATTCATCTGAATAAAGAGGTGAAAGAAGAGGGAAAAAATGAAGAAGAGAAGGCGAAAAAGACCGAAGAAAAGTGAAGAAGACATACTCTGTTTCGTAACTGCAGCCTTGTTTCGTTCTTTCTCCTCTTTTCTTTTCTTTTCTTTTCTTTTCTTTTTGTTAGGTGCTGCTGTATATTTAGGGTTTTTGTATTCTTCTTATCTGACCTGCGTGTTTAGGTGCAACATGTAAGGCTTTCGTCTCCTTATTATTTCGCAGCTGGGACTTATTTCACATGTAGCTTTTAACTTCGCTAAGTGTATTTCGTACTTCACTTAGTATTCATGTGACTTTCATGACTTTTTTTTTTTTTGAGTGATATTTTCCCATCTTTTTTATTATTTCTCTTTTTAATTAACTATTTTCTCTTATTTTTCACATGTTTATTTCTCTATTTTATTTTTTTCCATCTTGTTTCTATTCTTATTAAGAAACTTCTTTTTTTTTCAATCTTTTGTATCTATTTAAAAAAATAAAAATATCTAAAAAATGATTTTTATATTTAGAAATTTTATTTGATAAATGCTATTTAGATTTATTTAAATGCCTTTGATTTTTTACTATTATTATTTTAATTAAAAACATTTGTTTTATTTTTATCAATCGTTTATATCTTTTTTAAAAAATATAAAAATCTCTATTTTAAAAAAAAATCATGATGGCGTATAAAATTTATAAGAACTTAATATTTATATTTTAATCTCATTAATATATTTCTTTTTTATTATTGTTTTTACTTTTTAGAATTTGGATAATAAGAATTTATGAATTATGATGATTTGGAATGTGAAAACATGACTTCTAATGTATTTTTTTTCCTATTTTGCATTGGTCCATTTTGTCACATACTCTTGTGTTTGCATATTTACTTATATATTATGAAGAATTCAAAAATCATCTTATTATTTTATGTAATGTTATATTTGTTTATAGTTTACTTTTTAGATAAAATATTTCATTTTATGCATTTTCTCACATACTCATGTGTTTGCATATTTACTTTTTAGATAAAATATTATGAATCTTACGATTTTACGATTTTGGATACACGATTTACGATTCATACCCCTAGAGCGATTCATGATACGATTCGACTTTGACAATCTTGGTGTTGCCCCTCATTACCCTTATTTAGTAACTAAAGGGCAAGGGTAAAAAATCTCAATTTTAACCTTATTTACCTCTCTACTCTCACTTTTGAAAATCTTTTTGAAGCGAAGGGTATTTATAATTAGTTACCCACCCCTACAAAATTTACCCCTCATCTAAATGCAGCCATGGTCTCAAGTAATCTCTACGAGCTTGGTTTGAGAAGTTTACAGTGCCTTGTTATCTTATGAATTTACTTGTTGTCAAGCAGATCATTTAGTCTTCATTTATAGGCTCCACTCTATTGTGATGATTTGGTGGTCTATGTTGATGATATTGTCCTCACAAGTAACAATGATGTGGCCATTTCGCCCTTCAAACGTTATCTTCAACAGATATTTGATATTAAAGAGTTGGGGCCTCTCTTTTACTTTCTTGGCGTTGAAGTTGCTAGATTTTCTTGCGGACTCTCCCTCTCTCAACCGAAGTATGTCCTGGATCTCCTCTAAGACGCTGGATATTCTGGATGCAAACCTGTTGATAATTTGCTGGAAACACCAGGTTATTTGCATCAGATGGGACTCTTCTTGACACTCCAACCTTTTATCAAAAATTAGTCGGCAAATTCATTTATCTCACTATCACGAGACCGGACTTATCTTATACTGTTGATGTTGTCACTTAGTTCATGCGTGAACCACTGGACACTCACCTCCATGCTGTGTTTTGTATTCTTCGGTATCTTAAGGGTCATCGTGGCCACGACTTGTTTTAGCACATCAACCTACATGTCCGGCTCGTGGTTATTCAGATGTTGATTGGGCCGGGTCTCCTGATGATCACCGTTCTGCTACCAACTACTGCTTCTTACTGGGGTCACATTTAGTTTCTTGGCGAAGAAAGAAGCAGTCCATTGTTGCTCGGTCTAGTGCTAGGGTCGAATATCGTGCCATGGCTAATACTGCCTCTGAATTTTTGTGGTTTCGACATTTTCTTACTAAGTTGGGCTTCGCTCTTGCCAATCCACTCATCATGTTTTATGACAATCAGGTGGCTGTAGACAAAGCAGATAAGAAATTCGGATTCAGCCCTCCCGCTTATGCTCGACTTGTCTCGCTTTTAAATGCTCTTTTCCTTCCCCAACCTGCCGCGTTGCGGCTCCCTTGAGGTCGCCTACACTTCTTGGGGCTTGTTTTTTTTCTTTGCCGAAGGCCGCCAAAAGAAAGAGGTAGAGGTCAGCTGCCTCAAAGTTTGAATCAAGCTGCCATCAAGCTTGCCTATTGCCTACCTTCGAAGGAAAGAGAGTTTGAATCCAATACGCGTGCCTTCGCTTTCCTGAAAAACCGCTTTCAAAGATTTCCTAGAAACTAGCCAAAATGCTTTCCTTCATGTCCAACTATAGCGTGACTCTTTTCCTACTGTCAGCCTAGTTATTTAGGGCTCATTCTCTCCACTCTATTTAATGTTGGCTCGCTCTTTCCACGAGTTGGATGAAGCTGGAGCTCATATATGAGCTCGACTTGGCTTTTATCTCTACTCGCAGGTATCTCGCTTTCCAACTGAATCGTAATTATCGCTCACATGCTTGCTTTAAAAAATACATGGAATTTCTCGCGTGCTTGCTTGCTTTCTTGCTTTGCTATGATTGCTCGCTTTGATTCATCTAAACTATGATCACTCCAACCCTTCCTTCACTTTGTCTCTTTGATTTATGGCTCGTTCTTTTCACTCGCAGCTCGCTTGCTCTACTCCGTTCGGGCTTCCCACCTGTCCCATCCCTCTCACTTGCTACCTGAGAATGAAGCTTTAAGATTTTTGTTGCACTTTTCTAAATCTGCTTACCTTGACAAAAACCGAACCTGCAAGTGACTCTTTTCCTGTTCCGCTTGCTGCTTGTTCTGATCTCGCCTATTCGCCCCTTGATTGAATCTCAATTCTCGCTTTGTTCGCTATCGCTCGCACCAGCATGTTCGATCCTTGTCTAATTCCGCCAACAGTCAGAGCTCGAGAACCTCTATGTATTCCTATCACCGAGGAGAAAGAGCGCTCTAATGGAAAGGACGAGGTGTTCACTTTTTTTCCACTCAGGTTCAGAATTGGGGCGAGGTCGAGTAAAAGCCGACTTTGTAGGCTACTTTGACAACATCAACCGTGTCGGTCTTCTGGAAGCCTTGAATACATATATTGATGATAAACAATTCATCAATAACAGATATAAAAGATAAAAGAAAAAAAAAAGTATTAAGGCCGTCGAAATCCATTTTCAAACTTGCTCTCTCTCACCGGTGCTTATGAATGTGTTCCTACATCAATTTGATCGACAGATTGTTTTATATTCGAGTTACATCAAACACGTTGGGTATGTAGATGACTTGCTCTTTGCTATCAAGCCTGGTTACCCAGACACAAGTAACACATTGCAATCTAACATTCAAGAAGTGATTTCTCAACTCAAACTAGTTGCACCAATCTCAGTCTTGGCTAGGGGAGAGAATAGGCCGTTTCTCATGTTAGGAATTGATGTAAATACATTAAAAAAGGAGTTATTCAAGAATTGATAGTTTGAACGAGCTAAAAGGTTAATTAGGCGAGCTTCCGTTAGACCTAGGGGAAGAGGATGAGTTGGTGTGGACAGGATATTCATCGGGGATCGTTTTGGTTTAGTCTGATAGATTTGGTCAACTACAATTTAAATGGCCCTTTGTTGTGTCAAAACCTGATTTGGAAGAGCCTAGCTCCTCCTAGGGTCCAGACGTTTGTCTGGTGCGGTGCGTGAAGGAAAATTCTCACTAGGGTGGTCCTTAGGAGAAAAGGTCTGTTGAGGTTAGATGAGAACACTTGGTGCCCTCTCTGTGGGTCGGTAGAAGAAATCATTGATCATCTCTTAGTCACTTGTCCTACTGCTTGGAATATGTGGTGTTGCTTCTTTAATCTTGGGCGTTTCTTGGGTTTGCCCCAAATCTTGGGATGGTCTAGTGGGGTCATGGTCTCTCGCTAACCTCAACTCCAAGAGGAGACTGGCCTGGCTTACAATTCCAGCCGTTGTTTTGTGGACTGTCTAGAAGGAGAGGAACTCCAGAATTTTTGAAACGAAGTCCATAGAGTTAAGTGAGCTCTTTTAAAAAACAAAATGGAGGTTGTGTGCTTGGCTTCTTCCTAATAAGGAGTTCAAAGACTTTAGAGTTAGTGATCTCCTTCATTCCTGGGAGGGTTGTATTAGTGATAGCCATCGGAAACAAAAGAAACAGGTTGAGTGGACCCCTCCTCCAAGTGGAATCTTGAAATTTAATGTGGATGGAGCCTTTAGAGGTAAACCTGGACTAGCAGAGATATGGGGTGTCCTTAGGGATCATCAGGGCCATAAAATGTTTAGTTTTTACAAAATCGATGGGAACCAAGGACTCTAATGAGACAGAACTACTCAGTATTAGGAGAACCTTGACCATTTGGTAGGTTTAGGGGGAGGAAAACTAGTCGTTCAAGGTGATTCGACAAATGACATCAAATGGGCAATGGGTTTGAAGCAATCACCATGGAGGTTGATCACCACAATTAGGGAGATTAGTGCACTGATCTCGGGCTTGGAGGTATCCTTTGCTCAAATCAACCGAACAATTAACGGAGTAGCTGATTTTTTTTTCAAAGAAAGGAGTAGGCAGTTCGGTTACAGGCGTATTTTAGCTACCAGGAGGATAGACCTACCTTTTGGGCAAGGCTTCTCTTTTTGTTTTATTTGTGTGATGTATTTTGTTTCTTCTTCTCTTGTGGGGTCTAACCCTCTTAGGCTCTGTTTAAATAGCGATGTACATGACTTTTCCTTTTAATATAAAGGTTAATTTTTTTGCTACTGAATAAGATCTAGTAGCATAGATAGGGAGATTGGTCAAAGATCTAGTTTATAGAAGTCTTTAAAATTAAATTTATCGGACAATTTTCTAAAAATTCAAATAACTTTTTAACATTTTCAGAAGATCCATGATATCCTAATCACTGAATACTTCTCATGGGCTTTCCATGATTCCATATCTTATAACACTTTATCATCTCAGCATTCTGCACCCTTGGAACAATTCTCTACATTTTGTTTGCCTGTATTTGATCTCGGTTTGGTTGAGATTTTTCTCTCTCATTTTTTTTTTGAAAATCTCAGTGGTTTTTTTTTTTTTTTTTTAAATTCATTTAAAAAAATAAAAAAGGCTGTTTTTTAAAAAAAAATTAAAAATATAAATATCGGCCGATACCTAGGCCGATATTCGCCCGTATAGGACGAATATCAGCAGAGATATCGACCGGGCCCACACCGATATTTGTTTTTTTTTAAATAAAAAATAAAAATCGGCGTAACTTTTTATCTCTGGCTGATACTATGCGTATCGGCCGAGATATCTCGGCCATGGAAATCCCAAGATATGCGTATCGGCTAAGATTTCGACCCCTGGCCTGAACATGCATTGTATGCCATAGGAAACTGTTCATATCCTGGTTGCAGAGGCTCACGACTTTGTAATTCCTCAGACATTGAGTGTTCACAAGCAAATTAACTGATTTAACAATGATGTGGGTGCTGTCTATATCATAATAATATGAATTTTTTTTTTTTTTTTAATTTGAGTTGTTACGTAACATAATTGTAGTTCCATTTCAAAATAAATAAGCAAATAAATATTGTTATTTATGATTTTTATGTGCGAGTATTCTTATGTTAAATTGTTTTGGCTATCTAGATTGTCATGTGAGAGTATGAGAGGAGCATAACTTGATTTATTCTCATCAATTATGGAGCTTTACAATAAGAGAGAATTGACAGAACGAAAAAAATGCGAATTCAAGATACTAGTAAGATGTATACACAGCTGCACAGAATGAACTGAGACATGATACTCATTTAAAATACTTCTCTACTAAGTAAAGGGGAAGCATGCTTGCTATTTATTGATGATTTTTGGCTGTGTATATTTCACTTCTGTAGTAATACAAATATTCAATATCTATTTAAAAAAGGTAAAACGTCTACTGTGACATTCAAGTGGTAATAGTTTTCAGAGATTGAAATGGTAAAAGCTCACCAATGCTATTTCTTTTGGGAAAGTCATTTTATGACTAAATGTTATAGCTACAAATGAATAGGATCAGTTGATTTGGGTTCACACAATCTGGTTACCTTAGTTCCTCTATCTCATCGTTATTATTTTTTTGCAGAGATGGTTATGTAGATTCACTTAATTTTCTAAAATTTACATATGGTTCACCCTATTCGCTTTTGAGCAACCCATTCACTTTTCAGTGCATCATTACAAAATCCTTATTCCTGAATTTAACCAACAGTACATGGTATGGAGTATGCCTTTGGAGCACACGAATACCCAACCAGTGGAGTGTTTGAGGTGGAACCGAAGAGCTGCCCTGGTTTTGTCTTCCGGCGTTCTGTCTGGTTGGGCAGCACTGACATGTCTCATTCAGAATTTCGGTTGTTCATGGAACAACTTTCTGGAAAATATCATGGGGACTCTTATCATTTGATCACAAAGAACTGCAACCATTTTACTGATGATGTTTGCAAGCGTCTGACTGGAAAATCCATTCCAGGTTGGGTGAATCGTCTTGCTAGATTGGGTAAGAACTATAGCTAAAGCATGCTGTTGGGTTTCAGAACACTGCATCCTTTTCTATTTATATATCAGGACATTTTGAAGTTTCAGGTTCCTTCTGCAACTGTCTACTACCAGAAAATATTCAGGTGACAGCAGTCAGGCATCTTCCAGACCATCCAACTTATTCTGGTGAGTTCTTATCTTCGTACATAATTGCCCAGTCTGGTGATCTTGCATTTCAGATTGTTTAGAAACACAACTTGCATGCAGAACTATATTGGAGTTTCATTTCTACTTGAAGATGGTATAAGTATTTAAGTACGGGGTGCTTTAAACTTTAATTTTCTTGACCATCTAACTTAAACGTTACAATATGAGAAAAGTTTCGAAGTCTCCTAAAAAACCAACAGAACTCATTCCCCATCAGAAGTAATTGTCGAACTGCAAAATGGAATTGGAACTCCTTTTTTTCTCCTTTCTTCCCTGAATGGGTAAACCTCAACCTTGATGTCTGGACAATCTTCAAGAAAGTGCATTTACGCATTCACCAAGAACCCATAGGCATGCAGCACAATAAAACAGTACTTCACTAACACGTTATGGTTGGTGATGCAATGTCAAAATCTGTCTTCATCTACACTTCTCAAAGAATTCTTGGGTGGTTGGACTTGGAAAATAGTAATTGATTTTTTGAGATCAAGTTGGTCACTTGGTCATATAAAAAACAAGTTATTTTCTTGAAGAAATCTTGTTCACTTGGTTGAAGTTTTGAAAGGATGGATTTGTATACGGACACCCCAATCTGCTGCCTAATGTAGTTAACTTGGCTGAGTTTGATTTGTTGGTTTTATACACTAATCTTGTCTCAAAGCCCTGAGAAATGACAACCAATTAGTTTTAGTTTCTACCCAAACTTATATTGCACGTGTTTCAGGTTGGACCTGATATTTATGCTGTTTGGGTGGAGCCTTGTGGGCAACTTCGTGTATTTGTGGGCTTAGTCTCACTTCTATGAGGGGTGGAATTGTTAAAAAACGAAAGGGAAAAAACAAAAAACAAAGGTTTATGCAGTTTGGGGCATAAAAGAAGGAAACACCTTGAGGAATAACCATATCTTACCTAATGCAAGTGTCTTTCCCTCCACTCCAAATGCATAGCCTGATTGGATGGTTATGTTCTTAAAGGAATATATCTAATCTCTATACAATTTGACTTCATCCAAATGCTTATGTCTGATTTCTAGAAGAATGGAAATAGAATGGGATGAAATGAATGAAGCCTGAGTTCATCTGGCCCATCCATTCTATGCATTCTTAAACTGATTGAACCCTTGGCAGTTGAATTGCACCCCATCATATATTCATTTTCCACAATTTAGTGATCATGAGGTCTCAATTATGCATTTTTTTCATCACCTGATCGCTAATATCCATTACCAATTTCTTTTAAAAAAACTAACTAAATTATTTCCCTGGGTAAATCATAAACCAGAAGACGAGTCATCAGCGTCTTTTGCATCATCAGGCATGGCAGAGAGCCTTGAGGATGATATGGGTCATCACCTTCTAACATCGCCAAATGGTGATGTGGCATTTCTGAGAGAAAAGCCAGTTAGGCTTACCACAGAATTACCGTAATTATTTTTGTCGTCTGTATTTGTAATGTATGTGTGCGCGCTCAATTGTATTAATACCTTCCTTGTTTTAGCGCTTCAATGTTTGTTTTTTGGTAATTTTTTTTAAGACCAAGGTATCTATGCCTCTTAGAACACTTGACTAATTCTTGTGATATGTGCAAACCTCCCTATCTACATACACCGGGTAACACTATGGTGAGTGGCCCTTTTGTGTTGAGACTTGAGAGTGACTTGAGTTTCTTGGTAATTGTTGCTGCCCTTTTTCCTCTAAAGGCTGCATGATTTGTAGCTTATATTCATTCACTAGTAAAACATTTTCTTGTGAATCTGATTCTTCCTGCTCTGTATCTTTTAAGCATGAATACGTGAAAATGGACATATCCCATTATTCTAAACGTATCAGTGATAAGCTGATATTTGTGAAAATTGTTAAAAAAAATGAAAAAAAGAGGAAACAATATTTATTTAGTGAAAACTGTCTGCTATTGGATGATACAAGCATGACAGTTCATTGAACCACCATTGAATCGTTGATATGAACTTTTATGATCATTCATATGAACTTATTCAAGATCGTACCATTGATATGAATGTATATTTGGGCAGTCTATCATGGGTTAATTGGGTATCCATCTAATGTTGGAAACCACAGTAGACCCCATTCAATGTTGGAAATGGTGGTATAACCCATCTAATTTGAGAGATCACAATCACAAGCATGAATATATGGTTTTAAAAACTGAAACACTGGTTGAATTAGAAATTCAATGTGTCATGTATTTTGTGGTGATTCAAGTCCTACTGTATACTAGTTCCCAATTAGGGGGCGGTGCTTCCCTCTCTGAGGGTTTGGGGGTGGAGCCTCTAATTTAAAATGTCAAAGGCATATGGGTATTTTCATAAAGTTTTACTGTTGATATCGTCTATATATTGTATCTTTGAGGAATTTTTAGAATCAAGGATTTCATTTATATTAAGGTAAGGTGTGAGGAAGAGAGCTTTGTAATCCTATTCTTGAAGTTAGTCAAATTGCTCATCTCATTATGGATATGGGCACACTACCTAATTACATAAATCTCATGTGTTTTTGTTGATTATGGCGTTATTACATGGGTTATTTTTCCAACATAATTTTATTTCTTTTACTTTTTTTTTTTTTCAAAACTGAAATTTGTGAACTTAGGGTAGCTTAAAATCACATTGAGATGAATCAATTTAAGCTGATTTTCAAGATCTTTTTGTTTTTCAAAATTTAAAATGTCATATTAATTTTGTCTTAGTGCAACTCATCCAAAGCAGTTGATCATGCAAGAATTGATTAATGTTGGAAACATGGTAGGCTCATTTTGAACTCATGTTTGTTCCCTCTAGGAGAAACTCTATAAATTGTGCAAGAGGACTATTTGCCTCCATGGCAAAGTCCCGTATGAGGCCCATTATATGTATAATCTAAACAATTTAAGGTGTTAGATTATTCTTCTTAGATTTAGATTTCGCTTTAACTGATCTTTATATGATGCATTATCACCGTTACATTGAACATTAGAAGTAAAGTATTTATCAAGTGTTTTTATTTTGATCTTTAAAAATTATAGCCTAAAATGATTTAGTGGGACCTTCATGGATGGGATTCAATGATGAGTGCATTTGAAAGCTCAGTTTGGGATGATGTTGTCCAAAAAAAAATTATCCATAGAATTTGAGAAGCAATGGTTTTCAAGAGTTAAAAAAAAAAATCAAATGACAAAATAGTCAGTTTTGAATGGACTTCAATTTAATGGTCGGATCAACGTAAATGACTCAAATTGGTCAAGGATCCAATTAATTTGGGATCGGTGGGTAGACATTAGAAAGGGTGTGTTGAGGTCAGCCCTAAATGGGGCTTAAATGTTTTGTTCTGCATTAGCTATGGGGCTAGGCTAAAAGTAATGTTGTTGGCAACATAACTCCTGCTGAAAATTGATCTCGTGGTTGCTGTTTAAGAACTATGCTACCATTTTCTAATTGAAACATTTCATCTACTTTGGTATCCAATGTGGGTTAAAACTCAGGCATCAAATCAACCAAATGGCAAATTGGATCCGCTGACTTTGAGCTTGTCTTACAAATGGGTCATCTAATTCTAATTAGACTTGTCTTAACATAGCTCACAACAAGCAAGATTGAAGTCAAAATGACAATTTCAAGGCAAAATTGAGCTCAAGTCTAATTGAGTCACCATTTAGCAATTGGTGGTTATCATTATCAACAAAGCCTTCATTTTACTTGTCGGAAAATTTTTTTTGAGCTCTACTTTTTAGTTCGATATAATGTTAATCCGGTTACTTATCATAAAATTTATACCATATTAAATCTTACCACCTCAATCTCTTTCTTGATCTCAATTCATCTTATTTAACTTCATATTAGGCTTAATTTTATTCTTCTCAAGATGTGCCCGAAACAACTTGACCAACATTCTGTAATCTATTATTAGACGAAACCAATTTTGGCCAATTTTGAAGTGGACTCATTTCTAATACCGAACATAAATTGTAACATGCAGATCTCCTTCCCATTATTTTATCTACTTTCTTTTGTACATTGAATGTTTGCATGTTAGGTCTACCAGTCATTTTATAGAAATGTCCTTTAATCAACATGGAACTCTTCTACTACATGATTTAAGAAAAGTTTGATTTTGGAGATCTCAACAGTAGAGACAACTAAAATCAATACAATAGGGGACTCGTTTCCGGCCAATTCCAGTACCATTTCTGCTATACTTTCAACTACTGTTTTAGTCTTGAGATTACGAAAGGCCGAGTGTTATGCTGGGGCCAGTTTAGGGCTGAAATTGGGTTGGGTAGGGTCGGGTTTTTTAAAATCTAACTCGACCCGAGTCACTAATATATGGAATCCAATCCGACCCGACCCGAACTTTTGACCCAGAAGTCATGACCCGACTCGACCCGAATTATAACCCGACTTAATCCGAAATCCGATGCGACCCTCATTTGAACCTACTTTAGCCTACTTTTTTCGAGTCGGGTCGGGTTTACTTAAAAATCTTTCAACCCAACTCAATCAGAATTTAATGCGGGTTTTCAAATTCTCAACCTGACCCAACCCGTTGACCCGACTATTATGACTCAAACCGTATGATTTTCGGGTCAAGTCATGTGGGTTCGGGCCAAAACCCGACCCAAGTTTCACCCCTAGGCCAGATTATCATTGCATATGATGGATCTTTTATGGAAATTATAATATTATTATTCACCAAGATTGTCCTGCAACCCTCCTGATCTTGAGGACTTTGTCGTGGCTAAAACACGGCGCCAGCAGATTTCTTGTGGCTTGTGCATCTCATTTTCATTATTTTTTATCTATTTTTTCTACGTTGTTCAACATTTAGCTTCATATACCATTTTAGCTCTACTAGTCATCTTATCGAAATTAACCTTTAAACAACATGAAACTCTTGTAATACATCACTCTAATAACTTGTTTAAACTTGCCAACGCTCATGGACCTAGTTTTATAGAACCACTATGACATGATTTAGGAAGATTTTGACTTGTGGAGAAGTCTGAGAGTAGAAATAGCAATGAAAACTCAACACACCTACATTTGTTTCCGGCTAATACTAGTCTCACCATATCGTATTTTATATAGTTGTTGGTAGCTGGCGTTGAAAACTCGGCGTAACGGCCGTTACAGCTGTGACGCTTGTTGTGGTACAACGGTGCGTAAAGGCCCCACAACGGCCGTTACATCTCTCTCCTCTATTTTTTTTTTCCAAAAAATTGAAGAAGTTTCATAAAAATTAAGAAAATTATGGGGATCTTAATGTGTAATTCATCATTAGGACAATCATTTAAATATTCACTTGTCCTTTCTGAATTTTACGAAATTAAGAATTTTAAATGAGCTTAAGAAATTTAAGAAAAAATACCAAAAAATCTAGAAAAAT
This sequence comes from Chimonanthus praecox, assembly GCA_022113865.1. Lineage (NCBI taxonomy): Eukaryota > Viridiplantae > Streptophyta > Magnoliopsida > Laurales > Calycanthaceae > Chimonanthus > Chimonanthus praecox. The sequence goes on along the minus strand of CM039089.1, from coordinate 44,364,192 downwards.
GAGAAAAAAAATTGTATCAAGATTTTGCTTATTTTTTACATAGTTCACCAGTACGTAAGGACTCAATTGTATATAAAAATCGGAATTAAATTAAAAAATAATTACAAGTGCATGGAAAAAAATATTTATTACTACATTCATGATTCATGTTATTATAAAAATTTAAAACAGCAAATAAAGTTTAACAATAAATATAGATTCATTTTATTAAACGTAAAGGGTAAAGCACAATTTTACAATAAGAAAAATAATTAAATTAAAAAATAATCACATGGGAATGGAAAAATAATTTATCACTACATTCATTTTATTATTTAAATTTAAAACAGTAAATAAAGTTTAAACATAAATATAAAATCATTTTATTAAACTTAAAGGCTAAAGCACAATTTTACAATTAAAATTGGATTTAAATTAGAAAAATTACAACTGCATGGAAAAATTATTTATCACTACATGAATTTCTACAAGACTACGAAGACTATCATATCAAATTTAATTAAATTAAATCATCTTAAAGCATTAATTTCTTCGCAATATAAATATAATTTAATTTAAATTAAAAACTTATACAAGTGCATGAAATAAATTGATAAACACCTTGATAAAATGATGCTTTCTTAAAAATCCCAGAAAAAAATGTAACATTACTCTTGACTATGGGAAAAATTCATAGGATTTTTTTTACCGTTGTGAAATTTTCAAAAAAAAAAAAAATTACCGTTCTGTCTCGGCTGGTGTGGCAGTGCAAACGCTCCCCACAGTTATAACATGTAATAGGTTTGGTAGGACGATGCAAACCATAATAGAAAGGTTTAATGATTTTTTATTGAATGAAAATCAATTTTATTAAACATTAATAATTAATTTTAGAAAAGAATTGTGGATAAGAATTATTTAACTTAATAACTATAATTATTACTTTATATTAAATGACTTAAAAACATCTAGTACAACTGATGTTTTTTCATCAGTATATGACCGAGGGTTGAAATATCAGTATCGGCCAATATATCGGTTGCGAAATCTCTCTCTTATTATTATTTTTTAATTAAAATCATCAATATCGGACGATATCGACGACATATATCGGCCAATATATATAAATTTTAAAACCAATATATCAGTCAATACGATAAATATCAACTGATATTAAAATCCCTAACTGCATCTAAATTTCTTTGATAATGGTAGATGCTGTACTCATAGTTTTAAATTGTTGCCAAAATCTAATCTTCTAATTGATACGAACCAATTCCAACTTTCAGCTAGAATTGGGTAGAATTGAAATAAACAAAAAACTGAAATCAGAAATTTAGGCCACTTCGATAAAATTTGGCAACACTTTGAGAAGACTTTATAAATTGATAGAAATATAAATTTGAAATTTAAAATAGAAAAATAAGAATAGTTAATTGAGATAGGCCCACAGGCCACAACGGTGAAAAAAAAAATACCGTTATGGCAGGGAGGCGCTCTGCTGGATACAGTGGCTTTGACTAAATTCGCTAGCCACGAGCCCGCTAGATGAGTCCTAATAACTTAATAAGGGCCAACCAGTTTTTAAAAGTCACTCTAGAATGAGATCCTTATATAATAAAAATATTTTAGAGAGATTTGATCAATAATTATAAGTGAAATGGTCATTTGTAAAATGGTGTGCCGTGTATTGCATCGACCACTTAGGTACAAGACTTATTAAAAAGAGTAGTGATAGTGTATTGATAAGATCAACCGTTGAATATATGGCCCACAAAAAAATTCTGATTGAATTAATAAATTCATGTTTTTAAAAGTTGTAAAGTTTAAAAATTAAAAAATTAATTTAAACTGATTAAATTTGAGAGAGCTTATAAGATATGACTTTAATTGATTCAATCAAAATAATTTTTGATAAGTCACATATTTAGATATGACCTTTGTGATACACCCATCATCACCCTATTAAATGGATTCTATACCTAGGTACTCTGCTTAATATCACATGTCATGGTTAGGGTCACAAATCATGGACATGGAGTCATGGGTTGGATTGGTCTTTGGTTAATCTATGGATTAAATGATAGGGTTTGAATTCCAAGAGTTGTGGAAAATACTTTCCAACCTCTCTCCACAAGAATTCATTTTTCATATTTTTTTTAAAACTTATTCATTTTAATAAAAGAAAATATTGAATAAAAAAGCCTTAAAAGATTAAAAAACCCTCCGAATAAAGAAATTTTTGATCTGAAAAGCTGCTTCTTTTTTTTTTTCCTCAAATTTTTAATTATGTTCTTGCATTTCAGACATTGGAAGGGCTCCTATTGCCTTCATCCACAAGAAACACATACAGTCCTGGTTTTTAACTTCACTAAGAATTCAATCTATACCATCTCCCCTAGAAAATCATGGGCATGTCGAAGGATCTCCAAAAGACGAGCTCCCAATCTCATATTCTACAATTTCTCCACGAATAGTAAAATTTAGAAGTTCGGTGGCAATTTGAATACCTCAATTTTTTATAAAATTCGACACTCAACACTTGTATTTGTGATCGACCCAATGTTCTGAAATTTGGAAAATAGCAAGAAAATGCCTATATCATCTCTTAAGTCTAAAAGTTGAAGTAAATAAGTCTAAGAAAAATTCTCTTTATTTCATTTATACAGGGCCGGCCCTAAGATTTCGGAGACCCTAGGCGCAGTCTCGGTCAGGAGGCCCTGAGATTGTGAATAATTTCTAATTTTTTGGTAGACTTGGAGGCTTAAGTCACATAATTTCTAATTTTTTGAAATTAGACGTGCAGCTTTAAGACAAAACCTTTAAAATTAAAAAATAATTAAAATAAATTAAAATTGAAAGGTTAAAGAATAATAGAACTTGGCACTGAAAGTATGAGAATTGAAATGTTGCAATTTCCTCTATTATTCTATCAAATCGCTAAAGATCTCTAAATTAAAAGTCAGAGTTTGATCTACATTGAGGAAATATATTGGTAGAATTGAATTGAGATACATCGTAATATGCAATGAATTAAGACCCTTATTATGTAAATGATTGTGAAAGGGTAAAATTGAAAAATAGAAATATGACACAAGTATCTTTATTTTCAATTTTAATTGAAAGAGGAATAACTGAGCAAGCCATATGAGAGAGAACATTAAAATCAAAGATGGAATAGAAATTCTCAACTCGGGCATTTTACAATTATTTCTTGCAATCTTAATGATGAAATGATTAGTATATCTTGAAATAAACTTTGAAGATTTTACTTAATCCAAATAAAAAACCACAACATATTTATATTTTAAAAATGTCTTTTATCTTTTTATAAAATCTTTTCTCATTTTATTCCAATCCATCTTACAAATTTCATCTCAGATTTCCCTCCTACAATTTTTTAAATTCCACTTTTCTATTCATTGTTCAGATTTATTGTCTGTTCCACTTGAGAAAAAATAAGACTCAAAACTCAAGAAACTATCCTTTCCTATTCCTTCCAACAAAAAGAGGACAGAGAAAGAAACCCAACAAGAGAAATCCAAATTCCAAAGACCAATTTCATAAAAACTTGCTCCTCCTCCTCATTTCTTTTCCTTACTTCACTCATTCTCTTCCTCTTGCAACCCTTACAATCCATGACCTTTTTAAAACAGCAAGTGTGGGCCTTTTTTTAAATGAGGAAATCCCTACTCGGGGCCCTAATTTTTTGGGGGCCCTAGGCCCTGGCCTACTTCGCCTATGGCCAGGGCCGGGCCTGCATTTATAAATAGGAATTCTAACAAGAATTGCCTTAGAAGAATGAATGAGGAAAATTACTTTTAAAAGAGGATGTTGGAGCATATACTTAGATAAGATATATGTGAGTATAATTTCATGCTTATTTCGAATCATCCCATCTCACCATATGGGCAATAATTATCTTATCAAACTCAATTTTTCAATGATGAAGATTAAATGGCTAAATATAAATAGAACTATAATTTCATATAAATCCTATTAATATTGTTCCTTACATTTTTCATCTAATTATATAGCTTTTAAATAATTATCTATAGAGTTTCTCATTTCATATAGATGTAAATAAAAAACATGTTCACAAAGACGAACGGCCTACCTCAGTGGATCAAAAATCTCATTTGAAATATTTATGTAAACTATTATAAATATTTTTTTTTGGAAATATATCCAAAAGACAATCATCAGCCTATTGACCTCAGTCCTTGATTTTAGCAAATCCCAATAATCAAATTTTCAATAGAGAGAGGTGATGATGATGGTTATCATTCTATCATTTGAAAATACAAAATAAAATTTAGATAGAGTGTGGAAAAATAGAAGAGATACACACAAAGAAGTCTTGAATTCAATTCTCACTCTACTTCAAAGGGCTACTCTCTATAGATTTGCCCAGTATTTATAGATAAGGAGACTTGCACATGACCAAGAATTCGTCGAATAATCTAAGAGACCTCGACAATTTGTGTTGGGTTTCCATCCTTAGTGGAGAAAACCTTTTGGCATCCAAAGGTTCATGGACCTTGGAAGTGGTAAAGCCTCCTTGAAATGAGCAATGTTTCATTGAAATTGGAGATGCCTCATAGGAATGAGGAAGGCCATTTAAGAATGGGAGACATCTCTTTGAAATTGGAGAATATCTTATAGAAATTGAAGAAATCCTATTGAAAATGGAAAAGCCTCCTAGGGACTTGAAAGGATCTTATTATGGTCTAGTTTTTCACACATCTCCTAAAGCCTATATAAATCCATTTCTCTCCTCATTTCAATAGACCACCAGTTCAAGTTTCAAGTGAGAGACACTTGGAGAGTGAGAGAGAAAGAGCCTCACTTAGCTCTTGTGGATACAATGAAGAGTTCAGTGGTGATATCTCCAAAGATGATTTTGGAAGAGATGACAACGCAACCACTTTGGTGAGATTGTTCTTTTTTGTTATCCTTGTAATCCCATTTTATAGTGTAAGACCAATTCAGAGTTTGTTCCGTTAATGTAGGCACATTGCCGAACCACGTAAATCTTTGTGTCACTTTTATGTTTTATTATTTTATTACCTTTCTATTTCATTCACACATTTGGGAAAAGATCTGATCGAGGGATTTCTACATAACAAATTGACAGTACTTCTTTCCCAACAAGTGGTATCAAGAGCCTGGTTCATTATTCGTAGTTTTGTATGAACTGAAATGGAGGAATCGTTGTACGTAATGATCAAACTAACGTCATCAAATTATTCAATATGGAAGCAAAAAATGGAGGGCATTCTTTATTGCAAAGATTTATATGAGCCTATTCAAGGTGATGATGGCAAACCAGAAGGAAAGACTGACAAAGAATGGGAGATTATGAACAGAAAAACTGTTGGACAAATTCGACAATGGGTCGATCAAAGCGTCTTTCATCACATATCATAAGAAACCAATGCTCACTCATTGTGGACAAAATTGGAGGCCATGTATGAGCGAAAGACTGCACAAAACAAAGCCTCGTTGATTCGCTGATTGGTGAACTTGAAATTCAAAGATGGACGAAATGTTGTTGAACACTTGAGCGACTTCCAAGGCTTGGTGAATCAATTGACTACCATGAAGATGGTGCTTGATGATGAGTTGCAAACATTATTGTTACTCAGTTCCTTGCTAGACAGCTGTGACACTTTGGTGGTGTCATTAAGCAAATCTGCTCCTCAAGGTGTGCTCACCATGACTATGGTGAAAGATAGGATGTTTAATGAAGAAACGAGGAGGAAGGAACAAGGAATATCGACTGAGTCAGAGGCCCTCGTCATAGAAAAGCATGGAAGAGGCAAAGATAGAAAATCACACGACCGTGACAAATCGAGAGGCAAGTCAAGGGGTATGTCCAAGCAAAGAAATGACTTAAAATGCTATCATTGTGGCAAGCCAGGTCACATGAAAAGGGAGTGTAGACAACTAAAAAAGGAGCAAGGGAATCGCAACAACAATAGAAAAATGGAACCAAAGACACAATTGCTATTGCTTCACCGGAGATGAGGTAATTATTGCTTATGATAATAATAGTTGTGTTAATCTAACATCTCAAGACACATGTTGGATAGTTGATTTTGGTGCATCATTTCACGTAACCTCACAGCGAGACTTCTATTCATCCTACACCAATGAAGATTTCGGTCATGTTAGGATGGGAAATGATAAATTGTCAAAGATTGTGTGAAGGGGAGAAGTCCGTCTTGAAACCAATACGGGTTGTCGCTTGGTTCTCAAAGATGTAAGACATGTTCCGGACATGCGTCTCAACTTGATCTCCACCGGAATGCTTGATGATGAAGGCTACACCAATGTATTTGGTGATGGAAAGTGGAAGCTCAGCAAATGTTCTCTAGTGTTGGACAGAGGAAAGAAAGAGAACACTCTCTACTTGACACATGCTAAAACCAACAGTGGGTTTGTGAATGCTCTTGGACAAGATTCGTCAATCGAGCTATGGCATAAACGACTTGGTCATATGAGTGAGAAAGGCCTGTAGACTTTATCTAGAAAGAAGGTTCTCACCGGGGTGAAAGGTATGTCTCTCAAACAATGCGAACATTGCTTAGCTGGAAAACAACTGCAGGTAGGAAACCTAATGTTTTAGATGTTGTATATTCTGATGTTTGCGGTCCTATGAGGACTTGTACTCTTGGTGGTGCATGATACTTTGTTACTTTCATTGATGACCATTCCAGGAAAGTTTGGGCCTATGCACTTAGAACCAAAGATCAAGTGCTAGATGAATTCAAGCAATTTTAGGTTGGCGTTAAACGAGAGACCGGCATGACCCTAAAATGTATTCGCACCGACAATGGAGGAGTGTACATTGGATCCATCGAACACTATTGCAGAAGAAATGGAATTAGACATGAACGAACTGTTCCAAAGACTCCTCAACATAATGGCATGGCCAAGAGAATGAACCGAAAGATCGTTGAAAGAATCAGATGTATGTTATCTCATGCCAAACTGTCCAACACTTTCTAGGGTGAAGCTATGATGACCGCAGTTGATTTGATTAATCTTTCTCCTTCGGCACAGTTGAATGGTTACGAGCCAAACAAATTTTGGACTAGGAAAGATGTCTCTTACAATCACTTGAAGGTGTTCAGTTGTAGAGCGTTCGTCCATATCTCTAAAGATGAGAGATCGAAGCTCGACGCCAAGTCAAAGAATGCATTTTCTTGGGCTATGGAAATGAAGAGTTTGGGTATAGGCTGTGGGACCCAATTAACAAGAATATTGTCAGGAGTAGAGATGTTGTATTCTTTGAAGACCAAACCATTGAAGATATTAATAAATGTGAGAAGTCTGAATTCCCCATTGAATATCCAGTTAACTTGGATCCACTTCCCTCACCCATGGTGCATGATAATTGGGGAGATACATCTGAAAATGCTGATGATATAGCAAATGAAGACCCAGAAGTCCAACACCCTCTAGAGCCAACAGTTGAGTCTCAATTCAGAAGATCAACCAGAGATCGCCAAACCTCAAGAAGATACTCTCCAAATGAGTATGTTATGCGTACAGATGGAGAAGAAACAGAGTGCTACCTGAAAGCTATAACACATGAGCAAAAAGGAGAGTAGTTGAAAGCCATTCAAGAAGAGATGAAATTTGTATATGAGAAGCACACCTATGATCTGGTTAAATTGCCCAAGGGCAGGAGAGCACTCAAAAACAAATGGGTGTACATGATAAAGACCGAGGAGAACAACTCACGACCAAAGTACAAGGCAAGGCTAGTCGTTAAGGGCTTTGCACAGAAAAAGGGGATCGATTTTGAAGAAATTTTCTCACCAGTTGTGAACATGTCATCCATTCGAGTTATACTTGGTTTGGCTGCAAGCTTGAATCTGGAGATTGAACAACTTGATGTGAAGACTGCATTTCTCCATGGTGACTTGGAGGAAGAGATTTATATGGACCAGCCAGTTTGAGGTCAAAGGCAAAGAATACCTCATTTGCAAATTGAAAAAGAGTCTGTATGGATTGAAGCATGCACTGTGTCAATGGTACAAGAAGTTTGACTCCTTCATGATTGATCATGAGTATCAAAGGACAACTTCAGACCATTGTGTTTTTATGAAGAAATTCTCAGATGGTGACTTCATCATACTTCTTCTCTATGTTGATGATATGTTGATTATGGGACAGAACAGTGGCAAGATTAGAAATCTGAAGATGACACTAAGTAAATCCTTTTCTATGAAGGATTTGGGACTGGCAAAACAAATTCTCGATATGAACATCTCCCGTGATCGAAAGAATGGGAAGTTATGGCTATCACAGGAAAGGTACATAGAAAAAGTACTAAAGCGATTCAACATGGACATGTCAAAGCCAATTGCTACTCCACTTGCCAGTCACTTCATACTTAGTTCAAAGCAGAGTCCTACCAATGAGAAAAAGAAGGAAGAAATGAACAAGGTTCCCCTATGCCTCAGCCGTCGGAAGCTTGATGTATGCAATGATGTGTACGAGACCTGACATTACACACGCTGTTGGTGTAGTTAGCTGATTATTGTCCAGTCCGGGCAAAGAAAACTAGAATGTAGTGAAGTTGATTCTCAGATATCTAAGGGGTACCTCCAAAATGTCTTTGTTCTTTGAAAGTGGTAAGCATGAACTAATTGGGTAAACATGTGTAGACATGCTGGAGATATTAACTCTAGGAAATCCACTTCAGGATACTTAATTACATTTGCATGGGGAGCTATCTCATGGCAATCAAAGCTACAAAAATGTGTTGCTTTGTCGACTACAGAGGCAGAGTTCATTGCAGCTACAGAAGTGTGCAAGGAAATGTTATGGATGAAGAGATTCCTACAGGAATTGGGGCAAGAGCAACAAAAGTACATCATGCACTGCAATAGTCAGAGTGCCATCCATTTGAGCAAGAGTTCGACTTTCACTCAAGATCAAAACACATTGATGTGAGATATCATTGGATACGTGATGTGCTAGAAACCAAGCAAGTACAACTTGAGAAGATTCATAATGACGACAACTACTCAGATATAATGACAAAGAATTTACCCAGAGATAAACATGAAAAATGCAAAAGTGCAACAGGTATGGTGGAGCCCTCCACCTAAGTCGGGAGGGGGAGATTTGTTGGGTTTCCCTCATTGGTGGAGGAAACCTTTTGGCATCCCAAGATTCATGGACCTTGGAAGTGGTAAAGCCTCTTTGAAATGAGCAATGTCTCATTGAAATTAGAGATGCCTCATGGGAATGAGGAAGACCTTTTAGGAATGGGAGACATCTCTTTGAAATTGGAGAATGTCTCATAGAAATTGAAGAAATCCTAGTAAAAATGGAAAATCCTCCTACGGACTTGAAAGGATCTCATTATGGTCTAGTTTTTTACACCTCTCCTAAAGCCTATACAAACCCATTTCTCTCCTCATTTCAATAGACCACCAGTTCAAGTTTCAAGTGAGAGACACTTAAAGAGAGAGAGAAAGAGCGTCACTTAGCTCTTGTGGATAAAAGGAAGAATTCGATGGTGATATCTCCAAAGGTAATTTTGGAAGAGACGACAACCTAACCACTTCGATGACATTGTTCTTTTTTGTTATCCTTGAGTTTTATACTCTTGATATTGTTATCCTCTCTTGTTTAACAGAGAGTTACTTGTAATCCCATTTTATAGTGGAAGACTAATTCGGAGCTTGTCCCGTGGATGTAGGCACATTGTCGAACCACGTTAATCTTTGTGTCACTTTTATATGGTTGCTTGTTTGATTATTTTATTATCTTTCTATTTCATTCACACATTTAGGAAAATATTTGATCCAGATATTTCTACATAACAAATTAACAGTACTTCTTTCCCAACAATTTGATCATAAAAAAAAAAAAGAGATACAAGTTACATACTCGTTTGGATTTCATACTTCATTGGAGACACTAGTAGTTGCTTGGTTTCCTAGCTCAATTTTTTTCTGTGTCATCTGCTTCTACAACATTCACAGAAGTTCTTTTGGCATTGAAAAGCTCCTCTATCTCTTCCAAGGACCTTCCCTTGGTTTCTGGCAGGAAAAAGAAGAAAAATAGCCAAGCCAAAACCGCGATACTTGCATACAAAAAGAATGCACCTCCTATAGTAATGGCTTTGTAGAGGGATATGAAGGTCATAGAGATAGTTCCATTCATTACCCTATTCACAGCCACTCCAATACTAACTCCTTGGGCCCTAAGCTTAAGAGGAAATATCTCTGAGCTATAGACCCATGTAATAGGCCCAAGCCCAATAGAGAAGAAGGCCACGAAAGATAAAACAGTTCCTATACAAAGGCAAATTGCCCACATCAACTTCTCCACTGAATGTTCCACAACCGTCAGACCAATCCCTAATCCAGTAAGTGATATGATCATTCCCCCTGTACTTATTAACAACAGGGGCCTTCTTCCAACCTTGTCCAAGCAGAAGGTGGCCACCAAAATAAAGCATGCTTTAGTAATTCCAACACCCATTGTTGCGATTAAGAGCTTGTTCTTGCTGCTAATACCAGCTTTCTTGAAGATCCTTGGGCTGTATAGGACCACTGCCTCTATCCCAGTCGCGTGCTCGAAGAAATGGATTGCTACGGCTACAATTAGGATCCTTTTGACGGCTGGCGATGGCCTTAGCAATAGCTCCTTCCACACGCCCTCCCCATGAGTCTTCCCTCCTAAATTCACCACTTCTTTGCAGTTCTCGTCGATCCCAAGAACCGATTTCATATCACGGAGGCGAGTTTCAGCTTCCTCTGGACTATTGGATACTTTCAGTAGGACTTTCTTTGCTGCACCAAGTTGTCCTTGCATTGCCAACCATCTTGGAGACTCTGGCATTGCTAAAATACCGACGGCCAATACGAGCGAAGGAATTGCTCCTATGCTGAGCATAGACCGCCAGCCATACTTCAAAGGAAGCTTAGCAAATAAGTAATTTGATACGTATCCAATTAAGATTCCGACGCTGATGCAAACCTCTGGTAGAGAAGTTAGAAATCCCCGTGTAGACGTCGATGAGATCTCCGCCGAGTAAACTGGTGCAATCATCAGAGAAAATCCCACTCCAACGCCTGCAACACATCTCCCACACAATAATATTGGATACGAAGGTGCTAGTCCCATTAAAATTGCACCGATGAAAAATATGATCGCTGAAAGGACAATTGTGTACCGACGACCTATCCAATCTGAAGTTCTCCCCGCAGCAGCGGCTCCAAGCAGTGCACATATATTTAGGATTCCGGCGAGGACTTCCACTTGGGTGTCATTTATCTTTAAATCCTCCTTGATGAATAACATAGCCCCACTCATAACACCAGTATCTGTAAAGCAGGCAAATCACAAACATGAATCCATCAGAGTATGAAGATAACGAAGCTCTATGATCCTTTTTTTTTTATAAATTTTGCAATAAAAAAGGTTGCCACCACTCTAAATTGTGTTTGTTATCTCATTCGTTAAGAAAGAACGATATAATAGCAGCAATTGCCAATTTTTTGTTTGATACACAGAAGAATGAAAAGGAGAATAATCTTTTTTTAGTGCTATGAAAAGGATGGATGAGTGAATTTGCAATCTTTATATGCTAACCATCTTTTTTCTTGTACATCCATGAACTCGGAACAATGACAATATATACAATAGCAAAGAATATCATCTATCATGAAACCAGATGTTTGAAAACTTAATCTTGAGTTCATACTCGAAATCTCATTGAGGCGAGAAACTCCGCTGAATTTTAGAAAAATTCAAAAAATCTAAGATGACTCATCGAACTGCTCGACTTGAAATCTTATTAAGCAAAGTTGACTCGGATTAATTTACGCTGAATGTTTTTGAATTTTTAAACACTGCATGAAAGGAATTCATAATCTCAACAAATAATTCATAAAAAAAATCTCAACCATCATAACACAAAAAGTGGCTGGCTCCTGGAGAGCGAATGTAGCCAAAGCCACTTTATCCATGTAAAATCATTGTATCACTCAGCTTGCATTTTAGTGCATGGTAACTCAATTACACATTAATAATCCAAGTGTAGGATAGGAACTTGTAGACTTCAAGGCAATGAAATTGCATTGGAAACATATGTGGAAGCTGGATGGATCGATTTTCAAACTGTCGGTTTCTCAAGGGCTTAGCAACTGGGCTGGGCCTAGGTGAGACAATTTCTTAAAGCCTATCAAACTGTTTAGTAACTTTCTCTCTGTATTAGAAATCATAGAAAATGTTAGGATTGGGCTTCCAGTCCAAAAGACTAGTATGATTGATGGAGGGACCCAATTCTTTTAGGTCTTTAGATTTCTCCTTTCACAACTGATGTGGGACTCTCATTCGCACACCAATAATCTCCTCTTCGAACGAGACTCTCTAACAGATAGAACGTCGCCAACCATCCCATTCAACTAGGAGACTCTTGAGCTCACATGTTTTAGCTTGGGAATGTGGCTCTAGGATTGAACTTCGAGTTCAAAAGACTAGCCTGCTAGCCTTGCTCGCTCACCAACAAGAAAAATCTTAACCATCATAAGAAAAATGATGACTTTACAACACAATCTTTACTAAATGAATTGGAAACAATTTTTTTTTTAAACAAATACAAACTGAGAGAGAGAGGGAACGAGTGAAAGAGAGAGAGGAAGATCTACCGTAGCCTAATAAGATGGAGATCATAGAAGCGATAAGAGCACAAGAACAAGCATACTTGTTTCTCCTTTCCTCAGTCCCCATTGTAGCCAGCCAATGTCTCTCTACTTTGATCCTGGGAACTTGATCATTCCTCAAGCTGCCAATTTATCACTTCCATTACCAAGATTTCTATATTACGGTAATACCTTCTCTATTACGTGATTCACTTGCCAAAGAATATATATTAAAAAAAGTTTAAGTATCGAGGACTTCTGAAATTCTTACGTCATTCAATGACAATAGATAAGAACGCAAATTACGGAATGGCAACATGTCGGCTCGGGCCAGGCCTGTGCCTTGTCACGTTGACATGGGTTTAAGACATGTGCTCAAGTTTGAGCCCGATAAAAAGTTCGAGGAAATTATTAAATCTATTTAGTATGAGTAACATTATCTCGGAGTTTCTAGTTCGTTATTTCTTATTTTCTAAATCTTTATTACCCTATTAAAAAATCAAATATAGGAATTGAAAGTAAATTTCATAAGCTACAAGTGTACTGAATTTTATTCGAAAAGTCAATTTAAAGTCACTTGTTTTTACTGATCAAAATCATTATATATTTTTAAAATTTTTATATATATCTACAATATAAAAAATATATACATCAAATTTTCGGGTCCGCTATCGGGCTTCAGGCCTAAACATTGATATACGTAAGTCTGGCCTGATTTTGAAATTGCTTTACTTTTAAGCCCCAGCTGATTAACAATCTGACGATAAATTTAGAAAAATCCTGTCGAGAATAAGTTAGAGAATGGCCTTAAAATTTGATTGGAGATCACAAGATCGAATGAAATGTGTAGGAAGTCACCTGACTTAATTGTGATTTTAATCTTAAAATATTACAATGCTTGGAAACTATTCATTTTGTATCACTTATTAAATAGAGTGGAATCATCCAACAAGTATGAAATTACATTTACACTCTATTTCCATGTTTAAATATATTTAAATAATGATTTTTTTAAACTATTTTCCTTATTCATTTCTTTAAATTCGTTCTCCTAAGACTTACTCTAAATTTACGCTCAAGCAGTATCTTTTCGGGCTTTTGAGAAATTGTTATAAAATAGGATTTCATCACATCCTACACGAGTACACGTTTAGTCTAGACCATTGAATACGTAATTTTTTTAAAATAAAAAATAATCAAATTTATGAGATTTGACGTTTCACTTTAATATCCAGACGACAAATGGAGCAACCTAATTTTAGACAGATGGGAAATATGAAGTTAGGATACACTAGACACTTGGATACGTGTTTGGTGAGTCTTGCATTTCGAGATTTTTCTTAAAAATCAGTATTTGTTTATGGGATGATATTTTTTTTTTGGTAGGCGGTAGGAGTGTAGGACTCATTGTTTTGTCAAGAAAAGTATCCACGGAGTCGCTGTCAAATCTTTTTGTGAGGGTAGAGACGATTTGTATCTTACCTTCTCAGCGTCATTCATGATTTTGGGCTGGCTTCCATTAAAATAGAATATTGAGAAATTAAACAAAGGTTTTTTTTCCTTTATAACAGGCTATCTGTATTTTATATTAGAGGTGAAATTACCCCAGCCTCGTATAGAAGTAAGATTAAAATGAGTCAAACTTATCACTTTTAGTTTATTTTAGAAATTTAGACCAAATAACAATTAATTTAAATAAGGTTTAATCATGAAAAATGAGTGTATATATATTTATATATATTATTTTTTTTATGATCAAGGACTGGGTTTGGATGAGGGGTAAATTTTCTAGGGGTGGGTATTCAGGGGTGTGAAATCATTTTGAATATCCTTTGCTTCAAAAGGGTATTTAAAAGTGAGTGGAGTATTGTGAATAGGGTATAAATCTCGACTGATACTGTGCGTATTGGCTAGAGAAAAAAAACCGGCCGAATATCGGCCGATTTCTTCTTTTCTCTTTTTTTTTTAAAAAAAGAATTTCGGTCGTGGGTCCGGCCGATATCTTGGCCGATATTTTTATATTTTATTTTAAAAAAAACAGCCTTCTTTATTTTTTTAAATGATTTTTTTCAAAAAAAAAAGCCACCGAGATTTAAATTTTTATTTTTTTGAGGAGAGAGAAAAATCTCGGCCGAGACCGAGATCTCTCCGATATGCGATATTTGGACCCCTGGTTGTGAGGTCCAGCTCCATTATTAGGCCTGGATTGTCTGTTGGGCTCGGCCCATGCCTGTATCTTAAGCCCTAGTATATATTCATCTCTTTCTTTATTTTAGGGTATGCCTGTGTGAGTAGCTGTGGCTGACAGTGAAAGAAGAAGAGAGGAAATCAAGAGAGAAAGAAAGATGGTGGCTAGCCCTTGTAATCTGGTGTATTACTCTTGATAGTGGATTTTATCTCGCTCCGTGGACGTAGGCATTATTGTCGAACCACGTATCTCTGTGTGTTCGATCTGTTTTTGTGTATGATTTTGTGTGTTTGCATCTCATTTTACTCCAACAAGTGGTATTAGAGTGGGTTTGTTGGAGCCCGACGATAAAGGCAAAATCACAGATCGGTGAAGCAACCGTAGGTGGTTCAGACAGAAACACTATCTTAGTTCCAGAATTGATTAATCGCACAGTGTAGCCAGTGTTTCATTGCTGGACCGACAGGGGCTGAAAGGGGTTTAACGGAGAAACCCAACAAGTTTCACCGAGAACAAGTGTGTGCTATGAGAAGTCAGCAAGAGACCGAGGCGCGACTAGCAGACTCGCACGCAAGAAGGGAGTAAATTGGGTTTAGTTTTGAACCGGCTTTCATTGCAAAGTAAGAAGGGGACTCAAGAACAGCATCACATACCAACTCGGATCTGATCTCGGGTCTTGATATTAGATAGAGAAAGCGTTAAGAGGGCAGCTCGTTCGGCTAAGAGAGGAGCGTCCAACCCCAGATCTGATCTATGTTAAATATGAGATCTGTTGGTACATCACGAACCAGAGGACTGCAAATCTGTTCAATTCAGATTTGAGAGCAGCCAGGAAATATTGATGTTGGAGGCGACGAGCGCCAGATAAATGAGTGCGAGTAGAGGCACGCAAGCGACAGGGTTTCCATCGTCGATGTATACGAGTGGAGTCCAATAGCAGAGAACGAGCCGTAGTTTAGCAAAGGCCAGTAAACAAGCCTAGGTCAACATCGCCCCTGCTGTTTGAGCAAAATAGCACCTCAAGTGCGGATTTTCTAGGTTGGGAATCCCAGTTCGGGCGCAAAGGGGGTAGAAGTTCAGTGCTCTAAAGCAGCGCTGAAAGGAAAACACCACAGCAAATCTCAGCAGCCAGCATTCCAGATTGTAGAGCCAGAGTAGGTCGGCAAAGGGGTTCTCTCAATTATGGGTTTAACCGCAAAAAGAACAATACACCTCTCGGCGCAGCATCTGAGAAAGGGTTTCTTGATCCTGCTCAGGCACAACAGTAGAAGGCAGGGAACAAAACTGCACAACAGTAGAAGGAAGGGAACAAAACAGTTTTTCTCCCAGGCAAGTTCAGTCAACGCACTCTATAGGAGAAAACTTCCCAATTTCGTCCTAGGAGAGACCCCATTGTCAGTTAGCAGAACATGGTTTCCTGTTCAGAATCAGCCAAATGCATATCAGTTCTTCTCTACATCGTTGAGAGCAGGCGTGAATAAAGGCAGAAAAGCCAGTGCTGTAGTGGTAGACTAGGGCCAGCAGTGGCCAGAATACCAGCAGTGTTGAGTGCTGCACAAAGGGGCGCAAAATACATCCAACATGGAAAACCAGATAAGTTTTTTTTTTCTTTCATGATCGTCATTTATTCTACACATTATGACTGCCATGTGTTTGATTGATTGACTGAATCACCCAAGTGGTGAGGAGTTCGGGAGTGTTTGGTTGGATGCCAGGTGTAGGTTCTTAGGTTTTGTGTAGGGCTACAAATTAATCTTGCATTGATTAATTACTTCCGTGTTTGCACACCAACAAGAGTGAAGTCAGTGCAAGAATGGCATCAAGTACAGGCAATGCTATAGTCATGAAGTTGGTACCAGGAAATTACCTTCTGTGGAAGACCCGGATGCAAGACCTCCTAATTGAGAATGATCTTTATTATCCAATCTTGGGAAATGAATATAAGCCTGATGACATGAAAGATAAGCCTAAGGAATGAGAATACAAGCACTTGAAAGCTTTGAGCTTGATTATGAAGTATGTCGATAATTCCATACTTCACTATGTCATAGAAGAAAAGAAGACAGATGTACTGTGGACCAAATTATCTACAATGTATGAGAACAAGACACCAGTAAACAAGGCTATTGCTATTAAGAGACTGATGAGATTGATATACAATGAGAATCAGTCAATGTCAGAACACCTTAGCAACTTTCAGGGTATGGTGAATCAATTGGCTAGTGCGAAGATTACATTTGAAGACGAGATTTTGGCTATTTTTCTCATGGGGACACTACCAGATTCATTTGAGACTCTGATGATTACCTTGAGTAACTCTACCCCCGGTGGTAAGACATCTTTAGAACCAGTCAAGGAGGCAATGATGAATGAAGATGTAAGAAGGAAAGAAAAAGGTATTGCATCTTCTTCTTCAGGAGCATATGTGTCATAGAACAAGGGCATAAATAAAAATCATGGTCGCTAGGACCATAGAAGCAAAAACAAGACTGGTCAAGGTAACAAATCTCAGAGCAGAGGCAGAGAGACCAGAAAGTGCTTTCATTGTGGCAGAGTAGGGAATCTTAAGAATCAGTGCAGGGTGTGGAAGAAAGAAAAAAAACAGACTGGGAAATTTCAGGGATGAAAGCCATACTCTTTAGACACCGCAACTACAGCATCTCAGGAGCAGTGTACTCTTGTCATTGTGACCACCAGTGAGGGGGAGAGCCATTCCATTACCCCTTCCTCATTTGAGTGGGTCGTTGACACAGGTGTCACTTATCATTTTACGCCACACAGGAGTTTTTTCTCTACATATACATCCGGAGATTTTGGACCAGTACGGATGGGCAATTCTGCTTGTTCCCTCGTTATTGGGGATGTGAACATTGTTATCAAGACAAGCACTGACTGTTAGATTGTTTTGAAGAATGTGAGACACATGCCTGACATCAGATTGAACCTCATTTTTGCGAGGGTACATGATACAGAGGGATATATCAGTATATTCAACGGGACGAATGTAAGATCAATACGGGGTCGCTTACCATGGCATGCGGGATTATCAGAGATCAATTGTATGTTGTGACCGGCAAAATTTGCTCAAGCCAAGTCTACACAGTGCAGAGAGACTACTTTCACTCTATGGCATCGTAGACCAGCACATCTTAGTGAGAAATGGCCGCAAATTCTACAGAAAAAAAGACCTTATTCCACGGACTGACTGCACTCGGTTAGACAATTGCGAGCACTGCATCATAGACAAGCAGACAAGAGCTTCTTTCAATCTAAAAAACCAAATAAAGGTCAAGAAGTTGGATCTAGTGTACTCTGATGTTTGTGGGCCGATGGAGGTGGAGTCTTTGGTAAGAATAAGTACTTTGTAACTTTCATTGATGATTCTAAGAAAAGTTCTAGATTTACTTCATGAAATCCAAAGATCAGACTTTCTAATTCTTTTGTGAGTTTGTTGCCTCTGTGGAGAGAGAGACGGGTAGAAAATTGAAATGTTTGAGAATCGATTATTGAGAGGAATACACATCGGGAGAATTTAAAATATTATCTAAGAAAAATGGTATTCAACATGAGTTGACAACGCCAGTGACTCCCCAACATAACACAGTGTAGTAGAGAGCTACAACTGCACCATTGATGAGCGGATGCGTTGCATGATTCACAGTGCAAACCTACCCAAAATATTTTGGAGTGAGGCAGCGAGGACAACCGTATATCTCATAAATCGTTCACCTTCAGCTCCTCTAAACGGTGAAGTGGTTGAGTGCTTGTAGATAGGCAGAAAAATTTCATACAAACATCTTAAAGTTTTTGGCTGTATTTTCTATGCACACATCCTTGATATGATCGAGGAAGAAATTTGATGTAAAGTCGACAATGTGTGCTTTTCTTGGTTATGGTGATCCAGAGTTCGGATACATACTGTGGGACCCTGTCCAGTAGAAATTGTTCAGAGTCTAGATGTGATGTTCCATGAAGACAAGTTCTTCAATGAGAAAAATAAACCAACTTACTCCAATGATTCAAATTAAGGTCCTATTTCCACTCCTAACACACCCCCTTCAGCAGTCACTCCTTCTCCTTCACCTTCACCGTCAGTCTGTCATTCAGACGACAGCGGGTCGATGTTCCATCTAGCAGTCACAATGACAGTGTCAGTGGACCAGCAGATGTGTCTACAGATGAGACAATTGATGAGCCTATACATGATTCAGTTGAGGACGCAGTGGAAGATAACCAGGACGGAGATAGATGTTTGAGTGAGGGGGAGCAGTCTCCCAGTTCCTCTACATCTGAGAATATTGTACCTTCGAGTAGGTCTATTAGAGAGCATTTTCCATCCAGGAGATACCCAACTTCAGATTATTTGTTGATGACCAGTGAGGGAGAACCTGAGAGTTACTCAGAGATAGTAGGTAATAAAGACCAAATCCACTGGGGAAAAACTATGGTAGAAGAGATGATGTCTCTAAAGAAGAACGACACATATTAGTTAGTAAACCTACTAGTTGGTAGGAAGGCCATACTGAATAAATGGGTTTTTCAAGTGAAAAAGGATGTAGACAAAATCCTGAAGTATAAAGCCTGCTTAGTGGTGAATGGCTTTGGACAGAAGAAGTGAGTTGATTTCGACGAGATATTCTCGCCAGTGATGAAAATGAGCTCCATACGGGTGATGTTGGGTTTGGCCGCGAGTGTAGATCTTGAGGTTGAATAGATATACGTGAATACGACATTTTTTCACGGTGGCTTAGACGAGGAGATCTACATGGCAATGAAGAGGCAACATGGGAACTAGAGTCCGAGATGATGACGCATCATCTAGAGTTCTTCATGTAAGTTATTTAAACCCTACCTCATTTCCATTTTCGGGACGAAAATTCTAAAAGGTGTTAGTATTTGTGACACCCCGGAATTTTAAAGATTATTAAAATTGAATTTATGTTAATTAATTGAGATTAATGGGAATTAATCAACTAATTAGAGAAAATAAGAGGAAGATTAATTGAGGAAATTAATCTATAAATTAATGTCGGGTATCACGATCGGAAATCTAACGTATAAGATTTAATTAAGAATGATTGGGCGACGACGTGTCACACCAAGTCAAAAAGGATCCGAATTGAATACTTTAAAGACACAAGGGCATAAGGGGAATGGAAAAGTCAAGATAAGTGTTTGACCAAGTCATATGGTGGAAGTGGAACTTCCACCGCATGAATAGTAACTGCGTGAATAGTATCATGAATAGTAACCCATTCCATCTTATGTGCGCACAGCAGTGGGTTGTTCCCACTTCCTATGCACACGGCACCCACTCCCCACTACTCCATACACACGGCAGTCTTTCCCTCTCTTCTTTATACACGAACAACACTTCTTCTCCCTCTTCTTTTCTTTACACGGCAAAACTCCATGCACCCTAAATTCCCCACTGAAAAACTTATCTTCCTACTGTAAAACTAAGAAGGAAAAGCGAGGAAGGAAAGGAAAAGTGAGAGAAAAAGAAAAGGGATTACGAAAAGCTTCAATAAAGGTTGGTTCAATTTTAATATTGATATTAGTTTAAATAAGAGTCTAGGGTGATTCTGAATCAACCCTGGACGAGTATGGATTTATAAATGGGACTGATTCGGGAATTGTCGGGTACGCTCTCCAATTCAGAAATCAGGTTCAAATCCCTAAAAGTATTTATTAAATTAGGATTGTGGAAGGGGATTAGAATTAATGAAGAAAAGATCTTTTATTTTATTATTGTTCTTTTCATATTAAATGATTTCTTTTATAAAAGATTAAAAAGGGGTGAAGAGAACGAAGAGGGTAAAAGAAAAAAAAAGAAAAAGAAAAAGAATGAGAAAGGAGAAAGTAGAAAGAGGGAGAGAGAGAGATTTTTCCTTCTCTTCCTAAATCTTTCTGAGATTTGCCCTTTTCTCTGGAAAGGAAGGATTCTAGAGTTTTGGATTCAATGAGGATGATGACAGAGAGGCGGAGTTTTGGAAGCAGCCGGATGGGTTGGGATATCGATCGTGTTTGGATTTTAGTAGAGAGAGATTGCCATATGGTTGTGAAACTGTCTGAAAGGAAGAGGGACTGATTTGGGCGCCTCACTTGATGAGTTTTGGACAAAGTGGAAGTGGGCATTCCATTTGAGTTTTGGACTGATTACAAGTTGTTTAGAATGCTCGCCAATTGTTTGATGAATTGCCTAAATGGTAATACTTTTGACTTTGGTCTTTGCTTCTTTTATTTCTTTTATCTATAGATTAGAAATCATGGGTTTTGAAATATCTCACCTCAGAATACCAGCCGAAACCACCCCACCTGTTTGATCACTTGCCTAATTGGTGATGCTTATGGATTTATTCAGCTATGGCAAGAAAAATGTGTACAGTTTGAAAGCTGTAAGCACCACCCTCAATCTGTTTGACAATATTTTCCAGAGAACTGTTATTACAATGAACAACATGATTTCAAGCTTGATTGAAGGATTCCAATACATGATTGAACCCATTAAAAGATTGTACATGGAACCATGTCAAATAAGAACAGATGAATCTTTTATGAACCCTTCTCTTAACCCTTTGCCTAGTAGTAAGACTGTGTCTCTTATACAAAGTGATTAATGAAGCTGCAAACTTGGGCATGCATCACTTTAGTGCATGGCACTACGGCCAGTGTTGGCTGCCATTTCCTTTGCTTGCTTTGCATTCTGGCAAGTATAGTCTTTGGTTTACTCTATGGCCAGTTTCTACTTCTGATAATTTGCATATTTTTCCTTAATTCCGTGCAATGAATTTATAATCTGTCCCCATCAACTCTTGCCAACTAGCCCAAGTAGAATCATGATTCTCATAGCAGTATGTCGTTGATACTTCTTGATCTTTTGAGGTATGATTTTACCCGTGAAATAGGTAGCTAATTTTAAAGTGGAACTCCTTACATCTTCAGCTTGAAAGGATCGAAGTGGGGCTATGGTTCAGTGAACCTGGCCATTAATCTGATTGGTTCCACCATTAATATATCAACAACACTCTCATGCCCTTCACCTTTGATGATTTCTGGAACTAGATATTAATGAGTCCAAACAAATGACATCGACTGAGTCTCAGTTGGTTTTGCAATAAGCTCGGGCAAAGGACTGACTTGATTTCCAATCTAAATAGTTTGGGTGTTGGGATGTCCCTTCATTCCTACTGTTGCAAAACTGCAGTGGAATTGACAAACACTGTCTGCAATGTGCTTATCGATCTGCACATGAAGTGTGGACAAATGGGTGATGGTGTTGTCTTATTTGAAAACGTGCCTTACAGAAATCTTGTCTCCTTGAATATTATGATTGCTGGATATTGTATGAACAATCATCCGGATAAGCCACAGCATTGTTTAAAGAAATGAGGCTTAGTGACTTAGATGGAGATAGGGTAACTTGGGTTAGCTTGATATCAGCATGCAGTCATAGTCGAGATCGTGAGATAAGAAGGATGGATTTGGGTTCATTTTTAATGATGATCTAGGCAATGGTCAGATGGATCAGTTACCGAGACCCAGACTTATAAGATTTTATTAAGAGTTCCATAACAACACATAGGCTCATGGTTTAATATAAGACATTTACATATGTAATAACTAAGAGATAAACATGAGATTAAGAGTCGAAAGTCATTGAATTAAATTAAGAATAATGATATCATGTATTCTTGTGTGACATGTATGGATAATGAAAGAAGGACCGAAAGTAAACCCGGTAGCACCGAACTAGTTGTGAATTAACTTCATTTGTTGATCGGCTAGGATCAGGTAGGTTTTTCCTACTTTCTTGATGTATCACATGACTCTTATGTATGTGGAGATTATATTTAATTTCAATGCATATTTTGAATGATTTATCGATGCATGAGCATGAAAGCATGCATCTGGTGGGGATGAGAATAGTTGAGATAATGGTTAGACGATGTTAAACTCTAACATGAGAAATACGAAATACCATAACTATTCGGTATGGCCGCGTCCATGAACACACGAATTGGGCAATTAAGATGGGCTCAAAGTTCCTGGGTGAGAGACCCGAAACCTGCGCAGGATAGTATGGGTGATGGTATGCCCCCAATAACTCCGGTTAAATACTAGGAATTGGGTAGTAGCTCCTATCTGGTGCCCCAGGAAAGCTACGGACATAATGGCCAATGATTAGAACTGTTTAAATGGAAAGTGTGATAGAAGGAAATGCATGGGCATGAGTGGGGTTTGCATTGATTCATGTACCATGGCATTTGCATCATGTTGATTTAATGAGTTATCAAAAGTATGTTGATTATGAATTGATATATGAGATGAATATGATTTGATTTCAAATGCTTTATATATATTGATTATGAATTGATTTTGAAATATGGGGTGGGAATGTTTTCAACTGAATTATGTGATATGAAGAACTGTATATATGTTTTCTCTGGTTTTATATATATCATATTGATACCCCCTTTGATGGGAAATCCTACTGGGCTTTGACTAAGCCCACAATATTCTATTCTTTTAGAAGTTAACACAGGAAAGGAGAAATGTGATGAGGCTGGACCAACCGTCAGTCATGCATAGACGAGGATGGTGCAAGAGAGGATTGCGCGAAGAGTCTACTTGTTAATATTAGTAGAGAATGAACATTTAAGTTGATTGAGTAACTTTGAGAAGTTTTAATTAATGTAATGAACCTTTATTTGAGAAGTACATGTTATCAGGATTATTGTTAGGCTTTGCTTAGATTGAGAAAGATTGAATGATGAATTTAAATAGATGTGCTTATTTCCGCATTATTGTGAGTTAGTGTGTTGCTAAGATTACGTGGAGTCTTTCCATGTGCATACACTGGTTGGGCCAGTTAAGGGTCGAATCTTCGGATTCGGACTTGACTCGCGTCGTGGTACTCTCCCCTTTCTTCAGGTTGTAATTTTAAAAAAAAAATACTCTGAAATTTAGAGAGAAAAGGGAGGGGCGCTACAGTTGGTATCAGAACGAAACCGAAAGTCTTGAGTCTCGCAAAGTAAAATTAATACGGCATCATGTCTCACTGACAGATAAGAATCTTAACTGACCGACTCTTTGGAGTCTGCTGCACGGGGCCCGGATTAATTTGCTTTGAGGAGAATCTGACTGTAAGCATTCAATCTGAGAACAACCTTTGATGAGAAATAGTCAGATCGATGAAAAAGCAAAGTAAGGAGTAATCCTTGAAATTGAAAGTTGAAGAACCCCTATACGTTGAAAGTGAAAGGTGTTAGTCATGATATGACAAATACACGAGGATAAAGTTAGAGATGAAACTTCAAATGTGTCTTTTATGAGTGGAGTATGAATTCGATTTAAGGATTTCTGTAGGCTCTAGATAAACGGAATGCCTGGAGTGGAAGAGACTTATGTATTGGGTAACAGAATGTCGTAAAAGGAGTTATGTGATTTTAAGATAATGAGTAGTGAACGATAACATAAAGATTTTCCTCCCAGGAGAAAGTGTTGAAATAAGGAAGTGAAGTGTTCCCTCAATTGATGTGCTGAATAATGTAGAGAAAATTCTTGTCAACTTAGTGCAAACTGAAATAAAGATTTCCAATTATTATTTGAGAAATGAAATGATAATCGGTGTTTTCATTAACGTAGGAAAATGTAGCAGGAAGGACACTTATCACAGAATAGTTCTGACATGGAGTACATCGATGGGACCAGAGGCAATGTTTCCCCTGTAACACCCGAGGTTCATAATTTGCTACAAGGCATAACAGACGTTGTGATACAGTCCGTTCAGATCAGAGTCGATTTGGTCTCCGACGCTATTGCCCAACATCGGGCTAACGTGAGGAACTTTCAGTCCCAACATCACCTGATTTCACTGGCATTGAAGGACCTAAGGAAGCTAAAGAATGGATTGGAAGCATTGTACAAATCTTTAAGTGACTGAAAATCTTGGATGATGAAGGTAAGATCCTGATGGCCGCGTCAAAACTCAAGGGCGATGCATATCAATGGTGGAGATTTACTAAAGACAGTCATGTGGAGGAAGAAATGACATGGAAAACTTTCAAAAACCTATTTCTAGCCAATTTCCCTCCTGGGGACAAAAAGAGGCAAGCTGGCAGTAGATGTTATCGACCCAAGAAGAAACTTCATGTGAGTTCTTCGACCTCTACATCTGTAATACAACCAGCTAGAAGTACTTACTCGTGTTGGAAGTGTGGACAGACGAATCATATGAAAAGAAATTGTCCACAATTTCATCAGGCCTCATCCAGTAAGCGAAAAGGCTTGGACCATCCTTCGGCTTCAGCACATGCAAGTCAATCCACAGAAAATGTTCGCACATGTTGTCAGTGTGGACAAGTGAGTCACACAAAGGGAAATTGTCCACAACCACTCCAAGGACGTATTATACAAAACCCTGGAGGAGCCCTCTTGTGCTATGTATGTAAGCAGCCGGACCATCTTAAGAGGAATTGTCCTCAGACTCAGACAGGACGACCGCCTAGTGCAATGACTTCGAGAAGATTGTACCGCTTCGTCACAACACTGGAAACAACTGGTCATACAAACCTCCAAGGTATAATATTTCTCTGTAGTTCATGTACGATAACGTTAATTTAGTATGGAGCTCTATATTGTCTTATGTTCATGCTTATGATTTTCTGTCATGAATTTACTTGTGCAGACCATTGCCTTATACTCCATTAACAACACCCATCAAACTACACTTCGATGAGTTCATTAAAGGAATAACTTTTGAGGATCACCTAAGGGAACAAATTATATGAGTTAGGTTCAAAGCGAGGTACTATAGACAATCAGACAATGAATGATATTGAGTACTGAAGTAGAATAGCTTGGACAAAGGAAATTATATTCCTCTACCATTTAAGACCTGAGATAGACAGAGGATATGAGTGAAATAAATGATCCCATAGAATCTAGTATTAGAATGATATGAGTGTACCCTTATAGAACGTTGACAGGACATAGGAGAACAAGTATGATGAGTTATAAATTTCTTACAGTAGACTTGGCATGGTCCTAATTAAGGTAGAATGGAATACTAGAGTATTAATTGACTACAATTAGCACCTTGAGTAAAGATTATCAATGAATTTGCATACAAGGTTCATTCATATGATTGTGGAGCATTTTTTTTTAATTGTATACCTAAGTTAAAGATTTAAATGGTGCTTGCCTTAAGGGAATGAACCAAGGAATCACCTAAGAGAACGAACAATGTTGAGCAGTGAGATGGAATACTATGGAAATAAAAGAAATTGAACCTTCTTCAAACCTTTAGATGTGGGAATGGTCTTGGTTAAGAAAGACTGATCGAGTGAACTTGTGAAAACGATCGTATGTTTTACGACGAGAACCATAACATGTATGCTTGGAAAAATGTGTCTTGTTGGTAATTGTGTTTTGATTGCGATTTTATTATACAAGGTTATAAGTAAAAGGTGTTAGTCGTATTACGACTTATACAACATGAAATTATGTGTTAAGAGATGCTCTATATCATAGAGGTTTTTGAACAAAAGGCGTTAGTCATATAGTGACTTATATGAAAGTGAAGAGATGTTTAAATTTTGAAAATATATTTGGTTGGAAAGATAATTCGTTAAGTGGTTTAAATTGATGAGAGCTTGAAAGATTTGATAAATATGGATTGTAGAAGAGATTTGTTTTGGACTCAACACCCCAAGGGATATCTAGAGACAAATAAGAGTGTACTAAAGGTTTACTTATGTTGAATTAGTGGAGTTATTGAATGTAATTTTTCCAAGAGATGGAATTTAAGATGAAAAGCCATGATATGACTGGTTAGGTTGCATCATGTAGTAGGATTGGACATTCTAAACATGCCCTCGAATGAATTGAGTACAACAGTGATAGAAGATCCCATTCAGTATATATGAGGTCTATGGTACTCCGCGTATTAGGCTATGATATGTGGGTCAAGCATAGTAAACAGGATTAGTCACAACGAGTCGTTAAGTACGCCAAGCGTCCATTGACAATGTTATCTATCAAATTAGCAGTAAAATGTGATTGGTAATTTATATATATAAAAAAAAAAATAGAAACAAGAAACTTTGTAGAGATTAGAAGTACTCAATGACAGTGAAGGACTGTAACTTGATCCGGATATGGGTCAATAGTGAGAATGATGGTTTGGAAGAATTATTATGATTAGATTGGTAAGAAGGACTGGAAAGATGTGTTATGTGTAGATTTCTAATGAGGACTAGAAGACCTAATACGGTTAGTATAATAATGAAATAGGTTTGGACGTGATAAACTCATCCCTGAGTGAGTTGGGTACAGTAATAGTATGATTAAGAATGGTATGATGACGAACACATGGAAGTGTTTTGAACCCATAGGATAATATAAGAGAAGGTGATAAAATTGAGAGGTGTAGACTACAACAAAATGTATAAAATGATGTATTTGACCTCCCGAATGCCGGTTGACAATGTGTTGGAATTTAATTCCAAGGGTTAAACTGTAGTGCATGGGCCTCGTGATGGCCGCACTGTATATCCGTGTATGACGGATGGTATGAATGGCATAGGGTAATCAAATTTATGCATTGGGAAGTGTGGTTTGTGAAAATAAGACCCCATGTGTGGGTGTGTGTGATATGAGTATATAGAGAGAACTTTGAAAATACCTCAATTAATATGAGATTGTAAAAAACAAAATGGTAAAAGAGGAACCAATGAAAGTATAGATATGTGAACATGTGTTCAATATATCGATCTGAAGAGAATACTCCGGAATCGAGAAATTCCTTTTGTTAAGGTGATGTGGGAAAGACATGGCAATGAAGAGGCAACATGGGAACTAGAGTCCGAGATGAGGACGCATCATCTAGAGCTCTTCATGTAAGTTATTTAAACCCTGCCTCATTTGCATTTTCGGGACGAAAATTCTAAAAGGTGTTAGTATTTGTGACACCCCGGAATTTTAAAGATTATTAAAATTGAATTTATGTTAATTAATTGAGATTAATGGGAATTAATCAACTAATTAGAGAAAATAAGAGGAAGATTAATTGAGGAAATTAATCTATAAATTAATGTCGGGTATCACGATCGGAAATCTAACGTATAAGATTTAATTAAGAATGATTGGGTGACGACGTGTCACGCCAAGTCAAAAAGGATCCGAATTGAATACTTTAAAGACACAAGGGCATAAGGGGAATGGAAAAGTCAAGATAAGTGTTTGACCAAGTCATATGGTGGAAGTGGAACTTCCACCGCGTGAATAGTAACTGCGTGAATAGTATCATGAATAGTAACCCATTCCATCTTATGTGCACAGCAGTGGGTTGTTCCCACTTCCTATGCACACGGCACCCACTCCCCACTACTCCATACACACGGCAGTCTTTCCCTCTCTTCTTTATACACGAACAACACTTCTTCTTCCTCTTCTTTTCTTTACACGGCAAAACTCCATACACCCTAAATTCCCCACTAAAAAACTTATCTTCCTACTGTAAAACTAAGAAGGAAAAGCGAGGAAGGAAAGGAAAAGTGAGAGAAAAAGAAAAGGGATTACGAAAAGCTTCAATAAAGGTTGGTTCAATTTTAATATTGATATTAGTTTAAATAAGAGTCTAGGGTGATTCTGAATCAACCCTGGACGAGTATGGATTTATAAATGGGACTGATTCGGAAATTGTTGGGTACGCTCTCCAATTCAGAAATCAGGTTCAAATCCCTAAAAGTATTTATTAAATTAGGATTGTGGAAGGGGATTGGAATTAATGAAGAAAAGATCTTTTATTTTATTATTGTTCTTTTCATATTAAATGATTTCTTTTATAAAAGATTAAAAAGGGGTGAAGAGAACGAAGAGGGTAAAAGAAAAAAAAAAAGAATGAGAAAGGAGAAAGTAGAAAGAGGGAGAGAGAGAGATTTTTCCTTCTCTTCCTAAATCTTCCTGAGATTGCCCTTTTCTCTGGAAAGGAAGGATTCTCGAGTTTTGGATTCAATGAGGATGATGACAGAGAGGTGGAGTTTTGGAAGCAGCCGGATGGGTTGGGATATCGATCGTGTTTGGATTTTAGTAGAGAGAGATTGCCATATGGTTGTGAAACTGTCTGAAAGGAAGAGGGACTGATTTGGGCGCCTCACTTGATGAGTTTTGGACAAAGTGGAAGTGGGCATTCCATTTGAATTTTGGACTGATTACAAGTTGCTTAGAATGCTTGCCAATTGTTTGATGAATTGCCTAAATGGTAATACTTTTGACTTTGGTCTTTGCTTCTTTTATTTCTTTTCTCTATAGATTAGAAATCATGGGTTTTGAAATATCTCACCTCAGAATACCAGTCGAAACCACCCCACCTGTTTGATCACTTGCCTAATTGGTGATGCTTATGGATTTATTCAGCTATGGCAAGAAAAATGTGTACAGTTTGAAAGCTGTAAGCCTGTAAGCACCACCCTCAATCTGTTTGACAATATTTTCCAGAGAACTGTTATTACAATGAGCAACATGATTTCAAGCTTGATTGAAGGATTCCAATACATGATTGAACCCATCAAAAGATTGTACATGGAACCATGTCAAATAAGAACAGATGAATCTTTTATGAACCCTTCTCTTAACCCTTTGCCTAGTAGTAAGACTGTGTCTCTTATACAAAGTGATTAATGAAGCTGCAAACTTGGGCATGCATCACTTTAGTGCATGGCACTACGGCCAGTGTTGGCTGCCATTTCCTTTGCTTGCTTTGCATTCTGGCAAGTGTAGTCTTTGGTTTACTCTATGGCCAGTTTCTACTTCTGATAATTTGCATATTTTTCTTTACTTCCGTGCAATGAATTTATAATCTGTCCCCATCAACTCTTGCCAACTAGCCCAAGTAGAATCATGATTCTCATAGCAGTATGTCATTGATACTTCTTGATCTTTTGAAATATGATTTTACCCGTGAAATAGGTAGCTAATTTTAAAGTGGAACTCCTTACATCTTCAGCTTGAAAGGGTAGAAGTGGGGCTATGGTTCAGTGAACCTGGCCATTAATCTGATTGGTTCCACCATTAATATATCAACAACACTCTCATGCCCTTCACCTTTGATGATTTCTGGAACTAGATATTAATGAGTCCAAACAAATGACATCGACTGAGTCTCAGTTGGTTTTGCAATAAGCTCGGGCAAAGGGCTGACTTGATTTCCAATCTAAATAGTTTGGGTGTTGGGATGTCCCTTCATTCCTACTGTTGCAAAACTGCAGTGGAATTGACAAACACTGTCTGCAATGTGCTTATCGATCTGCACATGAAGTGTGGACAAATGGGTGATGGTGTTGTCTTATTTGAAAACGTGCCTTACAGAAATCTTGTCTCCTTGAATATTATGATTGCTGGATATT
Organism: Chimonanthus praecox; assembly: GCA_022113865.1. Lineage (NCBI taxonomy): Eukaryota > Viridiplantae > Streptophyta > Magnoliopsida > Laurales > Calycanthaceae > Chimonanthus > Chimonanthus praecox. Next base: position 44,333,938 of record CM039089.1, on the reverse strand, counting down.
GTATGAACAATCATCCGGATAAGCCACAGCATTGTTTAAAGAAATGAAGCTTAGTGACTTAGATGGAGATAGGGTGACTTGGGTTAGCTTGATATCAGCATGCAGTCATAGTTGAGATCGTGAGATAAGAAGGATGGATTTGGGTTCATTTTTAATGATGATCTAGGCAATGGTCAGATGGATCAGTTACCGAGACCCAGAACAACACATAGGCTCATGGTTTAATATAAGACATTTACATATGTAATAACTAAGAGATAAACATGAGATTAAGAGTCGAAAGTCATTGAATTAAATTAAGAATAATGCTATCATGTATTCTTGTGTGACATGTATGGATAATGAAAGAAGGACCGAAAGCAAACCCGGTAGCACCGAACTAGTTGTGAATTAACTTCATTTGCTGATCGGCTAGGATCAGGTAGGTTTTTCCTACTTTCTTGATGTATCACATGACTCTTATGTATGTGGAGATTATATTTAATTTCAATGCATATTTTGAATGATTTATCAATGCATGAGCATGAAAGCATGCATCTGGTGGGGATGAGAATATTTGAGATAATGGTTAGAGGATGTTAAACTCTAACATGAGAAATATGAAATACCATAACTATTCGGTATGGCCGCGTCCATGAACACACGAATTGGGAAATTAAGATGGGCTCAAAGCTCCTGGGTGAGAGACCCGAAACCTGCGCAGGATAGTATGGGTGATGGTATACCCCCGGTAACTCCGGTTAAATACTAGGAATTGGGTAGTAGATCCTATCTAGTGCTCCAGGAAAGCTACGGACATAATGGCCAATGATTAGAACTGTTTGAATGGAAAGTGTGATAGAAGGAAATGCATGGGCATGAGAGGGGTTTGCATTGATTCATGTACCATGGAATTTGCATCATGTTGATTTAATGAGTTATCAAAAGTATGTTGATTATGAATTGATATATGAGATGAATATGATTTGATTTCAAATGCTTTATATATATTGATTATGAATTGATTTTGAAATATGGAGTGGGAATATTTTCAACTGAATTATATGATATGAAGAACTGTATATGTTTTCTCTGGTTTTATATATGTCATATTGATACCCCCTTTGATGGGAAATCTCTTCTTTTAGAAGTTAACACAGGAAAGGAGATATGTGATGACGCTGGACCAACCGTCAGTCATGCATAGACGAGGATGGCGCAAGAGAGGATTGCGCGAAGAGTCTACTTGTTAATATTAGTAGAGAATGAACATTTAAGTTGATTGAGTAACTTTGAGAAGTTTTAATTAATGTAATGAACCTTTATTTGAGAAGTACATGTTATCAGGATTATTGTTAGGCTTTGCTTAGATTGAGAAAGATTGAATGATGAATTTAAATAGATGTACTTATTTCCGCATTATTGTAAGTTAGTGTGTTGTTAAGATTACGTGGAGTCTTTCCATGTGCACACACTGGTTGGGCCAGTTAAGGGTTGAATCTTCGGATTAGGACTTGACTCGCGTCGTGGCACTCTCCCCTTTCTTCAGGTTGTAATTTAAAAAAAAAATACTCTGAAATTTAGGGAGAAAAGGGAGGGGCGCTACAGTTGGTATCAGAACGAAACCGAAAGTCTTGAGTCTCGCAAAGTAAAATTAATACGGCATCATGTCTCACTGACAGATAAGAATCTTAACTGACCGACTCTTTGGAGTCTGCTGCACGGGGCCCGGATTAATTTACTTTGAGGAGAATCTGACTGTAAGCATTCAATCTGAGAACAACCTTTGATGAGAAATAGTCAGATCGATGAAAAAGCAAAGTAAGGAGTAATCCTTGAAATTGAAAGTTGAAGAACCCCTATACGTTGAAAGTGAAAGGTGTTAGTCATGATATGACAAATACACGAGGATAAAGTTAGAGATGAAACTTCAAATGTGTCTTTTATGAGTGGAGTATGAATTCGATTTAAGGATTTCTGTAGGCTCTAGATAAACGGAATGCCTGGAGTGGAAGAGACTTATGTATTGGGTAACAGAATGTCGTAAAAGGAGTTATGTGATTTTAAGATAATGAGTAGTGAACGATAACATAAAGATTTTCCTCCCAGGAGAAAGTGTTGAAATAAGGAAGTGAAGTGTTCCCTCAATTGATGTGCTGAATAATGTAGAGAAAATTCTTGTCAACTTAGTGCAAACTAAAATAAAGATTTCCAATTATTATTTGAGAAATGAAATGATAATCGGTGTTTTCATTAACGTAGGAAAATGTAGCAGGAAGGACACTTATCACAGAATAGTTCTGACATGGAGTACATCGATGGGACCAGAGGCAATGTTTCCCCTGTAACACCCGAGGTTCATAATTTGCTACAAGGCATAACAGACGTTGTGATACAGTCCGTTCAGATCAGAGTCGATTTGGTCTCCGACGCTATTACCCAACATCGGGCTAACGTGAGGAACTTTCAGTCCCAACATCACCCTGATTTCACTGGCATTGAAGGACCTAAGGAAGCTAAAGAATGGATTGGAAGCATTGTACAAATCTTTAAGCGACTGAAAATCTTGGATGATGAAGGTAAGATCCTGATGGCCGCGTCAAAACTCAAGGGCGATGCATATCAATGGTGGAGATTTACTAAATACAGTCATGTGGAGGAAGAAATGACATGGAAAACTTTCAAAAACCTATTTCTAGCCAATTTCTCTCCTGGGGACAAAAAGAGGCATACTCTTTAGACACCGCAACTACAGCATCTCAGGAGCAGTGTACTCTTGTCATTGTGACCACCAGTGAGGGGGAGAGCCATTCCATTACCCCTTCCTCATTTGAGTGGGTCGTTGACACAGGTGTCACTTATCATTTTACGCCACACAGGAGTTTTTTCTCTACATATACATCCGGAGATTTTGGACCAGTACGGATGGGCAATTCTGCTTGTTCCCTCGTTATTGGGGATGTGAACATTGTTATCAAGACAAGCACTGACTGTTAGATTGTTTTGAAGAATGTGAGACACGTGCCTGACATCAGATTGAACCTCATTTTTGCGAGGGTACATGATACAGAGGGATATATCAGTATATTCAACGGGACGAATGTAAGATCAATACGGGGTCGCTTACCATGGCATGCGGGATTATCAGAGATCAATTGTATGTTGTGACCGGCAAAATTTGCTCAAGCCAAGTCTACACAGTGCAGAGAGACTACTTTCACTCTATGGCATCGTAGACCAGCACATCTTAGTGAGAAATGGCCGCAAATTCTACAGAAAAAAAGACCTTATTCCACGGACTGACTGCACTCGGTTAGACAATTACGAGCACTGCATCATAGGCAAGCAGACGAGAGCTTCTTTCAATCTAAAAAACCAAATAAAGGTCAAGAAGTTGGATCTAGTGTACTCTGATGTTTGTGGGCCGATGGAGGTGGAGTCTTTGGTAAGAATAAGTACTTTGTAACTTTCATTCATGATTCTACGAAAAGTTCTAGATTTACTTCATGAAATCCAAAGATTAGACTTTCTAATTCTTTTGTGAGTTTGTTGCCTCTGTGGAGAGAGAGACGGGTAGAAAATTGAAATGTTTGAGAATCGATTATTGAGAGGAATACACATCGGGAGAATTTAAAATATTATTTAAGAAAAATGGTATTCAACATGAGTTGGCAGTGCCAGTGACTCCCCAAAATAACACAATGTAGTAGAGAGCTACAACTGCACCATTGATGAGCGGATGCGTTGCATGATTCACAGTGCAAACCTACCCAAAATATTTTGGAGTGAGGCAGCGAGGACAACCGTATATCTCATAAATCGCTCACCGTTAGCTCCTCTAAACGGTGAAGTGGTTGAGTGCTTGTAGATAGGCAGAAAAGTTTCATACAAACATCTTAAAGTTTTTGGCTGTATTTTCTATGCACACATCCTTGATATGATCGAGGAAGAAATTTGATGTAAAGTCGACAGTGTGTGCTTTTCTTGGTTATGGTGATCCAGAGTTCGGATACATACTGTGGGACCCTACCCAGTAGAAATTGTTCAGAGTCGAGATGTGATATTCCATGAAGACAAGTTCTTCAATGAGAAAAATAAACCAACATACTCCAATGATTCAAATTAAGGTCCTATTTCCACTCCTAACACACCACCTTCAGCAGTCACTCCTTCTCCTTCACCTTCACCGTCAGTCTGTCATTCAGACGACAGTGGGTCAGATGTTCCATCTAGCAGTCACAATGACAGTGTCAATGGACCAGCAGATGTGTCTACAGATGAGACAATTGATGAGCCTATAAATGATTCAATTGAGGATGCAGTGGAGGATAACCAGGACGGAGATAGATGTTTGAGTGAGGGGGAGCAGTCTCCCAGTTCCTCTACATCTGAGAATATTGTACCTTCGAGTAGGTCTATTAGAGAGCATTTTCCATCCAGGAGATACCCAACTTCAGATTCTTTGTTGATGACCAGTGAGGGAGAACCTGAGAGTTACTCAGAGATAGTAGGTAATAAAGACCAAATCCACTGGGGAAAAACTATGGTAGAAGAGATGATGTCTCTAAAGAAGAACGACACATATTAGTTAGTAAACCTACTAGTTGGTAGGAAGGCCATACTGAATAAATGGGTTTTTCAAGTGAAAAAGGATGTAGACAAAATCCTTAAGTATAAAGCCTGCTTAGTGGTGAATGGCTTTGGACAGAAGAAGTGAGTGGATTTCGACGAGATATTCTCACCAGTGATGAAAATGAGCTCCATACGGGTGATGTTGGGTTTGGCCGCGAGTGTAGATCTTGAGGTTGAATAGATATACGTGAATACGACATTTTTTCACAGTGGCTTAGACGAGGAGATCTACATGAAACAACCCGAGGGGTTTTAGTTGAAAGGCAAGGAGAACCTCATTTGCCGACTCAAAAAGAGATTGTACGGGTTAAAACAGGCACCGCGACAATGGTACAAGAAATTCCACTCATTCATGACAGAAAATGGCTATAGGTACACTTCAGATGACTCATGTGTTTACTATCAAGGGTTCAAGGGTGATCAATTCATCATTCATTTGTTATATGTGGAGGACATACTGATATTTGGAAAGAGTTTCGAATTGATCAAGTTGTTGAAGGCAGAATTGTCAAAGGTATTTGACATGAAAGACCTTGGCCCTGTGAGACAAATTTTGGGTATGGAGATCAACCGAGATAAAAAGAAAAATAAAATTATCCTGTCTCAAGAAAACTACATCGAGAAGATTTTGGGGCGATTCAGCATAGGGGACTGCAACTTCGTTAGCACTCCGCTTGCTGCTCACTTCAAGTTGAGTAAAGAATGTTATCCTTTATTAGAAACAGAGAGAGAAACGATGAGTCAGATCCCATATCAGTTTGCAATTGGTAGTCTCATGTGCGTGATGGTTTGGACGAGACCTGATATTGCACATGCAGTTGGAGTGGTGAGCAAATTTATGTTGGGCCCAGGACATGATCATTGGGAGACAGTGAAATGGATCTTCCGATACCTGCGAGGTATATCGAGCATTTGCGTCATGTTTGGTGGAAACCTGTTGATTACCGGCTACGCAGATGCAGCTATGGCAGGTGACCTTGATGGTCGCAAGTTCATTTCTAGATATGTTCTCACATTTGCTGGAGGAGCCGTTAGTTGGCAATTCAAATTGAAGAAGTGTGTAGTATTTTCCACAGCAGAGGCAGAGTACATAACCACTATGGAAGCCGAGAAAGAGATGGTATGGAAAAAGGGATTCATGCGGGAAGTAGGAATCAAATAGGAAGACTAAATAGTGTATTGTGACAATCAAAGTACTATTGACTTGAGTAAGAATGCTATGCATCACTCAAGAACCAAACACATCAATTTGAGGTATCACTGGATGAGGGCAGATATTGATGAAAAACAAATCAGTGTGAAGAAAATCCATACAAATCACAATCCGGCAGACATGTTCACCAAAGTTCTTCCAAACAACTAGCAGTTCTGCTTAGGGGCATCTGTCCTGTACAAAAGATGATATCTATATCAGAGTATTCTCCTCCTCATGGGGCCAGAGCAGGAGATTGTTGTGAGGTCCAGCCCCACTATTGGGCCTGGATTGTCTGTTGGGCTCGGCCAGGCCTGTAGCTTAAGCCCTAGTATATATTCATCTCTTTCTTTGTTTTAGGGTATGCCTGTGTGAGTAGCTTTGGCTGAGAGTGAGAGAAGAAGAAAAGAGATCGAGAGAGAAAGAGAGGTGGTGGCTAACCCTTGTAATTTGGTGTATTACTCTTGATAGTGGATTTTATCTCGCTCCGTGGACGTAGGCATTCTTGCCGAACCATGTATCTGTGTGTGTTTGATCTGCTCTTGTGTTTGATTTTGTGTGCTTGCATCTCATTTATTCCAACAAGGACTTGAGTCATTTCATTTAACATGCTAGTCTTTTGGACTGGAAGTGTAAATCTTAGCAAGTTGTATCAGATTCAGGTCTCATGTTACCTCATGTAGGCTCAGGAGAACCCCCAAGCGAACGGGATGGCCGGCGTCACTCTCTCCACCGGAGGGCCTCGTTTGAGGTGGGGATTGTTGGGGCAGCTGTTAACGAGTCCCACATTGAAAGTGTAGAGAGAGATCTAGGGGCTTATAGAGGACTTGGGTCACTTCACCTAATATGCTAGTCTTTTGGGCCGAAAGTCCACGTCCTAAAATGGAGGCGGTAAACAAGGGTAAAATAGAGATTTTTCACTTTTATCCTTTAGTTATCCAAAAAAGGGTAATGAGGGAGTGATACATCATTTCCCTTACACGCCCCTCAACCAAATGTAGCCAAGGTGTTCAAGCTTTTTAAAGTATTGGACTTTTAAGAGTATCTACAAACCTCCGTACTCGCACAAATCGTATAACTCTACGAGAAATGATCTTTTGAAGTGAACATACCTCATCATTACTCCAGCCTCTTTAAAACATAGACTATGCATATATTCAGTGCAAATAGCACTGAAATCCAGTCATGGACCATTTAAAATATACAACTTACAAGTAAATAAAATAAATAAGTTTGAAGATGATAAGTAGATCCAAGGGATTTTTTTTTTTTGTAAACTGGGCATCTAAAATAGCAGCCACAGTGAAAGGTGATTCAGTACAATCATGCAAACGATTAAATTGGATAATCGAAATAAGTGGAAACTCTTATTACGGATGTTTTAAGGATAACTTTATTCTCTACGATTGTTTAAAAGCTATCTTTCATTGCATTTTGTGTTCAACCCCACATCTATGATGACATTAGAGATGTTTTTTTGTTGCACAGTAGGGTTTTTAATCTCCAGGGCTGAGACTGGTTTTGATATTTGTGATTATAATAACTCAAATTTTTTTGAATCTTTTTATTAAATTTAGGAAATTATTTAAAACATTAGGAAAAATGAAAAACTCATGGCCACAAAATTAAGATTTAAATGTCGGTGGCTTTGATTGCATTTTGGTGCTACAAATGAAATTTTGACATGGCTAAACTAAAGTATATTTAAATTAAAAAAATATTAAAAAAGAAAAGGTATAAGAGCAAATATTTGACATGTATTTCACTTTGTTGATGATATCATCCTCAATTTTATTAAACTCCAAAAATCTCAAATTAGAGAAATTATAAAATTATAAAATAAAAGAAAATTATGAAATTGAGAAAAATAAACAACACAATTAAATCACAGCTCTACTAAATTCTAGAAACCTCAAATGGTTAGCTGAAGTCTAAAATGAAAATGAAAATACCAAGATTATCCTAATCTACCTTGAAATATCCTAAAAAATGGAGATGTAGTATGTAATTATGTACGGCTAATAGATGACTGTATATATTCAGGATAATATATATTAGTCAATATAAGCGGTAGACTTTGAAACTGTTGCTGGCATGTGATATTCCATCCTTCAAGTAGCATTTTCATAAATTTTTCTCATGTTATAATTGTGTGATTCACCAACTACATATATTTTTCTAGCTATTTAATATAAATATATGAAAACAAAATTAAATAAAAACTTTTAAATAGAATTTATTTTAAGTTATAACATGACTTTGATATTAGTCGACATAGATATGTGACTTGAATACATTGAATAGACTGGGAACTTATCTTTCATTTGATTTAGCTAATGTGTTCCACCAAATATCATTAGAATTTGAGTTGAATTTGGCCTAGTTCCAAGTTTGATTCAAAAATCTAAATTTGAACTGTAAACTATAATATCTAATTTTCTTTAATTAATTTTGTCTGTAAATTTTAAATTTATGTAATATATAATTTATATTTTAAAAATAGTAAAAAAAACTTCCACTTAATATTTAAATAAGACTAAATTTAAACATAAATATACAATTTAGTCTTGAAATTGGCCGAGTTCGACTAATTTAATTAATTGCAATTTGATTTCAGGCTAAAAGAATCAAAACTCGGCGTGCCTCTAGTGAGTTGGAGCCCAACAATAGAGATGGAGAAAGAGATGCAGAATAATAAACATCTACGACAGAACGCACAATCACACAAGTTTGAAGTACATTTATATCCGTTTAGCATGTCACGTAGAAATAGATATGTAATAAAAATATTTAATATTTTGCATGCTTTTATATTTTTTAATATTAGTTACAATAATGATCGTTGAAAAAAAGTGAAAAAAAAAAAAATTATAAAAGTGAAGAAGTGTCACATGTGTATCTAAAAATAAAACCTCAAAATTTAATTGGAACAATCTCAACAAACCTAAGATAATTTAAAATTTTGTTTTCATTTTCTTTCCTTTCTCAAGAGTTCCTTTTGTCTACTTTAAATTTAAGAGGAAAATGAACAATGAAAATAAGTGAGGTATGACAAAGTTCAATTCTACATTTGATAATAGGGTGGGCATTTTTTTCCCAAAAGTAAAATAAGTAGTTGTTGATTTAAGGATTTAAACTTTAAAGATATTTTTTCTCCCTCTATCCTCCTATGTAAATTTTTATAAAGCGAATACGTTTGTCAACATTGTATGGCTGGACCTTTTAAAAAAATTAAATATCGCAATTATTCTCGAATCCAAAGATATCTGTGTGTGACAGTCCATGAGAGTCTATTGGCGATATTTTGGGCCGAGTTGTATGAAATATCGCCAATATTTCCTTATGCGGGTTGATACAAATCCTATCGGTCGATATGTACTGGCCATCAAATTTCTGATATATATTGGTTGATATGAGATGTATTTGCCGATATTAACACCCTTAATTTGATCAATCCATGTTGCTTTTTAAATTCATATTTACTTAGTTTCAATTGGCATATAATTATCACTATTACATAAGTGTGTAAACGGATACAGATTTGGCGAGCGGATCATCCAGTTGAGCGTGATTGTTAACAAAATAGGCCAGATCTTAGAGTCCGTTTATTAGTCGTGGACTGGACCTTTACGGTCTAATATTTTCGGACGGGCCACAGACAATGTAACGCCTCGCCCTTTTCACTCACCGAAAATCAGAGTCTATTTTTTTTTTTTTAAATAAAAAAGTGAGAGAGAGCGGGACGCCACGACGAGAGCTAAGTCCGAGCTTCCAAAGCCCGACCTTTAACTGGCCAACCATACATGTGCGTGAACCAAGTCCACTAAAATGGTTCACACGTACTCAAGTTAAACTGCAGAATAAATCATACAATAATTATTTAACATTGATAACAACCTAAGACCACAAACATTCCCCATGGGGCTCGGCCATACACCATGGCCGAACCCATGGTCCTTCAATTTTACCATTTGGCTATTTATTTCCTTCCATAGGTAATCACCTAATTGGATATGTTAACTTTGGATATGTTAACGTATGATATTTATGATTAAGTGATGGACATCCTTACTATCTAAAATGGAATAGAATTGTTATTCTATTATATTTCTGCATCCATGATTATTCTACAGGTTGAGTACGTGTGAACCGTTTTAGTGGACTTGGTCCACGCACACATATGGTTAGCCAGTTAAGGATAGGGTTTTGGAAGCTCGGACTTCTCTCGCGTTGTGACGTCCCGCTCTCTCTCACTCTTCTATTAAAAAAAAAATAGACTCTGATTTTCGGCGAGTGAAAAAGGGCGGGGCGTTACAAACAAGTCCAAAAGCCCATCGGACTTTCGCTCTCTCTCAATCTCTTCTCTTCTCTCGCCCCAGTTCTCTCCATCTCTTCCCAAATCTTTAAATTCCAATGCAAAGATTACTGTTTTTTAAATCTTTGCCTATAAAAGATATTGTTAAATCTTGAATCCTTATTTTGATATTGTTAAATCTTGATTATGATGTGTTTAATTTATAAAACTTTCTGCAGTAAATGCCTATTCCTAATGAGAGGAATGACTTCATTGAAGAGGATGAGTTAAATGTCGCACTGAACGCTTCTAGACAAAAAAATATTGTACGTAGAAAAAGGACGTTGACAATTGGAATGATTTCAGTTAAGTAGAGATAGGTAGAGTTGGGACTGCGATATGTAAGCATTATTCAAAGTCATTTGCAGGTTTGAGTCATAGTGGAACTTTCCACTTGAGACGCCACTTGTCTTTTTGTAAAAGATATGATCCAACACAATCTAGTGGCCCTAATGAAACAGAGTGTTCTAATTCTATTTTTGAATTTGATAACCAATGTAGTTTAGAAGATCTTGCAAGGATAATAGTTTTACATGACTATCCTTTTCAATCGCTGAACACATAGGGTTTATAGAGTTTGTGAGGAATTTTCAATCCCAATTTCATTTTTGTCTCAAGTAATACTATCAAGGGAATTTGTATTGATTTGTATGATAAAATGAAAGGAGTGTTATATAATGAGTTAGATTCCCTCACTAGTTATATCATCATTACCACTGATATGTGGACATCAATCTAAACTTTAGGCTATAGTTGTTTGACAACATACTATATAATGAGTAAGATTCCCTCAAAGTAAAATTGTTTCTCATAATGGAGATAACTTATTCTATTATATTTTTAAGATCATGTTAGACTAAAATATTGGAAGGTATTTGCAGTATGAGTCAATAACCATAGAGTTTTTTTTTTTTTTTAATTTACGTGTGGGAAACTGTGGGAAACCCAGCGTAAAACCCCCACGGGTGATACCAACTGCCCTTGGTACACTAGGTTTGGCCATGGGGGCTCAAACTTGGCACCTCCCGGTTCTTGAGGTGGGAGATTAACAGTTGAGCTAACCATAGAGTTAATGAGTCTTTGTTACAAAACTTCTTTGGAAGTTGGGAGGTTGCTTAGTACTTCGCGGCAGGTTATTCCATGTGCGTTGTTGTGCACATATTTAAATTTTATAATTCAAGAAGGCATAGGGATAATAAAAAAAGTTGTTGATAAGATTCGTGATAGTATCAAATATACTAATGGATTACAATCAAGGTTGAAAACCTTCAATAACATGTGTAGGCAGGCTATTATATAAATCTTTATAAAGAGTATTAGGCTCAATCACCAGTACATAGTGCAAGGAAATCTTGCATTAGGTAAGGTGATTATGGTGGAGTTGCTTCATCAACATCACCTAGAACAAAGCATGTGAAAAGGTTTGAGAAGTTTCTTGATGAATGCTCGAGTTTTGTTCATAAATCAGTTATGGATCTTGAAAATCCCCTTTCACGGTGCTAGAACAACACGATTGACCCAGTGGGTGGGGGTTGGGGGGGGTAATAAGTCAATCCCACAATCCCATTTTTCATGGTGTTTACAAATTTCTTGATTGTTTTAAGTGCAGTGGAACATTAATCAAGAGATTTGTTTAGTGTGATAGATTGTTTTTAATTTCTTTAAACGATCACAATAAGATTATAACCCTTTACGTTTTACTTGATTATCGATACTTGTGCACAATGTGTAAACTAAGATAATCAATATGCAAAGTGATGTATGTTGAGAAGAGTACTTAAATACTAAATACAAACACACAAAGATAAAACACCATAAGACTAATTTAAAGTGGTTCGGTTAGCTAACTTGCATCTACTGTTAGGACTAACTCAACCTTGAGTCATCCCCAAATCCACTAAATGGGGACTTACACCGTCATAATTAGAGTAGGAATTCCACCTCACTCAATCGGCTGGGAATTTCACCCACCACTGTAGAATAGGAATTCCACCTATCCATTTGGCTGGGAATTCCACCCACCACTATGCCAGAGATGACGCTCTAGAGGTTTTTTATACTGGTTCCGGAGCCAATCCTCCTTAATCCATTTTGGGACAAAGCTTTTAAAACAAAATTAAAATTAAGAAGCACTTTCCTTTGTACCTCTATCTCTTGAAGTGTACTTCTTCAAGATCCACCCAATGTGTGGCGACGTTTTGCCTTATAGCTATCGTAAAGCAATCACAATCCACAGCAACAAGGAAATTGATTTTACCAAAAGTTTCCTAGTTTATTATCCTTTCCTCTCTCTCTCTCTCTCACAAACTCAATCCATATGATTGGTTGTATTAGATTCCCCAAGTGTAAGCACGAGAGAGAGAGCGATCCTTCTATTGGCCCTTATTTAAGCTCACTGATAATGATGAGGGTCCAACTGATTTGTCAAAGGATGCCAACTAATTGTATAAAGATTGGTTTATATAGAGAAGGCAATCAGTTGCAGCAACGGTAATGTAACGACTTGTCGGGGGCACCGAGGGGTCGGTGAGTAGAAATGTTACAGTTAAAAATCCGGCCGTTGTGCATTAAATGCACTCCCAACAGTAATAATCTTTCGCAGTCAACATGTCGGTGTCACCGATGGGTCGATAGTCATGGCACCGAGAGGTTGGTCCATACGAGAGGCTCGGTCTGCGGTAACACCATGCTGACAGAGTTTCAAGTCCAAAAATTAGTCTTAACAAGAACGACCTGTCGCCCTTTATCGAGGGGTCGATCCTGGTACTCTCGATCGATCTTGAACTACCGATATGTATGTTTTCTCGAAAGCCCACCTGAGTTCTAAGTTACAGAACTCATAAATCTCTATTGAAGAGTCGTTGACCACGAGGGGTCATTTCAGCCTTTTACCGAGGGCTCGGTGCATACGAGACTCTCGATCAGAGGCTTTCCTAGAATGACAGTTTTATGACCTAGAACTTATGTCAATCTGGCCAACCAGTCTTTGACCACGATGGGTTGATCCTATCTCCACCGAGAGATCACAAATATCAGTATGGATCAACTCAAGTAGCCATTTAGATCTTGTGGCTCATTTCTTATTGTGTTTGGTTTTCTTACCCTTAATGTATTCCACACACACACCTAAGCCAGTAAAGTCAAGATTCGGGAGAATCCTATCCTTTACGAGTCTTTCAATTCTTTCGCGGGATATATGTCCCAAACGTTTATGCCAGAAGATAGAAGAATTTCCATTAACTAACCCATGCTTAAAACCAACATTATGATGCAGACTTAAGATATAATTAATAAATGAATCATCAAGCTTTAAACGGTAAAGACTATCAATCAATAAACCAAACCCAATAAAAGAAGAACCTTTAGATAAACTCAAGGCATTATTTCTAAATTTGCAATAATAACCATTTACATTAAGTTTGGAAATTGAAATAAGGTTTCTAGCAATAGAAAGAAGATAATGGCAATCAAATATATCTAAGTGGTCGCCAACATCGAGGAAAAGATGGTAACTCCCGATGGCTTCAACTGATACGTTTTGTCGGTTTTCCATGTAAATGAAGGCTTTAGTTGGTTCGATGGTCTAAGTCGTAAGATATCCCTGTATTGTATTAGAAACATGAGTTGTAGCTACAGAATCAAGCCACCAAGTATTAGAGGAAACTTAAGTGAGATTAGATTTGAAACATACAGAAATGGAATGATTACCTTTTTTTTTTTAACAACGTTCTTCTTTTATGGCAGACTTTCTGGACATGTCATTGTTTCTTACAGAAGTGACACCTCACACTACCTATCCCCTGATTTTGAGTCTCGAAAGACGTACTGGGCTCAAATCGTTTCTTTCCAACTTTTATAAATTTCTTGGGTTTCCATCCGGTTTTCTTATTAGGTCCTTGATTTGTTAAATGAGTGAGCGATGTCCAATCTGCTTAAGTCTGCTCTTCCCTTGAATTAACATGCTTTACAATTCATTTACTTTCCATTTATCTTTCATGGTATTTGTAATCTATTTGAAATGACCTATACTGAGGAGACAGAGAATTCAGAATCAATTGCACAAGAAATGCATCTTCAACATTCATCCTTATGTTCTTCAGCTGAGCAGCAATATTTGTCATCTCTGTTACGTGCTCATACATGCCATGGCTTCCATTGAACTTTATGGTGGTCAGCCTAGCCATAAGTATCCCTACTAAGGACTTGTCTGCCGTTTTGAATATATTTTCAACATTTTGGAGGTATTCCTTGGTATTATCAATTTTGAGTAGCGAAATCTTGATATTAATTGCCACTGTCATGTGCATAAACATGATGCTAAGTTTGTTTGACCTCATCCATACTTCATAGGACTTTTTCTCTCCAAGTCGTATTTCTGCTAGTAATAACAAGATTATAAAAAATTGATGATTTATCAAGATCGAGTATACCGAGGTGAAACTCGACTTGCTCTTTCCATTTAGAGTAATTAAGTCCAGTCAACATTGGTACAGACGAAGCTTGTACGTGCAGTTTAATAGGAAGGGAAGCTGCAATAATTACATAATTTCATACTCATTTACATAATGCTATGAGTTAAACTTAATTGAAATAAACAAACAATCAACATTAGTAAAGAATAGTACCGGATCCATCTTTGGATGATCTTATGGCAACCATTTCATTATGGTGATTCCCAGTCACCAATAGGACTGACCAACAAAGTACAAACAATCAAATACCGCCGCCAACTTTGGGTGTCCGGACAAATACCAACCACAACTACCCTCCAATCATCTTATCCCAATCTGTTAAACACTCGGTGCGGTGCACCTTTGGGCCAACCTAATATCTCTGTGATTAGGGATTGCGATTTGTAAAGTCATTATTATCCAACATTTGGGAAGAGTATTGGAACACAATTATATGACCTGATATCCAAAAGCATTCCGATTGGCCCACTTTGGTGACTACCAAATCGTATCATAATATGGTATTAGCTCAAGAATATTGGCTTTGCTCATTATTGATTTCTCAAAAAATATAAAATGAAAAACCCTATAATTTCGGAGTCCATAAATCATAATCTTAAGGTCCATAAAAATTTTAAACTCTATAAATCATTAAGATTTACCAAAAACATAAGAGGAAAATCCATAATTTTAAAATCTATAAATTTTAAGGTCCATAAATCGTACATGCTGTTATGACTCTGGCAGATAGATCGGTAGCACCGACCTGTCGCAGAAGATCGTCAACTGCCGATCGGTCGGCAGAACTGATCGATCGATGACACTCTGGTTTAGATTTTAAGTCAAGGAGCGGCCGATCGATCGATCGGTGACGCTCGCACAGTCGTCTTCTTCCTTAGATTCGAAAATTTTCTTTCTTTAATTATTCTTTATTTCAAGCAATAATCGATCCTATGAATCGGGCTCTTGATGCCACATATAATACTTCATCATAAAATTAGAGTTTATTGATTTAAGAACAATCATAAAATCATACATCATTAAACTTAATATTGGACAATCCCGAACGACATAATCACAATATCTGGATTGATTAATACTTGAAACACGGATCGATCTTTATAAAGAAATCATAAACATCATAATAATAAGATATACCCGGATCCATTGATGAAGAAGAGTGAGCTTTGATCTTCCCTATGATATGCCGATGCTTCCTGAAGTCCAAAACCAAGAGAAAACACACACCTTAGAGTTTCTACCTCATTCCTTTTTAATGTCCTCTCTCAATTTCGTGAATAGTATTTTGGGACACTAGAGTTGTCTTAAGTTGATAGACAATAATAGAGAGACCCTTTTATAGGCAGAGGGAGGGACCCTTAAGGCAATTAGAACTTTCTATTCCTACTTCCCATCAAAATAGGAAACTAACCCCATTTAGAACTCTATTAATTTAAACATTCCTTATTTAAACACAGTTTCCCTGATTTTAAGATCTTCTATATAGAGCCTCAAATCTTAATATGGGTCATGTTTATTCTTACATATCTAACCATGAATTTGATTTCTTCCCAAACCCGAAGCAAGTTTCACTAATTGCAACCCTTACCCAGAAGAGCATCGACGATGTCTTCAAATTTTCATATATTATTAAAAAAATTAAGTATTTGAATATATATATATATATGATAATCGTATAAACATTTTACAAATTGTGATATTGATTGATTATTATCGAATTCTGTCAATGCTGTTATTTTTATTGCCGTCTATGCTGAAAGCAGACACCTGAAGCTTTCCAAGAGAGAAAGCCAACGATAAAAGCTTTAGACTCTGCCTTCAAGGAAGGTAGAGCTGAAATTTGTCACAAGGCGAACGTAGGCCCTCCCTCTCAATCCCAATTGACTTCTGAAATCCCAGCTCTAGAAATCTGAAGAGCCATCATAGTTAAACTCTAGACAAATGGGTTCAGTCAATCAATTATCTAAGGGCCAAATTTTGGCCTTGTCTCCCCTTTATAAATATTGATAAAAAATGATGTAAATCTTAAAAAAAAAAGTTCATTTATAAAACAGGCTGTACTTACGATGAAAAGCTCCAGTTGACAGACAAGCATAAGCCTCATATCAAAGCCCACTAGACATCTGATCAGGATGGGGCTCAGGTGCATATGACCCTAGATCATGCACAAGAGGAATTTAGCCCACGCATAAATATGAAGTTCTGTAGATCAGCAAATCTTTAGTGGTGCTGGAATGACCTAAACAACTAGAACCTTTCCTTCCAGGTTGGATTCGGATTGGTGAACCTAACCCAACCCATCCTAACTCTAATTTGAAAACAAACATGCCAACTTAGCCAAAAACCCATTGAGGATAAAGAAAGATTGAATTTAGTGTGGTAGCCCAAATAATATCTTTTCCCTTTGTGATCAAATGCACAAGGAACTAATGAAGCAACCCATCAGTCCCATCATATGTTTTTCTTATTAATTAAGGATTTCCAAGTTTAGGCAAGATTGGAGTATCTTCTTGTCATTTACAATGGATTCAGACTAGAAGAGCACAAGCGAAATAATTTTAGAATACGAACTCACCACCTACTGCAAAAATCCAAATCGTTATTTGATTCAGTCGGTCTTCATTTCCTCTCCTTTAAAGTTAGGCCTAAGATTGGAAGCTGGGCCGATGTCTGCTTTGTCTAAAGCTAACTGGCACCAACCATCACTGATGCAGGCGCATAAGGAAGATTCCATGTACCAGCCATTAGCACAAAAGATCTTTTGCCTTTTGGGTAGAGTACGCAAGTCAAATAAGAATTGGTGACTGTTCAGCCCTTTTTCTGGGCAAGTGTTGTGACACATGGGGAAGCTATTCCTAAAAAGAAGCCACATATTGTTTGAAAGCTTGAAAAGCTCTTTACCTGTCAATTTGAATTAGTTAAATGTTGCATCAAGTGCATTCTTTTCTTAATTTGTAATCGAGTTAAATAGATTTGATAATAAAAATATTGAATTTATCATTATCATATAGATGACCATTCAAAAAGTGAAACAAATTTAGTCTTATTTAATGTAAAAATCTGAGCGTTCAAGCCGTTGGTAAATTTAATATTTTTTTAAATCAAGATGTCTAGACATCTCACTCGACTAAATTTTAAAATATGTATAAAGCTCTCAATCACATATACTGAATACGTTTACTGGAGAGTGGCTCTTTAAACTTGAATGTGAATTGAACACAAAACTCCTACTTCATGAGTCGCCGACGCATCTAATAAAAAGAGGTCTGAATTTTAGAAGTTCACAAAAAACTTTGAGTGCAAAATTGTAAGGGATACTTTATTAGACTTTGAGAGCTCAAAGCTTACCATATAACCCTTGAAGTAGTTGTAAAGTATGCATGGGCTGAGTTTTTGGACTTCAGCAAATGTGACATTTTTGTTTGTTTTAGCTAATAATGAATTGCTCTAGAAAAATAAAAGTTTTAATCTGTAAATTTGATTGCAAGCCCTTTGTCTATGTTAGACTCTCTCCATTGACGCTATAATTCATCTCTCTACCTTCTTTTTTCAACTTTTATGAAGATGTCGTATATTTTATAGTGATCTATATTATTATGTGAAAGATCCCTTTTTCAATGTGCTAGAACAATATGATTGACACTAGACGGGGGTGAATAGGTCAAGCCTATTTTTCATGGTGTTTACAAATTTCTTGATTAATTTGAATACAGCAGATATATATCAAGAAATTTTTTTAGTGTGATAATTTTATTAATTGATCACACTAAGATTATGACCTTTTCATAATGTCTGATTATCGATGCTTGTGGATAATGTATAAAATAAGATAATCACTATGCAAAGTGATGTGTGTTGAGAAGAGTACTTAAATAGTAAATATAAACACAGATAGAGCAAATACCATAAGACAAATTTAAAGTGGTGAGGTTAGCCAACCTACATCCACTGTTAGGACTCGTTCAATCTTGAGTTATTCCCTAAATCCACTAAGTGGGGACTTACACCCTCACAATTGAAATAGGAATTCCACCTCACTCAATCGGCTAGGAATTTCTCCCACCACTGTCGAATACGAATTCCATATATCCATTAGGTTGGGAATTCCACCCACCAGTGTGCCGGATACTCCGCTCTAGATTTTTTATAATTACTCCGGAACCAAGCTTCCTTAATCCACTTCCGGAACAAATGTTTTAAACGAAATTAAGACCAAGAAGCACATGCCTTTTGAGCCTTTCTCTTGATGTGTGCTTCATGAAGATCCCACCCAATGTGTGCCGACGCTCCACCTCTTAGCCACCGTATTACAATCACAATCCATGGTGACAAGAAAACTGATTATACCGAAGGTTTCCTAGATAATGTTCGTTCCTTCCTCTCACAAACTCAATCCATATGATTGATTGTATTAGATTCCCTAAGTGTCAGCATGAGAAAGAGAGTGAACTTTCTGTTGGCCATTGTTTAAGTTCACTGATGATGATGAGGGTCCAACTGATCTTTTTGAAGGATGACAACTGGCTGCATAAAGATTGATTTATATAGAGAAGGAAACCAGCTGCAGCAACAGTAATATACTGACAGGTCGGGCGCAGCGAGAGGTCGGTGATTAGAAATGTTACCGTTCAACAACCCGACCGTTGCGTAATAATGCACTCCCAATGGTAATATTCTTTCTCGGTCGATATGTCGTTGTTGTCAATGGGTCGACAGTAATGGCGTTGAGAGGTCAGTCCATACGAGAGGCTCGGTTTGGGGCAAAAACATGCTGACAGTAGTTTTTTGTCTAGAAACCTGCTATCCAGAACCACCTGTCGCCCTTTATCGAGGGGTCAGTCCTGACTACTCTCGATCGGTCTTGAACTGCCAATATATCTGTTTTCTCGAGAGCCCACCTGTGTTATAAGTTCCAGAACTCATAAATCTTGATTGAGGAGTCGTTGACCACGAGGGGTCATTTTAGCCTTTCACCGAAGGGTCGGTGCATAAGAGACTCGATCAGAGGCTTTCCCAGAATGACATTTTTATGATCCAGAACCTAGGTCAATTTGCTTGACCAGTCTTTGACGATGATGGGTTGATCTTATCTCCACCGAAGGGTCGGTGAGAACGACTGGTTGAACTGACAGTGAAACCAAATACATATTTCCAAGTTGGGTTCCAATTCACTATCAAGCTTCCTCTCTAGGCTTTTGATGATTTAACCATTTGTTTTACTAAGCCTAAGGATAGTTCTCTAAGGTGTGAGTATCTCCTAAAGTCATCTATGGCCATATTTCTTGTTTTGTGATTGCCATAACGATGAGCTTTAATTCGGTGGAGCGTGATCTTCATTCTTGATCACATTGAGTCTTCAAGCTTCTGGCAAGTGTTTTTTTTTGAGTCATGGAATTGACAAACATAGGGACTTGGCCAATCCGAGGAACTAACAATCTCCCTCTTTGTCAATTTCATGACAAAACCTATAAGCTACCCATTTACAATCTCACCCTTATTACATCTCATTTGAATACAAAATATTACATTGATTACATGTACATATTCAAATGAAAAAACAAGATTATTATCTTCGCATATTCTTGTTCAGTTTTCTTCATATCATTTTTCGTGTTCAAGCACATAAGCAAGCAACACTAGAAAATCATTAAAGGGGTTAGTCCCAAAACATAAATATGCATTCATGGATTAAAAAATATTTGTATTTAGGGTCCCCCATACTTCCTGATTTCCTAGTGACCAACACTACCCATAGCTTATCTAAGCTATCAGTGTTGAGAATATTTCTCCTCAATCTTCTAACTCCAAGCATAGACATACTCCTATGTATAGTACTAAGATGTCTTCTAGCTTTTACTAATTTCTCCCCCATTTTGTCATATAATTGACAAAGATTAGTAGACATACATCGATTTTTAATCACTCCCCCATGCTTCTTACATTTAGTGCTTAACTAAGTTCTACTCTAACTCATGGTTCTTCCCTATGGTTCAATGCACACTTTTCGTGCATTAAGGTTTGGTTGCCCCTTCACAAGCTAAGTTCTAGCTTAGCTGATTTCTTCCATGAGTCAGTCTAGGTTCTTAGCTTCCTTAGAGTCTTCTTCCCCATTCTTCAAGCTACCTTTTGTAGCTTCTCTAGATTTCTCCCCCATAAACTTGGCTGCTTCTAAGTTTATTTTTCTCCAATCTCCCTTTCAAGCTTGCTTCAACCGTCTTCCTTATACTGTCATGACCACTGACAATAGTTAATTTTAGCACATATTTTGTGCTTCCCAAAACTCCAAGGTGTGTGTAGCATCACAGTCCGATCCCTATCTCCTTAACATGCCAATACAAAACCAACTCATCCAAACCTGCATGTTGGTTTATTTTACAAAATCCATATAAGCAATAAACACGAGATAGAAGATATTTCATCAAATTAGCATACACACAATCAAACCATAACATTTCATTGATAAATAAATCAATACATATGGTTTGGGAGAGAGGCATAAGGATGATCAAACAAAACATTAGCATAACTTTTCAAAATATAATAGAAGTCATGAAAAACTATCCTAATCAGATTCATCTGGAGAAGGAGATGATGGAGGGAAGGGTCGGTACGTCGTGAGAGGTTGACCATTGATTTTCGTAATGCAGAGACTTCTTCGTGGGTACTTTGAATGAACCTTTCCATGAGATCATCTAGCCCATCTAGATGTGTCTCAATTTTTTAGACATATTCTTCGATTTTACAAATAAATCGAATTAGAGGTTGTGGCCCAGGGGTGTCTGCATTTTCGATATTCTGTTCCCCTTCTTCATCAGAGTTGTCTAGCAAAAAAATCACTTCTTCTTCGGTTCTCAGGTTTTATCCATATTGAGACCTGAAAAAATACTGACAACTGGATCCAGTATTTGGGGCAGGGGTTTTTCTGCGAGGGGTACTCTTTGGAGTAGAGCCAACAATGCTAGGTTTGGGGACATCTTGTACGAACCTAGGAGATCTCCTGGGGAAATGGGAGCTGGACTCAGGGATTTTTTCGGTGGTTGAGGACTGAGATTTAGCTGTCTCTGTTTTCGCTATGGTTGCTAGGGAAGAGCTGACCAAGGCTTATCCAAAATCTAAATCTCACAAACAATGTGACACCCTTGCTTCTTGAAGTGAGAGAAGCAAAAACCTGAAGGTTTACTAGCGAGATTTCACTCTGGGATGTCCTATCGACTGGTTTAGGTCATGGGAGGAGAGGAGGAAATTGCTAGAGCTCAGCGGGAGAAGGAATGATGATTGTGAAATAATCTATCATTTTCACATAAAAAGACCCATTTAACTTATTCTTTCTGATTCATCGACGGGTCGTGACCAACGACCGGTCTGTGTCGATATGTCGATATGAATCGACCTATCTCCCCTTTCGATTTTCCCCCTTTTTAGACGGTGTTCTGATTTCCAACAGTACTGACTTGTCTGTTCCTCCGACTAGTCTATTCTTCGACCGGGGTTTTAACTTGAAGGTGACTCGGTATTTTGTGTGTGTGTGCTTGCAATGTTTATAGTTTCTCAAGCTTTGCTTATACACTTTTTAATGCCAGTAATGATACATACATTCACACCGTATCTGTGCCATTTGAAGATTCAATTCACCATTCTGAAGATAGGTACAGACCATGGATTACGGATCTCTTTCCTTGGATCCAAGTTAATCTAAGATTCTTGGACACATTTAATTTACTAATTCAAGTAAATTGCCCAAGTGTGTGATGTCATGAGATGCGGCATTTTCAGGCTTTAGCAAAGACAATGTGTCAATGAACAAGAGTCATTCCACATAATGTATAACATTAAGTATTGGAATGAGACACTTAGCATACTAATCGTACATTCATTTCCTGTTTTAGAATATGGTTACTGAGCATATGGAATGAAGTATGATGTTACACATACAACTCTTATGCATGTTTTCATGTTATTACCCAAAACATGATAAACACATTTACCATTATTTCAAGTTACTCCAATTCCTTGAAAGAGCTGGTACATAAATGGATTTAGACAAGCACTTTTGGTAGGTTACACCAAAGATAATTCATTTAAGGGCATAGAACATGTTTTATTCCACATGGGATTCACAAATTTATGAACTTGGAATGAAACGACACTGTGTATGAATACCATACACATCCTATACATGAGGTAATGTACATACTATTCATTTCCTAAAGATGCAGAAATCACATGGCATATGAGACAAGTATAATCCAATACTTGAGTGCAAACCTACATGTAGAAACAAGTATCTTGCATAAGACCAATCCAACAATCAAGCACGAAGCACGAATATGGATTGAAGGCAAGATAGAAAGTGATTTCAAAAACTTGTTTCAAATGTGAATTCCTTAACACATTTGAACAGGCTCATTGTGAGACTTGGAATCTAAGTTCACAATCCAATGTTGGCCTTTTCTTAAATCTGGTTTTAATTTTTGGATGCCTTCCCATTTGATCTTTTGAATCAAAATTTCCAGATTTTGTACCACGATGTTGTCCTTACAAACATATTGGTACATGGGCATAAAAGATACTTGAAGGACATTATCTTCAACAAGTTCCTTTTATTTATCCTCTTATTCTCTTGGAGGATTTAGCTTGGACTTTTTTAATGGATGAACCATTCACCTATATTCTTAGTACACACATTGGTTAAGATATGTAGTGTCATCGATTGGTCTAGAAGAGGCAATTTTCCAGTGGATTCTTTCAGCCTCTTTGTTGTTTCATGTCTTTTAAATATTTTTGATATCTTTTCATTAAACAACAGTGATGAATGCTACAGGTGTTTGATTTACGTGCATAGCTAATTCATCACAAGTCCAAGGATATTTGGTCTTTAGACAGAGTGATCATGGAAGTTGAGGGTTTATCCAATACCTCTTCCATAGGCACAAACCACTTTTTATTCACTTATTTCCATCCATGTTTAATGATAAAAACATTTTATAGTTCTTCTTTCCATTTTTCATCACAAATGTAGGTTTGGAAATATCATGGCTTTCACTTATACCCATTGTTCTAGCATGGATCAATTCGTATGGTTAAGTCCTTTCACATGAGCACGAGGCTATGATACCAATTGAAAGATCCCTTTTTCAATGTGCTACAACAACATGATTGACCCTAGAGGGGGGCGGGGGGGGGGGGGGGTTGAATAAGCCAATCCTATTTTTCGTGGTGTTTACAAATTTTTTAATTAATTTGAATGCAGCGGAACATATATCAAGAGATTTTTTTAGTGTGATAATTTTATTAATTGATCACACTAAGATTATGACCCTTTACATAATGTTTGATTATCGATGCTTGTGGACAAGGTATAAAATATGATAATCAATATGCAAAGTGATGTGTGTTGAGAAGAGTACTTAAATAGTAAATACAAACACACATAGATCAAACACCATAAGACCAATTTAAAATGGTTCGGTTAGCTAACCTACATCCACAGTTAGGACTCGCTCAACCTTGAGCTATCCCCTGAATCCACTAAGTGGGGACTTACACCCTCACAATTAGAGTAGGACTTCCACCTCACTCAATCGGATGAAAATTTCACCCACCACTGTCGAGTAAGAATTCTACTTATCCATTTGGCTTGGAATTCCACGCACCACTGTGCCGACAACTCCACTCCAGATTTTTTATAGTCGTTACGAAGCTTCCTTAATCCACTTTCAGAACAAAAGTTTAAACGAAAATTAAAGCAAAAAGCACTTGTCTTTTGAGTTCTTTCTCTTGATGTGTGCTTCATGAAGCCTCTTAGCTGCCATATAACAATCACAATGCAGGATGACAAGGAAACTGGTTATACTGAAGGTTTCTTAGATAATGTTCCTTCCTTCCTCTCTCTCTCACAAACTCAATCCATGTGCTTGGTTCTATTAGATTCCCTAAGGTAAGCACGAGGGAGTGAGTGATCCTTCTGTTGGCCCTTGATTAAGGTCACGGATGATGATGAGAGTCCAACTGATCTTTTTGAAGGATAAAAACTGTTGCATAAAGATTAGTTTATATAGAGAAGGCAACCAGTTGCAGCAACGGTAGTGTACCAACATGTCGGGCTCATCGAGGGTCCAGTGACTAGAAATCTTACCGTTCAACAACCCGACCATTGCTCAATAATGCACTCCCAACGGTAATATTCTTTCTCGGTCGACATGTCGTTGTTGCCGATGGGTCGATAGTAATGGCACCGAGAGGTCGGTCCATACGAGAGGCTCAGTCCGAGGCAAAAACATGTTGACAATAAATTCATGTCTAGAAACCTATTACCTAGAATGACCTGTCGCCCTTTACCGAGGGGTCGGTTGTAGCTACTCTCGATCGGTCTTGAACTACCGATATGTATGTTTTCTCCATAGTCCACTTGAGTTCTAAGTTCCAGAACTCATAAATCTTGATTGAGGAGTCGTTGACCACGAGGGGTCATTTTAGCCTTTCACCAAAGGGTCAGTGCATACGAGACTCTCGATCAGAGGGTTTTCCAGAATGACAGTTCTATGATCCAGAACCTATGTCAATCTAGTCGACTAGTCTTTCACCAAGATGGATCGATCCTGTCTCCACCGAGGGGTCGGTGAGAACGACTGGTCGAGCTGACAGTGACACCAAATACATATTTCCAAGTTGGATTCCAATTCACTGTCAAGTTTCCTCTCTAGGCTTTTTATGATTTAACCACTTGTTTCACTAAGACTAGGGATAGTCCTCTCTAAGTTGTGGTACCACCTAAAGTCATCTATGGCCATATTACTTGTTTTGTGATTGCTATAACGATGAACTTCAATCTGGTTGAGCATGATCTTCTTTTTTGATCACATTGCGTCTTCAAGCTTCTGACAAGTGCTTCTTTCCGAGTAATGGAATTTAAAAATATAGGGACTTGGCCAAGTCGAGGTACTAACATTCTGGACAGATACTCTTATTAGGACTTTATAGGGGCTGACCTACGCTTGAGCAAGGAGTTACATGGGGCAGCACCCCTTTCTGAATCTTAGTGGCGAGTTTCATGATTTTGTACTAGATTGTATTATTGATGAACCTCAACGATTACGAGATTCATCTTATATTCAAAAAAATGTAAAGTTAATGACAACTTTTTAGGGTTTTGATGCCTATCTCTGTCTAGCCTGGTTGATCTTAATTAAGTCTTTCAAAGTCGTCGATTAACAAATTTTATTTTAGATTTAACTTTTGAAAACTAGATCTACGAAGAATTTAACGCAGCTCAACTCGAATTGAAACAAAATCCTAATTGGTGAATTCATCAAGAATCTTTGGACGATCTTCAGATCTTTTGTGATTCTAATCGCCAATTTCAATTCATTGAATTATGAGAAAACTAGATTTCAATTGGAAAATAAGTCTAGGATCTAATTTCACACCCCAAAAAAAAAAAAAAATCAAGAGGGTCAAAATCTCACTAGGAATTTAACACTGTAAATTTACACATTGAAATTAAAAATTCTAGTGAAACTAGAATTAAATTGCAAGAAATAAAATTGATTTAATGCAAAATAATTACAAGAATAAAGTTAATTTTGTGAAAAATAAACTAGAAATCGAAAAAAATGGAATATAGAGATAACTTATTTGCACAAAGCAAACAGAAATAATGAACTTGGATTGGATGCCTTTGGTCACGTTAGCCCCTTATGGTTAAAAAATCTACTAAAAAGTAAACATTGTCACCACTCTAAGTCAATATGTTATAAAATCATCCTGCAGATGTCAGAATTCCACAAATTTAAATTGTTGGAAAGGTCCCTGCATAAGCTTTCGAGTAAATCAAATTTTATATAAATTCAACATTGCTTTGGTATATAAAATCAGTTTACAATTTACACCTTATTTCAGCCAATCATAGAATGACAATGTCATATTCTAAAATAAGACAAAATAAACAAGTGCGGCCATTCCCATGTGTGCCACTTCCTTGAATTGGTGTTGGATCCTTTTTAGAATCCATTATATACAAGACTCTATAGAAGACTCCTATTTTGTAGGGATTTCCATGTTTTAGGAGATTTTTCCACCTCCTTTGCAATCAATCTCGTATTTTTTTTTCTTTCTCCTTAGGATTGTGCCTTAGAGAAGGGTATTTGGAGGACCAAACACAAAAAAATGAGACCCTAGATCTATAGACTAGGTCCATAAGCTTTTATTTAAATAATCCGATGGCCAAATTTAATATTTTGTCTCCACTTTGCCTTGACCAAAATTCTTATAAAATTGGGAAACCATATTAACAATAGCATCTTCTAATTGGTCTTCATTTAAATCTTCAGTTAATTCTTGACGTTTTTCCATGATGGCCTAATTATTCTCCTTAGGTTGCAAAGAACTTGCCTTGGAGTATAAATTTGTAAAGCCCAGTACAACATGATGTAGAGAGGATGTCTTCTTTTATTTCTATTTTCGGTTTTTATTTACAATATACATCAAAACACTTAAATGTTCAATTAGACAAATCAATATAATTTTCCTTAATGATGAGGAATGAATAGGGGCTTATACTATGTATTAGGTCAAATGAGGAAAGAAATAACTGAGTAAGAATGTGAGATTAGAGGGATGATAAATTAATTAAGCGAGATTTAAGAAAGACTAAATTAAGGGATCATTTAGTTAAATAACTTTGAAAGTGGTCATTAATTTAATTGATGGAAATTTTGGTGATTAGTTAATTAAGAGGGATTAAGAGTGAATTAATTAAGTTACTAATTTAATTTGATAATACTCGATGGAATAGATTTTAATTAAGAGAAACTAATTAATGAGGTGGCGAATATGCCACATCAACGATGACATGGCAAGGTATGATGAGGTGGCATCCACATGGCAAGATAAGGATGAAAGCAACATCACCACCCCACCTTTAGCTTGGACTAATAAGTGCTCTTCACCTCACCACCCCACCTTTAGTTTGGACCAATAAGTGCTCTCCACCTCACCACCCCACCTTTTGTCTGGACAAACAATTGCTCTCTACCTCAATACCTTTACCTTTTTCTTTTTGATTAAAAAGCAAAAGGAGGATAAGGTAGAGGAAAAAACAAAAAGGAGAGGAGGAAAAACTAGGGCTCCATCTATACATCTTTTCCTCCATTCTCTTCTTCTATCCTCCTCCTCCTCCTCCTCCTTCTTTGTCTCTAAAATATCTGAAGCAAGAAAGAGTGAGAGCTGTAAATTTCTCTTCCTCTTCCTCTCTTTGGTGCAATTCTCTCTTGAAAGCTTGGAGCATGAAAAAGGGAAGGAAGGACTTGAAGACTTGATTAGAGCTTGAACAAGTAGGTTCCCTAACCCTCTTGGTTATTTGATTTAGATGTTAAAATGTTTCATCTCTTCATCTAAGTTCTTACATCAAAGAAACTATGGAGAGAATTTATGAAATGGAGTGTAATGAAGAGCTAATGGAAAGTAGTAAGTATTTTCACAAATTGACTTACATGAGGAGTTCTACTTAAAATGCCTTGATGTTTAGATATTTTATTTTAGATTATTTTTATAACTCTATTAGAATATTTGAATGTCTTTTATTTACTGGTTTTTGTAATAAATTTAAGAAAATAATATCTTATGATGAACTTTGGAAAAATGATTCATTGTAAAACTGTTTCTGCAAATCAGTCCAAACAATGGACCTTTAAACATCTCAAAAATGATTTTCTGAGAATTTGTAACTATTTTTCAGATCTTCTACTATGAAAGAGGTTTTCAAAAAGTATTTATTTACAATTTTCGGACATCGGGATGTACCCAAAATAATTTTGTAAAAACTGGATAGTTCTAACATAAAAAACAATTTCTACATATCAGTCCCGAAAATGGACCTATAACCATTTCAAAACGATTTTCTGGATTTTTTTAATAGTTTTCGTGAATTCTACTTTCAAACAACTTTCCAAAGTGTAGTTGCTTGAGTTATTCCGATAAATAAAATAACCCGAAATGATTTTTATAAAAATAGTGCGCAGTTTGTATTTCAAAATTAGAAATGCTACTTTTGGGCATCTTCACTTGATCTGAAATTTTATTTTCTAATAATGATTCTTTTGTTCCTAAATTCTGATTCTCTAAAAGAATATATCAGTGACTTTAAATAATTTCGAATTTTATGAAGTATGTTTAAATGTAGTAATATGGGTAGGATGACCATTTTACCCTTGGTTAGGACAAAACACACATGTGGAGTCATTTATACTCTAATGACCTTCGTCAAATGACCCTTAAAGCTTAACTAATACTTTCATAAATTTAATTTGAGGGTTTTTACACTATAATGATGTGAGAATTATATATTGACACATGTGAACGAACGAATAGGCGAGAGTAACACCGAGATTGCCCGATTTACATCGTGAATCGTTTATCCTCGCTGATCACCTTAGACCAGTTAGGTTTTCCTACTTTGTTAAAATGCAATGGATGTGAATCTAATAACCTATTACCAATAAGAAAATGATAATTTTGAATCACTTGAAAATCATGTATTTTGATTTATGAAATTGAGTTCATTTTCAATTGAAGTACCTTGGAATATTTTACCCCCTAGAATTATATGATTAATACGATGCTTGAAATGTACAATATGATAATGTTGAATAGAAATAATGTACTTTGGAAGTATGAAGTACTTGTGATGAAAGGAGATTTTCATGTTCTTGATGATGGTTGGACATATGTCATGTATAGAACATTGGCATTTATATATAATCATGTCTCTCATACATATGTCAAGGGATGGGAAAGACATGGAGTGAAAGTAAATGGCTAGTCAGTCCAAATAGAACTTAGGGTTAAGAGTATTATTATGGGATTACAGTCAACGAACCAAAGTGTCGAATGTCCGAATGGACTTTGGTGTCGTGTATGAAAAGTGAATTGACGAATCAAAGTGCTGAATTGACCCAGGCATGCTTTGATGTCTTGTATGTATGGCCAACAAAGAATGATTCACCAGTGGGACCGGTTGACTTATCATGATATGTACTTGTACACCCCAAAAGATGAATATGAAATGAGTATACGGGAAGATGAAATGCCCCGTTATCATAAATGAGATATTTGAAATACCTATGCATGGGGCATGATAAGGGTATGCATCAATCATGGCACCCATGGCATGACATTTGCATATTGATGAACATTTATATGAATTGAGCATGGTCTTTTAATGATGATACGAGTATGATTTTCGTGAAAGGTTTTAATAATGTATTTTCAATGTGGTACTTCCATAAACGATATATGATTAATATATGGTATTTTGGAAAGGGTAGATGCATATGAATTTCTTATAAGTTATTGGGTTGACATTATTTGAGGTTAAAAATTATGAGATGAGTTAGGTATGAGTGCAATACCCTATAATGAAGTTGATATTATATTTTTCAAGTATGAGCTTTCTATAGTGAGTGGAATATGAGATTTATAGTAAGATAAGTATTTTAAATAAAGTAATATGTCTATTTGAAAGAAGATTGTTTGTAATCTAGATATGGGTTTTACGACCTAAGAATGGTTTGAATAAAGTATCGAAACACTTATTACGTTATGTTATGTCTTGAAGTATGGATTTAATGTAATTTGAAATACGATATGATCGATATTTTGATAAAAGTACAAGTATATGTAATTGTCTTAGTATAACACGCCGTAGTGGATATTATGTGGTCGGAATTTCTACTGGGCGCATTGACTAAGCCCATAAATTCCCCCCTCCAGATTTGCACGCAAGTTCGAGAGGTGTAGATGACATCGGACCAAGTGATGGCCGAGTATGGATAAGATGGAGAACAAAGAAGAAAGTCTACAGGACTTAGTTTTATTCGTAGGTTTTGAGAGATATGAGAACAATGTAATTTGTTTAAGAATGTTCAATTTGAATTGTTGGGGAATGTAATATTTATGATTTGGAATTTATGTATTTAAGTTTATTTTTTTTTACTCAAGTATGTGAGAATTCTTTATTTTGCTATGAGTTGTGTTGGTTATTCATGCAATAGTATAAAATTTTAAATTTCCGCAAGATTATCAGAGTGTGTACAGATGTTATCATGCACCCACTAGTTAGGCCAATCAAGGGTCGGGTTTTCGGACTCGGACTTGGCTCACGTCGTGACGTACGCCTTCCTCTCCACTCAAATATTCATCTAATTCTAATCTGATGACGGTGGTTAGAGGGAGGGACGTCGCATGTTGAGTCAAAATAATCAGAAGAGTTAGTGATAAATCATTGCAAGTCCCAAGCACAAATTGATGTGAAGCTTCATTCTCACATAGATGTACCCATATCATCAATTGACAAATGATTTTTTAGTTGATGTTTGAAAATCCCAATGTGGTAGAACACGATTGACCCTAGAGGGGGGGGGGGGGGGGGGGGGGGGGGTGAATAGGTCAATCTTAAATAGTTGTTCTTTTTTTTAAAATTAACTTAATTGATTAGTGTAAGTGTGGCTAATCTGACAATCAAGTAAGTGTGTGTTAATAAAGGTGATTAAACAATCAACATAAGAAGTTAGCTCTAATACCACAATATCAAGGATACACGATATATAGTGGTTATATAACGTTCCTTCCCAGTACGGGCGCGTTATCTCCGAAACATCTCAAAACATCACCAACGACGGAATATCGGGTATTTTTTTTTTGAAACGGGATAACTACCTCCCACTCAACAAACTAAAAGTTTATCATACTAAGAAACATATCAAACAACCACAAGCTGATCAAACATAGATGTACAGTCATCCGAAATAAATATCATACAAAGAGTTCGCACCAAATAAGGTCTTTCAAACTAAACATAAGCATGGTCATAGAATCTCTAAATTAGTATTACTACTCCCGAACGTCTACTCAAGGGACCCACCTGCCCTCTACAATCAGAGTACTTGAAAGGTAAGGGGTGAGCTAACCAGCGCAATGAAGAGATTATGCTTATCACAAGTCAGCAACATGGATAGATATTATATGAACGAATGCATCAACATCAATAGATATCATATGTACGAATGCAAGTACATCTTAATAACAAAGGTGCTCATGTGCATGAAATCCGACTACACCATCAACTAATGATCCAACCGACTAAATCCTAGAATTCATCTCGATAGTCCACATCAGGTCCTCCATCAAACTCTGATCTATCTACCAGTACAAATGGCAGACCACATAATACACAACCGCCTCAACCGCTGGAATGCAACGGGGAAACCCGTACTCCTATGGGAGTCTCAATCGCCAAAGCATAACGGGAAAGCCAATCTCAAGGACAGGCGCCTCAATCGCCAGAACACAAAGGGGAAACCCGCATCTCCTACGGGGGTCTTGACCTCCGGAGTATAATGGGGAAGTCCTCCCAATAATCAAACTCATCTCATCATCATGAAAATATACACATAAACAAATCCTCTCATGTATGTACATTGTATCATGATCATGTATGACAAACAGACACGTTCTGACAGAACACCAATATCGACAACTGTAATGCCCCGCCCTTTTTCACTAGCACAAATCAGAGAATATATATATATTTTTTTGATAAGTGAGAGAGGACGGGTGGTCACAACACGAATCAAGTCAGAGTTTCCAAAACCCGACCTTAAAAGGCCATTATTACGTGTGCGTGGACTAAGTCCACTAAAACAATTTCACATGCCTTTCTTAATGCTTGCGGAATAATTTATATGAATATGATGCTATTCATTCTCTTGTCATCATTAGGCAAGGAAAGCCAATCACCATAAAATTTAAATAAAACTTAAAGATTATCAAACTGTAGCAAATAAGTTCTAAGTTATTACAATCCAAAATATAAGTCTTCCAAATACATCATTGAAATCAAAACTAAGTAATTGTAAAACTTAAATCTTCCCAAGCTCCTACGTTTGGCTCCCTTCTGGTCCCACGTCATTATCCTTATCATTTCCTATTCCATCATCTATAGGGTAGAAGTAGGGTATTAGTCAACATGCCCAGTAGGTATTCCAATTATAGTTATGGTATACATAGGAGTAATATTAGATTAACATAAATCAAGGGTATATACATCATTAACGTCATATTTGTAAAACATCTTGTGAGTAATAAAACAATGCATGATGTCCATATCATAATCATGCTAAAATAAGTGTCATGTCATGGGTGTCAATGCCAAATGAAATCCCACCCAATGTCCATACTCAATCACATCATAAATCAATCAATGGTTCCTTGGCCACTTATGTCCACAGTGTTTGAAGCGGCAACCACCAAAGCACTCTATATCCATTCACAAATTAGTCGGGATTACCGATGGAGTGTGATCTCCTCCCTCTAAGCAGGATTTCGGGACTGACTATCTAGGAGCTCTTTGGCCCAAATACGCTGTACCTTTTTTATCAATTGGACGCGGCCAAATCTCAACAGTTCATGTAGCTTCTTACAAGCTAATCTCAAGCTCAAGTTATGTCTGGACCTCTCAGAACTTGGCTTGCTAGTCATATGTGTTCCCTCCCATGCCATGTATGAGGTAATGTATGCAAGAATGCCTTTACATTTCAAACTACATAATAATAATGAAAATCAACTCATAATCATATACAATTTATTTAGCCAAAGTAATCATCACATTTTGCATAAAACAAGTGTCATATTATATTCCATAGTGTTCTCAATAAGGTAGAAATCCTACAAATGTCCAATATACTATCATTTCTTGTTTTGCAAGGATAATTCTAACGATCGTTTGAGACGAATCGTAATCTCTTTGCGAACCTCTTTACCTCATCAAATTTAAACATACATATTAGTTTGATCTTCCATTTAATTTCATCACCCCTTCCATCTTACAAGAGGCTCTGGAGGATAATCCAGAATAAAACCTTTTAATTCAGTCGATTGAAACACAACCAGATTCCATCTGTGTTTGACCCGTAAACTTTCAGTCGACTGAATCATAAGATTCGGTCGGCTGAAACACAAACAGATCTCATACATGCTTGACCAGTATACATTCAGTCGACTGAATCATAAGATTCAATCGGCTGAAACACACCTGATACTATACATGCTTGGCCAGTATGCTTTTAGTCGACTGAATCATAAGATTCAGTTGGCTGAAATACAACCAGATACTGTACATTCTTGGCCAGTATACTTTTAGTCGACTGAATCATAAGATTTAGTCGGCTGAAATACAACCAGATCCTTTTCGTGCTCAGGTAGTTCATTTTAGTCGACTGAATCACAAGATTCAGTCGGCTGAAATACAACCCGATCCTTGTCCGTCAGTTCACTTTTAGTCGACTGAATCATAAGATTCAGTCGGCTGAAATACCACCAGATCCCTTACGTGCTTAGCCAGCACACTTTCAGTCGACTGACTTTGTGTCAGATCCTTGTGTTTGCATTCATGGTAAGGCCCTTCTCCTTGAAATCCATCATTTATCATATTTAAACATGGATTTCATCTTCCACACTTCACTTAGTTAATTTATCCTAATCACTAGCCAATGTTAGAGTTTTTCATAATCCATCCAATCATAATGTCATCATAACATGGTTTCGGATTTAATCTTATGGTTGTGTTGTTTCAACCCATAACCATCCCTTGGATGGATTTCCAACTCCATGGCCTTATCACAATTTGGCCATTCATTCTAACCAATCATGGAACTCATGGGTCCAGCCACACCATGGACAAACCTATGGTTTCCTTAGATTAAATCCTATTTTATTAAGTTTAGACATACCTTCCTTCAATCTCCTTCTTTTCTTTTGATCTTCTTTTATTCCTTAATTCTTGTTCTCCTTTCTTTGTTCTTCAAAGTCTCCAAGTGTATGGAGGTAGAGGTGAGAGAGAGAGAGGAAAGGAGTAGAGAGGAACTCTTGTTCAAGAAGGAGGGGTTGGCCAAGGGGTTTGGAGTGCCCCTTGGTTTGTGTTTTTGTATTAAAATTTAGTCTCTTCTCCCTCTCATAATGCCTTGGTCTAACCAATGAGTCCATTGGCTTAACCAATGAGTCCCTTGGCTTCCCAAGGGTGGCTTCATGGCTCTTGAGATGAAGACCCTTGGGTTCCCAAGTGTCTAAGTACAATGTACTTAGACAAGCTACCCCCTCTCATCCCTTCATCTTCTTAACTCAAACAAAAAACCTTAATTCAAGACTTGAACTTAGAAGTGGTTGACCAAGTCAACCCATGTCATGGTCGACCATGCATGTGGTGACTTGGTCACCACATGGCACTTGGGTCTCACTTTAGCCATGTCACTTGATGATGTGACATCCTTGTTTAGTTGGCTTCCATGTGATGACATGAATGCCACATGGCAATGCCACATCACTCACATGCCACCTCACTTGATGAGGTGGACTTTAATGCATTAAATGCAATAATTTATCCAATTCAACTAATTTAACTAAATTTACCCAATTACTTTAAAATCAACCTCACCCATGACCCATTGGGTCTTAATTGGGTAATTGACCCATTTTCTTGCCCATCTAATGTCCATTTAAACTTTTAATATCAAATTCAATTAAATTGCATTCCAAGTGGGTCAATCCAATAATTTTATAAGCTAAGGAAAATCTGGGGTGTTACAACAACATACATCATCATGCGACCAACAACACATAACAGTGCTTAAACACACATCTCTATGTCCAACAAATGATTACATTTGCATCTTATGCGTGAACACGCAATGCATCATGACATCTTCTAAATATCGTTTTCAATAGCCATTTAACACTTGTCTCATTCTCATCATATATCATATGTATGTTATGATGAAACACAAACATGTTTTCAATAATTTCCAAGCATCAGTAACCATTCATTTAAATATAATTATCCATTAATCGCATGTAATTAACATGTTTCTACCCAAATAGATCCCTTGCCACATACTCATTTCAATAGTTCCCTTACTGAGCTGTTTAATAAACGAAAGGTCTCATTCAAGTCACTCCACGTCCAAAGTTATGGGTTAAGAATGCGAATGCATGCCAAAACAGTGGTTAGTCCCCTCACAGTGTGTGGAGTCGAAAATCCGAAGCAAGCAAGCAGCTTTATAGGTTGAAAGGAGCTCAATCTGTTGAAACAAGGAAGAACGAATAAACAAATAAGGTGAAAAGGGCTATAACGAGACTGGGCAGAAGCGGGTCTAAAACTGGGCCAGGCCTGAAAACTAACAGGATTAGGCAGGGCCTAAAAACGGGCCGGGCCTGAAAATGGGTCTGATTGGGCCGGGCCTGGAACGGGTCGGATTGGGCCGGGCCGAGAAACGGGTCGGATTGGGTCGGGCCTGGCAAAGGGCTGGATTGGGCTGGACTGAACCCGAAGGACTGGGCCTACCAGAAATGGGCTGGGCCAAGTCTGGTTGGGTCGGACATGAGTCTGGGCCTAGACTGGGCTGAGATTGAGTCTGGGCCTGGACTGGGCGAGGTCCGAGCCAACTCTGCCCGGTCGGATCTGGGCCAATGGGCCAAACAGATGGGTCACGAGCCAGGTTAAGGACCGGGTTAACCCTAGGGCCCAACCAAGTTGACTCAAGACTCGGTGAGTCGACTCAGTCACTCAACTGAGTCGAAAAAAGGGAAAAGAATTGGGGAAAATGAAGGAAACAAGAAAAATGCAAAAATTACAGAAAATCATGAAAATTCAGAGAAAATTACGGAAATTAGTGAAGAATCGAAAGAAAGAAGGGAAAACGGGGAAAGTGAAGAAGGAATCGAGGAAATTGCGAGAAAATCATTAGAAATCCAAAGAGAAAGGAGGAGAGGGAAGAGGAGATTTAGGAGGAGGGGAAAAGAGGCGAGCGGATCAAAGAGGAGATGGGAAATGGGGTGAAAAGTTTTTCCTCGAATCGGCATGGCGAGGCGGAAATCCGACAACTAGGAGCGGAGGTCAGAGCAGTAAGGGGCTGCAGCTGAGACTGGGAGGTGCACCGAGTGGATGGGAAGAAGAAGAAGGCGAAAGGGAGTGAGAGGGAGATATCGAGAAGAGAGAGAGTTACTGAGAGAGTCGCGGCTGGGAGGGAGTGTTGTAGCTGCTGCAAGGAGAAGGGGTCTCATAGGGTTTCTGAGAGGGAGGGAAAGACAGGAAAATTTTGTGAATGAGAGGGGAGGGGAGCGTGCGACTACACTGTAGTGAAATGCTACAGTGCGATGGGAAAAAGGGGGTTTAAAGAGGTTAGGGTTTTGGGGTTCGGTTAGTTTTTTTTTTAATTAAAATCAAGGTTTTAAAAATAATTTCTTTTCGAAAGAAATAAAATACAATGAAGTCAAAAACCCAAAAAATCTCGAGTGCCGAACGTCAAGCGAGAAAACGTGTGATTTTTTTTTTTTAAATATTTTTCTTGATGGAATACTCAATAATTATAAAATTACTAATTGCCCTTCGAGGTCCCGAGCTCAGAATCTAGCAAACCGAGGCCCACCACGAAGCCTACACTCTCGACAAAGCTACCAAAGTTCCGAAAACCACTCGAAGATCCATAAATCTTTCCAGAAATTGAGTAAACTCGGAACGGGTCATTACAACACACCCCTTTAAGGAATGTCGTCCTCGAAATTCGAACTGAACTCATATCTCTAGTCTCAAATAAAGCTGGAAATTGTTTCTACACCATTGCCTCATCCTATCAATAGAAGTTTCCCTGCCTTTGCGCATACCAACCCACTAAAACGAAGCGGATATTCTTGCCACAAAGCCTCTGCACCCTCAAATCCTTAATATATATACTGGTCCTTCTTTAGGGGCGACGTCTTCACTAAGCTTCACGTCCTCTTAGTTAATCCCATGCGATGGATCATCATGGTACTTCCAAAACATTGAAACGTGAAAAGGGAGATGTAAATCCATATACCACATCTCTGATACTCTCTGGTACTTCAATCTGTCTAATAAACTGGGGTGATAGCCTCTCTCTGTGCCTAAACCTCTGAATCTCATGACAGGGTGAAACCCAAAGGAAAACGTGGTCTCCAACAGCAAACACAAGTGCTCTTCTCTGACGGTCAACATAGCTCTCATACCAGTTCTGGGTAGTCAACAATCTCTGCCTGATCTATCTCACCTGCTCAGTAGTCTCTCTAACCATATCTGGTCCTGACATCACCGTGTCATGGGTCTCCGCCCAACAGAAGTGCACTACCTACCATACAAGCCTCATGCGCTGCCATCTTGATACTGGACTGATAGTTGTTGTTGTAAACAAACTCAACCAAATGTAAGTAGCCCTCCCAACTACCGCCATGATCCAAAATACAAGCTCGGGATATATCCTCTAAGATACGAACAATCCGCTTCGTCTGTCTGCGGATGGAAAGTCGTGCTGAAACAAAATTGTATGCCAACTCTTTTTGTAAACTCTGCCAGAACTGAGAGACAAACCTCGGATCCTGTTCTGAAACAATTGACTTGGGTACACCATATAGTCTGACTACGTCCACCAAGTACAATCGACTCAAAGTTTGCAGAGAATCTGTTATCTTCATGCCAACGAAATGGCCTGACTACGCCAATCAATCCACTAAGACTCACACTATATCATGCCCCCAAGATGACCTTGGCAAGTCAATCACAAAATCCCTAGTAATGTGATTCAACTTCCATTCGGGGATCGGAAGAAATTGCAATCTATCGGCGGTTCTCGAGTGCCATATCTCGACATGCTGGTAAGTCATATATCAGGTCGCAAACTCAGCCATTGTTCTCCTCTTTATTTTCCACTGAAATGGCCGATGCAAGTCATGATACATTTTTGCCTATCCCGCGTGCACAGAGAACCTGGAGTGATGAAATTGGTGTAATACCTTCTTGCGACACTGCACGAACATGGGTACAAATATCCTGACCTGAAGGCCAAACCACTATCTCGTCTCACAGTCCATTCAAAAAGTCCACTGCCACTGGCCATAACATCTCTCAACGCGATGCACCTCTCATCTGCCTGCCGAACCCTCAAAACTGTATCGTAGATCTTTGGCTGAACAATTAAGCTGCAAAGTCTGGATGCTCTATATCCTCCGATCAAACTCGACAAGGCTACTCTCGCCTTATGACTCAAGGCGTCCACAACTACATTTGCCTTACCTGGGTGATAGGACAACATGAAGTCATAGTCACCAAGATACCCCATCCACTGTCTCTTTTTCATGTTCAGCTCCTTCTATGTGAACAGATACTTGAGGCTATGATGATCTAAGAAAATCTCGGAACTCACACAGTATAAGTAATGTCTCCAGACCTTAAGCGTAGAAACTACATCCTCTAACTCCAAGTCATGAGTAAGATAATTTTGTTCATTGGTCTTAAGTTGTTTCAGACCATATGCTACCACTTTCTCATACTGCATCAGTAAACAACCCAAACCATCACCGCAAGTATCACAGTAGATCGCAAGATGAACTACACATCCTTGCGTGTCAACCATGTCATGGTGTGGCAATCTTGGAGAAATCCTAGATAAATCGTCGATAGTAACCCGCAAGACCCAAAAAAAAAAAAAACTGCGAATCTCAGTCCCACTCCGCGGCCGCTCCCAACTCACAACAGCCTCAACCTTAGTCGGGTCCATGGCCACAACATCAGTTGACACCACGTGCCCCAGAAACTAAACCTCTGGCAACCAAAATTCACATTTGTTGTACCTCACATAAAGCTCGCGATCCCTCAAGACATGAGGTATAGTTCTCAGATGCTGGTCATAATCCTTCTCTGATGCTGAATATCAAGATATCGTCGAAAAACACCACTACAAACCGATCCAAGTACTGCTTGAAAAACTGGTTCATTAAAGCCATGAATGTCCTCGGGGCATTAACCATCCCAAATAGCATTATGACAAACTCAAAAAGTCCCAAAACAAGTGCAGAAGGTGGTCTTCTCAATGTCATATTTCCGCACCGTCACCTAATGGTAACCCGAACGAAGGTCTATTTTGGTGAAACACTTAGATCCTCTCAACTAGTCAAACAGATCATCAATCCTTAGAAATGTACACTTGTTCTTCACTGTAACCATGTTCAACTATCGATAGTCGATGCACAGTCTCATGGAGCCATATTTCTTCTTAGCAAATAATGTCGGTGCACCCCAAGATGAAGTGCTAGGCATAATGAAGCCAAGGGTTTCTAACTCCCTGAGCTGTTTCTCCAACTCCAAAGTCTCTGATGGTAATCAAAGCACAAGCTCAAAGAGCTATCCCCTTCTTGGTCAACAAGGCCGGTACGCTCCAAGGAGGGCGTTGAGTCAATTGTAGCCAAAAAACTCCAATTCTCCGAGCTAACCCTTCAGCTCCAGTATCCTTACTGGCACCACCCAATATTTAATACTCGAAATAGGTTCGCATCGGGGAGTAGATCCACAACAAACCCTGCCTCCCAACGTAGCGACAATCCAAGGAACTTCTTTGGAAGGACATCCGAGAGTTCTCGGATTACACGAGGCATCTAAACATCAGCCAACCCCAAACTCTCCCTTAACTCAAGCTAGCCACCAAGCTGCACTACTCCTCCACACCCAGACTGAGCTGTAAGCCGCTTGACAAATGCATCCACCTCGATGAACTGGCTCGTCACTCGCCTACAACTACAGTTCAAGGTAACCTGAAGGGAGGAAGACCAATCCATCCAAAGATGATGTCGAACTCTAATGTCTCCAAAACTCGTAAATCGACCTCCAATGCTAACTCCAAAGGTCAAAACGCACGATCCACAGATCTGATCCACAACTAGCAAACTCAAGACATAAACAGAGGGGGACACTGGAAACAGGAAACACGCCGGTCAAAATCTAAGAAACACACACGTGCTCTGCTCAAAGCGCTGAGCCCCCAACTCACTCATATATTATGATCGGCCCATACACCTGGCCCGCTAGAGTCTCAACAGTCAACCCTACCAGTCTGACCTTAACAAGCCCTTAGTAAGTCCATAAGTAGCTCTAGCCATAATACTGGGCCCATGGGAATCCTTGAGCCAGACATACAACCATTGGCTCGGCCCCCAGGCACTCCCCGCAGTATTAAGTTCAAAACGGGCCTAATGAACAACTCAACATACTAAGCCCATTAACCGCACATGGAATTTCATCGGCTATTTACGGAGTTAGTCGGTCGGACTCACTCGGTAGACACTATCAAATTTCCAATGAGTCGATCTCTATACTATATAGCCACAAGCGAGGCCCACATACGGAGGCCTCCCACTCTAAACAAGAGCTCCTACATACTCAAGAGGTAGACCCACAATACAGTCTACACCTCTCAACACTAGACCCTTGAACAAACCCACCTCAACCATACGTCACCAAGATAATCACGCGAGTCATAATAAGGCATCATTATGCCCTCCCGCACTAAAACACTCACGGTCTAGTTTCCAGTTTTGGGCTCAGTTTCGAGCCCGGCCCAATTTTGGACCCAATTTTCAGTTTCGGGCCCACTTCAGTTCGGTTTGGACCCAACTCGCTTTCGGACCCGTTTGTAGTCCAGACTTAGTTTGACCCATTTTACCCGGTTACTTATCCTTGTGTTCTTGTTTCAACAGATTGAGCCCCTTCAACCCCCGGACTCATTTTTTCGCATTGGATTTCAAGGACACACACAAGTGAGGGAACTTATCACCGCTTTTAGCATGCATCTCTGCATCTTATTCTATCAAATGTGCGGGTATGAAATGCGGCGAATAGGGGTCCTCGGTGTTATGAGCCACTCGGCAAGGGAACTGTTGGTACCATTATGTGGCGGGCCCCCATCCGGGTGTATTTGTATCCGATGCCTGTAGAGGCATATACAAGTTGATTATCTGATGTCACGATTGATTGGTTCTGATTAATATACAACATATTTTTATTGATAATATGTTAAGATGCCAACATGCGAATATATGATATGTGGTGATATATGCCTGATTATGGTGTGATATGTTTGTTGATAATATGCTGTATGATTATGTGATAGTTAGTTTGAAATGCTAGACATCATAATATGTTTGGATATTAACATGCCAGCTCGTGATAAACAATGATGTATACACCTGATTGTTATGTGATGAACTATGTTAATAGCATGTGTAGGCGTAGAGGTAATTGTGCATACATATAACACTCATATGTGGGATGCCGGTGGGGGCATGGGTACTAGGCAACATCAGAATCTAGAGACTCCCCCTAGCTTGTCGGGTAGTAGGGTGTGGATGCCGTGTGGGGCCGCACAGTGGAAGGGTGGTTGGACTATGGGCTACCCGGTGGTTGGACATGGGTTCAAGTCTTTCCTAGCATGGGTTAGATTGTCAGGTGTGATCTCTAAACATGCCTACGAGGGAGGTGTGGTTCGGTTCAAAGGACGAGGTGCCTAAGAGTCCTAAGAGGGACATGCTGTGAGGCGGCCATGGAAACCTTCGGGAAGTTTTGGGCTTGAGTGTTAGCTCGCTCAAGGCTGACTTAAAGGTGATTACAGGCACGCTACCCGAGTACGTGGCGGATGAGGCGTCCCCAGTGGCTAAAGGGTTAAGTGGTTCGCTCGCGTGGAGACAAGTGGGTGGGATGGCGGCTTGTGATCCCCGAATGACCGAGTAGGCTGAGGAGGTGCTCGCCTGGTCCTTGGTCGAGGGATGATGCGGTGAGGCACAGCTCCCGCTAGTATGACTTGTGATCCCCGAATGACAGAGTAGGATGAGGAGGTGCTCGCCTGGTCATTGGTCGAGGGATGATGCTCTGAGGGACAGCTCCTGCTAGTATAACTTGTGATCCCCAAATGGCCGAGTAGGCTGAGGAGGTGCTCTCCTGGTCATTGGTCGAGGGATGATGCGGTGAGGGACAGCTCCCGCTAGTATGACTTGTGATCCTCGAATGGCCGAGTAGGCTGAGGAGGTGCTCGCCTAGTCATTGGTCGAGGGATGACGCGGTGAGGAACAACTCCTGCTAGTATGACTTGTGATTCCCAGAATGACCGAGTAGGTTGAGGAGGTGCTCGCCCGGTCATTGGTCGAGGGATGATGCGGTGAGGGACAGCTCTCGCTAGTATGACACCTGTATGATGGGGACAACATGTGGTCTGATGTGATAGTGTGTTTACCCGCGGTTGACGTTGGGGTTCATTGTTGAGACTTGTGTTGTGGGTGTTGACTCACCAGGAATTTATGGGTGCTTAACGAGTGAGTTAGGTCGGCTCACTTGATAGAAGACCTATAGAATCCTGTGAGGGGTGGATACGCCAATAGTGTGGAGACCAACAGTTGGGGTCCGAGGTTATAGGTTTGATTATCGAGACTCTGGTGCTCGGTTGAGGAGACCATAGATGAGTCTATTGGTAGTCCGTTGAGGACTGGTGAGGTGGTTACTCCCGTGTGGCAGCCAGTTTGGGACTCTAGTGAATCCAACTCTTGGGTTGGTCGTGGTATGTGTGCGAGTTGTCATGAGAGAATCATAGGTTTGATCGAGGAGTATGGATCCTGATTCGGTTGGAGATCAGTCTGTGTACCCGAGGGTTGGAGAACTACAGCGAATACATAGAGTTGTAATGAGTTGGTTAGAGGATGTACTGGAAGCCTGACAGATGTGAGCCCGTGTGTTAGGGGTGGGGCATCCGCTTGCATAGTCATGCATGTAGACATCATAGATATTGATATGTTCATATGATCATATACAGTGTATGCTTGGTGACATATTATGTGTGTGTTACCCTCACTGGGCATGTAGAGCTCACCCTTTGCCTCACATGTACTTCATAGAGGAAGGGTCGGCGGGACCCTTAATCAGACATTGGGCGCAGAGTTGCAGCTTTGTACTTTTCATGGTTTTATCTTGTAATTGGAGACTTGCTAATGTATTTGAGATATGTGTACATTTCATTAAGTTGGATGAATGTAATAATGGGATGATGCTGTAATTTGTAATTATGACTGATGCTTACAGTTTTTGGTTTATTGGTTGATTGCTATGGTTAGTGTGGGTTGCGGGAGCGGTGTCTCCTATATATATATATATCCGAAATTGCATTGGATTGGTTATAGGAGTTCGTATCAGTTTTAACGTGCCCGTAGCGGAACGGGTCGTTATAGTTATACATCCCACATGTGTTAATCGGAATTACCGATGGAGTGTGGACTCCTCCCTCTGTGCAGGGTTTTTGGACTGGTTACCCGGAGCCCTTTGGCCC
Source organism: Chimonanthus praecox (assembly GCA_022113865.1). Classification (NCBI taxonomy): domain Eukaryota; kingdom Viridiplantae; phylum Streptophyta; class Magnoliopsida; order Laurales; family Calycanthaceae; genus Chimonanthus; species Chimonanthus praecox. Next base: position 44,290,108 of record CM039089.1, on the reverse strand, counting down.
AAATTACGCCGTACCCCTATCTAGCAATCCCGGACAAGGCCAACAAATCAATGGTTCACATAGCTTCATATAAGCTAGTCTCAAGCCCCAAGTCATGTCCGGACAGCTCATAACTCAGCTTGTTGTCCCATATACTTCCTCCCATGCCATGCATGAGATCATGTATGAAAAATGCCATTTCATATCAAATCATATTGAAATTCAATTCATAAAACTTATACCGTTTGATTTACCAAAATAAACATTGTACTGAAAGAAAAACTAGTAATATATAAGATCCACACGCATCTCAACAACGTAGGAATCCTACCAAAGTCTAGTATAGTATCTTTGTTGTTTTTGTGAATACCACGTTTAACGATCACATCAAAACGAACCGCAACCCCCCTTGCGAATCTGCTTTCCTTATTAAATTCAATCGTATATAATAATCAATTTTAATTATCCATTTCATTTAAATCATCCCTTACATCCTTATAGATAGACTGATGTTTCTGGAATCATCATAAAAATATCAACTTGTCAATTCAGTAGACTAAATCAGGGATTCAGTCGACTGAATCACGTTCATCTACAGTGTTCTATTTTACGGCAGACTTTCACTCGACTGAAACACATTTTCAGTCACTGAACTCTAACTCAATACTACTATTCTTTGATTCACTAACATTTCAGTCGACTGAATCACAGATTCAGTCAGTTGACTCTGAGTCAAACCCTTTGTATTCTCGGTCAATCGCCTTTCAGTCGACTGAATCACAGATTCAATCGGCTGACTTTGGATCAGATTAACTGTGTGTTCTGCCAGTATAGATTCAGTCGACTGAATCCATGATTCAGTAGACTGAAAGGGGATTGACCGAGAATACAAAGGGTTTGACTCAGAGTCAGCCGACTGAATCTATGATTCAGTCAGCTGAATCACGTCAGATCCCTTTACTTCTTTGATACGTCTTATTTTAGTCGACTGAATCACAAGATTCAGCCGGCTGAAACTCCCAGAAATGGTTTTCTGTCTTCAGCCACACCTTTTTAGTCGACTGAATCCCAGATTCAGTAGGTTGAAACTCCCAGAAACTATATTCTGATTCGTCCAATACCAGTTCAGTCGACTGACTATTTGTCAGTCTCTTTTGTTTACATGTGTGGCTTGACCGTCCTTCATGAAATTCACCTTTTATCCTTTTTAATCATGCATATTACTATTTGTATAATTCCTATTGGATTTTCTCTATTCTCTAGCCAAAGCTAGCATCTTTCTCATAACAAATCAATCTTAATATTCAACATGGATTCGAATATCATCATAGGTTTGTTTTCGACCATTAAATCATCCCTTGCATGGATTTCTCATTTCCAAGGTCACATAATAGTTTGACCATGTATTCTAACCACTCTCGGAGCCCATGGATTCGATCAACCATGGCCAAATCCATGACTTCCTTAATCTCATTCCTATCTAAATAAACATGGGACATACCTTTACCCGTCTCCTTCTTTCTTTTGTTCTGTCTTTATTCCTCAGTCCTTCTCCTTCCTTGGTTCTTTAGCAAACTTCTCTAAGTCCAGAGGTGTAGAAATTGAGAGGGGAAGAGGAGAGGAAAGAAATTTCTTTGTTTGCAAGAGATGAATTTCGGCCAAGGGGATGTGAAGTGCCCCTTAGGCTGGTGTCTCTTGTAACAGCCCATGCCCATTCGTCTTCCCCTTTATGTTTGGTTTAACCAAGGAGACTGTTGGCTTAAACCAAGGTGTCTCTCCACCTTCCATCAAGTTCATGGGTTCCAGGTCCCATGAGATAGAAACCCTTCATTTTCCCACTCAAGTCATTTAACTCAACTCAAGTAATTAGTCTTGAACTCACTTTCCAACTCAAGCCGATTTAACTCCATTAAATATTTAACTTATTTTAATTTTTAATTCAATTGAATATTTAACTCACTTTAATCTTGAATTCCATTGAGTTCACTCATGGTTGACCAAGTGAACCATGACCTAGTCGATCATTTATGTGGTGACATGTGGCACGTGGGTCCCATCCTTGCCATATCACTTGATGATGTGGATTTGGATCTTAATTGGGTAACTGATCCAATTAAATTAACCTTACCCATTTACTTAAAACTAGCTCACCTATGACCCATTGCGTCCCAATTGTGCAATTGACTCATTTAATTACATTTACCCAATTACTTTCAAATTGAATTCTATCTATGATCCATTGGATTCTTAATTGGGTTGTTGACCCAACTCCTTACCCATATAAGGTCCATTCCAATTTCTAATCTTAAATTCAACCAATTTAGCAATTTAAATAGACAAAATCCAATATATTTACGCATTGAAAAATCCAGGTGTTACACAAAATATGTCAGAGAAGCCTTTAAATAGACTTAGACAAAAAATCCTAAACCATTTCGATACCTCATGTGAATGAGATTTAAGCTAGGAAATGAAAGTGACCTATCCAATTACAGATAGAGTGACAAGTGTCCCCAGTAAGTCCTAGAGGAGGGGAAGGGGGTGAATAGGACAATCAACCTAAAATTGTGAAAGCTTAAACTAATTGGTCCTTCTTTAGTTTAAGTTGGTCCAACTGATTATCTAGTTACCAAACCTAACCAACTTTTTTCTTGCAATACAAAGTTAACTAATAAAGCACATAAGCAATGTCATCTTTGATTAACAAGTTGATTATAACGTAAGTGCAATGGCCCGACCCTTAAAAAAAAATTAAAATAAATTAAAATAAGATTAAAATGTTATTAAAATGTTAAGTCCATACATAAGTCTATGTTTGCACGAATTTAGGCTTATTTCACCTCCTTCCTCTCCAAACAGACAACCCTTCTTCCCTAATAGCAAACCCTTGCCTCCTCTACCTTCCCTCTATTGATTTTCACCCATTAAAGGCTTTGGATTCTGATTTCCTATGCTTGAAGCGCCCCTTTGCACGGTTCCTTCTCCTCCAAAGGTAATATCTATGATCCTTATCTTTCCCTTTCTTCTTATTTGATGAGATCTTAATGGGATGTGTTGAGAATGGAGTATGTGATGACTTTTAGTCCTTATTTGGAGAGGAATCCATGGAAGTAATTGGAGATTTTTGTTATGGAACCTTATTTGGGTGTAGATCTAAATTGAAATTGAGTTTTGATCCTATAAGAAGGGAAGTAAACTGAGAAAAAAATGTATATTCTAATTTTTTGAGATGATTCATGGGAGGAGATTTGGGGATTTTCCTTAGATTGAATAATAAATCTTGGGTCTAAATTTGGGGGTTTTGCTTTTAAACTTTGCTTAGGCCTGATCCATGAACTAATAATAGTATATTATGTTCTTTTGGTATGATTAGAGCCTTCAAACCCCAAGCCCGTTGAGGTACGACCCGAAGATCACGCCGAGACATAATGATTTTGAGGTAAGGATAGATACACACATATTGAATGAATGCTTGTATGCTATTATATTGATTTCGGGAATGTATTGGGTTATTGATGTGTTCAATGCATGATAAATAGGATGGATGTGCCATATGCTATGCATGAGATGTTATTAATTCCCTATTATATGATTTGTAGCATGTCTATTGTCTTTTTTATGATGATAGAAAATTTGTGATAATTATTGGAGACCCTTGTGAAGGGCTGAGATAATTTATTGATGAATTTAATTGGGTTTATGATGTGAAAAGGGAGTGATTGGACTTAAGATGTTAAACCACCATGAGACGGGTTGAATAAATTGAAAGACTAAGAATATGTGTAAATAAACCCGATGTGTATCTCAAGGTTGGTGTGTAGTCCATATCCCTAAAATAACCCAATTTGATAATTATGTTGAATATATGAAACGTAATGGAATGTGCTATGCTGCTATCATTGTGAAATTATGATTATTATGTGATTATGACATATATAGTGCCTATGTAATTGTGAATATGATGATTTTTGTATTATTCACTAATGTGTCAAGGAGGTTATCTAAGATGTAAGTATGGGATATTGTGCTAATAGGCATGCTGATATTGAGAATTACTAGTGTCGGGATGAGACCCATAGAGTTTATAGGACTTGGTGATGTACCTTTCTCTTGTTTGGGCCCCACCAGTATGAGTCCCCACTCCCTAGAGGAGGCTGGTGTGACAGGATAATGGTTTTGTTTAAGGAAACCTATTGGAACGGAGGCGTCGACTATGGGACTTGGTCCTGTAGGGGTTGCTGCCGAATAGTATAACTCCTATCATGCTTCGCACTATAGGTCACTCTCACAACTGTTTGTGGTTGTCGTTGAGGAGTATAACCCCTCATATGCTTCACACTGTAGGTCGTTCTTACGACTATTTTGTACACTCGGTGTACAGTTCGCGCAGGATCAGATACTTGTGAGCGTATGTGAGCGGTACTAACTTAGTTAGATGCATTACGTAGGGTTAGATACTCGTGAGCCTATGCAGGCAGTACTGACTTTTTAAGACGGATTGTGCGGGGTCAGATACTCGTGAGCCTATGTAGGCAGTAATAACTTAGTAAGATGCATTGCGCAGGGTTAGGTACTCGTGAGCCTATGCGGGTGGTACTGACTTAGTAAGACGGATTGCGCACAATTAGGTACTTGTGAGCCCCTACTTGGGCGGTATTTACTTTGTAAGTCGTATATTGATCACCTTAGAGCAGGCTAAATCACCAGAGTGGTGAAAGGAAAAAGGGTAAGGTAGATTATCTATATTGTATGGAGATCTCCCACTTGTATGTCGTGGTCTATGACCCTCAAGGGATCATGATGTTTGACAACCCGTTCCATAGAGGTGTCCTTCAGTAGATCTTGTGTTCACGTTGATGAGATTGGTATCATTGGATGGACATTGTGTTTGAAAGTTCCCTTGGGAGCTAGAGCACGATTGAACCTAGAGGGGATGTGTGTGTGTGTGTGGGGGGGGGGGGGGGGGGGGGGGGGGGTTGTGAATAGGTCAATCTAACAATCGTTGGTCCATTTAAAAATTGCTTATTGATTAGTTTAAGCGTAGTGGATACAACAGTCAAGTGAGTGTGTGTTAGCAAATGTGATTAAACAATCAACAGAAGAAAATAACTCTAACACCACAAGTACAAGGACTCAAGATATATAATGGTTCGGTTAGCCAACTTACATCCACTGTTAGGACTCGCTCAACCTTGAGCTATTCCCAAATTCACTAAGTGGGAACTTATACCCTCACATTAGAGTAGGAATTTCACCTCACTCAATCGGCTGGAAATTCCACCAACCATTGTGCTAGAGACAACGCTCTAGAGTTTTTTATAGTGGTTCCGAAGCCCATTTTCCTTAATCCACTTTTTAGACAAAGGTTTTAAAAAAAAAATTAAAACCAATAAACACTTGCCTTGAAGCTCTTTCTCGTTGATGTGTGCTTCTCGAAGATCTGTGTGCCAACGCTCCTCCTTGTAGCCGTCTTATAGCAATCGCAATCTTAGGGTGACAAGGAAACTGGTTTTACCAAAGGTTTCCTAGTTTATATCTTTTCTTTCCTCATCTCTTTCTCTCTTTCAAACTCAATCAATAGATTGGTTGTTTATAAATCTCAAGTGTAGGCGAAAGAGAGTGGTCGTTTTTTAGAGTGTATGACTCTTCTCAGTTCAGGAAGGATGATTAAATGATCCCACAACACTCATATATATGGAGGAGCTTTCACAGTTTTTCAAACTGTCGAGTACCGACAGGTCGGTGGCATCGATGGGTCGATGTTCATATTTATTACCGTTCAATCACTCGACCGTTGCACATTAAATACACCCCCAATGGCATTATTACTTCCTGTTCGACAGGTTGGTGCCACCGATGGGTCGACAGTCATGGCACTGAGAGCTTAGTCCATACGAGAGGCTCGATTTGGGGCAACACCATATTAACAGAGTTTCAAGTCCAGAAACTAGTCTTACCCAGACCGACCTGTCGCCCTTTACCAAGGGGTCGGTCCTAGTACTCTCGATCGATTTTGAAATAACGAGTTGTTTGTTTCCTCGAGAGTCCATCCGAGTTCTAAGTTCCAAAATTCATAAGTTATCATCGACGAATTGTTGAGCACAAGTGGTTGTTTCAACCTTTCACCTAGCGATCGATGCATATGAGACTCTCGATCAGAGGCATACCCATAATGACAGTTCTACGTTCCAGAACCTTTGTCAATCTGGCCGACCAGCCTTTCAACCACGATGGGTCGATCCATTCCTCACCGAGGGATCAGTGAGAACGACCAGTCAAACTAATAGTGAACTTAATTCATATTTTCAAGTTCACTTCCAGTTCACTGTCCAGCTTCCTCTTTGAGGATTCTTTATGGATTTACCATTTTTTCAACTAAGCCTAGAAATAGTTCTCCTAAGGTGTGGGTACCACTTAAAGTCATCTATGGCCAAATACCTGTCTGTGATTGCCATATACGATGAGCTTCAATCCAGTGGAGCATGATTTTCACTTTTGATTACCTTGATTCTTCAAGCTTCACCTAATTGGTTTCCAAAACATAGATACACATCCGTGGACTAGACAAGATTATCATTCATTCTCCCCGTACACTAATGATTTCCTAGTAACCAACACTCCCCATAGCTTATCCAAGCTATCAGTGTTGAAAATATTTTCTCCCCAAATCTTTTTTAGTTTGATCTCCCAAACTACTAGCATAGACATTCCCCCATGTCTATTGGCTTCTTCATATTCCTCCCTTCATGGTTCTCTCTTTCTAGAGGCCCAAGCACTTAAGCTCTTCCAATTACTTCACCTAATTGGTTTTGATGTCTTATAGCTTCTACTAATTTCTCCCCCATTTTGTCATACAATTGATAAAGATTAGTAGACAGATATCGGTTTTCAAACACTCCCCCATGCTTTTTGCACTTAGTGATTAACTAAGTTCTACTTCAACTCATGGTTCTCCCCCACAGCTCATTGCATACTTCTTCATGTATCAAAGTTTATTTTTCCCTACACAATCTATGTTCTAGCTTAGCTGATCTTTTCCATGAGTCAAGTTAATGTCCTATCTTCCCTAGAGTTTTCTCCCCCATTATCCAAGCTATCTTTTGTATCTTTTTAGACTCAACTCCCACATAAACTTAGCTGTCTCTAAGTTTATTTTTCTTCAAGCTTTCTTTCAAGCTTGCATTCACCTTCCTCCATAAACTGTCATAACTAGTGACAACCCGAAACTCCAAGGATGTGTGCAACCTTAGACCGGTCCCTATCTCCATAACAACCTGCATGTTAGTCTATTAAACAAAATCCATGTTAACAACAGATATGAGATAAAAGGCATTCAACAAATTGGTACACACACTAAGACAAACCATATCATTTCATTGATAAACAAATTGTGCATTTGATACATATGGTTTAGGAGGGGGTATCATGGATGCTTAGACAAAATATCAAAAGTATAGTTTTTCAAAAGTCTTGAAGAACTATCCTAAGCAAGGCTATCCTGAGGAGGTACTGGAGGAGAAGTAGACGAAAAATCTGGAACTCTGTCAGAGAGGGAGACAATAGAGAATAGATCCTGGATAGTCAACATAATACTATCTAGACTTCTTTCAAGGTATTCTCCTTTCAAGTTTGAAGACCCTCCTGCCCAGATTGACGTTCTCTTGAGGGGGATACTGATATTCATCTTCTTCCTTAGAGTCTCTCCAAAAATCCTCAGAACTGTAACTTTCCTCCTCACTGGTGTCATCAGGGATAACGACATGGTCTTCATTACCAGTTCTTGGACCATTTTCCTTTTTTTGTATCTTCTCTCCTTTCTTCACATCGTTCTTCGACGAATATGACTTCCTTGTCAATGATGGGGTTTTCTTCGACCTCTGGTTGGGTTCTCTGGTGAGAATTAGGTTCTGGTCCAGACGCAGGATATCCAGAGTTCGAGCGAGGGCAAGATCTAAACGCTGACCTTTTGGCCCATCGACTGGTTTCACCATGTTCTTCAGAGGTTTGAGGGCGTGACAGAGCTGCCATCTTTTGGGGTATGGTTTCTCCAAAAGGAAATCCTCAAACACTGGCTTGGAGGTGGATGAGGTGACGATTGAGCCTAACCTGATTTACGAAAATCACAAAAATAGTGTTTTTCAGGCTTCTAGAGATCGGAGGAAGAAAAAACCTATGGTTTTTCCTGTGCGAAATACTCTGAGAGGTCCTATTGACTGGTCTAGGGCACGGGAGGCGAAGACTGGACCACCAAACCTTCGCGGGAGAGGAGACAACCAATTCGAATGAATTGTCGCTTTCGCTGAAAGGGTCCCTTTTAATTTAAACTTTCTGTCTTACTGACATGTTGGTTCCATCGACAAGTCGACCCTTTCGACATTTTCCCCTTTTTCAACAGTGCTCGATTCTGCACAGTACCGACATGTCTGTTACACCGACCAATCTATTCAACTACATGTCGACTACACCGAGAGGTTCACATTGCTGAGTAATCATCCTTGACTTTTGCAACTTGATGACATCCTATTCTAAGCATGGCATACATAGATTTATTCCAATGCATAGATATGCCAAACATAATTCATCAAATCTTTAAACATGCACACAATCAAAATTCACATTCCATTACACCTAAAACTACTTTGAATGGAATGTATGGCTTTCCAAGTAGAATATTTACTATAGCCAGGAAGAGTACATTCTAGACTTGAGGTTAACCAGTTTCTCTCTCTTCATGTCACGACACTTTTCTGTTATGTGAACTCACATTGTCTCTTGTGAGTTCATTTGTTGTGGTCGAAGCTATGGAAATGAATCCTAAACCACAACAAAACATGAATGGTGGTCTATCTCCTAGGTACAAGGATGTCATTTGGTGTTGCATATAGACCCCTATGATAGTACCTTTGATGACCAACCTTGGGATTCTCCAAGTCTTGTAAGACATGATTCAGTTATCTTAACAAAGAGTCTTGCCTTGTCTTCACCTACCTTGGATTTCTTTTAAGGTTAGGTGTTGGTGGGTGTCTTTTAAACATAGGCTTTACTGGATTATGCTTTTGTGCTTGCCTTTCCAAGTATCTCTTCCAATGATAGCAATTTCTTTTGAAATGCCCATCTTTGTGACAAAAATAATACTTACCCGTTAAAGGGTGAGAGATACTTGTGTTTCTAATCACTCCCTAATGTATAGGTTCTTTGGTAGCTGAGGCACTAAGACCAGACCTATCACCATATTGCTTACTTGCCCCTAGGAGTCTTTTATGTCTTTCTTCTCCATGGGTAAACTTATCTTGGAATTTTTCTTTATGAAATTTTAATTCCCTAACTTCCAAAGACAGTTTTTTGACATTTTCTTCTAGAAGGTTGTTGTGATGCCATAGATTTTTGATATCCTTAGAATGAATAATTATTTCTTCTTAAAGTATTTTATCATTCTATCTAAGTTTAGTGTTTTCAACATCTGAGAGTTCAAGCTTAGAGATTTAGAGATTGGAAGAGAATTTTCACTTTTCAAATATTCCACTTGACTAGAGAGGTTTAGGTTTTTATTTTTAACCTTGTTTAGTTTCTTAGCCAGCCTCTCACTCTCAAGGAACAAGGCATTGTAGGAGACTTGAACACTTATCTTCACTCTCATCCTCCGTTATAATTGTGAGATTTTCTTGATATAAGAACTTTTGATACATTAATTTTTCTTTCGGTCTATTTATCTGAATCACTCTTTGATTCAGAGGTTTCCACATGGGACACACCCACATTCAAAGCCTTTTTTATTTTATCTAAGGGATATTCATTCATGAAGTGTCCTCTCCCCCCACAATTGAAACAGGTCTGCTTCTTGGTAACTTCTCTCTCCATCCCTTTTCCCCTGTTTTTTTCTTGCCTTTTAGGGTATTTTTTTATTCATTTCACCCTTACCCATTCTTTTCAAGTTGTTTCTTTTTGCAGTTCTTTTGTAAAACCTTTTGGTAAACATTGCCATTTCATCACTTGAGAATTCATCTTCCGAAACATCTTCTTTTTCGTTTGTTTTCTTCTATTTTAAAGAAGATTTCAAGGCAATGGGTTTATAATTTGGTTGTTCAAAATGTAGTTCATAGGTTTGTAATGAACCTACCAAATCATTGATATTCATTAAGGACACATCTTTGTTGTCCTCCATACCCACAAACTTGGGCTTGAATCTTTCTGTAATTCCGGACAATGTTGGTACATACCTTGTCCTCGGGTATTCCTTCACCTAGAGCGAACATTTGATTTATAATGTCGCTTATATTGGAGTAAAAATCTATGAAGACTTCATCCTCCATCATTTTTAGATTATCAAACTAATTTTGAAGGATCTTAAGTTTAGACCTCTTGACTATTGAGGTGCCTTCATGGGTTCTCTCAAGAACTTCCCATGCATCCTTTGCAGTTTTACAGGTCATGATTCGCACGTACTCACTATTAGACACTGCACTGCTAAGTGCATTCATGGCTTTGCCATCAACGGTCTGAGCAGCTTTTTCAGTAGGGGTCCATGAGGCATAGGGTTTGGGCGTCACAAGCATGGTTGAGGTGGTCATTGTTGTCCTTTCTTCCATGGGTTCCTGCCATCCAGCCATTACCATATCCCATACCAATGAATCTATGGAAACAAAGAAGCTTCTCATTTTGGCCTTTCATGAGGCATAGTTTGTTCCATCTAGGTAAGGGGATTTGGATATTGCTTGACTGTCTCCCATGGTGTTCTAACTTGGATCAACTCAGATGGTTAAATCTTTGTAACGAGCACTTGGCTCTGATACAAATTGAATGTTCACCTGGGAGCTAGAGCACGATTGACCCTAAAGGGGATTAATAAGTAAATCTAACAATCATTGTCCTTTTAAAAATTGCTTGATTGATTAGTTTAAGCGCAGCGGATACAACAATCAAGTGACTGTGTGTTAGCAAATGTGATTAAACAATTAACACAAGAAAATAACTCTAACACCACAAACACAAGGACTCATGATATATAGTGGTTCGGTTAGCCAACCTACATCCACTATTAGGACTCGCTCAACTTTGAGAATTAGAGTAGGAATTCCACCCCACTCAATCGGATGGGAATTCCACCCACCACTGTGCCAGAGACGACGCTCTAGAGTTTTTTATAGTGGTTCTAGAGCCAATCCACCTTAATCCACTTTCGGGACAAAGGTTTTAAAAATTAAATTAAAACCATGAAGCACCTGCCTTGAAGCATTTTCTCGTTGATGTGTGATTCTCGAATATCCACCCAATGTGTGCCAACACTCCTCCTTGTAGCCGTCGTATAGCAATCACAATCCCAGGTTAACAAGGAAACTGGTTTTACTAAAGCTTTCCTAGTTTATATCTTTTTTTCCTCCTTTTTTTCTCTCTTTCAAACACAATCAATAGATTGGTTGTTTAAGAGTCTCAGGCATAGGCACAAGAGAGTGATCGTTCCTTAGAGTGTGTCACTCTTCTCAGTTTAGGGAAGATTATTAAATGATCACACAACACTCACATTTATAAAGGAGTTTTCACAGTTTTTCAAACTGTCTAGTACCGACAGGTCGGTGGTACCGATGGGTCGGTGTTCATATTTATTACCGTTCAACCACCCGACTGTTGCACATTAAATGCACTCCCAACGGCATTATTACTTCCCGGTCGACAGGTCGGTGTCACCTATGGGTCGACAGTCATGGCACCGAGAGGTCGATCCATACGAGAGGTTCGGTCTGGGGCAACACCCTGCTGACAGAGTTTCAACTCCAGAAACTAGTCTTACCCTGACCGACTAGTCGCCCTTTACCGAGGGGTCGGTCTTGGTACTCTCGATCGCTCTTTAAATACCAAGATGTATGTTTCCTCGAGAGTCCATCTGAGTTCTAAGTTCCAGAACTCATAAGTTATCATTGACGAGTCGTTAACCACGAGGGGTCGTTTCAACCTTTCACCAAAGGGTCGGTGCATACGAGACTCTCGATCAGAGGCATGCCCAAAATGACAGTTCTACTTTCCAAAACCTTTGTTAATCTGGCCGACCAGTCTTTCAACCACGATGGGTCGATCCTGTCTTCACCGAGGAATTGGTGAGAACGACTGGTCGAGCTAACAGTGAACTTACTTCATATTTCCAAGTTCACTTCCAATTCACTGTCCAGCTTCCTCTCTTAGGCTTCTTTATGGGTTCACCATTTGTTCAACCATTTGTTCAACTAAGCTTAGAGATAGTCCTCCTAAGGTGTGGGTACCACCTAAAGTCATTTATGGCCAAATACCTGTTTGTGATTGCCATATACGATGAGCTTCAATCCAGAGGAGCTTGATCTTCACTCTTAATCACCTTGAGTCTTGAAGCTTCTTGGTAAGTGCTTCTTCCCGAGTCATGGAATTGACAAACATAGGGACTCGACAAGCCGGGATACTAACAGTGTTCACGTTGATGAGATTGTGTCCTTGGGTGGACATATTATTATTATGTGGGTGCATGAGTGTGTAGCATGCATATTTAAACATAGGGACTCGACAAGCCGGGATACTAACAGTGTTCACGTTCATGCATTATTATTATGTGGGTGCATGAGTGTGTAGCATGCATATTTAATCATTGAGTATTGTTTATACTCACGTCCTTGCAATTTTAGGTAATCTTACATCGGCTGGGTCCGAGGGATCTCGAGGAAGAGCTTACTTTATCATGCTGCTTTATACGCCCTACCTATTGAGTTGTTTATTTCAATTATTTAATTTGAGTTGGTGATGTTGATTTTATCATTTTATTCATAAGGATTTGTTGTAATAAATTCTAGAAAGTTGATAACTTTTATGACTGAGAATTTATATCCCCTTTGAGATGTTAATGGTATTTAAGCTCAGTTATTGGATTTGAGTTTGAGTTATGTCAGCACACGTGTGATGTGTGAAAAAAAAAAAGATTTATCCGCGTCACGTTCCTATGTTTTAGGTCAGGGCGTGACAGTAAGCAATCAATGATATCAGAATATTGTTGTCACTCAATATTAATATCAAGATAACATGCACAAAATGGTTATTCAAGAAATCAAACAACAAACATGTATCTACATATGAATATTTGTGTCAAAGCTTTGCAGTTTATCAATAATTCATGTGCAATATAATCAATATATCTAAGCAAGTAAATCAACAAGCGTGCAAAAGGGCATCAAGAACCACATATAAAGAGATTATCACTACTCGGGATTTATAGTGGTTCAGTCCAACTGATCTAGATCAATTTTTTCAGACTCTCCCAAACTCAGCATATATGACAACTTACTAATCAAATCAACTTGACTCCTTTGGAATCTACAACCCAAACTTGACTCACCACAAGTCCTTACAACACTCACCAAAGCCCAATGACTCACCAAGAGTTACAACAACTCGACTCACACTGAGTCACCCCTTGACTCACTACTGAGTCACCACTTGACTTGAATCACCATGAGTCACAACAACTCTATCAAAGAGTATTTCAGAATTCTCAACCAAAACACAAAGTTACCTTACTAGCTTTGTAGATGCGCCTGAAAGCTCCCTATGCTAGAACACGATTGTCCCTAGAGGAGGCGTGAATAGGACAATCCCCAATTTTTTTAGTCTTCACAAATTTCTTGATTAATTAAAATAAATGCAGCAGAATAAATAAGATTAATCAAGAGAGATGTGTTTGTGTGATAAAAAAGTGTGCAAATATTAGATCAATTACACAAGCAAACCAAACACCCAATAAATAGTGGTTCATAGTAAACCCCTTCTACATCCACTGTTGGACTCTGGGTTATCTCAAATTCACTAGGTATGGGAATTACGCCCACTCAAATAGAGTAGGAATTACGCCTACTCAATAGAATGTGAATTTCACACACTCACCTAATGTTTTGAAAGGTTCGACGAACCCTAGTCTACTTCCTTATCCTTCTATTTTTTATAGTGGTTCAAGCTCCTTCCTTTAATCCACTTCATAAGATGCTGTTAATTTAAACACAAGAAGAAACACACTTGCCTTTGTTGCTCAAGTCTGATGTAGAGGTGTTTTTTGAAGAGTTCTCCCAACGTGATCTCCTTGATGATGAAGATGTACCTTCATATGTGCAATCACAAGCTTGGGATAAGGACTCTAGGATTCTAGATTTGCCAATGTGATCCTAGAATGTTTCCTCTCTCTCTTTATCTCAATCAAATTTTGATTGGATCTCAAATGATTCACTAATGTGAAGATCTTAGAGAGAGGTTTGGAAGATGTTGGGATCTCTGGGAATGCCTAAAAATTTTCCTATCTGAAAGGGTCCAACCAAACTCACCAAAGTTCGGAGTTTAAGTAGGCATCAAGAATTTTTCCCAATGGGTAGTCAGCGATGGGTCATGGACTGCGATGGGTTGTGGCTATTAAGTTTTGCCTTCCAACAATATGACCGTTCCACATTTATGCATCTCAACGACTCTATTACAGAGATTCTTTCAACCAGAACTCTATACAAACCCAGCCGACGGATCATGGCAAACGATGGGTCTGCCTTGTCCCTGACGATAGGTCACCAACCACGATAGTTTTGGCCTGAGAGCGAACCAATTTGAAAGTATTTTCGAACCAGAACCCATGTCATTATAGATGATGAATCGTGGACCACGATGGGTCGCAAGACACGATGTATCTTCCTGACAGTTTACCAGTTTTGCAAGTTTAAGTCCATTTGGTTCTGTTGACTGTCATGGTCCACTTAGGCTTGATTAATTTAACCAATATGTTTTCTAAGCCTAGTCAAGGTGTTCCTAGGTGTGAAAGGTCCACCCTATAGTCATCTATGGCCAATTTACCTTTTGTGATTGCCATACGTATGGTGATCTTGAATCAGACACTTGATCTTCCTACGCTTGAGTCTTGATTCAATCTTCATCACTCTTTAGTCTTGATTCATTGTCTTCAATCTTCTAAGGCAATACTCTTCTAGGTTACGTAATTGACAACAACGTGGCTTGGTCAAACTAGGGCACTAACAACACCAATCACAAGCTCTTTTAGTGGTCTTTGATCAATAGTTTTGTTAGTGCCCCGTCTTGCTGAGTCACTTGTTTGTCAAGTTCGTGACTTACGTGAATGCTCGCCTTGAAGCGAGAAGCTCCAGACTCAATATCTCAAACATTGGTTGAAGTGGGAAGACTCAACGGATCAACGTGCATGGAAATCACATATCGTAAGTGTACATAGAAGACCTTAGGTGGTATCCAGACCTTAGGTGGACCTTGCCTAAGCTTAGAGATCACATCTGGATAATTAATTAAGCCTATCATGTGTTTGATAATGAATTGGAACCCAACTTGGAAATATGAACTCACTGTCAGGGCGACACATCGTGTCGGACGACCATTCGCCAAAGTCAACACACGACCAATCGTGTTCTTGCAATATGTCGTGTGGAAAATTGGAGATTCTAGTTGAACAAGACTGTCAAACCCAAGTGGTCTCAGGACGACACAATCGGGAGCCCATGATCGATCGTCTGCAACCTTCACGAATCAATCGTGTGGACGATGTAGCGCTGAGAAAGTACATAGGTTGGACTTAAAGAAAGCCTGGAAAACTTGGGATCATACGATCAATCAGGCATGCGATTAATCGTGAGTACAAGGAAGGAACAGATCAGCATCACGATCAATCACCCTGAGCCTAGATGAGGCTTGACATTGGAAAATACAGTTAGTCTTAGGCCGATACATTCACTAACCCGCGATCTTTCCTCGAAAATACGGACAATCAGTCGTGTGGCACGATCCATCGTGAGGTTACCGTTTTAGAGCCGTTGTTGTGCATTAAATGCTCAACAATCGGGTTGGTGAAAAGGAATTTAAACAAGGACGATCAATTGCCTGTACACGATTGATCGTGTGTTTCAATGATAAGAAATTTTTCATGTTTGCCTATAAATACATCGATGTTTGTTGAGTGTTGGTTAGACATCTTAAGCATTAAAAAGCCTCATCTACCAATCCAAACTCCCAAGAATCAAAGGCAAAACGCCTAGGCTTATTCTATCTTGGAAAATCAATTGTGATATCATTCAAGTATCCAATCGGTAAAGATTATGATTAAGAGAGAAGGATTAAGCCAAAGCTTTTAGGATAGAAATTTGAACCCAATTTTCTAAAAGGACTTCCCACGAATTTTGGTTGCTCTACACGACGTATCGTAGGGATTGTCCAAGCTTCGCATCGGAAGTGATACACGGAGCACATCATCATTTGCAAATGCCTTCAAAGGCAAGAGCTTCGTAGGTTTTGATTTTTACTTAAAAATCATTTTATTGTGAAGTGGATTAAAGAGATAGTTTTTCTTTTGAACCACTATAAAAAATAGTGGGATAGGAATTGGATGAAAGTCCAAATCAATTGAATAAGTGAAAGTCCTATTCTACTGTGCTGGTGTAATTCCAACGCTTAGTAAATTGGAAATAGCCGAAGGTTGGGTGAGTCTCAACAGTGGATGTAGGTTGTTTAATCGAACCACTATAAATTTGTATTTAACCAAACCACTATAAATCGTGGATTAAGGTGATCTTGGCTTGTTGTAAAGATCTTTTACTTATCTATCCACTCTTAAAATTTCATTAAATTCCAATTTCATTTTCATCTAGAAAAGTTCACTGTAGGAGGAAATAAAAATTTTCAACCATTATATTTGAAGTTAGCTTTGTTGGATTTGTGCCAAGTGTCACTTGTACATGTCTTCCATCAATTTTTCTCATTTTGTAGACCTTGTGAGTGTGTGGAAAGCATCCAATTAGGATCCCGACAATGAAAAGTGGACCTTGGGCCCATCTATGGGTTTGAATGCGTTGCGTCATCCAATTTGGGACTTGAACCAGTCGGTTTGGCCTCGCAATTGTTGTGGTCTGAAAGTTCCTGAGTGCTAGAACCCAGTTGTCAGGAGAGAGGAGGGGGGGGGGGTGAATAGAACAATCCCTAAAATTTATGGTCCTTTTTTAGTTTCATGATTAATTGAGATTAGCAAGGATTAGTAATGCAATTAATCAAGATGTTGTAATGTGTGTGAACAAGAGATTGCCAATGTACAATCACGCACACACATAATCAATTACCAGGACAAACGATATATAGTGGTTCATTTAAATAACCTACATCCATTGTTGAGATTCACCCAACCTTAGGTTATCTCCAAATCACTAAGTGGGGAATTACACCCTCACTATTAGTGTAGGACTTTCGCCTACACACTCCTAGTTTTGAAAGGTTCGACCCACCCTGGTCTGCTTCTTTATCCCTCTATTTTTTATAGTGATTTGATGGCCTTGATCTAGTCCACTTCACAATGATGAACTAAAAAAAAAAAATCACAACGAAACAATTGCCTTTGAAGCTCAAATTTTGATGAAGATGTGTTTCTTGAATAACTCTCCCTTTAGTCTTGTTGATGAAGATGATATTGAAAGTTCCCTTGGGCCTAGGAGAGGGAAGGGGAGGGTGGGGGTGTTGAATAGGTCAATGTAATATCGTTGGTCCTTTTTAAAATTATCTTTATTGATTAATTAAGTGCAGCGGATATACCAATCAAGTGAGTGTGTGTTATCAAATGTGATTAAACAATCAACATAAGAAAATAGCTCTAACACCACAAACAAAGGACACAAGATATAAAATGGTTCGGTTCGCCAACCTACATCCATTATTAGGACTCGCTCAACCTTGAGCTATCCCCAAATTCACCTTATTTCACTTTTGGGTCAAAGGTTTTAAAATAAAATAAATCAATAAGCACTTGCTTTGAAGCTCTTTCTCGCTGATGTGTGCTTCTTGAAGATTCCACCCACTGAGTGTCGATGCTCCTCCTTGTAGCCGTCGTATAGCAACCACAAACTCAGGTGACAAGCAATCTTCGCTGAACTAAAGCTTTCCTAGATTAATTATTTTCTTCCCCTTTTCCTCACTGACAAACTCAATCAATATATTGGTTGATAAAGGATTTTCTTTCCTCCTCTCTTTCTAACAAGAGTGTTGATCGTTCCTTAGAGTGTAATAACTCTTTTCAGCTCAAGGAAGATAGTAAAACGATTGCCTAACACTCATATTTATAGAGGAGTCTTAACGGTCTTTCTGACTGTCCAGGACCAACAGGTCGGTGGCATCGTTGGATCGGTGTTCATATTTATTACTGTTCAACCACCCAACCGTTGCGCATTCACTGCACTCCCAACGACATAATTACTTTCCGGTTGACATGTCGGTGTCACCGATGGGTTGACAGTTATGACACCGGTAGGTTGGTCCATACGAGAGGCTAGACCTGGGGTAAAGACATGCTGACAGTAGTTTCTAGTTTAGAAACCTGTTACCTAGAACGACCTATCGTCCTTTACCGATATGTCGGTCCTATTACTCTCAATTGATCTTGATATACCGATATGTCTGTTTCTCCGAGAGCCCATTTGAGTTCACAATCCAAAACTCATAAGTCTTTTACTGACGAGTCATCGACCACGAGGTGTCATTTAAATTCATCACCGAGGGGTCGGTACATATGAGACTCTCGATCATAGGTATACCCAGAATGACAGTTCTTTGATCCAAGAATTCTGTCAATCTGGCCGACCAGTCCTTGACCATGATGTGTCGATCCTGTCTCCACCGAGGTGTCGGTGAGATTGACTGGTCGACCTGACAGTGAACATAATTCATATTTCCAAGTTCACTATCCAGCATCCTCTCTAGGCTTTATTATGTTTATTACCGACATATGCAACTATGCCTAGGAATAGTCCTCTCCCAGGTGTGGGTACCATCTAAGGGCATCTATGGCCAATTACCTATTTTTGTGATTGCCTATATCGATGAGCTTGAACTTGGTGGAGTATGATCTTCACTCTTGATCATCTTGAGTCTCGAAGCTTCTTAGCAGGTGCTTCTTCCCGAGTCATGGAATTGACAAACAGGGACTCGGCCAAGCCGGGGCACTAATAATCTCTCCCTTTGTCAATTTGATGACAAAACCTAGAAGCAAACCCAGTTACAAGCCCATCCTTTATTACAACACATTTGAATACAAAAAAATTACATCACGTGTACATATCCAAATGGACGACAAGACTATGGTATTCGCATAATCTTGATGAGCTTGCTCCTTTTACATGTGTTTCCTCTTCAAGCACACAAGGAAGCAACACTCGACAAATCATTAGTGGAGTTAATCCAAAACATAGTTCAAATGACTAAACGAGATTTCCTAGACAACAACACTACTGAAGGGTTTGAACTCCCAAACTCCAAGCAAGCATAGACATTCTCCCCATGTCCATTGGCTTCATCATATTCCTCCCCTTTATTGATCTCTCTTTCTAGAGGCCAAGCCCTTCGGCTTTACCATGCATTCCCCTATGGCTCTCTCTTTCTAGAGGCCAAGCACTTCAGCTTTACCATGCACTCCCCCATGCTTGCAACTTCTACTAATTTTCTCCCCCATTTTGTCATTCAATTGACAAAGATTTAGTAGATAGACATCGAGTTCAAGCACTCCCCCATGCTTCTTGCATTTATTGCTCAACAAGACGTGCTCCAACTCATGGTTCTCCCCCATGTTCAGTGCACACTTTTCGTGCATCAAGGTTTATTTGCCCTTGCTCAAGCAGAGTTCCAGCTAATTTCTTCATGGGTTAAGCTAATGTACCTAGCTTCCTTTGAGTTTCCTCCCCTATTCTCTCACCTATCTTCGTAGATTTTTCTCCCCAACTCCCCCAT
The DNA here is from genome assembly GCA_022113865.1 of Chimonanthus praecox. Classification (NCBI taxonomy): domain Eukaryota; kingdom Viridiplantae; phylum Streptophyta; class Magnoliopsida; order Laurales; family Calycanthaceae; genus Chimonanthus; species Chimonanthus praecox. The sequence goes on along the minus strand of CM039089.1, from coordinate 44,270,362 downwards.
AGACTTAACTGCCCTTAAGTTCAAGCTTCTTTTTAAGCTTGCATTCACCTTCCTCCATACACTGTGGATACCACCTAAGGTCATCTATGGCCAATTACCTGCTTTTGTGATTGCCTATATCGATGAGCTTGAACTTGGTGGAGCATGATCTTCACTCTTGATCATCTTTAGACTTTAAGCTTCTTAGCAAGTGCTTCTTCCTGAGTCATGGAATTGACAAACAGGGACTCGGCGAAGCTGGGGCACTGACATATATACCTTTGTATGGAGCAATCACAAGAAGGGAGAGGGATTCTAGGATCTAAAGATATGCAAATGTGAAACCTAGAACTAGCTTTCTTCTTCTCACTTGATCTCAATCAACTAGGTGATTGAATCTCTAAATGATTTACCAAATGTATAGATTTGAGAGAGAGAGAGAGAAAGAGAGAGAGAGTGAGTGAAGGAGAGAGGAAAGGAGTCTCAAGTTTTTTCTTCATGTTTTTCTAATTTCAAAACTGAAAGCTCTAACTCCCTCAACAAAGTTCGAACCTGAAATAGAGATCTGAAAAATCTCAACACAGGCGATTGATCGTCCTACACGATCGATTGTGCATTCAAATTTACCGTTATAAAAAGATTGTTACGCATTAAATGTTATGCCAAGGATAGAAAAAGTTCGCGCCTGATTGATCATCTGTGTTTACTCGTGACTAATCACAACAACGCGAATGTATCTGAGACTGACTGTATTTTCTGAGTCAAGTCTTATCCGGATCCAGCGCGATTGGTCATGGGACTGATGTTTTTTTGCCCTGTCTCTCCGATAGGTCGTACGACCGACTGATCGTGCACTATACCACATGAAAGATCGCCGCCATACGACAGCATTGTCCTGTGCCTGACTGTATTTTTTCAGGGGGTGTTCAACTCAGGCTCCTAGCGATCGATCGCAAGGGCGATTGGTCGACCCTGTACCCAGATGACGGATCGTTTGCACGATTGGTCTTCCGAGATATGACTGTGAATGACAGCCTAGATTATATCCTAAGCCCTGCCGATGGGTTGTAGTGCACGCCTAGAGTCTCCTATGGCTAAACATACCTTATGTGATTTCTATACATGTTGTTGATCATTTGAAACTTGATTGATCTTCCATCTTGATCTTAATTTAACCACCACTTGATTCTTTATTCTTGAGCTTCTAACTTCAAGCCAATGATTCACATGAGTCATGGATTTGACAAACTAGGGACTCGGCAAGGCGGGGAACTAACAATCTCCCCCTTTGTCAAATTCATGACAAAACCTAAAAGCTGAGAATTACAGACTCAATGGACTTCCCAAAACCCAAAATACATCATTTAAAAGTATATGATATGCAAATTACATTGCAAATTCAAATGACTCAAAAACTTGCTTAGCTTGTTACAATGTTGATGTTTACTTGTAACACACAAACAAGCAAACAAAATGGAATCTAGAAATTCCCATTAGTATGTTAGTCCAAAAAAAATAAACTACTCCCCCACAATGTATGGACCTAACAATATTCTAACTCCCCCAAATATAATGTTCTCCCCCATAAATGCATAACTTCTCCCAAATTCTTCCCCATTTTGGCATAACTTGACAAAGGGCTACCAAAATGCTCAATTAAGTCCCAATTGTTGGACCTTATATGGAGAAGAGGGGAAAGGGGGTACAGATAAAGACATGCATGCAAGGATTAGAGTAAGCTAGGGAGAAACACAAATGCCTATGGACTTCTTAAGATAGAGAAACCGGGTTGAGTCCAACGGTTTGATCATAATATCTTCCAATTGGTTGTCTGTTCCAATGTGTTCAAATTCAATGGTGTTTTCTTCTACAAGCTCCCTGATAAAGTGATGCCTTATGTAAATGTGATTGGTTCTTGAATGTTGGACCGGATTATTGGAGATGTTGATGGCACTTGTATTGTCACAAAAGAGGGTCATGGCTTCTTGCTCAATTCCATAATCCGCCAATATTTGCTTCATCCAAATTAGTTGTGTACAAGAACTCACAGCTGCAAATATTCTGCCTCAGTCGTAGAGAGGGAAACTGATTGCTTCTGGCTAAGCCAAGCCACGGAGCAATTCTAATGTAGAAGCATCCTCCACTTGTTGATTTTCTATCATCAATGTTCCCATCCCAATCTGCATATGTGTATCCAGCAATCTTGGATGAAGTGTCATATGGAAACCAAATCCCAAGCAAAGAGGTGCCTGCCACATACTTGATTATCATGTTGACTGTTTTAATGCGTGACTCCTTGGGATTTGCTTGAAATCTTGTACATGCTCCAATCATACTTCTATAGAGGCTAGGATCAACATCCTTTCCACTCTCATCCTTAGACAACTTAATTGTGGTGCGCTTACATCCTTCAAGTCCAAATTTCTTCACAAGTTCTCTAGCATACTTGGTTTGAGATATGAAGAGCCCATCCTTGTGTTGCTTAATTTGGAGGCCAAGGAAATAGTTCAATTCTCCAACCATACTCATCTCAAATTCCGATTTCATGAGCTTGGAGAAGTCCATAGCATCCTTCTAACAAGTGGATCCAAAAACTATGTCATCTACATAAATTTGAGCAATAGTAATGGATCTCTTGGTCTTTTGGACAAACAAGGTTTTGCCCACACTTCCTCTTTGAAAGTCATGATCTAGCAAGAATAGGGTCAACTTTTCATAAGAAGCTCTTGTAGCTTGCTTGAGACCATACAAGGCTTTCTTAAGTTTATACACATGATCTGAAAACATAGGATCAACAAATCCCTTTGGTTGTTCCACACACACTTCCTCATTTAAGAGTCCATTCAAGAAGGCACTCTTAACATCCATTTGATATAACTTAAACTTGAGGAAGAAAGCTATGGATAGCATTATCTTAATGGTTCCAACCTAGCCACAGGAGCAATTGTTTCATCAAAGTCAACTTCTTCAATATGAGTGTACCCTTGTGCTACCAATCGTGCCTTGTTTCTTACAACTGCACCATGCTCATCCATTTTGTTCTTGTATACCCACTTGGTTCCAATCACATTTGTTTCCTTGGGTCTAGATACCAAGTCCCAAACTTCATTTCTAGTGAATTGACCAAGTTCTTGTTGCATAGCATATACCCAATCCTCATCATTAATGGCCTCTTCAATTTTCTTGCGTTCTATTTGAGAGGTGAAGCATGCATAATTAGCTAAATTTTCCATTGCCTTCTTATTCTAACTCCATCTCTAGGTTCTCCTACAATTTGAGCAATAGGATGATCTTTGACATTTTTGAGAGGTCTAGCCGCTGGAGGAGGTTCCGGAGCTTCATCTTCTTGTTGGACATCTATAGAAAGAGAAGGGGGATCAAACGCAGTTTTGTTTAACCCATCTCTAATGTAAACACGATTAATCATGAAGCATGCAGTGTTCACGGATTCAGCCATAGTGTTTTGCAATCATTTTTACTTTCAAGTAAAGTAGAGGCCATATCTTGAAGAACTCTATTCTTCCTTTTAGCTACTCCATTTTACTGTGGAGTTTTGGGAGCAAAATATTCATGATGTATTCCATGTTTTTCACAAATTTGTGAAAGAATTGATTTTCAAATTCTATACCATGATCAATTCTTATTCTGTAAATGGTTGATTCTTTGGCATTCATAATACGTTTAGCAAGTATTTTGAATTCATGGAATGCATTAGATTTCTCTCTTAGGAAGGCCACCCATGTGTATCTAGTGTAGTCATCAACCATTACCAAGAATTATATCTTGCCCCCACCACTCAAGTGTTGGGTGGGTCCAACTAAGTCCATATGTATCAACTCTAGAGGTCTAGAAGTGACGACCATATTCTTATTTTTGTGGGCTGCTCTAAGTTGTTTGCCCTTTAGGCAATCACCACATATGGTTTTCTCATTATGATTAACCTTTGGAACTCTTAATGTGATCACCTAATTTGGACAAATTATTAAAATTTACATGTCCAAGTCTTTGGTACCAAAGTTCAGCCTCATTAATTTTGGACATCAAGACTGTTTAATGTGAATGGAAACATTATCTAAAATATAACAATCATTTGAATTGCGTAGTCCATTCAAAATAACTTTACCTTCTTTAGAGTAGACCTTACAATCATTTTTCCGGAAGGTAACCTCTCGATCTTTAGCACACAATTGAGATATACTAAGCAAATTATGTTTAAGACGGTCTACAAGATACACATCATTTATCACAACCGATGATGAAAAACTCAAACTACCTTTTCCAATAATATTTTTCATGTTCCCATCACCAAATACAACGGACCCACCATTGTAGTTTACCAAATCTGGCATTTATGAGCTATTACCAGTCATATGTCAAGAACATCCACTATCCAGGTACCATTTGGATTGCCTTTCAACATTCCAGGCCGTGTGAATAATGAGGCTTTTAGTCTTAGGAACCCATTCATAAGAAGGAGAAGCAATCGAAGTCTTTTGACAAACTTTTTGGCCAGATTTGAAGTATAACTTCCCGTTGATGTTTTTGAGCCTTGGGTTCCCCAATTTTTTCAAGATAGTGCTCACCTTTGATTCATGGCAATGAAAGTGGGATTTTCATTTTACTTTTGCCTTACATGATTCACAAGATTGGATTGATGGAATAGAGAATGTTTTTTCATTTGACTTCTTCTAAGACGACATTCAAATCTAAAATATCCAAGTTTACCACAATAATAACACATATTATTTGAGAGGATGGAGGATTTACTTTTCACAAAAGTAATAGGAATTTTGTGTTTGTTATCATCTTCCTTATTGTAACCAGGCCCAACTCTATCCTTATACTTTATCCTGGAGTTGAGGATTTTTTTCTAGTTTCTCTTCACCTTGAGTGAATTTGTCTTGAAATTGAGCTTTGTATTGTTTTAACTTTTCCAAATCTGAGCTCAAAATTATGATCTTGTTTTCAAGGCCATCTCTTCATTTCAATAACTGTGGTTCTTATCACATAAGTCAACACAGCCTGGAAGATCAACTTCACTTTTTCTCAACTTCAATATTTCATCAATTGAATTGTTAAATTTAGTTGAGAGAGCTTCTTTCTCAAATTTTTCAATTTTAAGAAGGTTTGAAAGTTTAACATTTTCATTTCTATGCTTATGAACCTTTCTAGCCAAATCCATACTTTCAAGATACAATGCATCAAAGGATTCTTGAAGATCATCAATATTATCCTCATTCTCTAATTCATTAATGGATTCATTTGATTGAGATTTTATGGAGGCAACAAAATTATATAAAGATTTACCTCCAATGCACTTCTCCGGATTTGATGCAGACTCAGACTCTTCAAAGCTGGGTATTTTGGACTTCATTTCTTCTTCATTGCAAGTGTCAGTTCCTGCACTAGAGCTCAAAGAGGAAAGAGTATCCATAGAGTAGTATGCACCTATACAGCTTGGGGAGATAGGATCATCCACATAAATTTTTCCTAGAAATTCATTCTCGATGGTGATCTAATCACCATTCTCCATTTCAATAGAAGACTTAGTATTTTTGGTAATTGATTCCTTAATGTTTTCATCTAATGAAGTAAGAAGATTTTCCACTTTGCCTTACCATGAGAGAATGTTTGATTGTGCAAAGATGGTAGAAGCGGTGAAGAATGATCCCAAGGTAGAAGACACTGTTCTAGCATGGATCAACTCAGATGGTTAAATCCAATGATAAGAGCACGAGGCTCTGATACCCATTGAAAGTCCCTGAGTGCTAGAACCCGATTGTCTAAAGGGGGGATCAATAGAACAATCCCCAAAATTTATGGTCCTTTTTGAGTTTCTTGATTAATTAAGATTAGCAAGGATTAATAATGAAATTGATCAAGATGTTGTAATGTGTGTGAACAAGAGATGTGCCAATGTACAATCACACACATACATAATCAATTACAAGGACAAACGATATATAGTGGTTCGGTTAAATAACCTATATTCACTATTGAGATTCACCCAACCTTGGGTTTTCTCCAAATCACTAAGTGGGGAATTACACCCTCACTAATAGTGCAGGACTTTCGCTTACACACTCCTGATTTTGAAAGGTCCGACCCACCCTTGTCTACTTATCCCTCTATTTTTTAAAGTGGTTTGATGACCTTGATCTAGTCCACTTCACAGTAATGAACTAAAAATAAAATCACAAAGAAACACTTGCCTGTGAAGCTGAAACTTGATGAAGATGTGTTTCTTGAATAGCTCTCCCTTTAGTCCTGTTGATGAAGATGATATACCTTTGTATGGAGCAATCGCTAGAAGGGAGAGGAATTCTAGGATCTAAAGATATGCAAATGTGAATCCTAGAACTAGCTTTCTTCTTCTCTCTTGATCTCAATCAACTAGGTGATTTAATCTCTAAATGGTTTATCAAATGTATAGATTCGAGAGAGAGAGAGTGAGTGAGGGAGGAGCAGAGTCTCAAGTTCTTTTTTCAAGCTTTTCTAATTTCAAAACTGTAAGCTCTAACTTCATCAACAAACTTAAGACCTTAAATAGAGATCTGAGAAAACTCGACATGGATGATTGATCGTCCTACACGGTCGATTGTGCATTCAAATTTACCGTTGTACAATAATCGTTGCGCATTAAATGTTCTTCCAACGGATAGAAAACGTTTGCACCAGATTGATCATGCCACACGATTGATCGTTTGTGTTTTATTCGTGACTGATCGCGGCAAGGCGAATGTATTGGCTTGAGACTGACTGTATTTTTTGAGTCAAGTCTTATCCATACCCAGGGTGATTAGTTGTGGGACCGATGTATTTCGGCCCTGTCTCGCTGATAGGTCATGCAACCGATTGATCTGTGCTCTATACCACAGGAAAGGTCGCCGCCAGACGACAACATTGTCCTGAGCCTGATTGTTTCCAGAGGGTGTTCAACTCAGGCTCCTGGTGATCGATTACGAGAGCGATTGGTCAGCCTTGTACCCAGACGATGGATCGTCTGCACGATTGGTCTTCCGAGATATGACTGTGAATGACCGTCCAAATTATTTCCTAAGCCATGTTGATGGGTTGTAGTGCACAATTGCATCGGCCCCTATCCTAGAGATACATCGCCACCACGAATGTATCGCCCTGAGACCTTAGGTGTTTGAAAAACCATTTCCACCTATTTTCTTGGTTTTCTAGGGCGATTGATTGTATGATCACGATTGATCGCTAGACATGATGTGTTGGCTGACAGTAAAAACAATGTTTTTCCATATTAAGTTTGTGTTTTGTTTATGGGTCAAACACAAACTAGGCTACTTAAATTTTCTAGATGTGATCTCTATGTGTAGGCAAGGTCATCATAAGGTGTGGGATCCACCTAGAGTCTCTGATGGCCAAACTTACCTTGTGTAATTGACATACATGTTGATGATCTGCTAAATCTTGATTGATCTTCCACCTTGAGGTTGATTCAACCACAACTTGATTCTTGATTCTTGAGCTTCTAACTTCAAGCCAATGCTTCACACGAGTCATGGATTTGACAAACAAAGGACTCGGTAAGCTGGGGAACTAACATGGTCGAACACGAACTATAGTCTCACCTCATCACTGGGTGTGATGCGTGCATCATTCTCCTCCTCCTAGAAAGAACTCATTCTCAAATTTAGGAGGTGTGATGATGAAACTTCTTCACTAGTGGTCCCTACGTCTTCTCGATATTCTTAATGAGTTGTAGGTCTTGACCCTCCAATGAGACTTGAAAGTCCCAATTGTCCACGGTGCTAAAGCAACTGATTGACCCTAGAGGGGGATGAATAGGTAAATCCTATTTTTCATGGTGTTTACAAATTTCTTGACTAATTTGAGTGCAGCGGAACATATATCAAGAGATTTGTTTAGTGTGATAATTTCATTAATTGATCACACTAAGATTATGACCCTTTACATAATATTTGATTATCAATGCTTGTGCACAATGTATAAAAAGATAATCAATATACAAAGTGATATGTGCCGGTGCCGACGCTCCTCCTCGTAGACGCCACATAGCAATCACAATCCAGGGTGACAAGGAAACTAGTTCTACCAAAGGCTTCCTAGATTAAGGTTTTTTCCTTCCCTTTCTCACTTTCAAACTCAATCCGTAGATTGGTTGTTTATGAGTTTTCATCCCTCCTCTCTCTTACAACTCAATCCATCTGATTGGTTGTATTTGATTCCCTAAGTGTAAGCATGAGAGAGAAAGTGATCTTTCTGTTGAACCTTGTCTAATCTCACTAATAATGATGAGGGTCCAACTGATCTTGCAGAAGGATAACTACTGGTTGCATAAATATTGGTTTATATAGAGAAGGCAACCAGTTACAACAACGGTAATTTACCGACAGTTCGGGCTCACCGAGTGTTCGGTGACTAGAAATGTTACCGTTCAACAACCCGACCGTTGAGTAATAATGCATTCCCAACGGTAATATTATTTCTCGGTCGACATGTCGTTGTCGCTGATGGGTCGACAGTAATGGCACTGAGAGGTTGGTCCATACGAGAGGCTCGGTATGGGGCAAAAACATTCTAACAGTAGCTTCAAGTCTAGAAACCTGCTACCCAGAACGACCTGTCACCCTTTACAGAGGAGTCGGTCTTGACTACTCTCAATCGGTCTTGAACTTACTGATATGTCTATTTCTCTAGAGTCCACCTGAGTTCTAAGTCCAGAACTCAAACATCTTTATCCATGAGTCGTTTGACCACGAGGGGTCGTTCAGTTTATCACCAAGGAGTCCATGTATACAAGACTCTCGACCAGAGGCTTACCCAGAATGACAGTTCTTTGATCCAGAACCTATGTCAATCTGGTCGACCAGTCTTTGACCATGATGGGTCGATCCTGTCTCTACCGAGGGGTCAGTGAGAACGACTAGTCGAGCTGACAATGAAACCAAATACATATTTCCAAGTTGAGTTCCAATTCACTGTCAAGCTTCCTCTCTAGACTTTTTATATTTTAACATTTGTTTCACTAAGCCTAGGGATAGTCCTCTCTAAGGTGTGGGTACCACCTAAAGTCATCTATGGTCATATTACCTATTTTGTGATTACCATAACGATGATCTTCAATCCGGTGGAGCATGATTTTTACTCTTGATCATCTTGGGTCTTTAAGCTTCTAGTAAGTGCTTCTTTCCGAGACATGGAATTGACAAACATAGGAACTTGGCCAAGTCGAGGCACTAACAAGACTCCCACACCTGCTGGATCAAGTGGTCTTGGATCAACATATGGCTGGTAATGTAGTTTGAATTGATTATTGGTGTTGTGAGTTCCTGCTAAGGGTCCAACGTAGCCATGGAATGAGCATCGCCCGAGGTAAGCTCAGTTGTCCGACGTGACTACTGTAGTTGCATCACTCAGTTGTATGTAACGCCCCATCTCTCCAGCACAATATTGTCCGCTTTGGGCCCACAAGGTCCAGCACAAATTTACATTGGCGAGGCAACCCAAGGTTTCTGCCAAAAGGCTTTGTGCTAGAAGGAGAGAGGCATCCTCAAATAGAACAAAGGAATTCCTTCTCACTAGGCGATGTGGGACTTTTTCCAATGCTATCTTGTCAATTTTCTCTCTAGCATACATGCCCTCCCCTTTGTGAAACAGGGTTATTACCATCCACCCCTTAAAGCCAAAGCCTCCCTCGGCTTTGCGCACAACACAGGGATCCACATAGCACGCCCATGCTCACAGGCAAAGAGTTGAACCATTATCTGATACCATTTTAATGCCTCATCCCTCTAGCACAATATTGTTTGCTTTGGCCCTACAGAGGCCCACACAACTTTACATTGGTGAGCCAGCCCAAGGCTGCTCCCAAAAGGCCTTGCACTAGAATGAGAGAGGCATCCTCAAATATACTAGAGGAATTCCCTCTCACTAGGTGATGTGGGACCTTTTCCAACGCCATCTTTGTGATTTTCTCTCTAGCCCACATGCCCTCCCTTTTTTAAACAAGGGTATTACATTGTCTATCGTTCTTCTATTGTCCTTTGGTGCTTTAACATGATATTCTTGCCAGAATCCCCATGATGAATCCCTAAAGAAATCTTTGCACTTTGCTACTGCTTCTTCTTTTGCCGCATTACTATCACCGTGCACTAAGTCCACCTGTTGGTTCGGAATATTCGAAGCCACATGTCTTTGAAAGTTGCATGAATGAAGCTCTTCAACTTTCTTGTGTCGATCCAAGTGTGAAGGTTGTGGTGGCATTCCTAGAAACTAAACCCCATTTTGGTTGATGACTTAGGGTTCACAAGTTTGTTGTTTGTCGATGAGTTGATCCTATAAAGACTATGGAAAAATTCCTTACATGTATACAATCAAGTAGACTCCCATATTCAAGTACATCTTACATATCCCAACCCAACTAAAAAAACTTACCACTGGATAATTGTTGAGACATGGAAAATTACATTTTTACCCCTGATTATTGGACTAGTTATCCTTCAATTTTGTATATATTAGATACAATTAATGTTGTTTGCCAGTTTTGTAGATAAATTTGGAAAGTACAGGAAAATCAATCAAAACCAATAAAAAAGTGCATGCTTTGTGCTTAAATTGGAAGACCCGGAATTTTAATAATTAATTTCTGACCACTTTTAGGATTTTTATTGAAAATTGATTAATCTGGATCCAATTATGAGAGTCTAGATTAAATTGATTAATTATGGAAGAGAAATCTATAATTCAAGGGTCAAAGTCTTAATTTCAATCAATAGCCATAGATCCACTCCAAATGGGCCAAGCTATGCTCCACATGCCAAGCATTGGGCCAGACTCAGAGTAGTCCATGCACAATTCACAGTTGGGCCAGGCCATTGTGCAAGTCCAAGTCCAGCAGGCCCAAGTCCAAGTTCAAGTTTATGAGCTCAAGTCCAAGGTGTCTATTTTGAAGCCCAATTACCCAAATCCAATCCAATTACCTAATCCAAGGCCCATACTCGAATTCACCATAAACACTAAGTCCACACGCCCAAAGCCTTGTACCTCTCCTTGTCATCCACACTATCCATTTACCATCTTCAATTCAGACCATCCATTTTATACATAAACTTAGGTAAACCCTAGAGCCACCTTACCTAATCCATTGCATACATAATTCATCCACCATATAGATCAACCTTTGAATCTCAACCCTCCACTAGAAAACTACCCATTTATGTATTTTATTTTAATCACATATCCTTAGAACCATTAGATCTAAGCCCAAAGTAATCATAGCCATCCATTTAGATCTAACCCAACATGGAACCCAAGCAAACCTATCCCAATCCATGCGCGTATGTATGCCTTATCATCAACACATCATCTCATCTCCTAATCCCATTCAATCCACACGATTTTTCAATATCTTTTCCACCTCATTTGAATTTCACAAGTCAATCCATAAGCCACATCACCACATATCATCCCATCCATTCATTCACTCCAAGTTTTAATCCCATCCATACATTGCATGCTCTAACCCCACATGTCAAATTCGACCATAGCAATGCAATCCCTACCTTTTCTCCTTTCCTTGCTTGAACACCAAAACAACCCATGCTCTAAGCCACTCCAATCGACCATGCCTACTAAACCCTAACATTTTCAACTTAAAATCTCCTCCATCCATGTTTTAGATGATAGATGATTTAATCTTAGCCCTCTATCCATCACTTAAACCAATATTAAATCTCCACCATTCATTAATTTCCCAAGCCTATAAATAGACCACCAAGGCAATGCAAATTTCGAATTTGGTCAGGAGCTAAAGGGGACTAAAGATTGGAGGAAATACACAAGATACAAAGAGCTACACGATTTTTACAAGTGAGGATATGAGAGTGTAAATTTATTTTTAATTGTCGTTGTTGTATTTTTCCAAAATATGTGCATTAATTCTTTCATTAAATAAATATAAGATAAGCTCTTAGAACCCTAAAACATCCATATTTTGAATTTCTTTTATGATTGTTTGATTTAATTTTAAGTTTGTATTCTTTGTTTAATTAAAAGGACATAATGAAATAGTTAGGACTTAGATTTCTTTAGATTCAAATCTAAGGTTCCTTTGGGACATAATGAAATAGTTAGATTTTGAATTTAATTAAATCTAAAGATCTAAGGTTCGATTAATTAGATTAAAGTTTATGAATTTTAATTTTAATGAAAGGCATGGATTGAGATTTGAATTTTTACGCGAATTTCAGATCTAGATCTTTTATTTATTTATTGATCTTTGGCTGTGATTGATCCATTCCACTACCACCTTTAAATTATGCATTGTTTTGTAATTTCATTTACTTTATTTGTAAATTTATTTCCTTTGTTTATTTTCTCTTTTGTTATGTCTTTTATTTGATTAATTATTCTAACCATTGTACTTGTTTGTTTGTTGGGAATTCATTCAACTATGTTGTTTAATTCATGTAAATGTTATGTGTAAATATATGCTCTCTCTCAAGAATTCTTTAACTAGGATTGGACATATAGATATTTTATTCTTAACCTTGTAATTTTAAACAGAGATGGGGGTATCTAATTTCACCATTTTAATAAAAAGATTAAAAAAAAAATTACAATGGATTTAATTTGCAATTGCTAATATGGTTTTAAAGTTTTGTTTCTTTTAGATATAAGTTAATCTAAAATTCTATGTTTTAGAAGTATTTTTCAAAATATTAATTCTATTTCATAAAATATATCTTTTTTAAAAGGGATATCAATTTAATTTATCTGATTTAAACTATATTTTGTGGTTTCCTTTGGGTTCGACCTCACATTAATATATTATACTATTTAATTAATTCGTGCGCTTACGAGTAATAAATGTAAGATTTGCATCACAACAATAATATACCCGTAAATAGACTTATGAATGAAATTAACAACACGAAAACACATATTCAAGTATAACTCGAACAGGGAATCTCAAGTTGACCTAGATAATTAGCAAAGCAAAGAAATAATCTCCTACTTAGCAAGTGATCACATTCTCATTTTGGTGTGATCCTTGCGTTTTACAATTATCCAATAAATAACATAAGAAAAGGACACCTAGGACACCAAGACCAATCAAAAGCAAATAAAATGACATTTGGACTCCACATGGACGGTCCTTATTAATTACATAAAATTAGGCTAAGAAAATAAATAAAACATTCTCCAAAAGGGCCACACGCTTTGTGGCGGTAAAGTTGACCCTTCCCAATTGATCACACGCCTAAAGGGATAGGCTTTTGAGGCATTAGACAGTTTATGAAAATGTTAGGGTTCGGAGCAATTTTGCACATTTCCACTAAAATGACTATAACTTCAGCTACATAACTCAGATTAGAACGTTCTAGGGCTTCTTGTAAATCCCTTTGATTAAGCTAGCCACGCCTAAAATTTCATCACAGTCCAAATTGATTTGACATTGCAAAACTGCTCTGTAAGTAGTAACAATTTTCAACCGTTCGATTTGAAGTTAGCTTGGTTAGATTTGTGCCATGTGTCACTTCCACATGTTTTCCATGAGTTGTTCTCATTTCATAGACCTTGTGAGCGTGTAACAAGCATCCAATTAGGATCCACACGATAACAAGAGAGCCTTGGGCCCATCTATGGGTCCGCGTGCATTGTGTCATCCAATTCGGGTCTCAAACCAGCTAATTTGGCCTCACAATTGTCCTGGTCTAACACGAACCATAGTTTCATCCCATTTACTAGATGTGAAGTCTGCATCACACTACTACGTCAAAGATGGTCCGAGGATCTCCCATGAGGATTTGATTATTTGGATCCGGGTTCTCTCAGGGTTCTACTGAATTTCCGAGCCGGCTTTTTGAAGATTTTATTATTTCTTAGGTGGAGGCATAGGTTTGTTTTACACCCGACTCTATCCTTCATCAAATAGGCTTACGTTCGTTATCAATATCCATCAATTTTTTTGAAGATTTTATTATTTCTTAGGTGGAAGCATAGGTTTGTTTTACACCCGACTCTATCCTTCATCAAATAGGCTTACGTTCATTATCAATAGCCATCAATTTTTCAAACCTACCAATTTCATGTGATTCAACTGCCAACACATCATGCTTTTATTTCAGTTGTCTCAAAACACCTAACTCGTCTTTTTCGTTCAAATATGAAGATCTATGTCTGGAAAGGGATGCTTGACTTGTTTTAGATGCTAACTGAGTATCAAAGATTCTACTAGTTTTGCTCTAATGTGGCCAATCTATACTTGAATATTTGCTCCACTCTCCTTTATGTATAATCCTCACCATAAGATGCTTGAGTTTGTCCCATGATCTTACTTTCTCCTTTCTACACGATCGTCTGGAAGACTTTGTATGCCTCCACCATGAATAAACTCATCCTACAAAATTAACAGTAACAAGTTTTTCCTTCAAAGAATCTGAAATTTTCCTGTATAAAAAAATTCTTCTACTTCTTCCGGCCACTCAAAAAAATCCTCAGATCTATTATTTGAAATCTATACTTGGAAGCAATAATTTTTTAAATACTTAGACATAATGAATGGTTAAAAGGGCTAAAATGGCAGGGGAAAGGAGCAGTTCCCCCACGCCATATCTTATCTCATCATGGACAAGAAGAGTTGCAAGGATTATGTTTCCTTGGATCCCAACACGGGGTGGTCGACAACTTCATAGCTTACTCCCTTTTCACTCACACAAGCCACTTTCCTTCACACGCTTTTTCAAAGAACAAAAGATGAGCCCTTTTCTTCTGTACATACATAGAAGATTAAGGAGAAAGATATGACTCTTTCACTGCCCTCTCCTTTTGTTCCAAGTATGACCAGAAGAAATATAGTCGGTTTTCTTCATTCTTTACCCATACCCTAGAAATAACGTCACAACCACAATGAAATCAAGAATAAAGCTGAGATTCTATGCCACTACGTTCGAAGATGAGAAAAATCAAAAAGGAAGAATGAAAAGTATTAACTAATAAATGAAATACTTCATCCGTCCCATTTTAATTGTCTCATTTTAAGTATTTGTATTTTTTAAGGAACTCTTTATATGAGGCTAGCACTCATGTGATATCATTCATTTTCAACACACTTTGTGCTACTCCAATATAAATGAGACAACTATTTTGGAACAATTCCAAAATCCATATGAGACAAATAATTTGGCAAAGAGGGAGTAATAAATAAGAGAACTTAACTTCTCCAACACTCTTTGTATATGATTTTTTAGGCATTCGTATGGTGCATCTGACTCTGTTTCTCTTTTTCTTATCTTAATTTTTGTTGATCCCATAGCATATTGAAATTGGAATTGATGAGTTACAAGTAAACCAAATTTCAATAAAAAATAGACTTTTTACCGATTGATCTTAACAGACAAAATCGCTTAACATCCTTGAAAACATTCACGGAAACCTAGTAATGTAGATTATTAAAATCAAGTGGAAAAAAATTAGACATGGGGCTAAAATTTATCTCATGAAGTGCTCTTTTAATCCATATGGTTGGTTTTTATGGCCTTTAACTTTTTAAATAAAGGGATTAAGTGTGACCCGTGTGACCAGTCACACCTAATATAGACTCATCAAATGAATATTGAGCATGAATTTATTAAATGATTCACCCACTTTTATTCAATTGGACGGGTGGATTATAAATATCTTTAATTCAGTATGAGACCTTAGCAATATCATCTAAATTCAATTATAGAAGTCAACTTTTTAGCCATTTGTATTTTCATGATTTTAATTCATTTTTTATTTTCCAAACATTTTACATTTAGGTGGCTTAAACTTTTCCCTAGAAAATGGATCCTTTGAGTAAAACTTTTCATTTGTGAAAACGATATCCGACCAATCATGTCAATCCAATCATAGAAAGCATGTTTTTAAGATTTCTCAAATGTTAAGTATTTCAAATTATTTTTAAATCCCAACAATTTTTGTCTTACAAGAGAGCCACCTTCTCTTCATTTGATGGTCAATTGAAAAATGTTATCATAAATATAGAATCCCATAGAAATCACTTGATTTAATCTTAGATACCATATTTTTTTTGTTCTCACAGTTTCAATGTCTTTAAGCAACCTCTTTTTGCATCATATCCGAAGAGAAAAAGGGGCGTTAGATGGGTTTCAAAATTTCCAATCGGTCCAAATTCCAAAACATGTCTCATTTTTTTTATAGTAACATTTACTCCAACAAAGTAATAAGCCATGACTGAAAATTAAAACTCTAACAGAAAATCGAAATCCATGTGGAATATGGATTGATCTAGCCATTCGTTTTTCCAAACAATAATTAAATTCTACGAGCTAATAAGCATAACTAACGCCCACAAACAAAGCAAAAAGCGTTATATCATCAAATAACCAATTCCATAAAATAAGTTCCAACGGCATTTAATCTATCAACATATTAAAGATAATACTCAAACCAACACATTAAAAATAATCTAAAAGGCACTCTCTGTCTTCAAAATAACAAAACCAATAATCAGATAGTCTAATCGCCTCAAAGAAATAACATTCAATCTTAAATCTCCATCCTACCCAACTCCATTAGTCCTAAGTCAGCTACTGGTACTTAGTAGAATCCAAGTCCCAGGGATGTCCAATGAAAGTTCCCTTGGGTGCTAGAACAAGGGCCGAGATTGTCCCTAGAGAAGGGGGGGGGGGGGGATATGACAATCCCCAATTATTTATGCTCTTCACAAATTTCTTGATTAATTAACAAATTTGCAGCAGATTAATAATATTAATCAAGAGAGATGTGTTGTGTGATCAAAAGAGTGCACAATTATAAGAACAATCAGACAAGTAAAGATCAACACCCACAAGACCAATTTATAGTGGTTCGGTTAAACAACCAACATCCACTCTAAGGACTCAAGAAAGCCTTGTATGGTCTCAAACAAGCTCCAAGAACATGGTATGTGTTAGTGAGTGACCGGGCTTGCCGAGTCCCTAAGTTTGTCAATTCCATGACACGGGAGGAAGCACTTGTTAGAAGCTTGAAGACTAAGGGTGATCAAGATTGAAGATCATTCTCTACCGGATTAACACTCATCGATATGGCAATCACAAAACAGGTATTTTGGCCATAGATGACTTTAGGTGGTACCCACACATTTGGAGGACCATTCCTACGCTTAGTTGAACAAATGGTAAAATCATAAAAAGTTTAGAAAAGAAGCTTGACGGTGAATTGGAAGCGAACATGGAAATATGAATTAAGTTCACTATCAGCTCGACCAGTCGTTCTCACCGACCCATCGTGGTAAAAAACTGGTCGGCTAGATTGACAAAAGTTCTGGAACATTGAACTATCGTTCTGGGTATGCCTCTGATCTAAAGTCTCGTATGCACCGACCCCTCGGTGATGAACTTAACGACCCCTCGTAGTCAACGACTCGTCAATGATAACTTAAAAGTTCTGGAACATAGAACTCATGGACTATCGAAAAAACAGACATCTCGATAATTCAGGACCTATCGAGAGTACTAGGACCGACCTCTCGGCAAAGGGCGACAGGTTGTTCTGGGCAGGATAAGTTTCTGGACATGAAACTCTGTCTGCATAGTGTTGTCCCAGAATGAGACCCTCATATGGATCGACCTCTCGGTGTCATGACTGTCGACCCATCAGTGACACCGACATGTCGACCAAGATTTAATAATGCCGTTGGGAGTGCATTTAATATGCAACGATCTGGTGATTGAACAGTAATAGATATGAACACCAACCCATTAGTGCCCCCAACCTTTCGGTACTGGACAGTTTGAAAAATTGTGTTGACTCCTCTATAAATATGAGTGTTGTGTGATCATTTAATTATCTTCCTTGAACTAAGAAAAGTCACACACTCTAAGGAATAATCAACTCTTTTGTGCCTACACCTGAGAATCATATATAACCAATCTATTGATTTACTCAATGACGGCTACAAGGCGGAGCGTCTGGATTAACTTGGGAACACATTGGGTGGATCTTTGAGAAGCACACATCTTTGAGAAAGAGCTTCAAGGCAAGTGGTTCTTGATTTTAATTTTTTTTTAAAACCTTTGTCTTGTGAAAGTGGATTAAGGAGGCTTGTCTCCGGAACCACTATAAAAAATCTAGAGCGTAGTCTCTGACACATTTGGTGGATGGAATTCCCAACCAATTCAAATAGGTGGAATTCCTATTTTACATGTGGTGGAAAGAATTCCTACTCGATTGAGTGAGGTAGAATTCCTACTCTAATTGTGAGGGTGTAAGTCCCCACTTAATGAATTTGGGAAAAGCTCAAGGTTGAGATAGTCCTAACAATAGATGTAGGTTGGCTAACCAAACCATTATATATCTTGTGTCCTTGTGCTTGTGGTGTAAGAGCTAATTTCTTGTGTTGATTGTTTGATCACATTTGCTAACAGACACACTTGATTATTATATCCGCTGCACTTAATTAATCAATCAAATACATTTTAAAAGGACCAACGATTTTTAGATTGACCTATCCAAAACCCCCCCCCCCCCCTCTCTCCCCTCTCTTGGGTCAATCTTGTTCTAGCACCAAGGGAGAACTTACAATTGGTATCAGAGCCTCGTACTCTTCATAAAGGATTTTACCATCCGAGTTGATCCGTGTTAGAACACCCTCATGTTACTCTAGAATTTGCTCACTATTCTCTATTGTTTGTTTATTCTTACTTGAAAATAAAAATAGAAAAGAAACTTGCATCCCATGATGAAGAAGAATGTAGCTCTATCCAAGATGAGTTTATAGAAAAATATTGTACACCTTTGGATAGCTCAATGGAAGGCTCCACCTCTCATAACAAATTGGAGAATCATGAGAGAGGTGAAAATTTGAAATGTTTCATAGCCTCCATTGGTGATGTTCCAGATGCATCTTCAAGTGAAGATGAGGATAGTAAAAAGGATCTTGGTAAAGATAGTGATCTCAGAGAATCCTACAATGTCATGTGTCTAGAAAATAAGAAGTTGGATAAGAAGATAAATAAGGTTAAATCTGAAAAACTAAACCTTGCAAATCAATTTGAAATCTTGAAGGATGACTATGATAATCTCACCATAGAACGGAGTTCTTCAAATGAAGAAGTTTTGAAAATCAAAGAAATTGAAGTATACCTTCAAAAAACATTAAAAAGACAAAGGGATGACATCAAGATGCTGAATAATGTTAAAAAAGATCTTGAAGACCATGTGATGAAACTGAATCTAGAGGTACAAGACTTAAGAAAACTTAAAGAGAAGTTTCAAGATAAATTTACCCAAGGCGAAGAAAAATTGGAAAAACTCGTAAAAATGGGTAAAAAGTTTGGCGACAAGTCGGTTCTTAGTTCCTCATTGGAAACCAATGGACCTATTGGCCAAAGGGTGTTTGTTAAGGGACATGTGCCTAACACCTCCAAGGGTAAGTGTTTTTATTACCATAAGGTTGGACACTACAAGATGGAATGAAATCTTAGAAAGAGGCACATGGATGATAAAGCCCAAAACCAGGTCCAAATCCTAAAGCTAAAAGACATCCACAAAATCCTACAGTAAAGACTAACACATATTCACCAAGGCCAAATGTGTAACGGCCGCCCCTTTTCACCAAAAATCAGAGTCTATTTTTTTTTTTTTTACATAAAAGTGACAAAGGGCACGGACGTCACGACGCGAGTTAAGTTCCGAGCTTCTAAAGCCCGGCCCTTAACTGGCCAACCCTGCGCGTGCGTGGAACATAAATCCATGAGTATGGTTCACGCGTAGAATGTAAGCTCGCAACACATAAAAATCAATGCGGATGATAATAGAAACTATCCTACCAATTTTCAGATAGCAGGGAAGAGATATCCATTAAATTACTAAAATGCCCTCATACCGTACTGTTCAAAATAATTTATAAAACATAGCAAGACATCTAAGTTATTACATTTCCGATAAGCTAAATTATACAAATACACATTTTCCCAAAATAAACTTAAACAAAATAATTAGTCCGCCTTCCCAAGCTCCTAAGCGTGACTCCCGTCCTGTCCTTCCATTCCGCCATCTCCTGCATCGTCAGCTAGGGTAGAAGTAGGGCGTTAAAACACGCACCCAGTAGGACTCCGAGTAGGGCTAGCACATGGGTTAGCAATAACAGCATGCAGATAATATTATAGAAAAAAACCATGCACTTTGGGCAATGTCATGCAATGGGTGTTCTATGTCATGAATCCCACCCATCAATCTCATCCTCATTCTACAGTGTCCCTTTTTCAACCATCCATAGTGTCCCAAATAAAATCCATACCATCATCGTACTATGACCCTCTTGATGGAAAAGCCTCATCAAGATGTGGTCCACACTAGGCATCCCCCCTTGATGGAAAAACCATCATCAAGGTATCATAATTACAAGAGTCCCCCCTTGATGGAAAAGCCTCATCAAGGTATAATAATAACATATGTGAAATGTCCCCATGTTGTTTATCGGTCGCCCCGACGGAGCATGGACTCCGGTTTCATTTCATCCTTCCCCTGTCATATGCCTCCCATGCCATGCATGAGATGTAGATGCCATATGCCATGTAATATATAAAATTCAATAGTAATAAAACCCATCTTAAAACAATTACAAGATTACCAACTAAATCAAAGGGAAACCATCCCACAATATTTAATCCAAAACCCATCATAAACATTCACATAATTTCCAAAATAATTTAGAGTAAAACATCACATGATACATAATCCAAAACTTATCTTAAAGACAACCACATGATTTCCAAAATAGATTTAAAGAAAACATCACCAAATCCATGGCTTACAAAAGGTAGGAACCTACCGAATACCGACCCGCGTCCTTTTACGTTTCCGTTCGATAAACCCGGTCGCCGCGCACCCGCCTGCGTCCAATACCTTATTACACATTCATCATTAGTCCATATTTTAACCATTTCTGAGCCCATATGAAAAACCGGTCACTATTTAGGTTTTGTGGGTCCCATATCATCTATTAAACCTTTTAATCCCATAAGTCTTAAAATTCGGCCACCCTAGGCTTTATCAATCACTTATAAGGTTATTACATTAGATCCCCTAAGTCCATGATCAATTTCCATGGAATTCTTGAATTTGGCCACTAATTATGGTTTTGCCACTACCTCATTTTTCATGCTTAATCACTCATTTATCCATGCATGATTAAGTCCATAATTGATCATAAACTTAGATCCCCCCAACTTAGGTCCATTAATGACCCATTGAACCATGTCACATAGCCATTAAAATTAACCATTTAATTAATCCAACCCCACATTAACTAATCACATACCAACATCCTTCATTAGCCCATAAAAATTGACCTTCCATTAAATCATTACTCTTAGTCATACCTTGAGTCCATAATTGATTCCTCTACCACATTACAAGATCACTTACCTCAACCATCTTATTGACCTAACTCCATTAATTTAAACTTATACATACACATTTAACTTTAGACCCATTAATGATCTAAACTTTGGGTCATGGGTTCGGCCATACACCATGGCCGAACCCATGATGTTTCTTTCTCCATTTTCTTGGATCCATCATAACATTTTAGATCCACCAATAATCCTTTCTTGAGGGGTTTAAATCATGCATCTAAACCATATTCTCTTATCATTTCATTGCTTCCAAATACCTACATTCACCAAAATATTAATCCACTAATCTTCCCATTTTCCATGGCTTTTTAAACCCATTTAAAATTTGTAACACCTTACCATATGGTTTAAGGTTCACTTCATCCATGCCTTTCAAGGCCATACAACTTTGCATTTTCATCATAAAACCATTTTAAAACTTTCCCACATTCATTCATTTACTAAAATTCATTAGTTAAAAATCCTCATTGCCTTCCATTTTTCAAACCCTAATAAATCATACATTACTTACCATGGGGTTCGGCCATGCTACATGGCTGAAACCTATGGTCCTTGACTCAAAAAAATTGCATATACCTCTATGTTTGATCACATTAAGCATGTACTATCCTTAGTCCCTTTTTTTTTTTTTCCTTAACCCTAATTTTTTCTCCATTAGGGTTTTACCCACTTTCCATTCCTTAAACCCTAACTAATTAAACCAAACACCTAATCACCCACCATGGGGTTCAGCCATGCTACATGGCCGAACCCTATGGCCCATGATTTTTTATTCCAATCACCCAATTCCATGCTCAATTTAATAAATTACACAATGCACATACTACATTTACTTATTTCTTTCCCCTAACCCTAATTCATCCATTTAAGGTTTCCTCCACCTTCCATTCCTTCCATTTGATAGATTTAAAATCTATAGCATAAAATTATCTATCCACCATTAATTTCACAAAAATAAATTCCAATTCTTAAACCCTAAAAATCCAAAATTTCTTGTTTAAGAAATATTTACAATCCGTCGTCTCCTCCGATTTCCGTCACTCCCGTCGGTCTCCTTAGCCTCCTCTCTCCTTCCTCTTGCTCTTTGATAGGCCAAGACACTTGATCCATGGTGGCAACCCCCAACCTTAGGATCAGCCAAAGTAGAGCTTAAATTAAGAGAGGGAAAGGAAGAGATGATGAGAGGGGAGGTGATAACCTTAATCTTAGAGTGATCTCCCTCCAAATTCCACTTCTTTCTTCTCTCCTTGAGCTCCTCTCTTTTCTTTCTTTCTCTCCTTCACTTGGACATGGGACGGCAATGGAGAATGAGAATGGAGTGAAAATGAAGAGAGGATAAAAAAATGGGAAAAAAACTCATGACTTATCCCCATTTTTCTTTACATTAAAGATCCCACCAACCCTAAGATATTTAAAAGATCTTTTATTTGCTTTATGGTGGTGGTTTAGATAACCACCACCAAGTCCAACGTGTTTCATACTTGAGGTGGGAATGAGGTGGGTTTTCACCTCTTGGGCCCACTTTGACCACTTTCAACCACCACTTTAAATACTTTAATTATTTAATTAATTATATAATTACCTTAGGTTAATCCATTTGTACTTAACCTAACTCCATTACTCCACCCATGGTTGACCAAATCAACCATGGTGGCCGGCCCCACCAAACCTTGGCCCACACGCCACCTCACTTGATGAGGTGGAGGTGGGTCCCACTTGGCCACATCACCTTGGTTAAATTTTAACTTAACTTAGGTGATTTAAATTCCATTGAATTCATTCTAAATGGATCACCATTTGGGCCCATGGCCCAATTACATTTCCATCTTACCCATTTACCTTAGAGCTTAACCATCTTGACCCATTGGGTCCCAAATGGGTATTTGACTCAATTTGTCCATCCATGGCCCAATTGGCCATCATTGACCACTTAAATGACTTTAAAATGCAATCCATGGTCTATTGGGCCATATTTGCGCCTTTGTCCAAATTTTGGCCCATTTACCATTTATCCCACCAATTTTCAATTTTCATCATTAAAATAAATAATATTCACATATTTATTGATTTAAAAATTTCGGGCCATTACAAAGTGGTAGGATACCTCTAGTGAAAGAGGACCCAAAGCATGAATGCCTATTAAGAGAGCTTGATCAAATCTTGAAGAAGTTGAGATATCCAATACAGAAACTCTCAAGGTATTCCCAAAAAGACAGATTTTTTAATGACTATAAGTCTAGAATGTATTCTTCCTGGCTATAGTACATATTCTACTTGGAAAGACATACATTCCTTTCAAAGTATTTTAAACCTTATGTGTTTTGGAATGTAAATGTTGATCTTGTGCACGTTTTAATGATTTTATGAATTATTTTTGGCATATCTGTGTTCTATCATATTGGAATAAATCTGTCTATGCCACACTTAGGATAGGATTTCATCAAGTTGCACAAATCAGTGATGATTGCGCTGTTATCTAAACCAATCGGTATAGCCGACATGTCGGTGAATAAACTAGTCGATGTGACGGACATGTCGATACTGTGCTAAATTAAAGCACTATTAAAAAGAGGAAAAATTGTCGAGAGGACAGAGAGGTCGGTATTTAACGACATGTCGATGGAACGGAACTTTTAAGTTAAAATATATCCCTCTACGAAATCAAAAAGCAAATCAAATTCCTCTCGGCTCTGGAAATTTCCTTCCTCTCATCACGTGCCCTGGACCCGTCGTTCTACCTCTCGGAGTGATTTCTCACCAGAAAAAGTAGGGGCTTTTGTTCCTCTCACCTCAAGAAACCAAGGTGTCACGGATATTGTGATTTTTCGTGTTCAGGCAAGATCAGAAACTCCTCCCTTCTTAGTTTTTCCTTGAGTGAACTTTACACAAGCAAACCATGCCAAAGAACTTTTGAACTCCCGATTTAGAGGAACAGGCTGAGGCTAGCTCTCCACCTCCAAGAGATCGAAACCTCCTAGGGATAAAGCACATGCTTCCTCAAGACCTAGTCGTATCCCTCTAAGATTTAGGGATTCTGATTCTAAAAATACTCCTTTAGCAAAACTTTTTTTCGTCAGATCCAAGTCCATACACCAACCTCATTCTCATATCCCATCTGAAAGGGTAGAAGAACTTACTGTAGAAGAATACAATGACCAAGAAGAAGTCTGAGAAGAAAGAGACATGGATGAGGAAGAAGAAAGTACCGACATTAGGCATGTAGAAGGAGTTACGGCTTCTGGTATAAGTGATGAGGAAGGAGAATCCTCAGATGAAGAGAGTGTTGGTCCCTATCTTCAACCCCTAGTTTGACATAGGTGTTTCAAAGACTTTAATATAGAACGAACTAGTTATGCAGTTGATTTGCATAAATGTGGGGCTTTGCAACTGCTACATGACATGGGCTGGTCGAATTTGGTGCATTGGGGTGGAAAGATGTATTCTTCCTTGGCCATGAGAATGTATTGTTCCATCAGAGATGATTCAAAAACAAATTGTTTCAAAATTCTGTTTAAAAATGGATAATCAGTACGAGTCTCTCTTCAGCTTGGTTATAAAATCATTGAGATCCCCCTTGTGCCAAATACTGTTCTACCCATCATTCCTCCGAAGATAGAAGTACCAGATCAAAAGAAATTTGCCAAAATATTGTATGGAAAAGAAGTAGAGTGGCAGAAAAATATATGGATTGGAAGTGCATACTTGCTACCACTATACAAAGTTCTCCATCTTCTCTTCAACTCTAATCTGTACCCTAGACATCGGAATAAGGCTGATTTAAATCCTCCCATGATTATTCTCCTGGATAGGGTTGCTCGTAAGAAGAAATTTTGCCTATCTACTTGGATGTGCCATTCCATCTCTATGTACTGGAAATCAGCAAGGAAAGGATACCCTCGTTTTTGTTACCTCATGTCTAAATTAGCTTAGCACTTCAAAATCAAACTAAGAAAAGGGGAAGTGCCAAGATTCACCAGACCCATTGACGAGGCCATTCTTTGAAAAAATCTTCTTAGAAGTTTAGCTGAGTCCATCTTCAGGAAACATGATCCTTCCTCCTCTGATCATCCTGTGTTTGAAGAACTAGGAAAAGAAGATGAAGAAGAACAAAAGGGAAAAACAGTTGAATCTGCTCCTATAAGTCTGATAGTTTTAGAAGAACGACTCCAAGTTCAGTTCAAATATCTTTCAAACTGACTTGATGAACATGAACTCCTTCTGAAACAAATTCTTCCTGCCATTACCTCCAGCCAGTAACAACCTCCTCCATCAGACTCTCAACTTTCTACATCTGCTCCTCCCTTACCCTCCTAATGTTACACTAGCATAGCTTATCACATTTTTTTTGTTATGTAAACATTAAGCACCTTAGGTGTAAACTCTACTTCTATGCATTAGTGTTGAGGTTTGCTATGGTTTGATGTGTGTATTGCTGTATTTGGGTGTCTTTTATCTCTTGTCTATGGTTAACATGGTTTTTGTTAAATAGACTAACATGCAGGTTTGAATGAGTTAGTTTTGTATTGGCATGTTAGAGAGATAGGGATCAGGCTGTGATGTTGCACACATCCTTGGGTTTTGGGGGAGCACAAAATATGTGTTGTTTAACACCTGTCACTGGTCATGACAATATAGGGAGGAAGGATGATGCAAGCTTGAAAGAAAGCTTGGAGCAAAATAAACTTAGAGGCAGCTAAGTTTATGGGGGAGTTAAATCAAAACAGCTAGAAAAGATAGCTTAGAGAATAAGGGAGAAGACTACAAAAAGGGAAGTTAGGTAAGTTAGCTTGACTCAATTGGGAGAACACCATTAAGACAACACAACTAATAAAAGGGAAGAAGACGAAAAACAGTAATGCAATGGCAATTTGCATTGTATTGTGGGGGAAATCAATGCTTGAATGCATGAGAAGCATGCATTGATCAATAGAAAGATTAAATGAGTTGGAAATGAACTCATGAAAGCACTAAACGCAAGAAGCATGGGGAAGTACTTGAAATCCAATCGATGTCTGCTTACTAAACCTTTGTCAATTGTACGACAAAGTAGGGGAGAAATTAGTAGAAGCTAAAAGACATCAAAACCAATTATGGGGAGTAATTGGTGTAGCCTAAGTGCTTTGGCCTCTAGAAAGAGAGTCATGAAGGGGAGGAATATTCAAAAGCCAATGGACACGGAATAATGTTTATTCTTGGAGTTAGGACTTCAAACTCAAAGATAATTGGGGTAGAAAATCTTCTCAACACAGATAGCTTGGATATGCTATGGGTAGTGTTGGTGTCTAGGAAATCATGGTGTATGGGGGAGCATGAATATAAATCTAGTTTAGTCCATTGTTTCATATTTATGCTTTGGACTAACCGCTCTAATGATTGTCTAATGTTGCTTGCTTATGTGCTTGAACAAGAAAACATGAAATGAAGCAAGCTGAACAAGAATATGCGAAGATCATAGTCTTGTTTTTCCATTTGAATATTTACATATAATTGATGTAATTTTTGTATTCAAATGTGATGTAATAAGGGTGGGCTTGTATTTGGGTTAGCTTCTAGGTTTTTTCATGAAATTGAGAAAGGGGGAGATTGTTATTGCCCCAGCTTGCCGAGTCCAAAGGTTTGTCAATTCCATGACTCGGGAAAAAGCACTTGCTAGAAGCTTAAAGACTCAAGGTGATCAAGATTGAAGGTCATAATCCACTGGATTAAAGATCATCATTATGGAAATCACAAAACATGTATTTTGGTCATAGATGACTTTAGGTGGTACCCACACCTTTGGAGGACCAATCCTATGCTTAGTTGAACAAATGGTAAATCATAAAAAGCCTAGAGAGGAAGCTTGACAGTGAATTGGAAGCGAACATGGAAATATGAATTAAGTTCACTGTCAGCTCGACCAGTCGTTCTCACCGACCCCTCGGTGAAGATATAATTCACCCATCGTGGTCAAAGACTGGTCGCTAGATTGACAAATGTTCTGGAACATTGAACTGTCATTCTGGGTATGCCTCTGATCTAGAGTCTCGTATACACCGACCCCTCGGTGATGAACTTAACGTCCCCTCGTAGTCAACGACTCGTCGATGATAACTTAAAAGTTCTACTCAAGTGGACTCTTGAAAAAACAGACAACTCGGTAATTAAAAACCGATCAAGAGTAACAGGACTGACCCGACGGTAAAGGGCGACAAGTCGTTCTGGACAGGATAAGTTTATGGACATGAAACTCTGTCTGCATGTTGTTGCCCCTGAACGAGACCCTCGTATGGACCGACCCCTCTATGCCATGGTTGTCGACCCATCAGTGACACCAACCTGTCGACCGAGATTTAATAATGTCGTTGGGAGTGCATTTAATAAGCAACGGTCAGGTGGTTGAACGGTAAAAAATATGAACATACTGACCCATCAGTGCCCCCGACCTATCGGTATTGGACATTTTGAAAAACTGTGTTGACTCCTCTATAAATATGACTGTTGTGTGATTATTCAATCATCTTTCTTGAACTAAGAAAAGTCGCACACTCTAAGGAATGATCAACTCTTTTGTGCCTACACCTGAGAATCATATACAACCAATCTATTGATTGAGTTAGTGAAAGAAAGAAAGAGATGAGGAAAGAAAAGATACCAACTAGGATAGAATCAGTTTCCTAGTCACCTTGAAATTGTGAATGCTCAAAGACAGCTATAAGGTGGAGTGTTGGGATTAACTCGGGCACACATTGGGTGGATCTTTGAGAAGCACACATTTTCGAGAAAGAGCTTCAAGGCAAGTGGTTCTTGGTTGTAATTTTGTTTAAAACCTTTGTCTTGTGAAAGTGGATTATGGAGGCTTAGCTCCGAAAGCATTAGAAAAAATCTAGAGCGTAGTCTCTGGCACATGTGGTGGGTGGAATTCCCAACCAATTAAAATAGGTGGAATTCCTATTTTACATGTGGTCGATGAAATTCACAGCCGATTGAGTGAGGTGGAATTCCTACTCTAATTGTGAGGGTGTAAGTCCCCACTTAGTGAATTTGGGGATAACTCAAGGTTAAGCTAGTCCTAACAGTGGATGTAGGTTGGCTAACCGAACCACTACATATCTTATGTCCTTGTGTTTGTGGTGTTAGAGCTAATTTCTTGTGTTGATTGTTTAATCACATTTGCTAACACACAAAAACTTGATTGTTATATCCGCTGCACTTAATTAATCAATCAAGTACATTTTAAAAGGACCAACGATTTTTAGATTGACCTATTCACCCCCCCCCCCCCCCCCCCCCTTCTAGGGTCAATCTTGTTCTAGCACCAAGGGAGAACTTACAATTGGTATCAGAACCTCGTACTCTTCATAAAGGATTTAACCATCCAAGTTAATCCATGCTAGAACCCGTCATGGGTACTCCAAAATTTGCTAACTATTCTCTATTGTTTGTTTACTCTTACTTGAAGATAAAAATAAAAAAGAAACTTGCATCCCATGATGAAGAAAAATGGAGCTCTATCCAAGATGAGTTTATAGAAACATATTGTACATCTTTGGATAGCTCAATGGAAGGCTCCACCTCTCATAACAAATTGGAGAATCATGAGAGAGGTGAAAATTTGAAATGTTTCATAGCCTCCGTTGATATGTTCCAGAGGAATCTTCAACTGAATATGAGGATACTAAAAAGAATCTTGAGAAAGATAGTGATCTCAAAGAATCCTACAATGTCTTGTGTCTAGAAAATAAGAAGTTGGCGAAGAAGATAAATAAGGTTAAATCTGAAAAACTAAATCTTGCAAATAAAAAATTTGAAATCTTGAAGGATGACTATGAAAATCTCACATAGAACTCAATTCTTTAAATGAAGAAGTTTTGAAAAAAAAAAAAAAATTGAAGTATATCTTCAAAAAACATTAAAAAGACAAAGGGGTGACATCAAGATGCTGAATAATGTCAAAGAAGATCTTGAAGATCATGTGATGAAACTGAATCTAGAGGTACAGGACGAAAGAAACCATAAAGAGAAGTTTCAAGATAAAATTAACCCAAGGCGAAGAAAATTTGGAAAAACTCGTAAAAATGGGTAAAATGCTTGGCGACAGGTCGGTTCTTAGTTCGTCATTGGAAACCAATGGACCTATTGGCCAAAGGGTGTTTGTTAAGGGACATGTGCCTAACACCCCCAAGGGTAAGTGTTTTTATTTCCATAAGGTTGGACATTACAAGATGGTTAGAAAGAGGCACATGGATGATAAAGCCCAAAACCAGGTCCAAATTCTAAAGCTAAAAGACATCCACAAAATCCTACAGTAAAGACTAACACATACTCACCAAGGCCTAATGGTAGATACCTCCAGTGAAAGAGGACCCAAAGCATGAATGCCTATTAAGAGAGCTTGATCAAATCTTGAAGAAGTTGAGATATCCAATATAGAAACTCTCAAGGTATCCCAGAAAGACAGATTTTTTGGCGACTATAAGTCTAAAATGTACTCTTCCTAGCTATAGTACATATTCTACTTGGAAAGTCAACATTCCATTCAAATTACTTTGAACCTTATGTGTTTTGGAATGTAAATGTTGATCTTGTGCATGTTTTAATGATTTGTGAAATATTTTTGGCATATTTATGTTCTATCATATTGGAATAAATCTGTGTATGCCATGCTTAGAATAAGATTTCATCAAGTTGTATAAATCATGGATGATTGCGTTGCTATCTAAACCTATCAGCATAGTCGACTTGTCGGTGAATATGTTAGTGAGGATGGGCTCTTTATCCCTCAAACCAAGTAACACGAGGATGGGCTCTTTATCTCTCAAACCAAATATGGTACTGAAGAAATTTGGCCTTGAAGGATGCAAACATGCCACTACCCCCATGAGCACCACAGTTAAACTATCCAAGGATGAATTTGGAAAAGATGATGACCCTTGTCTCTACAAAAGCATGATTGGAAGTCTCTTCTACCTCACTGCTAATAGACCTGAAATCTTTTTCAGTGTTGGTGCATGTGCAAGGCTTCAAGCTAATCCCAAGGATTCACATATTAAAGTTATCAAGAGGATAATCAAGTATGTGGCAGATACCACTTTGTATGAGATTTGGTTTCCATTTGACACCTCATCCAATATTGCTGGATATACAGATGGATATTGGGTAGAAAATATTGATGACAGAAAATCAACAAGGGAAGGATGCTTCTAAATAGGAAATTGCTTAGTGGCTTGGCATAGCCGGAAGCAATCATCAGTTTTCTTCTCTGCGGCTGAGGCAGAATACATTGCCGCTGCGAGTTGTTGTACACAACTAATTTGGATGAAGCAAATGTTAGCGGATTATGGGATTGGGCAAGAGGCCATGACCCCTTTTTGTGACAATAAAAGTGCAATTAACATCTCTAAGAATCCAGTGCAACATTCAAGAACAAAGCACATTGGCATACGGCATCACTTTGTCAGGGAGCTTGTGGAAGAGAAAACCATCGAATTTGAACACATTGGGACGGAGAACTAATTGGCGGATATCATGACCAAACCCTTGGATTCAACTCAGTTTCTCTTTCTTAGGAAATCCATAGGCCTTTGTGTTTCTCCCTAGCTGGCTTTTGATCATGTGGTCATGCATATATTTCATTTTGGATATTCTTCCATTATTTGCATTTTGCCCCCTTTCCCCTCTTCTCCGTATGAAGTCCAACAATTAAGACTTAATTGAGCATCTTTGTAGCCCTTTGTCAAGTTATGACAAAATGAGGGAGAATTTCGAAGAAGCTAAGCATTTATGGGGAAAATATACTTATGGGGGAGGTAGAATATTGTTTAGTCCATACATTTTGGGGGACTAATTTAGTTTTTGGACTCACTTACTAATGGAAATTTCTGGATTCCTTTTTGCTTGCTTGTGTGTGTTTTACGAGTAAACATCAACATTTGGAACAAGTTAAGCAAGGTGTTGTGTTATTTGAATTTGTAATGTAATTTGTATATCATGTAGTTTCAAATGATGTATTTTTCGTTTGGGGATGTCTATTGACTCTGTAATTCTTAGCTTCTAGTTTTTTCATGAATTTGACAAAGGGAGAGATTGTTAGTGCCCCGGCTTGTCGAGTCCTTTGTTTGTCAAATCCATGACTCAAATGAAGCATTGCCTTGAAGATAGAAGCTCAAGAATTAAAAATCAAGTGGTGGTTGAATCAAGCTCAAGATGAAAGATCAATCAAGATTCAATGGATCATCAACATGTATGAAAATCACACAAGGTAAATTGGCCATAGAAGACTCTAGGTGAACCCCACAACTTAGGATGACCTTACCTAGACTTAGAGATCACATTTAGAAAATTTAAGTAGCCTAGTGAATGTTTGACCCAAAACCAGAACACAAAGTTAATATGGAAAAATATTGATTTTACTGTCAGGCAGACACATCATGTCTGGCTATCAATCTCCTTTTACAGTGGACAATCTATCGTGGTCATACAACCAATCATCCTGGAAAACTAAGGTTCTGGTTGGAAATGGTCTGTCAAACGCCTAAGGTCCCAGGACTATATACATTCGTGTAGGTGATAAGTTGTTGGGAAAGGGATGATCCAATCGTGCATTATGATCCATCGGCAGGACTTAGGATGAAATAGAGAATGTCATGTCTTAGGACAGCCAAACTTCCAGACAATATTTCATCTATGTACAGGGCCGACCAATCACCCTCATAATCGATCGCTTAGAGCCTAGGTTGAACACCCTCTGGAAAATGACAGTTAGGCTCAGAACGATGCATTCCTTTGGCGATGACCTTTCGTGTGGTATAGAGCACGATCAATCGGTCGCACGACCTATCGGCGAGACAAGACAGAAACACATCGATTGCACGATCTATTGCCCTGGATCTCGACAAGACTTGACTACGAAAATACAGTTAGGCTCAGAACGATGCATTCCTTTGGCGGTGACCTTTCGTGTGGTATAGAACATGATCAATCGATCGCACGACCTATCGAAGAGACAGGACAGAAACACATCGGTTGCACGACCTATCGACCTGGGTCTGGACAAGACTTGACTACAAAAATACAGTCAGTCTCAGGCCGATATGTTTGCCAAGTTGCGATCTGTCGCTAGTGAACACGCACGATCAATCGTGTGGCATGATCAATCGGGTGCGAACTTTTTTTATCCGTTGGAAGAACAATTCATGAGCAATGGTCATTTTACAATGGTAAAATTTGAATGCACGATCGATCGTGTATGATGATCGATCGCCCTGTGACACCCCAAATTTTTAGAATTAATAAATAATGGATATTTAATAATTAATTGAAATCAATACGAATTAATCAATTAATTAGAGAAAATGAGTGGGAGATTTATTGAAGAAATTAATGTATGAATCAATCGTCGGGTATCGCAATTAGAATTAAATGTATAAGATTTAATTGAAATGGTTCAGTAACGTGTCACGCCGCGTAGAAGGGACTCAAATGTCAAATTCAAATAATATAGAGGCAAATAGGGAATAGAAGAAATCCCCTGCAGACTCAGTCAAATCCCACTTGCCACGTGCGCATGACAGTTTCCTTACTCCATGTGCAGGACACTCTCTGTTCCTTTCCCTCCCACAGCAGTTCTTCCTTTCATTTCTCTTATTCACACAACAGTCAGTAGTCCATCTTCCAAACCTTACACTGAGAAACCCATCCCCCCACTGTGAAAGCTAAGAAGGAAAAGCAAGGAAGGAAATGAAAATAAGGAAAGAGGAAAAGGATTACGGCAAGCCCTCTTTGGATTCCTTGAATTTATCTCTCTCCACTGGTTGAAGGTAAGCATTTCTCCCGATTCTTTTGATTACATATGCTGGGTATTGCAGCAACCCTTCAATCAACATGTTGTACAAACTTGAAATAAAAACCAGTTCAGTTGTTTATCTTGGACTGTAGATACAAAACCCCATCTCCTTGTATTCAATGGTTTTATTTATAAAACCTAAGAATGATAATACATAGGCGTGCAATGACCGCCCACCTGCAGCCACCACCTAATCTGCTTTAAGATGTTTTGCCCTGTTATGTTACTTATAAAATCAGTTGATAATTAATCCAATAAGGTGTTTGGCAAAATGACTGAGAGAGATGTCATCACTTGGAATTTGTTGATATCTGGCTATGTATCAAATGGGGGACTGATTTTCAGTTCAAAATCGGTTTGACATTGGGAGTGAATTTCAGTCAATTTATGATGAGGAAAGATGGTCTCCTTAGGCATGTCCTATAGGAGTTTTCCTTTGGTTCTTACCTTATTTTAATTTGGGAATTTGGTATTTTTAAATCAAAATTACTATGGGTTACTATTATTATTTTCTTCAAAGCCATCCAGCCCCTGAACCATTCCAAGGTCTTATATATTTAAGGGTAATCATGTATTTGGGTTCACATAGACCCTAATGGCTTTCAGTAATTGACCCGTGAGACTTAGTGAGACCTTAGGTATTGAGAATATGATGTAAAGACTAGAAATGGATGACAATTAATAGGAAATAAATCTAATGATATGTATGTGATGTTTTCAATGCATGGGCAATGAACGAACGGTCAAAGAAGTGAACCAGGGATTGAACGAGCAAGTTCGAGGAGTGCCTTCTATTGACGATTGGCTAAGAACAGGTAGGTTTTCCTACTTTATTGAGACACATGGGTGTTCTATTATGTCTTTGTGATTTTCTTAGTGTCAATTAAGATTAATTTTGGAACTTTGGTATTGTATAATGAATACGACTATGAATAGGATGTTAGTATGACAAAGAAGTTTTACACTATACGTGATCAATGTTTTCATATGTACAACTAAATATGTTTGGAAAATGAGGCTTTATGATAATAATCATTGAAAATGATTCCCTAAACTGATATGATGAAATATGTTTTATAGTATTTAAATGAAATGAGAGTGTTGTGGAAGAAGCATAGGGATTTTGTGATAAACCCAATGTGTCCCCTATAAATAGTATTGAAAAGGTATGAAAGTATGAGGCATTGGGGAATGGGTATTATGAATGGAAAATATGTAGTCTTATATGAATTGTATGGGGTTGAGATGGGTATTGTGATACTTGAAAACACCCTGGAGATGTAAATAACGTATGATATGAGCTTGGGTTTGAAATGAAAGAAGTAGAAGTTGGTAACTTGAGTACAACCTTATGCCATATATAAAAAATAAAAGTCTTGGAGGCAACACTCCATCGGTACACCGGTTAAATTGTTGGTCGTGTAACAAAGAGTCTTGGAGAAAATACTCCACCGGTACGCCAGTTAAATTGTTGGTCATATAAATGAAAGTCTTGGAGGCAACACTCCACCAGTACGCCGGTTAAATTGTTGGTCATGTAAATGAAAGTCTTGGAGGCAACACTCCACCGATATGCTGGTTAAATTGTTGGTCATGTAAATGAAAGTCTTGGAGGCAACACTCCACCGGTACGCCGATTAAATTGTTGGTTATAGAAAAGAAGGAATAGAAATGGGAATGGCCGGTTGTGAATGTATGACGGGAGGGGTATGGTTTGAGTTGGAGTATATATCGGTTATGGTAGAATATATGTGATATCTGTTACTTACGTGAAACAAGAAGCGTAACAAGGAAGTGGTAGTTGAAATCTAGTGAGTGGTAAGGTGATTAAGGAGAGAAGGTGTGATATGATATAAGTTGAGAATGTAGGAGATGGGTATGGTGAATTAGAGATGGACCTTCTATAACTTATGAAATATGAAAATGGTATATGGAAGAACTCCTAGAATGATGACGTATAAAGTAAAATGTTAAGTATTTTCTTATAATGTTTTGGGAGTTGTATTAGGAATATTATGAAACATGATATGTTTTTTGATGAAAAGATTATGAGGCTTTTTATAAATGAAATACAAAGTATTTATATACAATCGGGTTTTGTAATATAAGAGGAAACATTTATAATGATATAAATGGGAATTTGAAATATGTATTACAATTTTGAAATATAAGTTTTCTATGATGATGATTGAGAAACAGTCTTAAGTATGACTTAGAGGAAGGATTTTCTACTATGATTTTGAGAAATGTATTATAATAATATATGATTGGAATTTGAGAAAGTATAAGATTTATAACATGTGATTTTCCCTAAGTATGAAAATGTAAGTGCATATATAGTTATTATACTGATGCCTAGTGCATATCTATGATTGGAATTCCTATTGGGCGAGTTGACTAAGCCCATAAATTTCCCCCTCAGATTTGTATGCATGTTTAAGAGATGCATACGGGATCAGACTAAACAGTAGATGATTACGATCGAGATGGATTCAAGAAAGGAGCCCAGATGTCTCAATTTATATTTCTTACATTTTGAGTTATTGGATACAATGTATTATATGAAAGGATGATGTATATTTTGGAGAATGTAATAAATGAGATATTGTTATTTGTAATTAAGTTTTGTGTTTTTGACTCATATGTTGGTAGGAATTCCTTATTTTGCTTTGAGATGTATATTGCCATTCATGCAAAGGAATAAATGTTTTAAAATTTTCGAAGGATTCAGAGTGTGTGCGAACGTTATCATGCAAACACTAGTTGGGCCAGTCAAGTGTCAGGTCTCCAGACTCAGACTTGGTTAGCGTCGTGACGGTCGCCTCCCTCTCCACTGATTATTCTCTTTATTTTACTCTGATGATGGTGGTTAGAGGGAGGACCGTTATGTAATACCCTGCCCCATATTAGGCATAGTTTAGCTTAATAATCTTGTTTTGACTGGTTAATCTCGAAGATTATAGTTAGGGCTTTGAGAAAAGCCCAGGTGTGGCCCAATCTGAGCTCGAAAGCTCAGTGATCCAGCTCGTCCAACTTTTATATAATTTGTATTATTATGTGATTATTGTTGGTTGATATTATTCTCCTTAGTCAAAGATTTGTATTTCTGATTTTAAAATAATTTTATCTTCAGAAAATGGTGTTTAAAACCGCTCGTTAAAACCCCGAAAGGGGGTAATAATTATTTTAAAGGGTTTTGGAAATGAAATAAATTTCGAAACAAGTATTTTATGTTAGACCATTTTAAGTATGGTCTAGTTATTCTTTGAAAACCCAAAATGAGGTTTCTAAGTTGTTTTATTTAACATTTGTTTAATTAAGTAAATAGTGTTAAATTGTGGTTTTATTCTAAATCAATGGGTTTTAGTGAGTTTTAAATCTCAAAATTTTTATGATAATTACAGTTTTTAAAACCCAACTTATCGGTAAGGTTGGATTAACATTTTGAGCTTTCAAAGTTATGCTTTTAGTTAAAAATCGGCTTTTATTTAAAAAAGGGACTTATTTGCAAAATTGGAAGTTCTGAGGGTCTGATTTGCAACCAACCCAAAATTTGCAAACGTAAGCCGGTACTGCATACAGAAGCATGCAGTGGCTTGACGACCACTTCTTCCGGTCGGTTTTTCTATAAATTGGGCCTCTCTTCAGCAGCTCAAACTCCCAGCAAATCTATCTCTTCTTCCTCAGTCTCTTGGCTCTCAGCTGAAAACCAAAACCCAGCCGATCCAGCCCCTGTTCTTCCCAGTTTCAGTTACCGTACCTTAGAAGGGAAGTTTTTCCAAAGTCTGGATTTTCAAACCAGGAACTTCAGTGAAGGTAACCACTGTGTTCCTCTTTCGATTGCAGTCAATTTAGAATCAAGAAAAACTGGTTTTGGCCCTGTTTTGAGTAAGAAAAACCATTTTTAAGTTTAAGGAAAACCATGGGTTTTCTTGTACCCGTGAGGTTTCAGTGTTAAAATCGGATGGCCTACCGAGCTTCAAAGCTCCAAACCCTTCCCTATGGAAAGAGGACTCCCAGAGAAGTCCATCGGACCGGCTAGGTGTGGAAATCGAATCTAGGAAACCCACTGTTTCCGGATTCGTATTTCATACAGTGTCTACCGTCACTGTCTGCTGGTGCAGACAGTGAGGAAGACGACTCTCAGACGGTCCGAGAGTCGATCTTCGGACGGTCCGAGGGTCACACCCTTCGGACGGTCCGAGGGTCACACCCTTCGGGTGGTCCGAGAGGACCCCTCGGACGTTCCGAGCTTCACCTAAAGCCCAGAAACGCCCGAGGCTATCTTGACTCAGTCGGACGTTCTGAGCAGAGCTCGGAAGGACCGAACCCCACTCGGACGATCCGAGCCTCACTTCGGATGTTCCGAAGTGCACAAACCCACTAAGACTTGTTTTTCTCTGTTTTCGGTTCGGATGGACTTCGGATGATCTGAGACCCGATCTTCGGACGATCAGAAGTCAGACCCAAGATCCGAGGTCAATGAGTAGCTTAAGTGTGGTTCGGCTAATCCGAAGCCACAGTACCTGGTTCCGAGGCATGTTCCGAGGGACACAGTTTTTGAATGTTTAATCTTGTTTGATTATTGATTGCACGCGATGTTAGTACCCCTTGCTAATTAAAAATGTACTAACTCTCTTCTCTTATTACTATAGTATATCTACTATTATATTCACTTCCAGGCCAACTCTATTGGTGGGGCACTGAGTGATCTCACTTTCAGGCAGACGCTATATTTGACGGGCACTGAGTGGCCTCGAGGCCTTACTCAACATGTCAGATCTGGTCCTATCCAGAAGACAACTGAGAAGTGACCTGAGAATCTAGACCTAACTGTAATACTCCAACTTTTTAGTTTATCAATAGTTACGATTTTGCCATTAAAATGGTGAATTAAAATGATATGATCTTAGATGGGTAAATTGTGGGGTCCATTGTTCAATGAAGACCCAATGTGCATGTTATAAGGATCAGATTAAAGTAAATGGATAATGTGCATTTAATTGGGTCAAGGTGGTTATTTGGGTCAAAAGACCTAATTGGGATCCAATGGTCGTGTTGGACTTGATTGACCATTAGATGAGCTCAAGCTTAGTTTGGTTAAGGCTGAATTAAATGGGAATGCAAACAAGTGTTTTAAGGTAACTCAAATTAAATGGATGACTTGAGTTTAACGGTGGAGTTGAATTTATTCGTTGAGTTGCATTAAATTGATGAGTTAAATGGGTGAGTTGAATCATATGAGTTAGATGGGAAATTATGGAGATAATTATCTCAAAGAAGTGAAGTGTGAAGTTGAAGGGTTGTAGTTTCATGTTTAAACAACACACCACACGTTGGTTGCATGGGAAGTTTCCTCCATGCATGAAACTCCTAGATAAGAAATGAATGGAGGTGGCGGTTTTGGGAGTTACATATGGTGAGAGGCTATGTTTCAAATTCAAAATATTATGCACGTTGGAATTGCATGAAGGTTTATTCTAAGCATGAAACTCCAAAGGGATAGCCAATGGAAAGGATGGTTTAGCACATGGGAGTTTCATTTCAAGATGAAACCCCCACATGAAAATTTAAATAAAGAGTGGACGAGTTTTTATTTCAAATTCAAATCGAAGTAAGAATTAAAGGGAAGTTGGATAGTTGGGTGGTCCAAGCTTAACACAAGACAAAAACTGTTGGCTTGTGGGAGTTTCATCTCAAGGATGAAACCCCCACATGGGCAAATAATGGAAGATGAATGGGGCTGGTGGAAATTATACAAAACATTGTATGGAAGCCGTTGGGTGCCTTGGGAGTTTCATCTCAAGGATGAAACCCCCAAGGGAGGCATTAAGAAATAGAGTTACAAATGGGTTCACACATGGAGTAGGTTGCACCAAGGTAGCCCAAGAGTCAAAAACCGTTGGAGGGTTTCATATCAAGAATGAAACCCCCAAATGGATTAAGTGAAGGAAATGAATGGGGAGGGGAGTTACAAATGATGCCACCAAGAGACACCACCATGGGTTGAATCTCATTAACCAAAGGATTTCCATTTATCCCTCTCTCTCTCTCTCTCCCTTGGCCGTTTTTCATCTCTCAAAACAAAGAACTTTGGCTGGTTGTCTCTCACACAAATCAGTCCTTGGCCGATCCCTCCACCAAGACAAAGTGGACTTAGAGCAAAGGAGTTGCATCTCTAGGTTTATCACTTCCATCCAAGGCCAAGTTTTTGTCTCTCTCTCTCTCTCAAATCAATACTTTGCCAAACAACTTCAAGGAGTTTGTAGCAAGATTAGGCTCAGCTAAAGATCAAGAAGGAAGGACTAGGGAAGGAGAAGATCAAGAAGGAGTGAAGGAACCGAAGGAGTCGCGGTATTGATAAGTGCATCATAACCATATGTTAAATAAAATGGATAAGGAAACATGATTGGCCATTGTATAGCCGAACCTATCAAGGGTTTAAATCATGGATAAGGATGTTTAAAAAGGGTAGAACATGGATCATAGGGTTTGTCCACTTTGGATGGCCGAACCCCATGAAAAGACTCGGTGATTTTTATGGTTTTTGAGAGATAAAAACCATACAATATTATGAAGGTTTTAAGGTATTTTAAATGGAGTTATGGTTAATGTCTTGGGTCAGCCATTGCGTGGCTGAACCATATTGTTATTATGGCTAAAGTGCTGGGCATATACTATGTATAAATGTTGTAATGTTTGGGTCAAGAAAACCATAGGGTTCGGCCATGTGTATGGCCGAACCCTATGGACCATTTTTATGAGTAATTGGAGTTAAGAGCATGGTTGGAAATTATTAATGGTTATATGCTTTTGATTAAGGAATCACATATGTTATCTTGGGACTTAGTATTAAATAATCAGCCATTATAGATGATGGAAAAAGGGACAAAATCAGTATGGTGAGGTTCGGCCATGTTGTATGGCCAAACCCCACTAATGGATAATTGGTGGATTTAGTTTCTTTGAAGTGGTTAACTTGTAGTATAACTGGTCAAATCAAAATGGAGATTTGTCAAGGATTAAAAGGACCAAATTTAAGATGGTGAGGTTAGGCCATGTTGCACGGCCGAACCCCACTAAGGTGGACTGTTTTATGGACATTGGTTAATGGCAATATTGTAAATATGAATGAAAATATCAAAGGACTTGAAAAAAGGGGTTCAAACCAAAATGGTGAGGTTCGGCCATGTTGTATGGCCGAACCCCACCAAGGTATGTTTGGTAGATTGAGGTTTTTAGTTAAGTTATTTGGATAGTTTTGGTTCAATGAAAAGAAAGATCAAATTCAAGTAGGTGAGGTTCGGCCATGGGGTATGGCCGAACCCCACAAGGTGATTTTTGGGACTTAGACTTAATTGGAAATCACACGGTTATGTGTTTGACTTATTGTTATATAAACAAGGTAACGAGACTTCTTGAACAGTGCTCAAATCGTGAATGGGTGACGATTTAAGAAGAGCGGACCATTTAAATGATCATTGTGTAGGTTTCCTACCTCTTTGTAACCACACTTATACTTGATGTTTTATCTTAATTTTGATGAGATATGTGTTAAACTATTACGACTCAAAGTGGTTTTGAATGCTAAGATTTATTTACAAATGGCATGTATTCATTGACATCTCATGCATGGCATGGGGTGATAGTTTTGTAACCAGAGGTCACGCTCCGTCGGAGCGGCCGTAAGGCAATCGTGGGAAGACCTTGATGATGAGAATCCCATCAAGAAGAATCCGGAGGCCACACTCCGTCGGGGCGTCCGAAAGAGCACTGTGGGAATACCTTGATGATGAGAATCCCATCAAGAGGAGGTTATGTATACTTTTGATGGGTGGGACTCATTACATTTGCATACATATATAGCATTGTTTTTGTAAGATTTTGATGTTCATGTATTATTATGTTATATGCATGTTTTTATACTAACCTTATGGTAGCCCTAATCGGAAACACATAATGGGTGCATTGTTCTAACGCCCTATTTTTATCCTTAGTGGATGACACAGGAAAGGGAAAGGTCGAGGATCTCGAAGGAAACCAAGCATAGAAGCTTGGGCATTTGAATGGATTTATTTATGGATATTTTGTTTAAGTTTTCATGGACATGTAATTTGTTAGTTAAATGTTGGCATATAATAACTTAGTTAATATTTGATATGGTTTGGAATGGATGGATTGAACGATTAAGTTAAGATAACTTTGGATAAATGACTATATACTTTGCTATTGTAACGCCCCGCCCTTTTTCACTCGGCTTTTCCCGTAAATTCAGTGTATATTATTTTTTGTAACAGAGTAGAGTGATAGAACGCGGGACGTCACGACACGAGCTAAGTCCGAACTTCCAAAGTCCGACCCTTAACTGGCCAACCCTATGTGTGCTTGGACTCAGTCCAATAAAATGGTTCACACATAGCAATATCAACTTGCGGAATAAAAATCATAACCTGCGGAATCATAGCATCAATTTGCGGAATCATAATAGAACCAAGTTCTATTCCATTCAGATAGCAAAGTACGTCAAGTCATTAATCATCATTATCATAATGCAATTATCCAATAAGACATCCAACCATAGCAAATCCATCTAAGTTATTACAATCCGAATTCTAGATATTCAAATACAAGCCCATGAGTATCTTAAACAAAATATAAACTAAAAGCGTTCGAAGCTCCTATGCTTGTCCCTTTCTGCGTTTAGCGTTTTCCTCGTTTCCTGCATCATCCACTAAAGGGTAGAAGTAGGGCGTTAGTACAATGCGCCCAGTAGGTATTTCAATTAGGATTAACACATGGGTTAATACCAAAAATCCAGATATAATAAATATATCAAATCCAATATAATAAATCATACCATACTTATAAAACATTGTATCCAAAACAGTGTATGATAATAGAGATCTAATCATACCGATAAAACCAGAAAACTT
The DNA here is from genome assembly GCA_022113865.1 of Chimonanthus praecox. Classification (NCBI taxonomy): domain Eukaryota; kingdom Viridiplantae; phylum Streptophyta; class Magnoliopsida; order Laurales; family Calycanthaceae; genus Chimonanthus; species Chimonanthus praecox. The sequence continues at coordinate 44,228,210 of CM039089.1, read as the reverse complement.
GCATGATAATTAAATATCATAATCATACCGATTCAATGTCATGCCATACTATCATATGCAATGAGTCCCACCCATCATAAAATATCCTCTTGATGGAAAGCTCCTCATCAAGGTATCCCCCACGATTATTTTACGGACGCCCCGACGGAGTGGTGGATCTCCGGAATCTACTTAATGGCAATCACATCAAGGTATCCCCCACGATTATTTTACGGTTGCCCCGACAGAGTGGTGGATCTCCGGCTATATAGTATCCTCTTGATGGGATTCTCATCATCAAGGTATCCCCTGATGGAATGCTCATCACCAGGGTCTTCATACAAAGTATTCCTCTTGATGGGATTCTCATCATCAAGGTATTATACATAGTATCCTCTTGATGGAAATCACATCAAGGTATCCCCCCACGAGTGTTTTACGGACGCCCTGACGGAGTGTGGGTCCCCGTTTACCTGTCATCCCTCCCATGCCATGCATGAGATGCAAATACCACATGCTATGCAATTATACAAAATCATAGCATTTAAAAGCTCATATTTAAAAACACATGCTATTTTACCACATGCTATTTTATCAAATAAACATAGCATATAAAATCACCATTTGAAACATAACCTTTGCAATGTAAAATCATTAAATCAAGATAAAAACAATGTACATAAACCCATGGTTTCAAAGAGGTGGAATCCTACCTAAAACAGTTCACAAGTCCATGCGTTTCCGTCTGAGATTCGATCACCGATCGCGCACCACTTGCGAGATCCCGTTACCTTATAATATAATGATAAGTCAACACCCAGTCTCACCTAATTACAAGGTTCTAAGTCCATAACAAAACCCCATGGGGTTCGACCATACATCATGGCTGAACCCATGGTTTACCATTTTTCATACATATTTACAAAAATGCCACTGTTTGGTAACTATAGTCCCGTTTCTTTGCTTAGGTTCCAAGTTATCCATTCATGCTTCCAAAGTACATAATACCATAAAATAACTCATGGGGTTCGGCCATACCATGGCGAACCTATGTCCAACATTCTCTCATATTTACCAAATTGTCATTGGTTTCCTTCTTCCTTTAAATCTTCCATAATTAGACCTTAAAAAAAAACTTCCCTAATCAAATAAGTTCATCAAACATAACACATGGGGTTCGGCCATACATCATGGCCGAACCCATGATTCTCCTACTTTGGTATTTTAATTACATTTTTTTGCCATTCCTTTCTCCATTAATTCATATCACATTGTATCCTTTATTTTTTAAAACTAACATAACCTAACTCATAATGTAGGTTCATAATCTGATTCATAAATCAGCCCTTAAACCATAATTTAAAGACACTTTTAATCCCTTAATTTAGAACACCATGGCCGAACCCTATGGTGTATAATCTCCACCTTTCTGTAATTGGAAGGTCTCCAAATTTAGATTTCACCTTTCAAGAATAGAACTTCCCTTTATTAATCTCTCCTACTATCATTAGAAGGTTTCCCTATTTAACTTACCAAAAATATAAACCTCCTTCCATAAATGGAAAGTTTTCTAAAAATAACTCTACCTTCCATTTTTAACCTAAGGTCCACATTTAGAAGGTTTCTTAATTAAACAACAACCTTTCTATGATTGAATATCTTATTCCAAGATTCACAAGGTTTCCAAAAACTAATCCTAGTGGGGTTCGGCCATAACTATGGCCGAACCTCACTCATGGCAACCAATCCCTTCATTTAAATTAGGTTCCATAATCAAGCCTTACCTTCCATTCTTGGTATGGTTTCCATAAATAACTTTTATGGTCTTTAAGTAGATACTTTCTAATTTTAATATCCACTTCCAAGAATGGAAACTTTCCTTAATAAGTAACCTCCTTTCCATAATTGGAAACACCTTCCAAAATTAGATTGTTTTTCCATAATTAACCACTCCTTCCATATGTGGATTGCTTCCTAAATTTAGCAATACTTTCCATAATAGTTGGTTTCCAATTTTGACATGCATTCCTTCCATAACTAGGTAGTTTCCAAAATTAGCATGCTTTCTAATTTATGAATCCTCATCCATGGGGTTCGGCCATGCACTATGGCCGAACCCTATGGTTCCAATATCTCTTCTTTTAAATCCAATTAAACACACCTATCCGTCTAAGGTATTCCATCATTTAAATCCATACATTAAATCAGTATCCTTTCACTGTTTGAACCCCTAAATATAGCGAAGACCTTCATAAGCATCTCCAAAATCCTTTCATTTAATCCGTCATCAAGTAAATCCAAAACCGATCATACATTGGCTTACAAAGATCATACATTAAACCAATCTTTTTACATGGGGTTCGGCCATGCATTGTGGCCGAACCCTATGGTTCATGCTTCCTTGGTTTTCCATTATTAATAACCTAATAAAATAAACCATATCTAACCCATGTATTTCCATTAAAAATAAGCATATCTTTTAAACAAAATATAAATCAAACAACTAACCGGTTCTCGCGACTCCTTCGGTTATTTCTTTCGATCATTTTCTTTGCTCTTAATCTTTTCTTCTTGCTGGCTGGACAACCCCTTGCTGTTTTCTTCTTCTTGTTTTGGCGTGAATAACAATTGGGATAGAGAGAGAAAGAGAGATATCAGCCCAAGGGTTATCTCCTTTATATAAGCTCCAATTAATCCAAATGGGGAAGGTGCCATGCGCCCCTCCCTTACCTTAGATGGCAATGCCAATCTCCCTTGCTTAGATTAGCAATTTCCGACCTCCCTTGCTTAATCTAGTAACCTTCCAATCGGCCAATGCTAAAAAGAAATATAGTAATGCCGTGAGCCCTTGTGTTCCCCCTTTTTTTACACATATACCATATCATAGCTCAGTTTTGACCTTGTTAACTTCCGAATAAGAAAAAGTACTAAACTACAAAGTTGTAGCTCTTGAATTCTTATTTCCAATGCAAAAAGAATCAAAGCAATTAAATATAGTAGTGAAAAGTTATAACCAAAACACTGGACATATGTCAAATCTTCCTTATTTAACCATGGCCGACTTTCCCTCTTTAATTAGCCATAGCGGACTTTCCCTTGTCTTATTTAGCCATGGCTGACCTCTCCTTCTTAATTTAAAACCTTCCCTTTAACTCTATTTAGTAAGTACTATGTGCATAACCTTAATCATAATCCAAATAATCTTTTAATTTAATTTAAGACAATCTACCTTCCCTTTTAGAATGTCCTATGCGCATAATATGGATATTATTATCCAAATTTCGGCCATGCTTAATCTTTTATTTATTTCATAGATATTTCATCCCTTTTTAAATATCTAGCATATCATTGTGGATTTAAAATCCCACATATCTCTCATGTGCAAAATCTATAGGTTTCACATTCAAAATTCGGCCATAAAAATCTTTTGTTTAAAATTAGATATAATTCATCACTAAATTAATTCAACCCATTTGTATTTAATAAAACCAATTCCAACATTGGTTGGGTTCTAATTGGGTCATGGCCCAATTCTTGATCCAAATAAGGTCCAATTCTAAAATCCACCATTTAAAAGAATAATTGTCGTATAAAATAGTAGTCTGAAAATCCGAGGTGTTACAGCTATCTAATAAAATGGAGTAGATTTAGGTTCCATTATAATCCGCAATTAGATTAAGTAATATTCCGCAAAGATTATATTTTACTATGTGAGAACCATTCTCGTGGACTTAGTTCATGCTCACATAGGTTTGGCCAGTTAAGGGTCGGACTTTAGAAGTCTGGACTTAACTCGCGTCGTGACACTCCGCTCTTATCACTTGTTTATTATTTAAAAATAAAAAAATAAACTCTAATTTAGAGTGAAAAAAGGTGGGTCGTTACACTAACTCAATAAGTCAATCTGGTCAATGCCCAGAAGACAATATGAGTTTTGCACTGAGCACCTTTTTATTTACTATACTGTGGATTATTGTAACTTAAAATGGTTAGAAACCAAATAGGAGACTCAATTCCATGTACCTTGGATATTTTTGGGAAAACGTGGGATTTCAAAATACTACTTGTGTGTATGTATTTGATGCTATTTATATTGATTGTGCACTTCGCTGTTTGTTTGAACAGAGGCCGCGAAACCACACATATACGGTGAGGGAACTTGACTTTGCAGTAGATGTAAACAGGTTTTGTTACTTGAGATGGACTTGGAGCAATGAGTGGTTTCAAGTTGATGAACCCACTCATGTGCCTAGACATGATGCACTATGGTAAGAGTGCTTATGATGACGGTGAATATTATGATGTTGATCATATGAGATGTGATACTGCTTCCACGTACCTTTTACTATTGAACCATCGCTGAGCTGAGGTGTCAGTTACGTCTACTGGACCAAGTGGGTCGACAGTGACTGACAAGGTGTGTCAGTACCGGTTTGAGGTGTATACCGGAGATGTACTTGTAAGGATATATTTTGACCGTGTCGGGACTTAATACTATTGGTGTCAGTATGGTATCTAGGGGTTACGGTGTGACAGCAGTAATGGAAAGATGATGATGAGATATTACTTGATATTGTGAATTTATTATCAAGCATGAGATGTTATTGCAACTGTTGATTATTTGTTAACTTGTCGTTTACTTGACTGCACTGTCATATTTCCTTCACTGGGCTAGTTAGCTCACCCCACTCACCTTTCAGGAGATGAACCCGAGGAGGAGAACCCTCTATTTCAAGCTTAGGGTGGATAAGTTGCGGCAGTGTTTTGGGATTCTCACTGAGGGGAATACCCTCATCTTTGCTTTCTGGTTCTTGGAACCATTTATTTTTGTAAAGTACCGGGTGTGGTACTTAGTTTGTATCAATGTGATGTATTGAAAACTACTATGCTTCTGTAGTTACTCTGATGTTGTTTTAGTGATAATTCAATGGTTGGAATTATGTGATCATGTTATGTGTTGCCTTTATATCTATTTTGTCGGGTAGACTTATGATATATGTTTGACTCCACATGTTGAGATCATGTGTGACCCTTGGGCCTAACTGTTGATCCGGCCCAATGAGAATGCTTGAGTTAGTTTAGTTTCAAAAAAAAAAAAAAAATCAGTCGCGTTCTGAGCCCACGGGGCGTGACACTTTACACGCCTGTACTGAGATTTTTTTAGATCTCTATTTAAGGCCCGAAAATTGTTGATGGGAGAGAGCTTTTCATTTGAAAATCAGAAAAACGTGAAGAACAATCTTGAGACTCCTCTCCTCACTCTCTCTAATCTATACATTTGGAAAATCATTTAGCGGTTCAATCACCCAGTTGATTGAGATCAAGAGAGAAGAAGAAAACTTGTCTAGGATTTAAATTGGCATATTAGATATCCTAGGAACCCTCTCCATATCTTGTAATTGGTCCATACAAGAGGTACATCTTAATCATCAACAAGATCTTTGGGAGAGATTTTCAAGAAACACACTTCACCAAAGTTGAACTTCAAAGGCAAGTGTTTCTTTGTATTTTATTTCAATTCATCATTGTGAAGTGGACAAGATCAAGGTGATCAAACCATTATAAAAAAAATATAGGGATAAGGAAGTAGACCGAGGTTGATCAAACCTTTCAAAACTAGGATTGTGTAGGTGAAAGGCGTACATTATTAGTGATGGTGTAATTCCCCACTTATTGATTTGGAGATAACCCAAGGTTGGGTGATCTCAACAGTGGATGTAGGTTATTTAACCGAACTACTATATATCGTTTGTCCTTATAATTGATCATAAGTGTGTGTGATTGTTAATTGGCACATCTTTTGATTCACACACATTGTAACATCTTGATTAATTTCATTATTGCATTTTACTAATTCTAATTAATCAAGAAATCAAAAAAGAACAAAAAATTGGGGATTATTCTATTCAACAATCCTACCCCCTTCCCTCTTTCGACAATCGAGATCTAGCACTTTGGGGCTTTCAGATTATTTATCTCATTTGTTGAGACTTGAACAGTAAATTCAAGTTTCAGTATTGGAGAACATATTTTACTTATGGTTTAGGTTTATGCGCAAACAGTGAGGCTAGAATGATGATTTTAACTTTCTTAAGCTATGTCGAATGTTATTTCGATTTTACGTAGCCTAGTCATATAGTGGGCATAAAGAATCTGTTAGCTTGCAAGTGTTTATTGGTATGTTTATTTGGAAAAAAAAAAAATACTTGCAAATTTATGATGTAAAACTCATTGGATAGTTGTAGTCGTTGATAAATACTGGTCAGATCATGCCCCGTCGGGTCTGCGAAGGGCAGGGTGTGACACATATAATATAGGAAATGAAAAATGAACAGGGTACAATGTCACAGTATTATCTTTTAGACAACAATTTCCCCATTATATGCAGGTAGACTCATTGAAAATTCTCTCTCCAGGATCTAATGCCCTTAGTTTTGCTCATTGGTCCGCACCCTAGTATACAAATAACCAAATGGCCAAAATGAATTGAAAGTGATTGAAAATTCAGAAAAAGAGAAACAGAAGGCTTTGTTATTTTTTCTGTACTCATTCCATCATTTTCTCGTCGATATATAGACGAAAAATGACAATGGTCGAGTTGCAGACTTCATTGCTACGACTGTTTTCTTAGTCCCTCTAATTTAAACGGTTAAGTCTTGTGATAACCTGACCCATGAGAAGAGGCTAGGCCCTAGAAGGGCTGATCCAAGTGAAACTTGGCCATGTCGATCGGATCCGACAAGCCCAGCAAGTGGGAGTGAGTGTGGGAATTTTGGAGAGTCCCACATCAGAAGTTAAGGACTTCCTGATGGGGTTTATAAGTGGTTGCCCATCTTTAACTCATGTGATGCGTTTTGGGCCTACCGGGTTGGGCCAAGCCCAAATGCAAAACCATGAGGGCCATGTTTTTGGACCCAGAGAGGACAATTTCACACTGAGTCGGACCCTAACCCCTATTCACGGGTCGGGTCGTTACAAGTCTTCAACCATTTTCTAAGTCTCTCTCAGACGGTCAAGCAACTGAATTTTGACATAGTTACGAAACCATTAAGGAAGAGAGTAAAAGAGAGAGTTGTTGAGCTCTTTAATCCCTACTTGATTTCTTCTTCCCTCCTTTTTTTCTCTCATTTTCTTTATTTCTTTCTTTTTTATTATTATCATTATTATAATTATTTTCCTTTCTATTGGCCTAGGAAAGAGTGGGGCCACCAAGCAATGGAAGACTTTAGGAAAATGATGGCTTGAGAGGGTATTTATAAATAACATGTAATAGCCAGATTTTCAATGCAATAAATATATGGGCTATTATTTATTTTAATTGTTAAAAATTAAGATTCATAGATGAAATGGATGTTTAATTCCGCAAGCTTAACCTTATCGCGTGTGAACCGTTCTTGTGGACTTGGTCCACGTACACATATAGTTGGCCAGTTAAGGGCCGGGCTTTGGAAGCTCGGACTTATCTCACGTCGTGACGTCCCGTTCTCTCTCACTATTTATTTCAAAAAAAAAAATAGACTTTAACTTTTGGCGTGTGAAAAAGGGCAGGGCGTTACATAACACCTCTCACCCGAATTTTCCTTCAATTCCAATGTGGGATTTAAAATTTATCAAAAATATGAAATTTTAAATATCATAAAAAATTTGCCTCCAAGTTCAAATTTTAAAAATAAAGGATTTAAAAAAAAAATTAATGTTTTTGTTAAGAAGACAACAATTTAAATTTTCAATTTACTTTTTTTAAAGGGTACTATAACACATTCGACCTTCCATGATGTGCTAGTGCATCCTGATGGTAAATTACTAGTGCAATGGGAGAGCCCTTTGTGTGTACTTGTAATACCACCCTGAGAGGGTACTGTATGTATATGTGGCATGGGAGAGAGAGAATTTCGCCAAGTAGAAGGTACAGATAGTCCCACATCGCCAAGGAGGGTAGAGTCTCTCTTGGGTTGGCTCACTAATGTAAAGCCATACGGGTCCATGTGGGCCTAAAGCAAACAATATGGTGCTGGAGGTCGAGGGGTTACAAATGATATCAGAGAACATTTTAACTCTTTGTCTAAGGGTGTGGGCATGGTTGTGTGTGATCCTGGGTTGTGTGCAGTGCCGGGGTGGCTCTGGCTTTAAGAGGGGTGTATTGTAATACCATATCCTGAGAGGGTAATATGTGTGTGGCATGTGGGAGAGAGAGAATTTCTCCAGGGAGAAGACACAAATAGTCTCACATCATCAGTGAGGAGAGAGAATCCCTCTTGTATATTTGAGGATGACTCCCTCCTTCTCGCACAATGCCTATTGGGAGTAACTCTTAGGTAGGCTCGCTAATATAAAGTTGTGCGGCCCCTGTGGGCCCAAAATAGACAATACTGTGCTGGAGGGTCAACGTGTTACAGTACTAGCCTCTATGGTGATGCATGATGAATTGTCAGATCTTCTCAAGAAGGAAGAGATGCCTGGTGTGGCGACACTGGTTTGGTTTTGAATGTGAATGGTTTGTCTACTCGTGTAACAAAGTTGTTGCGGGAGAATGATCGTGGTGCCGAGGGCAGTGGTGATGCATTTGTTGGAGCTCTCACTGATGAACCCCAAAATAATCAAATTTATCAATAAAAGACTAAACCTTTGTGGGTGCAGGTTTGGGTGAAATTGTTCAATTAGATACACCATTCAAGTGTAGCACAATTGAACCAGATGGCTAGAACAATGGTGAAGTTGGTCTCACTCCCACTTATTCCTACCACCAAACGATCAAGAGCATATAGTTTGTTGTTCATCCCTACATCATATGTTTTCTGCTTGAATTAGCTCACGCGATAAAGTCGGTCACTTAACATCCATTGAATTATCAAGGGTGATATACCTCTCCTCATAAAAAATAATTGATGATGGTCAAAATCAAAATTACAATAATTGTATCAAACCAATTGATGAAGGCTGCTCGAAATCTCACACACTTCCAAGCCTCCAACTTAAGATAGGTTTTAGACCCGAATTCTACAATTCAAATCAAGGATCTAAATGATAAAGACCACAAAGATCCCAACTCTCACTCTCACTCTCACTCAAGAAAGAGGATGGCTCTAATCTCTCGAGATAAATTGAGAAACAGTTTCACCAATGAATTAGGTGTTGTAAGAAGTCAATACGGATGTGGAATTGAGAATTCGAATGTAAGGATTTCAGCAATTAATTGTATCCAAATTAAATATAATCAAGAAACCAATTCAAGCTTGAATTTTAATCCAGTACAAATTTGAATTGAAAATCGTAAAACGTTAATAACTAATTTTGTTGTGAAATCAATTTCAATCAAACAAATTGGAGTTGAACACTCAAATTCATCATGTAATAATAAACCAAAAGTTAGATTAAAATTAATTCAAACACAAACAGAAATTAAATTCAAAAGAAACCCAAAAGCTCAACAAAACTTAAAGAGAACCACAAAGCTCTATGCTTCAAATTAAACTTCAATTGATGCATTACAATGGTCGAATTCACCTTCAACTAAGACGTGAAATTCCAACTAAAACCTGTGAAAACAATATTAAGAATATCCAAATTTGCTAAACCCAATAACCTCACACGCCTGAGCCTTTCTAAATGGGCTTTATTTATTGCTAACTAAAGTCTATCCAATGGCTGAATGCCATTTGGATTATTTGCATCATTAAATGTAATAAAAAACGCAGAAAATATAAAATTATCTACTGCATATCCTGGCCGAAGCTGGTCTTGAATCTCAGCCACTGATTTAATTTCTTACCAAGCAAACAGTTTCCGAAACCCAAGCCCGGATCTGGTTCAAATCAAGCCTGCACGCCCAGCCTGATCCATGCCATTATTCAACAGAAACTCCCAGCCATTGATTCTAGTTTCTGCTGGATTTAGATGCTCCAATTTCGTCCCTATCAGGCCAAGAAATCTGTTTCACGCCAGCAACGTTTCCTTGATAAATCTGAATTCCCTTTAGCATGCCCAAACGGCTTATGTGCCCAAATCCCTCTAATTTGGAGAGATCCCTTGTCCAGTTGGTGTCCATGTTCGCATCAATGTACGAAATGACATGACAACTGATGTGGAATTCGGAAGCCCAGCTGGTTGGCAACAAATGAACCTGAAATCATGGGCCCTTGAGGCCCAAAACAGGGCCAAACAATCCTTGAATAGACTTCAAATCTGATGTATGTGGACCCATTATGATGCTCATGAGGCCCTCTTTTCCCTTTATCGGTTCTTGCGTGGGAGAGCAATTTTTCAATCTCATCCAATTGGGCCCCACTATTTATAATTGGATCTTCGATGGAAATGATGGCCGCATCAATAACACTTATGCTTACTTAATGGGGTATTTTCAACCCATGGATGAGAGGTTGCTCATCGGCCTTAACAACTTTGATGCATTGGTTAAAGGTTAAGGCGACAAGATGATAGTTGCGGAGAAAGGACCATCCTAGAAGCATTTGAAATGTGGGAAACCCATTGCTGACCTCGTGTTGATCTTGAGATTCAACTCAAACTCGGGCAAAAATGTTGTAGATAGTCTTCGCAGTGGCCAGTTATCGTCTGCATTGGAGGAAGTGGTTCCTCATTTTGCTCTTGCTCATGCTCTGCCTCTGGTTGCGATGGTGGGGAAGCCTAGTTATATTGTTGTCCCTAGTTATAAACGTGACCTCGTTTACAATATTGAAATATGATGCCAGCATCACACCTAGACATTGGATGAATAATGGTTCGTGTTCGACTGCGAAAAATGCAAGACCAAATTAGCTAGTCTGGGATCGTGAATTAGAATATGCGGTGCATGCGGACCCATATGTTGGCTCAAAGCCCAACTTGAGATCGTGTAGATCCTGGTTGGAGGAAGGTCGCACATTCACAAGGCCAAGAGAATGGGGAGGACTCATGGAAAACACATGGAATTGACGCTCGAGCAAATTTAGCCAAGCAAACTTTAAATCGGATGCTCGAAAATTGCACTAACTTTTATATAACGTTTGAGGTATCAAATGAAATTGAAATTGGATGAAATTTTATATGTGGATTGATTAATCAAAGATCTTTCCAAAGAGCTCAAAAACTCCCAAATTCGAGTTATGTAGGTTAAGTTATAGTTGTGTTACTGAACGAGTTCAAGGCCACTTCGAAATCTGAACCATAATATGAGTTCCTCTTAGAACATCCATTAGCTAAAACGTCTCAAACCTTAAACCTTTGATTACTCATAGAAGGTCAACTCTCCACCTAATGGACATGTCGATGCATTTTGGAAAGAATTTTATTCCCTTTTAATTTGTGTTTGTTTAGAGTTAATCTTAGCCGTCCAATAAACCATGTTGGCATTTAGGAGGATTTCTATTGGTTTATTTGTAAGCACAAGGATTGTTCCAATTGAGAATTCAATCCTTGTGTATTTTGTTCCTGTTATTTTTTGTTTTATTTTTGGATTAATTCCCTCTTGGTTTGGTCCACTAAGGAAAATATATTTTAGTCATGTTGCTCTTTTTTCTATTTATGCATTGTAATTTTTGAAAATCAATTCAGTTCAATATAATCAATTATCGGAGAATTTCGATCCCTATGTGGAGTACAAGCTTTGCAAAGCTTCTCAAACCAAGGCCGGACTTTCAATCCAAACAAGTAGGTACCATGGATTTATGAATTAATTTGTGTCTTATTGGTTTTTAGATTGAGGATTTAAATTCAATTTCATTTAATTTCTTTCAATTGTATTTAATTAAAAATCGGGAGTAGAAGTGACATTAATCTAAATTCCAATAAGCACACTTAATTCCCTAGTCGCTTGTCGTCACTGGAATCGTTCATCAACTCGTGGAAAGGTAGAACCCTTTCGATATTCCTCAATCGGCTGCATGGAATCCATAGATGGGAACCTCAATTGGATTCATTATCCTGGCGTGCTCGGGTAAAATGTAGAAATTTGCTGAGGGCTTGCATTAGTTGGTATTCAAAGAGATAGTTCTTGGGAATTCTGTGTTACTTTCACGAATTCTTTGATTACAAATTTTATGTTCGATCATTGTAGTTTTTTTTTTTAATTTCAGTCATTTGCTATATATTTTTTCAGATTTATGGCCTGTAATTCATTTAAGCATTTGATTTGATATATTTGAAATTGTCGAACATTATTTCTATGAGTCGGTTGTCTTTTTTCCCTGCAATCGGTTCGACATTTGAAAATCGATAAGATCTGAGTGTTTCATGTGTGTTGTAACTGTGAGGTCCATGGCCGATATATGCCATTGGGTCTTACTGTTTAGATTTGAAGACAATGGTGACTTATGCAAATCAGAGTGCTATTTGTCATCATTACTACTATCTTTGGCTCCCCATTTAGACACCGCGAAAATCTACTACCAGACACCGAATTTAAGATTTTGAGAGGAAATTACAATTCTATCATTCCGCGTGAAATCGATCGATTGTTCGATTGATTGATTCAGGTGTAGCTATCAATCGATCGATTCAGGTTTAAGGTACAGTAATATAGTATATTATTTAAATAATAAAATTTCCTTCAAAACTTTAACGTTATTTTTTAAGCACTGTATATTTTCAAAATTTCTCAAATTGAATATTCGGATTAATTACGATAACCTGATAAAAATACTTTAACACTTTAAGGTCTTTTGACACTCCCAAATGCTTAAAATAGAGTGTTTTACAAATAAGGGTATCCATCGGCTGTACCGAAAACACATTTGGGAGTGTCAAAAGACCTTAAAGTCTTAAAATATTTTTATCAGTCCGGATATTCAATTTGAGAAATTTTGAAAATACATAATGCGTAAAAAAATAACGTTACAGTTTTAAAGGAAATATAAAACTTTAACGTTATTTTTTAAGCACCGTGTATTTTCAAAATTTCTCAAATTGAATATCCGGACTAATTACGATAACCTAATAAAAATACTTTAAGACTTTAAGGTCTTTTGACACTCCCAAATGCTTAAAACAGAGTGTTCTACAAATAAGGTTATCCTAGGCTGTGCCGAAAACACATTTGGGAGTGTCAAAAGACCTTAAAGTCTTAAAGTATTTTTATCATGTTATCGTAATTAGTCCGGATATCAATTTGAGAAATTTTGAAAATACACAGTGCTTAAAAAATAACGTTAAAGTTTTATATTTCCTTTAAAACACTCTATTTTAAAGTTTTCGGCATAGCCAAGGGCTACCCTTATTTGTAAAACACTCTATTTTAAACATTTGGGAGTGTCAAAAGACTGATGTACACTGGAAAGCGACAATTTTACCTCTAAAAATTGGATTTGTTAGCTCTTAAAATTTGATTATTTTATATTATTATTGTAATATATTATATGTTCTAAAATTATATTTGTTAATATATTATATTAATTAATTTATCTAATTAATGTGTTTTTTAAGAGACAATGTTAATTCATGCTGAAAGTGGGTCCACATGGTGAGGGTTTTGCAGGAAGCAAAAGAAGAGAGAAGCAGCCGATAGAAGGAAAAGGAAGAAGAGGAAACCCACGCATGAAAGGGTGTTGTGATTGCTAGAAAAAGGAAAGAAGAAAATTAGAAAGATAAAAAGAAATAAAATAAGGAGGAAGGTGGCTGATTTATTATTCCAAGTTTCCAACGAAGACTGATTTGTTAGAATGGAAAGATAAAGAAAGAAGACTAGAAAAGCAAGGAGGGATTGAAATAATAGAAAGAAGGAGTCGGCTGTGTACATGAAGAATCAGCTGAAATTTAATGGGTCCCGTGCCTTGCTAAATTTACACCTTGAAACTTTTATAAATTGGAGAGACCCTCTTACAGAAAAAGGGGAACTTGGAACTCGAACAGTACAGAGAAGAAGGCTCGACTGACAACACAGGTGGAGACGAGCAGATGCTCGGGATCTTCGACATGGCTCGGGTTTTATTTTTTTATCTCTTTTTTTTTAATTCTTTTATAATGTTCGACTAAATTTCTTTACTGAGGTTGAGGATGAAACTCCATTAATGAAATAATGTTCTTTTATTTATTTATTTAATTCCAATTATGTGTGTTCAATTATTTATGATTTGTACTTCATTTGATTAATTAGACATTAATTATTTTCACCACTAATATCATGTATTTGTGGTAGTTAATATTAATATTTGATTCATCAAGGGCTTGGCATTTTAATTTAAAAGAAAGATTTCTTTGATTTAATGTTTTTCAATTTAATTAGATACATTGGATGCTTAGATTATTTACTTTGATCCATTGACTTTTAAATTTAAATTGGATACATTAAATGCTTAGGAGTTATATCTTTAAAAGCAAAAGGATAATCTAAATTTTGAACACCATATTAATAAACTTAAATGTTTAAATCTTTAAAATTGGAATTAATAAATAAATAATTGGAATATTATGAATTTAATGGTGGTAGAATTCGATACCTTAGTAATTTCTCTCATTTGATTTAATCTCCATTTTTAGTTGTTTTAATTAATTTTACAATTTCAATTCAATCATTCTCCTAAAAAATTGTTAACTAGGTTAAGGTTAAAATATTAGATTTTTTAATTTGTTTTCCCGTTCATTCTAAATCAAGTCCCTGTGAGTTCGACCTCGCACTTACATATTTCTATACTCCAATTTCATTCATGCGCTTGCGAGTAATTATAAATTTAAAATTTGCACAACAAGTTTTTGGCGCCGTTGCCGGGCATTTGTGAAACGGAAAAATAAAATTAAAAATCCTTTTAATTTAATCTTTCCACTAGTTGTAGATTTAGGAATTTTGCATCTAGATCTAGGTTTCATGCATATTTTTATGTGATTTGGTGTGTTCACCTAGGTTTTGTTTGTTGATTTTTGCAGGATTTTGAATTACACGCTTAAAAAAAAAAAAAATTGCAAAAGCAATTGCATGCCAAGGTAAACCACTTTCTTTAAATTTCCAATTTTTCATGCATTCATATAGTTTTTACTAGGTTGTCTTGCATTTATTTTGCATACAATATAAAAAAAATTGCATATTTAATTTGCTCATGCATTTAGGGTGTTAGTTCATACATTAGATTAAAATTGTTTGATTATTCTTTGCATATTTGCCTTAAATCTTGCATTGTTAGATTAGGCTTGCATTCAAAAAAAAAAAAATTCCAAAAAAATTAATAAAATTGGTTTATGCATTACCCAAATAAAATCAATATAGAACCATTGTTTAGGGTTGTTCATGCTCATTAGGATCATCTTTGATTCAGTTATTTTTACTTCACCAGTGAATAGTTTTGCTTCAAGCATGGTATCTAGGCTAGTTTTGTCACCAAGGTGTAAATAGTCGAAAGGATAAGTGGAAGCTTAAGTTGATTGTCATTGTGTTCCTCCACTTACCTGGAAACTTACCTGGCTGTGCTTGTGGTTAAACTCTTCACGGAGACTTAAATTTTCTGGAAAGAAGATTAGGAGCAGTCTAGAGTCTAGGATCTGTATGTTAGTATAGTTTTAGGGCATATTTTGTGTGGTTTTGATTGAGAGTGTTTGTTCGTGTTTGTGTGTACATCATTGGTCTCGTGACTTCACCAATCGCTTGGTTCGAGTTACACTGTCGGTCATACCACCGATTGTTGCATCTGGAGCTCAGTCAGGCCCAATCATAAATATAAACAGTCCACCGTCATCACCACCACCATCATCCAAAATGGCCGAAGAACAGGAGAAAACTCTTCGAGATTATTTTTCATCGGTCGTAGCCAACACACCCTCCAGCATAGTCATCCCAGCCACCAATGCCACTTATGAGCTAAAACCAAGCCTTTTACATCTCTTCCCCGCTTTCCATGGCCTTGATCGTGAGGATCCCTATTTACACGTTAAGAAATTTTTAGAGATTTGCGCCACTATCAAACTTTAAAATGTCACTGATGAATTTATTAAACTTCGCCTCTTTCCTTTTTCTCTCAAAGAAAAAGCGAAATTATGGCTGAACTCCCTCCCCGCAAATTCCATCAACACGTGGGATCACTTGGTAAATAAATTTTTGAATAAATTTTCCCCGATATCTAAAACGAACGCCCTCAAAATAGAAATTTCAAATTTTATTCAAAAAGAGGGTGAACAATTCTCGGAGTCATGGGAAAGATTCAACGATCTATTGAGTAAATGTCCCCATCATGGTTTTGAAACTTGGAAACTTATTCAATTTTTCTATGATGGCTTAACCACATTTAGCCGTACTTTGGTCGAGTCTATGAAGAATGGGGCATTTTTGGAACAAAGTCAAGTTGAAAGATGGAATTTCTTGGAAAATTTGGCAGAGAATTCTCAGCAATGAGACTTTTCCAAAAGAGAGAGTTCAGGACAAACTTCCAAAAGAGGAGGTTTGTATGAAGTCAAGAATGATTTTGAGGTTAAGGTCACAATTGCAAATCTGACTAAAAAAGTAGAGGCCTTAGCAATGACTCAGAGGGTGAGTCCGTCAATAGATGTGTAGTATGAGGTGTGTGCCTTGTGTACTAACCCAGGGTATACAACACAAACTTGTCTTTCCGTAAACACAAATCAGGAGTGCCTAGCCAAACAGGCTAACACACTAAATAATTTTGGGAAGCAGCAGGGGAGTCCACTATCTGCTACCTATAACCCCAATTGTCGGAATCACCTTAATTTCTCGTGGAGTTGGAACCAACACATGAATCAGGGACCTCATCAGTTTCAAGCACCTGGTCAGTCATTCCACTCACCTGGTTAGTCATTCCATCCACCCCAAAACCAACCATTTCATCCACCCCAGAGTCAGTCCTATCAACCTGGTCCACAGCATCATAAACCATCTCTTGAGGATACACTGCAACAATTCATGCACTCCACTCAGCAAGCTTTATAGTCAAATCCCCAAGCCATACTGAAACTTGAAACACAGATAGGGCAACTTGCAAGTGCTATCAGAGAGAGGGAAAATGGTAAATTCCCCAGTCAACCCATACCCAATCCTAAAGGTCAGTTCGAAGTGGGTCATTCAACTACTTCCACCGTACATCATGGAGATGTTAAATCTATCATCACTCTTCGGTCAGGGAAGACAGTTGACAATCATGTTACGGTGCCAAAAGATAGACAGCAGGATGACCAAAGCCATGATCAATCTGAGCCTTCAAAGGGCACTGATTGCCCTCCTGCAAAGGAACCCAAAGAGTCAGTCACAACTGATTTTGTCCCAAAAGCTCCTTACCCACAGAGATTGATTCCAATTAAGAAAGGTATACCACATAGCGATGTGTTAGAGGTGTTCAAGCAAGTCCGCATAAACATTCCTCTCCTAGACGCTATTAAACAAATACCTTCTTATGTAAAATTCTTGAAAGATCTCTGTATGCTAAAGAGGAGGACGAATGTTCCAAAGAAGGCATTTTTGGCTGAACATGTGAGCGTCATTATTCAACAGAAAATTCCTGTCAAGTATAAGGATCCTAGAAGTCCCACAATTTCTTGTGTCATTGGTGACCATTCTATCGATCGAGCCTTACTTGATTTAGGAGCGAGCGTTAATTTGTTGTCGTACTCTGTGTACAAGCAATTGAGGCTAGAAAAACTAAAACCCATATCTGTTACACTTCAATTGGCCAATAGGTCAGTCAAAATTCTAAGAGGTGCAATAAAAGATGTTCTAATCAAGGTTGATAAGTTTTATTTTCCAGTGGACTTTATAGTCATTGATACACAACCTGTGATGACCACCAGTGGGCAAATTCCAGTAATTTTGGGTCGACCCATCTTGACTACCTCCAATGCAATCATTAATTGCAGGAGTGGAGTGTTCAAACTGTCTTTTGGTAATATGACTTTAGAGCTCAATGTGTTTAATTGTGGCCACCAACCTCCAGATACAAATGACCTATGTGAGGTAAACATGATTGAGAGTACAATCCATGAGTCTTTTCTAAACTTTACATGCGATGACCCATTTGAGGAATGTTTGTCAAATTTTGGCTCTAATTTCAATGAAAAAGGGTTCAAAGAAGTGAATGCTCTGCTCGAAATCACTGCACTTTTGGAGACCAGTAAATGGAAGAAAAAATGTGTCTTTCTCCGTCAGTGTTGAAAAGTCACCTGTATTGGACCAAGGTTGATTTGTATGTCTATCAGTTGAGTCCGAGTTAGTCTGTCGGTGGTCTGTGTATCTGTAGATTTTGATTTTGTTGAGTCAGTCTAGTCTAGGATTTTTTAATTCGTTTGAGTTTGTCCGACTTGTATGAGAGTCAGTCTAGAGTCATTGTTGTTGCGTTTATGTTTTTGTGTCTTTGTTTTTGTAGGTTTTGAATAAAGTGAGCCATCTCAGGTATTTCTCAACTCAAGTTGTTCTTTTTTTACATTTTCTTCTAATTTGCAGGTGCACATGTAAATTAGAGAACATTGAGGACAATGTCCAATTTAAGTTTGGGGTATTGAGGGGTTATACTGTATCAGTTTTGTGTGTTTTGTGTCCATTTTGAAAAAAAAAATTGATTTTTTGCATTAATATGTGGATTAAAAATTTTATATCATGCTTTTCCAAATGAATTTTGTGAAATTTATGCTTGGAAACTTTTACACTAGCCATATTAATGTTAGCCTGAAAAATAAGAGTATTCATGAGTTAAGTAATCACCGGAAGAATACCAGTGGAGACCTGTGACCCAGTAAGCTTTTGAGCCATTCGATTTTTCTGAGGGTTATGAGTAAATTCTTATTTTCTTTGATGTGCGCATGATTATAATTATTTATTGTTAGATCTCATTATTATTTGATTTTTGGTCAAATTACTGAGAATGAAATCAAATTTTGGATTATTACACCTGAAATTTTTCTGAATTTATTTGAAGCAATAAAATATTCATATGAAGCTTAGGAAGTGATATAGGCCATTATTTTTTTATCTTTTGAGCCTTTCAAGCTTGCCTATTTTTGGTCATATGTTATCTTGATAGTTCCCATTTTGAGCCTTGAATGTAAATTTAGCCTATTTTTATTGATTAACCATGTTATCCATATCCAACTCCAGTTGTGGAGTTTGAGCCTATATTGAAAAATCTGTGACCTATTCTAGGGCCCGGAAAAGGTTAGAGATGATTGTTATTGGGATGGTACTTTAAGAAAATATGGCACTTGAAAAACAAAAAAAAAAAAAACATTCATACATCATAAAAGAAGGATGTGAAAAAAAAAAAAAAAAAGGAGTTTGAAAGGAAAAAAAAAATTACTTTGCAAATTCTGAGTGTTGAGAGAAGAAAAATAGATAAAGAATATCCTATTTTAAAATTTTGAAGACCTCTACCTTTTCTTGTCAAAATATTAATTTTAGAGTCTTTTTATCCTTCTTTGATATGACCCGGTCCTAAGCCACGTTTTGTCATATTCAAAAGTCCTAATTGATCTTAAGTGTAATGTGGTATTTAAGTGGAGAATAACTAAAGAAGAATGATGGTGTATTATTTCAACGTTCTCAGGAAAATGACATCCATTCATGAGATCTATGTTTTTCTTTATTATTAATCGTTCTTTGATGATAAATATGTGAGGTATTGGTATTTGAGAAATTATTCTGCTCACATATACTTTTGAGAGAATTTACCCCAATCTCTGAGCGAAAGTCTTTCTGAGAGCTATAACTTTGTGAGATTTGGAGTCGAAGCGCATTTTCAGCCGGTGGTTACAAAACTTATGTGTATTTTGAAAAAGAAGGCTATGTTAATATTTGACTATCACACACTACATTCCGGGTATAAGTTTTGTAAAATGAATTTTGGAGTTGTATGATGTTTAAATTTTAATTTGGATATTTTTGCTGAAATTTGATGTTTCTGGGTATCATCACTGGAAGCCCTCACGAGACTATAACTCGTCCACTAGTGGTGAGCTAGGGGTTTAAAGGCTTGTTGCATACGCTAAATGTGATCGAGAGTGCCAGCGAAAGTGGTGTCGTTTATGATTTTTTATTTTTGTTGTTTTTAAAGTTTTTTAGTTTTTGTTTTGCTCGAGGACTAGCAAAATCTAAGTTTGGGGGTATTTGATGTACACTGGAAAGCGACAATTTTACCTCTAAATATTGGATTTGATAGCTCTTAAAATTTGATTATTTAATATTATTATTGTAATATATTATATATTCTAAAATTATATATGTTAATATATTATATTAATTAATTTATCTAATTAATGTGTTTTTTTAGAGACAATGTTAATTCATGCTGAAAGTGGGTCCACATGGTGAGGGTTTTGCAGGAAGCAAAAGAAGAGAGAAGAAGCCGATAGAAGGAAAAGTAAGAAGAGGAAACCTACGCATGAAAGGGTGCTGTGATTGCTAGAAAAAGGAAAGAAGAAAATTAGAAAGATAAAAAGAAATAAAATAAGGAGGAAGGTGGCTGATTTATTATTCCAAGTTTCCGACGAAGACTGATTTGTTAGAATGGAAAGATAAAGAAAGAAGACTAGAAAAGCAAGGAGGGATTGAAATAATAGAAAGAAGGAGTCGGCTGTGTACATGAAGAATCAGCTGAAATTTATTGGGTCCCGTGCCTTGCTAAATTTACATTTTGAAACTTTTATAAATTGGAGAGACCCTCTTACAGAAAAAGGGGAACTTGGAACTCGAACAGTATAGAGAAGAAGGCTCGACTGACAACACAGGTGGAGACGAGCAGATGCTCGGGATCTTCGACATGGCTCGGGTTTTATTTTTTTATCTCTTTTTTTTTAATTCTTTTATAATGTTCGACTAAATTTCTTTACTGAGGTTGAGGATGAAACTCCATTAATGAAATAATGTTCTTTTATTTATTTATTTAATTCCAATTATGTGTGTTCAATTATTTATGATTTGTGCTTCATTTGATTAATTAGACATTAATTATTTTCACCACTAATATCATGTATTTGTGGTAGTTAATATTAATATTTGATTCATCAAGGGCTTGGCATTTTAATTTAAAAGAAAGATTTCTTTGATTTAATGTTTTTCAATTTAATTAGATACATTGGATGCTTAGATTATTTACTTTGATCCATTGACTTTTAAATTTAAATTGGATACATTAAATGCTTAGGAGTTATATCTTTAAAAGCAAAAGGATAATCTAAATTTTGAACACCAAATTAATAAACTTAAATGTTTAAATCTTTAAATTTGGGAATTAATAAATAAAAAATTGGAATATTATGAATTTAATGGTGGTAGAATCCGATACCTTAGTAATTTCTCTCATTTGATTTAATCTCCATTTTTAGTTGTTTTAATTAATTTTACAATTTCAATTCAATCATTCTCCTAAAAAATTGTTAACTAGGTTAAGGTTAAAATATTAGACTTTGTAATTTGTTTTCCCATTCATTATAAATTAAGTCCCTATGGGTTCGATCTCGCACTTACATATTTCTATACTCTAATTTGATTCGTGCACTTGCGAGTAATTATAAATTTAAAATTTCCACAACAAAGAACTTGAACTCTTAAAGTATTTTTATCAGGTTATCGTAATTAATCTGGATATTCAATTTGATAAATTTTGAAAATACACAGTGCTTAAAAAATAACGTTAAAGTTTTAAAGAAAATTTTATTATTTAAATAATATACTATATTATTGTACCTTAAACCTGAATCGATCGAATTAATAGCTACACTTGAATCAATCGATCGAACAATCGATCAATTTTCTGAACAAATCAATCGCATGTATCAATCGATCGATTCTGTTTTACAAAACAGAATCGTACGATCAATTCCACGCAGAAGGATAGAATTGTATTTTCCACTCAAAATCTTAAATTTGGTGTCTGGTAGCAGATTTTCGCGGTATCTAAATGGAGAGCCCTATTTTTCTTCTACATCTATGCTCAACCCAAATCTATCAACAATAGTGCGTGTTTGATGGATTGATTACTAAGACCTTTGGATTTTTGCTGAAATTATGACCAACCTGGATGTGTGTTTGAAGATCACTATATAAAAAGATAATACTGTATATTTATTCAATCCCTAATCCCTATGCTATTACATGTATTTATAGTATCTAGCCGACCTTAGGGCTATCACAGTCAAACTTTAACTCTTAACTAATTAAAAATCAAATACATCTCTTAATTAGATATTAACCCAACTTAGACTCCTAATCACACAATAATTCTATTAATATTAGAACTCTAAATATATTCCAACACGCCCCCGTAAGCTGAAGCGTGGATGAACGCGAAGCTTGGAACGTGGAGAACCAGCAGTTGAATTGCAAAAGTGGCAACTGACTGGCCACGAAGATTTGTTAGCAGCAAACTTATTGGCTGCAAAATTTTTTGAAGAGACAGAGTTTACTGGCTGCAAATATGTGTTTATGTGGCAACGTTGATTGGCTGCAAAATGACAGGAGACGAACATCAATGGCGGCCTGAAATAGAGAAAGAGGCTCAGACGACGGCAGTGGCCTTAAGACAATTGTCCGGCAAACAATGATCGCAATATGCGATAAATGCAGGCGATGAATGACCTGAAAAACAAGGGGTTGAAGCCATCACATCGATCAATCAGATTCTAAAGGCCAGCAAACAATAGTTGTAGCCATAAAGGCCAACAAATAAAGGTTAAAGTCATAAAGACCAGCAAATAGGGCTGTAGCCATAAAAGGCCAGCTAATGACGTTGTAGACGAATCAGAGTCCTTTAGATAAAATGAGTGGTGAATTCCACAACAAATGGGCAACCATGAAAGGTTAGCAAAGATTGGAGACGAATCAGAGTCCTCCAGATAAAATGAGTGGATGAATTCCAAAACAAATGGACATGTGTCCTAACATGCCGTCTCATTTTTGAGAAATGACAAAAAAGAAGGCATGCTCGAATGAAGGTCAAGTTGTGTCCCTTCTTCAACAACAAAGTAAGAGGAGAAGGGCAATTTGTGTCCCTTTCTTCACCTCTCCCCCTTTTTTCTTGGCACATAACTCACAGATTGTGGCGAGAAGAAACAACACAAAAAAAACACGAGGTTTGAATCGTGATTGGTGAACGATGATCGAGCGACAACAAATCACCTACCGTGCATACACATGTACAGTTACAGTAGCAACAAAAAGGTCTGGCGTTCTGATCTACAAGGAAGCAATGGTGCAACAACACTGATGGACTTCAAGAGCCGAAGGAGATGTGGATGGCACATATCAACAAATAAATGTTGGAACTGACCAACAAATGAACAGTCTTCTAGCTCCCCCTATCTTCTGTTCACTAAAAAATCGGGTCCATTTTTTGTCCAGATTTGTAAGATGTGTTGTTCCCGAGAGGCATCGGGAATGATAGAGACGGTCGGCAGATCTAGCTGCGAGATCGTGATCATCCAACCATGAGCTATTCAATTTGAACCACCCCAAAATAAGTGGTGAATGTAGCTGCAATCTTTGTATGCAGTCCAAACTCAAATTATCAACAAATCACCATCCAACTTCAAATAGCTACTTGTTAATCAGGATTTGATTTCATGTCCAAATATCCAAAATCCCAATTATATCCTGCAACTTTAACCAGTGGAAAGAAGTTTCACTCAGAATCATAGATACATACAAAAGTCTTACCACAGCTCAAACCACCTAGAATATCAATCACTTTTTCATCAAAGTGAACCTCAATGTCGGAACCCAAACAAATACTGCTGGATGACTTCCCCGAGAGACAGTATCATCTGAATGACCACTTGCACTTTCAGTCTTGGCTGCAATTGAAATTGCCAAAAAAGTTCGAAGGCAGTAGACCAAATATAGGAATCCCTTCGTTGAGAAGAAGAAGAGAACGGAAGTTGTCAGATGGGTTTGTTGTTTGGGGTGCTCGAATGGTGTATGTAAGCAAGAATGGCGAGCAGCAGCAAAGGGCAAAACAAAGACAACGGTAGCAACACGGCTGGGCGAGAGAGACGGATCTGTAAACGTTTCCAACCAGATGTGGAGGCGTTGCACGTCGGGCAAACCAATGGCTAGGCTGTGCACAGAGGTGCGGATCTGCACTAAGAAGGAGCAACAGTGAATAGATCTGGGCCTGTTGAATGATGGATGCAGAGCAGTAGGTCTCCGAGAATAGTATCAAACGAAGGCACCTTGAGCGGCGGTGAACAGATGAGAGAGTCCACCCTTGCAGCAGGAATTAGATCTGAAAAAGAAAACCAGGTCTGAGCGAACAGAATGCTTGTCTTTTGTTTTACTTCCTGTTTAGAGATCCTCCGAGAGTCTTCACCGAGATGTCCCTCCCTCCCTCCCTCTGCCGATGTATCTTCTCCAGCAGAGGGAGAGAAGAAGAAGCGTCCTTATTGAAGGCACACTCAGAGAAAAAATGGGTTGCTTGGAGAACGGCTGTGGTGGTCCTGATGCAGCGCCGACGAACGTTGTAGTCGTGGAGAAGATCATATCTGAAAACAGATCTAAGATTTGAACAGATCTTGGAGGTCGGGATCTCTACAAGCTGCGAGAGGTCTGCAACAACGATGATTCCAAATCATTCAGATCTGGAAACAAAGGACGACCAAAGTAGCAATGCCAGCGGCGCTCGAAGATGTTGGGCGAAGCGCAGCCAAGAACAGCAAGCAGAGAATCACACTCGCAGACAGATTTGAGATCTGAACCGAGATGAAGAACAAGAACAGCAAAGAATCTCTTCCGACGAGAGAGCTGTAACAGCGGAAGACTGGCTTGGCCGGGAGCAATGGGTCAGATCTGGCCTGATGTTTGCGGATCAGAAGCAAGTGCTAGAGTCCCCTCCCTCTGCCAACGAGATTCCTCGGGCAGAGGGAGAGAAGTGAAACGCACGTGAAGTTGACTCTAGATCGTTTCCCGCTCTGATACCATGTAGAAAAAGATAATACTGTAAATCAAATACATCTCTTAATTAGATATTAACCCAACTTAGACTCCTAATCACACAATAATTCTATTAATATTAGAACTCTAAATATTTTCCAACAATCAACACCTTTTGTTGTCGAATTAAAACAGGAAAAAATAAATTTTGATGGTTTTTGTGCTTGAAGACCGGAATTCAATTCTATCCTTTAAACGGACGAAGCATGAAAAGCTTTTTTGAAACATTTTAAGGACTCGAGAAAAATCTGATATTTTTTTGGATATTTCTTCCAGTAATATTTCTAACAGTGTCTTAACCGTCCAGATCTGAATTTCTTAACTCTAGATATCATAGTTTTGGTAGACAGGTGCAAAATTGTGAGACTGACTGCAGTTTTAGATCTGAATCTGTGTTATAACAATTTTTTGAATGATTAAACAAGCCCAAAAGATTCTGAAAATTTCAACGTGTCTAGTTTGTAAGTCTACTTTTCAACGGCATAAAGCACGCCTAAATCGGAGGTCTTTACTGCGGTTATGATTCTTTTTGTGCCAATGAGCAGATCCAATGTGGGCAGAAACTATAACTTCAATCACAGATTTAGCACTCTATTGTAGAACATATTTAACATATCCATTGGTTCCAAAAAAATCCAAATTTTTTAGAGTTGGTAGATCTCTCAGAGATCTTTCTGGCGATATGTGGAACGTCTGAAACGAAATTTTGTAGACCCAGTTAACAATTTTTTTTCGTGACAAGCGTGAATAACTGATTGGATAGCAATTGGTTTGCTTATAGCAAGCCGACCGCGAGGAAATGTTTGGGCTGAGCGAAATTTTTTTTTTTACAGCAGTTCCTTGCAGCTTTATGATGAACTTTTCAACACTATATCGGTTTTTCTACATCGATGGACTTATGATTAGACTACAATCAGATGGTTGACAGTGATTTTTATGTGATGTGAACATATGCATGTACACAGTGCATATTTTTCATTCTCCAGGAATCAGTGTCTTTTCTTGCCTTGATCCATCATCCCTTTCAATGGCTGGAAGTTAACACCCAGAACAACCCAGGAAGGAACAAAGACGTCACTCCTGAGAACCAAAGCTAGGACGGACAGGGTCTTGGAGATGAGCGTTATGAGGACCTTCATGCGAAGATGCATGGCCTTAAGAGAGATCGCTGCAGTTGAAAATGACCTATCCAGTAAAGGATAGAGTGACAAGTGTCCTCCAGTAATTGGTCATTTTTGACATGTTGATCCAAGTGATTAACTAATTTCAGAAATCTTAACCTATTTTACAGAACTCTTAATCACAAAATCAAGAAGACCAATTTTACTCTTTGATTAAGCAAGGTTGATTATGGAAGCGTAACAAATAAACAATCAAGTTATCAGAGTATTCAAATGTGCAAATCCAAAGTATCCACCAAGAAATCAATCACCACAAGATCAAACACCACAACAAGAGATTTATAGTAGTTCGGTTCTACATACCTACATCCACTGTTCTGTTCAGACTCTCTCAAACTTGGGATATTTGGAAAAATATCACGAAGAGAAAGAAATGACTAAGAGTCTACAACTCAAAAGAGACTCACTAAGAGTTTACAACTCAAGTTGTCCTCTA
Source organism: Chimonanthus praecox (assembly GCA_022113865.1). NCBI lineage: Eukaryota > Viridiplantae > Streptophyta > Magnoliopsida > Laurales > Calycanthaceae > Chimonanthus > Chimonanthus praecox. The sequence continues at coordinate 44,201,779 of CM039089.1, read as the reverse complement.
CTGGGACTAGATAGATGGTTGATCACTAAGATCAGCCCACTATCTCACACAATACAATCTCACTAAGAGAAGGATACAGAACTCTCACTGAGAGATAGAAACACAAAAGACAAAATACCTCACTAACTTTGTAGATTCACCAATCAATAGCCCTTCAGTGGTCTTTGCTCAATCTTCCTCTTTCACACGTCCTAGTTGAAATCATTCTCAATCTTCCTCTTTCACACGTCCTTGTTGAAATCATTCTCCTCATTAGTTTGTACAACAAAGGATCACAGGAAGAGTCTTCAAATCTAATCTCATTCAGTGGTCTCTAGATCTAAACCATAAGATTCAGTCACTTTCAAAAGACAGAGAGTTGAATACTCATTAACCGATCAATAATGATCAAGTGATGGATTAATCACTAAAGATTCTCCAATAAAATTTCAATCTCTCTGTCAGAGTTCTTTTTATACTTAAGGATGATAGTCCAATTTTCCGAACAGTTTTCTTTGTATCTCTGTATGTATATTTTGAGCAGAAATTAAGGCAGAACATAAATAATATTTTGTCCAACGGTTCCATTCACTAGACTGAACACTATGTTCAGAAGACTGAACTCATTTAGGTATTTCGAACATTACCGAACAATGTTGACAACTCAGGATCAACTCTTCGATAAATAGCCCCAACGGCTACGTTCAGATTTCAAAAAATATCTCAAAAGTCAAAAGCCAGCGAACAGCTAGTATTCAGTACATCGAACTAGAACTTTGGTGTTCTGAACTCATTTGAGAGATTAAGTTCACAAATTTGTCAAAAATCCATGTTTGGGTATGAGTATTGAACTGCATCTTCAGACGTCCAAGCTACTTCAATATTATGAACTCAATCTTGGGAAGACCGAAGTTTCCCAGATAAATTAAAACAACAATTCGTTGTTCAGAAGTCTGAATAACTCTTTCAGAATTCTAGACTGGGATTTTCACAAATCCAAATCTTTAGACGTAAACACTTAGAATCCAAATAAAATTATACCAATATTAGTCCAGATTCTAAGCCTAACCAGGGTTCAGTACAGGGTCATCCTAAGTCTATTATGGTCCCCCTTACCTGACTCGGTTTGCCGTCAGCAGACACACCAAGATCCAAACATTGTATTGCCATCAACAGTCTTCGGCTTCTAGTCTTCAATATTCTAGAGGCACACAAGACTCACAACAAGACTTGTTTTGGAACGGAATTGACAATTTAGGGGACACAGATTCAACTGTGGCTCTAACAGCAATGTTGGTAAGGTAGCTGGCAATGCTTCATGCTTCAATGCAGCATTTGACACATGAGAGTCATTCATCTCCTACCGTCTGAGCTTCTCGAACTTCACTCCATCTCTTCACATGGATCCGACAGCTACTTCAACAAATAACGGCCTAGGAACAAACATACATGAGCAAGAAGAAGCGACACCAGAGAGGACGATGACTCAACATGAAGTTCATCATGCCAAAGTCTTCAAGGGGTATATCTGGTGATTCTTAGAGTGGGTTGGGTCTTGTGAGATATACTTGAATGTGGGGATATCTTCTAGAATTTAGAGGATCAACACATCAGCATATGATATACCTGTGAGCCCTAAGTCCTCATTTGAAAGGGTTCAACTTCTATGAATCCAGTCGGAACGGCTACACAACTTCACATCCAGTTAGCTAGGACATATGGATTCAGAGAGTCCGAACAAACATGTGGACCTAATGCAAGGCGACATCGATGCAGCATTCACAGAAGAAGATGCAACACCTCCTAAACTCGAGAATGAGTTTCCTCTGGGAAAGGGAGAATGATACGGGCATCACATGCAGAAATTGGGTGAAGAATGGTTTGTGTTTGACTGCAAAAAACGCGAGACCAAAAGAGCAGGTCCAGGAGCTTGAATTGGAAAATGCAAATCGTGTGGATCCAGGTCAGAGGAAGCCCACACATTCACAAGGCTTAGAGAATAGGGAGGACTTATGGAATACACGTGGAATTGACACTTGACACAACTTCAGCCAAGCTAATTTTAAATCGGATGGTTGATAATTACACAAACTTTTAGATAATGTTTGAGGTATCAATTGAACTTGAAATTGGACAAAATTTTAAACCTGAATAGCTTAATCAAAGATTTTTCCAATGAAATAAAGAATGCTCAATTCCGAGTTCTGTAGATAAAGTTATGACCATTTTACTGAACTAATGCATAGCAACTATGACCCATAATCTGAGTTTCTCCTAAGACTATCCATTAGCTAAAACTTCTCCAAGCCTAAACATGTGATATTTACATAAGATGAACTCTACACCTAACGGACATATGGATGCATTTAGGAAAGAATTTTGTTCCATTTTTAATTTGTGTTTGTTTAGAGTTAATCTTAGCCATCCAATAAGCCATGTTGGCATTTAGGAGGATTTCTATTGGTTTAATTGTAAGCACAAGGATTGTTCTATTTGCGAATTCAATCCTTGTGTATTTCTTTCCTCTTAATTTTTTGTTTTATTTTTGGATTAATTCCCTCTTGGTGTGGTCGACTAAGGAAAATGTATTTTAGTCCTTTTGCTCTTATTTTTCTATTTATGCATTGTAATTTTGAAAATCAATTCAGTTCAATATAATCAATTTTTGCAGAATTTCAATCCCTGTGTGTAGTTCAAGTTTTGCAAGGTTTCTCAAATTAAGGCCTGGACTTTGGTTTAAACAAGTACGTACCATGAATTTATGAATTAATTTTTGTCTTATTGATTTTTAGATTATGGATTTCAATTCAATTTCATTTAATTTCTTTTAATTATATTCAATTAAAATCTTGATTTAAAGAGACATTACTCTAAAGTCTAATAAACATACTTAATTCCGAGGTTGCTTGTCGTCACTAAATTTGTTCTTCAACTCATGGCAAGACAGAACCCTTTCGATATTCCTTGGTCGACTGCACCGAATCTATTGATGGGAATGTCAATTCAATTCATTATCCTGGTGTGCTCGGATAAAATGTAGAAATTCGCCCCAGGCCTGCATCAAAATAAAATATCACAATATTGTATCTAAATTTTTTTTAGTGATCATTACTATTAGTCGTGGATTTAGCATTGATACTCACGATTACATTTCAAAATTATTTATCATGATTTATGAACATATAATTAAAATATCATATAATATTTATCAATTTACAAAATCAATATTCTGATACAGTACATTCAAATCTGAGTCTTTCACCCCGATCCATTCATTGGCGACCCTTTCCCGTGTCTTCGATCGAATAAAATTCTTTGCTCCGCTGGCTTATTTGCGAACCAGCTGGCGAAGCCGACGCCCTGACTGAGTATAGCTGAATTGGACGTGCCTAAAATATATCATTTCCTCATATGATTGACTATAGCTGTATACTGAAGAGTAAAATAAATCAACGGAAAGAAACAATTCCTTCCACCAGTGACTACTTTCGAGTTCCATTACAAGAAAGATGGGTGTGAATCCTAAGAACCCTAGGGTACTGCGGTCAACAAAGTATGTGATAAATTGATTTAATATGAATTAAAAAGTTAACTTTGTTTGAAGTTAGATTTATATTATTTCTCTTCTGGGTTGCGGATCTTCTACAAGTTTTTTGAGTAACCAGATACGGGAATTAGTGGATTTTCGATTTTACCCTTCGCATGAAGAATAAAATTGGCTCACCAACCCTTCGCATGAACAGTAAATCGATTTGCTGAAATTCACATTAACAGTAAATCGACTCACCGAAATTTGTATGAAAATTAACATCGGCTCGCCGAAATTTGTATGAACAGTAACATCGGCTAGCTGAAATTTACATCGGCTAGCCGAAATTTTAAAGTTCATGCGAAATGTCCGATTTTATTATTCATACAAAGGATAAAATTGAGAATCCACCAATTCCCGTGTCTGGTTATACAAACCTCTCCTGGGAAGATCGTTGCCCTTCTCTTTTTCATTCTCATTAGTATTCTATAACATGAACTTATATTCAATTTTAACTTATTTTAAACCATGCACACTGTTTAATTTAGTTCAAATCAACCGAAAAGAAGTTTTAGCATTTAAAATCATCTTTAGAATGATTTGTTTTAGTTAACTTATATATAGAGAGAAGAATGCATAAGCTGCAAACCTTATAAATGTTGTTATAGTGAGAGGTTACTTATGATCATGAGCTTGGAAATAAGTTTGATTTAATGAGACTGGTCATGATTTTGAAGGACTCAAAAATTAATAATAGATAAGAATCAATTTTATCAAACTTGATCTCATGGCTAGAATTATTCAATTAAATTAATTATTTACAAGTACTATATATATATATATATATATAACTTATGTACGTTACTTAAAATAACCCTTATAAATAGTTGACTCCCTAATCTACAATGAACCGGTTCGCTACGTATTTCTCCAACTTTGGTCGCTAAAGTTGTTCCAAGTGTAGAAAAGGTTAGAATGACAATAGAATCATTTTTTTTTCTTTTTTTCTTTTTTCTTTTTTTATATGGCTCTCCTCATCATATATTGAAGGTGTGATTAATCCCACGAGCATTTGTAAATCTCTCAATCCACACATTGATTTAGTCGATGGGGAATGACCTAGATGGGTTGAGCATGAATCGAAATCAAGACCTCGCTTAATGAGACGGCCCTTCTCGGTTGACAATAAAATCATTTGATAATAATCTGGGCATTGCAAAATTCCAGCAAATGTAAAATAACGGGTTGAAATTTGATTGCTCCTAATTTTTCATCATCTATTGTTTAATTCAAATCATGGATATATAATATTCGACCAAGTCTAAGTTGATACTTTATAGCGGTGGTCAGTATTGATTATTGGCTTTCCCTATTTTTTTCCATAGGATAAATTCTAACTTTTTTCACTATAATTATCAAATATGATAAAGGAAACACATGCATAAAGGTAACCCCGGTTCAAGCATAACTCCTATTCAAAGGTAATCCTGCAAAATTTACGTCTCATTCAAATGCAGAGAGAGTGCCTAATACCCAAACTTAGCATCTAAGCTTTCTTATGAAATGAGTGTGTCATAAAGATGCTTTCTTATGAAATGAGAGTGTCATAAAAATAGATAAGTGGAAGAAGAAGAATATTTACAAATATAAGTTTTTATTTCATAACTTTGGATCAAAATTGTATGAAACTTTATAACAAACTTTATTATTCAATCGGTACAGAGAGAATTCTCTTTGATGTAGAGGTTGGATAAGTGTAATTATGTAAGTTTCTTATTTTAAATTAGTACTAAAATGTGCATGAGATTGTCCATGGCAAGTTCGCGTTGGTCTTACAATGCTTTTTAAAAATGAAAGAATATAACTTGTTTGGATGGCTCATTTGCTAGAGCTTTGAGTAGTAGAATAAGTTTCTCTAGTTCGATCTTCAAGACTTACCCTCACGGTTCACATTCATGATTCACAGTTAATTTTATATATTTATGAGATTAGTTTCACTTTCAATAATGAATGAAGATATCTATATTATATAATATAAAGTTATAAAATAGATAATTGAATAATAAAACAGTAAGTTTAAAGTTGTTCATCTACTTTAAAATCTTAAATGAAATTACAAAATAACTTAATCGACTAAATTCTAACAATTCCATATATATTCTATTTCTTCTCAAATGACAAAATTAGTACTCCCTATTTCCCAATTTAGTTATCTGATTTGGATTTTGGAGTTATCCCAAAATAGTTGTCTCATTTATATTGGAGTATCATAAAGTGTGTTGAAAATGCATGAGATCATAAGGATTGTTAGTCTTATATAGAGAGTTTCTTAAAAAATACAAATATTTCAAATAAAACAACTAAAATGAGACAGAAAGAATATATGCTTAAATACGGTACCCCGTTCTGAAGTACCGGTGAAAATATTTAAAGTTGCGTGCAATTGTTTGACATACGGTCGTGGTTGGATCTAGCAAGATTTGACCATCCTCATTTACTCGGTGAAATTATCCCATGTAGAGGGATATAGAATTATGTATGAGCAGTTTAATCGTTTGGAGAAACTCATTTGTTATCTGAAAGTCATCTCTGGACACTCTAATATTACTCAATCAATAGAAGCTTGAAAATAATATTTAAAAAGTAAATGATTAATAATATTATAAATAAATTAATCTATTTAATAAAGGGACAATTCGGTTAAAATATCTAAGAAGTTGGCTAATCCATTCACCGAGCTTACCGAACGTGTAATTCAGAAACCATGGTTCAGCGTCGGTTCAGACATTTTCATCATGAGTATGTAAGTCCTGATTTTTCAAAAATTAATTTTAAAATAATATGCCTTAACGGAGGATTAGAGACCTATTAGATATGAATAAGTGTAGAACACATATATCTTTTGAGTAGGGATGGCAACATTCTAGACTTGGGCGGGGCCTATTTATACTAAGGCCGAACTCAATTTAGCTAATGAAAGCTCAAAATTTGAGTTCAAGTTGAGAAGAGCTTAACAAAAACCTCAAATTTGAGAAAAAATGCCTTATTAAAATTTAAACTTATCTACGTATGAGAAATTGTGTAGATCATAATACTTTTATCAATGAAATAAAAATAATAGGTTAAAAACAATTCATGTACATAATATTTATAAAAGAAACATAATTCGACATAACAAATTATAAACAACATCATACACCAACCAATTGGAAATCAGTACTAAGATCGAGGGAGTGAGAGTTCGGGAGATGGAGATAAAAAGAGAGAGTGGAGAGAGATCAAGAGGGGAGAGAGATCGAGAGGTTGAATGAGAGATGAGAAAGACGAGAATGGAGAGAGTGTGAGAGAACTCGAGAGAAACGTAGAGAAGAGAGAAACCTAGAACTGTGGAGACTATTGTTGGACTGTTGTTAGGATTGGCCAAACACATGTTGAGGTCTAAGGTTAAAAATATAAACGGCGTCTTCTTAGTATTTAATATATTATCATGAGTAATATTTAATTAAAATGTTAGTTATATATAATAAAAAGAATTTATCTAAAATCTATTTTTCTTGTTTTTTGAGATGCAAAATTACTAACTAAATTTTTATATTCAAGTTTTTCTAAAATATCATTTTCAATAAATAATATGGCTAATTTGCTTAATCTTTCTTGCGACATTGTTGATCGTAGATAAGATTTTATTAATTTTAGTTTGAAAAAAAAATTTCAATAATATTCGGTATGCAATATAAGTATTTGAAAAATAACTTAGTCTTTTAATATAGTTTGGAATTTCAATTGGAGTTATTATTTCTGTTGGTAAAATTTCTTTTAAGACTTTTAACTCTAAAAACAAATCTAAGCCATTTATATCAGAAATCTCATTATGTTTCAAAATGCATTCAAGATTAAGACAATATTTTTTCAAACTATCATCATTTAATGATTTTAATTTTTAAAATCAAATAAAAAACCAAAAATATCTTCATATCTTTTAAATTGCTTAAACCTAATTTGAATTGAAGAAATCACATGATCTACTATATATATATATATATATATATATATATATATATATATATATATATATATATATATATATATATATATATATACATATATATATATATATTATATATAAATAACTAACTTTGAATGATTCTTCAGCTGATTGGGTTGATTCATCATCGATATTTTCATCAAACGGTTTTCTTCTACGAATTTTACGTATTTCATTAAATACAAGTTCTATATCTATTTTAGTTGCAATCTCTTTAACTTCAATCATAGCTGATATAAATCCATTTTCTCTATAGTTATTGAAAAACAAATAAGACCTTTTAATAGATCTATAGCAACATCAATATGCATATCTATAGATTGTAATTTCTTACTAAGTTAACAATAAATAATATATCATACCAAATAGTCATAGCTTATAAAAATTCAAAATTTTCAATCTCATATATAGCTAAACTTCCATCTTCACTTTTTGTTTTAGGGTCTTCACTAGTTTCTGCTAATTGAAGTAGAGCATCTCAAATTTCTAGAGCTCGAAATTTTATCACTTGAACACTTTCAATACGACTTCCCCAACGTGTTTGTGACAATAACTTTATAGTTTAAATAAATACATTATCTTATAAAATTTGTCACCGCTTCGTAGAAGAAGAAAATAATGAATATATACGTTGTAGTACTCTAAAAAATGATATAGCTTTAAGAGATGAGTTTGCCATATCACAAATGTACTAAGTTTAAAATATGAGAACCATATGGTGTGTAGAAAGCTCTAGAATTTGTATCTAATAGTCTTTTTTGTACACCTTGTTATTTTCCTTTCATATTTGATCCATTATCATACCCTTGTCCTCTTGCATTATTAATATCAAGTCCTAAATTTTTTATTACATTTAAAAGTTCATTAAAAAACCATTTTCTAGATGTATCGTCTACTCTTAAAAATTTTAAAAAATATTCTTCATTTTTTATTGAATTTATTAAAACATTCATGCAATGCAGTATTAGAGTCATTTGTTCTTGATGACTTGCATCCGAAGTACAATCAAGTAAAATTGAATAATATTTTGCCTTTTTAATTTTTTTAATAATTGTACTTTTAATTTCAAATGATAAAATATGTATTAATTCATTTTTTATATTATGTTCAAGATAATGATTACGGATTCCACCATTTTGAATACGGCGGAGATGTTCTTGCATTATTAGATCAAATTTTGTAATCATTTCAATTAAAGCTAGAAAATTTGCATTATTTTCTTCATATATCTTCTCATTACTTCTATGAACTGGTATGTTATTTTTAGCAAGAGTTTCCACCAATGTAACAAATATCTCCGATATTTTCATTTTTATCACGAAAATATCGGCAAAATAACTTTTCCAGTTAAAAACCTGAGTTTATCGCTTCTGCGATTTTTAACGGTAAATTCCCGTTAAAAATACGTTTTTATCGCGAGAAAAGGTAAATTCCCGTTAAAATTGTGAGATTTTGCCGTTAAAAACACTTGTGCCAAATATACATTTTTTATTTATGAAATATCATCTATTTTTTCAAATTTTGGCCACATTATTTATTTTTATTATTTTTTAAATAATATATTTTCCGTGAGATTTTCCGTTAAATTCCCGATAAAAACTCAAGAATTTGAAAATATACCACTATTAATAATTGTCATTAATATTCTGAGAACGAGATTTCTGACAATGGTTTCCACAACATCAATAATTCTTAAGAGTAATTTTTTTCCAATGTTCTTTCTTTTTGTTAATCTGTTCTTGAATATTTTTAACAATCTTGATTCTAAATTAATCCAACTATTCATATTCATAATATGCTCATTTGTTAGTTCGTGATGTTTAAGCTTAAAATTAAGATTTTTCCAATCTCTAGTTCCATTTGTAACTAACGCAATTTGACTCGATTTTGAATTAAATAACTTGCAACAAAAAAAAAATTACCAAATCCATCTCTTTTGAATATACTATCCAATTTCTATCATATTTTTCTCCATTTGATAATACTTTAGTATAATAGTTAGTAGAAAAATGCCTAGAGTTTTCATCTATAAGAAATTTTATATTTTTATTTCTAATTGGACCTCTTTCTACTAATAAATCTCTCAATTTTGTATCTATAGTTCCCTATTGTCCTAGATCATAACTAATTGTAATGATAGAATCGAATATTTCATTTTTCGTTTCTTATTTCTTTTTCTTCTAAAGTTTTTTTAGTATCATTATGAATCTGTTCATTGTCATTCTTTTGTACAGCTAGTTCATCATGTTTTAATTCTATTAAATGATTAGTTGTTCATTTGTTAAATCTTCATTCAAATTACTTGTTAAATTATGTTTATTGTTAGTAATAAATTTATCAAGGGCCCCTGTTTGAGATTGAACTAGTTTTTCTATTCTTTTCCTTTTTTGAAGTTTTTGAAATCCGGATTTATATTTTCTATTAGACATATTTATGATTAAAATACAATTATGAATAGGTTAAAAAATAATAATACAAATAAACTAAAATTAAAAGGTTAAAGAACAATAGAACCTCGCACTATGAAAATGAGAGAATTGTTGAATGGTTGTAATGTCTTTTATTATTCTACCAATTTACTAAAGATCTCAAAATTAAAACTCACAGCTTGATATACAGAGAGGAAATATATTGTTAAATAAAAATTTATAAGTGCAAGAAATGTAGGTGTGTCTCAAAATTATAAAAAAAAGGAGACGTTAAACTTATTAAGCAAAGAATATAGGTGCAAAAAATGTGACATCAAAATACATGAGAAAAAAAAACCCTAAACTGCATAAACAAGACTAATAATCTAATATAATAACGATATATTAGAATATTACATTTGATGTACCAAAACTTTAAAAAACAAAAAACTTTGCAGATTAGATTTTTTTTCCATATAGAAGTGATAAAAGAACATTCAATATTTTTTATAATAAGGACCAAATTTCTACTCCATGAGGCATCGTAATTTTTACATAGTTGATAGAACTTAAAAAAAAAAGTCATATTTATTATGAAATAACATTCGAATTCATAATTTCATATCACACTTGATCTATAGAGTACAATAGCAGTAGATCCTCAATTCCTCGTTCAATCTTTAAATACTGATATTTTTAAGATTTTTCTTTCTAGCCAAATTTGGGGCTTCACCCATTTGGCTATTTATGTTGGGACTCAAACCAAATAATGTCTCACAAAAAGATGGATTCACCATAGTTTCTGTGGATAAAGTATTTCAGAAAAAAAAAAAAAAGGGAAAAAGAGGGGAAATCCTTATTTTAATCTGACCCATCATCATAACAATACAATGTACACAAATTCACAAAATCAACACACACCCACCCACTACACATTATCATAATTTGATCAGTGATCACCAAATCCAATCGGCAATCGTATGAGTTCAATTTATTTTTTTAAAATAAAAAAACAACAATGGAAAAAAGTACCTGCTGAGAAAGGAGCAAGCCGATTTGCGAAAGAGAGCACTGAGAGAGAGAGTCAGAGAGAGCACTAAGAGAGAGGAGCAGCGAGAGAGCGAGTGAGGAACGTCGAGAAAGAGGAAGAGATTAGAGAAGATTGGGTTTGGAGTTTGCACATTCGATGACTTAAAAGCTTAAATTTTGGAAAAAAATTTCCTTTGGTAGCTACAACTCTAGTACTCCACTTGTGGGTTTTTTTTCCAATGAACGGAAACTTTAAAAACTAAAACTTTTGGATTTTTTTTCCTTGCAATAAGTAACTGTAACTACAATTCTATACGTGGGCTTTTTTTCCAACGGTGGCCTAAGGCCTACGCCTGACCCACCTTATACTGAGGCCGGCCCTGACTGCTGCTTATGCTGGAAATGAAAGCTCAAACAACAAAAATAAAAAATTTATCATTTATATCCCCTAAATTTTAGAGGTTGTTTGTCATTTTCTAGTAAAAAAAATAAGAAACATGGAAAATGAGATATTCTTTTTTTTTAATAGAATAAGGCTTATTTGCCAATGTCACAAAAAATATAATATTTTTCATTAATTCTAAGGAACTCACTTTCCATATGAAATGTTAAGATATATTTAGATGTTAGAATATATTTAGATTATTTCTTAAATTAGTTGTTGCTAAATATTTTATTTCTCCATTTAGGGATTTCCTATTTTATTTGCTTTCTTTATTTGTATTTCATCTTCTCCATAAATAAGATCACATGGTCTCTCCTGATTAAGGAGGACACCTCATTATTTCACATGATACAAAGCTTAAGATCTTGAATTTTCCTCCTTCCACCATCCCAGCAATTTTATCTCTCGATCTTCAATTTTTTTTTCTTTCCTACTTCAACGATGTTTCTTCACAAATAAAAACCCTCCCCATTCGCTGCCTGAGAAGCAACCCCGGATTTTTTCTGTGAGATCTACTACCTCACTGCAATCTGACGCTCTTACATCGTACCCTCTATGTTTTGGGCAGTGAAATCGTGCCCACTCTTGCTCACTTGCAACAACTCCATCTTCCGCCTACAGAGCCAAATTACCAAACCTTTTTCACCTACTCATCTCCCTGAAAGACACATATCTACATCTCTACTGCCAGCCCCATCTCCTCTATCTGCAAACGCCCATCCACCTCTATTTTTTTCACAACAACGTTGGCCTTAACTCGGATCACACTAAAAAAAGGAAATAGACGACGAAGATGTCTAATCCGTTTGCAGATGCCCTTTGTAATGACTCGGAGTTTCAACTCCATAAATTAATGTAATTTTCCTGAAATGATTAGAATGAAATATGAGATTTTGATCTCCAAGTCGAAAATGGATGAGAAATTTAAATTTTATTGAATGAAATAAGAAAAATCCAAAATTTTCAGGTCGACATCGCTGATGTATCAGAGGACCTGCGCTCGATATGTCGACAGAACTGATGGTATCGATTTGAGAGCAATGTAAGAGTGTAATACCCTGACCTGAAATAGGCTTAAATAATATGATTTAACCTGTTAATCACATATATTATAGTGAGAGATTTGTGAAAAGTCTAGTTTCGGCACAATCAGACCTCGATAGCTCATTGATCCAATCCTTTTAAGTTAGAAGGGCAAAATAGTAATTTACCATTAACAGTATAATTATTGTTTGAATAATTGTTTGTTAATCATTATTTGAGTGATATTGATTAAAATATAGATTTTAAAATTTATAAGTATCTTTATTTCATTAAACTGTTATTAAAAAATTACCCGAAAAAGGTCCCAAAAACTAGAAAATGATTATTTTAAATAATTCTAGAAGTTAGATAATTCTAAAAAAATACCTAGTGTTTAATCTATGTTTAAATCTATCATTTTATTTTTCTAAATCTAAAAATGAAGGACTTAAACCCTTTAAATAAATACAATTTAGTTTAAGGGAATAATGTTAAAATGTGATTTTTATTTAAATCAATTAAGTTTAATGGGTTATAACTTTCCAAAATTATATGGTATTTAAACATTTTAAAAACTCAACATTTTGGATCAGATAGATCAAATTGAATAATTTTTTTTTTAGTTAAATATTAATGAGAAAATGAAATAAGATTATAACTATAATAAAATAATATTATGAATAGTAAAATCTATGTAGCTAAAGTCACATGATAACTCTTATCTTTTTATAGCCGACTGAAGAGAGTAAAAAAAAAAAACTTGCATGAGTTGTCTTTCATCTACACCCATTAAAATGCAAACCTATGCCTTTGGGTTGCCAACAATGCTAAGCTACAGTGTTTCTTACGCAGCCACATAGCCCTTTTTGTTTTCTTATTTAAAGGGGTAGTTGAGAAGAGGTTTTTACAAGCCTTACATCATTTTCTTTTTATCTACTTTTAACTTCTCTCTCCCTTAAGTACCGTCCCCACCTTTCCATTCTCCCTTAGTTCCACTTTTTTTGTCACCATCAAAGCAACGGTTCTGCCCAAGTTGTCACAGTCGGTTCTGCCCAAATTTTCCCAGTAAGGTATACTTTCCTTTTATGTGATTTCTAGCTTTAGAATTAATTAGAATCTATATAGAGTGTTTTAAAGGAATAAAATAAAATGTCATTTTAATTATTTTGAAATTATTTGTTTTAAACTTAAAATGAGTTTTCTTATTAAATTAATTGTGAATTAATATTATAAATTGATTTATTTTAATTTGTTTATTTAACTGGAAATAAATTTATAATTGTTTAAAGATATAGTTAAGTTGGTTTTTCTATATCTTAGAAAAACTAAAATATATATATATATCTTAATTTTGTTTAAAGTTAGAAACTTAATAAATTCTAATTTAGTCTTGTTAATAAATTTAAAATTTAATAACTTAGAAACTTAAATTACTTTTAGACCATATAAATTAATTATTCAGCTAAATACTTTTTATAGGTATAATTCTTGAAATTTGTTTAAAATTAATAATTTGAGACTTTTATTTTGATTATGTTAATGATTGTCTAGAGACCCTTATTCTCAATTAAAAATGATACTAACCATTGTTTGTCATATTATACTATATATAAATATATATGTATTCACTTCCAGGCCGATACTTTCTATCTGTAGCTGACTCAGCCCGATAGCTATCAGTAGCTGAGCAATTAATTTTGCCGCTCGGTAGAAAAGAAAGGATCGGGCACTGAGTGTACCTCTAGGCCTAATTCACAGTATGAGTAGTGGCCTGAGCATCTTATATTTGTATCTGTAGGCCTAACTTGCTATACAAGTAGTGGCCTGATCACCCTATATTTGTATCTCTAGGCCTAACTCGCTATACGAGTAGTGGCCTGAGCATTCTATTATATTGCTGATTATTATAATCTAAAATGAATAGTAACTCATTTAGGAGACTCATATCCATTACCCTTAAAGTTTTCCGGAAAAATAAATAAAAGAATTTGCAACACTATGATTATGTGTATTATGTTGATTAATGATTGTATAATTTGTTATATTCTTGTTTTCATGTTTTAACAGATATCTCTATACTCCACACATACGGTGGGAAGACTTAACATTACAGTAGGAGTATATCAGGTTAAGAGGATCTAGTGCAATGAGTGGTTTCAAGAATGAACCCACTTATATGCCTAGACATGATGCACTATTGTGAAAAGTACTTATTGATATTAATGATGTTTCATATATTGTGATTATGATGATGAAATGCTTATGAAATATGATGATATTGATACTGCTTCCACGTACCCTTAACTACTGAACTATTATTTGCCCGGGTGTGCCGATTACCAGCCCAGGTGTGTCGGTTTGCGTCTACTAGCCCAGGTGTGTTAGTTGCTGGCCCAGGTGTATCAGTACCGGCCCAAGTGTGTCGGAGATGTACTTGAAAGATTCTGCATTTTGACCGTATCGGGACTTAATGCTTATAACCAGTATAGTGTGTAGGTGTTGCGTTGGATATCAGCAGTAAAATGAGAATGATTTGATATTTTAGCATGACAAATATATATTGATGAAAATGTTGATTTTCGCTAACCTGATAATTATTATATTGCATTGTTATTTTCTTTTCACTGAGCTGGTTAGCTCACACCACTCACATTTCAGGAGATTTATCCGAGGAGGAAGAATCTCCATTTCAACCTTAAGGATAGATAAATTGCTGCAATTTCTTAGAGTCCCATAGATGAGATTTTCATTTATTTTGTCTGTTGGTTATTGGAACCATGTTTTGTACAGTACCTCATGTGGTACCTGATGAGTGCAAAATAATTACATATTTTATTCCTAAATTTATAATTGTTAGTATCTCATTTTATTTAATTTTATTTAATTAGTATAATTTTGCTTTTTGCAGGTTTAAAAGTGAGGATGACAGAAAAAATGCTTAAATATAAAGTCTGGGCCCATTATGAGTTATTTTGGACCTCAAGCCCAATTATTAAGCCCATTAAGAAAAGTCCATGAAGAAATCCACATATGTGAATACTATTTTCATTATCTTAAGAGGAAATTCGAAATTTAGAAGCTAATATAAGAGGATTTTCGAATTTGGCAAGTGGATTAAGGGAAGAGAAAGAAAATAAGAAAGTGAGAAAAATAAGGAAGGTTTGATACATATTCAGTATTTTGGGCATAAATTTTTACTCCAATGTCCGATTGCTTTGATTCTTTTTGCGTTGGAAAGAAGACTTCAAGATCTAAAACTTTGTAGTTTACGACTTTTCCTGATTCGGAAAATAACAAACTTAAAATCGAGCTGCGACATGGTATATGTGTAAAGAATGGGATTCTGTACCCACTTTCCTTGTACGAATTTAGCTCATTGCCTCCTTTAAGTCATTCCATATTTAGCACAAATCAAATTCGCCCTCCATGTGTCCTTTGATTTATTTAAATCTTTGAATCCAATCCATTCATTCCACCTCCTTTCATCTATAAATACTGGCCCTCTCCCATTGAGAAAACTGAACTTGGGCATTGAAGAAAAGGCTGTGCAAAGGAGAGGAGACGAAGAAGAGAAGGAGAAAGACTGTGGGATTTTCAATCCACATTGGGTTCTAAGGTTGGTGGATTTTGATTTCCATTTTATTTTTCTTGTATCTTTATTCCAAGATTCCAATTGATTTTTAATTTTTAATTCCATGTTTTAATCAATAAGAGAAGGTGAGAATTAGAATTATGGTTTTCCAATTATTCTTTCATGTGTAATGAAAATTTTAATTTTACTTACATTCTTTTAATGATTTTATGTTGTTTACTTTTCTAAGAAATTCAAGGAAAGTCAGATTATTTTAGGATTGGTCGAACTTGATTTTTCCAGTCTAAGGCTATTTTTAAGAGTGAGATTATTTTAGATTCGGAATTTCAAGTATAAATTTTACCTAAGCGTAAGGCCGGAATTGAATTTTCTTAGTTAAATGGATTTCATAGATTTCATATTTAGAATTTTAATGAATTTAAGATTTGAATGCATGTTAAATAATTTATATGAGCTCCATGTTCTAGGCCGTTATTTTATCATTAAAATTTGAATGATAATGCCCCATTGATTCTTTCATCCAGTTTCATTGTAAATATGTATATAGGTAATTTAGATGTTATTTATGTTTTCTTTTGTTTATAAAAACTCAAATCCTTGAAATTGATGAATTAGGTTGGAAATAATTTAATTGCATCTTAATTTTGTATTTTAAATTAGATTAAGATTGTTTATATTTTTAGATTAAATCCACCATCTTAATTAAAATTAGTTAAATTGTTAGATTCTATATTTAAATCTAGAATGTTTCTAAATTAAGATTAAAAATCATAGATTAGATAAATTATTTCATATTTATGATTTATCTCCATATTTCCTAAAGTTCTTAAAATACTTAATTCAATGCTATAATTCCATGGATATATTTTCCTAAGTTCCGATGGGTTCGACCTCGCACTTAATCGCTATACTATCTAATGGTTAGTGCGCTTGCGAGTTATAAATTTAAAATTTGCACAACAGTACCCATTTTTGTAATCATGCATGAACCATTATATTACTGCTAGTAACTCTATTATAAATGAGATTATCCTTTTTATGATGAAAATATTTATTTGTATGATGCATGTTTGTAAAAGGGTAGACATATGGTATATGTTTGAATCCACATGTAAAGAGCATGTGTGACATTTAAAAAAAAAATTAATAGCGTTCTGGACCCACCTCCAGGTCGGGGCATTACAAAGAGAATACATCGACATCACCGATGTGTCGACAAACCCATCGCTCGATACATTGACAAAACCGTGTCCAGCGTCTTTAGTCAAATGCACCCAACTACCTGCCTCGTATGTCACCTCATGCATTAAATGTACTAGGAAACAATAGATTCCACCACCCCCATTTGTTTTCGACCTAAGGCAACCAAAAAGAAAGAGAAAATGAGAGAAAGAGAAGAGAGAGAGAGAGAGAAAGGGAAAAGGAGAGAAAGAACATCCCCTCTTCTCTTCTCCTCTCCCAAATCGGTGGTGCACCCCTTCCTCTCCTTTCACCTTCTTCCAATTTTGGTGGTGTGCTCTCTCTCCTCTTCTCTATCTCCACCCATTTCAAAGAAAAGGAAAAGCAAGTAAAGCAAGGAGAAATAAGGTATTCAAACTGGAGCTCACTGTCTATTCACCAACGAAATCCCTCAAGGTATGTCGATTATCATGGTGATTTAAGATAAAAAAACCTCACTAGGATGTCCAAAGGTAGTGTATATGCAAATAGGGGTAGATGGAATAAAAAATGGAAAACATGCAAAGTGGGAATCGATAGGTTTCGAAGTTCCCAAGTCGACACGTCGGTATCGACAATGTGTCGATTTATGTACCTCGATATATTGACACCTCCGATAGTGTCGAACTGAAAGGAATAAGAAAATTCAAAGTTTTGTCAAATGAAACCCAGATCAACAGGTCGACAGTACCGATGTGTCGACTTTGTAGATCTTCGTTATATCGACGAACACGATACTATCGATCTAAGACCAACAACAAAAAGTACAGACCAAAGTCAGGCCGACATGTCGACCTTGTTGATGTGTCGAGCAAACCTGAGAGAAAAATAGAAAATACAGAGTTGTGTGATAAAAACCTTGGTCGACACATCGAGAGTGTCGATACGTCGACTCTCTCCTAGTCGATATGTCGACAGTGTCGATGTATCAACCTGAGCCTTTGACAATTTTAAAAAGTTAATACACATAATCCTAATCATTTATGTGGAGTCACTTCGACTACATTAGCTTTCACCAATTTAATCCTTAGACCTTAATCAAGGCATTTCTTAATCAAATTATTGGAAAATTACAACTTAGTGATATATGTATATGTTTTGACACATGTATACGAACGAAAGGACTGAGGGTAGCCTCGACATCGGTCGTGCCACTTTGAGGTTTATTCCCTCCACTGATCATCTTCAATAAGGTAGGTTTTCCTATATCTTTAAAGCACCATAGTTGTGACACGGTACTTCAAATTGGAATTTATGAATTATTCTAAATGTTTTTTGTTAGATTATAAAGATGATATATGTTTTCAATTATGAAGAATCTTAAACAGTTTTTTCACATACTACTTGATGCGATTTGACATCATTATACCTTCATGTACCTCATGCATATTTCATGGGATGGGAATTGCATAAGTCGAGCCAAAGATGAGCGGTCTCGACATGTTTATGTCTTGGGTGTATATGTGTATGCATATGAATTGAATAAACCGTTGAGATTTGACCTCGTCCATGGTTTAGAATATATGGCACATTGAATTGGGCGAAGGAGCCCCTGGGTCAGAAAAAGTCCCGAAACCTGTGCAGGATGGAAGACAACACTCCCCCGGTAGTTCCGGTTAGGGAACAAACACCCTGTCAGTGCCCCGAGAATGTTACAGATATAATTGGCCAATGATAGAGATAACCATTGAGATGAGTAATATGGTTGATGCATGGGACATGGAAAGGCATACATTCTTCATGGCACCCATGGCGTGAGACATCATGATAAGCATCGAACATGATTTGAATATGAGATTTTCTTTAATGAGATGATTATGAATTGAATGTGGCATTTCTAGTATGATATGAAAATTCTTTGAGAAATGTATTATTGTATAACATTTGAATTTCTAACCTGGAACTTTGAATTATATATTATTTTCTTATGGCACATCTTGGTGCAATCCCTTTGATCGGAATTCCTATTGGGCGCGTTGACTAAGCCCATACTATTTTTTTCCCCTTTAGATACAAATGCAGATCAAGGGAATCAAGGAGAAGCCGTACCAAGTGGTAGTTGAGCATGAGCGAGATTGAAGAAGAAGGAAGCATGGATAGTTTGATTTATTTTGCATTAGTTTGAAGACAATGTAATTTGTAGGAGTATTTATTTTTTGGAATGTATTAACTTTAACCCATAGTGCTTTCAATCTTGTATTTGATTTATGTGAGAATCCATACTTTTGCTTTGAGATGCGACTCTATGCTATTCATAAATGTTTAAAATTTTCATTGTTTATTCTAGCATGTGTAAATGTTATCGTGGAATTTAATCCACTCGTGTGCTAGGTTGGGCCAGTCGAGGGTTAGGTCTCCGGACTTATACTCGGCTTGCGTCGTGATGCTCATTCCCTTCCCTGAAATCTTCATTTGTATTACTCTGAGCTTAGTTGGATAGGAAGGGGTGTTACACCCTTAGATCTCTATAGCCCCTTCTTTTTCTCTCAGATCTGACCCATATTCCATCTACGTCGACGATTGCAGTTCCCTTTTTCTATGTGCTTTGTTATAGAGTGTGTGTGTGTGTGTGTGTGTTTTTTTGTCCAGATCACTTCGACTCTTCAATGGTTGACAAAAATCCATCTTCTTCTAACAACACTCAACCTTCACTCATCACTTCTGATAGCCAAGGATCTCTCGCTGATTCTTTTTCTATTCATTACTCGAAGAATCCAACAATGGTGCTTGTTTCATCCACTCTATCTGGTGATAATTACAACACTTGGAAGCGCACCGTTACCATGGCTTTATGTGCCAAAAATAAACTTAGTTTTGTGGATGGTACTTTGGAACAAGCGACTTCACCAACTGAACTCTCTCAATGGGAGCATTGCAATGATTTGGTTAGTTCTTGGCTTCTTAATTTTGTTTCTAATGACGTTCGCAACTGTATAATGTATGCCACCATGGCCAGGGGAATTTGATCGAATCTCTCCAAATGTTTTTCTCAGTCTAATGCTCCATAAATATATCAGCTGCAGGAATCTATATCTTCACTCAAACAAGAAGATTTATCTGTCTCTGCTTATTACACTCGGCTCAAGTCTTTGTGGAACGAGCATAATTCCATGGATGATGTTCCATAATGCACATGTGATCATGGGAAAGTTGTTGCTGAATGCCTTCAGGGAAATCGAGCAATGAAAGTTTTACAAGGCCTCCATGACCGCTTTGCAACTCTTAGGAGTCAAATACTCCTTATGGATCCTTTTCCCAGCATCACAAAGATCTATTCTCTGGTTCGTCGAGAAGAAAAGTAACAAGAGCTTCATTCCTCCACCTTTTTTCTTCCCAATATCGAGGCTCTTATTGCCAAACTCATTATAATAGTGGCGGCTCTTCTCCGCGTGATCATTCAACCAACTGCGGCCACTGTTCCCACTATACACATTGTGGACGAGAAGGTCACACTCGCGACTGTTGCTACTACATTAAAGGTTTTCCCCCACTGAAATCTAATGCATCTACTCCTCTGGACCGCACTTGCGATTAAGCATACGTCACTCCGCTAGACACTGCCCCTCTAGCCCATTCTGGTGATCATGAATTGGCGACACCACTGACTCTCACTTAGGATCAGTACAATCAAATCTTAGCCCTTCTCTCTTCCAGTAGCATCAATTATAGTGCTCATCTTGTCGGCCTCTCAATGAGGAGGATTGGACCGGGTGATGTTCTCTTCTTTACTTGATAAAAAAAACACAAAATATATATATATATATATATATATTTTTTTTTTTTTTTTGCAGGCCGCCATCTATGTTTGTCATTTCAACAAATTTTCTTAGCCAGTTAGTGTGCTGCCCCTTCAACAAACCTTCACAGCCAATCAGTATGTTGCCAATTCAACAAATCTTCACAGTCAATCAGTGTGCTGCTTATTCAAATCATCTTCGTTGGCAGTCAGTGTGCTTCCAATTCAACACATCTTAGCAGTCAATCAGTGTGTTTCTTATTCAAATCATCTTCCCAGCCAGTTAGTGCGCCGCCAGTTAGCAGTCAATCAGTGTGCTGCTTATTAATTCATCTTCTTTGGCCAGTTAGTGCGCTGCCAGTTAGCAGTCAATCAGTGTGCTGCTTATTAATTCATCTTCTTTGGCCAGTTAGTGAGCCAATTTTTGC
Organism: Chimonanthus praecox; assembly: GCA_022113865.1. NCBI lineage: Eukaryota > Viridiplantae > Streptophyta > Magnoliopsida > Laurales > Calycanthaceae > Chimonanthus > Chimonanthus praecox. The sequence goes on along the minus strand of CM039089.1, from coordinate 44,180,347 downwards.
ATTCTTAGATTTCTTTCCAAGCTTTGTGTTATTTCATACACGCTTGAGCTCTTGGGGTGTGTTAAGATATATTTAGATGTTAAAATATATTTTGATTATTACTTAAATTAGTAGTTGCTAAATATTGTATTTCCCAATTTAAGCATTTCCTCTTTTATCTGCTTTCGTTATTTGTATTCCATCTTCTCTGTAAATAAGATCACATGGTCTCTCCTTGATTAACAAGGACACCTTATTACTTCACAAAAGAGAGAGGAAAATGTATTGAGGAAAATAAAAATATTTTTTCTCTCACTAAGTCAATACTTGATTTACTTTTAATATGAATAAATTTTTTGATGCAAACCACTGAAACATCAAGTTTTTACAACCCAACATAAGAATAATAATGTTAGGATTCTATTCATATTTTTATGAAATTGTTTTCCTCGAGAAAAAAGACAAATGTAATACCCTGCCCCGAAAAGTCCCGCATTGTTAGTGGCATTGAAAATTCTCTGATATATAAGTAGTAGCCTTCTTCCTTCTAGCACAAGGCCTTTTGGGAGCAATAGTGGGTTGGCTCGCCAAAGTAAAGCCGTGCGAGTCCGTGTATAGGCCCAAAGTGGATAATATTATGCTAGCGGGACGGGTTGTTACAAATGGTATCAGAGAATGATTCAACTCTCTGCCTGAGGGCGTGGGCTTGGTTGTTGTGTGTGCAGAGCCGGGGACGGCTCTGACTTTAAGGAGGGTATATTGGAATATCCTGCCCCAAAAAGTCCCACATTGCTAGTGGCATTGAAAATTCCCTAGTATATAAGTAGTAGCTTTCCTCCTTCTAGCACAAGGCCTTTTGGGAGCAACAATGGGTTGGTTCGCTAAAGCAAAGCCGTGCGGGTCAGTGTGTAGGCCCAAAGCAGAAAATATTGTACTAGTGGGTTTAGAAATTAGTTTCATTTAGAAATTTGATTTAGTTGTAACTCATTAAGTTTTTTTCTGATTTAAATAATTATTTTTTAATTAGAACATCTAAAATAAAAAAGAACACAACCCAAATTGACCTACACAAATGGCCACATTTGTATATTTATTTATTTAAAGAGGAATGTTATGATGCAATACCAAATTGTTGACTACATAAACTATTGATTACGATGATCTTTTTTTCTTTTAAATTTAAACCTACAATTTTGGTACTAACTGCAGTATTTGATTGTAACACATATTTAAAGGGTAGTGATTTTTGCCATGAAAAATTGAGTTTTTCCTCACCTCCTTCCCTTTTCTTACTCTGGTTGTCCTCTCCTTCCTTTCTCTTTTTTACTGAGACGGTGATCTCGGCCAATTTCTTGTCTTCTCTATTCTACTTCAATCTTCCTTCTTCCTACTTCTCTACTTCTTTTGTTATTTTTTGCTCTTCTCCCTTAGTTCTGTCGCGTGTAGGAGAGCCCCTCTCTCTTTTCTTCTTCTCGAATCGGTTGGGCCCCCTATCTCACAAATTGGTGAGCGATAGAGCTCCCTGTCATCCCTTCCCCACTCACACCGAGCATAGCTTCGAGTTGCTGCTCGTCACGTGCATCCAGCTACGCCTTTTCATCTCGCATCGCCTCTCAACGTAATCACACCCCTATCTTGTTGGACTTCCCAACAAGTGTTTCCCATCCTTCTCAGTTTCACGCAATCCTTGCCTTACCCATTTCCTGCTGTGGCCCATCCCTGCAGCAACCCTGCATCCATCGTTCCTCCTCTCTCCTATATGCCCAAAGCCATTCCATTTCTCCGTTGAGATCCAACTCAAATATCAGCCACCCTCTACGCAGTCGTCCATTATCTCTCTCTCCCTCCCTCTTAGTGTTATTTTCCCTTATTAAACTCATCTTCATTGACCAGATTTAACTGGCTGTTATCCAAATTTCTTAAACCTTATCTTCCGCTACGTCACATCAGATCTCAGCCACCGTTGAGGCTCGGGGCATCTTTTAGGTTGTGAACCACGAGATTTCGATTGATCTGAGAGAGGCTGTAGAGAGTCGGGAAGGAGTTCTTCGACTTGCCTTAAGAGGAGAAGGAGTACACTAAGAAACCAGGGCTAAGAGCTTGGAAGGGTATGGAAAGAGGGCACCTGAGAGAGAGAGAGTGAAGGGTAAAATCGAAAAAAAAAAAAAAAGTCAATGGACATGAGTGTTTTAACGGTACAAAAATCACTACCGTATTTAAAATATACAAAGTATACTTGAGTTAGATAGAATGGATATTTGTCCCAATCGGACCTAATTATTGAATGTGCTTCCCTTTTAGGTCTAAACTATAGATTGATTAATGGGGTAATTTAGGAGACAATGGATTATTTTCGGACCTAAGCAAAAGGGTTTGGTGAGAAGCTTACTTTATTTTGAATTCTTAGAAATATATTTTTAAATCTTAGATTTAATTTTTTATACTTTATATAATGCATTATCAATCATTAGATCAATTATGATAAGTTAATATTTATTTGATAATTTATTTTTAATCTAAAAATTCAATAACTAATATGATTTCAATATATTATATTTTATACAGTACGATGATCTTTATAATACTTCCTTCGTCTCATTTTAGTTGTTTGATTTAAAATATTCGTATTTTTTAAGGATCTCTCTATATAAAGCTAGCACTCTATTTAATTTCATTCATTTTTTACACACTTTATACTACTTCAGCATGAATGAGAAAATTATTTTAAGAGAATTTTAAAATTTATATCAAATAATTAAATTGATATAGAGAGAGTAATATATTTATATACTTTTTATACATTAATGATTGACTGAAATTTAGGAAGTGCTTTTTGATATGTTGTTTGTAGATGGATTGGAATAGCATTTTAATAATGACATATCTTTTGCATTTTTAATTAAAAAACTTTAATAAAATTTTAATACGAAATCAACTATATATGTGATGTGAATTTTAATTTACTCGCAAGCGTACGAATCAAATATAGTATAGAGGATGAGTGCGAGGTCGTACCCAAGGGAAACCGACAAAATATATGCATGAAATAGAAGATGGCATTATTAAAATAATGTGATTTAAGGAAATAGTTTTCTAAAACATACAATTATTATCTTAATTTAAAACAATAAATTGTTTTGATGAATTTTTGAGAAAAAGAATAAATCAAGCATAAATAAAGATTTTTTTTTACATAATCTACAATGGAATCGGGTCAAACATCGACTCGGTATATTATCCTATTTAAAAATAATAAAATCACGACCTACACTATGAAATGTTCTAGAGTTATAAAATATAATTCAAATTTATTTTCTATTAAAATTCTAATTAGAATTTTTATGTTATCCATTAAATCAGATTTTTTTTCAATTCAAGCCTTACGCTTGAGCGGGTTTTAAACTTGTGTTTCTCCAAATCTAAAACAACTGTTCTTGATAAGAACCTTAGACTGGAAAGACGGCAAGTCCCACTGATCCTAATAGGGGTTCTACTTTTCTTGAAAAAATTCTAAAATAATTTCTTACATAATATTCATAAAAAGAATTCAAAATAAAATACAAATCATCACTATTAAATATTTTAATAACTGGGACCACCATAAATCTAAACAACTGCAATGAATTTTTATTTAAAAAATTGGAAATGAATTACAATTCTTTTGGACTTTACATAAAAATAAAAAAATAAAACAACTTACAAAAAATTATTTATTTTTCTCTGTCTTTCGTCGTCCAACTTTAGTCTTCAATGCCTTGCCCGGTTCAACCTTCAATGGACCCAAAGCCATCAATTTATAGGAGTGAGAAGAGATGAGATAAGAGACCCTTCAAATTCAACCGAGATAAGGGATCCATTCAAATTCAAAATTTCTCTCTGTGGAGATCGGCTAACTTCTTCATCTCCTTATATTTGTTCCTTCTTATCCAACGCTTTCTTATCTTTCTTTCTTATCTCTCCTTCGGTTCAAACTCTTTTATCTTTATCCCTGTCTTTTATTCAAATCCACTATCTTTTATCTAAATCCACTGTCTTTTTCAAACGTCGAATTTTGCAGATAAGGCACCATCTTTCAAATGAAATTCACTGGTCCCACTTGGTCTTTTGGACCTGGATCCCATACTTGGACTTTTATCTGGCCCGGAATACTGGTGGACTTTGGCTCATTGGCTTCCAATTGCAGACTTTGTCTTCAGGCTTTAGATTCGAACAGTGGGTCCATTTGTGTGTTTATAAATTTCTATCATCTTTATAATGTAACACAGTCTAAAAAATATTATTATAATTCAAACTCTCATATCTGGATCTGAATTATAATAATTTACAATAATTCCAAATCAAATTAGGTGGTAAAAATTATAAACTTTTCAAAAATAGGACTATGGCCCACTTTTTTCCATTTTAATTCTTTTTTCTTTTACTCTCATAAATACACTGTAAAACTTAAAAACTCTATTAAACGTATTTAATATTCACAAATCAAATGATAACTAATTTAAAATTAAAAGATAAAATGATAATTTTCGGCGCTTAAAAATATGTTAAGAAATTATATATTATTTAAATCAAAATACTTAAAAGCGTTGTTCTTTTCCGCTGGTAAATAAGATATCTACAAGAGAGAAAGACAAGAAGCCGCGAGAAACTCGTTGAAATGACTGCGTTGCAGGCCCTACGGCCAATAACCATACCTCCCTTTCCTTTACATCTCCTACTGTACGTGCCTCTGCCGGCTTCCTATCTCTCTCTTCCCACGCGCTGTTTTACTCTGTCTCTCTCCCCCAGCAGATATTACAAGAACCAAGCCAATCGAAATACATCATTTATTCTTCCTTATTTACTTTTTCTCGGTTCTTCTTCCATTCCGTCACCTCTCTCTTGGCTTTCTATCTTTTTTCTCTCAGCATAGCTCAAGAACAGAACAAAATTGAGCAAAAGCAGTAGGGGAGAGAGATGGCGAAGCGCTTTAAGCTCCGAATCTCGAGGGTGTTCCCTTCCTTTCATTCCTGCCGTTCAAAAGACCTTCCTGAGAACCCACTCCCTCCCATCTTCCGTATCTCCACCGTCAATCACAACACTCCCTCCACTTTCGATTTTCCCGCCCCACCACCTCCCACCCCACCTTCTTCCATCCGCCATCACGTTTCCTCCGCCATAGTCTCCGTCGGCTGCGGCTGCCGCGACAAGACCGACGGCCCCAGCCCCATCGCCACCCCCGACCACTCCGACTTCCAATGGAGAAAGGAGGACAAATGGCACGTCGTCGCCCGCATCTCCAACCACCACCAGCGCAGTCATATCTTCTCCGGCGACTCTTCTGATGACGTCTTCCCGTCGGAGAATGCCGTGACGAGGAGGAAGAAGCTGAGGAACAAAAGCAAGAAGAACAAGAACAGGAAGAAGAAGGTCCGATCAAGGGTCAGAAACAGCACCTCCTCCGCCGACCACAGCGGCTGGTTCAGCAGCGACGAGCATGAGCGTGGTGAAGACGACCGTAATGATGACGAATATGACGACGATGACACGGAGACCCTGATGTCTTCCAGAACTTTCTCTGACGATTCTACCCCCGAGTTCAGCCCCAGCCTGGAGACGATCCAGGAGAGGAAGCCCCGAAGGGGGGGGAGGGTCAAAACGGTCAGAAAGAAGAGGAGCCCGGAGGTGGCGTGCCCATCGCCCGAGACGGATGTTCCAGCAAGGGTGTCGGTGTTTGCGGGGAGGAGGTTGGCGGAGGGGAAGGTGAGAGAGAGCTTTGCGGTGGTGAAGAGGTCAGAGGATCCGTACGGAGATTTCAAGAGATCCATGGTGGAGATGATACTTGAGAAAGAGATGTACGAGGCTGGCGACTTGGAGCAGCTCCTCCGGTGCTTCCTCTCCCTCAACTCCCAAGCCCACCACGGCGTCATCGTCGACGCCTTTTCCGACATCTGGAAAGCTCTTTTCTCCTCCAACTCTCGGCTTTCCAAAGCCGCTGCCCTTTCTTCTCTTCTTTGATCTGACGACCAGATGATGGACATGATAAAGGTGATTGACGATCCTCATACTGTTATTGCCCTTCCTCCTCCTGGAAGAAATTCAGATGATTACGATGGCGATCACAAAATTAAAAAAATATATTTGTTTTTCTTTTCCTTTCCCTTCTTTTCTTCTCACTTTTTATTTTTAAAGGGGTCTCATTTGTAATATGTTTACTGGTATTTAGATCTGATAATCTATAACAATTATGTGATTAAAAAAAAATCTTTTTTTAACTTGTCCAAACTCTATGTTTATTCATGTTGGCAGAGTAAGGAACATTCTTCATTCACTAAGAAACATGAGATGTTGATGCCTGGAGGCCTAGTAACTGAAGCTTTTTTGGAATCCTAGGAATACAAAAATGACTTTTGCTAAGAGTCGAGTCATGTTTCTGCTTATATATAAACATTAAATATAAAACTAACTATTGTATTTAAGGAAGTAGAACTAACAGATTGTGTTTAATTATTTTTCGGTGACTTCCGATGTGCATAAATATAACTTAATATTTGATAAAAATGTGACTTATCATTCTGGTATTTGAATGGTAAATGTAAGAGACCGTATTGTGATATATGTTTTAAAATTTTGATTGATAATTCTGTGGGGTGGTATGGCTAAGGCCAAGCATAGAAGTCCTAAACGTCGAGGGAAATGGTTTGTATATGGTACTTGTTTTTAAAGGGTGTATTTAGAATATTTTTTCTTTTAATTTATTGTAATAAATTGATAATTTTTCTTTTAATTTCTCTCAATAAATTAGATTATAAAATTGATGTTCCTTTTAAGAGAGTGAAACCCCTTTTAGATAGTGAAATAATAGGGATATTGACAGTAGTGTATATTACTTAGATGATAAATAGATAAAAAAGACAAACTCATTGTTTCTTGGTTTTAAAAACAACAGTGTCGCATGACTTCTATGATAAAAAGTATTATTGAGAATCAGACTGTCAATCTATTGTGAACATAGGATAGCTCTTGAATTGAATCACTGCCATAGTTTTGAAACATAAAATATGATATCTCCACTTTTATCTAAAGGCTCAAATTAAAAGTTCATACTAATTTTTATGAACTAATTAACGATGTATAATTTCTCATAGCCTATGTTCTCTGACATACAACTTAAGATGGTAAATCTCAGTTATGATAAAAATTTAGATTGATGGATTAATTATCTAGGGAACTATCAAATTATTCAAAAGAAGACCATTGAATCATGTACTTGAATTTTTAAGATAGAATACAAATCATTAGATAAATATTTTGATCTATTCTAAACAATCTAACATTGAGAATGCATTGAATGGATTAAAAAATATATTAGATGTTTTTTAAAAATGAAAAATAATAAATTCAACATCTTTGGGGATAATATGAGTACTTTCACATTGATACATGGGACCACTAACAAGTCTTATATTATCAAACTAGTTTCGAAAAAATCAAACTCAAGATTTTTAGTCTAATTTTAAATATTTAGATCAATTCAACTATCCATTCTATTCAAATTCTAATATTTTTTATGATCTACATAGTTAAGGAAAAGGTGAATATGATAACACTAAATACTAATTCTCAGATGAGTATGATACAAATTAAACCATGTTGGCAGTGCCAAAAGTAGAAGGGTACGTTTGCTAATTATTAAGGACATGCTAAATTTACATCTAAGTTATACTTTTGAAGACTCTTAGGTTGATGCGGTAAATTACAATTGATTTTTTTTTAAAAGTCACTTAAAATATCAATAAAATGATTTACTATATGATAAAAGTGCAGAAAAGATATAATTTGGGATAAATTTAACATTTTTTTTTTGAATTTACGTGTGAGAAACCGGGGAATACTCAGCGTAAAACTCCAACGACTGAGCCCACTACCCCTAAGACACACCAAAGTTAGGCCATGGGGGCTCGAACCCACAACCTCCCGCTTCTTGAGGCGGGAGGCAACTAGTTGAGCTTTTAAAATCGTTATAACCTGCTCACTAAGATAATGTGCCATGTTGGTCATAGTATTATACATATGTATATATTTGGAGGGTATCTGATAGTATTATATTTTTTGGAATAGTATTGTACTTTTATTGAAGGGTTTTAAAACATTGAAAAAGCCATATATTGGGTCTGGTGGACTGAAGTAGACTTATGGGGTCGACTTTATTCAAACGAGATGGGTCATGCCCTAAAGTCGCACTATTCTTAGTGAAAAATTAATAATTCATATTTAACTTATTTATATTTAATTTGAATCATTACTTTTTTAACTTAACTTATGTTTTGGTCTTTTTCAACTCACCCATATTTCAACATTTTTTAAAAATCTTTATTCATTTTTAATTTGAGTTGGATTAAATTAGATCATGGGTCAATTTATATAATTAAATAGATAATTTTGTATATATATTATAATGATATGATTCGAGTGAAGTGAATCTAAAAATAATTTTTATCACTAAAATATAATTATTATAATAAATAATTCTAAAAAATCAAATAATAATATAAAATTGGGGAGTTTTAAATTTATATTTATATATGATTTGGATAATTCAGATAGGTCGAGTTATACAAATTGTAACCCTAGTCTAAATCCAAATTAAAATTTAATCAAGTCTTTTCACTGTAGACCAACTTATATTTTAAATGAATTGAATTAATCCCTACATATTTTTAGATCAGATTTGAATTCATGCTAACCCAAATTGCAGTCTACATTCGAAGAATTAATCTGATGCTCCCATTTTTAGTGCTAACGATTTTCCTGCAAGAGTTGCAATAGCACCAAAAGAGTCAATGCTTCTAAGTAGAGACGTCTTTCCACCTTACATTACGGTAGTGCTATAATTAAAGAGGTATACATTTATTTTATTAAATTAAATAACATATTAAAATTACAGAGGACTTCTTCTATACATCATAACTCACAACTTTTTTCAACTGTTTCAAATACTTATCGAGATAGAGAGTCAATTGACTCCTTTTGAAATTCTTTAAGCAAAAGTAGATATTTAAAGCTGTTGAATGGACACAAAAAAATTCTCATTTTTATATTTATTTATGCTTAAATTAAAATTTATATGTATGTATGTACATATCTACAAATTAACATTAGACCAAAATAATTCATATAAAAAATTGCCTAAGAATATCAAGTATTTAAAAATAATTTAAACTCATTAAAAATATCAGAGTTTAAAAAAAATATGGTTTTTAAGATTGAATGAAGTGGTTTTTTTATGGAGTTGCACAATTATGTTAAAATCTTTGAAATGGACATCAAATAGGGTGAAAGTGACTCTCATGTGAGATGATAATTGTTAGTCTTAAAAATAATTAATATTTAAGGAGTTTAAAAAACAAGACTTCGATAGTTAGATTGATATAATTTTTCATTTTCCATCATTTTTTATAGATGAAAAATTCTATTCCAAAAAACCCACTGTATGGTGCAACATTAATTTTACATAGGATGCAAAAGTTTAGTAAATAAAAAATAATTTCAAATTTCAAAATTATAAATAGGTTAAAAAATGACTTCTATAATTGGATTTTGTTTAGGCCTCGTACTCAATTAAATATCTTTGCAATAGATTGAACAAAAGAGATTCAGTCATTTAATAAATTGGTGGTAAATATTCATTCGGTGAGTCAAAATGAAGTGCAACTGATTGCTTGGGTTGCACCAGATCCATTCTCTTTTTTTTATCCAAAATTTTTAAAAGCCATAAAGAATCAACTGTAAGAACTAAAGTACACCTGACAAGCTAAAATTGAATCAAATTTCAACTTCAAACTCAAATTTAATCATTTAATCTTAATAGTCAAGATCACTATATGCTTTTTTTTTTTTTTTCTTTAAGGACGCCTAATGATTTTGGATGTTATGATCAAACCGCTAAAAATTAGTTTTAGAGATTGAAATTTTGTCCACAGGGAGCTCATCAAATCCACTTTCGATAAAATGTGATTATTGGTCCTCATAAATCTCCCTTTTTATAGTTTTGTTAACAGAATATGATTATTTTGGAGTCATGATTCACATGTGAATTTACGAAAGTAACATTAAGAGGAATTATACTTATGTTATCTAGTTCAATAGTGTATTAAAATTAAAATATACATTATATACCCAATATGCGATTGTAAGAATATGATACCAAAATCTTCATTTTTTTTATTAACATGGATATCTCCACTCCACATTGGAGGTGAGACTAATCAAATATATTTAAATTATACTCCCTCCGTCCAATTTGAAATATTTGTATTTTTTAAGAAATTCTTTATATAAGACTAGCACTTGATGAACACCGTAAAACTACCATTTTACCCTTTAATATTAGATTAATTAGTCTTTATTTTGTAAACATTAGATATGTTTAATGTTGTTTTTAGTTTTGCAGTGTGTTTTGAGAAAATACAAGATACAAGAGTTCAAATGATGAAATTTGCAATTTTTTTTGGGCTTAGTGCTCTGCTTATGCCCAATCTTGACCAGAAGATTTGATCGGTTGATTTCATTGATCAATGTGGCAGTGCAATGTGTCTCTGAGAACCATATTCTATCTCAACTCAGCAAAGACATCAAGGAATGGTCTGAGACCGAGTACTCATTTGTGTTAAAAAGGGCAAAAATCTTTAGTTATATGTCGAGAAGGAAACTCAACCAATGCTGATGCTCGAGCGAGAGGGAAAAAGGGAAGGATCTAGGCGAAATTCCAACCTTGAGAATTGAGATAGGAGCTGCAAATGACAATGTCAGGTTTCCGTGGCCGCTAGACCGAGAGAAAAGTAAAGAAAGAAAAAGAGAAGGCCTGGCGCTGCCTAGATGAGGAGTGAACAGGAAACGTGATTGGAAGACTGGATTTTCAAGCTGAGTTACAGGGGATCCGAGCTTTTGGGACGTGTCGAAGAAGGAAAAAAAATCAAGGTCAGGAAACACACTGGAAAGTAGTCCACATTGCAACCTAGAGAACAGAGCTACTCCACGAGAGCTTTTCAAGTGGGCATTGGAACCAGCAGATGATGAAGTTCTTGACAGACTCTTTGAGCTTGGATATCTTGATGCAGCAGTCTGGGCTGAGCAGAATCCTATCCAGTCGATTGGAAGATAGAAAGAGAAGGTTGGTCTATGTGCAATGTTACAAAACAGAGAACCAAAGAACAAAAGCAGAAGAAAAGTGGCTGCTGGCCAATTTTTGCTAGTACAAACAGAGAGGGTTTCGGCCTTATGACTCAGCAGAGATAAGATGGGGTCGATCATAGCCAACCAGATCTGCTGAAGATGCTACACGACTTTCGTCCAAATCCATGAAACTTGGCGACAAAGCAGGACATGGCCAGCTGAGAGATAAGGATGAAGGTGCTGGTTGATTTGGGTTAAAAGAAAGAAAAGAAAAGAGAGATAAGGAAGAAGATGGTGGGTTTGCCGTGATATATGATCGAATGAGATAAGGAAAAAGGAAGAAAGAATAGAAAGGAAGAACAGAGAAAGAGAGATAAGAAGGAGTTGTGTTAGCTGATGCTAATAAAGAAAAAAAAGGGGATAAAGAGGAGGTGCTAGTAGTGGTTGACATTAGAAATGAGAGTATCGGCTGTGACCCATTACTTTATTTATTTCTCCATTTCTTTTCTTATAAATAGAGCATGGACTCCATTGGAAAAAAGCGAACCGAGCAAGGCATTTGAGGGGGCTGAATGTGGACGACTAAAGGACAAAGAAAAAATATTTGGTTTCGTCTAAGTCAATTATTTTATTTTTATGTAATGAGTTCCAAAGAATTGTATTTTCTTATATTCCAATTTTTAAATGAAATTCATGGTAGCTTCTTTAAATTTATGGTGTTCCCAATTATTAAATATTCTATGGTGATGGTTTTAATTTTATTTTAATTCTTTTTGTGAATATTATGAAACAAATTATTTTTAGAATTTTTAAAGGAAAAGTAGAACCCCTGTTAGGATCGGTGGGACTTGACTTTTTCAGTCTAAGGTTCTTGTTAAGAACAATTTATTTTAGATTTGGAAAATGTAAGTATAAATCCCGCTTAAGCTTAAGCCTTGAATTGAAAATTCTAATTTAATGGACGTCATAATTTTTCTAATTAGAATTTTAATAAATGATGAACTTGAATTTATATTTTATAATTCTAGAATATTTCATAGTCCAGGCCATAATTTTATTTTTTAAATGGGATAACATGTCAATTTAGATACTTGTCTCGATTCCATTGTAAACTATGTAAATAATTCATTATTATTGTTTTTATTTCATTCTTTTATTTATTCATAAAAATCCTTGAAATGATTTAACTAAGTTAGAAATATTTTATTTGTTTATTAACTTTGCATTTTAAATTAGATTGAGGTCATTTAAATTCAATTCACCATTTTAATCAAATTTATAAATCAATGATAAAAGTAGATCTTATATCTTGTTAACTTCCAAAGTTAGATAATTAATTAAATATTGATTATCTAAATTTAGAATTTTGCTAAATTAAGATTATAACTCCATGCTTTAGAAAATTATTTTCTTAGATCACATTATTTTAATGGTACCATTTTTATTTCCATACATATATTTTGTTAATTTCCATTGGGCATGACCTCGTACTCATTCACTACATTCTTAACTGATTCGTGCGCTTGCGAGTTAAATTTAAAACACAACAAGTTTTTGGCGCTATTGCCAGGGAAATCTCGAAATAAATTGTGTGCCATTAGATTTATGTGTTTTTGGGAAAAATGTTATTTTTAGAAGTTTCTAAATTAGAAAACTCTTTAAAATTAGAAATTTATGTTTTTAGAAGGTTACCTTAAATTAGAAGTTTTTAAAAAATATTAATGATTATAGAATTAATTCAAATTTAGAAATTTGCTAAATCTAGAAACTGTGTAATTAAAATTTTCTATTTCTTAGAATATTTCTAATTTAATAGTTTCCCTTTTTAGCAACCTTTCTAATACTAGAGATATGTCTTTCATCTAACTTTGGAAAGTTTCTAAATATGATTTCAAAAAAAAAAAAACATCACGTGAATCAAAGTTTTGATTTAATGGGGTGGAGTCCAATTTTCATAGCCTTGACTTGACTTAAATTTTTTTATTAGGTTAAAAATATTATACTTCTTCCACTAGTTGTAACTTTAGGACAATTGCACTTAAATTAGGATCATGCATTTTTTTTGAATTAGAATCTTCACCAAGTCTTATATTGTCTATTTTGCAGAAGTTTTAATTACACGTTTAAAATCATTGGAAATACGCATAATAAGCTAAGGTGAGTGCCCAATTAATTGCACGCTTAAAAATCGATGGAAATATGCATAATAAGCTAAGGTGAGTGCCTAATCTTTTCTTTTGATTTTATTTTTCTCATGCATTCATATAGATTTATTTAGGGTGTTCTTTATTTATTTATTTTACTTATTGCTTGCATTTAATCTGTCTATGCATCTAGGTTGTTAGTATTCATGCATTAGTTTAGATTGCTTTATTATTGTTTTCATATTTATTTGAACATTGTGTGGTAATTTAAGACTGCATTTTCACAATATCTAGAAAATTAAGATTAGAAAAATTGGTTCATGCATCTCCTTAACAAAATCAATTAAGGAACCATTAGGCTAGATTTTAAGGTTTCATGCTTATTAGGAACCTTTTCGATCTAAATTAATTTTTATAACCGGTGAATAGTTTTTCTTCAATCATGGTGTCTAGGATTAGTTCTGTTACCAAGGTGTAAACGACCTAAGGATAAGTGGAATATAAACAGATTGCCAAATGCTCCTCCATTTACCTAGGAACTTACCTGGCCATGATTGTGGTTAAACTCTCATCGGAGACTTAAATTATTTGGAGAAAAAAGTAGGAGCAAGTCTAGAGATAATCTTTAGGGTCCTATTAGTTAAATAAAAATTTGATTGCATTAATGCAATTCAAATTTAGATTTAGGCATTATCTTGTGTGAATTTCGTTGAGCATGAATGATCATGTCTGTGTATGAATTATTGGTGTCGTGACTCTCACAATCGTTTAGTTCGAGTTACATTTTCTGTCGATTTAGTGATCGTTGCGTTCGGAGTTTAATCATAAACAATCCACCTCCATCACCACCACCATCACCTAAAATGGCCGAAGAAAGAGTAGCAGAGAAAACTCTCTAAGACTACTTTTCAGCAGTCACTCCCAATACACCATCAGACATAGTTGTTCCAGCAACTAATGTAGCCTTTGAACTCTAACCAGGCCTGTTACATCTTTTACCCGCATTCCATGGACTTGATCATGAGGACCTTTACGTACATGTCAAAGAATTCTTAGAAATCTGCGCCACCATCAGACTTCAAGGCATCATTGATGAATCCATTAAACTTCGTTTATTTTCTTTTTCTCTCAAAGAAAAAATGAAATATTGGCTAAATTCTTTACCTGCAAATTCCATCACAACTCGGGATCAGTTAGCCAACAAGTTTTTGAATAAATTTTTCTCTGTATCTAAAACTAATGCCCTCAAGAAAAAAATTTCAAACTTTAATCAGAATGAGGGTGAGAAATTCTATAAATCATGGGAAAGATTCAAAGATACGTTGAGTAAATGCCCCCGCCAAGGTTTTGAAACGGGGAAACTCGTGCAATTCTTTTATGATGGTTTAACCATATCAAACCGCACAATGGTCGAATCTATGAAGGGTGAGAAATTTTGAATGCTAACTACAATCAATGGATGGAATTTCTTAAAATCATTGGCAGAAAGTTTTCATCGATAGGACTTCTCCAAACGAGATAATTCAGCCCAAACCTCAAACCTCAAAGAGAGGAGGTTTATACGAAGTTAGTATCGATTTAGACGTTAAACTTGCTATTGCAAACTTAACAAAGAAAATAGATGCTTTAGCGATGGCTCAGGTGATGAACCCATCATTAGAAATACATGTTGAGGTTTGCGCAATGTGTTATAACCTAGGACACACTGCCCAAAATTGTCCTTCCTTCGGATCTAATGTTGAGTGCTCAACTGAGCAGGCTAACGCACTCAATAATTTCGGAAGACAGTAGGGAACCCCTTTCTCTACCACATACAATTCTAATTGGCGGAATCATCGAAATTTTTCTTGGAGATAGAATCAACCTCCAGTAGGTCAAGGATCCCCTCAATATCAAGGTCCACCTTACAAACCAAGTCAGATGCAGCCATTCCACCAATCTCAAAATCATTCAGCCCAGTCAAATCAGTTTTATCAATCCGGTCCATCTCAACAATGTAAACCCTTTCTCGAAGATACGTTGCAGCAATTCATGCAGTCTACCCAACAAGCTATGCACAAGCTTGAAACACAGCTTGGGCAATTAGCCACTGCAATAGGAGATAGGAAGAAAGGTAGATTTCCCAGCTAACCTATCCCAAACCCCAAGGGCCAAAATGAGGTTTCATCGTCTAATCAAGAAGACGCTAAATCCATTATTACCTGAGATGCGGGAGACAGGTAGACAATAAAGTGAAAATGCTTAGACAACCGGAAGGCCAGACCATTGGTCAATCCAAGCATCAGGATGACCCATCAAGTCAAACCCCAGTTTAAATCGTATCGGATCCATCTGCTAGAAAGCCATACGTACCTAGTGCTCCATACCCTCAGAGGCTCATCACTAAGCAAGGGGTACCTTATGGTGACATACTAGAGGTATTCAAATATGTCAATATCAACATTCATCTACTTGGTGCCATCAATCAGATACCCTCATATGGTAAGTTTCTTAAAGACCTCTATACAGCGAAACAGATAACTAATGTTCCCACAAAGGCATTTGTAGCAGAAAATGCAAGTGCTCTCCTCCAACAACTATTCCAGATTAAACATAAGGGCCCTGGGTGCCCAACTATTGTATGCACCATTGGTACATATGAAATTGACAGGGCCTTATTAGATCTGGGAGCTAGTGTCAACTTACTTCCATAGTCAGTTTATGAGCAGTTAAGGCTGGGAGAGCTGAAACCCACTCTTATCACACTACAGTTAGTTGACCGCTCTGTAAAAATTTCGAGGGGTGTGATAGAAGACGTTCTGGTGAAAGTAGACAAATTCTATTTTCCGGTCGATTTTGTGGTGTTGGATACACAGCCTGTTCAGAACGAAAGTGGGCACATTTCGGTTATTCTTGGACGACCATTCTTGGCCACCGCAAAAGCTGTTATCATTTGCCAAGATGGTATGCTTAAGTTGTCTTTCGGAGATCTGACGACAAACTCAATGTGTTTGGCCTATGTCGACAACTTTTCTGCGCAGACGATCTGTGCGAGGTTAATATAATCCAAAGTTCTGTCCAAGAGTCCTTCCTTCACTTCATTTGTGATGACCCATTTGAGAAGACTCTGTCCACTTTTAGTACAGACTTCAATGAAACTGGTAAACAAGAAGTGAATGCTATGTTTGATGCATCTCCATATGCGCAAAGGTTCACCAAATTCGAACCTCTCCCTGTTAGTAATCTGTTCCGATCCCCTCTATCGAGAAGCGACCAAAATTAGAGCTCAAGCCACTCCCTGAGACAGTTAAATATTCTTATCTTGGACCATCAAACACTTTACTTGTTATCATAGCTTCCGATTTAACTTCTGAGCAGGAGTCTAAACTCTTAGAAGTTTTAAGAGATCACCGCGAAGCTATTGGATGGTCCATTGCCGATCTCAAAGGAATTAGTTCCTCCGTGGTCATGCACAAAATTCACTTGGAAGAAAATTCCAAGACATGCAGAGAACCACAGAGAAGACTAAATCCGGCGATGCAGGATGTGGTAAGAATAGAGATTTTAAAACTTCTCGAGACGGGTATTATCTACCCGATCTTTGACAGTGTATGGGTGAGTCTGATACAGGTTGTACCTAAGAAATCAGGTGTGATGGTAGTCAAGAATCAAGATATTGAGTTGGTGCCAACCCGCATCCAAACGGGTTGGAGAGTTTGCATTGACTACCGTAAGATGAATACTGTCACTCGAAAAGACCATTTCCCTCTACCGTTCATCGATCAGATGCTTGAACGTTTAGCCGGTCATGCATTCTATTGTTTCCTTGATGGTTATTCTGGCTATAACCACATCTACATTGCTCCTGATGATCAGGAGAAGACCACCTTCACATGTCCGTTCGGTACGTCGCATATCACCATATGCCATTCGGGTTGTGCAATGCACCAACCACTTTTCAGCGGTGCATGATCAACAACTTTTCCTATATGGTCGAACGTTTCTTAGAAGTCTTTATGGATGACTTCTCTGTGTTTGGGTCCACTTTTGACTAGTGCCTGCACCATCTGAGCCTTGTGCTAATCAAGTGGCAAGAAAAGAACCTGGTATTGAATTGGGAGAAATGTCACTTTATGGTGAAACAGGGCATAGTACTATGGCACATTATCTCTGAAAATGGTATCGAAGTAAACAAAGCAAAGGTCAATCTGATCTCTAATTTACCAAGATCTCAAACCGTTAGAGAGATCAGGTCATTCTTAGGCCATGCTGGTTTTTACAGGAGGTTTATCAAAGATTTCAGTAAAATTTCTAAACCTCTCTGTAAACTCTTGATGATGAGTGCGTTCAAGCCTTTGAAAAATTAAAAACCACTCTGACCTTCGCTCAGGTAATACAACCACCTGATTGGTTTGTCCCCTTTGAAATTATGTGCGATGCCTCTGATTATGCAGTAGGAACCGTGTTAGGATAAAGGTTAAATCGGTTGCCTCACGTTATCTACTATGATAGCAAAACTCTCAATGACGCTCAGCTTCATTATTCCACCACGGAAAAAGAGTTGTTGGCAGTCGTATTTGCACTAGACAAATTTCGATCCTACTTAGTGGGTTCGAAGGTCATTTTCTATTCTGATCATGCAATACTTAAGTATCTCCTTTCTAAGAAAGATGCTAAGCCTCGCTTGATCCGATGGATCTTGCTGCTACTAGAATTTGATATTGAAATCCAGGACAAGAAAGGTTCTGAGAATGTGGTAGCATACCACTTGTCTAGATTGATAACTGAGTTCACTGATGAGACCCGTCCTATCACTGAGTCATTCCCTGATGAGCAACTCATGTCAGTGTCCCACGTACCATGGTTTGCAGATATTGTTAACTATCTTGTTACTGGTCAAATGCCCTCGCATTGGACTAAATAAAATAGGTCTAAAATTCTGGTATAGGTCAAAAGTTTTATCTGGGATTACCATTATCTGTTTAAACACTGTGCAGACCAAATCATTCGCCGTTGTGTCCCAGAAGAAGAGCAATAACGTGTCATAAGTTTCTGCCATAACCAGGCCTGTGGAGGGCATTTCAGCACTAGAAAGACAACTGCAAAAATCTTACAGTGTAGATTTTATTGGCCCTCCATGTTTCGAGACACCCGCACTTTCTGTGTCTCATGTAATAGATGTAAAGATTGGGTAGTATCTCTCGTAGAAATATGATGCCTTTAAATCCCATCCTAACCATTGAGCCTTTTGATGTTTGGGGCATCGATTTCATGGGACTATTTTCTAATTCTTTTGGTAATCTATATATCCTTCTAGGGGTCGACTATATGTCAAAGTGGGTCGAAACGGTAGCATACAAAACCAACGACCACAAGGTTGTCATCCGTTTCATTAAAGAAAATGTTTTTTCTAGATTTGGAATTCCACAAAACATCATTAGTGACAAGGGGTAAACACTTTTACAATTGCCCATTTGACAACTTGCTAAAATCATATGGGGTGATGCACAAGGTGGCTACTCCCTATCACCTGCAAATAAGTGGCCAAGTGGAAATTTTGAATAGAGAGATTAAGCATATTCTCGAGAAGACAATCAATCCAACTCGGAAAGATTGGTCTTCCCTCCTCATTGATGCACTATGGGCGTACCGTACAACTTTCAAGATGCCTATAGGAATGTCACCCTACCGCCTGGTTTATGGGAAGGCATGTCATCTTCCGGTCGAGCTACAACACAAAACCTATTGGGTAATCAAACACTTCAATTTTGCTCTAGACTCTACTGGAAAACATCGGAAACTTCAACTGATTGAGCTGGAGGAATTACGAAATGAAGCCTATGACACGGCCAAAAGGTACAAAGATCGGATGAAAGTGTTTCATGACAAACATATCTTGAGAAAATCTTTTACAGAAGGTCTTGTTTTATGATTCAAGGTTGCATATTTTTCCTGGGAAATTAAGGTCCAAAATGACAGGTCCTTTCATTGTTTCATCGGTATTCCCACATGGGGCAGTATAGATCAGGCATCTTATGAGTGGTCGTGCGTTCAAATTTAATGGGCAACGATTAAAGCCATTTTTAGAGTTCCTTTTCCTGAAGAAGAGAACGAGATTGCGATAGCCGATCCTGTGTACCAAGACTGATTTGAGGACCCATACCCATTCACTCACCTACCCATCTTCATCATTTCTATTACCCAGACCCACATACCCATCTGTCTGTGTCTGAGTCGGTCTGAGTCTTCGGTGTTTAGTATAGGTTTTCATCGAGTTGATTTAGGATTTCTTTATTTGGTCCATTTTGCACCTCATGCAGTCCAAGGTATGTCTGAACCACGATTGTTCGTTTTCTAAAATATTTCTTCTTTTACATCTGGCCAGTGTAGATTAGGGAATATTGTTTTGGGGGTACTGAGGTCATTTATCATCTTTTAAAAAAAAAAAACAGTATCCATCATCTGTTTTGTCTTTGTGACCAGCAGACGTGAAAGAACTGGATAGGAGTCATGCACATAGACAGTTGAGTTTTTGTCTTCGCATTGTGTCTGTCTAGAACACAAGTTCCCCCAAACTTGTGTAGGAAAATTATTTCCTTAGCTATGAGGGTGAGGAAGTTGGAAATCCAAGAGGAGGAACCCAAACCTCTTTGTGGTCGAAGCACTTTGGCTGCAAAGAGGAAAGCTAAGAGGCTAGGAATCTATCACAAATGTGGACGTGAGAATTGTAATAGAATAATATCTGATCAAGGAGTTCGTTGTGTGACAGCAGAAAAACATAGACCTATTAGTGAAAATAGACAGATTTATTTGGATTTAGTCCAAGGTACAGTAAGTCTGGAAAGACTGAGACTCCTTGGTGTCCAAAGAACTATTGAATTTCGTTTAGGGGACTATAAACGTCTTGACAATCTGACGTTAAACGAGTCATAGTTTTCTTAGGCAGAGAGAGACAGACTTAATCTTTTAAGGTAGCGTAAGCAAAAGCTGGGACACCTTGGTACTTAACAAGACTGTCAATTTAGGTCAAAAAAAAGCATACGTCTTGACGATCTAATGTAAAAAGAGACACATTTTTAGCATTAAGATGTAAGTAAAAATCTTTATATCATACTTTTCTGGAAAGATTTTTATAGGATTTATTCTCGAAAATACATGTACACGGTCATATTAATGTTAGTCCGAAAAAGAAAAATATTCATAAGTCGAGTGATCACCAGAGGAATACTAGTAGAGACTTAAACCCAGTGAGCTTTAGAGTTATTCTATCCTTCTGAGGGTTATATGTAAACTCTTGTTTCTTTGATTTGCGCATTGAGTCGTTGTGAGATCTCATTGTCATTGATTTGGTCATATTACTAAGAACGCTATTAAATTTGAGTTAGTACACCTGAAATTTTTATGAATTTATTCGAAGTAAAGAAATCATCTTATGAAGCTTAGGATAGGATATAGGCCATTTTTGGACCATTTGAGCCTTCAAATCCACCTATTTTGGTCATTTCATCTTGATAGTTCTCCAATTGAGCCTAATTTAGCCTATTTTATTGACTAACCATATCTACCATACCCAATTTTAGACATGGAGTTTGAACCAAAATTTTATATCCATTACCTATCATCATATAAGAAAAGGTTAGGGAAGAATTTGGGATAGGATTCACTGAAGAAAAAAAAAATATAATAAAAGAGGAAATAAAATAAATGGGAACATCCATACATCAAAAAGGGATGTTGAAAGAGAAAAGAAAAGAAGATCTTTAAAAAAAAGAAAGGTGAAAAATATTAGAGGAAAAATATTCCGTTTATATTATGAAGACTTCTAACAATTTCTTATCAAAGTGTTAATTTTTAGAGTCTTTTATCCCTTCTTTGATATGACCCGGTCCTAAGCCATGTTTCATCCTATTAGAAAGTCCTATTGATCCTAAGTCTAAATAAGGTATTTCATGTAGAGAATAGAGGAGGAAAAATAATGGTGTTTAACTCAACGTTCTTAGGAAAGTGGCATCGATTCATGAGATCAGTTATTTTCTTCATCTATGCCTTCTTTGTTTAATACATATGTGAGAACTTTGATTTGAATACGTAAACTCTGCTCACATATACCTTGAGAGAAAATAAACCCACCTTTGAGCGTTAGTATTTCTAAGAGATATATCTGGGGAGGTTTGAAGTCAAAGCGCATTTTCTAATGGTGGTTATAAAACTTGTGTCAATTTGGAAAATGAAGACTGTCTTAATATTGGCTATCACACAACACTCTGAGTATAAGTCTTGTAAAATGAATTTTAGAGTTGTATGATATTTAGATTTTTGTCTATGTGTTTTTGCTGAAAAATTGGATGTTTGTAGGTATCATCACTGGAAGCTCTCACGAGACTATAACTCGTCCACTAGTGGTGAACTAGGGGTTTAAAAGCTTGTTGCATATGCTAAATGTAATCGAAAATACCAGCGAAAGTGGTGTAGGATTTTTAACTTTCAGTCAATAGTTTTTTGTTTTGCTCAAGGACTAGCAAAATCTAAATTTGGTGGTATTTGATGAACACCGTAAAACTACCATTTTACCCTTTAATATTAGATTAATTAGTCTTTATTTTGTAAACATTAGATATGTTTAATGTTGTTTTTAGTTTTGCAGTGTGTTTTGAGAAAATACAAGATACAATAGTTCAAATGCTGAAATTTGCAATTTTTTTTGGGCTTAGTGCTTTGCTTATGCCCAACCTTGACCAGAAGATTTGATCGGTTGATTTCATTGATCAATGTGGCAGTGCAATGTGTCTCTGAAAATCATATTCTGTCTCAACTCAGCAAAGACATCAGGGAATGGTCTGAGATCGAGTACTCATTTGTGTTAAAAACAACAAAAATCTTTAGTTATCTGTTGAGAAGGAAACTCAACCAATGCTGATGCCCGAGCGAGAGGGAAAAAGGGAAGGATCTAGGCGAAATTCCAACCTTGAGAATTGAGATAGGAGCTGCAAATGACAATGTCAGGTTTCCGTGGCCGCTAGACCGAGAGAAAAGTAAAGAAAGAAAAAGAGAAGGCCTGGCGCTGCCTAGATGAGGAGTGAACAGGAAACGTGATTGGAAGACTGGATTTTCAAGCTGAGTTACAGGGGATCTGAGCTTTTGGGACGTGTCGAAGAAGGAAAAAAAATCAAGGTCAGGAAACACACTGGAAAATAGTCCACATTGCAACCTAGAGAACAGAGCTACTCCACGAGAGCTTTTCAAGTGGGCATTGGAACCAGCAGATGATGAAGTTCTTGACAGACTCTTTGAGCTTGGATATCTTGATGCAGCAGTCTGGGCTGAGCAGAATCCTATCCAGTCGATTGGAAGATAGAAAGAGAAGGTTGGTCTATGTGCAATGTTACAAAACAGAGAACCAAAGAACAAAAGCAGAAGAAAAGTGGCTGCTGCTTTCGTGTACAACAGAGAGAGTGCTGGCAGATTTTTGCTAGTACAAGCAGAGAGGGTTTCGTCCTTATGACTCAGCAGAGATAATATAGGATCGATCATAGCCAACCAGATCTGTTGAAGATGCTACACGATTTTCGTCCAAATCCATGAAACTCGGCGACAAAGCATGACATGGTCAGCTGAGAGAAAAGGATGAAGGTGCTGACTGATTTGGGTTAGAAGAAAGAAAAGAAAAGAGTTTGAACCTAGAAAAGAGAAGAAGGAAACAATTTACCAGTTGAGAGATAAGGAAGAAGATGGTGGGTTTGCCGTGAGATATGACAGAATGAGATAAAGAAAAAGGAAGAAAGAATAGAAACTAAGAACAGAGAAAGAGAGATAAGAAGGAGTTGTGTTAGCTAATGATAACAGAGAAAAAGAAAAGGATAAGGAGGAGGGCCCACACGGCATTTGTTGGCTGACAGTAAAACACAGAGAAAATTCAGGTGCTAGCAGTGGTTGACATTAGAAAGGAGAGTATCGGCTGTGACCCATTATTTTCTTTATTTCTCGATTTCTTTTCTTATAAATAGAGCATGGACTCCATTGGAAAAAAATGAACCGAGCAAGGCATTTGAAGGGGCTGAATTTGGACGGCTAAAGGACAGAGAAAAAATATTTGATTTCTTGTAAGTCAATTATTTTGTTTTTATGTAATGAGTTCTAAAGAATTATATTTTCTTATATTCCAATTTTTAAATGAAATTAATGGTAGATTCTTTAGATTTATGGTGTTCCCAATTATTAAATATTCTATGGTGATAGTTTTTAATTTAATTTTAATTTTTTTTGTGAATGTTATGGAACAAATTATTTTTAGAATTTTTCAAGGAAAAGTAGAACCCTTGTTAGGATCAGTGGGACTTGACTTTTTCAGTCTAAGTTTATTTTAGATTTGGAAAATGTAAGTATAAATCCCGCTCAAGCTTAAGGCTTGAATTGAAAATTTTAATTTAATGGACGTCGTAATTTTTTTAGTTAGAATTTTAATAAATGATGAACTTGAATTTATATTTTATAATTCTAGAATATTTCATAGTCTATGCCATAATTTTATTTTTTAAATAGGATAACATGTCACCTTAGATACTTGTCTCGATTCCATTGTAAACTATGTAAATAATTCATTATTATTGTTTTTATTTCATTCTTTTATTTATTCATAAAAATCCTTGAAATGATTTAACTAGGTTAGAAATATTTTATTTGTTTCTTAACTTTGCATTTTAAATTAGATTGAAGTCATTTAAATTCACTCCACCATTTTAATCAAATTTATAAATCAATGATAAAAGTAGATCTTATATTTTGTTAACTTCCAAAGTTAGATAATTAATTAAATATTGATTATCTAAATCTAGAATTTTGATAAATTAAGATTATAATTCCATGCTTTAGAAAATTATTTTCTTATATCACATTATTTTAATGGTACCACTTTTATTTCCATACATATATTTTGTTAATTTCCATTGGACATGACCTCGCACTCATTCATTACACTGTTAACTGATTCGTGCGCTTGCGAGTTAAATTTAAAATACAACAGCAATTTATGTGATCTCATCCATTTTCAACACACTTTATACTACTCCAATATAAATGAGACAGCTATTTTGGGACAATTCCAAAATCCATATAGGACAACTAATTTGAGACAGAGGGAGTAGTTTATATGCATATGTATGTCTATAAATTAATATTGTGCATGGATTTTATGTAAAGTATATATAATAACTACCTTGTTACTATTTTAAAAGTGCTTAAGAATAATAAATATTCAAAAAAATAATTTAAACTCATCAAAATAGTGAGAACTTAAAAAAATATTTTCTAAGATTAGACCACATGATTTTATGGAGTTCCATATTTATGTAAAGATGTTGCAATGGGCCATCAAATGAAGTAAAAGTGGGCTCTACATAGTATTCAAATTGTTTAGGATTTAAAAATTATTAAAAGTAATTAATATTTAAAGAGCCTGAAATATATGACTTCTATGATTGGATCGATGTACTTTTGGATACCATGTTCATAGACCAAAAATATTTAGCGATAGGATTCTCATATGTGATGAAGGCCTAAACCATTCACACACGAGAAAAATCTACATTTTCTCCCAAATCCCAAATTTCATTTCCAAAGCTAGGTCTCATTTTGATGCGTTAACCCACAAGAATTTCAAGGCTTTGGCTTGCACCAATTACAAGAGTTAACCCACATTTTCCTAAGAAAAGAGAAGGATAAAGCCCAAATGAAAATTAAAACCCTCCTTCTCCACATCAAAGCCCTCTTTACATGATTGGTTAAAAAAAAAAAAAAAAGGACATTCTAAGAAAATCAATTCTATACAAGGCAAAGCCACAATTTGGGAAATCAAATTCCCAAATTTCACAACCCTCTTCTTGAAAGTTAACCCCATCACACCACCAAGGCTTAAATCCTACACTTTCCCAATTTACAAACCCAATTTCAAGGCTAAAGATCCTGCCTTTTTTGGAAAATCAAGCCCCAACAACAAAAGAAAGGAAATCCAATGTGTTTTTCCAAATCTCTAAACCCCTTTTTCTTTTTGAATAACTTCAACCAATCACACTAGTTAAACCCCATTTCAAGCCAAACTCCACTTGGATGAGTTCATCCTTCCCAAGAACAATTTTATCACCTCCTAATCTGACTAAAATGACAATTTAGAATAGATTCAATCAAAAGAAGGGAGATCACCTCTGGAGAAGAAGAAAATTCGAGAGAAAACTGAAAGTGGGGAGCCCCCCCTCTTTCTCGTTCTCCCTCTTTCCGTCTTTCTTTCTCTCGCTCCCTCTCTCTTCCTCTCCTTCCTGCTCATGCACTCTCTCCTCTTTCTCTTCTTTATTCTCTTTCTCTCATTATCTCTTTCATTTTCATCACTCTCTCTTTCTCTCCTCTTTCCAATGTTGGGGAAAGAAAAGAAAATAAGAATTGGGTCACTACAATTTTTCTAGAAACAGATATATAACTTTTGAGGTGCAACAACACTCTTCTCTCTCTCTCTCTCTCTCTCTCTGATATCGCTCCTTTTGGACACAGAGAAGAAGGACCACCGCTTGTTAATAATAGATAATTTTAATGGGAAGAGAGTGAAACATGTTGCAGAGCAGAGAACATGTAAGAAAGAGGATTGATGGAATAAATACTCTTGTTCACGCGAAAAGGAAGCCATGTATTGTGGAAGAAGAATTTCACCAAAGATTTCATTCCATCCAAATCCTTCTGTAGCTTCATCCCATACCCTTCCTGTGACACCCCGCCCCAGGAGTGGGCCTAGCCTTAAGCCAGGCATCCCATACATGGGAGAGAAATTCGCCAGGCTCCATAGAGGAGCACTGGCGTGTTGCAGGAAGTTCCACATCGCCAACTGCAGGCGTGTTCCCCTAGTATATAAGATGGGAGGCTTCTTACTTCAAGTGCAATGCCTTTTGGGAGCATTCATTGGGTATGCTCGACAGAAACAAAGTCGTGTTGGCCCGTCTGCGGGCTCAAATCGTACAATATTGTGTTGGAGGGACGGGGCATTAAAATTGATATCAGAGCACGATTCAACACTCAGATTGAGGGTGTGGGATGGTGTAGTGTGTAGTCTGGCGGATGGTGTTAAGACCAGCGGATAGAGCCGGGGACAACTCTGGTCATAAAGGGGGTTGGTTGTAATACCCCGCCCCAAGAGTGGGCCCAGCCTTAAGCCAGACGTCTCATGCATGGGAGAGAAATTCGCCAGGCTCCATAGAGGAGCGCTGGGCGTGTTGCAGAAAGTCCCACATCGCCAACTGCAGGCGTGTTCCCTTGGCATATAAGATGGAAGCTTCTTCCTTCAAGCACAATGCTTTTTGAAAGCATTCCTTGGGTCTGCTCGCAAGAAACAAAGTTGTGTGGACCTATATCCGGGCCCAAAGTGGACAATATTGTGTTGGAGGGACAGGGCGTTACACTTCAAAGCTCTTGGAGAGATATACCACCATACTGACGTAGGGACCAGTGAAGAAAAGTGGGTTGCAGGATGTAAACAAAGGTGAAGGGCTGGGTGAAGCAGGGACAAGGCAAAATAGGTGGTAAGAAAGACAGAACGGTACACGTGCAAGAGAAAAACAGATGTGAAGAGGGGCAAACTGGATGGCAAGGTTGATTTAGACTCTAAGAAAACAAAACAAGTTCAATTGATGGAGCCAGACAGGGAAACAATAGGGAAGTAAAAAGTTTGATGGAAACAGATGAATGAAACCAAGACAAGAAGAGGCCGAGAGTGGCGATGAGTTTGGAAGTGATCTTGGTGATCGATCGCAGTGTGAATATTGTAAAGAGACGGAGAAAGTGGAGTTAGAGAAGTCTCAGCACGCAAGATGGTGGCTGGAAAAAAGGGAATGGGTTTGACGGCAGCAGGGGATTGGAACCTGGACAGCAATGGTATGGCGTTGACTATGTTTGGAAGAATGGAGATCAAAAACAAAATAAGAAAAAGGAAAGAAAGAAAGAAGGGAAAAAAGAAAAGAAAAAGGAAATCAGGACGTCGGAAATCCCGACTGCTGTTGTTTTGTTGACTGGTTTTTGGAGAAGTTGATTTTGGGAGAGATGGTTTTGTCTCGATCACAATACACGTGCTACAAAATGGGTTTCTCAGCCCTTCTATGTGCTGAAAGGAGAGAGAGATAAGTTGCAAAGTTGTGCCTTGCCTTCGTGAGAGAGCGCCATCTTTGAGAGTGAGAGAGTCACGAAGATAAAATCAAAAGAAGAAGAAATCTGATGCACCATTACGGTGCAAAAATCATTACCCATTGAAGATCTAGGTTCATATACTACGTGTCCAATCCCATTTTCACACATTTGCATTGATGGACCTTTCCTCAATAGACCCATAAAATCCATGCCATGTAGGAGGACGAACAATGGACATGTTTATCTCATCTTATCCTTTGGATGTTGCAATAATCAACAAGAATGGATAGTTGGAACATTGACAACATGGAGGCAGCACAAGAAGGTCATTTAAGTGGGCTGTTAACCTTTTGGAGAGAAATTCTCCCTGTTGCTTGTCTCTCAAGCAATCGATGGAGGCTAACAACCTTAGTGCCCATAAGCTTTCTCTACTTGTATTTTCGCAAAGTTTTTATGTTTATTTTAGTTTAGTAATATGTAATCTTTCTATTAGTAGAGTGATGTAGTTAGGACAAGTGGCACAATGAGGATGGTTGAATAAAGTAAGACTAGAATTTGTTAGATTTGGTGCCAACTTAAATTACCACTAGAAAGAGAACCCATGGGTTATTGGGTCTTCCTTTCATATATTTCCTCTTCTACTTGTGTACAAATAATGCCCTAAAGATCCATTATAAGGTCCCCATGATTTTAGTTAATAGATTTTCTACTTAAGAGGTATGTATTTCTTTGAATTCTTATGAATTTAATTTATGTTAATTAAAATTTCATATTTTTTTATTCATGGACTGAGATTTCTAGTGTGTAAATCCCATATTTAAGGTGTTTCTTTAGTCATATCTGGAATTGTCTTCTTTTTTAGAGATATTCATTATAGGTTTATCATAGTTTTTGGATTCCCTTAATTGTATTAAGCCAAGTTATTAAGGATTTTTATAAGTGGAAACTCGAAAAAGTTTTACAAATTTTCAACAACTTAAGTGAATGGAACTGGGATTACTTCAATAATCTTGAGCCTACATTTGATTTTCCCCATTGTAGTTCAAGATCTCCGTTAAAATCATACCTAGGTTGCATTAATTGGTCGGCATTGTAGTATAGAGCCAAGATATGAAAGAAATATAGAAACTGTAGCAGACAAAGCTTTCCATTTAATTGTCCATTAAAAAGTCCTTAAATAGATTTTGGTTGGATGGAGGGAAGATTGAAAGTCTTTTTAGAGAGCCTCAATTCTCCTATTTGAATACAAAAGAAACAATCTGTTTTGATTGAGGAGAACTCTGCATTTTCCACCTTGACATGGAGAATGCAAGTTTTTAGAAGGCTTATGCTCCTTTCCCCCTCTTTATAGTTTTATGCTTCTTCAACTAGTATATGGAAAAAAAAAACTATTTTCTATTTAGAAACTATTTTATATGGGCCCATCGAGAAGTCATCTAATGCATGATTTTATTTTCTTAGTTGTGGATGACATGGCATGTGAGACCCACTTATTACAATTGATGATTTTTAATATTGGCTTTAATTTCTAAAAACAACTTGGATTGTTATATTTAGAAAAAAGATCATATATTTTTAAGTACTTAGTGATAACATGATTTAAAGAGGATTTAACAATCAATAATAGAAGAAAATTTACTACGATGTAAACAACCTCTCCCTATATATATATATATATAGGGGTAAGTGTTATACGTCATCGTAATATCAAAGTTTATTGATTCAAAAAATCATCGTTAATTTTAATGTTCGATAAACCTAAACGATGTAACCACAAGATCTGGATGTATTAATGCTTGAAACATGGATCAATCTTAATACGGAAATCATAAACATCATAATAATAAGACATACCCGGATCCATTGATGAAGAATAGTGAGCTTTGATCTTCCTTTTGATATGACAATGCTTCCTGAAGTCCAAAAGCAAGAGAAAACACACACCCTAGAGTTTCTACCTCTTTCCTCCTTAATGTCTTATTCCAATTTCGTGAATAGTATGTTTTATCTTAAGTTGATGGATAATGATGGAGTGAGACCCTTTTATAAGCAGAGGGAGGATCCCTAAGGCAATTAGAACTTTCCTTTCCTACTTCCCATCAAAATAGGAAACTAGCCCCCTTTAGAACTTTCCGAAAATAGACATTCTTTATTTAAACACAGTTTTCCTGATTTAGAATCCTCTATGCGGAGTCCCAAATTTTAATGTGGATCATATTTAGTCTTACATTCTCCCACTTGGCCTATATTTATACTTCATGGGATTTAAAATAGGTATATACATAACCATAATAATTATTCTTGTTAGTGATAAAACAAACACACATAATGTATATACATAACCATAATAAACAAGAACAATAATCAGAAATGCGTACATGAGTACTCAAATATCACATGGTGCACATTTATTTATAATGCAGTAAAAAAAAAATTCATAATTACATCATAATAGATTACGTTCAAGACCCATTCTATTGGCATGTTCCTTAAAGATCTTTATAGGTAATCATTTCGTCAACGAATCTGCTATCACAAGTATTCGAATGGATCGAAACACATGAAATTAAAGTACTTTGTCGTAAAATAAGAAGTTCAGAAACAAACGGTGTCAATTGAGCACATAAGTACTGTAACAACCCGCCCTTTTCACTAATTTGTGAAGATTTCCAAAAAAACAAACTTGGTAATCCTTTGTTTTTGAGGGAAGTTTCTAAATACTTATAGTTGATCTAGCAAACGTGGCAAAATAGGATATACTTCCCCCAATATTCCCCCAATATTCCCCAAATTGAAAAAGATAGCAAAACAATAGGTATTTAGAAACTTCCCTCAAAAACAAAGGAAAACCAAGTTTGTTTTTTTGGAAATCTTCCCAAATTAGTGAAAAGGGCGGGGTGTTACAGTACTATGTGCTTAATAGACACCATTTGTTTCTGAACTTCTTCTTTTACGACAAAGTACTTTAATTCCATGTGTTTCGATCCATTCGAATACTTGTCGTTCTTAGAGAAGAATACTTCTGTAAAATTATACAGTAAATTCTCAGCGGCTTGGCAATGTTGTCGACAATTCCAAGTCCTAAGATAAAGTTCCGTAGCCACATTCCTTGAACAATCATAGCACACTAAAAATTCTATTTCCATGGTTGATGTTGCAGTGATGGATTGTTTGACGCTTTTCCATGATATTGCTCTGCCATTTATGAGGAACAAATAGACAAACGTTGACTTTCTGCTATCAATACAACTACCAAAATTTGAGTCTAAGTAGCCAATGACCTCGAGATTATCATACATCTTATATGTGAGGATAAAGTCTTTAGTACCGTATAATTCTTTGCAGCTTTCCAGTGATCCATTCTAGGGTTGCTTTAGTATCTGCCCAACATATTGACAGTAAAACTAATGTCGAGTCTGGTGTAGGTCTGAGCATACACCAGGCTACCTTTAGTTGAGGTATAAGCTATTCCCTCCATTTGTTTCTTTTTAAGGTCATTCTGCGGACATTGCATTAAGCTAAATTTATGTCCCTTCTGAATAAGGGCATCTTGATAGAAACAATTTTTCATACCAAATCTCTCTAAGATTCTTTCTATGTATCATTTCTGAGACAGCCCTAACATACCACGTGTTCTGACATGAAATATTTATATTTCAATCACGTAGGTTGCCTCTCCCATATCCTTCATTTCAAAATTATTGGGGAGAAACTTCTTTGTTTCAAACATCATACCAAGATCATTAGTAGCAAACATAATGTCATCAACATATAATATCAGGAGGATAAACTTACTCCCACTGACCTTCAGGTATATACATCGATCAACGATGTTTTCCTTAAAACTGAAGGAGGTAATGGTATCATTGAATTTAAGGTACCATTGCCTGGAGGCTTGGTTAAGGCCATAAGTTGATTTCTTTAATTTGCATGACATATGTTCTTTGCCCTTTACGGAAAATCCTTTAGGTTGTTCCATATATATATCCTCATCTAAACTACCATTCAGAAATGCAGTTTTAACACCCATTTAGTGTAATTCCAAATCCTAATGAGCCACCAAAAGACATAATGATTATAAAAGAGTCTTTCCTAGATACAAAAGAGAATGTCTCTTTATAATCAATGACACATTTCTGAGTAAACCTTTTGGCTTGCTATATATCGTTCGATATTATCCTTGGAGTCTCATTGGTCTTAAAGACCCACTTACATCCAACTTTCTTTTATCCATGAGGCAGTTCCACTAAATCCCAAACTTCATTCTGGGCCATGGACTTTAGTTCGTCTTTCATGACATCTAACCACTTGCTAGAATCATCACATTCTATGGCTTCTTTATAAGTGACCGGATCCTTAATAGCCCCTAAATCACAATCTAATTCTTGTATATATACCACATAGTCATCCGAAATAACAGATTTCCTTTGTCTGTTGAACCTTCTAAATACTATTTATTGCGGTTGTTACACAATCAATTCATTATTTGTGATGATTTCATCATGGAGTGATTTGTCATTCAGGTGTTGTTCATCAAGTTGTTCAGTGACATTAGGGACAACAACTTCTGAAGTTACGGGTATAGGGACTTGTACCTTTACTTCTTACACACTGACGTTTCTCATTATGTCACTCCAACTAACCTCACTATTCTTAATAAATCTTGCATTACCGGTCTCCACGATTCTCATTCCATGGTTCAGGAAATAGAACATGTACCCTTTGGACTTCTTAGGGTAACCTATGAAGTAACCACTGATTGTCCGTTCATCAAGTTTTCTTTCTTGTGGGCTATAAATTCTTGCTTCTGTAGGACAACCCCATACATGCAGGTGTCTCAAACTGGATTTCCTTCCCATCCACAGTTCAAAAGGAGTCTAAGGAATTGACTTATAAGAAACCCGATTAATCAAGTACAATGCGGTACTTAATGTATAGATCCACAACATAATGGGTACTGCGTTATTAAATAACATGCTCTTAACCATGTCCATAAGTGTACTGTGCAATTATACCGGGACATTCTAATAGTTTAGCAAAAGGCCCATGGTATTGACCCGTTTCATTATACCTTCCATAATATTCACCACCTCTATCTGACCTTATGACTTTCATATTTTTATCTAATTGCATTTCAACTTCAGTGTTAAATATATCTACGATGTTAAATGCTTGAGATTTATCATGCAACATATAAATATATCGATAAAGCGAAAAATCATCAATAAAGGTGATAAAATAAGTCTCTCCACCAAATGATGGAACATCAAATGAGCTATAAATATCAGAATGGATTAACTCAAGTAGCCATTTAGATCTCGTAGCTCCTTTCTTTGTGTGTTTGGTCTATTTACCTGTAAGGTATTCCACATACACACCTAAATCAGTAAAGTCAAGATTCGGAAGAATTCCATATTTTACCAGTCTTTCAATTCTTTTACAGGATATATGTCCCAAACGTTTATCTTACAAAATAGAGGAATTTTCATTAATCAACTCACACTTAAAACCAACATTATGATATAGAGTTAAAGACAAAATTATTAAATGAATTATTAAGCTTTAAAAGGTAAAGGCTATCATCAATAATCCAGACTCAATAAAGAAAGAACATTTAAACAAACTAAAGACATTATATCCAAATTTGCAATAATAACCATTAACATCAAATTTGGAAATTGAAATAAGGTTTCTGGCAACAGAAGGAACATAAAGACAATAAAGTAAATCTAAGTGGTAGCCAGTGTAGAGGAAAATACAGTAAGTCCCGATCGCTTCAACTGGCACATTTTGTCGATTTCCCATATAAACGAAGGCTTTAGTTGATTGATTCAAAAAACAATCATAGAATCAATCATCATTAATGTTAATGTTCGATAAACCCTAACGGCGTAACCACAAGATCTGTATAAATTAATGATTAAAACATGGATCAATCTTAATGCGGAAATCATAAACATCATAATAATAAGACATACCTGGATCCATTGATGAAGAAGAGTGAGCTTTGATCTTTCCTTTGATATGTCAATGCTTCCTGAAGTCCAAAAGCAAAAGAAAATACACAACCTAGAGTTTCTACCTCTTTCATCCTTAATGTCATCTCCCAATTTTGTGAATAATGTTTTTGATCTTAAGTTGATAGATAATAATGGAGAGAGACCCTTTTATAGACAGAGGGAGGACTCCTAAAACAATTAGAAATTTTATTTCCTACTTCCTATCAGAATAGGAAACTAACTCCCTTTAGAACTTTCCTAAAATAAACATTTCTTATTTGAACACAGTTTCCTGATTTAAGATCCTCTATTTGGAGCTCCAAATTTTAATTTAAGTCCTTTTTAATCTTACAATAAAAGGTTTCCTATTCTCAATCTCAATCCCTTTATACACCCGACACTAAAGTCCTTTTCCATCATCGCGATGTTCTATCTTTGTGAACATCAAGGTCTCTCCTTGTAGAGCTGATCCGCTCAATAAATGAAGCATTGCGAGCAAATAAAATCAAGTCAATTAAATATGTGAATTTATTTTAAAGGCTTTTATGTAGGTACGCTCTTAATTTGTTGGTTTCTCTTGTAAAAATATTAAAAAGGTTCTAACATTTAAAACTCCATTCACTTTAACCCACATGTCCTTTGTAATGATGTGAACCTCAAACCATTTCAAGAAATTTTAAGACAAGAGTCCTTGTGTTTAGTTCCAAAATATGAAGTCCCGTTAGCTGGTCTTAATAAGAATCCTTGTGTTGAGTACTATTTAGTTGTTCATATTATGGACAACTAGTTAAACTTATGATAAAATATCATGAAAGAAGACTAAATAGTATAATTTGGAAAGTTTCTTTTAAAATATCATGAAAGAAGACTAAATAGTATAATTTGGAAAGTTTCTTTTATTATAAATAAGAGAGTTTTAGTTTTATATAAGTATCAAAACTTTTAAGAAGGGAGTTAGAGTGATAGTTAGGAACTCATTTCAGAAAGTAGGAGTCTTGACTTCAATTTCCATTCTATTTCAAAGGGCACTCTCTCGAGAGTTATCCGGTGTCTGAACATTAGTCGAGTACTTTAAAAAACTTGAATACTTTACTAAAAAAATATCAAAACCTTTTAAAATAATTTCTGAAAAAATAATACTCCCTCTTTTCCAATTTAGTTGTCTCATATGCATTTTAGGACTGTGTCAAAATAGTTATCTCATATTTATTTTAGAAGAGTAACTGAATGTTGAAGAGAAGTTCATAAATCTTTTGACAATCCTTCTTTTAAAATTTTAAAATATAACAACTAAAATAAAACAGAGAAAATATTAGATATGTTGGACCATTACCCTCAGTTAAATATTACTAGTTAATCAAGTGCAGTTGCTTCATCAGCATATTTCAATAATTAGAGGTTTCATCTCAAATATTTATAGACTATTTAGAAAGCATTTGATACTATGAAATTGATTACAATGAAAGTGTCCACTCCAAGTATCCAACAGGCAACGAGTCAACCTGGAGCCTGCTTTTACAAATGATGATTCGAAAGAAAGAATTATTGGGGATGATGATGATTAATGATGATGATTTCCGACGCTTTTTCTTTGGGACTGGTCTTTGAAATCGAGACATTTGGTTTTGCCATCAAACCTTCTAAAGCAAGTGGATGCCCTTCTTTACAAGGGCTTTTTGACTCCTTGAATGTATTCAGTTTGTGTATGTGGATTTGGACGTGGAGTGTCCTGTATTATGTTTTTCATGACTAAAATATCTAGACGTTTCATTTGTAGTGGAATAGAAAATATATTTAACTTGATTAATCTTAGAGCATAATTATAAAAAATGACTTGTTGGAGTTAAACTATAAAAAATGACTTGTTGGAGTTAAACGTAAAAATCAAATTTTGACTAATATCCCCTTTTTAGAAGTTAAATATCACACAATTGTTAGGATAACAATCTCCTTTTAAATGTCAAATATAATAATTGGGAAGCATCATTGATTAATGATAGTAATCAAAATATTTTTAAATTTTGAACTTTTATCCTAATATTATTGAAAAAATCTTAAAAAAAATATAATATTAAAAAATAATTAAAAATATAGCAAATAAATTTACAAATGGAAATGAGACTTAAAATTTAAATAACCACTAACAAATTTGAAGAATGTGGGTTTGAGAAATATAAAAGGATTTATAAGAGTACATAGATATGAGAAAAAAAAAATTGATAATATTGTGATACATCACGTTATTATCACAACATTATCGTGGTGAGGTAAAATTGACAATAAAAGTGAGAAAATAATTTTAACAAAATGATATTACGAAAGATTATTATTTTCGATAAAAACACAAGTAACATGAAAATACTCTGGGTGAGACTTACTAATAATAGTGGTGATGAAAAAATTAAAAAGATTTATATTTGATAGAGATTTATAATTGATTTATATAAGTTTTAAATATTAAATAGTGATTGAACTTTTCTAAACTTAGAATATCTTAATTATTTAATTATAATAACTTTTGCTAGAGCCCATAGACGAGTTTCGATCTTGTCAAAAGGACCTAATACCACTGTCATTTATAAGATAGGCGTTATAATGTCGTCTATAGAGGATGACTTCACTTTTTCTTAATCTAAGAATCCGATGGGTAATAGTGACTACCATTTTTTAGCTTACCTCTGGGGCCCACCCATTATTGACGATGTCATTGAAAGATTTTGGACTAGATTAGTGTGGGCAAAATTTCATCTTGTTTCCAAATCCTAGTATGGCATTCAAAGATTTAATGCATTTTAGATGTGACAATTTGATGGAGAGATTTTTGAACAACAAATATGGCTCAAAATTATTTGAACTACTTAGAGATCTCCACGCTAACTCAAATTTAGGGGCTTCTTAATTGAATCCATAAATTTAATGATCCTCAATTTATTTTATATGGTCTAATATGATTTTTTTTTTGTAATTAGAAATGAGTCTATAGTAAATTTGTTTATATTTATATTTAATTATGAAATTTCAACTTTGAAAGGATGGTTTGATGGTCAAAATCGATCAAATTTTATGGTAAGTTTCGGAATCAAATTCTCATTAACACAAAAAGGGACACTCTCTAACTCCTCAAAGATTAGTAATGTGAGATGCCTAGACACTTTCCTCTTAAGAAAAATTAATTATGAAATTTAAATTTTTATTTATTTGTTTTGTAATACTTTAGATTTTTTTTTTTAAAAATAACTTATTTTTATGTTATAATTTCAACAATAGTGGTGATTGAGAAACTCTCGATTACCTTTTTCTCGTATACTTATTGAGAAACATGCTCAGCATGGTCATCATATAAAATTTACATTGTATTAAAGTTAAAGATGTTTTCTTTAACGGCAAAGCACTGTATTTGTTCATAGCTTATAGGACAGATGCCTAACCAAATATCTCAAATTATGCATTTATTATTTTTTTCTTAAATAAATATAACATGAATACTTTCTAATTCAAAGAAAGTTTATAGTAATGGGTCATGAACATTTTGTATTTTACAAATGTATTAATTTGCTTGAACATACATTATAGACGTAAAGACTTTTTTGAGTAGATCTCTTTCCAAACAATAGAAAATTGATAAAAGCATAGAGAAAAGCTCGTCATTTTTTTTAGCTCCACCAAAAGGTAGCCAATAACTCATATGGAATTTTTACTTCAACATACTGAATTGTCGATTTGATTAATGTTTCTATAAACATTTGACTGGAACAACAATTAATCCAAAGACGCCCCCAACATTCAAACAAATCTTCCAATCCAATTCCTATTTTGCATGTCTTTTTTTATGGCCTGAATGGGACACAAATGTATCAAATCATAAACTACACTGCTACAATACTTTTTTTTCACTTTGAAAGAAATGTATTAGTGTTCCAACTCGCTGAGTCACCTATTTATCAATTTCATGGCTTAGGTAAAGCATTGCCTAAGAAGGTTAAAGCTATGAACAAGACTCAAAGTGTGATGAAGATTAAATCCAAAGTTCAAAGAAGATCAAGTCTAAGATTCAAGTATCACCAAGTCTATGGCAATCACACAAAGGTAATTGGCTATACATGACTTTAGGTGGAACACAAACCTTTAGTGGACCTTCCCTAGGCTTAGTTGAACATGTTAATAAAATCATAAGCAAGCCTTAGCGGTCCAAGGATAGTCACAGAACCAGATGAGATAAACATTGGAAAATATGGTAATCTGTCAGGTTAACCCGTCGAGTGCACCGACCCATCGGTGAAGACAAGACAGACCCATCGAGGTCATCGACACGTTGACTGGATTGACAAAGGTTCTGGAATGAACACACTGTCATACGGGGTTGTCATAAGTTTGAGTGTATCGAGTTCACTGACCCGTTGGTGAAAGACAGGACCGACCTGTCGAGGTCACCGATACATCGACTGGTTTACTGTAGTCTTTCGAAAGAACAGACCGTAAAATACGGGTGCTCTCTGGTAAGGGAGATAGACCCGTCGATACACCAACACATCAATGAGGAAATATAGACCCATTGGTGCACACGACATGTCGACCTGGGTCGAGTTGAGTTCTGGACTTAGAACTCTGGGGTACTCTCAGACAGACACATCGAGGTCATCGACCCATCGAGAGTACCAAGACCAACCCATCGATGGACAGACATGTCGATCAGTATTTTCAAGGTTCTGGATGAATATGCTCTGTATTTTTATGCTGCTCTCTGATAATCTGGACGGACCCATCGACAAGAATCGACATGTCGACCATCGAGGAGACAGACCCATCGGTAGGGATCGTTTTATATCCGTTTGAAGCCTAACGGTCATATTGCAACGACACTTTGCCTGTACCAACCTATCGACCACACCGACCCATCGATGACCCAGAGTTGGGATTTTTTTTTTTTACCTATATATTCTCCAAACCTTGATGAGTTTGGTTGGACACTTGGAGAGAGGTTTGAATAGGAAAATACAATGGCATTTCCAGCGATCCCACCTCCTCTCCGTGCACTTCACGTAGGTGAAACATTTGAAAATCAAATCTTCATTGATTGAGATTGAGAGAGAGAGAGAGAGAGAAACCAAGCCTATGATCAACTTGCAAATCCATATCCTAGCAACCTCCCATAGATTGTGATTGCTCATACTCTGCGCATCTTTTTCATCAACCGACATCACATTGGGTGATTCTTCAAGAAGCACATCTACATCAAGTTGTGAGCTATAAAGGCAAGTGCTTATTAGTGTTTCATTTAATTTTTAAATCATTTTGTACAGTGGATTATAGAGGGTGTACTCTGAAACCAGTATAAAAAATAGAGGGATAAGGATGTAAACCGGGGTAGGTAGAACCTTTCAAAATCCTAGGGGAGTTGCATGAAATTCCCAACAAATTGATTAGGTGGAAGTCATAATCTATTTGTGAGGGTGTAATTTCCCACATAGTGAATTGGGATTGTAGAACCCCGGCCCTTGAAAGCCAGAGCCCCATGATACATCGACTAGGTCGATGTATCGGCCGGTGTGGGGGCTTGTTTAAGTCCCACATCGGAAGTTGAGGAAAAACTTGAGGGGTTTATTAGGCTTGGTGCCCCTCGTATCAGTATCACGCATTTTGGACTGGCCAGTTGGGCTTGGCCCAAAGACAATCTCGTTAGGACCACACCCATTTGTGGGCCCAGAGCGGACAATATTGTACTGAACCTCGTGGTGTTGAAATGACGGTGCCTCGGAGGGGTGGGTCGTTATAAATGGTATTAGAGCCTCAGTTCAACACTCGGCCTGTATGGGTCCATGTCCAGTGTGATTCCTATGTGGTCGAGCCGAGGGCGGCTCTGCTTTAAGGGGGGGGTAGGTTGTAGAACCTCGGCCCTTGAAAGCCAGGGCACCATGATACATCGATTGGGTCGATGTATCGGGCGGTGTGGGGGCTTGTTTAAGTCCCACATCGGAAGTTGAGAAAAAAATTGAGGGGTATATAAGGCTTAGTGCCCCTCATATCAATATCACGCATTTTGGGCAGGCCAGTTGGGCCTGGTCCAAAGACAAACCCGTTTGGGCCCCACCCATTTGTGGACCTAGAGCGAACAATATTGTACTGAACCTCGTGATGGTGAAGCGGCGGTGCCTCGGAGGGGCGGGTCGTTATAAATGATATCAGAGCCTCAGTTCAACACTCGGCCTGTATGGGTCCATGTCCAGTGTGATTCCTATGTGGTCGAGCCGAGGGCGTCTCTGTTTTAAGGGGGGGTAGGTTGTAGAACCTCGGCCCTTGAAAGCCAGAGCGCCACGATACATCGACTGGGTCGATGTATCGGGCGGTGTAGGGGCTTGTTTAAGTCTCACATCAGAAGTTGAGGAAAAACTTGAGGGGTTTATAAGGCTTGGTGTCCCTCATATCAGTATCACACGTTTTGGGCTGGCTAGTTGGGCCTGGTCCAAAGACAAACCCGTGCGAGCCCCACCCATTTGTGGGCCCAGAGCAAACAATATGATACTAAGCTGGGTAGTGTTGAAGCAGCGGCACCTCGGACGGGCGGGTCGTTTCAAATTGTTGTAGAACCCTGCTCCTTGAAAGTCAGAGCGCCAGAGCACCACGATTTATCGGGCCCAGTCGATACATCGACCAAGGCGATGTATTGAGTGGTGAGGGACGATTTCAAGAGTCCCATATCGGTAGTTGAGAAAAGTTTGAGGGGGTTTATAAGGCTTGGTGCCCCTCATATCAGTATCACGCGTTTTGGGCCGGCCAGTTGGACCTGGTCCAAAGACAAACCCATGCGGGCCCCACCCACCTGTTGGCCCAGAGTGGACAATATGATACTGAGTCGGGTAGTGTTAAAGCAACGGTGCCTCAGAGGGTTGGGTCGTTACAAGAATAGCCCAAGGTCGGTTGTAAGACTAAACATGACCCACATTAAAATTTGGGGCTTCATATAGAGGATATTAAATCAGGGAAACTGTGTTTGAATAAGGAATGTCTATTTTAAAAGAGTTCTAAAGGGGGTTAGTTTCCTATTTTGATGGGAAGTAGTAAAGGAAAGTTCTGATTGCCTTAAGGTCTTCCCTCTGCCTATAAAAGGGTCTTTCTCCATTATTATCTATCAACTTAAGACAACTCAGTGTTCCCAAAATACTATTCACGAAATTGGGAGAGGACATTAAGGAGAAAAGAGGTAGAAACTCCAAAATGTATGTTTTATCTTGGTTTTGGATTTCAGGAAGCACCGGCATATCAAAGGAAAGATCAAAGCTCAATCTTTTTCATCAATGGAATCAGGTATGTCTTACTATGATGATTTTTATGATTTTCGTATTAAGTTTGATCCGTATTTTAAGCATTAATCAATTCAGATCCTGTGGTTATGTCGTTCGGTTTTGTTGAACATTAAGTTTAATGATGTATGATTCTATGATTGGTTTTAAATCAATAAAATCTGATATTATGATGAAGTATTACATGTAGCATCAAGATCCTGATTATTGCTTGACATAAGGAATAATTAAAGAAAGAAAATTTTTGTATCTCAAGCAAAAAGACGATTCAGTCGTGTCACTGATCGATCGATATTGCCGTTCGATCGGACAGAGCTGCAGCGGCCTGGATGACTTATGGACCTTATGATTTTATGGATTTTAAAATTTATGGAGTTTAAAGAAATTTTTAAGGAACTTAAAATTCAGACTTTATGCATTTTCTTCTTATGTTTTGGGAAACAAATCTACACTAATGAGCAAAGCCATTATTTTGACCTAATACCATATTATGATAAGATTTGGGTAGTCACCAAAGTGGCCCAATCGGAATGCGTTTGGACATCATATCATATAATTGTGGTCCAATACTTTTTCCAAGTATTGGATAATAATGACTTTCCTAATCGCGATCCCTAATTACAGAGATATTAAGTTTACCCCAAGGTGCATCGTTCCGAGTGGTTAACGGATTGAGATAAGATTATTGGCGGGTACCTATGGTTGGTATTTTTCCGAATACCCAAAGGTGATAGTGGTATTTGATCATTTGTACTTTGTTGAGTCCTATCGATGATTGAGATCACCATAATGAAATAGTATGCAATTAGATCACCTAAAAGTGGATCCCGGTAATACTGTTTACTGATGTTGATTGTTTATGTGTTTCAATTAAGTTTAACTCATAGTATTATAATTGAGTATGAAATTATGTAATATTGTAGCTTCCCTCCCTATTAGACTGCATGCGCAAGCTTCGGTTGTCCCAACGTTGACTAGACTTAATTTCTCTAAATAGAAAGACCAAGTTGAGTTTCACCTTGGTGTGATCGATCTTGATAAAGCATTAATTTCTGATAAGCCTGTTATTACTGGCACAAGTACAACTTCAGAGAAAAAGTCCTATAAGCATGGATCAGGTTAAATAGACTGAGCCTTATGTTCATACGCATGATGGTGGCAAATAACATCAAGACTTCACTTTCCAAAACTGAAAGTGCTAAGGAATACCTCCAAAATGTTGAAAATAAATTCAAAACAGTAGATAAGTCCTTAGTAGGGACACTTATGGCCAGGCTAACCACCATAAAGTTCGATGGAAGAGGTGGCATGTATGAGCACGTATCGGAGATGACAAATATTGTTGCTAAGTTGAAGAATATACAGATGAGTGTTGATGTACCTTTCTTGTCTAATTCATTCTAAATTCTCTACCTCCTCAGTATGGACCATTTCAAATAAATTACAATACTATGAAAGATAAATGACAAGTAAATGAATTATTAAGCATGTTAATTCAAGAGTAGAGTAGACTTAAGCAGATTGAACATCACTCATTCCATCTAACAAATTAAGGACCCAGTAAGAAAA
Source organism: Chimonanthus praecox (assembly GCA_022113865.1). NCBI lineage: Eukaryota > Viridiplantae > Streptophyta > Magnoliopsida > Laurales > Calycanthaceae > Chimonanthus > Chimonanthus praecox. Next base: position 44,138,071 of record CM039089.1, on the reverse strand, counting down.
GAGGATGGAAGCCCAAGAAATTTAAAAAAGCCGGGAAGAAACAATTTAAGCCCAGTTCGTCTTCCGGGACTCAAAATCAGGAGACAGGTAGTGTGAGGTGCCACTTTTGCAAGAAATAATGGCACTTCCAAAAAGACTGCTATAAAAGGAGAGTGTGGCTCGAAAAGAAAGGGAACCATTTCATTTCTTTATGTTTCGAATCTAATCTCTTTGAAGTTTCCTTTAATACTTTGTGGCTTGATTGTAGGGCTACAACTCACGTTTCTAATACGATGCAGGTATTTCTTACGACCTAGACTATTGACCCAACTAAACCCTTCATTTACATGGGAAACCGATAAAATGTGCCAGTTGAATCCATCGACACTTACTGTAACACCCAAGATTTTTCAATGCATTAATATATTAGATTTTGTCCATTTAAATTATTAAATTGGTTGAATTTAAGATTTATGGATGTGATGGACTTTAGGTGGGGAAGAATTGGGTCATTGGCCCAATTATGATCCAATGGATCATGGATAGAGTTGATTTCAAGTAATTGGGTAAATGTAAATTAATTTGGTCAATTACCCAATTGAGACCCAATGGGTCAAGATGAATTGATTTTGAAGGTAAATGGGTAGAATTAAAGTAATTGGATCAACTACCCAATTAAGACTCAAATCCACCTCATCAAGTGAGGTGGCAAATGGTTAAGGTAACCTACATAGTCGGCTAAGCCATGGTTGACTTGGTCAACCATGGGTGAGTTCAAAAGGGTTAAGTGAAGTGAGTTGAGTTAAGGAATTATTTAATTAAGAAATAAATTCAAGTCTTGAGTTAAGAGTTGCATGGATGAGTTCAAGTGCTTGAGTTGGGAAATGAGTTCATTTAAAGTGAGTTGAGTTGAAAGGGATGTGAAGAAACTCCCATTTGAAATGAGTCAAGGGTAGATGGAGGGTTTCCATCTCATGGGAGAGGAAACCCTAGACATACATGTTGGGAGGGGGGAAGCTTAAGCCATGAATCTCCTTGGTTAACCAAGGGACACATGGGAATGACCAAAAACTAATGAGGGTGGTTGGGAGGATGAAAGGCTAATTTACACAAGGACACACACCACCCCTTTGGCCGATCCCCTCTTTTGGAAACTTAGAGATTTTCATCTCTCTCCCTCTCCCTCTCTCTCCCTCTCTCAACCTACACATCCTTGGCCGATTGCTCCATTGAAGGACAAGGAGGTTTTCATCTCCCTCTCTCTCTCTCAACCTACACATCCTTGGCCGAATGCTCCATTGAAGAACAAGGAGGTCCTCATCTCTCTCTCTCTCTCTCTCTCTCTCTCTCTCTCTCTCATTTTCGGCTCTAGACTTAGAGAAACCAAAGAATAAAGGATGAAGAAGAAATCACTAAGGAAGGAAAAGGATTAAGGAAGAATTCAGAGAAAAAGAAACGAAGGAGACACAGAAGAGGTATGTGTTGAGTTTAATGTTATGGGATTATGACAAAGGAAACCATAGGTTTGGCTATGGTGTAGTCGAACCTATGGATTCCATATTTAATTGAAAAAGGATGGAAAAGATTATGTTAAGGTCATGGACCTTGAAATCCATCCAAGAAGGGTTAAATGATTGAAGAAAAGAATGGTTGGAATAAATGGTCAAAATCGTTGAATGATCAGAGAGCCGGTATCCATTCAAGGAATGGGTAGGTGTTAAGGACCAACAACCAAAGGGGATTAAATGAAGAAGTATGTTTAATGACATGAGAGTAAATAAACTAAGGAAAATACCTTAACCTTGGCTAGGGGGATGAAGTAGGAACATGAGGATTAATAAGAATAATATGTTTTAAAGGAGAATTTCATGAAGAAAAGGAATGTAAAAACATGCTAACAAGAGGACTGTCCACGGGTGTACACTGTCTACAGACGGGTTGCATGCCTGCGAACAGGTTTCTATCGTCCGCGGGACGGGTTTCGAACATCCCTGGACGGGTAACAGACTTGAGTATGGTGTTGTTTGTTGGACAGGTATCACCATCTGCGGACGGGTTTCTATCGTCCGTGGGACGGTTTTGACCTTCCGCTGACGGGTAATAGACTTGAGTATGGTGTTGTCTGTTTGACGGGTATCACCGTCCGCGGACGGGTTTCTATCGTCCGCAGGACGGGTTTCGACTGTTCGCGAACGGGTAATAGACATGAATGTGATATTGGCTGCGGACGGGTTACATATTTGCAGACGGGTTTCTACCATCCGCGGATGGGTTTTTTATCATCCGCAGGATGAGTGGCGGACGGGAACTCCATGAATGATTTTATGAGTCCATGAATATTTAAAAGTTAATTGATTAACTATGGATTATCAAGTTAAGAAATAAAAAGAAAAGAAATGATGGTGGACCCTTATTATTTAAAATAAAACAAGGATTAAAGAAAAGGGGTAAAAAGAAAAAACCAAAGAGTGAGGTTCGGCCATGTTGTATGGCCGAACCCCATTGATGGGATTTGGTGGACATGAACACATTTCAGCCACGTCGTATGGCCGAACCCCGTTGAGGGTCTTAACCGGTTTTAGGGTTATGATGCATAAATGCGATTGGAATGAAAAGTTGATTTTTAAATTGATATATGTGTAGGATTAATTTGATAAGGTAAAAAGGCGTGATTCGCTTTCACTTGACGGTTAGCGATTGTTCGTGGGAAATGAGAAAATGACAGCAAATCGGATTTGGGTAGGATTCCTACCTTATTGAAATACATGTGGATTTTATATGGTTTTGTACATTTCAACATGATGTCTTACTTGAATTATGAAATATATGTGTATATGAACTGTTTTCAATGGCATATTGTAATTTGAAAGAAATGGCATCTTTGTACTCAGTATCTCATGCATGGCATGGGAGGAAACATATGAGAGGAGTCCACGTTCCATTCGGGGTATCTGATAAAAAAACGTGGGGAGGGATCCGCATAGATTCCGATTGACATACAGGAAATGATATATGATGTTTGAAATGTAAGAGGAGTCCACGCTCCATTCGGTGGGACCAATTAACATATATGGGGAGAGATGTATGATGTTTGAAATGTAAAAGGAATCCATGCTCCATTCGGTGGGACCGATTAACATACGTGAGGAGAGATGTATGATGTTTGAAATGTAGAAGGAGTCCACGCTCCATTCTGTGGGACCGATTAACACATGTGAGGAGAAATGCATGATGTTTAAAAAGGAAGTGGGTGGGAGATCATTGGCATATGATCCATGACATGACATGACATTCCATTGGCATAATTTGATGTGTGTATCATGCACTGTTTTAATATTACAAAAGTTTTATAAGTATGATATGTTTTTCTATATTGATTTATACTAATCCCATGTATGACCCTACTTGGAACTCCTACTGGGCACGTTGATTGACGCCCTATTTCTACCTTAGATGATGGTATAGGGAACGGAACGGGCGATGGACGTGAAAGAAGCCAAGCTTAGGAGCTTGGATAGTTTATGCTTATTTTATTTAAGTTTTATTTTGGAAATGTAATTTGAGATAGTTGCATTTTGAGACTGTAATAACTTAGATATTATTTTGCTATGGTTTGACGTTACATTTGGATAGTTAAGTTCAGTTTATTATATGGTGATTGACTTCCTTGCTAATTAATACATAAGGATAGTAATTCTAATCATATGATATTTGCGCAATGTGTTTATTCCGCAAGTATAACTTTAAGCATGTGAACTGTTTTAGTGGACTTGGTTCATGCACACGTATCGTTGGCCAGTTAAGGGTCGGGCTTTAAAAGCTCAGACTTAGCTCGCTTCGTGGCGTCTCATTCTCTCTCACTTTTTATTTATAAAAAAAAAATAGACTCTGATTTTCGGCAAGTGAAAAAGGGCGGGGCATTACACTTACCGTCTTTTCCTCGACACTGGCCACCACTTAGATTTATTTGATTTTCTTTATGTTCCTTCTGTTGCCAAAAACCTTATTTCAATTTCCAAACTTGATGTTAATGGTTATTACTATAAATTTGGAAATAATGCCTTCAGTTTGTTTAAGGCTTTTTCTTTTCTTGGGTCTAAATTATTGATTGATAGCCTTTACCGTTTAAAACTTGATGATTCCTTTGCTAATTCTGTCCTAACCCTGCATCATAATGTTGGTTTTAAGCATGGGTTGATTAATGAAAATCTCTTTATCTTGTGATATAAACGTTTGAGACATATATCTTATGAAAAAATTGAAAAGTTAGTAAAAAATGGGATTCTCCCGAATCTTAATTTCACTAATTTAGGTGTGTGTATGTGTAGAATGCATTAAGGGTAAGCAGACCAAACACAACAAGAAAGGAGCCACAAGATCTAAAGGGCTACTTGAGTTGATCCATACTAATATTTGTGACCCATTTGATGTTCCATTTTTGGTAGAGAAACCTATTTTATCACTTTTATTGATGACTTTTCGTGTCATGGTTATATTTATATGTTGCATGATAAATCTCAAGTAGTTAACACCGTAGAGATATTTATCACTGAAGTTGAAAGACAACTAGATAAAAGGGTGAAAGTCATAAGGTCAGATAGAGGTGGCGAATATTATGGAAGGTATGAGGAAACGGGTCAACACACGGGACCTTTTGCTAGACTACTAGAAAGTCGCTGTATAATTGCATAATACACAATGCTTAGTACGCCTCAGCAGAATGGTATTGCTGAAAGGCATAGCCGCACACTTATGGACATGGTTAGGAGTATGTTATGTAATAACACCGTATCCATTATGTTGTGGATGTATGCATTAAGAACCACAATGTACTTGCTTAATCGGGTTCTTATTAAGTAAGTTCATAAGACTCATTTTGAATTATGGACAAGAAGGAAACCCAGTTTGATGCACCTGCATGTATAGGGTTGTCCTGTAGAGGTAAGAATTTATAACCCACAAGAAAGATAATTTGATGAACGGACAATCAGTGATTACTTCATAGGTTACCCTGAGAAGTCCAAAGGGTACATGTTCTATTGTTCGAACCATATAATGAGAATCGTAGAGACTGGTAATGTAAGATTTATTGAGAATGGTGGGGTTAGTAGGATTGACATAATGAGAAACATCAATGTGCAAGAAGTAAGGGTACAAGTCCATATACCCGTAACTTCAAAAGTTGTTGTCTTTAATGTCACTGAACAACCTGATGAACAACACGTGAATGACGAATCACTCCATGATGAAACCATCACGAATAATGAATCAATTGTGGAACAACCTCAAGAAATAATATTAAGAAGGTCTGAAAGACAAAGGAGACTGCTATTTCAGATGACTATGTGGTATATCTAAAAGAATTGGATTATGATTTAGAGGCTATTAAGGATCTGGTCACTTACAAAGAAGTCATAGAATGTGATGATTCTAGCAAGTAGTTAGATGCCATAAGAACGAGCTAAAGTCCATGGCTCAGAATGAGGTCTGGGATCTAGTAGAATTGTCTCAGGGATATAAGAAATTTGGATGTAAGTGAGTCTTTAAGACCAAACAAGACTCTAAGGGCAATATTAAATGATATAAAGCAAGACTTATGACTAAATGGTTCACTAAAAAAGATGGCATTGATTATAAAGAAACCTTCTCCCCTGTATCCAAAAAGGACTCTTTCAGAATCATTATGGCTTTGGTGGCTCATTATGATTTGGACTTACACCAAATGGATGTTAAAGCCGCATTTCTGAATGGTAGTTTAGATGAAGATGTATATATGGAACAACCTAAAAGATTCTCCGTAGAGGGCAAGGAACATATGACATGCAAATTAAAGAAATTAGTTTATGGCCTTAAGAAAGCCTCCAGTCAATGGTACCTTAAGATCAATGATACCATTACCTCCTTTGATTTTAAGGAAAACACCATTGATCGGTGTATATATCTGAAGGTCAGTGAGAGTAAGTTTATCCTTCTAATATTGTATATTGATGACGGTTTGCTTGCCACTGATGAATTTGGTATGATGTTTGAAACTAAGAAATTTCTCTCCAATAATTTTGAAATGAAAGATATGGGAGAGACAACCTATGTGATTGGAATTGAAATATTTCATGATTGAACACGTGATATGTTGGGGCTGTCGGAGGGAATACTTTATGCCTCAGCTGTAGGTAGCCTGATGTATGCTTACACTTGCACCAGACTTGACATTAGCTTTGCTGTCAGTATGTTGGGTATGATACCAAAGCAACCCTGGAATGGATCGCTGAAAAGCTGCAAATAAAGTAATGAGATATCCATAGGGTACTAAAGACTTTATGCTCATATTTAAGAGGTTTAGTAATCTCAAGGTCATTGGCTACTTAGATTCAGATTTTGGTGGTTACGTTGATAGTAGAAAATCAACTTTTAGTTATTTGTTCCTTAAGCCTGGTGGAACAATATTATGGAAAGCGTCAAACAGTCCATCACTACAACTTCAATCATGGAAGCAAAATTTGTAGCGTGCTATGAGGCCACTGTTCAAGGAACGTGGCTGTGGAAATTTATCTTAGGACTTGAAATTGTCGAGAGCATTACCAAGCCGCTGAGAATTTATTGTAATAATTCTGCAATAGTATTCTTCTCTAAGAACAACAAATATTCGAATAGATCGAAACACATGGATTTGAAGTACTTTGTCGTAAAAGAAGAAGTTCAAAAAACGAACGGTGTCTATTGAGCACATAATTACTTTACTTATGATAGCATATCCGTTGACGAATGGATTACCTATAAAGATCTTTAAGGAACATGCCAATAGAATGAGTCTTGAACGTAATCTATTATGATGTAATTATGAATTTTGGACTACACTATGAATAAATGTGCACTATTTGACATTTGAGTACTCATGTATGTGTTTCTGATTTTGTTCCTGCTTATTATGGTTATGTATATACATTATGTGTTATTGTTTTATCCCTAACAAGAATAGTAATTATATTATGACACTGATGTGGACCATTATGAAAAATCTCTCATTTAAGGGCTATGCTAGGTAGATCACCTGTGTTGTAGTGATGGAAGTGACCATGTCGGGATAAGATGATATGTAACTGGTATTGCTCGCACTTGTGGTTTATTTAGTATTAGAATTATGGTGCTGACTGCATTATATTGCTAAATATAGTTTATGTGTACACCTTATGATATACCTGTTTTATATCTCATAAATTGTAAATGTGTGCAAAGTGGGAGAATATAATACTAAACATGACCCACATTAAAATTTGGGTCTCCACATAGAGGATCTTAAATCAGAGAAATTGTGTTTGAATAAGACAGATTTATTTTAGGAGAGTTGTAAAGGGGGTTAGTTTCATATTTTAATGAAAAGTAGTAAAGGAAAATTTTAATTGCCTTAGGGGTCCTCCCTCTGCCTATAAAATGGTTTCTCTCCATTATTATCCATCAACTTAAGACAACTCAATGTTTCCAAAATACTATTCACGAAATTGGGAGAGGACATTAAGGAGGAAAGAGGTAGAAACTCCATGGTGTTTATTTTCTCTTGGTTTTGGACTTCAGAAATCACCGGCATTTCAAAGGGAAGATCAAAGCTCACTCTTTTTCATCAATGGATCCAGATATGTCTTATTATTATGATCTTTATGGTTTCCGTATTAAGTTTGATCTGTATTTTAAACATTAATCGACTAAGATCATATGGTTATGTCGTTCGGGTTTGTCGAACATTAAGTTTAAGGATATATGATTCTATGATTGGTTTTAAATCAATAAACTCTGATATTACGATGAAGTATTAAATGGGTAAGTTTATTAGTGGATGTAGGAGGGTTTACTCCGAGCCACTATAAATATGGTGTTATGGGTGTTTGGTCTTTGCTTGTGTAATTGATTTATAATTGGTACTCTTATTATCACACAACACACTTATCTTGACTAACCCCCCCCCCCCCCCCCTCCTCCTCTAGGGTCAATCTTGGACAGTGTTCTAGCACACTGGGAACTTACAAAATGAGAAGTATCCCATGCAACTTCACAAAGAGGGGAGTTTGCAAGTATAACTTATATTGTTCACTTGCAATATAATTTCCATAAATTTTAGATTGTGGAGCCTCCATTCTTCCTCTAACACCTCTATCATTTGTGAATTACATTTGTACCCAATTTAATACTAATCGAATTTTAAACCTCATCGATTTAATCCGATGAATTTTCACTATTAGATAAATAAAAAATTTTGAGGCATTTAAAAATATAATTTGTTAGTGCCTCGGCTTGGCCAAGTTGCTATATTTGTCAATTTCATTACTCGGAAAGAAGCACTTGGTAGAAGCTTGAATACTCAATGTGATCAAGAATGAAGATCACGCTCCACCGGATTGAAGCGCATTATTATGGCAATCACAAAACATGTATTATGGCCATAAATGAAATTAGGTGGTACCCACACCTTAGAGAGGACTATCCCTAGGCTTAGTGGAAGAAATGATTAAATCATAAAAAACCTAGAGAGGTAACTTGACAGTGAATTGGAACTCAACTTGGAAATATGTATTTGGTTTCACTGTCAGCTCGACCAGTCATTCTACCGACCCCTCGGTAGAGGCAGGATTGACCCATCGTGGTTAAGGACTGGTCAACTAGATTGACATAGGTTTTGGATCATTGAATTGTCATTCTGGGAAAGCCTCTGATCGAGAGTCTCGTATGCACCGACGTCTCGGTGAAAGGATAAAATGACCCCTCGTGCTCAACGACTCCTCGATCAAGATTTATGAGTTCTAAAATTTGAAATCAGGTGGACTCTCGAGAAAACAAACATATTGGTAGTTCAAGACCGATAGAGAGTAGTCAGGACCGATCCCTCGGTAAAGGGTGACAGGTCGGTTTGGGTAACAGGTTTCTAAACTAGAAATTACTATCAGCTTACTTTTGCCCCAAACCGAGCCTCTCGTATGGACTGACCTCTTGGTCCCACTATTGTCGACCCATCGGCGACAACGACATATTGACCGAGATAGAATATTACAGTGGGGAGTGCATTATTGCGCAACGGTCGGATTGTTGAACGGTAATATTTCTATTCACTGACCATTTGGTGCGTCCGACCTGTCGGTACATTACCGTTGCAGCAACTGGTTGCCTTCTTTATATAAATCAATCTTTATGTAACCAGTTGGCATCCTTCGGAAGGATCAATTGGACCCTCATCATTATTAGTGAGCTTAAAAAAGGGCCAACAGAAGGATTTCTCTCTCTCTCGTGCTTACACTTGGAGAATCAAATACAACCAATTAGATGACTTGAGTTGTGAGAGAGAAGAGGAAATGAGAAGGACCTTAATCTAGGAAACCTCTGGTAGAACCAGTTTCCTTGTCACCCTGGATTGTGATTGCTATAAGGCGGCTACGAGGCGAAGCGCCGGCACACATTGGGTGGGATCTTCATGAAGCACACATTAAGAGAAATCGCTAAAAATGCAAGTGCTTATTGGTTTTATATTTCTTTAAAACCTTTGTTCCGAAAGTGGATTAAGGAAACTTGGTTCTGCAACCACTATAAAAAATCTGGAGCGGTGGGTGAAATTTTTAGTCGATTGAGTGAGTTGGAATTCCTACTCTAATTGTGAGGGTGTAAGTCCCCATTTAGTGGATTTTGAGGATAGCTCAAGGTTGAGAGAGCCCTAACAGTGGATGTAGGTTGGCTAACCGAACCACTTTAAATTGGTCTTATGGTGTTTGATCTATGTGTGTTTGTATTTACTATTTAAGTACTCTTCTCAACACACATCATTTTGTATATTGATTATCTTATTTATACATTGCACATAAGCTTCAATAATCAAACATTATGTAAAGGTCATAATCTTAGTGTGACCAATTAATAAAATTATCACACTAAACAAATCTCTTGATATATGTTCTGCTGCACTCAAATTAATCAAGAAATTTGAAAACACCATAAAAAATGGGATTAACTTATTCACACCCCCCCTCCCCCCCCCACCCACACACACCCACCACCCTACGGTCAATCATATTGTTCTAGCACATTGATAATAGGACTTTCATAATTTTTTATCCAGTCAAGATAAAATTTTATAAATACTACATACAAGCCAATGGCTTTCAAGCCCAGTCATTTATGTAGGCTCAAGTTGAACCATTGGGCCGTTTGCACCAAATTTTGGTGCACACTAGTTTGCATGGGGTCACTATATATATAATCACTTGTTGATACCAACTTTAGATTGTGAGAGTCCAAAATGGATCTAATAGATCCATTCCACCCCTTGCCCACTTATCCCATGAATAGCACCCGTACTCAATTTGATGTCAATTTGACTTTCAAAGCCCATTAATCTAAGCCAATGATTTTTTAATAATAGATAAATGTGAAATTTTGAGAACCTGAAGAAATATGAGTTATCTTATACAATCAAGATTTAAATTTATAGGCACCATATACATGTTAAGGTCTTTCAAATCCACCCATCTATGGAAGCTCAAGTGGAACCTTTGACTAGTTTCCAGGGGGAGGTCGATATACATATGTTAGTGCCTCGGCTTGGCCAGGACCATATGTTTGTCAATTCCATGATTCGGAAAAAAGCACTTGCCGGAAGTTTGAAGACCCAAGATGATCAAGAGCAAAGATCATACTCCACCGGATTAAAGTTCATCGTTATGGCAATCACAAAACAGGTAATATGGCCATATATGACTTTAAGTGGAACCCACACCTCAAAGAGGACTATCCCTAGGCTTAGAGAAATAAATGGTTAAATCATAAAAATGCCAAGAGAGAATGCTTGATAGTAAATTGAAACCCAACTTGGAAATATGTATTTGGTTTCACTATCAGCACGACCAGTCTATCTCACCGACCCCTCGGTGCACTCAGGATCGACCCATCGTTGTCAAAGACTGGTCGGCCCGAATGACATTAGGTTCTGGAACATTGAACTGTCATTCTGGGTTTACCTCTGATCGAGAGTCTCGTATGCACTGACTCCTCGGTGAAAGGCTGAGATGACCCCTCATGGTCAACGACTCTTCGATCATGATCTTGAGTTCTGGAATCCTTAAACTCATGTGGACTCTCGAAGAAACAGACATATCAACAATCAAAGACTGATCGAGAGTACCAGGACTGATCTATTGGTAAAGGGCGACATGTCGTTCTGGGTAATAGGTTTCAAGAGTTGAAACTACTGTTAAGCATGTTCTGCACCAGAACGAGTCTCTCATAGCGACCGACCTCTCGATACCATAAGTGTCGACCCATCGGCGACAACGACATGTCGACCGGGAAAGAATATTACCGTTGGGAGTGCATTTAATGCACAATGGTCTAAAAATGTAACGGTAACATTTCTAGTCACCGACCTCTCGATGCGACAGACATGTCGGTACATTACCGTTACTTCAACTGGTTGCCTTCGCTATATAAACCAATCTTTATGCAACCAATTGGTATCCTTCGGACGGATCAGTTGGACTCTCATATTTATTAATGACCTTAACAAGGGCCAACAGAAGGATTACTCTCTCTCTCGTGCTTACACTAAGGGAATCAAATACAACCAATCAAATGGATTGAGTTGTGAGAGAGAGAGGAAAGATGAAAACTCATAAACAACCAATCTGAGGATTGAGTTTGAAAGTGAGAATGAAAGAACCATAAAGTAGGAAACTTTTGGTAGAACCAGTTTCTTTGACACCCTGGATTGTGATTGTTAAATGACGGCTACGAGGTAGAGCATTGGCATACATGGGTGGGATCTCGAAGAAGCACACATCAGAAGAGAGAGCTTCAAAGGCAAGTGATTCTTGGTTTTAATTTTCTTTAAAACCTTTGTTCCAAACTGGATTAAGGGGGGTACCCCAGAACCACTATAAAAAATTCTAGAGCAGCGTCTCCGGTACAGAGGTGGGTGGAAATCCCGGACAAATGGATAGGTGGAATTCCTATTCGACAGTGGTGGGTGAAAGTCTCAACCGATTGAGTGAGGTGGAATTCCTACTCTAATTGTGAGGGTATAAGTCCCCACTTAGTGGATTTTGGGGATAGTGTTGTGCAAATTTTAAATTTATAACTCGCAAGCGCACGAACCATTTATATAGTATAGTGATTAAGTGCGAGGTCGAACCCATCGGAACTTAGGAAAATATATCTATGAAAATACACCATTCAATTACGTATTTTAAGAACTTTGGAAAATATGGAGATAAATCATAAATATGAAATAATTTATCTAATTTATGAGTTTTAATCTCAATTTAAAAATATTCTAGATTTAAACATAAAATCTAACAATTTAACTAATTTTAATTAAGATGGTGGAATTAATATAAAAATATAAACAATCTCAATCTAATTTAAAATACAAAATTAAAATACAATTAAATTATTTCCAACCTAGTTCATCAATTTCAAGAGTTTTTTGATTTATAAACAAAAATAAAATTAAAGACACTTAAATTACTTCTGTACATATTTACAGTGGAACTGACTCAAAGAATTAAGGAGGCATTATTTTCCATATTTTAAAAATAAAACAAAGGCCTAGCCTACGGAGCTCACGTAAATTACTAACCTTGCATTCAAAATTTTCATTGATTAAAATTCCAAATATAAAGGCCATGAATTCAATAATCATCAATTTCTCAAATTAAACCTTAAATTAGATAGAATTTAAACTTTCTCTCCAAACCTAAATATTTCAGTGCACTCTTGAAAACAAGAGTCTTAGATCGGAGAATGAAGTCTATTTAATCTAAATATTTCAGTGCATCTAATTTGAAAAATCTAAAATTAAATCCAACATGTATTTTATAAAAAAAAGAATCAAAATAAAATCAAACCATCATAATACATGAATTAAATAATTGGAAAACCATAGACTAATATTTCAGCACACCTTTATTTTATTCAAAACAAGAAATTGAAATTACAATACAATGGAATTGAAATTAAAGGATAAGAAAATACAATGGGAAATTCAAAAATCACCAACCTTAAAGAACCCTTGTGATTTTTTGAAAATCACACTATCTCCTTCCCTTCTTTTCCTTCACTTCTTGCTCTCCAAATTTTTTTTTTTGAAAATCACACTATCTCCTTCCCTTCTTTTCCTTCACTTCTTGCTCTCCAAAAAATTCTTAGTGCCAAGTTCGAATTGTGCAATGGGTGTGAGGCTGGTATTTATAAAATTTGATAGATAAAAAGAAAGGGTTAGGATCGAATGAATTAAGAAATGAAGGTGGATGGATGGGCGGATTTGGCTTGGGATAATTGAGGAAAGGAGGTGAAATCTATGGCCATGATTGAATGTATCCAAAGAGGAAAGGACATGTATAAGGCCAAGATCGAATTGTCTTAGAATGGGAATGAGATGGAGATAGAAAGAAGCTGACACATTTTATAACAAAGTCGATCATGGCATGTGCATATGGTGATGTGGCATCCAACCTCTCTTTTAATTCTTCTTTCTATTCTCTTATCTTTCCTTCTAACCTTGTTGCTGGTGACCGAAAGATTCAATGGGTTGCTGCTGATTCAATGTCCAGCCTCTTTAGAAACAAGCAAACAATTCTTCTTTGGATGCCTTTGTTTTCATTATCAGGATGAATATTCCTCGGGTAGATTTTTCGCTCAGCGCCTTACTGGGTTTCCTTCCAATGCTTCAACTATGACGCTGCTGTAAATTTTATCAATTCTCTGTTTGCTGTTTGGAATATTGGCCATTGTCAGAATACCTTAGAAACAGTCAGCAGCTGCTCTATTTCTCAGTTTACTGGCTGATTTTCTTCTTTTTGCTTGCTGTATTTCTTGTTGGCAGCCACGCTTTGCTGCTTCTTTATTGTTTACAATAGTTTCATGGCTGCAAGATCTGTTTCCAATTGCAGAATTGTCGTCAATTAGACCTTCAATGGGACTCGATGCATGCACAACAATTCACCAACCTGACAAGACATAAAAATACACTTAATTAGATAAAATTAATAAATATAATATATTAACAAATATAATTTTAGAACATATAATATATTACAATAATAATATACAATAAACAAAATTTAAGAACTAACTTATCAAATATTAAAGGGTAAAATTATCTTTTTTCAGTACTTATCAAATACCCCCAAACTTAGATTTTGCTAGTCCTCGAGCAAAACAAAAACTAAAAACTCTAAAAACAAAAATAAAAATCATAAACTACACCACTTTCGCTGGCACACTCGATTGCATTTAGCGTATGCAACAAGCCTTCAAACCCCTAGCTCACCACTAGTAGATGAGTTATAGTCTCGTGAGGGCTTCCAGTGATGATACCCATAAACATCAAATTTCAGCAAAAATATATAAACAAAATAATTTTTCAGTGCTTATCAGATAGTTCAAAGTTGAGCGAGTCCTAACAGTGGATGTAGGTTGGCTAACCGAACCACTTTAAAATGGTCTTTTGGTGTTTGATCTATGTGTGTTTGCATTTAGTATTTGAGTACTCTTCTTAACACATATCACTTTGCATATTGATTATCTCATTATACACATTGCGCACAAGCATTAATAATCAAAGTTTATGTAAATGGTCATAATCTTAGTGTGATCGCTTATTGAAATTATAATAGTAAACAAATCTTTTGATTAAACAATCTGCTGCACTTTAAATAATCAAGAAATTTGTAAACATCATGAAAATTGGGATTGACCTATTCACGCCCCCCGTCCCCCCTCTCCCGTCTCTAGGGTCAATCACGATGTTCTAGCACATTGAAAATGGAAATTTTCAATTGGTATCAGAGCCTAGTACTCTTGATAAAGGATCTAACCCTCCGAGTTGATCCGTGCTAGAACAATGGCTATAAGAGAAAACCATGATATTTCCAAGACTCTGTTTTTTGACGAAAAATGGAATGAAGAACTATAAATGTTTTCATCATAGAACATAGTTGGAAATAAGTGAATAGAAAGTGGTTTGTGCCTCCGGAAGAGGTATTGGGTAAACCTTCAACTTCCATGACCACCCAAAGACCAAAACTGCTTGGACTTGTGATGAATTAGCTATGCACGTAAAATAAACATATGTAGCAATCATGAGTGTTGCTTCATGATATGTTGTCAAAATATCTAAAAGACATGAAACAACAAAAGAGGCTGAAAGAATCCACTGAAAAATCGCTTCTTCTAGCCCAATGGATAATATCACATATCAATAAATTTGTAAGCTGAAAATATAGGTGATTGGGTAATTTCATCCATCGAAAAAGTCCAACCTATGTCCTCTAAGAGAAGAAGAGGACCAAGGAAGGAACTTGAAGAAGGTAGTAACCTCCAAGTATCCTATAAGGTCATGTACCGAGATGTTTAGAGACCAACATCATGGTATAAAATCTAGAATGTGGAACCATAAGTTCAAATGGAAAGGCACCCATGGCTAAAACCAGATTTGACAAAAGGCCATCACAGAATTGTGAACTTAGATTCCAAGTTTCACAATGTTAGGTTCAAATATGTGAAGGGATACCACTGTTGGTACCACATTTGAAACATATTTTGGAATCAATATGTTACATTCAATCCATGTTCTTTTTTGATTGTTTGATTGATACATTGTAAGATAAGTGTTGTATATGTTGGTATGCAATCTAGTATTGGATTATACTTATCTTATTTCATTTCATATTCTATGTGATTTGTGCATCCTTAGGAAATGAATGTAGTATGTGCATTGCCTCATGTATAGGATGTGTATTGTATTTATACACAGTGTTGTTTCATTCTAAGTTCAAAAACTTTTGAATCCCATGTGGAATGAAACATGCTCTATGCTCTTAAATGGATTATCTTTGGTGTGACCTACCAAAAGTGCTTATCTGAATCCATTTAAGTACAACTCATTTCAAGGAATTGGTGCTCTCTTGAAATAATGGTAAAAGCTTTTATCATGTTTTGGGTAATAACATGATAAAATGCATAAGAGTTGTGTGTGTAGGGTCCTACTTCATTCATGTATGCTTAATGTACTCAAATCAGGAAATAAATGTATGACTAGTGTGCCTTGAGTTTCATTCCAATATACATTAATTTGTACTTTATGTGGAATGAATTATGTTCATATACGCATTGTCTTTGCTTAAAGCACGGAAATGACACATCTGATGACATCACACACTTGGATAATACACTTAAATTAGTAAATTAAATATGTTATAGAATCTTGGATTAATTTGGATTCAGAAAAGAGATCCATAATCTATGGTTTGTGCATACTTTCAGAAAAGTGAATCGAATCTTCAATTGGCACAAATACGATGTGAATGTATGTATCATCACTGGCATTAAAAGGTATATAAGAAAAGCTCGATAAACTATGAACATCACAAGCGCGTACACACACATACCCAGTCTTCCTTCATAACCCAGGTCGAAGGATAAACTATTGTGCACAAGCATTGATAATCAAAGTTTATGCAAAGGATCATAATCTTAGTATGATTGCTTATTGAAATTATCACACTAAATAAATCTCTTAATTAAACAATCCGTTGCACTTCAAATAATCAAGAAATTTGTAAACACTATGAAAATTAGAATTGAACTATTCATCCCCCCGGGTCAATCACGATGTTCTAGCACATTGAAAATGGGAACTTTCAATATATATATAATAACATTCTGTTGCAAATAGTTTGCACCATATTTAATATAAATGATTAGTGGGCATCACCTTAATCCAAATGAATGGGGGAAGATTTAAAAGGACTTGACTTGTATATAATGCCTTTAAATTTTATCTTAATTGGAAAAAGAAAGCCAAAAATACATGTGTTGAACTATCTCCTTCCTTCCACAGTGGATGTCTTTAGTATAACCATACCCCCACAAGGACAAAAGACCTAGAATCCTAAACCATTGGTGAAATCATTCCTAGCTTCTCCTTTTAGCAAAGCACTGGAATTGTTTCCGGACTCCCTTCTTAGAGCATTTCTTCCAAGAATCAGTTGAACGCTTAGTTTATTAAGAGGGTCCACTTAACTATTAGGAAGATGTACTCTGGAGACCTTCAGTCTATTGTTCAAAAGACAATGAGTCATTTGACTATCATCCCAAGCGATTTTGGAGTTAGGATTCGAAAAATAACTATTGCTCCAAAATAGATTTTTCAAAAATAAAATCTAAAATATTTTTAATTTCAATTTTTAAAATTGAATATACTAGTATTTATTGACTAGAAATTGACTCAAGATGTGTGTGGGAGGTGGGCGTGGTGAATTGAGTCAATGGAAATTTTTTGGGATTTCTCCAATTACACAAATTAGAAAAATAAAAGATAAATCCACAACAAATAATAGCACAAATAAATAGAGGAGAAGAGAAAAGATGGAGAGATTGAATCCGGATTTTTGTGAGGTTCAGCTTCCCTGCCTAAGTTCTCGGCTCAAGACATCGCCTAAGGATTAAACCCACTAATCATTTCTCCTTACTGGTGGAGAAAAAACATTTTGCACCTCTCTTCTAGTTTGAAATAGAAGCCCCTCTTCTATCTTCACCAAGGTCACTCCAACCCCTTAGACCCCATTTCTCTCAAATATAAATCGATGAATACAAGTTGAAGCTCTCAAATAAATCTCAAAAATATACAAATATGATTCACTAAGAGTTACTCAAATGTTTGAACTCAGATGGCTCAAATAGGATTTGCAAGTGTATGAATCTTGAGCTCAAATGATAGGCAAATTGAATGCTCTTAGTTTCTTGGTTGTTGGACACAATATTATCAGAATCGGACCGTCTATATAGAAGGTTGGGTTAAATAAGGTTCATTCGGGTTCAGCTGTAGTCAAACCCGGTTAAACCCGTGCAATTAATATAAATAATATTAAATTACTAATTAACATTTAATTGATGAGTTGAAATAAAATTTTAAATCAAAGATTATTTTTTAATTTGAATAAAGAAAAACACCTTAATTCAATCAATCACGCCATTGATTAAAATTTTAATCTCTTTAAATAATTTCTCTCTAAATTTTTTGGCATTAACATTATATGAAATTTATAAAATTAATTTAACTAAAACTACTTATACTTAATTTTTGGACCAACTCAAAACTCTATATTTATAAATTAATTAATTTTTTTGTCACTTTAAACTATTTATAAACTCCATACTTATATAGCTACATAGTATTTTCCATATTACATGAAATTTATAAAATTAATTTAACTAAAAAATTTTATACTTAATTTTTGGACCAACTCAAAACTCTATATTTATAAGGTAATTAAATTTTTTGTCACTTTAAATTATTTATAAACTCCATACTTATATAGCTACATAGCATTATATTAAAAATATTGTTTTTTTTTTTACTTTTAAAACTAGCAATGGAAGTTTTCTTAATTATTTGTTTAATTGTGTTGAACCGCGGTTTGAGGTTCACGGTTTCCTTAACAAAACCATATTGAACCGCGGTTCAACTTAGTTTTTGGCGGTTTTCGCACTCGACGGGTTTTCTCACCAAACTGGGCCTAGAAGATGTCGATCAAGGTCGAATCGTGGATTCGATTGCGGCCAGGCCCAGTTTTGATAACATTGGTTGGAGAATTGGTCAAGAGCATTAACTCTTCATAATGGCAGGTGTATACAAAAATTTCAAGCTTATTACTGTTGCCATACATTAAATGCAATAGATGACTGTTTGAATGTGCATTTAATGTGTCAAAAATCGACATGTTCCTCCATACAGTCGACGATCTGGATGACCAGTCGACGATATGGACCAGTAGTATAAGTAATCACTATTGGAAACAGGCAACGGTCCAAAGTAACAGTCGACGGATGGGTATTAGAGACTAGCTCTATTTTCAGTTGTTTCAGACAGTCGACTGTTACCAGCCTATCAGTCGACGGTTGGCTACCAAAGATTTGAAATTGATTTACAGTTAATTCAAATAGTCGACGGTTGCCAACACAACAGTTGACAGTAACTTATTAGAGACCAAACATTTGTTACAATCAATTGGACAGACGACGGTTGCCCTTACAATAGTCGACAGTGTTCAATCTAAGGTTGACTGTAATTTCTAGTAAGGTTCGCAGTCAATGATAAGGAGTCTACTAGTCGATGGTTTGGTCCTGAAACATGACTAACTCAATTTTGGTCTTACACAATCCTTTTGACATTCAATGAGCCTATTAGAATGTGTTCAATATAGTCACAAGATCCTAGGGTCCATCTTAAATCAGATTTGAGTCAATCCGTTCAACTTTGATTGAATTTACAAATATAGTCCTAAACATTCAAGACCTAAATCTACCCCAACTCGACGATCTTCAAGTGTCTTCATTCTTCTTGTATGCTCCAAGTCACAAGTTCTCCATTTCATAAGCCTTTTTTATCTTCAATTTTTTCTCTGATATTCATTACCTTTTCCATCTTTATGAGTATGGATTCCAATGAAGTTCTTCTTGAGATATAGAGTTTCTTTATGTTACATGTTTCATAGCACAATTCGATCTCAAATATTAATATCACAAGTCAATGATTTATTATCATCAAAATATATTTTTACCTTTGAGTTGAAACCAATGTTATAAAACTCGGTCCGTGGAGCGACCCATCTTGGAGGAAGGGTGCGTTAAATAAGGTTCAACCGGGTTGACCCGTAGTCAAACCCAGTTAAACCGTGTTATTAATATAATATTATAAATAATATTAAATTATTAACTAAAGGTTATATTTCATAAAAATATATTTTTTCTCTTACAAACACTATTGTAAATACCAAAAATTAATAATCCAAAAATCATATTCTCAAAAGAACCAACATTTTCGTCTTCATTTTCTTCATTTTAAGAAACCAAGGGTGTTTAAGGGTCAAGAGTCACGGGTGTATTAGAAAAACCGAGTTGACCCGCAAGTAGTAGAGGTTTTTAATCCAGAAGGGTTTTTAAATGACCCGACTCGTGTTTCAGCCGGGTCACGGTTGACCCGTGGGTCGGGCCAGGTTTGATAACATTGGTTGAAACCTTGGGGGTAACAATCTCCCCATTTTTTATTTTTTATGATGAAAAACATTGCTTGTGAAATATGAAAGATAGTCAAGTATAAAGTTCAATTCACATGAAAGCTCCTCCCTGAGGTTATGCATAAATATTTGAGTTTGCCCTTTGGGCCGTGCTTGAAGAGTCAAGAGCAAATTTAGACGTTGGAGTATTGAATGGCGAATATTGGAATTTATTAATCTAGTTTGAGAAACAATAAACTTCGTTTGGAAGATGGTGTGTTTTGAGACCCGTAATACTTGAGGTTCAAAAATGCATTTACTTGATGATTTATTGGTCTATGTTGAGGCTATGAAGTTCATTTGTTTAAGTCGCGTTAGGACATTTATGTGAATGTAGATGATTACATGTAATGAGTAACATTGTGGGTTATTGTTGGACCAATGTGAAATGAGACTGGCCTTGGAAGTTTTACCTTTGGTTACGTGTTGGAAATCCAGTATGGCACTGTGGTTATGTTGTCATTGTCAGTGGGTTTTAATGGTATTGTGGAATTACTAAAACACATTGTTCCAAAGGACTGAAAAGCTATGTTCTAGATGTTGTGATATTATAGTAATGTTAGCTTATGCAAATGGTTTGTTTGTGAGATGTGACGAACACTACAGGAACTACTGACACTAGAGGTAGACAGCCTTACCATGTTGCGAGTAATAAAGGTACCCGTATAGAGACTACCAAAGGTGGAGGTGGAGGTTTTGTGCTGACTTAACATATGTGACGATGGTGTGATTGCTAGATGAGTGTAATTCTCTATGTGGAAGGGTTTTAATTTTATGTGTGAAAGAACATGCATTTCCGTTGGGTGGCCAATATAGTTTGGGGGATTTTACCCATAACAGATGTTGAGGTGTCTCGGAGAGTGAGTTTCTGTTGTGTTCATAGAATAGTTGGTAGAGTTTCCACCCCATGAGAAAAACTTGGAACGTGGGTGGTTGACGCGAACACGAGTGAGTAAATCCATGTGGGTTGGATGTGGACGAGGGGCTTGGAAACTAAGGATGACGATGCTTTGCGGAGGTCGTGTTAGTGTTGTTGTGCATGCGAAATAATTCTTATATTTTGTATATGATGTTCTGGGTCCCTTACGAGGTAGGTGAGGCTCGTAGAGTGATGAGTACGAGTTGGTTCAGGGAGGTATGGATAATGCCAGTCATGCGGTTACGACAGTCAAGAGACCTTGGGGCATTAGGTTTGACCTTGATAGTGTTTGGATAGTGGGAAATGTGTAGCTGATGGTGTACTTGATGTTAAAATTGTGAACCCCCTATAAACATGCATTGTGAGAGGTCGTAGTGCGTTGCCGCGTGTAATGTATTATCCTTTTTGGCATGAAATATGCAATGCATTGACGGATAGGCCCCGACTGTGATTGGGGTATGTGGATGTTGCCTGCCTTTGATACGCAGCATGATTAATTACATCTATGAAGCTATGTTTGGAATGTGAGGGGTAAATTTCTCGTGCGCTTAATTGAGATTGGTAAGACATTTCGATCCATAGACGTGTGTTGATCCGAGGAGTAAGAGTATTGTGGGTGAGATCTAAAGATCCTTTGATTGTTGTGTCAAGAGTGAGAGCGGTAAGTCCCCTGTGCGCATGATTTAGACTGGTGAGGCTTTAGGATTGTTAAACGCGTGTTGGATTGTGGGACTATGATAGCCATATGTGGATGAGATTTCTGATCTTCAAATGTTTCTTGGTGTGATTGTAGTCTCGCATGTAGCTTTCTATGGATGGAGATATCAGGAGATTGTCCTTGTTATCTAACAGGTGTGATGTAAAGTCGACGATGCTGGAAATATATCCAGGCTTGATCGATGATCAATGTGTGCAAGTTAGCTACATTTCGACGATGAAATTTCTTTAACGGCGTAGGATGTAGTGACCTTACCTGGAATAGCGGGTCACTGGTAGTGGTTAGAGCTAGTTGGGAAAAAAAATTGTTTGTGTTAGTGTGTTATTGTATTAAAATTAAGTTGATAAATATACTGAGACTTAGAATTGAATTTAAATTAGCTCTCCCAAACGTGCACACACTCTCCTCAAGTAGATCACATGATTTTTAATCCTTTGAATTGAATATTTAATCAATAAGAAAAAAATGTATGATCAAATCTAAATTTAAATATCCAATTAAAATAAATTGCTAATGGAATATATTTAATTCATGTTTTTGCAATATTAATGGAAGATGGTAAAAAGACCAAATTGCCCCTCCTAGACGAAATTGTAAAACCCAAATTATTTTCTCTAATCGCATTTTATCCTAACTTAAATTATTTTTTGTGGAAAGTTTGGTCCTCAAATCCTTGTACACCTTTTTGGCTTTGATAAGGTTGAAAATTTTCGAAAATAGTCTCCCAAATCTTTTGTATTTAGAAAACTAATTCTATTTGGAGAAACACCCCAAGGCCAACCCATCTTTCCCTTCTTTATCTCTCTCTCTCTCTCTCTCTCTCTCTCGATGGAAGCCTTGCAAACCAAGCTTTACACGTTTTCTCCTAATTGTAGTTTCTAAAGTTGCTAGCCTAGTGGACCCCACATCCTATTGTAAAACTCCAAGTTTAGCAAGGCCTACACGTTTTGGAGTATTCCTTCTTATTAAAATACTTGGGTTGGTCAAAACCTCACGTTGCACAAACGTAATCCCTATCTTCTTCTCTTGGAATGAAAATTACAAGATTCTCTCAAGACCTTACTCGATTATCTCATGTTCTCTATCTCTCTCCTTAGAGATGGTTCTAATCCTTTTCTCTTCTAGTTTCTTTCTTCTCCTTCTTTCATGACAAATGCCACGATGAAAACCAGCCTATGATGTCCTATCTCTAAGAGAAAATTCAAACATGGAGAGAACCATACCTCTTTGAGAAGAAACCAAGTTTAGAGAGTTTATTTTATCCATCTTCACCCGTGACCATAGATCCCCATACTCGACCATGGATAGATGATTTTTGATCTCAAGAATAATTCTAGAAGGACCAATAAATTATCCCTAGGTTTGGAGGAGAGAAACTTTGATTTTGTGGTAAGTTGGAAAACTTGAATTTCAGATTCAATCTGTTTTTTT
Organism: Chimonanthus praecox; assembly: GCA_022113865.1. Classification (NCBI taxonomy): domain Eukaryota; kingdom Viridiplantae; phylum Streptophyta; class Magnoliopsida; order Laurales; family Calycanthaceae; genus Chimonanthus; species Chimonanthus praecox. The sequence continues at coordinate 44,114,937 of CM039089.1, read as the reverse complement.
CTATGCACTGATGTGAGAAAAATTCTAACTGAGGCTAATGAACTGGGTTTTTAAGACAGTTTTATAGCAGTCCACAATTATTATTATTTTTTTTATCTCGAACTGTAAACATTAGAATGGTGCAACATTTGTATTCATTGTCAAGCTAACAAGCAACCTATCTCTAGTAAACATTTGGGAATTTAATAACTTGATTTGGTGGGTCAAATATCGTCTACAAGCCGAGAATTCGTTCTAGACTACAATTTGAATTACTATATGTGTTGTTTGAGTAAAATGGCCATAACTTGGTCTAGGAAAATCCGTTTCAGGAAAATTGGTATAGTTGTAATATGTTTAGACTTCAATTTTGGTTTCTTAGCCTTGTGTTTTAGATTGATTGGTACCCCGTAGTTAGACCAAAAACCCTAGACCCTGGTTTAATGATGCTTATGATCATAAGAGGCCTAGAAATAAATTAGAGTTGTAGATCAAACCGTTGGTCAATTCATGGTAATTTCATGTGTTGAAAACTTTCAAAAATTGGTATTAAATAAAACGAATTTTTATTTGGGACTGTTTCCGAATATTTTTTGCAGCAAACCTTGGGTTTGGAGTTTTAATATCGTAAAAGGATTTTTGGATCTTTTGAAACACTTTACGCAACTTTAAGTGAGTACACTACATATTTGGCTGTACAATTCACTTATATGAATTTGTTAGAGTTTCTTATTTGAATTGTGCATGAATTGTTGTGTTGATTGAAATATAAGTGTTAGACCTGACTGAGTGACCATTAAAATTATTGTTGGAATCCGGTGCAAAATCACAATAGTGTAAGAGAAGTTTGGGTAAAATGTTTGAATAGTCGAGGAGATTTAGTCTACCCAGATTTGTGGAAATCAATTGTTAACCTTGTTGTAAAGTCTAGAACTCATATTCGATTAAATGTGGTCTTAATGGCTTGTGGTATGGTATGTCTTGTTGTGATAGATGAATTTGAGAGATGCGATGTAATTTTTGAAGTGTATTTAGCATGCTGTGAGAATATAAATTGTTTATAGCTTAATTGTAATAATAGGCGATATCATGCAATTATGCTTATGATAAGTTGTTGTTGTATTGTATAATGAGATGCATGCTGTGGTGATGAAAACATGACATTTATGTTGGTGAACATGTAGAGATGATGCGGACCGTTCTTAGAATACATTATGATTCTCATAGCATGTTATTGGAGATTATGGCATGAGGGTAGAGACTAATGTATGTTAGGAATTATATTGAACATGGGATTCTCATATTCATGAGTTTAAGTGTGGGAATGAGGTTTGGAGCAGTGGGCTACTCACTTTTAGATTGATGGTATATCACTTGGTGGAAGGTAGTAAGCCTCAAATTGACGGGATGACCACCTTTTGGTCGAAGTTTAGTATTTCGTGATTGGGTCACGATGGCCACCGATTGGTAGAAGGGGTGTTAGTGGGTTGAGTTGCGTTATGCATGGAGCATTGAGCGTGATGCATTGGCATGTAGTATGGAGCATAAAGCATTTATTATTGTAATGAGATTGTGTTATATTTTATTTGAGTTGGAAGGGACATGCTATATTTTGTTAATTGGTTTCGCTATATACTAGTTATCTTGGATAGATAAAGCATGAATATTTTAGATATATTCATGTGTTATTATTTTCTTCACTGGGCGTTGAGCTTACTCCCTTACATTGCGAGAAACCCTGTGGAGTTGGATCTTGATAAGACTCAAAGCCAACTTTAACTATTGAAGAGATCAGAATGGCAATAGATAGAGCTATTATGTAGTGAAGAGAGTGTGGACCCATTGTGGGCCCTAGATTACCTGGTTTCGAGTTCAGACACTTTGAGGACGTTTCAATAATTTTGGATTATTAAATATTTTGTCATTTAAAACGTTTGAAAATTACACAATTTTCCCCCGTTGACATTCGACACTTGATTTTAACAGGTTTTAAATTATTTTTGAAAATTTAAGATTTTAAATTTTTATTTAATTATGAATTTTTTTAAAAAACAAAAAAAAAATATGGAATAAATAAAATAAAACCTAAAACCCTAAAACCTCCCTAAACCCTAACCCTTTAAACACCCCATTTTTTCCGCGCAGCACTGTAGCCGCGCGCTCTCTCTCTCTCGTCTCTCTCTTTTTCTTCCTCCTATCACCTTCCTCTCTTCCTAACCCTAACCCTAAGCTCTCTCATCCCCCTCCCTCAAGCCACCGCCACCGTTTTTTTCCTCTCTCTCCTTCTATCGACCTCTCCCCTCTCCAATTTTTGCCAATGCCCTGCCCTCCTCCTCCTGCCCCCATCTCGTTTGGAAGACTTCAATAATGCCAGATTCGTCGAATTCCATCCTTTCCACCATCGTCGGAGTTCGAATTCGCCGCCCCTCTCCTCGACCGAACCCTGGTAAGTCTCTCTCTCTTTCTCTTCCGCCGAGCCTCCTCCCTCTCCTTCTTCTCTTTCCCATCTCTCTGATTTCCCTATTTCATTTCCCCCATTTTCCTTCTTTTTCCTCCCCTTTCCAACCCATGTCGCTCAACCAACTCAACCGAGTCACTAAGTTGACTCAGTTGAGTTTAGCCCCAAACAATCCTGGTCCAACATTCTAGGCATGTTCCCTCAGGCCCAGTTCGGGCCCGGCCCGATCCAACCATTGGTCTGGCCCAGTCTTGGGCCCAGCCCAGATATGGTTCGGCCCGGTTTGGCCCACTTCAGTCCAGCCCATCCTTCGGCCCAACTCATTTCCCAGCGTAGCTTCGGTTAAGCCCAGCCTCTTTCAGTTTCTAAGCCAGGCCCATGCCCGTTTCAGGCCCACTTTGGGACCGTTTCAGGCTTCTTCCTGACATGTTTTGTGATCATCTTTGCAATGTTTCTAGCCCGCATATGGACCGTTACAAGCCTGATTCTAGACAGTTTTGAGGAATCGTCCCAGTCTTGCGGACCTGTCCCAGCTTCTCCGCCCCGACAGCCCGTGCATCATTTTCTTCAATCTGTCGCCATGTTTTACCGCCTTGGATTTCGAAAGCACATACACAGTACTACTCTATCAAATGTGTGGTTACGAAATGCGAAGAATGGGGGTCCCCAGTATTATGAGCCATTAGGCAAGAGAAACCATTATGTGGCGGGTCCCCATCCGGATGTATTCGTATACGATGCCTGCGGAGGCATATATGTGTTGCTTATCTGATGTCGCGATGGATTGATTGTGTGGTGACATGATTGAAGTTTACTTTTGTTGATAATATGTTAAGATGCCAACATACAAATATGTGATATGTGGTGGTAAATGTCAGATTATGGTGTGATATATTATGTTGATAATATATTATATGACTATGTGATAATTAGTTTGGACTGCTAGACATTATAACATTTTTGGATGTTAACATGATAGCATGTGGTAGATAGTGATGTATACACCTGATTATTATGTGATGAACTATGTTAAAAACATGTGTAAAGATAATTATTCATGTATATAGCTAGCATATGTGAGATGTAGGTGGGGCATGGGTACTAGGCTATATTAGGATTTAGAGACTCCCCCTAATTTGTCGGGTAGTTAGGGTTGGGAATTCATGGGAAACCGTAGGTGTGAGCACCTGGCGGGTATTTCCCTCTTCAGTATGTGGGTCTTTGCTAGACGTGTTGGGCCTACCCTGGTGTGGTTTTGGTGCTTACTCTTGTAGTGGGTGGATGCACTCCCCCATGTGGGTTTGACTATCAGGTCTATCTTTGTGATCGTTAGACATGCATATGGGAGAGGCGTAGTCCGCTTTGGAGGTCGAGTTGCCCGGGGGTCCCAGGAGGGAAATGTTGTGAGGTGGTCATGGAAACCTCTGAGAAGCTCTTGGGCAGAATGTTGACTCTCCCAAGGTTGACTTAGAGGTAATCACAGATACGATACCCGAGTGCGTGACTGATGAGGCATCCCCAGATGACCGAGTGGGTTGAGGGTGCTTCGCTCACTCATCGGTTGAGGGACTATGAGGTGAGGGGCTGCTCCCACTGGTATGGTTTGTGATCTCGGGATGACCGAGTAGGCTGAGGAGGTGCTCGCCCGCTCATCCGTCGAGGGACGGTGCGGTGAGGGACAGCTCCCGGTGGTATGTTTTGTGATCCCCGGATGACCGAGTAGGTTGAGGAGGTGCTCGCCCGCTCATTGGTTGAGGGACGGTGCGGTGAGGGACAGCTTCTACTGGTGTAGTTGTGATCCCCGGATGACCGAGTAGGCTGAGGTGGTGCTCGCATGCTCATTGGTCGAGGGATGGTGCTGTGGAGGATAGCTTACACTGGTGCGGTTGAGGTTTAACCTCGTGGACCTTGTGGTCGAGTTATGTTTCACAACTTGTGGTACCGGTTTGTGGTGTGTGTTTGAATCTCTAAGGAGGTGACCCTAGAGGTGAGGTGGTCATAGAGTACGTCAGGCACGTACTAGGTCGCCCTGGGAGCTAGGTGAGTTTAGTGTTTGATCACCCACTTTTTGGCTGAGGGGTGTGGTGGTGTGACCACTCGTGGTTATGACCTTGTTGTTTGGTTCAGACTTGTGAGGTGGGTGTTGACTCACTGGGGGTTTATGGGAGCCTAACGAGTGAGTTCAGCCAGCTCACACGATAGAAGGCCTATGAGATTCCGTGAGGGGTGGATGTATCGGTTGTATTGAGACTAACACATGGGACCCGATGTTGCATGTATGATTACCAAGAGTCTGGTGCTTGGTCAAGGAGACCACAGATGGGTCTTGTTGGCAGTCCATTGAGGACTGGTGTGGTGGTTACTCCCGTAGGATAGTCTGTTTGGGACTATAGTGAGCCCGACTCATGGATTGTTTGTGGTATGTATGTGGGTCGCCCTAGGAGAGTCATAACACTGGTTGAGGGCCAGGGACCCTGATCTAGTTGGGGATCGGTTCGTGTACCCGTGGGTGGGTGGACCGTAGTGGAGGGGCATATCAGGGGGCTGCCTTAGAGTTGCATTGGATTGGTTAGAGGAGGTGTTGGAGGCCCGGTAGGTGTGGGCCAGTGTGCTAGGGATAAGACACACGTTCACATGGTCGTGTATGTAGACATCCTAGACATCGATGTGTCCATATGATTATATACGGTGTATGCTTGATGACATATGATGTAGGTGATACCTTCACTGGGCATGTAGAGCTCACCCCCTTTCCTTACAGGTATTTCTTAGAATAGGGGTTGGCGAGACCCTCAAACGAGCGTTGGACGTGGAGCTGCAGCTTTAGCTCTGTCATAGTTCCATCCCTTGTAGTGAAAGGTTACTCTTGTATTTGAATCTTATGTATATTTCATGAGTTAGATGAATGTAATAATGAGATAATGTCATTAATTGTATTTATGATTAATGCTTTTGGTTATTGGTTTATTTATGGGTTGCCATAGTTAGTGTGGGTTGCTGGAGCAGTGCCTCCCCTTTAAAAAAAAAATGCCCCTAAAATAGTACTAGATCGGTTTTGGGAGTTTGTATAAGTTTAACGTGCCCGTAGCGGGACAGGTCGTTACATATTACTTATTCGAAAGACAATTATTCATAGTATTTAATTTCTGGTGTTTGTGTATGGAACTCTTGAGATTATTTATTAGTTTATTTCAGACTTGAATAATAAATTCAAGCTTTGGGGATGTGAGCAAACAGTGAGAATATACTTTTCATGTTTTAGATTGGATTTTTTTATAAGCTATGTAGAAAGATAATTAGAATTTTATGTAGCTTAGTTGTATGGTGGGCATGAAGAATTCGTTGGCTTTCAATTGTTATTGGTGTATTTATTTGGAAAAAAATAGCACGAATTTGTGATGTAAGACCAGTTGGATTATGGTTGGGGATTGTAGAAGCAGTAAAAAATTACGCCCCATTGGGTTGACGGAGGACGGGGTGTGACAATAATAGCATGTAATATGTTAAAGATGTGTGTGGTAGATAGTAGATGTTGTTTCCTACAATGCTTTGATAACATGTTGTATGCTCGAGATGATAATGTGTAGATGTGATTATCATGCATGTTGCTAGTACATTGGGATGTGGTGAACATGGGTACTAGGCTACATCTAGACATAGAGACTCCCCTTAGTATAGTATGGGTATTTAGGGTTTGGAGTGGACTAGGTTGACTGTGTGTGGGACACGGGGATGTGGACTTGGACCTCTAGGTGTGCAAGTATAGGCTGGTATGCTCCCTAGAGTGTCATAGACTGTCTTCGGACAAGGCATTGGCAGAGTTGGGTCTACCCTCGATTGGTGTTAAGACATACCCGTAGTATGGATGAGGTCAAGTTTGTGTGATTAATCTGTGAGACTGTGATCATGAGGATATCCTGGGTAGCCAAACAGACAAGTTGTTGGGTTGTTTGAGTTGTGGCATGGAGACTATGATTAGTGTGGTACACGAGTGCGTGGTTGATGATATGATAGTGCGAGGAGGTACTGATGATATGATAGAGCGAGGAGGCATTGATGATGAGACACGATTCTTGATACCTATTGTTGACGTGAGCGATTGACAACTTGAATCTGTTGGGGGTCATATGAGTGAGAACCCTGGAGGCAACTCATGTTCGGAAGGGAAACAACGTTTGCGAGCCCGACTCGTGGTGACATTAGATGACACGATGATGGGACAACTTGGATCTCTTGGATGCATATGAGTGGGAGCTCTATTGATTGGCATGGAGACAGCGTTTGCGATTCCTATTGGTAGTCTTTGTTTGAGACGACTAGTGGTGTGGCCGGTGTGGATTGTGTGGGCACATGACTATGTTACCCTACGAATTGGGTGATTAGAGGGTGTGCTGAGGCATGATAGGCTTGGTCCGTGTACTAGTTGTAGAGTACACATTGGGAGGATCATGCATGTAGACACCTTAGTCGTGATGTGTCCATTTATTCAGGCAGTGTGATAATGTTTGTAATAGATATGATTCTCTCACTAGGCATGTTGAACTTATCCTTTTCCTTGCAGGTGCCTTGATGGAGGTGGGGTCTTATGATCAGGCTTAAGGAGCCAATGCTGATGCGGATAGTTTAGATTTCTTTTATCATTCTTTATATTTCAAAGAATGCATGTATTTGATTAACGTTATTAATGTTATGGATGAATATAATACCTTCTGAGATTTACACTGCATATGTTTATATGATGTTATTCTTTTGTTATCTTACGGGTTATGGTTTGTGTGTACTTGGAAAGTGTGGTTCCCCTTTTAAAAAAAATATCCGAGATAACAATAGAGTGATGCGCATAAGTTTGTATTAGTGGTAATGCGTCCATAGAGGGATTGGGTGTTACAACTCCTGCAATTTCATTTTTCTTTTTTAAAATTTTCTTTTGTTCTTTTTCTTTCCAAACATGGTGTACTGTGGGCACGACTCACTGTTTATTTACTAAAACCATGGTGAACCGCGGTCACTAACGATTTTTTATAGTTCAACTTCTCGAAAGGTTTTTTAACAAAACAAGACCTTGGATATGACGATCGCAATTTAGTTCTGATAGCACTGATTATATTTATTGTATCGAGAGCCTTGTATTAGATTATTTTATGATCAATTGATATTGTTAAAATTATTTTTACCTTTTAAAATTTAAATCTAATTTTTTATAATTTTCGTTTAATGTATTTTCACTTTTTATTTAATTATGAGGGCTCAAAAGATTTATCTAATAATTCTCTTTTAGCTTTGAAAAATCAAGGGGTGATATGATTCAATATATTTCATATGTTATAATTTGATAGCTTTAGAACAATTTATCCATCTATATAAGTTTTGTCATAATTAAATGACACGATCTATCAAAATATTTAATTTTTCAGCCAAATTTATCCTATAATTAATTATAAACATTTGTTTTTAAAATGATGTTTAATTTGTGTGATATGACAATGAGTACTTTCTTATCCAGTGACAGCCCTCGCGTAAATTTTCTGAAGTGATTCTCGCGCTGCTTACGAAACGTCAGAAGATGTTGGTCTTGATGGGTAAGATTGATTCATGGGAATCTATCTCATCTCACTATTTATACCATGTGAAAGAGAGGGATTGGGTAAATCCATCAATCCAGAATGACAGGGATTGGGTGATTTACTTTTACTACCGGTGCAGTAAATATTCTTTATTGTGTGAGATTCAGCTTAGCAGTCCAGTAGATGACGACACAACCTCTTATCAACAAAATCTCTCCTCACACGCATTCACCAAACAGAGTAAACTCACAGAGACTGGAACGGAGGCAAATCCCACAGAATCCTTACCACTATCCTCACTCTCCCATTTAATTACTTTGTATTCCGCTGAACTATTTCAATTGTCAGTACTTTATCATTTATATATGCATAGCAGCTAAATTAAAAGTGCAATTTAATAAAATTACCCCAATATTTCTTTAGTGATAGAAATGGGCATAAAGAGAAGACAGAAAAAGAACATGGCTAGAAACTTTGGTTTCAAGTTGCAACTAGTGGTCGGATGGACGGGCAGCGTGGGAGGAGGAAGATGACTGGTGCTGGATCAAGAATGGATTGTGTATGCTCTCTTTATTTTCTATGTTTTGGTTTGTAATAATTTATTTGTTTGGATGTAGGGATGAAATTTGGGTCGGATTTTAAACTGACTCGCATAATCCGATTCAAGAAATCAAGTGGATTGGATTTTAGATTCTTAAAATTAGAGTCGGATTTGATTGATGAAAAAAAGTTTGACTTAAATAAGAGTTGGGTCAGGTCAAGCTTTTTTAAAATTTACTCGACCTGTTCGAAATGGACCCAATCCGACGCACTTAAAAAATTTAATATAGCACTCAGGTTGATTCGAGCCAGCAATTTGGTTCAGCACTCGGATAAGTCGGATCAACAATTAAGACTGGGTTGGATTGAGTAATTTAGATCAGTTCGAGTCAGATTCAATAATTTTTTATATAAATTAAGTTAAATTTATTAAAAACCTAGTTCCCATCCAAGGTTCAACCCTACATGGATGACTGAGTTTCACTCAAAACAAGGGTACCACCGTAGGACGAGTGTGCCGAGAACTGATGGTGTGATGTTCTGCCAGTTTAGGACTATAATATATATCATTTCTTACCTCTTTCAGTCCCAACCTACTAAACATGCCCAATTCTCAAAACACGGGAATTTTCATTAAAAGACAGATTCCCTTCGATGGAGTTCAATCAAAAGGATCATACTTTATGAAACCCCGTATTTTTGGCTTCAAAATAGCTCCCAGAGGCAAGAAAAAAGAAGAAAGCCCAGGAGCCGCAGGATATTTCAACTTCTAGGGCTATGTCAATTGAAGCCGATTCAGCTATTCCTTCTGCTGTGCCTGCGTCGGCTGTTATTCAAAGATTAGAGACTCTATTCAAGAATTCCAGAGCTTGAAGCATAGGAGATCGGGTTGATGATGCATGGATGGTCGATAAAACTTTCCTTAACTTACGAGTATGTACTAAGGACTAATGGCTTCTTGTTTGTGATAGCCTTTAGGACAGTGATATGAGTAAGAGATGGAAGTAGGTACCTCTGCTGGTAGTACCAACTTCACTCTTTTTTGATAGCCCGGGTTCAGTTCAAGCAGCTTTGCTTAGAGACGGAATCGTGACTCGGAGAAAAAGAAGAGACGTAGGGCAGGAATCAAATCTTTCCTTCTTTTGTTTAGGCAAACTCTTCCCTTCCCGGCTTTTCAGGTGCTGTGATAGTCCAACTCTTCTTTCTTCTTCTAGCTTCCGTAGCCGGAGCGGATCGTAGGTTAGCTCGTTAGTAAAGCAACGAAAGCTTGCTTTCTGGCGGTAGCGGTTCTTTGACCTATATCTAGCCGCTTCTTTGATCATCGCATGATGAATAGTGTTGATTGGTCACCCAAGGACATGCTCAAGAGGTAGATCAAAGAGAAGGTTCTTTCTCGGGTGATAGGCGCAGTTCCAACTGTAAGTGAAGGTTAGGCGTATTGATTGCTTTCTTTAGGGAAAGCGAAGCGTCAAACTGAAACTCTTTCTGTTATAGTACAAGAACAAGAATGATCAAGATAGACTTGTTGAGAGACATGAGTAAAGTTACAATGAAGATTGAAGTAAAAATCATTACATTAAAAAAGCTTTTAGTATAGTCTTTATAGATGAAAAGAAAAGGAGTGGTTTAAAATAATAAGTGACCAAAAATAACACCAATACTTAAAATTAGGGCTGAAACTCGTGCGGGTCAGGTTAGGTTTTGATAAACCTATCCCTAATCCATGTTAAAAATGGTTAAATCCGACCCGACCAAACCCGACTCGAATTCGGGAACCCAACCTGGCCCGACATCGAGCCCGAGGATCAACCTTACCCGACGTCAAGTCCGAGAATCAACCGGACTTGTTTTAGAGAGAGAGAGGCGAAAGAGAGAACATGTTGGATCTGATCGAATGTCCACTGGGCGTTGCAGACAATAAGGGGTGTATGGCGATGCTCAGGGGAGGGGTGCAAGGCGGTGAGGGGCGCAAGGCCACAACCATGGATCAGGTTGAGTAAAAAGATCCATGGCTGAGGCATGTTTTCAAATGGAGGGAGAGAGGGGGAGAGGGAGAGAGGGAGGGAGAAAGAGAACAAGAGAGAGGGAGGGAGGAAGATGAGCAGGAGAGAGGGAGGAGGAAGAGAGTGAGTGTGAGAGAGGAAGAGAAGAAGAAAGAGAGAGAGAGGGGGAGGGCAAAACCACAGAAGAGCGAAGAAAGGGGAACGGCTAATTGTGGAAATCAGCTAAGATGTGGGATTTAGGATTTTTTAGGTTTTATACATTTAAGTCTTAAAATTCGGGCCGAATCGAGTTATATGTTAAATTTACCAGCCCAATCCGACTCAAATTTCTTACGAATTTTTTTTTTCCTTTAACCCTACCCAACCCGAATTTGAAAATTATGTAACCCAACCCAAAGGTCGAAATATCGGCCGATACATATCGTATCGGCCGATATATATCAGTTTTTTAACACCGAACAATATCGGCCGATACGATATGTATCGGCCGTACAAAACGAATATCGGCCGATATGGTCGATATTCGGTCCGCAATATCGGTCACCATATCGGCCGATATGCATAAATATCAGTATTTAAAAATTATTTTTTTTTATTTTTTTTTAAAAATCGATACGGTTTTTCCACGGTTTTTAATGGTTCTTCACGGTTTTTAACGGTTCTTCCGATACGGCTTTCACGGTTTTTTGCGGTTCTTCAAGGTTTTTTGTGGTTTTTCCACTGTTCCGATATCAGAGGAGAGAGAAAATTATCGGCCGATAATTGCATATCGGCCGAAATATCGGTTTTGGCGTTTTTTTAACCCCTGACCCAACCCTAAAAAATCGGGTCGGATTATGTGGGTTGGTCAAAATCCAGCCCAAGTTTCACCCTACTTAAAATTTACAATATATAGGTGGAATGGAAAGATCGTGAATGAGACTCAATTAGGAAAGTTTTGGAAGTAAAGAAGATAAATAATATCCCTAATGTCTAGCGAGATTTTAAACCCCTTAATCTTGGCTAATTTCTAACCCCTGAGCTCATCTAAATCCAATCGGGCTTTTAAAGTTAAAGCATTAATATGTCTAAAGCCCATCAGGTTTCTAGAGCCAAAGTCCGAGCCAACCGTTTAATGCATGAATTTTAATCCGGTACTAATTCGAATTGAAATTCAAAAAACCTTTTGTGAACATAGAATTAGGAATTCGAATGCAACAATTCAATGCAATTAATTAGATCTAATTTAAATGCAATCAAGAAACTAAAGCAAGCATAAATTTTAATCCGGCACTAATTCGCATTGAAATTCAAAAAATCTTTTTATGAACCAATTTGATTATGGAATTCAATTTTAATCTAACAATTGGAAAACGCAAGACATGAACATTCATCATGCAATAACAAATCAGTGCTTAGTTAAAATTAATTCAAACACAAACACAAATTAAAATTCAAAAGAAACTAAAGAACTCATCAAAACTCGGAGAGACTTCCCAAAACTCTAAGCTTCAAATTTCATTTGGTCAAACCATGACTAGTATTTTTAGCCTTTCAAACAACTAAAAACTTGAAAAAATAAATAATAAAATAATCCAATTCAAATCCATCAAGGGTTGCACGCCCAAGCCTTGCTAAATGGGCCTAACTTCTAATCCTAGGTTCCACGAATGGCTGAATGCCATGTGGATTATTTAAATCAGAAAATGGACTTAAGAAAAGTGAAAATACATAATATAAAGGCTGCATTATCTTGGTGAAATTCTGCTTGAATTGCAGTCATACAATCTAAAAACAGGTCCAAAAATCAGGCCCAAATGTGGCCCAACTGATCCATAGGTCCAGCTTAGATTCCATGCTAAATCCAGCACTAAATCTCAACCTTTCATTTGAATTATTACTTATTTTCGAAGTTCAAATCTGTCCATAAACCCAACGCACGCCTAAGCAATGATTCTTGCTAAAATGGGCTTTCTAAATTCGGTTTCACGTGGACCCAAACAGATCCATGCGTCCAAAGACTTCTAATTTGGAGAGATTCCCGGCAATGTGGCATCCAAGGTTGCATCCATGCAGGCAATGACATGGCAGTTGATGTGGAATTCGGATGTCCAACTTGTTGGCAGCAAATGAGCTTGAAAAATTAGGCTTTTGAGGCCCAAAACAGCTCACAACAGGCCTTGGTCCATAGTTGTCCAAATGAGCTTTAATCTTGATACAATTGGTTCCATTAGGCTGCTCCTGAGGCCCTCTATTCCCTCCATAAGTTCTTGCATATATTTGGAGAGAGAACTTATCGATCTTGTTCAATTGGGCCTCAACATCTTCAATTGGATCTTCAATGGATGTGATAATCGCATCATTCCCCTTAGTTGAAAAGAACTCGTCTTTGAGTTGTTTGGAACTGCATGGGAGAGAAGATGATTCACACTCAACGATGTTCATATTTGTCTTCTGAAAACATGGTGATGAGACCCCAACTCTTCGGATAGAAACCTATGAGGTCCTGTCAATCACAAAGTTTGTCAACCAAGATTGACTTTTAGTAACAAAATCATCCCAAATTGGATCCACATATGGCTTAAAGGATTGACCAATATTCTCAGCAATGATGTTTGATGGATTCAGTCTCTATCTACTTGCCCTCACGTACAGTCTCTTATGAATTCTGTATTGAACTTTCCATGACTGTTTCTAGCATTGTAGGCTTAACTACCTGATCTTCCAACTGCCCTTCAATTGTAGCATCTTCACCCTTTTCAAACAACGTAAACACATCTACAAAGTTATCAGTATCATCGTAATCATATTCACCAAAACTTCGTTACCTTTCTTAAACCAAGAGACTTTATAAGGCTGGGGTAACTTTTATGTCTTTAGATTTAGTTTCTCGCCACCCTCTTAGACACTATGCTTATGTAGCTTCCTCCGTCTATGATCATGTTGTAGACTTTTCCTTGATTGTGCACTTTGTCCGCAAGATGCTTCAACAAAGCAATCCTCTTACAGTGTCCAACTAGAAGGACACCAAAGTCTGTTGAATCATCAAAGAGTCACTGGAGTCAGCATGGATGATCTCATCCCTGTTGTGTCAAACTGTGATTCTCTCTAAATATTCCTCTACCGAGTGCACATTCCTTCGTGGACACTCAGATGGAATGTCCCTCCTCGTTTCACTTGAAACACTTGGCTTTCTTTTTGCCCTTCGCATCTGATGTTGCAAAATGGACAAATGAACTTACAAAAACTGAAGTACGTAAATAAAATCTGCATTATCTGGGAGACATTCTTCTTCAATTGAATCGTTACAATCTGAAAACTTGCTATGCAAAACAGCTCACAAAACAGGCCCAAATCTGGCTACAATGATCCACACGCCCAGCGTAGATTCCATGCTAAATCCTGAAGTAAATCTCAGCCTTTCATTTGAATTCTTGTTGTTTTTCCAAGGTCCAAATCTGTCCACAAACCCAGCCCGCCCTAGAAAGGATTCTAGCTAAAATGGGCTTTCTAAATTCGGTTTCATGTGGTCTCAAAAAAGGTCCATGTGCCCAAAGAATTCTAATTTAGAGAGATTCCATGCAATGTGGCATCCATGTTGGCAATGACGTGGCAGCTGATGTGGAATTCAGATACCCAACTTGTTGGCAGCAAACAGGGGTCGAAAATTCGGCAGATGATATTTGATCTCTGCCAAGATCTCAGCCGAGATTTTTCTCTCTCCTCATTTTTCGGTGTTTTTTTTTTGAAAAAAATCATTTAAGAAAATAAAAAAGGTTGTTTTTTTTAAAAAAAATTAAAAATATAAATATCGGCCAATATCCAGTCCGATATTCGCCCATATCGGATGAATATCGGCCAAGATATCTAATGGGCCCACGCCGATATTTGTTTTTTTTTTTTTTAAAAAAAATAAAAATCGGCCGATATTCGGCCGTATCGGCCTAACTTTTTTGTCTCTAGCTGATACTATGCGTATCGGCAGAGATATCTCAGCCATGGAAATCCCGAGATATCTCGGCCGATACACACCGTATCGGCTGAGATTTCAACCCCTAGCAGCAAATGATCTTGAAACTTGGACTTTTGAAGCCCAAAACAGCTCACAACAGGCCTTGGTCGAAAATGGGCTTTAATCTTGATGCAATTAGGTTCATTAGGATGCTCTTGAGGCCCTCTCTTCCCTCTATCAATTCTTGCATAGATTTAGAGAACAAATTCATCGATCTTGTTCAATTAAACCTCACCATCTTCAATTGGATCTTCAATGGAGGTGCTGGCCACATCACTATCCTAATCACTCTAATATGTTGGGAGTTAATCCCCGATGTGGAAATAAAATCAAAATCGAACGGAGTTAATAAAAGCGCACAATAAGAAATCAAGCACCACAAGACATTGAAATTTTACATAGTTCCACCAACCTCTGGCCTACATCCACAGAGCGACGAATAACTTCATTATATGAGAGAAAAAAGAACAATACACGTACAATCAATGACTCCCTAAGTTTAACTCTCAAACCTAATACCCGAGTCCCATGTACACCCCTCTCTCTCACTCTCACCACGCAAAGGCTTCCTCTGAGACACCATGCAAACACACACCCATGAACACCTCTTGCATGGGTGTGCCTCCATGCACACAACCATAGAGGCCACGGCCAAAAGGTCGTCCTTCTTGCTATCCCTCTCTCGATGCGTTCTTTTGATTCTCGCTACTTTCCTTGTACTCCACCGAAGGGACAACTCATACAAAGAAACCCAACCAACTTGTGTTTGACCAACCTAATGCATCATCAATTGCATTAGAACTTTGTTTCCTGCTACAACATGTAAACCAAGCAACTACATATTGTATCTGGTCTGTGTGTTCTCGACAAAGAAAATACAAAGAGTGGGTATCTGTCTATATGAGAATAGACAAGCGTTGGTCGACAAGAGGGTGTGTGTTACAGCCAAAGCCAGATCTGTGAAAGAGAAACAGTGACCGTCGGCCAGATTCACAAGTTGAGGTCAGCTTCAGTCCGGTTATTGCAGACATACAGAGAGGAGTTAGATTGTATGCTGGGTTTGCAGAGAGGAAAACCAGCAAGGCAATCTTGGCAAAAGGCAATGCTAACAACGGACAGTAAAAATCAAGATGTTTGATGGCATAGTGAGAACGTTTGAGAATGTGCGGCATGTTCCAGAGTTAAGAAACATTAATTTCCTTGGGGATGCTTGATTTAGATGGGTTTATCTTCAAGGCAAAGGATGAGACTCTTAGAGTTACTAAAGGAGCCATGATTCTCATGAAGGGGAAGAAGGAAAGAAACCTATACGCACTGGTAGGAAGTACAGTGATCAACAGGCAATGGGATCCTACTAGTCGGGCCGAAGGAGGAAAGAAGAAAAGAAACAAAAGGAAGAGTAAAGTTTCTTCTGCATTGAATAATTGTGGTGTTCCGTCTGAGTTCCATGGTGCTAACAAAGATGGAAAAGTGAAGGGGACAAACAATCACACAGAGAATCAGGAGACTAGTCTGACAAAGCAGGTGACGGGCGTCAAGTTCAAGCGAGGCTTGGGCTTGGCCAATTCTTCTAGTTGAAGAAGATTGATAGAGCATCCCAGAGCTTGGGGATGTGTGCATCTCATACAGAGATGCAAAGCTGCAATTGCAGGTGGAGCAAGGCTGAGAGCGGTCTGTGTGCACGGAGGCGTAGAGTTGGAATGTGCAAAGAGGTGTAGTCGAGGACGTTGTCGGAGGTTAGTCGAATTTCACCAAGGTGGAGGTTGTTGGGAGTATTGGCTTAATTCAATAACCATACACAACGTGGGCCATGTTAATTATAGAGTTTGTTGACTTTGGCTGAAATGACGTGAAAATAATTGAGAGACCCATTGGATTTCTAATTCTAGTTCTAGCCAAAGGAGAATTAGATGGACGTGGGATGTCTTCAAATACAATATGTAGTTGCTTGGTTTACATGTTGTAGCAGGAAACAAAGTTCTAATGCAATTGATGATGCATTAGGTCGGTCAAACACAAGCTGGTTGGGTTTCTTTGTATGAGTTGTCACCTTCGGTGGAGTACAGGGACAGTAGCAAGGAATCCAAAGAAGGCATCGACAGAGGGACAGGCAAAAGGACTGCCTTTTGGCTGTGGCCTCTATGGCCGTGTGCATGAAGGCACACCCATGCTAGAGGTGTGCATGGGTGTGTGTTTGCATGGTGTCTCAGAGGAAGCCTTCGAGTGGTGAGAGAAAGAGATGGGTGTACATAGGACTCGGGTGTAGGGTTTGGGAGTTAAACTCATGGAGTCATTGATTGTACATGTATTGTTATCTTTTCTCTCATGTAGTGAAGTTATTCACTTCTCCGTGGACGTAGACCAGAGGCTGGCCGAACCACGTAAATATTGGTGTGTTGTGTTGTGCCTGTGATTGATTCCGTTCATTATTTGGTGTGATTATTTTACTAATAATCTAACATAATCAACTAATCTACTAAGCATATACGAATATGTGCCCCACAACCCTAGTGACAGCCAAAATTCATCATGTCTAAAGGAGTGTTGATCATGCCAAAATGCAATTGCTAATATAATACAAATAGATTCAAATGTGTCTCAGAAAGAAATTGCTCAAGACACTATTACGTAGCGATTTCTGGATCAGTTCTTTTTCCACATGTGTGAATTAAATAGGGAAGCATAATCAAGTATGCAACCACAAAATCATACCAAGATTTACGTGGAAAACGATTCAATATGAAGTGAAAATCATGGGGTAAATTCTGAAAAATACTACACAATAACAATGGGATTACAAACAACTCTCTCTTAAACAAGGGAAGATAACGACATCAAGAATATACAACTCGAGGATAACACAATAAAAAGAATAATTTCACCTAAGTGGTAGTTTCGTCGTCTCTTCCAAAATCACATTTGCAGATACTCATCACCGATTTCTCTCTTGTATGCACAAGAAGATTGTTTATCACTTTAAGTGGTGCTCTTTCTCTCTCACTAAGTGTCTCTCACACTTGGATAATGGAATGGTGGAATGATGAAATGAGGAGGGGAGAGAGGTTTATATAGGCTTAGGAGATGTGTTAATATCAAGGCCATAATGTGCTCCTTTCCACTCCCTAGGAGACTTCTTTAGTTCCTAGGGGACTCATCCACTTTCAAGGAGACTTCTTCAATTTTCTAAGAGACTTCTACACTTCCTAAGAGACTTCTCCACATCTAATGAGGCATTTCCTCTATCAAAGAGGCATTCCTTATTCCAATGAGGCATTTCTAATTCCAGGGACTATGCACCTTGGGATACCAAAATCCCCTCCACTAAAAAGGGAATCCCAATAGTGTCTTGTGGGTGGAAATGGGACTTTCTTAATTTTAATGCCAATAGTGTACAAAAAAAGAATAAGAGAAATTCAGCTCTGTAACAAACAGTGTCTTTACAGGGACAACGAGATGGGGAAGAGAGTTTTGAGCCTCATGATAGAGGGGTGATGTTATATACACCCCCAATTTTTTTTTTATATTCACCCCTTCCAAATTGTTTCCACTTTTACCCTTACCTTGATTGTCTAACTGATGAGTGCAAAATAAATACATATTTTATTCCTAAATTTATTATTGTTAGTATCTCATTTTATTTAATTTTATCTAATTAGTATAATTTTGTGTTTTGCAGTTTTAAAAGTGAGGATGACAGAAAAAATGCTTAAATATAAAGCCTGGGCCCATTATGAGTTATTTTGGACCTCAAGCCCAATTATTGAGCCCATTAAGAAAAGCCCATGAAGAAAATCCACATGTGTGAATACTATTTTCATTATCTCAAGAGCAAATTCGAAATTTACAAGCTAATATAAGAGGATTTTCGAATTTGGCAAGTGGATTAAGGAAAGAGAAAGAAAAAGGAAGGGAGAAAAATAAGGAAGGTTTGATATATGTTCGGTATTTTGATCATAAATTTCCACTCCGATGTCCGATTGCTTTGATTCTTTTTGGGAAAAGAAGACTTCAAGAGCTACAACTTTGTAGTTTACAACTTTTCCTGATTCGGAAGTTAACAAGGTCAAAACTGAGCTGCAAGATGGTATATGTGTAAAAAACGGGATTCTACACCCACTTTCCTTATACAAATTTAGCTCATTACCTCTTTTAAGTCATTCCATATTTAACACAAATCAAATCCGCCCTCCATGTCCCTTGCTTTATTTAAATCTTTGAATCCAATCCATTCATTCCACCTCCTTTCATCTATAAATACTAGCCATCTCCCATTGAGAAAACTGAACTTGGGCATTGAAGAAAATGAGAGGAAAGGAAGAAGAGGAGGAGAAAGACTGTGGGATTTTCAGTCCACATTGGATTCTAAGGTTGGTGGATTTTGATTTCCATTGTATTTTTCTTATGTCTTTATTCCAAAATTTCATTGTATTATAATTCTTAATTCAAATTTTATTAATAAAGGAGAGGTGGATTTATTTAGAATCATGGTCTTCCAATTATTTAATTTATGTATGATAGAGTTTGATTTTGTTTTTATTCTTTTTATAATTTTATGATTGAAATTATTTGAAGAGATTCGAGGAGTGGATGAAATATTTAGGATAGATAAAACTTATTTTTCTGATTCAAGGCTCTTTTAAAGAGTGGATGAAATATTTGGATTTGAAATTATAAGTTTAAATTTTATCTACACTAAGGCTTGAATTGAATTTTCTTAACATAATGGATTTTATAATTATTATAATAAGAATTTTAATAGATGAAGAATTTGAGTGCATGATTAATAATTTAAGTGAGCTCCATATTCTAGGCCTTGATATTATTTTAAAATATGGAACATAAAGCCTCCATAATTCTTTGACCCAGTTCCACTGTAAATATGTACAGAGGTAGTTTAGGTATCTTTAATTTTATTTTTGAATCCAAAAACTCGTGAAATTGATGAACTAGGTTGGAAATAATTTAATTGCATATTAATTTTGTTTTCTAAATTAGATTAAGATTGTTTATATTTTTAATTAATTCCACCATCTTAATTAAAATTAGTTAAATTGTTAGATTCTATGTTTAAATTTAGAATGTTTCTAAATTAAGATTAAAATTCATAGATTAGATTAACAATTCCACGTTCATGATTTATCTCCATATTTCTTAAAGTTCTTAAAATACTTAATTCGATGCTGTATTTTTATGGATATATTTTCTTAAGTTCCGATGGGTTCGACCTCGCACTTAATCGCTATACTATCTAATGGTTCGTGCGCTTGCGAGTTATAAATTTAAAATTTGCACAACAAGTTTTTGGCGCCGTTGCCGGGGATCTTAAAAAAATAGCCATTGAATTATTTATTTTTAGAAATAATGTTAATTTTAGAAATATTTATTTTCGGCAACTCTTTAAAATTAGAAGTTTCTATTTTTTTCTTAGAAATTCTAATTTTAGAAGGTTACCTTATTTAGAAGTTCTAAAAATAATCAGGAGATTATCTAAATTTGGAATCACTGCTAAATTTAGAAAAAATTTATTTTTGGAGATTTCTATTTTTAGAAACTTTTAAAAATATCTAGTTTCTATTTATAGCATTTTCTAATCTTAGAATTTTAATCCAATTTAGTCATGTTCTATTTTTAAAAACGTAGATCTAAATTTGAAATGTTCCAGTTAAAGTGTCGGAAAAAAAAAAATTTGAAAAATCATGGAACAACTTTGAACTTCCTTGAAAATCTGATTTAGATTAATTTGGTGGATATTAATTTAAAAATTTTTATGGTCTTAATTTAATTTAGATTTCATAATTAGGTTCCAATCATTTAATTTCCTCCACTAGTTATAACATTAGGAAATTGCATTTAGATTAGGAATCATTCATTTTTTTTATGAGATTCAGAATCTTCACCAAAGTTTGTGGTGTTTTATTTTTCAAGGATTTTAAACGCGCGCTCTAAAATTTTTGGAAGTAAGCACTATAGGCCGAGGTAAGTTTCTCAACTCATTTTCTTTGAATTTTTTTTTTTATTTTTTTCATGCATTCATATATATTTTCTTAGGTTGTCTTGCATTTATTTTGCACATAAAAAAACAGAAAAAAATTACATATTTAATTTGATCATGCATATTACGATATTAGTTTCATGCATTAGCTTAGTTATTTGATTATTTTTTGCATATTTGCTTTGGGTATTGCATTGTTAGATTAGGTTGCATTAAAAAAAAAAAAAAAATCAAAACCTATGTTAGTATTTGATAACTAGATTAGGATTTGATTGTTCGTTTTTGTAAGGTTGTTTGTCCAGTTTGTCTAGATTAAATTTTTTAATTTTGTGTGAATCTCTGTATATGTTTCAATATTTGACTAGTTTAGGTTTTTACTTTTGTTGGGTCAGTTTTTGTGTTTTTGTGTCAGTATAGCGTCTTTGTTCTGTGTTTGTGTTTTTGTTATCTGTTTGTTTTTTCAGGTTTTGAATAAAGAGAGCCCTCTCAGGTATTTTTCTGAATTTTTAGTTGTTCGTTTCTGATATTTTCTTTTAATTTGTAACTGATCACTGTAGATTAGAGAACATTGAGGACACTGTTCAATTTAAGTTTGGGGGTATTAGGGGGTTAAACTGTGTTTGTTTTTAGTCTTGTGTCCGTTTTAGAGTCAATTTGAAAAAAAAAAATTCAGTCTTATGTTTTGTTTTGGAGTAAAAAAAAAAAAAAATTTGAAAAAAACTTTGAATTTTAGCATTAATATGTGGATTAAAATTTTTATATCATGCTTTTCCAAATGACTTTTGTGAAATTTATGCTTGGAAAACTTTTACACAGCCATATTAATATTAGCTTGAAAGATAAATATTTATGAGTGAAGTAATCACCGGAAGAATACCAGTGGAGACTTATACCCAGTGAGCTTTTGAGCCATTCGATTTATCTGAGTGTTATAAGTAAATTCTTATTTTCTTTGATGTGCATAATTATTATTTAGATCTCATTATTCTTTGTTTTGGTTAAATACTGAGAATGACATCAAAATTGGATTATTACACCAGATATTTTTCTGAATTTATTTGAAGCTAATGAAATAGTCATATTAAGCTTAGGAAGTGATATAGGCCATTATTTTGGACCGTTTGAGCCTTTGAAGCCTACCTATTTTTGTTATATTATCTTGTTAGTTCCCACTTTTGAGCATTGAATTTAAATTTAGCCCATTTTTATTGATCAACTATGTTATCCATACCCAACTTCGGTTGTGGAGTTTGAGCCTACATTGAAAAATCTATGACCTATTCTAAGGACCTAGGAAAAGGTTAGAGATGATTGTTATTGGGATGGTACTTTAAGAAAATTATGTCACTTGAAAAAGTAAAGAAACAGAAAAGCATCAAAAGGAAATGAAAAAAAGAAAAGAAAGGGAACATCCATACATCATAAATGAAGGATGTGAAAAAAAGTGAAAAAAAAAAAGAATTGAATTTGAAAAGAAAAGAAATGCTTTGAAGATTCCGAGTGCTAAAAAGAAGATAGAGGAAGCAATATCCCATTATAAAATTTTGAAGACCTCTACCTTTTCTGTTTAAATATTAATTTTAGAGTCTTTTTATTTTTTTTTATATATGACCCGGTCCCAAGCCACGTTTTGTCCTACATGAAGTCCTATTGATCCTCAGTTAATATGGTATTAAAGTGGAGAATAGATGATGAAGAATTATGGTGTATTATTTCAACATTCTCAGGAAAATGGCATCCTTTCATGAGATCTATGTTTTTCTTTGATTTTAGTCGTTCTTTGATGATAAATATGTGAGATATTTGTATTTGAGAAATTATTCCGTTCACATATACTTTTGAGAGAAATTTAACCCAATCTCTGAGCGAAAATCTTTCTGAGAGATATACTTTTGTGAGATTTGAAGTCGAAGCGCATTTTCAGCCGGTGGTTACAAAACTTGTGTGTATTTTGAAAAAGAAGGTTAAGTTAATATTGGCTATATCACACACTACACTCCGAGTATAAATTTTATAAAATAATTTTGGAGTTGTATGATGTTTAAATTTTAATTTGGATAATTTTGCTGACTTTTGATGTTTGTGTGTATCATCACTGAAAGCCCTCACGAGACTATAACTCGTCCACTAGTGGTGAGCTAGGGGTTTAAAGGCTTGTTGCATATGCTAAATGCAATCGAGAGTGCCAGCGAAAGTGGTGTAGTTTAGGATTTTTATTTTTGTTTTTAGAGTTTTTAGTTTTTGTTTTGCTCGAGGACTAGCAAAATATAAGTTTGGGGGTATTTGATGAGTGCAAAATAAATACATATTTTATTCCTAAATTTATTATTGTTAGTATCTCATTTTATTTAATTTTATCTAATTAGTATAATTTTGTGTTTTGCAGTTTTAAAAGTGAGGATGACAGAAAAAATGCTTAAATATAAAGCCTAGGCCCATTATGAGTTATTTTGGACCTCAAGCCCAATTATTGAGCCCATTAAGAAAAGCCCATGAAGAAATCCACATGTGTGAATACTATTTTCATTATCTCAAGAGCAAATTCGAAATTTACAAGCTAATATAAGAGGATTTTCGAATTTGGCAAGTGGATTAAGGAAAGAGAAAGAAAATAAGGAAGGGAGAAAAATAAGGAAGGTTTGATATATGTTCGGTATTTTGATCATAAATTTCCACTCCGATGTCCGATTGCTTTGATTCTTTTTGCGTTGAAAAGAAGACTTCAAGAGCTACAACTTTGTAGTTTACAACTTTTCCTGATTCGGAAGTTAACAAGGTCAAAACTGAGCTGCAAGATGGTATATGTGTAAAAAACGGGATTCTACACCCACTTTCCTTATACAAATTTAGCTCATTACCTCTTTTAAGTCATTCCATATTTAACACAAATCAAATCCGCCCTCCATGTGTCCCTTGCTTTATTTAAATCTTTGAATCCAATCCATTCATTCCACCTCCTTTCATCTATAAATACTAGCCATCTCCCATTGAGAAAACTGAACTTGGGCATTGAAGAAAATGAGAGGAAAGGAAGAAGAGGAGGAGAAAGACTGTGGGATTTTCAGTCCACATTGGATTCTAAGGTTGGTGGATTTTGATTTCCATTGTATTTTTCTTATGTCTTTATTCCAAAATTTCATTGTATTATAATTCTTAATTCAAATTTTATTAATAAAGGAGAGGTGGATTTATTTAGAATCATGGTCTTCCAATTATTTAATTTATGTATGATGAGAGTTTGATTTTGTTTTTATTCTTTTTATAATTTTATGATTGAAATTATTTGAAGAGATTCGAGGAGAGTGGATGAAATATTTAGGATAGATAAAACTTATTTTTCTGATTCAAGGCTCTTTTAAAGAGTGGATGAAATATTTGGATTTGGAATTATAAGTTTAAATTTTATCTACACTAAGGCTTGAATTGAATTTTCTTAACATAATGGATTTTATAATTATTATAATAAGAATTTTAATAGATGAAGAATTTGAGTGCATGATTAATAATTTAAGTGAGCTCCATATTCTAGGCCTTGATATTATTTTTAAAATATGGAACATAAAGCCTCCATAATTCTTTGACCCAGTTCCACTGTAAATATGTACAGAGGTAGTTTAGGTATCTTTAATTTTATTTTTGAATCCAAAAACTCGTGAAATTGATGAACTAGGTTGGAAATAATTTAATTGCATATTAATTTTGTTTTCTAAATTAGATTAAGATTGTTTATATTTTTATATTAATTCCACCATCTTTATTAAAATTAGTTAAATTGTTAGATTCTATGTTTAAATTTAGAATGTTTCTAAATTAAGATTAAAATTCATAGATTAGATTAACAATTCCACGTTCATGATTTATCTCCATATTTCTTAAAGTTCTTAAAATACTTAATTCGATGCTGTATTTTCATGGATATATTTTCCTAAGTTCCGATGGGTTCGACCTCGCACTTAATCGCTATACTATCTAATGGTTCGTGCGCTTGCGAGTTATAAATTTAAAATTTGCACAACACTAACTACTGCCGCATTGAATGTCAACCTCATTTTCCATAGGCATGTGGGTAGTTTTGTTTCCCTCTTTTCTTCTTAACGATTCCGTTTCCAATCAAAATCTTCTCTCACGTCCTCTTACAAGCTATCCCTCGTCCTTCATCTCTCTCGCATCTGCTATCTTTCAGATGTCTTTCTTGCGTTTTTCATCTCTCATTTCTTTCCTCTCACATGGTCTATCTCTGCAACTCTACACCGAGCAGACGATTTTCACTCTCTTTCGGCTCAATATTCCATGTAGAAGATTACTTCACGCATTCTAACTGGGCTTCAAATCTGGCTCAGGCACGCTCTGCCTAGTTGCAATTAGACACAACAAAGGCCTGAGAAACTTAAACACCTTTGGGTCAGCCTACACATCTAACTCAAGTTCACCCAACGTTGTTAGGTCTGTTAAGCAGACTGAACATGTATGGAATAGTTTTGAACCGAAGTCAGACAACTGGGATTGCTTTGATCTGTATGGTCACTGTCCAAGACTGGTTTCAGATGGCAACACACGTGGTCTGAGAACCAGAATTTTCTTAGGTCTTCAACATGCCAGACTTGGACTTGCAGCAATCTGCTAGAACAGGAACTGGTCTTCAAGAACAATGGTCTTAGACCGAACCCAATGAAGATTGCAACTGCCTGCATTCTTTGAGACAGCCTCGGAACACCAGGACTGGGCGTGGAAGAAGTCTGCAATGAGGACTTTTCCTCTTCAGCAAGACGGGATAGAAATCTGCAATTTATTGTAGTGCATGAAGCAAGGAATTTAGAAGCTAGGAGTTTTTGTTTTTTTTTTCCTTTTATGATGTTAAAGTTTCATAATTAGTTGAGAATGGGGATGTTTTTGTACTTTTTATAGTGTATATGTATTGCAAGCAAGTCGCTCTTGAAACACAATCGTTTTTTAATGGAAATCTAGAAGTAAAGGCTTCATTTGTTTCTTCTAATTTCTTTTGAAATGAGCATTAATCAATCAAAATTTGTATTGATCAATTTGTAAAGAAATTTTCATATTTGATTGCATATTATTTTGCTCTACATGCTTGCATTAATTTTGTGATTTTGGGCAGATGCCCATTACTTACTGATATAGACAAGAAAGTGATCCATTGATCTATTATCCAAAGAGATTCATTTTCCTTGATAGGACTGTTCTCGGTGGTTTTCATTTTACTACAGTGTTACTCTTTGAAAGGGGTGTATGATGAAAAAAAGAGGGGTTTATATAACATAATCCTTTTCAAATTCCTCACTTAACGTTTTTATTTCGTGGGTTTCTTAAAGGAATTCTAGATTATGTTGTCACTCTCTTGTTGTCTCTATCTCTATTTCTGCTCTTCTCTTGGACTGGTTGTGGGTTAGATTTTTTATTTTTATTTTTTAACAATGAAGATATTGATTGCACCCTAGAAAAAATAAGAGAAAATTCACTCAGAATAACCTTTTTTTTATCAGATAATCAATAGAAGAGGTCGAGATTGGGTGTAACTAGAACAGAAAAGGGGCACTAACATGCTGAGTCCCATGAAAATGAGATCTCTTTTTATATAATTTCATATTTAATTAATAGGATATTTTGTTAAAAAAATAAATAAATAATTCAAAATTTTGGTCAAATAGTCCAATAATTTAATTTAATTTTTCACCGTTTCTGTATGCTTGGATGCACAAAAATAAAAACCCAAAACTTCTATTTTTTGTTTTAAGAGACTCAAAACTCAGTATTAATCAATATCCACCTTCAAAATTGTATTTATAAAGAAGGAAATGAAACTACGCATGAGGGATAGCTTGTAAGAGGACGTGAGAGAAGATTTTGATTGGAAGTGGAATAGGTAAGAAGAAAAGAGATAAATGAAACTACCTCATGCGTATGGAAAATGAGGTTGCCATTGAATGCGGCAGTGGTTCGAAAATCCAACCAAAGGTAAAAGTGGAAACAATTTAGAAGGGGTGTATATAAAAAAGATTTGGGGTGTATATAACATCGCCCCATGATAGAGAGGTAAAAATTGGGTTTCCACTCGACAGGCATATCTATAATGGCATATTTCATAGCTGGTGGCAGATACCATTACAATGCTTCTCTTATATTACATCCAAGAATTCTTTGTTTATTGGCACTGCAAGGAAGGAAATCTTAATCCAGCACTTGAGCTCTTCAAAAGACATGCAAGAACAACGTTTCTACCTAACCCAATGATATTTATTAGCATCAATAGTTGGTTGGCAAATAATGAAAATCATTGAGAGTAAGAATTATGAAAATTTCCTTTGGAGAAACATCATCTATGTAAAGATATATATGAACGAAATTGAGAAATATGTGCATGCTAAGGATTGTTTTGCTGCCTGGAAAGCTTAAAGTTTGTGGCCGTCATCTGGCATATGTTTTGTTTGGAACTCATCATTGAAGCGTTTATTCCATCTATGTTTGCCAGCATTCTACTCTCCACCCATGAAGCACGGATACTTCGAAAGTATTCGAATATCCGTGTCGGGTACGTTTTCGACACGGATACGGCCGGATATAGCTCGGATACGTGTCGGATACGTATCCAATTAAATAAAATATTTTTTAAATACAGATACGTCAAGGATACGGCAGCAGACACGGAGGGATACGACAGGACACGGCGGGACAAGGGACATGGGAGGCGGGACACGGCACGGGATACTGCAGCAAGAGAAAAAAGAGAGAATATATATATATTCTCCGTATTATTTTTTTAACCTCAATAATCACTCAATAATCATTCACATATTATATACTGTAATATTGTAAATATTTTTTAAACATATTATATATATCTTTTCATAATACTAAATTGCTAATATTCTAATCTTTATAATATATATCTTTTGTAATCTTTACTAATATATATTTTTTGTAATGTATTATATATATAAAAATATTATTTACTAATAATTTTTATCTCATAGTAGAATTTATGATTTTTTTGTAAATGTCCAAATTTATTTTGTTGATATATATATAATATTTTTTTTAATTCGGCGTATCACGCCGCACCCGTATCCTAGTTTTTCAAAATTGTCGTATCTCCATTTCGGATACGTGTCGTATCCAATACGTGTACCCGTATCGGTCCTTCTTAGCTCTTCACAAACCCATTGCCAATGATGTTCTTTATCACCCCCATAACATCATGTTTTACCACCTAAATCTTTCTTCAACAACCTTCTTTTTCTGTTAAGCTCCTTACACCTTCTATTTATAGTTTAATCATTTATCACTAGTTGAATGTTTTCCTTGTGCTTATATGGTGATTTCCTGGCCTTTCAGTAGTTGACTGTTAAAGTATGAATTAAAAATGAGGGATAGTATTATAACAGTTGATTCAATTGTTGTTGCAGTTGTAGTCAGCAACAAGAAGCTGTTGTGCAAATTTTAAATTTATAACTCGCAAGCGCATAAATCATTAGATAGTATAGCGATTAAGTGCGAGGTCGAACTCATCGGAACTTAGGAAAATATATCCATGAAAATACATCATTGAATTAAGTATTTTAAGAACTTTAAGAAATGTAGAGATAAATCATAAATATGAAATAATTTATCTAATCTATGAGTTTTAATTTTAATTTAGAAACATTCTAGATTTAAACATAAAATATAACAATTTAACTAATTTTAATTAAGATGGTAGAATTAATATAAAAATTATAAACAATCTCAATTTAACTTAGAAAACATAAATTAAGATGCAATTAAATTATTTCCAACCTAATTCATCAATTTCAAGAGTTTTTAAATTTATAAACAAAAATAAAATTTAAAACACTTAAACTACCTCTGTACATATTTACAGTGGAAATGGGTCAAAGAATTATGGAGGCTTTATTTTCCATATTTTAAAAATAATATCAAGGCCTAGAATACGGAGCTCACATTTATTATTTATCATGGACTCAAATTCTTCATCTATTAACATCCTCATTATGAAATTTATGAAATCAATTAAAATAAGAAAATTCAAATCCGGCCTTAGGCTAAATAAATTTTCAACTTACAATTTCGAATCTAAAATTTTTTTTGCTCTTAGAAAGAACTTTAGACTAAAAAAATCAAGTTCTATTTTCTACCTTCATTGAGAAACTTAGAATAATCTCTAATATAAATCCATAAAAAGAATTAAAATAAAATCAAATTTTCATCATACAAAAATAAATAAGTGGAAAACCATATTTCTAAGGATTTTTCTGCCTTTTAATTATTAATAAAATTTGGAATTAAGAATTACAATGCATTGGATTTTGGATTTTAAAAAATTAAAACAAGAAGATTTATGGAAAATTTTAATTCATTAATGAAATTAATCACATTAATACTAAATTTAAGAAAATAAAGATAAAGAGACAAAGAAAATCTACTTTCATTAATTAAATTAAATTACGAGACATGAATTAAAATAAAAGAGAATAATTACAAACAAAAGAAAAATACTAACCTTAAAATCTAAATTCTCTAAAACGCCAACTCCAAATTTCAATGTCCGTGTTCAATTTTCTCAATGGGGAGGGGTAATATTTATAGATGAAAGGAGGTGGAATGAATGACTTGGATTTAAAGATTTAAATAAAGCAAGGGACAAATGAAGGACTGATATGGTTTGTGCTAAACATGGAATGACTTAAAGGAGGCAAGGAGATAAAATTCGTATAAGGAAAGTGGGTGTAAAATCCCATTTTTTATACATGTACCATCTTGTAGCTCAGTTGTGACTTTGTTAACGTATAAATCAGGAAAAGTTGTAAATTAGAAAGTTGTAACCATTGAAGTCTTCTTTCCAACGCAAAAGAATCAAAGTAATTGGACATCGGAGTGGAACTTTATGACCAAAATACTAAATATATGTCATACCTTTCTTATTTTTATCTCTTTCTTATTTTCTTTCTTTTTCTTTAATCCACTTGCCAAATTCAAAAATTCTCTTATATTAGCTTGTAAATTTTGAATTTCCTCTTGAGAAAATGAAAATAGTTTTCACACATGTGGATTTCTTCATGGGCTTTTCAAAATATGGAAAATCTAATAATTAATTTTACCACTTACAATCAATTCTAAAAATGTACTAAATTAATCCAAACTCTCATAAATGGATTTGAATTAATTATTTTACAAATAAAACCTCTAAAATTATGGTAAAATAATTATTAAAAATTCTAACTTTCCAAAATATCAACTTATGCCCATAAATTGCAAAATTCCCCTTTTTAATTCTCATATCTTGCATTTCCCTGCAAATCTTGCAAAACACCCAAAATCTCATTAAACATATTCTAAAATACACAAAACAAGATGCTAACTAGTCCAAATAAAAGGGTAAAATAGTCATTTTCCTGTGCTTATCGGAAGCAAAGGTAGCTAGGTTGACAAATCAAGGCATTAAGAAACTATTGTTGGCCAGCCCCACTTGGGCCCAGATTGTAACACCCCGGATTTTCAAGTTATAAATATTTACGGAAATTACCCATTTAATTTGTGAATTTTTAGATATGGATCTCATATGGGTAAAGTGTTGGGTCTTTGCCCAACTAAGACCCAACGGATTGTGGAAATAGTTTCAAATAAAATTAAATGGGGCTTAATTAAATTAGGACTTTCCAAAATAAGGAAGATAGGATACTATGGCCGTATGGAAAGATATGCATATGTATGGGATATGCGCATGGTGTATTAGAATATTTTAAAAAAGGAGTATTTTCCTCGGTTAAGAAAGATACTAGGGATTTGCAAGAAAGAAGGGGCGCATGGCACCTTCTAAAAATAATAAGGATCGAATGGAAATTGCTAAATGAAAGGACTTGGCATCTTCTAAAAAGATGTAGGACCGTGTAGAGTCTTATAAGATAAGGAAGAAGGGTCGGCACCTTCTAAGATAGGATAAACATAAATCTAATTTAATTTGTTTTGCATTCTAGCATAAAACTGGCTGGATTGTAGCTTCATGGGACAGCACATGAGATGTGTTTACGTGGTAATATACAGCAGGTTCTAGCATGAGAAACAAGAAGGTGGAGTTTGCTGGTATTGGCTTGAAATAAACTCTTAAATGTTCTCCTCCAAATTAGAGAAATTGGCTGGTCGAATGGGAGTAAAAGTCCATAGAAAGAAGGACTGCTACAATAGTAGTTATTGTCACCATAAAAGATCTATTGAGGCAACGTTTGGGCAATTGCTAATTCAGTCACGATTGCACAACTTAAATGCGGGACTGCTGCAATATCAATTGAGATATCAATGCGTGTATCCTCATTGAGAGACACAATTTTAGAGAGAAAACAAGGAGGAGTTCTAGTTGGTTGAAAGTATTGGGTTTCAGACTTGAGAACTAGAGGTTTGGAGGGATATCTCTCTAAGTTTAGCTGAAAACAATTCTAAGTTTCATAACAGAGAAAGGCAAGTTAAAGCGGCAAACAGCAAGGGTTGTTCCAGATCTGACGGGCAAGTCTTGGTTTTCGTTTTGTGTAGACAACCCAATACACAGATTCAGCGTGGGAGGTATTCTCTCTGAAATACAGGTAGCATGAAGGAGGCAAAAAACACAGAGAAACAATGAGTAAAAGAAAGAGGGCTGCCAGCATTATGTCTTATTGCTGGATTTTTCAGTCGGGAAAAATCAGCAAGAGGACCGTCTGATAAACACGAATCACACAGAGGAATATCATTGGTAAGGGAAAACCAAAGATAATGGACTGTCATCGTGGGTGCTGATCTAAAGTGCAAGTCTGAAGTTTCAGCAAGGCAAGATCAGAGACGTGTTGCAACAAAGGATTGTTGCAAGGTGTCAACAACTGGTTTGGCCATAGTGAGATCTAACGCTGTAAAGAGGGGTGCTGGTGATCCGTGTAATCAGCGTGGAAGCGGTGGCTGCTTCTGTGTCCAGCGCAGATCTGGAAGGAGTTATTGCTAGTTATAACTAGTGGGTTTCAGACCTGAGAACTAGCTGCGTGGAAGGAATGTACAAGCAATACTCGGCAGAAATCTGTGTGGAGTTGTTACAATGAGGGACTGACAACACATCAGAAGGCAACTAGCAAGAGGAAGTTTTTATAGAAGAAAGGGAGAAGGGCGCACGGCACAAGAAGGTGTTCTTGGTTGTGTTAAAAGATCAAGAAGAAGGAGAGGAAAAAGGCCAAGGAAGAAGAAGATCGGAAGAACCAATCGGAGCAAAGGAAAACCCAAGGAATCACGGAACCGGTTAGTATTTGTTAATCTTGTCTTTGATTAAAAGAAAAGAACCACCATGGCCGAACCCCATGGAACAAGATTAAAGGGTTTAAATGATGTTCAAGAGGAAGTATGGAACCATAGGGTTCGGCCATGATGTATGGCTGAACCCCATGGAATAAAGGGAATGGGCATAAACATAATATGATTAAAGGAATGGCAAAAATGTAAATATGGTCTAAGATGAAGAATCATGGGTCCGGCCATGGTGTATGGCTGAACCCCATGATGAATGTTTTTATGGATTCATTATTATTAAATAAATTTAGAAGGAGGATGGAACCATAATATCATGGGTTCGGCCATGGGATAAGGTCGCCCCATGAACCAATTTTTATGGGTCTTGAACGGACCTAATATTATTAAGGGAATGGAAGGTTTTATTTATGGTTCTATGGTTGTGGATCATTGGTGGATCCATGTATATAATATTATGGACCTATGTATGGAACTTAAAAATAAGGAGAAGGAAGCAATGACAATGTAGTAAATATGTGAAAATATTGGACATAGGGTTCGGCCATGGTGTATGGCCGAACCCCATGAACTATTTGATGGACCATGTGTTCGAATATGTTAAGGGACACTAGGGATTTAATTCATATAGACCTATGTTCATGGTTTATGTTATTGGTTATGTTATTAGGTATAATGACATTTTGGTAATTAAGTGAAAATAAGGGACCATGGGTTCAGCCATGGTGTATGGCCATACCCCATGGGGAATGTTTGCTGAACATAAGGTTCGACGTTTCTTAGATGATTAATTGGGTTATCATCAGATTAATGCATTAAAAAAATGGTAAGAATGGCATTATGGTAAATATGGTAAAAAATGAAAGACCATGGGTTCGGCCATGGTGTATGGCTGAACCCCATAAGGATGGTGTTTATGGACTTAAACAATATTGTAAATCAAACGGGACATGCTCTAATTGATTAATATATTATAAGGTAACGGGACCTCACAAGGTGTTTACAATTGTGAGCGGTTACCGGACGAAAGACGCAATGACACGTTTGCGGTCTTTGGTAGGATTCCACCTCTTTGAAACCATAGGTTTATGTGCATTGTTTTATCTTATTTTTTATGAATATATGTTGCAAAGGATATGTTTCAACTTGTGAGTTTAAATGCTATGTTTATATGATAAAATAGCATATGGTTTAAATGTGAGTTTTAAATGCTATGATTTGTATTTCTACATAGCATGTTGGCATTTGCATCTCATGCATGGCATGAGAGGGATGAAAGGTAACCGGAGGGTCCACACTCCATTGGGGCGTCCGAAGAACCTATGTGGGATAGTTTGATGTGATTTCCATCAAGAGAATACTATGTATGAAACGTAACTGGAGATCCACCATTCGTCGAGGTGTCCGTAATAGAATCATGGGGGATACCTTGATGAGAAGTATTCCATCAAGAGGATACTATGTATGAAATGTAACCAGAGGGTCCACACTCCGTCGGGGCGTCCGGAAGACCTATGTGGTGAGCACTTTTATGTACATGTGATGGGTGGGACTCATTGCATATGATAGCATGGCATGGCATTGAATCGGCATGATTATGATCTTTATTATCATACAATATTTCTGGTTTTTATAGGTATGATTAGATCTCTATCATCATACACTGTTTTGGATACGATGCTTTATAAGTATAGTATGATTTATTATAACTAGATTTGATATATATATTATATCTGGATTTTGGTACTAACCCATGTGTTAACTCTAATTAGAATACCCACTGGGTGCGTTGTACTAATGCCCTACTTTTACCATAGTGGATGATACAGGAAACGAGGGGAACGATGAACGCGTAACGGGCCAGGCATAGAAGCTTAGAGGATGATAGTTTATATTTTGTTTAAAATACTCATGGGCTTGTATTTTGAGTATCTAGAATTCGGATTGTAATAACATAGATGAATTTGCTATGGTTGGATGTTTTATTGCATAATTGTATTATGATAATAATGATTAAGGACTTGACGTACTTTGCTATCTGAATGGAATAGAACTGTGTTATATTATGTTTCCGCATGTTATGATTATTCCGCATGTTTATATTGCTATGTGTGAACCGTTTTCTTGGACTAAGTCCATGCACACATAGGGTTGGCCAATTAAGGGTCGAACTTTAGAAGTTCGGACTTACCTCGCATCGTGACGTCCCGCTATCTATCACTCTTCGTTTATAAAAAATAAAATAGACTCTGATTTACGGGAAGAAGCGAGTGAAAAAAGGGCTGGGTGTTACATAGATAGTCTATTGGGCTTAGGCCCAGTAATGTGACTTAGGCCCTATCTTACGTTGTATTTCTTTCTCTGCTATTATTGTAAGCCAGTGAGATTATAGAAAGGCAGAGAGATTGAGAGAAGAACAGAGGGAACTAGAGAGAAAGAGAGATGAGGGTTTACCATTGTAAAACAAATAATTTCCCTCTATAGTAGATTTGATCTTGCTCCGTGCACGTAGGCATTCTTGTCGAACCACGTAAATCTTGTCTCGTGTGTGTGATTTGATTGTGCAATTTTTAATTTACTCCAACAAGTGGTATCAGAGCACGGTTCGCCGGATTCAAACGGGGAAGCAAAAAGGGTTCTCAATTTTTGAGAAGCAGTTGGGCGTTCGGAGGAATAGCCCAGGTCGGTTTACAGACACGGATTTGTTTTTGATCCAGCAGATCAAGGATCAGTAAGAACCTAGAGCAGCGAAAAAAAATTTGCAGAGCCGTGCGCTAGAGCACTGTTTACCAAAAATAGAGGCAGTGGACAAGAGAGTAGTGCGGCAGAAAGGGTTTCTCAGTGGAATCGCAGCAGTAGATTCGCAAGAGTAGAACGACAACTGGGCAGACAATGTAGAAACCCATCACCGAGCATATCTCTTTCACTTCTCTCAGTCGTGTGCACGTGTGCACATAGATCAGATCTCGACAGATCTGTGGAGAGAAGGGCTCAGAGCATGAAGAGTCCCATCGCCTAGCAAGAGGCAGGATTCGTGCAGATCCAAGAACTTGCAGCACATAGCGGCACTGTTCGTGCACAGAGGATAGAGAAGAGCAGATCCTGTGAAAGGGATTTCAGCCAATAGTGGAGTAGGGGTTGCAGAATCCACACAGAACAGCCATCGCCATGAGTAGTTTAGATCTGAAATCCAAAGGGGTTTTCCATGGGTTCCCTTCAATTCATCTGCAGCAAGCCAGATCCAGAGAGCAGATCTCGAAGGGGGTTTCGGCACTCAACAGGAGAATAGCCGGCCAGAAGGTCCAAGGAGCGGTAGCACACAGCTAGATCTGGGTTTCTTTTTGCAAAGTGGATCTCAGCGTAGAGAACATGGCAGAACTGGGTTTCTGAGAGAGAAATCAACAGTGATACCGGAGGTGGTTGAAACAGCCAGACTAGCCTTATAGATCTGAAAACCAGAGCCCAGAACAGCAAGGGAGTTTCACAGCAGCGTCACAGCTTTGGGGGCTACCAGTTCAGTCTCATAGTTCCTCAGTTTTGAGATACATAGCCGAGCAAGCTTGCAGATCTGGGTTTTTCAGATTGGAGGAGGCAACCAGCACAAGAGAAAAGGGTATTTTGCAGAGGCGGCAGTGTAAGTGCCCCGGTTCGTCTGAGTCACCCATATTGTCAATTATGTGTCTCACTTGGACCTTGTCTTGGAAGTATGTGAAGATCTACTATGTAATTGAAGAATCTACACCGAACATTTTATTGGCACACCGGTAAGTGAACCTTAGGAGACCTTAGGCTAAGCCAAATACCTTAGAAGTCATTTGGTTATCAACTGTAAAATCAGAATATAATTGACTTTCAGCCTCGAGGCCTCTTGCAGTTTGTTGAGGCCTCGTAAACAGTCTTTTACTGAATCATATTTGGACAGCTATAACTCAGCATGACCTTGTGTCTTTTGACCGAGTCTCTTATTGATTTAGGTAATTAAATCTGTAATCTTTAATTGAGAGTTTATTATGGAAATAAGGTATATCTTCATTTTGAAACTCCAAGTGCCACCTCACACAAATTTGAATAGAACCGTTGGGGAGCCTCATCATGGATGGTTGTCTTGTACCAATATGGAAAGACTCCTCAATCTGTATGATTGATAATTATCAAAGCCTCTCTATGTAAATCCATGATTGATGATTGAAATGATTTGATGGTCAATCATGCACATGTGGCATGTTAATTGGCTGGTCATTAATTGATTGGCAAAACAGAATAATTGGAATTATATGTAGATTCTGTGCTGTATTTCCTATTACCGTCACGAGGCATCATAGGAATCCTCGAGGCCTCGTGGACGTGACTGGGCACAAAATCAGATAATCTTATTTATATCTGAGAGCTGTTTGAAATAAGTTACTTATAAAACCTCTTGGAAAAATAACAGTGTGACGAGAGAGATTAGCCACCTCCTCTTACACCTCCTTCATCATCTTCTTATAGAGATGTTTGGGAAATCAATACCCCAGTTCTGATGAAGCTTAAGGTGTTCTCTTAGGACCTTAAAACAGTCACATATATGTCCTATACTGCTGTGCCGATAATCACTCTGATGGAGCGAATCTAATGGAAGGAGCTCACAGATCGAGTAAAGAAGAAAGAGCTTAAAGAAGATTGGATAAAGCCCAAGACAATTTTTTCTTCTTTCTTTTATTTTAATCATTGTAAAGTGGATTAGAACAGTGTATTCGAACCACTAAAAAAAAATAGGTGTAGAGGATTAGACCATTTGGGTTGAACCTCTATAAAAAACTAGATCGTACTATTTGGGTGTGAGACCCATACATACTATATTTGGGACGACCTTAGACTTGGGAAGTCTGACAGTGGACGTAGGTTTGTTAAAACCGAACCACTATAAAATATCTGTGTTTATATGTGGTTGATGTTTTAACTTGATTGCTTTGATTGAATACTGTGTCACATACACACACATATATTGGATCGGCCATTTTAATTAACAGTGGTTAATTTAAAGGTGAAAGGAACTCATTGAATATTTCATACACTTAAAGTATAATTAGGTTTAGGAATTTTAAAAAGGTATTAAAATTGAAAACCGACCTATTCACCCCCCCTCTGGGTCGTGCATTACTCTAGTAACGGAATTTCAATTGGTATCAGATCTCGGTTACTCTGAGTTTGACTTAATCGTCCGAGTTGATCTTTTACTAGAATCATGCACAAAGGTGATAGTCACCTTATTTCTAAACCTCCCTATTTTGATGGCTCTAACTATGCCTCTTGGAAGACAAAAATGAAAAGTTTTTTTATATCACTTGATGGAGCTGTATGGGAATCAATAGTAAGAGGTTGGGAATAACAGATTGAGGAAATCACTGAAAAATCTAGTAGAGATGAAACAGGAAAATCTGTACAACAAGTTGTTGGTACTAAACCTAAGGAGTATTTCACTTGGACAGACATGGAGAAAATATTATATATAGTAAATGGAAAGGCATTAAATGTCATTAACTGTGTTGTCTCACCTGATGAATTCAAACGTGTAATGACTTGTTTGATAGCCAAAGATGCTTGGGACATCTTACAAAGAACACATGAGGAAACCTCTATTGTTAAGAGGTCTAAACTTCAAATTCTCCAATCTAAATTTGATAACATACGAATGGATGAAAGTGAAATGTTTATGGAGTTCTACTCAAAGCTAAGTGATATAGTAAATTCTATGTGGGCCTTAGGAGAAATAATTCCTAAATCTAAAGTATGTACCAAGGTACTTAGAAATCTGCCCAAAAGATTTAATCCTAAGGTAGCTACTATTGAAGAGTACAGAGATGTTTCTTTCATGAAAATTGATGACTTAGTAGGATCTCTTCAAACCTATGAACTTCATTTTGAAGATGAAATGCCTAAAAAGAAATTTATTGCTTTAAAGTCATCCTCAAACATTGATAAGCCTAAAGAAGAAAAATCAGAATCTGAAAGTGAGGATGATGTTGCCTTGTTGGCTAAAAAATTCCTAAGAAACTTCAATAAAAGAAACGAGTTTAAGAATTTTAAAAGAAGTGAGCCAAGGGATAAAGATGCCAACAAATTTAGTACACTAAAAGAAAAAGGAAGAGACAATGACAGAGAACAAAAATGCTATAATTGTGGAGGTCAATGACACTTTGCTGTTGAATGTCTTTCAAAAATAAATAAGAAAGCCTTTACTGGAACATATGAAAATACATCTCAATCAGAAAGTGATTTTGATGAATCTACTTAAGAAAAGTCTGAAGATCTGAAAGGCTTCATAGCTTCTATAATATCTGTTGAAAATGATTTAGAAAGTGAATCAGACAATGAGGAATCTTCAAGAGGCTTATGATTCCCTTTTTTTGGAAAGTCAAAACCTGACAAAAAAACTAAGTAAAAGAAAATCTGAAAATGCAAAGTTAATAAACCAGTTAGAAGAAGAAAATTGCACTAATGAAAATCTTGTAATAACTTTAAAAACTTCAAATGAAGAAAATCTTAAATTAAAACAAATTCAAAATGAGTTAAAAGATAAGTTGAAAAATTATGAGAATGGTATAAAAAAATTGGAAGATATTCGAATTATCTTATCAGAAGAAATCATTAATGCTCATTCTAAAATAAACAATTTTTAAAATCATAAACTTAACTTTGAAAATAAATTTACTCAAGGACAATACAAATTAGAAAGATTGCTAAACTCGAGTAAAAGTCATGGTGACAAAACTGGTCTTGGGTACAACCAAGACAAAGTAAAAACAGTAAGTTCAATTGTGTTTGTTGAGGGTCAATCCTCTAGACCTTCAAATGTTACCTGTTTTTACTATTCTAAAAAGGGATATTTCAGATTTGATTGCAAACTTAGAAAAAGAAACTTATGGGAAAAAGTCAATCAGAAACAATTTGAAGTAAAAACTTATGAAAAAAAAAAGAGAGAATATTATCATCGTGAGAATTTAGCTCAAAAATTGAACAAACTTCTAAATGAAAAGATGAATAGAAAATTCGAATATAACCTTAAAAAATTTGTTCCTAAAAATCTAAAAACCACTCCCACTTTGAAATGGATTCCTAAGTACAAAAGCCTAATCGTTTATACAGCATTAAAGGTTGAAAATCAGTCTAAGTGTTACCTTGATAGTGGTTGTTCAAGGCATATGACTGGAGACAAAACTTTTATGTCAAACCTTATAGATTTCAATGGTGGTTCAGTTACCTTTGGGGATGGAAATCTTGCTAAAATTGTAGGGAAATGAACCTTAGAATTAAATGACTCTCTTACCTTAGATGATGTACTGCTAGTTGATGGTCTTAAATACAATCTCTTGAGTATATCTCAAATGTGTGAGAAAGATCATTATGTTACCTTCTGTAAGAATGATTGTCAAATCTATAACAATGAAGGTGAAGATGTCCTCAAGTGGTTGAAAACTTCTGATTAATGTTATGCCCTTGAAAACTGTCCAATTCTTAGCATAAATTATTGCAATATGTCTAAACCTGATGAAGCTGAGTTGTGGCACAAGAGATTAGGACACGTAAACTTCAAAGATTTGTTAAAATTAAGCGAACACATCAAAGGACTACCCAAGATAAGTCGATCAAACCAAGTGTTTTGTGGTGAGTGTCAAAAGGGTAAACAAGTGAGAGCAACCCATAAGAAGATAAATGTTGTGACTACCACCAGACCACTTGAGCTTCTACATATGGACTTAGTTGGACCAACCTAGAATATGAGTATATGGGATAAGGTGTATTTTATGGTTGTCGTTGATGACTATACCAGATATACATGGATAGGTTACCTTAGGGAGAAATCAGATGCATATCATGAATTTAAAATTATTGCAAAACGCATTGTGATTGAAAAACAAACACCCATTAATAGAATCAGAAGTGATCATAGGGGTGAATTTGAAAATCATTGCTTTCAAAAATTCTGTGAAAAACATGGCATACATCATGAGTTCTTTGCTCCTAAGACCCTAACAAAATGGGGTGGCCGAAAGGAAAAATCGGGTTCTCCACAGTCATGCTAGATAGCAAGAAATTACCAAAAAATTTGTGTTCCAAGGCTGTCAATGCTGCCTGTTACATCATAAATAGAGTTTATCTAAGGGCTGGCCTTGATAAAACAACATTTGAATTGTGGACCGGTAGGAAGCCTAATTGTAAGTATCTCAAGGTTTTTTGTAGTAAATGTCACATTGTTAGAGACCGTGAAAACTTGCGAAAATTTGGTGCGAAAAGTGATGACCAGACCTCTTTTGTACATGAAACCGTAGATGAGGTGGATTTATCTTCAAATCAAATTGACAATCCTTCTTCATCTTCTTCGACATCCATTGAATTTAAACCAAATAAGAAACACGCTATGTCGAACATCATTGGAGATCCCATGACGGGAGTAAAAACAAGGAAGCAACTAGAAAACATCTCTAGTTGTTTTTGTTTCACTTCACAATTAGAACCCAAGAATATTGATGAAGCGTTGCTAGATGAAGATTGGATAAATACAAGGCAAGAAGAGCTTATTCAATTTAGAAGAAATGACGTATGAGACTTGGTACCAAGACCAAAAAATACAAATGTAATAGGTACCAAGTGGATTTACAAAAATAAAATGGATGAAAATGGGATAATAGTTCGGAATAAGGCCCGCCTTGTTACTCAAGGGTATACACAAATTGAGGAAATCGATTTTGATGAGACTTTTGCTTCAGTAGCACGTCTTGAGTCTATACGTATTGTATTGTCTATTGCGTGTTATTTAAAGTTTAAGCTTTTTCAAATGGATGTAAAGAGTGTATTCTTGAATGGGTTGTTAAATGAAGAGGTCTATGTAGAGCAACCCAAAGGTTTCATGGATCCAAAATATTCTAATCATATCTACAAATTGAAAAAGGCACTCTATGGCCTTAAACAAGCTCCAGGGGCCAGGTATGAAAGGCTTACACAGTTTCTATTAGATAATGATTTTCAAAGGGAAAGTGTCGACAAAACACTATTTTTGAGAAAATCCAATGAAACCATATTGATAGCTCAAATATATGTGGATGATATAGAGTTTGGATCCACTGATGAACAAGCTGTTGTTAGTTTCTCAAACCTTATAAAATCAGAGTTTGAAATGAGCATGGTAGGAGAGCTTAATTATTTTCTTGGGTTACAAATAAAATAACTTAATGATGGATTTTGTATTTCGCAATCCAATTATGCAAAAGATCTTGTTAAAAGATTTGTCCTCGAATGTAGTAAGCACTCAAATACTCCCATGAGCACTACTGTGAAATTATCATAAGATGAAAATGGGAAAGATATTGATCCTAGTATGTACAAGAGCATGATAGGTAGTCTTTTGTATTTGACTGCCAGTAGACCCGATATTTCTTTTAGTGTGGGTGCTTGTGCTCGGTTCCCAGCGAATCCTAAAGAATCTCATGTAAAGGCCATAAAACGTATAATTAAATATGTATCGGGAATGTGTCTATATAGAATTTGGTACCCATTTGATACATCGTTTCATATTGCAGGGTACACCGATGCGGACTGAGTCGGAAACTTAGATGATCGCAAATCTACAAGTGGGGGTTGTTTTTACGTTAGAAACTGTCTGATTGCCTAGCACGATCGAAAACAATCATCAGTATCCCTTTCGACTGCAGAGGCTGCATACATAGCCGCAACAAGCTGCTGTACTCAACTTGTCTGGATGAGACAAATGCTCATCGATAATGGCATGACAAGAGGAACGATGACTCTCCACTGTGATAATACAAGTGCCATCAATATCTCCAAGAATCCTGTCCAGCACTTTCGAAACAAACATATAGACATTAGACATCACTTCATTCGAGAATTAGTAGAAGAGAAATCCAATGAGTTTGAGTATATTTCCACTAACAATCAATTGGCTGATATAATGACAAAACCACTTGATTCAACTAGTTTTCTTGATCTGAGAAAATCAATTGGGGTTTGTACTGTACCCTAAATATTTCTGATATTATGATTAGTGAGTGTGGATGATACTTCAAAATAAATAAAAAATAAAAAAATTAGTCTTGAGGCCTCGAGGTCGAGTTAAGCTACTCGTGTTCAGTTCCTCTTTTCAAATCACTGTCATCGAGGCGTCGACACCATCTCTTGAGCCCTCGCAATTGCGTTAAGTGTGATCCCTCATTTTAAATTGAAAAAGTCATTTTCGGAATACACAAACCATTATTCCTCTGCTAGGGCTCCCACAATCGGCACCGCACGAACGAAAGGGGATTTTGGTGTTTTCGGCTCCGGTCATCTCCTTTTCTCTCAATTTCTTGATCGGTCTGGTTTTTCAGTTCCAGGTACTATCTCTTCTTCTAGTTTGCTTTTTTTGGCTCACCATTTGGTTAAGATTTTCGATTGAAAATGTCTCAGAAGAAATTACGGGTTGTCCCAAATAGTACCAAATGATGCTTGCTGAGTCGTGCCGCATCGTCCTCTGCTGCCACCTTTTCTCCTCCTCTGCCGACAAGACCAAAGAAAATCAGGGCTTACAAAAACCCTGATCGGTCCATCCCTTCTACCCCATTGTCTGTTTCATCTTCTTAAGAAACAGAGGCAGTACCTCATGAAACCCCTACAACTGCATCTTCACCTATTTCTCGTCCCTCTCCTGGCTCGTCAAGACGATTTCTCTTGTCTGAGTTAAATCTTGATAGTTCTAATGCATCATCTCCTCCCTCTGATCCTCCTAGTGCTCGGACTTTTCGATCTCTTCAGAAGGAACACTCCTTCAAGAACTTCAATGTTTCCTAAGTACAAGATTCTTCACTTGATCTTCACTTTTAAAGTCTACCCTCGCTTGAAGAACAAATCTCAACTGTGTGACTATATGGTCAATATCTTGTACACAGTGGCTATGGGATGAAAAATATGTCTTCCCTCGCTGATCTGTGCACATATCAAGCGTTTTTGGAAGTCCTCTGGCCATGGTGCAGTCCCATTCAGCTATCTGCTAACCAGACTTGGTTCCCTTTTCGGCATGGTCCCTTACCCTGGAGAGGTTCCCCTCAATGTACGTCCTTTAACAAAGACAGGAATTGAAAGAAGTCTTGGTTTGTTTCACCCATCTTCTGGATGCTCACCCATTTCTGCTGCTTCTACTAATCGAGGGAGTTGCAAGGCTACTTCTAGTGCGTCGCATTCCATTGATCATAAGTATTTTGATGAGCGCTTCGCCGAGCTTCAACAACGTCAGGAGTCTTTTCTGTCTGACATGAGACACGTCAAGATCGCCTCCTTTATCAACATCAGGAGCTCTCCATGTATGTGAGAACATCGATCAGGCGCATCTTCCACTCTCTTCACCACATTTCAGATTCATGCCGACGTACTGATGCTGCATTTCCTCCTTCTCCTCCTGTGATTGAAGACTTTTTACTGGAATTATCTCTGCTTTGCTTATTTTAGATACATTTTTGGTATTGTAACTGTTAAACCCTTCACTTGCTGTGACTATGATGCTTGTCTGCTTTGATATATTTTTGCATCTCTTATATTACCTTAAGATTCACTATGATATATTTTTGCATCTCTTATGTTGCTGTGTGACTCATCCTTGTCAATTGTCTTGACAAAAAGGGGGAGTAATATAAATGTGCTAATGTTGAGGGGGAGCATACAAGTCCCACCAGTTTCTATCCATTTGTATGCAGGAAATAATTGTGTGTTGCAGGCACATGTTAAAGGGGAGAAGTTTTGTGATATTAGAGGGTTAAATATCATTGTAATTTTATATGTTAAGGAGTGACTTGTGTGCATATGTAATTTTGGGAGATTGGTGTAATGGGTAGATCTTAGATTTTGTCACGAAATTGACAAAGGGGGAGATTGTAAGTGCCCTGGTTCGTCCAAGTCACCCATATTGTCAATTACGTGACTCACTTGGACATTGCCTTGTAAGTATGTGAACATCTACTATGCAATTGAAGAATCTAAACCGAACATGTTATTAGCGCACAAGTAAGTGAACCTTAGGAGACCTTTGGCTAAGCCAAATACCTTAGAAGTCATTTGATTATCAACTATAAAATCAAAATATAAGTGACTTTCAGCCTCGTACAGTTTGTCGAAGCCTCGCAGACAGTCTTTTACTGAATCATATTTAGACAGCTATAACTCAGCATGACCTTGTGTCTTTTGACCGAGTCTCTTATTGATTTAGGTAATTAAATCTGTAATCTTTAATTGAGAGTTTATTATGGAAATAAGGTATATCTTCATTTTGAAACTCCAAGTGCCACCTTACACAAATTTGAATAGAACCGTTGGGGAGCCTCATCATGGATGGTTGTCTTGTACCAATATGGAAAGGCTCCTCAATCAGTATGATTGATAATTATCAAAGCCTCTCTATGTAAATCCATGATTGATGATTGAAATGATTTGATGGTCAATCATGCACAGGTGGCATGTTAATTGGCTGGTCATTAATTGATTGGCAAAACAGAATAATTGGAATTATATGCAGATTCTGTGCTGTAGTTCCTGTTACCGTCACGAGGCGTCATAGGAATCCTCGAGGCCTCGTGGACGTGACTGGGCACAAAATCAGATAATCTTATTTATATCTGAGAGCTTTTTGAAATAAGTTACTTATAAAACCTCTTGGAAAAATAACAGTGTGACGAGAGAGATTAGCCACCTCCTCTTACACCTTCTTCATCATCTTCTTATAGAGATGTTTGGGAAATCAATACCCCAGTTCTGATGAAGCTTAAGGTGTCCTCTTAGGACCTTAAAACCAGTCATATATCTGTCCTATACTGCTGTGCCGATAATCACTCTGATAGAGCGAATCTGATGGAAGGAGCACATGTGAAACCCCTACCCACCAATGTGGGAAAAGTCCCACATCGGTGGTGGAGGGGAAAAAAATGGGGGATTTAAGTGTGGGTGGCCTCCCTTACTCATGTGACGCGCTTTGGGCTGGGCCAGATGGGCCAGGGCCCAAATGCAAAACCGTACGGGCTCGCTTGTGTGCGAGGCTCAGAGCGGACAATATCACACTGAGTCGAGCCCTAAGCCCTGTATTCGGTTCGG
The DNA here is from genome assembly GCA_022113865.1 of Chimonanthus praecox. NCBI lineage: Eukaryota > Viridiplantae > Streptophyta > Magnoliopsida > Laurales > Calycanthaceae > Chimonanthus > Chimonanthus praecox. The sequence goes on along the minus strand of CM039089.1, from coordinate 44,070,029 downwards.
GTCGTTACAGCACACAGATCGAGTAAAAAAGAAAGTGCTTAAAGAAGATTGGATAAAGCCCAAGGCAAGCGTTTCTTCTTTCTTTTATTTTAATCATTGTGTAGAGGATTAGACCATTTGGGTTGAACCTCTATAAAAAACTAGGTTGTACTATTTGAGTGTGAGACCCATACATAGTATATTTGGGACGACCTTAGAGTTGGGAAGTCTGACAGTGAACGTAGGTTTGTTGAAACCGAACCATTATAAAATATTTGTGTTTATATGTAGTTGATGTTTTAACTTGATTGCTTGGATTGAATAATGTGTCACATATACACACATATATTGGATCGGCCATTTTAATTAACAGTGGTTGATTTAAAGGTGAAAGAAATTCATTGAATATTTCATACACTTAAAGTATAATTCGGTTGAGGAATTTTAAAAGGGGATTAAAACTAAAAACCGACCTATTCACCCCCCCTCTAGGTCGTGCATTACTCTAGTAACGGAATTTCAGGAAGGACCAGCACTTGCGATCGTCAGAGGCAGCCAGCAGAGGTGTGGTTGGAACGACAAAGCGCCATCAACGGAGCAAAAGTACAGATTTTTTTTTTTTTTTTTGTTGTTGCTGGATCAGAGGAGAAAAAACCCATCGCATGTGCTTATCTGCAATGGAAGCCGCAGGCGCAATTAGAGATTGTGAAGTGGGTTTTCCCAGATCGGGTTTTTCAGTGGCTTCATTAGGTAACGCCGGAAAAGGTCACAGAGTACATCTCAGCAGATCTAAGACCATCGAGCCACCGCCCCAAGCAGAATCGTCGCTCAACAGTGGGCAAATCGGCCATTCCATCGTCGCCAGTACAGACAGCAGATTCAATACACTAACTTTATCTTCGGCCAGACATCGGAGAGGAGGACGGGTAGCAGCGGCGACAAACCTTTGCTCACAGAAAGGGGGCAACCAACGTCCCTACGTGAATAGTGCAAAATCACTTCAATTAGCAAAGGTGTATTCAAGACCATCTCAACTTTTTTATTGTCATTAATTTTACATATTATGCTTGCCATGTGATTGATTGAACCACCCAAGTGGTGAGGAGTTCGGGGTTGTTTGATTGGATGCCAGGAGTAGGACCCTAGGTTTTGTGCAGGGCTTCAAATATCTTGCATTGATTAATTGCTTCCGTGTTTGTGCACAAACAAGACAGAGGGCAGTGTAAGAATGGCATCCAGTTCCAGTTCTACCATTATGAAATTGGTACCTGGTAATTACCTTCTGTGGAAAACCCGAATGAAACACCTCCTAATTGAGAATGACCTTTATTATCCAATCTTAAAAGATGAATCTAAACTTGTTGACATGAGAGATAAACCCAATGAATGGGAATACAAGCATTTGAGGGCTGTGAGCCTGATTAGAAAGTATGTCGATGATTCCATACTTCACCATGTCACTGAAGAAAATAAGGAAGATGTATTGTGGACCAAGTTATCTACCATGTATGAGAGCAAGGCACCAGTGAATAAGGCCTCTATTATTAAGAGACTGATATACAATGAGAATCGGTCAATGTCAGAATACCCTAGCAACTTTCAGGATATGGTGAATCAGCTGGCTAATACGAAGATCACCTTTGAAGAGGAGATTTTGGCTCTTCTCCTCATGGGGACACTACCATATTCGTTTGAGACTCTGGTGATTACTTTTAGTAAATCTACTCCCGATGGCAAGACATCCTTAGAAACAGTCAAGGAGGCATTGATGACAAAAAGAAAAGTGTATCGTACATTCTTCTTCACGAGCATACATGTCACAGAACAGGGGCAGAAATAAAAATCATGGTCGCCAGGACCAAGAGCAGAACAGGTCGAGGTAACAGATCTCAGAACAGAAGAAAATGTTTTCATTGTGGCAAAGCTGGCACCTTAAAAATCAGCACAGGGTGTGGAAGAGAGAAAATAAGCAGACTGGGCAATATCAGGAATGAAAGTCAGACTCTTCAGACACCACAGCTGCAGCATTTCATGAGCAACGTACACTTGTCATAGTGACCACCAGTGAAGGGGAGAGTCTTTCCATTACCCCTTTCTCATCTGAGTGGGTCATTGATACAGATGCCACTTATCATTATACGCCACACGGGAGCTTCTTCTCCACATATACATCTGGAGAATTTGGAACAGTATGGATGGGTAACTCTGCTTGTTCCCCTATCATTGGAGTTGGGAACATTATTATGAAGACTAGCCATGGCTGTGAGATTGTTTTGAAAGATGTGAGACATGTGCCTGACATCAGATTGAACATCATTTCTGCGAGGGTACTTGTCACAGAGGGATACATCAGTACATTCAGCAGAGATCGATGTAAGATCAGTAAGGGGCCGTTTACCAAGGCACCAGGGGTGATCATAGATCAGTTGTATGTTGTGACGGGCACGGTTTGCACCGGCCAGATCTACGCAGTACAGAGAGATTGTTTTCTCTCTATGGTACCATAGACTTGCACATCTTAATGAGAGAGGGCTGCAAATTCTTTAGAGAAAAACCCTTATTCCATGGATTGATTGCACCTGGCTAGACAGTTGCGAGCACTGCATTATGGGCAAGCAGATAAGAGCTTCCTTCAATCTAAAAGGCCAGATAAAGGTCAAGAAGTTGGACCTAGTATACTCAGATGTTTGTTGCCGATAGAGGTGAGTCATTGGGTAAGAAAAAGTATTTTGTTACCTTCATCGATGATTCTACGAAAAAGTTCTGAATTTACTTCATGAAATTCAAAGATCAGACTTTCTCATTCTTTTGTGAATTTTTTGCCTCTGTGAAGAGAGAGACGGGTAGAAAACTGAAATGTCTGAGGACCGACAATGGAGGGGAGTACACATCGGGAGAATTTAGAGAATTATGTAAGAAAAATGGCATTCGACATAAGTTGGCAATGCCAGGGACTCCCAAGCATAACGGTGTAGCCGAGCGCTACAACCTCACCATTGTTGAGCGGATACGTTGCATGGTCCACAACGCAAATCTACCTAAGACATTTTGGCGTGAAGCAGTGAGGACAGCAGTATACCTCATAAATCGTTCACCATCTACTCCCCTAAATGGTGAAGTGGCAAAGTGCTTGTGGACAGGCAGAAAAGTTTGGTATAAACATCTCAGAGTTTTTGGCTATGTTTGTTATGGACACATCCCTGATATGTCGAGGAAGAAATTAGATGTAAAATCGACAATGTGTGATTTTCTCGGTTATAGTGATCCAGAGTTCGGATACAGACTGTGGGACCCAGCCCAGCAGAAAATGTTCAAGAGTCGAGACGTGGTATTCCATGAAGACAAGTTCTTCAATGAGAACAATAAACCCACATACTCCAGTGACTCAAAACAAGGTCCCATCTCCACTCCGGACACACCTCCGTCAACAGCAACTCCTTCTCCTTCACCTGCACCGCCAGTCAGTCAGTGAGACGACAGTGGGTCAGATGTTCCTTCTAGCAGTCACAGTGACAGCGTTAGTGGTCTAGCAGATACGTCTACAGATGAGACAGTTGATGAGCTTATACATGATTCAGTTGAGGACACAGTGGAGGATGATCAATGCAGAGATAGACATACGAGTGAAGGGGAGAAGCCCCCCAGTTCTTCTAAATCTAAGGATGTTGTACCTCTGATGAGGTCTATTAGAGAACATATCTCATCCAGGAGATACCCAAGTTCCGATTATGTGTTGATGACCAGTGAGGGGGAGCCTTAGATTTACTCAGATGCTATAGGTAACAAAGATAGAATTCACTGAGGAAAAGCTATGGTAGAAGAGATGATGTCTCTAAAGAAGAACGACACATATGACTTAGTTGATCTACCAGTTGGCAGGAAGACTCTACAAAATAAATGGGTCTTTCGGGTGAAAAAGGATGGAGACAAAATCCTGAAGTATAAAGCCTATTTTGTAGTGAAGGGCTTTGGACAGAAGAAGGGAGTGGATCTCAATGAGATATTCTCACCAGTGATGAAGATGAGCTCCATACGAGTGATGTTGGGTTTAGCGGCGAGTAATGTGACTTAAGCCTTATCTTAAGTTGTATTTCTTTCTCTGTTATTATTGTAAGTCTGTGAGATTATAGAGAGGCAGAGAGAGTGAGAGAAGAATAGAGGGAAACTAGAGAGAAAGAGAGGAGGGTTTACCATTGTAAAACAGAGAATTTTCCTTTATAGTAGATTTGATCTCGCTCCGTGGACATAGGCATTCTTGCCAAACCACGTAAATCTTGTCTCGTGTGTGTGATTTGATTGTGCAATTTTTAATTTACTCCAACAGAACACCTGCATGTCTGATAAAATACCTATTTTTGGTGTAAATGGTTTCATAGACAGAAGTAGTTGCTTCCACAATTTAGCCCATCATTTGTTTTCTGAATACTACATACATGAAATGGCCTAATAACTGATGAGTAATTAATGGCCTTTGGTTGATCCTGTCGATGTTGCAGAATTAAGTAAAAAACCTGTGGTTGCTATTACAAATTGGAGTCAAGATTCTACAATAGTGTGAATCATATTATTACATCCTTTTGAAGTTAAAGATCATATCCTCTAGAGTTAAAAAGATCATAATTGGGTGCTTATTATATCGTTGGAGCTTATAACAATCAAAATGAGGAATGAGTTTCAATAGATTATTTAAAATTAAACTGTCTAATCAAGGGTTTAAAATTCACTAACTTGTACGTATCGGTCAATACATTATATTAGTAGGTATGATACTTATCATTTGATAAACGATTGATACCTGCCACTTTTCCCCCTTTTCAGTTTTTTGAGAAAATATCAAAAATATAAAAATAGGATATTTTGTTAAAAATGTCTTTTTTATAGAATATTAGACTTTTGAGAGGCGGAATTTCAATACGAATAAAGTATGTCCTACACAATTGAAGTATGTAGAAAAGATGAAAACAAAATGGAATACCAATAGAAGGAAATACTAGATATAAAATTTATGTTCTTTACTTTCTCCTACTAACGTGTCTTCTATCAAAATTCATGAATTTTTCATACAAAAACCTTAATTTCAAGAAAATGCTGAAAATTTAGAAGAATCATTTTTCACTGCGAACTATATCAATTACATTAAGGCTTCATTTAATTTTATAAACACTTAATATTATTTTATTTCATTTTTTCCACAAGAAGCCCCAAAATGGAGATTATCTTAAAGTAATTCATATAAAAAGTTTAGAACCTAGATTTTATGTAATTTTTGAAAAAAGACTAGGAAAATTGCACAAATACCCTACAAACTATATCAATCAAATTAAGGCATGTACATTCAATTTCATAAAAACTCAATAAAATTTCATTAAATAAAACTCCAAAATCAAGATTATCTTAGAACAAAATTTAAAAATAAAAATAACTCAAAATGAATAAATCTAAAGAAAAATGAAGTTATAAAAAAAATACCTTTCAAACATGCGAAACTTGTTCCTAAACTTTTCTGAAGTCAAGGCCAATGTAAGATTCAAAGTGAAAGACGGTCGTAACTACTTTTTTTTATAAAATTTATTTAAAAAATTGAGTGTGACCAATATTATGGCCGATTCGGCTAATACAATATAGCCTAGGGGTGAAATTTGGGTCAGGTTTTAACTCAACCTGTATGACTTGACCTGAGAAATCAAGTGGGCTGGGTTTTACATTTTTAAAATTAGGGTCGAGTCGGGTTGGGTTGAAGAAAAAAACCTGAATTTAATTTGGATCAGGTCGTGTCAAGTTTTTTTTTTTAATAAAGCGACCTGGCCTGAATTGATCCAGTCTGACCCACTCAAAAAAATTAATATAGCACTCGGGTTGAGTTGGGTCAGCAATTTGATTCATCACGTGTTGAATCACGTCAAATTGGGTTTAGCAATGCAGGTCATTAATTCAGGTTGGATCAAGTTGAGTTCAATAATTTTTTTATATAAATTTTGTTGTATTTATTAAAACTCAGTCCGATCCACCCAAGTTTCAACTCAAATATAGCCGTTAAATCACTCATATTTGCCATATTATGTCACATACAAATGATACAGTATATATTAATCCAGTTCTAACCAAACCAATACATATTAGCCTTCGCCAAACCGATAAGTATCTCCCATATTTTACATCTTTGTGTCTAATGATATCGGGGATAAGTATATTCACGAAACAAGATGTTTATTTAAATGAACCGTGTATGAAGGCATTTTAAAATTTTGTTAAAAAGATCACAAATCAGTGGCTCTTGGTAGCTATTTTTTCACCATTTAATATGTTTTCATTAGAAGGATGAACCGCCTATTCAAAACGCCCAATCGTTGGGTTACTTGCTTCTTTCATTTTTTTTTTTTTAATAATTAAGTTTCCTATCACCGTTGCTTTTGCCAATGCAACCAATGGGTCTTGATAGAAGCCCAATCCATTATATTTAAAATTATGATTGTTGATGAAAGATCATAAAAAACACAAATAAAAAATAAAAATTCCTTGCAGTCAGTTGTTGTCATAATCTTGCCTTATCAATTCCCATTAGCAAGGTTCTTTTCAGTTATGATGATATTTACTCAAATGAAAAAAAAAAAATGGCAGCCTAAGGAGACTGAGGTACTCATTTTTAATGAAGAGAATGTACATTTACCGTGAGATTGGTCCCACATGATTCAATGGAATGGATAGAAGACCTCATAGATGCATAATTCAAGAGAAATTTCTCAACACGTGAGATTAGATCATGAAAAATCAACACTTTTGTAGGGATTTAATTGTCAAAGTCTAAAACCATAAAGCCAATATGATTAGTTGAAGCTCCAATTTGACACAATAAATGCCCTGTCATTTTCTATATATTCTATTAGAAAAAATGTAACCTCAATGTTTGAAAAGCAACCTTCCTAAATAAAGAGATTTAAAAAGTCTCACATGAGTTGTGGACGGAGAAAGATAGCAAAATAGAGGAGAATGAAAGAAAGTTCTAACAATGTAATGCTAGCATGTGCCACATTGCGTGCCATGGGATTATAGGGTTTATTTTAAGTATTTCAAATTAAATGTGATTAAAATTTAGATTGAATAGACTTCCTTCTTCGATCTAAGGCTCTTATTTTAAGAGTGCGATGAGATATTTTAGATTTGGAGAAAAAAATTTAAATTCTATTCATTCTAAGGTTTAATTTGAGATTTTTAATTTAATGAAATCCATATATTTAATTCCTAGAATAATTATGGATGAAAAATATGAATGCATGGTTGGTAATTTACATGAGTTCTGTAGTCTAGGGTTTTATTTAGTTATGGTTTTAGGGTTTTAGGACTTAGGGTAGGGTTTTAGGGGTTTAGGGTTTAGCGTTTACGGTTTAGGGTTTTAGGGTTTTAGGGATTAGAGTTTAGGTTTTAGGGTTTTAGTGTTTTAGAGTTTAGGGTTTTAGGGTTTAGGGTTTAGGGTATAGAGTTTAGGGTTTTAGGGTTTTAGAGGTTAGGGTTTAGGGGTTTAGAGTTTAGGGTTTAGGGTTTAGGGTTTACGATTTTAGGGTTTTAGGGTTTAGGACTTAGGGTTTAGGGTTTAGGGTTTAGGGTTTTAGGGTTTTAGGGGTTTAGGGTCTAGGGTCTAGGGTTTTAGGGGTTAGGGTTTCAGGGTTTTAGGGTTTTAGGGGTCTAGGTTTTAGGGTTTTAGGGTTTAGGGTTTTAGGACTTCAGGATATCAGGGTTTTAGGATTTAGGGTTTTAGAGTTTAGGGTTTTAGGATTTTAGGGTTTAGGGTTTTAGGGGTTTAGGGTTTTAGGGTATTAGGGTTTAGTGTTTTCGGGTTTTAAGGTTTTAAGATTTTAGGGTTTTAGGATTTAGGGTTTTAGGGTTTAAGGTTTAGGTTTAGGTTTAGGGTTAGGCTTTAGGGTTTAGGTTTTAGGGCTTAGGGTTTTAGGGTTTTAGGGGTTTATGGTTTAGGGGTTAGGGTTTTAGGGTTTTAGGGTTTTAGGATTTAGTGTTTAGGGTTTTAGGATTTTAGAGTTTTTGGGTTTTAGGGTTTAGGGTAGGGTTTAGGGGTTTAGGGTTTAGGGTTTAGGGTTTAGGGTTTTAGAGTTTAGGGTTTAGGTTTTAGGGTTTTAGCGTTTTAGGGTTTAGGGTTTTAGGGTTTAGGATTTAGGGTTTAGGTTTTAGGGTTTAGGGTTTAGAGTTTAGGGTTTTAGAGGTTTAGAGTTTAGGGTTTAGCGTTTAGGGTTTACGGTTTCAGGGTTTTAGGGGTTTAGGATTTAGGGTTTAGGTTTTAGGGTTTACGGTTTTAAGGTCTTAGGGTTTAGGGCTTAGGGTTTAGGGTTTTAGGGTTTTAGGGTTTAGGGTTTAGTGTTTAGGGTTTAGGAATTTAGAGTTTAGAGTTTTAGGGTTTTAGGGGCTTAGGGGTTAGGGTTTAGGTTAGGGTTTAGGTTTTAGGGTTTAGGGTTTAGGTTTTAGGGTTTACGGTTTAGTGTTTAGGGTTAAGGGTTTACCGTTTTAGGATTTAGGGTTTTAGGGTTTAGGGTTTAGGTTTTAGGGTTTAGGGTTTAGGTTTTATGGTTTAGGGTTTTAGGGGTTTAGGGGTTTAGGGGTTTAGGGTTTAGGGGTTTAGGGGTTTAGGGTTTAGGGTTTTAGGGTTTAGTGTTTAGGGTTTTAGGATTTTAGAGTTTTTGGGTTTTAGGGTGTTAGAGTTTAGGGTTTAGGTTTTAGGGTTTTAGCGTTTTAGGGTTTAGGGTTTAGGGTTTTAGGGTTTAGGGTTTACGGTTTAGGTTTTAGGGTTTAGGTTTTAGGGTTTAGGTTTTAGTGTTTTAGGGGTTTAGGTTTTAGGGTTTACGGTTTTAAGGTCTAAGGGTTTAGGGGCTTAGGGTTTGGGCTTAGGGTTTAGGGTTTTAGGGTTTTAGGGTTTTACGGTTTTTGGGTTTTAGGGTTTAGGGTTTAAGGTTTAGGAATTTAGAGTTTAGGGTTTTAGGGTTTTAGGGGTTTATGGGTTAGGGTTTAGGGTTTAGGGTTTAGGTTCTATGGTTTACGGTTTTAGGGGTTTAGGGGTTTAGGGTTTACGGTTTTAGGGTTTTAGTTAGTGTTTAGGGTTTAGGGAATTAGTGTTTAGTGTTTCAGGGTTTTACGGTTTAGGGTTTTAGGACTTTAGGTTTTAGGGTTTTTGGGTTTAGGGTTTTAGGACTTCAAGATTTTAGGGTTTTAGGGTGTAGGGTTTTAGAGTTTAGGGTTTTAGGCTTTTTGGATTTTAGGGTTTAGGGTTTAGGGTTTTAGTGTTTAGTGTTTTAGGGGTTTAGGGTTTAGGGTTTTAGGGTTTTAGGGGTTTACGGTTTTAGGGTTTAGTGTTTAGGGTTTTAGGGTTTAGGGTAGGGTTTTAGGGGTTTAGGGGTTAGGGTTTTAGGGTTCTAGGGTTTTAGGGCTTAGGGTTTAGGTTTTAGGGTTTTAGTGTTTTAGGGTTTAGGCTTTTATGGTTTAGGGTTTAGGGTTTAGGGTTTAGTGTTTAAAGTTTAGGGTTTTAGGGTTTTAGGGGTTTATGGTTTACGGTTTTAGGGTTTTCGGGTTTTAGGGTTTAGGATTTAGGGTTTAGGTTTTAGGGTTTACGGTTTTAGGGTTTAGGGCTTATGGTTTAGGGTTTAGGGCTTAGGGTTTTAGGGGTTTAGGGTTTAGGATTTTGGGGTTTTTGGGTTTTAGGGTTTAGGATTTTAGGGTTTTAGGGTTTTGTATTTTTAGTGTTTAGGGTTTAGGATTTTAGGGTTTTAGGTTTTAAGGTTTAGGGTTTAGGGTTTTAGGGTTTTAGGGTTTAGGGTTTTAGGAGTTTATGGTTTTAGGGTTTTGGGTTTTTAGGGGTTTAGAGTTTTAGGGTTGAGTGTTTAGGGTTTTAGGGTTTAGGGTTTTAGGGTTTTGGGGTTTTAGGGTTTAGGGTTTAGGGTTTTAGGGTTTTGGGGTTTTAGGGTTTTAGGGTTTAGGGTTTAAGGTTTTGGGGTTTGTGCGTTTAGTGTTTAGGGTTTTAGGATTTTAGGGTTTGGTGTTTTTGGGTTTAGGGTTTTAGGGTTTTAGGGTTTTAAGGTTTAGGGTTTAGGGTTTTAGGGTTTTAGGGCTTTTGGGTTTTAGGGTTTTAGGGTTTAGGGTTTTGTGGTTCTAGGTGTTTAGGATTTAGGATTAGGGTTGTACGGTTTAGGGTTTAGGGTTTTAGGGTTTTGGATTTTAGGGGTTTTAGGCATTTAGGATTTTAGGGTTTAGGGTTTAGGATTTAGGGTTTTAGGGTTTAGGTTTTTAGGGTTTAGGGTTTAGGGTTTTTGGGTTTTAATGTTTACGGTTTCAAGGTTTTAGGGTTTTTGAGGTTTAGGTTTTAAAGTTTTAGGGTTTAGGGTTTTACGTCTTCAGGATTTTACGGTTTTAGGGTCTAGCGTTTTAGAGTTTAGGGTTTTAGGGTTTTGGGGTCTTAGGGTTTAGAGTTTTAGGGTTTTAGGGTTTTTTGGGTTTATGGTTTAGAGTTTAGGGTTTTAGGGTCTTAGGTAGGGTTTTGGGGTTTAGTGTTTTCGGGTTTTAGGGTTTTAGGATTTTAGGGTTTTAGGGTTTAGGGTTTAGGGTTTAGGGTTTTGGGTTTAGGGTTTTAGGGGTTTAGGTTTAGGGTTTTGGGTTTAGGTTTTAGGATTTACGGTTTTTGGGTTTTATGGGTTTAGGGTTTAGGATTTCGGATTTAGGGTTTTGGGGTTTTAGGGTTTTAGGTTTTAGTTTTTATGGTTTTGGGTTGTGGGTTTTAGTGTTTTTGGATTTTGGGTTTTAGGGTTTTGGGGGTTTAGGGTTTTGGTTTTAGGGTTTTACGGTTTAGGGTTTAGGGTTTAGGGTTTTAGGGTTAAAGGGTTTAGGGTAGGGTTTTAGGGATTTCGGGTTTAGGGTTTAGGGATTTCTGGTTTAGGGTTTTAGGGTTTTAGGGGTTTAGGGTTTTAAGGGTTTACGGTTTTAGGGTTTTAGGGGTTTAGGAATTAGGGTTTAGGGTTTTAGGGTTTTAGGGTTTTACTGTTTAGGGTTTAAGATTTAGGGTTTTAGGGGTTTAGGGTTTAGGGTTTTAGGGGTTTAGGGTTTTAGGTTTTTAGGGGTTTAGGGTTTTAGGGTTTAGGGTTTTTTGGTTTAGGGTTTAGGTTTTAGGATTTTAGTGTTTTGGGTTTTAGGGTTTTAGGGTTTAGTGTTTAGGGTTTAGGGTCTTAGGGTTTTTGGGTTTAGGGTTTTAGGGTTGAGGGTTTTAGGGTTTAGGGTTGAGGGTTTTAGGGTTTTAGGGTTTTAGGGTTTAGGGTTTAGGTTTTAGGGTTGAAGGTTTTAGGGTTTTAGGGGCTTAGGGTTTAGGGTTTTAGGGTTTTAGGGGTTTAGGGTTTTAGTGTTTTAGAGTTTAGGGTTTAAGGGTTTTGATTTTAGGGTTTAGGGTTTTAGGGTTTTAGGAGTTTAGGGTTTTATGGTTTTGGGGTTTAGAATTTTAGGGGTTTAGGGTTTTAGACGTTTAAGGTTGAGGGTTTTAAGGTGTTAGGGTTTTAGGGTTTAGGGTAGGGTTTTAGGGTTTTGGGTTTTTAGGGGCTTAGGGTTTTAAGGTTTCAGGGTTTTAGGGTTTTAGGATTTTAGGTTTTAGGGTTTTAAGAGTTTAGGGTTTATGGTATTAGGGTTTTCGAGTTTTAGCTTTTTAGGGTTTTCGGATTTGGGGTTTTAGGGTTTAAGGTTTAGGTTTAGGGTTAGGGTTTAGCGTTTAGGTTTTAGGGTTTAGGGTTTTAGGGATTTAGGTTTTGGGGTTTAGGGTTTAGTGTTTTAGGGTTTTAGGGTTTTAGGATTTAGTGTTTAGGGTTTTAGGATTTTAGAGTTTTTGGGTTTTAGGGTTTAGGGTAGGGTTTTAGGGGTTCAGGGTTTAGGGTTTTAGGATTTTAGGGTTTAGGGTTTAGGTTTTAGGGTTTTAGCGTTTTAGGGTTTGGGGTTTTAGGGTTTAGGGTTTAGGGTTTAGGGTTTAGAGTTTAGGGTTTTACGGTTTTAGGAGTTTAGGGTTTAGGCTTTAGGTTTTAGGGTTTACGGTTTTAGTGTTTTAAGGGTTTAGGATTTAGGGTTTAGGATTTAGGTTTTAGGGTTTACGGATTTAAGGTCTTAAGGTTTAGGGCTTAGGGCTTAGGGTTTAGGGTTTTAGGGTTTTAGGGGTTTAGGGTTTTGGGTTTAGGAATTTAGAGTTTAGGGTTTTAGGGTTTTAGGGTTTTAGGGGTTTAGGAGTTAGGGTTTAGGGTTTACGGTTTTAGGGTTTTAGGGATTTAAGGGTTTACGGTTTTAGGGTTTTTGGGATTTAAGGGTTTAGGCTTTAGGGTTAAGGGTTTATGGTTTTAGGGTTTAGGGCTTAGTGTTTAGGGTTTAGGGAATTAGTGTTTAGGGTTTCAGGGTTTTATGGTTTTAGTGGTTTAGGTTTTAGGGATTTAAGGTTTAGGGTTTTAGGATTTCAGGTTTTAGGGTTTTAGGGCTTAGGGTTTTATAACTTCAAGATTTTAGGGTTTTAGGGTGTAGGGTTTTAGGTATTTTGGATTTTAGGGTTTAGGGTTTAGGGTTTTAGGGTTTTAGGGTTCCAGGATTTAGGGTTTTAGGGGTTTAGGGTTTTAGGGTTTTAGGGGTTTAGGATTTAGTGTTTAGGGTTTTAGGGTTTAGGGTAGGGTTTTAGGGGTTTAGGGTTTAGGGTTTAGGGTTTTAGGGTTCTAGGGTTTAGGGTTTAGGTTTTAGGGTTTTACTGTTTTAGGGTTTAAGCTTTTAGGGCTTAGGGTTTAGGGTTTAGTGTTTAGAGTTTAAGGTTTTAGGGGTTTTGGGTTTAAGGTTTACGGTTTTAGGGTTTTAGGGGTTTAGGGTTTAGGGTTTAGTATTTAAGGTTTAGGTTTTAGGGGTTTTAGGGGTTTAGGGTTTAGGATTTTGGGTTTACGGTTTTAGGATTTTAGGGTTTAGGGTTTAGGTTTTAGGGTTTCACTATTTTAGGGTTTAGGCTTTTACGGTTTAGGCTTTAGGTTTTAGGGTTTAGTATTTAGAGTTTAGGGTTTTAGGGTTTAAGGGGTTTTGGGTTTAGGGTTTAGAGTATACAGTTTTAGGGTTTTAGGCGTTTTGGGTTTTGGGTTTAGGATTTAGGGTTTACGGTTTTAGGGTTTTAGGATTCAGGGCTTAGGGTTTAGGCTTTAGGGTTTAGGGTTTTAGGGGTTTAGGGTTTAGGGTTTAGGATTTTGGGGTTTTAGGGTTTTAGGTTTTTGTGGTTTTAGGGTTTAGGGTTTAGGATTTAGGATTTTAGGGTTTTAGGTTTTATGGTTTAGGGTTTAGGGTTTTAGGGTTTAGGGTTTAGTTTTGGGGTTTTAGGTTTTAGGTTTAGTGGTTTAGGGTTTAGGTTTTAGGATTTAGGGTTTAGGTTTTAGGTTTTTTAGGGTTTAGGGTTTTTAGGTTAGTTTTAGGGTTTTAGGGTTTAAGGGGTTTAGGTTTTGGTTTTGGGTTTTTAGGGTTTAGGGTTAGGTTTGGGTTTTAGGGTTTTAGGGTTTTAGGGTTTTGGGTTTTAGGGTTTTTAGGGTTTTAGGGTGTGCTTTGGGGTAGGTTTTAGGGTTTAGGGTTTGTAGTTTTAGGGTTAGGGTTTAGGGTTTTAGGGTTTTAGGGTTTTTAGGGTTTTAGGGCTTTTGGGTTTTGGGGTTTGGGGTTTAGGTTTTAGGGTTTACGGTTTTGGGTTTAGGATTTAGGGTTTTAGGGTTAAAGGGTTTAGGGTAGGGTTTTAGGGATTTCGGGTTTAGGGTTTTATGGTTTAGGGTTTTGGGTTGGGTTTTAAGGGTTTAGAGTTAGTGTTGTGGGTTTTAGGGTTTAGGATTTTTTTAGGTTTTAGGGTTAGGGTTTGTTTAGGGTTTAGGGTAGGGTTTTGGAGTTTTTTAGGGTTTAGGGTTTTTAGGGTTTTTTAGGGTTTTGGGGTTTAGGGTTTGGGTTGAGGGTTTTAGGATTTAGGATTTTTGGGTTTAGGGTTTTAGGGTTTAGGGTTTAGGATTTTAGTGTTTTGGGTTTTAGGGTTTTAGGGTTTTATGGTTTAGGGTTTTAGGCTTTTAGGGTTTAGGTTTTAGGGCTTTAGGGTTGAGGGTTTTAGGGTTTAGGGTTTAGGGCTTTAGGTTTTAGGGTTGGGGGGTTTAGGGTTTTAGGGTTTAGAGTTTAGGTTTTAGAGTTGAGGGTTTTAGGGTTTAGGATTTTAGTGTGTAGGTTTTAGGGGTTTAAGGGTTTCAGGTTTTAGTGTTTAGGGTTTAAGGGTTTTGATTTTAGGGTTTAGGGTTTTAGGAGCTTAGGGTTTAGGGTTTTATGGTTTTTAGGGTTTAGAGTTTTAGGGGTTCAGGGTTTTAAGGTGTTAGGGTTTTTAGGGTTTAGGATAGGGTTTTAGGGTTTTAGGGTTTTAGGGTTTCGGGTTTTTATGGGCTTAGGGTTTTAGGGTTGACGGTTCTAGGGTTTTAGGGTTTAGGGTTTCAGGTTTCAGGGTTTTAGGTTTTAGGGTTTAGGGTGTTAGGGTTTAGGGGTTTAGGGTTTTAGGGTTTAGTTTTTAAGGTTTTAGGGTTTAGGGTTTTAGGGTTTAGGGTTTAGGGTTTAGAGTTTAGGGCTTAGGGTTAAGGGTTTTAGTGTTTTTGGGTTTTAGGGTTTAGGGTATAGGGTTTTTGGGCATTAGTATTTTAGGGTTTAGTGTTTTAGGGTTTAGGATTTAGGGTTTAGGTTTTAGGGTTTTGGGTTTTAGGGTTTTAAGGTTTAGGGTTTTATTGTTTAGATTTTAGGGTTTAGGGTTTTAGGGGTTTAGGGTGTTAGGGTTTTAGGGTTTTGGTTTTAGGGTTTAGGGTTTTAGGGTTTTAGGAGTTTAGGGTTTTGGGTTTACGTTTTAGGGTTTACGGTTTTAGGGTTTTAGGGTTTTAGGGGTTTAGTTTTTAGGATTTCGAATTTAGGGTTTTGGGGTTTTAGGGTTTTAGGGTTTTAGGGTTTAGGGTTTAGGGTTTAGGGTTTTAGAGTTTAGGGTTTTAAGTTTTAGTGTTAGAGTTTTTGGGCTTTAGGGTTTAGGGTTTGAGGGTTTTAGGGTTTAGGATTTTAGGGTTTTTGGGGTTTAGTTTTTTTTGCTCTTACGATTTAGGGTTTAGGGTTTAGTGTTTAGGATGTTAGAGTTTTTAGGGTATAGGGTTTTAGGGGTTTAGGGTTTAGGGTTTTAGAGTTTTATGGTTTTAGGTTTTAGGGTTTTAGAGTTTTATGGTTTTAGGGTTTAGGGTTTTAGGGGTGTAGGGTTTTAGGGTTTAGGATAGGGTTTTAGGAGTTTAGGGTTTAAGGTTTTAGGGTTTTAGGATTCAAAGAATAAGAATTAAATCAAATAATCATCACACATTAATTAGATAATTGGAAAACCATAGACTAAATATTTTATCATACCTATATTTCATTAATAAAACATGAAATTAAATTACAAATCAATGGAATTTGAATAAATAAAATAAGAAAATACAATGAGAATCAAAATCACCAACCTCAAAGAACCCTAGTGATTTTTGAAAATCACACTACCTCCTTCTCTTCTCTTCTTCAATTCCACACCTCTAATCCAACCTTGGAATCCCTTTAGCCAAGTTCCAATTGTTATGTAGGAGATGCTCTCAATTTATAGATTTTGGAGATGTAAAATTAAGGCAAGCAGTGGGTCCCATTCCCCAACTGAGCCGATTCCTTGCTGGCCGACTTTCACTCTCCATGGCAATGCCTATATTCTATTTTTTTTTCCTTTTCTTGTTTCTATTTTTCAGTCCACTGTCCCAACTCTCCTTCTTTCTTAAAATCTCCAGCTGTACCTTCTATTCGTTATCTCAATTTTAACAACAGCACCTTCCCTTGCAATCGTTAGCAGCAGATACATAATAGTCCTCTTCTTTCTTCTTTATTTTAATTCTTCTTTTCTTTTCATTCTCTGTACACGGCAAATTATCCAGATTTTCTTTCCTTGCTGTACACGATTCTGAGCTTTCTTCTCCTGCTCTTTAACTTCAGGGTTGGCTGCTTGTTTTTCAATGGGTTGCTGCCTAAAATCGCTGCCTCTGTATTCTTTTATTTTTCAATTTCTGGCTGCTGTTTGGTCTTAATACAGACTGTACATCTTCCCTTTTTAAGAATGGCTGCCTCTGTTTGGAACGGATTCCTTGATCTAACAATTTCTCCATTTGTTGTTGTGTTTTTGCTTGCCGGTTGATTTCTCTCTTTACAACAGGTTGCTTCATATTTCACTCTCTCAGTCGTCTTTACAGGCTGCCAATATAGTGTTGCTTACACTGTCTGCTTGATGTGCTGCTCTGTTCTTTTTCAGGCTATACAGATTTGCAGCTCTGTAGTTGTCTGATGTTTAACTGGGGTGAACCCGTCAATATGTATCCACGTCTCCTTGCGTGTGGAGCATAATCAGCTATGGCTTTAGCTCATGTGAGCTTAGGCTCACAGGCTTTTCTTTTCAATGAATGAGGAAAATGGGGTGTGGACCTCTCTCAATGCTTCCTCTATTTTTGACCTTTTTATTTTGGCTTGCAGTACTAAGACTTCGTTGCATCGGCTGCCAACAAAACCAAATGTTAGTTCCATACTCCATGTAATCCATTGACAAAGACTCCTCACAAATTTCATGGGCTTTTACGTTGGAGATTTCCATTTCACTTGCAATCATATTCCAATGTATTACATAGTCAATTCCTTATCACACATAAACTCCTCTGCTGGCCATTCTCCTAATTGGATTAGGATTCTTCCACATGGCCTCAATTGATTAACTTAAGCCATAGTCTCAAACACATCCATCCACATGTCAAACTTTGGCAGCCACCTTTGTTTCTGGCGCTCTAGAAAAATTCTGCCCATTTTGTGGGATTCCTCTATGGTGTGATTGTTGGTGAAATTGGAGATTAATCAGTTATCCGGATCTAGTTGGCCCAACCTTCATTTCTCGAGCTTAAATCGGATCCGAAGTTCGAATCTTTAATACACCAATCTATATACACACAAAAATACACTAATTTTATCAAATTAAATAAAATTGTGATACTAACATTAATAATTCTAAATATAAAATTTATTACAATAATAATAAAAATTAAACAAATTTTAAGATCTAACTAATCCAATATTCAGGGTTAAATTGTCAATTTTCTGTGTTCATAAAGCCAATATGATTAGTTGAAGCTCCAATTTGACACAATAAATGCCCTGTCATTTTCTATATATTCTATTAGAAAAAATGTAACCTCAATGTTTGAAAAGCAACCTTCCTAAATAAAGAGATTTAAAAAGTCTCACATGAGTTGTGGACGGAGAAAGATAGCAAAATAGAGGAGAATGAAAGAAAGTTCTAACAATGTAATGCTAGCATGTGCCACATTGCGTGCCATGGGATTATAGGGTTTATTTTAAGTATTTCAAATTAAATGTGATTAAAATTTAGATTGAATAGACTTCCTTCTTCGATCTAAGGCTCTTATTTTAAGAGTGCGATGAGATATTTTAGATTTGGAGAAAAAAATTTAAATTCTATTCATTCTAAGGTTTAATTTGAGATTTTTAATTTAATGAAATCCATATATTTAATTCCTAGAATAATTATGGATGAAAAATATGAATGCATGGTTGGTAATTTACATGAGTTCTGTAGTCTAGGGTTTTATTTAGTTATGGTTTTAGGGTTTTAGGACTTAGGGTAGGGTTTTAGGGGTTTAGGGTTTAGCGTTTACGGTTTAGGGTTTTAGGGTTTTAGGGATTAGAGTTTAGGTTTTAGGGTTTTAGTGTTTTAGAGTTTAGGGTTTTAGGGTTTAGGGTTTAGGGTATAGAGTTTAGGGTTTTAGGGTTTTAGAGGTTAGGGTTTAGGGGTTTAGAGTTTAGGGTTTAGGGTTTAGGGTTTACGATTTTAGGGTTTTAGGGTTTAGGACTTAGGGTTTAGGGTTTAGGGTTTAGGGTTTTAGGGTTTTAGGGGTTTAGGGTCTAGGGTCTAGGGTTTTAGGGGTTAGGGTTTCAGGGTTTTAGGGTTTTAGGGGTCTAGGTTTTAGGGTTTTAGGGTTTAGGGTTTTAGGACTTCAGGATATCAGGGTTTTAGGATTTAGGGTTTTAGAGTTTAGGGTTTTAGGATTTTAGGGTTTAGGGTTTTAGGGGTTTAGGGTTTTAGGGTATTAGGGTTTAGTGTTTTCGGGTTTTAAGGTTTTAAGATTTTAGGGTTTTAGGATTTAGGGTTTTAGAGTTTAAGGTTTAGGTTTAGGTTTAGGGTTAGGCTTTAGGGTTTAGGTTTTAGGGCTTAGGGTTTTAGGGTTTTAGGGGTTTAGGGTTTAGGGGTTAGGGTTTTAGGGTTTTAGGGTTTTAGGATTTAGTGTTTAGGGTTTTAGGATTTTAGAGTTTTTGGGTTTTAGGGTTTAGGGTAGGGTTTAGGGGTTTAGGGTTTAGGGTTTAGGGTTTAGGGTTTTAGAGTTTAGGGTTTAGGTTTTAGGGTTTTAGCGTTTTAGGGTTTAGGGTTTTAGGGTTTAGGATTTAGGGTTTAGGTTTTAGGGTTTAGGGTTTAGAGTTTAGGGTTTTAGAGGTTTAGAGTTTAGGGTTTAGCGTTTAGGGTTTACGGTTTCAGGGTTTTAGGGGTTTAGGATTTAGGGTTTAGGTTTTAGGGTTTACGGTTTTAAGGTCTTAGGGTTTAGGGCTTAGGGTTTAGGGTTTTAGGGTTTTAGGGTTTAGGGTTTAGTGTTTAGGGTTTAGGAATTTAGAGTTTAGAGTTTTAGGGTTTTAGGGGCTTAGGGGTTAGGTTTTAGGGTTTAGGGTTTAGGTTTTAGGGTTTACGGTTTAGTGTTTAGGGTTAAGGGTTTACCGTTTTAGGATTTAGGGTTTTAGGGTTTAGGGTTTAGGTTTTAGGGTTTAGGGTTTAGGTTTTATGGTTTAGGGTTTTAGGGGTTTAGGGGTTTAGGGTTTAGGGGTTTAGGGGTTTAGGGTTTAGGGGTTTAGGGGTTTAGGGTTTAGGGTTTTAGGGTTTAGGGTTTAGGGTTTTAGGATTTTAGAGTTTTTGGGTTTTAGGGTGTTAGAGTTTAGGGTTTAGGTTTTAGGGTTTTAGCGTTTTAGGGTTTAGGGTTTACGGTTTAGGTTTTAGGGTTTAGGTTTTAGTGTTTTAGGGGTTTAGGTTTTAGGGTTTACGGTTTTAAGGTCTAAGGGTTTAGGGGCTTAGGGTTTGGGCTTAGGGTTTAGGGTTTTAGGGTTTTAGGGTTTTACGGTTTTTGGGTTTTAGGGTTTAGGGTTTAAGGTTTAGGAATTTAGAGTTTAGGGTTTTAGGGTTTTAGGGGTTTTTGGGTTAGGGTTTAGGGTTTAGGGTTTAGGTTCTATGGTTTACGGTTTTAGGGGTTTAGGGGTTTAGGGTTTACGGTTTTAGGGTTTTAGTTAGTGTTTAGGGTTTAGGGAATTAGTGTTTAGTGTTTCAGGGTTTTACGGTTTAGGGTTTTAGGACTTTAGGTTTTAGGGTTTTTGGGTTTAGGGTTTTAGGACTTCAAGATTTTAGGGTTTTAGGGTGTAGGGTTTTAGAGTTTAGGGTTTTAGGCTTTTTGGATTTTAGGGTTTAGGGTTTAGGGTTTTAGTGTTTAGTGTTTTAGGGGTTTAGGGTTTAGGGTTTTAGGGTTTTAGGGGTTTACGGTTTTAGGGTTTAGTGTTTAGGGTTTTAGGGTTTAGGGTAGGGTTTTAGGGGTTTAGGGGTTAGGGTTTTAGGGTTCTAGGGTTTTAGGGCTTAGGGTTTAGGTTTTAGGGTTTTAGTGTTTTAGGGTTTAGGCTTTTATGGTTTAGGGTTTAGGGTTTAGGGTTTAGTGTTTAAAGTTTAGGGTTTTAGGGTTTTAGGGGTTTATGGTTTACGGTTTTAGGGTTTTCGGGTTTTAGGGTTTAGGATTTAGGGTTTAGGTTTTAGGGTTTACGGTTTTAGGGTTTAGGGCTTATGGTTTAGGGTTTAGGGCTTAGGGTTTTAGGGGTTTAGGGTTTAGGATTTTGGGGTTTTTGGGTTTTAGGGTTTAGGATTTTAGGGTTTTAGGGTTTTGTATTTTTAGTGTTTAGGGTTTAGGATTTTAGGGTTTTAGGTTTTAAGGTTTAGGGTTTAGGGTTTTAGGGTTTTAGGGTTTAGGGTTTTAGGAGTTTATGGTTTTAGGGTTTTGGGTTTTTAGGGGTTTAGAGTTTTAGGGTTGAGTGTTTTAGGGTTTTAGGGTTTAGGGTTTTAGGGTTTTGGGGTTTTAGGGTTTAGGGTTTAGGGTTTTAGGGTTTTGGGGTTTTAGGGTTTTAGGGTTTAGGGTTTAAGGTTTTGGGGTTTGTGCGTTTAGTGTTTAGGGTTTTAGGATTTTAGGGTTTGGTGTTTTTGGGTTTAGGGTTTTAGGGTTTTAGGGTTTTAAGGTTTAGGGTTTAGGGTTTTAGGGTTTTAGGGCTTTTGGGTTTTAGGGTTTTAGGGTTTAGGGTTTTGTGGTTCTAGGTGTTTAGGATTTAGGATTAGGGTTGTACGGTTTAGGGTTTAGGGTTTTAGGGTTTTGGATTTTAGGGGTTTTAGGCATTTAGGATTTTAGGGTTTAGGGTTTAGGATTTAGGGTTTTAGGGTTTAGGTTTTTAGGGTTTAGGGTTTAGGGTTTTTGGGTTTTAATGTTTACGGTTTCAAGGTTTTAGGGTTTTTGAGGTTTAGGTTTTAAAGTTTTAGGGTTTAAGGTTTTACGTCTTCAGGATTTTACGGTTTTAGGGTCTAGCGTTTTAGAGTTTAGGGTTTTAGGGTTTTGGGGTCTTAGGGTTTAGAGTTTTAGGGTTTTAGGGTTTTTTGGGTTTATGGTTTAGAGTTTAGGGTTTTAGGGTCTTAGGTAGGGTTTTGGGGTTTAGTGTTTTCGGGTTTTAGGGTTTTAGGATTTTAGGGTTTTAGGGTTTAGGGTTTAGGGTTTAGGGTTTTGGGTTTAGGGTTTTAGGGGTTTAGGTTTAGGGTTTTGGGTTTAGGTTTTAGGATTTACGGTTTTTGGGTTTTATGGGTTTAGGGTTTAGGATTTCGGATTTAGGGTTTTGGGGTTTTAGGGTTTTAGGTTTTAGTTTTTATGGTTTTAGGGTTGTGGGTTTTAGTGTTTTTGGATTTTGGGTTTTAGGGTTTTGGGGGTTTAGGGTTTTGGTTTTAGGGTTTTACGGTTTAGGGTTTAGGGTTTAGGGTTTTAGGGTTAAAGGTTTAGGGTAGGGTTTTAGGGATTTCGGGTTTAGGGTTTAGGGATTTCTGGTTTAGGGTTTTAGGGTTTTAGGGGTTTAGGGTTTTAAGGGTTTACGGTTTTAGGGTTTTAGGGGTTTAGGAATTAGGGTTTAGGGTTTTAGGGTTTTAGGGTTTTACTGTTTAGGGTTTAAGATTTAGGGTTTTAGGGGTTTAGGGTTTAGGGTTTTAGGGGTTTAGGGTTTTAGGTTTTTAGGGGTTTAGGGTTTTAGGGTTTAGGGTTTTTTGGTTTAGGGTTTAGGTTTTAGGATTTTAGTGTTTTGGGTTTTAGGGTTTTAGGGTTTAGTGTTTAGGGTTTAGGGTCTTAGGGTTTTTGGGTTTAGGGTTTTAGGGTTGAGGGTTTTAGGGTTTAGGGTTGAGGGTTTTAGGGTTTTAGGGTTTTAGGGTTTAGGGTTTAGGTTTTAGGGTTGAAGGTTTTAGGGTTTTAGGGGCTTAGGGTTTAGGGTTTTAGGGTTTTAGGGGTTTAGGGTTTTAGTGTTTTAGAGTTTAGGGTTTAAGGGTTTTGATTTTAGGGTTTAGGGTTTTAGGGTTTTAGGAGTTTAGGGTTTTATGGTTTTGGGGTTTAGAATTTTAGGGGTTTAGGGTTTTAGACGTTTAAGGTTGAGGGTTTTAAGGTGTTAGGGTTTTAGGGTTTAGGGTAGGGTTTTAGGGTTTTGGGTTTTTAGGGGCTTAGGGTTTTAAGGTTTCAGGGTTTTAGGGTTTTAGGATTTTAGGTTTTAGGGTTTTAAGAGTTTAGGGTTTATGGTATTAGGGTTTTCGAGTTTTAGCTTTTTAGGGTTTTCGGATTTGGGGTTTTAGGGTTTAAGGTTTAGGTTTAGGGTTAGGGTTTAGCGTTTAGGTTTTAGGGTTTAGGGTTTTAGGGATTTAGGTTTTGGGGTTTAGGGTTTAGTGTTTTAGGGTTTTAGGGTTTTAGGATTTAGTGTTTAGGGTTTTAGGATTTTAGAGTTTTTGGGTTTTAGGGTTTAGGGTAGGGTTTTAGGGGTTCAGGGTTTAGGGTTTTAGGATTTTAGGGTTTAGGGTTTAGGTTTTAGGGTTTTAGCGTTTTAGGGTTTGGGGTTTTAGGGTTTAGGGGTTTAGGGTTTAGGGTTTTAGGGTTTTACGGTTTTAGGAGTTTAGGGTTTAGGCTTTAGGTTTTAGGGTTTACGGTTTTAGTGTTTTAAGGGTTTAGGATTTAGGGTTTAGGATTTAGGTTTTAGGGTTTACGGATTTAAGGTCTTAAGGTTTAGGGCTTAGGGCTTAGGGTTTAGGGTTTTAGGGTTTTAGGGGTTTAGGGTTTTGGGTTTAGGAATTTAGAGTTTAGGGTTTTAGGGTTTTAGGGTTTTAGGGGTTTAGGAGTTAGGGTTTAGGGTTTACGGTTTTAGGGTTTTAGGGATTTAAGGGTTTACGGTTTTAGGGTTTTTGGGATTTAAGGGTTTAGGCTTTAGGGTTAAGGGTTTATGGTTTAGGGTTTAGGGCTTAGTGTTTAGGGTTTAGGGAATTAGTGTTTAGGGTTTCAGGGTTTTATGGTTTTAGTGGTTTAGGTTTTAGGGATTTAAGGTTTAGGGTTTTAGGATTTCAGGTTTTAGGGTTTTAGGGCTTAGGGTTTTATAACTTCAAGATTTTAGGGTTTTAGGGTGTAGGGTTTTAGGTATTTTGGATTTTAGGGTTTAGGGTTTAGGGTTTTAGGGTTTTAGGGTTCCAGGATTTAGGGTTTTAGGGGTTTAGGGTTTTAGGGTTTTAGGGGTTTAGGATTTAGTGTTTAGGGTTTTAGGGTTTAGGGTAGGGTTTTAGGGGTTTAGGGTTTAGGGTTTAGGGTTTTAGGGTTCTAGGGTTTAGGGTTTAGGTTTTAGGGTTTTACTGTTTTAGGGTTTAAGCTTTTAGGGCTTAGGGTTTAGGGTTTAGTGTTTAGAGTTTAAGGTTTTAGGGGTTTTGGGTTTAAGGTTTACGGTTTTAGGTTTTAGGGGTTTAGGGTTTAGGGTTTAGTATTTAAGGTTTAGGTTTTAGGGGTTTTAGGGGTTTAGGGTTTAGGATTTTGGGTTTACGGTTTTAGGATTTTAGGGTTTAGGGTTTAGGTTTTAGGGTTTCACTATTTTAGGGTTTAGGCTTTTACGGTTTAGGCTTTAGGTTTTAGGGTTTAGTATTTAGAGTTTAGGGTTTTAGGGTTTAAGGGGTTTTGGGTTTAGGGTTTAGAGTATACAGTTTTAGGGTTTTAGGCGTTTTGGGTTTTGGGTTTAGGATTTAGGGTTTACGGTTTTAGGGTTTTAGGATTCAGGGCTTAGGGTTTAGGCTTTAGGGTTTAGGGTTTTAGGGTTTAGGGTTTAGGGTTTAGGTTTTTTTGGGGTTTAGGGTTTTAGGTTTTTGTGGTTTTAGGGTTTAGGGTTTAGGATTTAGGATTTTAGGGTTTTAGGTTTTATGGTTTAGGGTTTAGGGTTTTAGGGTTTAGGGTTTAGTGTTTAGTGTTTTAGGGTTTTAGGGGTTTAGGGTTTAGGGTTTTAGGATTTTATGGTTTTAGGGTTTTGGGTTTTTAGGGGTTTAGGGTTTTACGGTTGAGTGTTTTAGGGTTTTAGGGTTTAAGGTTTTAGGGTTTTAGGGTTTTGGAGTTTTAGGGTTTAGGGTTTAGGGTTTTAGGGTTTGTGCATTTGGGGTTTAGGGTTTTAGGGTTTTAGGGGTTTGGTGTTTTAGGGTTTAGGGTTTAGGGTTTTAGGGTTTTAAGGTTTAGGGTTTAGGGTTTTAGGGTTTTAGGGCTTTTGGGTTTTGGGGGTTTGGGGTTTAGGTTTTAGGGTTTTACGGTTTTGGGTTTAGGATTTAGGGTTTTAGGGTTAAAGGGTTTAGGGTAGGGTTTTAGGGATTTCGGGTTTAGGGTTTTATGGTTTAGGGTTTTAGGGGTTTGGGGTTTTAAGGGTTTAGGGTTTAGAGTTTTAGTGTTGTGGGTTTTAGGGGTTTAGGAATTAGGATTTTAAGGTTTTAGGGTTTTAGGGTTTTACTGTTTAGGGTTTAGGGTATAGGGTTTTGGAGTTTTAGGGTTTTAGGGTTTAGGGTAGGGTTTTAGGGTTTAAGGTTTTAGGGTTTTGGGGTTTAGGGTTTTTGGGTTGAGGGTTTTAGGATTTAGGATTTTTGGGTTTAGGGTTTTAGGGTTTAGGGTTTAGGATTTTAGTGTTTTGGGTTTTAGGGTTTTAGGGTTTTATGGTTTAGGGTTTTAGGCTTTTAGGGTTTAGGTTTTAGGGCTTTAGGGTTGAGGGTTTTAGGGTTTAGGGTTTAGGGCTTTAGGTTTTAGGGTTGGGGGGTTTAGGGTTTTAGGGTTTAGAGTTTAGGTTTTAGAGTTGAGGGTTTTAGGGTTTAGGATTTTAGTGTGTAGGTTTTAGGGGTTTAAGGGTTTCAGGTTTTAGTGTTTAGGGTTTAAGGGTTTTGATTTTAGGGTTTAGGGTTTTAGGAGCTTAGGGTTTAGGGTTTTATGGTTTTAGGGTTTAGAGTTTTAGGGGTTCAGGGTTTTAAGGTGTTAGGGTTTTAGGGTTTAGGATAGGGTTTTAGGGTTTTAGGGTTTTAGGGTTTCGGGTTTTTATGGGCTTAGGGTTTTAGGGTTGACGGTTCTAGGGTTTTAGGGTTTAGGGTTTCAGGTTTCAGGGTTTTAGGTTTTAGGGTTTAGGGTGTTAGGGTTTAGGGGTTTAGGGTTTTAGGGTTTAGTTTTTAAGGTTTTAGGGTTTAGGGTTTTAGGGTTTAGGGTTTAGGGTTTAGAGTTTAGGGCTTAGGGTTAAGGGTTTTAGTGTTTTTGGGTTTTAGGGTTTAGGGTATAGGGTTTTTGGGCATTAGTATTTTAGGGTTTAGTGTTTTAGGGTTTAGGATTTAGGGTTTAGGTTTTAGGGTTTTGGGTTTTAGGGTTTTAAGGTTTAGGGTTTTATTGTTTAGATTTTAGGGTTTAGGGTTTTAGGGGTTTAGGGTGTTAGGGTTTTAGGGTTTTGGTTTTAGGGTTTAGGGTTTTAGGGTTTTAGGAGTTTAGGGTTTTGGGTTTACGTTTTAGGGTTTACGGTTTTAGGGTTTTAGGGTTTTAGGGGTTTAGTTTTTAGGATTTCGAATTTAGGGTTTTGGGGTTTTAGGGTTTTAGGGTTTTAGGGTTTAGGGTTTAGGGTTTAGGGTTTTAGAGTTTAGGGTTTTAAGTTTTAGTGTTTAGAGTTTTTGGGCTTTAGGGTTTAGGGTTTGAGGGTTTTAGGGTTTAGGATTTTAGGGTTTTTGGGGTTTAGTTTTTTTTGCTCTTACGATTTAGGGTTTAGGGTTTAGTGTTTAGGATGTTAGAGTTTTAGGGTATAGGGCAGGGTTTTAGGGGTTTAGGGTTTAGGGTTTTAGAGTTTTATGGTTTTAGGTTTTAGGGTTTTAGAGTTTTATGGTTTTAGGGTTTAGGGTTTTAGGGGTGTAGGGTTTTAGGGTTTAGGATAGGGTTTTAGGAGTTTAGGGTTTAAGGTTTTAGGGTTTTAGGATTCAAAGAATAAGAATTAAATCAAATAATCATCACACATTAATTAGATAATTGGAAAACCATAGACTAAATATTTTATCATACCTATATTTCATTAATAAAACATGAAATTAAATTACAAATCAATGGAATTTGAATAAATAAAATAAGAAAATACAATGAGAATCAAAATCACCAACCTCAAAGAACCCTAGTGATTTTTGAAAATCACACTACCTCCTTCTCTTCTCTTCTTCAATTCCACACCTCTAATCCAACCTTGGAATCCCTTTAGCCAAGTTCCAATTGTTATGTAGGAGATGCTCTCAATTTATAGATTTTGGAGATGTAAAATTAAGGCAAGCAGTGGGTCCCATTCCCCAACTGAGCCGATTCCTTGCTGGCCGACTTTCACTCTCCATGGCAATGCCTATATTCTATTTTTTTTTTCTTTTCTTGTTTCTATTTTTCAGTCCACTGTCCCAACTCTCCTTCTTTCTTAAAATCTCCAGCTGTACCTTCTATTCGTTATCTCAATTTTAACAACAGCACCTTCCCTTGCAATCGTTAGCAGCAGATACATAATAGTCCTCTTCTTTCTTCTTTATTTTAATTCTTCTTTTCTTTTCATTCTCTGTACACGGCAAATTATCCAGATTTTCTTTCCTTGCTGTACACGATTCTGAGCTTTCTTCTCCTGCTCTTTAACTTCAGGGTTGGCTGCTTGTTTTTCAATGGGTTGCTGCCTAAAATCGCTGCCTCTGTATTCTTTTATTTTTCAATTTCTGGCTGCTGTTTGGTCTTAATACAGACTGTACATCTTCCCTTTTTAAGAATGGCTGCCTCTGTTTGGAACGGATTCCTTGATCTAACAATTTCTCCATTTGTTGTTGTGTTTTTGCTTGCCGGTTGATTTCTCTCTTTACAACAGGTTGCTTCATATTTCACTCTCTCAGTCGTCTTTACAGGCTGCCAATATAGTGTTGCTTACACTGTCTGCTTGATGTGCTGCTCTGTTCTTTTTCAGGCTATACAGATTTGCAGCTCTGTAGTTGTCTGATGTTTAACTGGGGTGAACCCGTCAATATGTATCCACGTCTCCTTGCGTGTGGAGCATAATCAGCTATGGCTTTAGCTCATGTGAGCTTAGGCTCACAGGCTTTTCTTTTCAATGAATGAGGAAAATGGGGTGTGGACCTCTCTCAATGCTTCCTCTATTTTTGACCTTTTTATTTTGGCTTGCAGTACTAAGACTTCGTTGCATCGGCTGCCAACAAAACCAAATGTTAGTTCCATACTCCATGTAATCCATTGACAAAGACTCCTCACAAATTTCATGGGCTTTTACGTTGGAGATTTCCATTTCACTTGCAATCATATTCCAATGTATTACATAGTCAATTCCTTATCACACATAAACTCCTCTGCTGGCCATTCTCCTAATTGGATTAGGATTCTTCCACATGGCCTCCAATTGATTAACTTAAGCCATAGTCTCAACACATCCATCCACATGTCAAACTTTGGCAGCCACCTTTGTTTCTGGCGCTCTAGAAAAATTCTGCCCATTTTGTGGGATTCCTCTATGGTGTGATTGTTGGTGAAATTGGAGATTAATCAGTTATCCGGATCTAGTTGGCCCAACCTTCATTTCTCGAGCTTAAATCGGATCCGAAGTTCGAATCTTTAATACACCAATCTATATACACACAAAAATACACTAATTTTATCAAATTAAATAAAATTGTGATACTAACATTAATAATTCTAAATATAAAATTTATTACAATAATAATAAAAATTAAACAAATTTTAAGATCTAACTAATCCAATATTCAGGGTTAAATTGTCAATTTTCTGTGTTCATAAAGCCAATATGATTAGTTGAAGCTCCAATTTGACACAATAAATGCCCTGTCATTTTCTATATATTCTATTAGAAAAAATGTAACCTCAATGTTTGAAAAGCAACCTTCCTAAATAAAGAGATTTAAAAAGTCTCACATGAGTTGTGGACGGAGAAAGATAGCAAAATAGAGGAGAATGAAAGAAAGTTCTAACAATGTAATGCTAGCATGTGCCACATTGCGTGCCATGGGATTATAGGGTTTATTTTAAGTATTTCAAATTAAATGTGATTAAAATTTAGATTGAATAGACTTCCTTCTTCGATCTAAGGCTCTTATTTTAAGAGTGCGATGAGATATTTTAGATTTGGAGAAAAAATTTAAATTCTATTCATTCTAAGGTTTAATTTGAGATTTTTAATTTAATGAAATCCATATTTTAATTCCTAAATAAATATGAATGCATGGTTGGTAATTTACATGAGTTCTGTAGTCTAGGGTTTTATTTAGTTATGGTTTTAGGGTTTTAGGACTTAGGGTAGGGTTTTAGGGGTTTAGGGTTTAGCGTTTACGGTTTAGGGTTTTAGGGTTTTAGGGATTAGAGTTTAGGTTTTAGGGTTTTAGTGTTTTAGAGTTTAGGGTTTTAGGGTTTAGGGTTTAGGGTATAGAGTTTAGGGTTTTAGGGTTTTAGAGGTTAGGGTTTAGGGGTTTAGAGTTTAGGGTTTAGGGTTTAGGGTTTACGATTTTAGGGTTTTAGGGTTTAGGACTTAGGGTTTAGGGTTTAGGGTTTAGGGTTTTAGGGTTTTAGGGGTTTAGGGTCTAGGGTCTAGGGTTTTAGGGGTTAGGGTTTCAGGGTTTTAGGGTTTTAGGGGTCTAGGTTTTAGGGTTTTAGGGTTTAGGGTTTTAGGACTTCAGGATATCAGGGTTTTAGGATTTAGGGTTTTAGAGTTTAGGGTTTTAGGATTTAGGGTTTAGGGTTTTAGGGGTTTAGGGTTTTAGGGTATTAGGGTTTAGTGTTTTCGGGTTTTAAGGTTTTAAGATTTTAGGGTTTTTAGGATTTAGGGTTTTAGAGTTTAAGGTTTAGGTTTAGGTTTAGGGTTAGGCTTTAGGGTTTAGGTTTTAGGGCTTAGGGTTTTAGGGTTTTAGGGGTTTAGGGTTTAGGGGTTAGGGTTTTAGGGTTTTAGGGTTTTAGGATTTAGTGTTTAGGGTTTAGGATTTTAGAGTTTTTGGGTTTTAGGGTTTAGGGTAGGGTTTAGGGGTTTAGGGTTTAGGGTTTAGGGTTTAGGGTTTTAGAGTTTAGGGTTTAGGTTTTAGGGTTTTAGCGTTTTAGGGTTTAGGGTTTTAGGGTTTAGGATTTAGGGTTTAGGTTTTAGGGTTTAGGGTTTAGAGTTTAGGGTTTTAGAGGTTTAGAGTTTAGGGTTTAGCGTTTAGGGTTTACGGTTTCAGGGTTTTAGGGGTTTAGGATTTAGGGTTTAGGTTTTAGGGTTTACGGTTTTAAGGTCTTAGGGTTTAGGGCTTAGGGTTTAGGGTTTTAGGGTTTTAGGGTTTAGGGTTTAGTGTTTAGGGTTTAGGAATTTAGAGTTTAGAGTTTTAGGGTTTTAGGGGCTTAGGGGTTAGGTTTTAGGGTTTAGGGTTTAGGTTTTAGGGTTTACGGTTTAGTGTTTAGGGTTAAGGGTTTACCGTTTTAGGATTTAGGGTTTTAGGGTTTAGGGTTTAGGTTTTAGGGTTTAGGGTTTAGGTTTTATGGTTTAGGGTTTTAGGGGTTTAGGGGTTAGGTTTAGGGGTTTAGGGGTTTAGGGTTTAGGGGTTTAGGGGTTTAGGGTTTAGGGTTTTAGGGTTTAGGGTTTAGGGTTTTAGGATTTTAGAGTTTTTGGGTTTTAGGGTGTTAGAGTTTAGGGTTTAGGTTTTAGGGTTTTAGCGTTTTAGGGTTTAGGGTTTACGGTTTAGGTTTTAGGGTTTAGGTTTTAGTGTTTTAGGGGTTTAGGTTTTAGGGTTTACGGTTTTAAGGTCTAAGGGTTTAGGGGCTTAGGGTTTGGGCTTAGGGTTTAGGGTTTTAGGGTTTTAGGGTTTTACGGTTTTTGGGTTTTAGGGTTTAGGGTTTAAGGTTTAGGAATTTAGAGTTTAGGGTTTTAGGGTTTTAGGGGTTTATGGGTTAGGGTTTAGGGTTTAGGGTTTAGGTTCTATGGTTTACGGTTTTAGGGGTTTAGGGGTTTAGGGTTTACGGTTTTAGGGTTTTAGTTAGTGTTTAGGGTTTAGGGAATTAGTGTTTAGTGTTTCAGGGTTTTACGGTTTAGGGTTTTAGGACTTTAGGTTTTAGGGTTTTTGGGTTTAGGGTTTTAGGACTTCAAGATTTTAGGGTTTTAGGGTGTAGGGTTTTAGAGTTTAGGGTTTTAGGCTTTTTGGATTTTAGGGTTTAGGGTTTAGGGTTTTAGTGTTTAGTGTTTTAGGGGTTTAGGGTTTAGGGTTTTAGGGTTTTAGGGGTTTACGGTTTTAGGGTTTAGTGTTTAGGGTTTTAGGGTTTAGGGTAGGGTTTTAGGGGTTTAGGGGTTAGGGTTTTAGGGTTCTAGGGTTTTAGGGCTTAGGGTTTAGGTTTTAGGGTTTTAGTGTTTTAGGGTTTAGGCTTTTATGGTTTAGGTTTAGGGTTTAGGGTTTAGTGTTTAAAGTTTAGGGTTTTAGGGTTTTAGGGGTTTATGGTTTACGGTTTTAGGGTTTTCGGGTTTTAGGGTTTAGGATTTAGGGTTTAGGTTTTAGGGTTTACGGTTTTAGGGTTTAGGGCTTATGGTTTAGGGTTTAGGGCTTAGGGTTTTAGGGGTTTAGGGTTTAGGATTTTGGGGTTTTTGGGTTTTAGGGTTTAGGATTTTAGGGTTTTAGGGTTTTGTATTTTTAGTGTTTAGGGTTTAGGATTTTAGGGTTTAGGTTTTAAGGTTTAGGGTTTAGGGTTTTAGGGTTTTAGGGTTTAGGGTTTTAGGAGTTTATGGTTTTAGGGTTTTGGGTTTTTAGGGGTTTAGAGTTTTAGGGTTGAGTGTTTTAGGGTTTTAGGGTTTAGGGTTTTAGGGTTTTGGGGTTTTAGGGTTTAGGGTTTAGGGTTTTAGGGTTTTGGGGTTTTAGGGTTTTAGGGTTTAGGGTTTAAGGTTTTGGGGTTTGTGCGTTTAGTGTTTAGGGTTTTAGGATTTTAGGGTTTGGTGTTTTTGGGTTTAGGGTTTTAGGGTTTTAGGGTTTTAAGGTTTAGGGTTTAGGGGTTTTAGGGTTTTAGGGCTTTTGGGTTTTAGGGTTTTAGGGTTTAGGGTTTTGTGGTTCTAGGTGTTTAGGATTTAGGATTAGGGTTGTACGGTTTAGGGTTTAGGGTTTTAGGGTTTTGGATTTTAGGGGTTTTAGGCATTTAGGATTTTAGGGTTTAGGGTTTAGGATTTAGGGTTTTAGGGTTTAGGTTTTTAGGGTTTAGGGTTTAGGGTTTTTGGGTTTTAATGTTTACGGTTTCAAGGTTTTAGGGTTTTGAGGTTTAGGTTTTAAAGTTTTAGGGTTTAAGGTTTTACGTCTTCAGGATTTTACGGTTTTAGGGTCTAGCGTTTTAGAGTTTAGGGTTTTAGGGTTTTGGGGTCTTAGGGTTTAGAGTTTTAGGGTTTTAGGGTTTTTTGGGTTTATGGTTTAGAGTTTAGGGTTTTAGGGTCTTAGGTAGGGTTTTGGGGTTTAGTGTTTTCGGGTTTTAGGGTTTTAGGATTTTAGGGTTTTAGGGTTTAGGGTTTAGGGTTTAGGGTTTTGGGTTTAGGGTTTTAGGGGTTTAGGTTTAGGGTTTTGGGTTTAGGTTTTAGGATTTACGGTTTTTGGGTTTTATGGGTTTAGGGTTTAGGATTTCGGATTTAGGGTTTTGGGGTTTTAGGGTTTTAGGTTTTAGTTTTTATGGTTTTAGGGTTGTGGGTTTTAGTGTTTTTGGATTTTGGGTTTTAGGGTTTTGGGGGTTTAGGGTTTTGGTTTTAGGGTTTTACGGTTTAGGGTTTAGGGTTTAGGGTTTTAGGGTTAAAGGGTTTAGGGTAGGGTTTTAGGGATTTCGGGTTTAGGGTTTAGGGATTTCTGGTTTAGGGTTTTAGGGTTTTAGGGGTTTAGGGTTTTAAGGGTTTACGGTTTTAGGGTTTTAGGGGTTTAGGAATTAGGGTTTAGGGTTTTAGGGTTTTAGGGTTTTACTGTTTAGGGTTTAAGATTTAGGGTTTTAGGGGTTTAGGGTTTAGGGTTTTAGGGGTTTAGGGTTTTAGGTTTTTAGGGGTTTAGGGTTTTAGGGTTTAGGGTTTTTTGGTTTAGGGTTTAGGTTTTAGGATTTTAGTGTTTTGGGTTTTAGGGTTTTAGGGTTTAGTGTTTAGGGTTTAGGGTCTTAGGGTTTTTGGGTTTAGGGTTTTAGGGTTGAGGGTTTTAGGGTTTAGGGTTGAGGGTTTTAGGGTTTTAGGGTTTTAGGGTTTAGGGTTTAGGTTTTAGGGTTGAAGGTTTTAGGGTTTTAGGGGCTTAGGGTTTAGGGTTTTAGGGTTTTAGGGGTTTAGGGTTTTAGTGTTTTAGAGTTTAGGGTTTAAGGGTTTTGATTTTAGGGTTTAGGGTTTTAGGGTTTTAGGAGTTTAGGGTTTTATGGTTTTGGGGTTTAGAATTTTAGGGGTTTAGGGTTTTAGACGTTTAAGGTTGAGGGTTTTAAGGTGTTAGGGTTTTAGGGTTTAGGGTAGGGTTTTAGGGTTTTGGGTTTTTAGGGGCTTAGGGTTTTAAGGTTTCAGGGTTTTAGGGTTTTAGGATTTTAGGTTTTAGGGTTTTAAGAGTTTAGGGTTTATGGTATTAGGGTTTTCGAGTTTTAGCTTTTTAGGGTTTTCGGATTTGGGGTTTTAGGGTTTAAGGTTTAGGTTTAGGGTTAGGGTTTAGCGTTTAGGTTTTAGGGTTTAGGGTTTTAGGGATTTAGGTTTTGGGGTTTAGGGTTTAGTGTTTTAGGGTTTTAGGGTTTTAGGATTTAGTGTTTAGGGTTTTAGGATTTTAGAGTTTTTGGGTTTTAGGGTTTAGGGTAGGGTTTTAGGGGTTCAGGGTTTAGGGTTTTAGGATTTTAGGGTTTAGGGTTTAGGTTTTAGGGTTTTAGCGTTTTAGGGTTTGGGGTTTTAGGGTTTAGGGTTTAGGGTTTAGGGTTTAGAGTTTAGGGTTTTACGGTTTTAGGAGTTTAGGGTTTAGGCTTTAGGTTTTAGGGTTTACGGTTTTAGTGTTTTAAGGGTTTAGGATTTAGGGTTTAGGATTTAGGTTTTAGGGTTTACGGATTTAAGGTCTTAAGGTTTAGGGCTTAGGGCTTAGGGTTTAGGGTTTTAGGGTTTTAGGGGTTTAGGGTTTTGGGTTTAGGAATTTAGAGTTTAGGGTTTTAGGGTTTTAGGGTTTTAGGGGTTTAGGAGTTAGGGTTTAGGGTTTACGGTTTTAGGGTTTTAGGGATTTAAGGGTTTACGGTTTTAGGGTTTTTGGGATTTAAGGGTTTAGGCTTTAGGGTTAAGGGTTTATGGTTTTAGGGTTTAGGGCTTAGTGTTTAGGGTTTAGGGAATTAGTGTTTAGGGTTTCAGGGTTTTATGGTTTTAGTGGTTTAGGTTTTAGGGATTTAAGGTTTAGGGTTTTAGGATTTCAGGTTTTAGGGTTTTAGGGCTTAGGGTTTTATAACTTCAAGATTTTAGGGTTTTAGGGTGTAGGGTTTTAGGTATTTTGGATTTTAGGGTTTAGGGTTTAGGGTTTTAGGGTTTTAGGGTTCCAGGATTTAGGGTTTTAGGGGTTTAGGGTTTTAGGGTTTTAGGGGTTTAGGATTTAGTGTTTAGGGTTTTAGGGTTTAGGGTAGGGTTTTAGGGGTTTAGGGTTTAGGGTTTAGGGTTTTAGGGTTCTAGGGTTTAGGGTTTAGGTTTTAGGGTTTTACTGTTTTAGGGTTTAAGCTTTTAGGGCTTAGGGTTTAGGGTTTAGTGTTTAGAGTTTAAGGTTTTAGGGGTTTTGGGTTTAAGGTTTACGGTTTTAGGGTTTTAGGGGTTTAGGGTTTAGGGTTTAGTATTTAAGGTTTAGGTTTTAGGGTTTTAGGGGTTTAGGGTTTAGGATTTTGGGTTTACGGTTTTAGGATTTTAGGGTTTAGGGTTTAGGTTTTAGGGTTTCACTATTTTAGGGTTTAGGCTTTTACGGTTTAGGCTTTAGGTTTTAGGGTTTAGTATTTAGAGTTTAGGGTTTTAGGGTTTAAGGGGTTTTGGGTTTAGGGTTTAGAGTATACAGTTTTAGGGTTTTAGGCGTTTTGGGTTTTGGGTTTAGGATTTAGGGTTTACGGTTTTAGGGTTTTAGGATTCAGGGCTTAGGGTTTAGGCTTTAGGGTTTAGGGTTTTAGGGGTTTAGGGTTTAGGGTTTAGGATTTTGGGGTTTTAGGGTTTTAGGTTTTTGTGGTTTTAGGGTTTAGGGTTTAGGATTTAGGATTTTAGGGTTTTAGGTTTTATGGTTTAGGGTTTAGGGTTTTAGGGTTTAGGGTTTAGTGTTTAGTGTTTTAGGGTTTTAGGGGTTTAGGGTTTAGGGTTTTAGGATTTTATGGTTTTAGGGTTTTGGGTTTTTAGGGGTTTAGGGTTTTACGGTTGAGTGTTTTAGGGTTTTAGGGTTTAAGGTTTTAGGGTTTTAGGGTTTTGGAGTTTTAGGGTTTAGGGTTTAGGGTTTTAGGGTTTGTGCATTTGGGGTTTAGGGTTTTAGGGTTTTAGGGGTTTGGTGTTTTAGGGTTTAGGGTTTAGGGTTTTAGGGTTTTAAGGTTTAGGGTTTAGGGTTTTAGGGTTTTAGGGCTTTTGGGTTTTGGGGGTTTGGGGTTTAGGTTTTAGGGTTTTACGGTTTTGGGTTTAGGATTTAGGGTTTTAGGGTTAAAGGGTTTAGGGTAGGGTTTTAGGGATTTCGGGTTTAGGGTTTTATGGTTTAGGGTTTTAGGGGTTTGGGGTTTTAAGGGTTTAGGGTTTAGAGTTTTAGTGTTGTGGGTTTTAGGGGTTTAGGAATTAGGATTTTAAGGTTTTAGGGTTTTAGGGTTTTACTGTTTAGGGTTTAGGGTATAGGGTTTTGGAGTTTTAGGGTTTTAGGGTTTAGGGTAGGGTTTTAGGGTTTAAGGTTTTAGGGTTTTGGGGTTTAGGGTTTTTGGGTTGAGGGTTTTAGGATTTAGGATTTTTGGGTTTAGGGTTTTAGGGTTTAGGGTTTAGGATTTTAGTGTTCTGGGTTTTAGGGTTTTATGGTTTAGGGTTTTAGGCTTTTAGGGTTTAGGTTTTAGGGCTTTAGGGTTGAGGGTTTTAGGGTTTAGGGTTTAGGGCTTTAGGTTTTAGGGTTGGGGGGTTTAGGGTTTTAGGGTTTAGGGTTTAGGTTTTAGAGTTGAGGGTTTTAGGGTTTAGGATTTTAGTGTGTAGGTTTTAGGGGTTTAAGGGTTTCAGGTTTTAGTGTTTAGGGTTTAAGGGTTTTGATTTTAGGGTTTAGGGTTTTAGGAGCTTAGGGTTTAGGGTTTTATGGTTTTAGGGTTTAGAGTTTTAGGGGTTCAGGGTTTTAAGGTGTTAGGGTTTTAGGGTTTAGGATAGGGTTTTAGGGTTTTAGGGTTTTAGGGTTTCGGGTTTTTATGGGCTTAGGGTTTTAGGGTTGACGGTTCTAGGGTTTTAGGGTTTAGGGTTTCAGGTTTCAGGGTTTTAGGTTTTAGGGTTTAGGGTGTTAGGGTTTAGGGGTTTAGGGTTTTAGGGTTTAGTTTTTAAGGTTTTAGGGTTTAGGGTTTTAGGGTTTAGGGTTTAGGGTTTAGAGTTTAGGGCTTAGGGTTAAGGGTTTTAGTGTTTTTTGGGTTTTAGGGTTTAGGGTATAGGGTTTTTGGGCATTAGTATTTTAGGGTTTAGTGTTTTAGGGTTTAGGATTTAGGGTTTAGGTTTTAGGGTTTTGGGTTTTAGGGTTTTAAGGTTTAGGGTTTTATTGTTTAGATTTTAGGGTTTAGGGTTTTAGGGGTTTAGGGTGTTAGGGTTTTAGGGTTTAGGGTTTTAGGGTTTTAGGAGTTTAGGGTTTTGGGTTTACGTTTTAGGGTTTACGGTTTTAGGGTTTTAGGGTTTTAGGGGTTTAGTTTTTAGGATTTCGAATTTAGGGTTTTGGGGTTTTAGGGTTTTAGGGTTTTAGGGTTTAGGGTTTAGGGTTTAGGGTTTTAGAGTTTAGGGTTTTAAGTTTTAGTGTTTAGGGTTTTTGGGCTTTAGGGTTTAGGGTTTGAGGGTTTTAGGGTTTAGGATTTTAGGGTTTTTGGGGTTTAGTTTTTTTTGCTCTTACGATTTAGGGTTTAGGGTTTAGTGTTTAGGATGTTAGAGTTTTAGGGTATAGGGCAGGGTTTTAGGGGTTTAGGGTTTAGGGTTTTAGAGTTTTATGGTTTTAGGTTTTAGGGTTTTAGAGTTTTATGGTTTTAGGGTTTAGGGTTTTAGGGGTGTAGGGTTTTAGGGTTTAGGATAGGGTTTTAGGAGTTTAGGGTTTAAGGTTTTAGGGTTTTAGGATTCAAAGAATAAGAATTAAATCAAATAATCATCACACATTAATTAGATAATTGGAAAACCATAGACTAAATATTTTATCATACCTATATTTCATTAATAAAACATGAAATTAAATTACAAATCAATGGAATTTGAATAAATAAAATAAGAAAATACAATGAGAATCAAAATCACCAACCTCAAAGAACCCTAGTGATTTTTGAAAATCACACCTCCTTCTCTTCTCTTCTTCAATTCCACCTCTATCCAACCTTGGAATCCCTTTAGCCAAGTTCCAATTGTTATGTAGGAGATGCTCTCAATTTATAGATTTTGGAGATGTAAAATTAAGGCAAGCAGGGTCCCATTCCCCAACTGAGCCGATTCCTTGCTGGCCGACTTTCACTCTCCATGGCAATGCCTATATTCTATTTTTTTTTTCTTTTCTTGTTTCTATTTTTCAGTCCACTGTCCCAACTCTCCTTCTTTCTTAAAATCTCCAGCTGTACCTTCTATTCGTTATCTCAATTTTAACAAACAGCACCTTCCCTTGCAATCGTTAGCAGCAGATACATAATAGTCCTCTTCTTTCTTCTTTATTTTTTCTTCTTTTCTTTTCATTCTCTGTACACGGCAAATTATCCAGATTTTCTTTCCTTGCTGTACACGATTCTGAGCTTTCTTCTCCTGCTCTTTAACTTCAGGGTTGGCTTGTTTTTTTTTGCTGCCTAAAATCGCTGCCTCTGTATTCTTTTATTTTTCAATTTCTGGCTGCTGTTTGGTCTTAATACAGACTGTACATCTTCCCTTTTTAAGAATGGCTGCCTCTGTTTGGAACGGATTCCTTGATCTAACAATTTCTCCATTTGTTGTTGTGTTTTTGCTTGCCGGTTGATTTCTCTCTTTACAACAGGTTGCTTCATATTTCACTCTCTCAGTCGTCTTTACAGGCTGCCAATATAGTGTTGCTTACACTGTCTGCTTGATGTGCTGCTCTGTTCTTTTTCAGGCTATACAGATTTGCAGCTCTGTAGTTGTCTGATGTTTAACTGGGGTGAACCCGTCAATATGTATCCACGTCTCCTTGCGTGTGGAGCATAATCAGCTATGGCTTTAGCTCATGTGAGCTTAGGCTCACAGGCTTTTCTTTTCAATGAATGAGGAAAATGGGGTGTGGACCTCTCTCAATGCTTCCTCTATTTTTGACCTTTTTATTTTGGCTTGCAGTACTAAGACTTCGTTGCATCGGCTGCCAACAAAACCAAATGTTAGTTCCATACTCCATGTAATCCATTGACAAAGACTCCTCACAAATTTCATGGGCTTTTACGTTGGAGATTTCCATTTCACTTGCAATCATATTCCAATGTATTACATAGTCAATTCCTTATCACATAAAACTCCTCTGCTGGCCATTCTCCTAATTGGATTAGGATTCTTCCACATGGCCTCCAATTGATTAACTTAAGCCATAGTCTCAACACATCCATCCACATGTCAAACTTTGGCAGCCACCTTTGTTTCTGGCGCTCTAGAAAAATTCTGCCCATTTTGTGGGATTCCTCTATGGTGTGATTGTTGGTGAAATTGGAGATTAATCAGTTATCCGGATCTAGTTGGCCCAACCTTCATTTCTCGAGCTTAAATCGGATCCGAAGTTCGAATCTTTAATACACCAATCTATATACACACAAAAATACACTAATTTTATCAAATTAAATAAAATTGTGATACTAACATTAATAATTCTAAATATAAAATTTATTACAATAATAATAAAAATTAAACAAATTTTAAGATCTAACTAATCCAATATTCAGGGTTAAATTGTCAATTTTCTGTGTTCATCAGGCAGCGACTTTCGTGTGGTATAAAGCACGATCAATCGATCGCACAACCTATCGACGAGTCAGGGCAGAAACACATCGGCCCCACAACTAATTGCCCTGGGTCTGGATAAGACTTGATTCCGAAAATACAGTCAGTCTCAGGCCGATACATTTGCCATGTCGCGATCTGTCGCTAGTAAACATGGACGATCAATCGTGTAACTCAATCAATCGGGCACGAACTTTTTCTGTAATGACTCGACCCAATCTGGCTAGATTTTGGGGGTGATTTTCGGATCTCCATGTTGGATTAGGTGTTTCGGTGGCAGTTGAGAGAGTGTGGGCTCCATAGTGGGCTTGAGTTTGCCTGATTTTGAGCTCGGGAGCTCAAATTTTAGTAATTTCAAATTATTATATTTTTGTCATGCAAAAAATTTGAAAATCACAGTTTTCTCCCGATTTTCAACATTCGAATTTTTAGCGGATTTTATTTTTTTGTTTTGAAATCTCTATGTCATTTTTTTTTGAAAACTTTGTTTTCACACCTTTCGAGATTTTTCTCAAAAATAAAATAAAATAAAACATTATTACTAATAAATAGATTATATATATATATATATATATATATATATAGTCTTATAAAATAAAATAAAATAAATCAAGAGTTCCTAGGCTTTGATTTTTTATAAAAAAAAAAAAATACTTTTGTGAACCCTAACCCAAGCCATAACCTTAAACCCTAATTTCCCACCTATATAATATCTCTTCCTTCTCTTTCAAAACCTAGCCCCCATCCTTTCATCTTCCTCCTCTCTTTCCCACCTCCCTAACCCTAAACCCTCTCTTCCTTCTCTTTCTCTCAAGCTGCCGCCACCACCACAAAACCCTAACCCTTGCCGTCGCCCCTATACTTTCTCTCTCTCTCGGTTCTTCTTCCTCTCCTCTTACCTCATTTCTCTCCATCTCTCTTGCCTCCATCACCACCTCATTCCCCCTATTTGTTCAAACGCCACTCACCCTCGATTTCCTCTTTCCTCCCCCTTTCTTTCAGAAACTCCCGACCCAGATTTGTCCATTGCAGCCACCGCACCCATTTGACTCGAGCCGAGCCAGATCCCTTAGATCAGACCCCTCGTTGTTTGGCCTTATTGCAGGCCGGCCCAAAGCCTGGTCTGCAACCCAGGCCCAATCTCAACTCCTTCAGCAGTTTGGATCCGCCCTCGTAGATCTGACCCAACTCGTGATGTTCCAGGCCCAGTTGGGCCCAATTCGCTTCAAGCCCATCAGATCAGGCCTAGTCCAGCAGTTTTGGCTCAAGTTTCCAAGCCCAATCCAGCTCCGACCCAAGCCCAGTTTGTGCAGGCCTAGCTTGTCCTTTAGGCATAGCAATTCCAAGCCCAGTTCACTTGAGCCCAGCAAATCAAGACTCAACCCTCAAAAGATGTCACACATCAATCTCCAACAAGGATTACATCTACTACACTAGGGAGTTCCAATGGGGGAGGTATTATGCTCATATCATCTCTACCCATTTGACAACCACTCCACTCTAGTGTTAAAATATCCAAATGCTCAATCTACCCATCCTCTTATTCACTTCAAAGTTGACCGACTCTGAGTCCAACCTGATTCTGTGATGTAGATGGAATGCCATGGTAAATACAACGAGAAATTTGATCAAATAAATGCAAGATTTCTAATAAAATAGCATACATAGCAATTTCCACATATATTCACAACTATTATACCATATGGGGTTGACATTAGGAGATAGGCTTCAATTGCCTTGGAAGTTTCATCTATGGCTTGGCTTTTGCATTTCATAATGCTCCTTGCCATTCATATACATGCCAACCGATTCCCCTATAACAAATTATATCTAGCCAGACTACTCCTTTCATGTCAAATCAAAGCTCTCTCATTCAACATCAATTTCTCCATCATACTAGAGAATCATATCTCTCAAATCATCATAAGGTAATTCCACATACCTTTCACATCATAATTACATCATTAAACAAAATGGAATCCATACACAAACACAAAATTTTTTACTCATAAGGCATGAAGTAACAATCTAGACCATCATGTAATTGAGCGCATAAATAATCCAAGGATTCCAAAATATCTTACTAG
Organism: Chimonanthus praecox; assembly: GCA_022113865.1. Lineage (NCBI taxonomy): Eukaryota > Viridiplantae > Streptophyta > Magnoliopsida > Laurales > Calycanthaceae > Chimonanthus > Chimonanthus praecox. The sequence goes on along the minus strand of CM039089.1, from coordinate 44,030,097 downwards.
CCCACAACCATCCATACAAGGTGGCTAGCATTTTTCACAAGAGCAACTAGGCTCTAGACACTTATTCACTACACGATGAGTATTCAAAACATTTACACCGAAGTGCATTACATTAAGCCTTGTAGTACAAGCATCACATTGCCTAATCATCGCTGTCATCGATATCATGGGCCAACGTACTCCGTGTTCAGAGACTTGGGGAAAGCAATCCCTCTCATCATAGGGCAACTCTCCTCAGAAAATAACTATATATGTCTGGCCTATGGGACCCACTTATCATTTCCTCAGGAAACACTTTTTTAGATTTTACCAACCTCTCCTGAGTCCTTCGAGTCCACAATCCTTGGCTCAAACTTTCTAGAGTCATAAATCAAATCTAACTCACTTCACAAGGATGCCCTCGGTTATCCAAGACCGTTTCTAAACAAAATTAGTGGTCAACCATTACCACTTCTTATAGCCAAATATAGACCTCAACCTCTTAGTTTGGACTAAAAGTCGTATTTCAAGCAAATTCTGATTTACAGTACCAGTCATTCCCAACCAATGCCACAAATACACATGTCCCTCTAGTCTTTCTCCAACGTGGTAACAGTGACGACCTCACTCACCGATGTCCTTCTGGTGGTTACCTGCCAGCGTACATAGCCCGGTCCCCCATCACAGGACCCTTGGCCTAATGGTCTCACTTCCACTTCCTAGGAAGATAGGATCATCTACACCTCACAAAGTGGTTCACATACGGTTTTAAGGGAATTCCAAAGTTTTCCACTCAGGGAACTTAATCATTTCCTCGCGACCTTTCCAAGTCAACCAGATACAACACCTCACAACTCGGGGTTCACGTGAGTCTAACCCTCATGGGTCCAGCTCATGCTGTAATATCACTCTGGTCATCCCATCTGAAGTACAGTGTAAACATTAGTCGCTTAAATCTGATGGCAAGAGGAGGTCTCAACCTCACTTAAAATCCTGCTGACCCCATTGCAACCCAAAACAATCTCATGATTTCATCTAAGTTTTGAACCCCATACACAGTCCTCGGGGAAATTGAGCCTAAGCTCTGATACCAACTGTCACGGCCCGACCCAACGAACACGTGAGAAACAATAATTTTTTTTTTGAAGCATACACAACTCATAGTCCAAATACGTGACACCTACACTTGTTGCGAGACTCCTACGGATCCCAGCACTTATTGGACCCTTGATTTGATCGAACTGGATTATCAGTTGCATACGTACTCCAATGGATATTAGATCTTGTGTAGTTCTCAATTCATTTATTTCATGGCACTAACCCCATGCTATTCCCGATGTCACATAAAGACATTCTAATTACCCAATCGTGGGCCTCATTAGTAGAATAGATCTCATCTATCACGGGTCTAGCCAATCACGAGTCTATACCAACCATGGGAACACCGTCAACCATGGGGTCAATGTCACACATGGGATAAACCTCAACTATGGGACCTATACCCGAACATAAGTACATCCCTCCTCGGGGACAATACTCTAAATATGGGTCCAATCCTCTATGGAATCAATGTCCTCCGAGGGAATATCTATCCACGGTATACAATACTCATCCATGGTCACAGAGCCCTCCATGGAAAAATAATATATATCCATAGAACTGTCATGTCCACCATGAGACCAATACGTCTACCATGGGACCACTATTTCTATCATGGGGTCAATATGCCCACCATATAATTAATATCTAGGTTTAAATCCAATATTTCTACCATGGGAACAACATCCATGGGATTCATCATCCATCCCTGGTAACTCTCCATCTGTGAGTATCATATATCCATGGGTAATAACCATCCATGAATATAAACACTCCATGAGTATAATCCATCCATGAGCATAACTCATACAATCGTAGAACCACTAAATCTATCATAGGACCAACAGGTCTACCATAAGGCCAATACGTCTACTATGGGACCAACATGTCCACCATAATATCAATACGTCTACCATGGGACCAACATATCTAACATAAGACCAATACGTCTACTATGGGGCCAACATGTCTAACATAAAACCAATACATCTACTATGAGACCAACAGGTCTACCATAAGACCAACATCCGAGCATGAATCCAAACCACCATGGGAAACATCATCCATGGGTATACACATCCATCTTTGGTAACACTTTATCTGTGAGTATAATCTATTCATGGGTATAAACCATCTATAAATATAATTCCTCCATGGGTATAATCCATCCATGGGCATAACTAATCCAGGGGCACATCATCTACCATGAGATCTTTTATCCGTAGGAACAACAATCGAATGAATCACTTCGTGACTGTGGCAACAATATCAAATCATCATGTCATATCATAAATATACCACGACCCCTAACAAAACTTAGGGTCCATGACTTACTAAGTGAGAGACCCACGATTAGCATGATCAAGTCTACCTCGCCCTACATCCCTTCACCTCATGGGTGATCAGTCAAGCTCTAAGGCGATCGGACCGCGTCTAACGAAGCTAGCACCACCCCCATGGGGTAAAATAGTTTAGCTCTGCGCATCAACACACATCAAGTGTGCTAAATATCCGTGAGAGCGCTTCCAGCGCGTAGCATGTGAGGGACTTACTCCTCGACGGCAACCCTACGGGACCAAGTCTCTGTAGCTGATCCCACAGTCCCGAATATCTCTCTGGAACGGTCAGTCAACCATCATAATCATGTGAGGGATGTACCCATACCACGTCTCAATATCAAGTGACCAAGTCACATATACATCTCAATGCTATACTCTCCGTATGTTCATATCGAGGTTCCCACGGTCTCACGGCTACTGTAGGACTTACTCATGGAATCTATATACTTATCTCATCATTTTAACTATACAAAGTTGAGACACAATGATCTATGTTTCCTTTTCCAACAGACTGAGGCATAGCGTTATCAATATCACGCGAGGGACATACACATACCACGTCTCAATCATCAATATCACGTGAGGGACGCACCCATACAACGCCTCAATATAATCAATATCACGTGAGGGACGCACTCATACCACATCTCAATCATCAATATCACTGAGGGAAGCACCCATACCACGCCTCAATATAATCAATATCACGTGAGGGACGCACCCATACCACATCTCAATCATCAATATCACGTGAGGGATACATCCATACCACGTCTCAATATAATCAAATGACCTAATCACATACATCTCAATGCCAAAGTCGTCATCTGTCCACCCTAAGAATTTTTACAGTTCTCTAGCCACTCTAAGCTTTACTCGAATAACAAACATATATGTCTCATCATATCGAGACTCACAAGGCATCATAAACTCTTCAGGCCGCCTTCAGAGGATCCAATATCTAGCATTAGGGTCTATATTAGGGAATGTATATCCCACTAATCCATTTCTACCCTTCACATTTGCTCAACATCTTACATCCTCAATATAAATGGATGACACAATGTGTCTTTTGATTGAGTTGAGGCACAATGCTCTCAGTTGCCTATATACCACATAGTGGATCAGATCAACCGTAGTTCATTATTTTCATATTTGAGTTGACATTGGGGAGTGGTCATACTTTTACTTTGGGGAGATCAAACAAGGTTTTCTTAGCATTTATATTGCATTCCATGCATTCTCAATCATGCTAACCCATCCCCATTGTAGCACAAGTTAATCCCCTTGGGTTCTAAGATACTTGATCTTAATTTACCCATATCACTTATTCTAACCCTTTACCAAGTTCATCTTCAAATCATGGAAATTCATTCTACACATGGTTAGGTCAATCCACCACAACCATTATCAACATAGGTACTCACTAGTGATGTACACATCATCACATAATCCAAGCATGGCATTAAAACGCATTCATCATGCTTATTATACGAGTTACCCATCTAAGAATTCCAATCACAATCATGAGAATTCATTTGATACATATATTACTCATAATCATACACAAGTATGGGAAGTTATCAAGACTCTATATTACACATCTTTGGCAATCTTGATTTATCATATATTCTATCATACTTTAACACATCACATGTCTGTGAATTTTCAATTATAGTAAACATCTAATCATAGGGAACTTGGAAAACTCATACATATGTATCTGATACAATATATTCACATCAATCACACATAAGCATAAAGAGGTCAAACAATAATCTTACTCAACTATGCATTGGATGTGCACAAGGCAACATTCACTCAAACATATTATCACACACCTTATGGGCATCGAATTTTACAAATATTCTCAATGCTTTAAGTGTATGGCATTCTCCAATTTTACCCAATGTTATCAAACTCGAATAGTATCGAAATTGGCCTAGGGGTGTGAATCGTAAATTGAAAATCGTAAAATCGTACAATTCATATATCCTTTTATTCCCATAACCATTTTGTTAACCTGGGTCATTACAGGTAAAATGTTAAAAAAGATCATGTGGCAAGATATCTATTCTGTGCACTCCTGTCAATTACATACAATTACAGAAAATTTTAATCGATCAGGTAAACATTACTTATGATGCTTGATTATGTTGATTATACATTGCGTGCCTATGCAATAGATGCGAGTGAATCAAGTTGGATATAGAGGTATGTGTTTAAGCATTGTCATGTGTTGTTGACCGCATGATAGGATATGTTGTTGATATTAATACTATGTCAGATCGTGTTTGTGTTGTCATACATGATTATGATACCATGTACATGAATGTGAGGATTTGTTTATGTGTATACATTCATGATGATGAGATAATTTGATTGTTGGGAGGGCAAAACATGTTTATACTGTTATACCTGATCCTAACATTATGTGCATGCAGGGGAGGTAAACCGCAATGGACAGTATGAAGTTGGGTGTTGAGGTTGAGAAATTGTTTATATGTGTATGTTTATGATGAGATGATAATTTGGTTGTTGGAAGGACTTCCCCGTTATGCTCCGGCGGTCGAGACCCCTATAGGAGATGCGGATTCCCCGTTGCGTTCCGGCAGTTGAGGTGCCTGCTCTTGAGATTAGTTTCCCCTTTATGCTCCGGCAGTTGAGACCCCCATAGGGGATGTGGGTTTCCTCGTTGCATTCCGGCGGTTGAGGCGGTTGTGTATTATGTGGTCTCCCAGTTGTATTGGTAGGGAGACCGGAGTTGTTGAAGGACCATTGTGAGTTGTGGAGGTGGTGTCTCAGGCTGGTCAATGGGACCATTGGTTAGTAGTAGTTGGGTACTCATATACAAAGATATTCATTCTATTATGATATTATTGCATTCATGCATATGATACATATATTGCTGACAGGTAACATGCATTATCTCTTCATTGGGTTGGTCGTATTGAGTAGTCTCCTGATGGCACTTGTAGGGAGACTGGAGTTTGCTACAGGACCCGTTGTGGGCTACCGAGATGATGTCTTGGATTTGATCGGTGGATATTTAGTTGGTGATGTTGTTGGGTTTTGCATGTGGAGAACCTTTGTTATCATGATGTTCTTGCGTTCATATGCATGATATATATGTTGATGACATGTGATATGCTTTATCTCTTCACCGGGCTGGTTTGCTCACCCCTTACCTTTCAGGTACCCTGAACACCGAGAGACCAGGCAGGCCCCTTGAACAGGCGCATGGAGAGGAGCAGTAGCAGTAGATATTTGTTAATCATGTTTATTCTTAGTTGAGATACTTTGTATGAACTTTATTCGTATGTTGTTTGTCGGGTGACTGTAAAACCATACTTGAACAGTTTATGGTTGTTTATTATGTTTCCTAGTATTATGGACTTGTAGTTGTCAAGCGACATGTAGTTATATATATATATATATATATATATATATACCCGATATCCGTCTTTTTGTGATGTTTGTGATATTTCGGAGATAACGCGCTCGTAGCGGGAGAGGGTGTTACATTTTCTATCCGTTGGGAGAATATTTAATGCGCAACGGTCATTTTACAACAGTAAAATTTAAATAAACGATCGATTGTGTAGGCCGATCGATCGCCCGTGCCGAGATTTCTTAGATCTCTATTTAAGGCCCAAAATTTGTTGAGAAGAGAGCTTTTCATTTGGAAAATCATAAAAATATGATGAAAGACCTTGCGACTTTTTTCCTCCTTCACTCTCTCTCTCTAATCTATACATTTGGTAAATCTTTTAGAGATTCAATCACCTTGTTGATTGAGATCAAGAGAGAAGAAGAAATCTAGTCTAGGACTTACATTGGAAAATCATATATCCTAGAAACCTTCCCTCTATCTTGTGATTGCACCATACGAAGATACATCTTCATCATCAGCAAGATCAAAGGGAGGACTCTTCAAGAAACACTACTTCATCAAAGTTTGAGCTTCAAAGGCATGTGTTTCTTTGTTTGTTTATTATCATCTTCATTGTGAAGTGGACTAGATCAAAGAGATCAAACCACTATAAAAAATAGAGGGACAAGGACGTAGACAGGAGTTGGTCGAACCTTTCAAAACTAGGAGTGTAAAGGTGAAAGTCATACACTATTAGTGAGGGTGTAATTCTCCACTTAGTGATTTGGAGATTACCCAAGGTTGGGTGAATCTTAACAGTGGATGTAGGTTATTTAACCGAACCACTATACATCGAGTGTCTATGTGCTTGATTATATGTGTGTAATTATCAATTGGCACATCCCTTGTTTACACACATTGCAACATCTTGATTAACTTCATTATTACATTTGACTAACTCTAATTAATGAAGAAAATTAAAAAGGACCAAAAATTGAAGATTGTTCTATTCAAACCAGCACCCCACACCCCCGCCCCTTCCCTCCTCTTTCTCTCTCGACAATCGGATTCTAGTACTTCGGGACTTTCACATGGTATCACAATAAGAGTACCATAAGGATGGGTCGAGTTCGTATCTCTAACCTGCGTGGAGGGAGAGAGCCGAGTATCTCCATCCTTAGAGTTGAAGAGTGTTAGCATGTCCCAAATCACTTTTGGGCCTTGGGGTTATATGGTTTATAAGAACATGGATTCCCTCCCCTTAATAGCCGAATTTTAAAAGTGACTTCTACTCGTATGTTTAATACGTACAATCATCCTATTATATGAAAAGGTCATGGAAGCTTATCTCAACCATTTTGTTAAATTGAGTGACTATCATTCAGTTCATTATTGAAACAGTCTCCCAGACATGAGTAAAGGATGTATAATCTTACTTGCATTTGATGTATGTTTAATACGTAAAATCGCCTTTTTCTATGAAAATTGGAAAGTTCTGCTAGAGTCACGGAAGCTTATCTCAACCATTTTGTTAAATTGAATGACTATCATTCAGTTCATTGTGGAAAAAGTCTCCCTGACATGAGTAAAGGATGCATGTTCTTACTTGCATTTGATGTCATTCAAGTTAATGGGTTTTACCCTGGCTCAGAGATTAAAATCTCGATATCGGCTGAGATTTCTCTCCAATTTTTTATAAAACCCACCGATATCAACTGATATCGGCGATATATATCTGATATCGGCGATATATATCAGATATCGGACGATATATATCAGATATCGGCCGATATATAAAAATTTAAAAAACCGATATATATCGGCCGATACGATACGTATCAGTCGATATTAAAATCCCTGCTCTGGCTTGACTTGCATCTTCATCCACATAGAAGTAAAATTCAACTCAAAATGGATCCAAACCCATTCATTTCAGCTAGATGACTTTAGGATTTTCTAATATCAGTCGTTTATTTAGTTTCACAACACAATCCAGTCATGGCGTGTGTTTCTCATGATTTCCAAACAGTTAACCACATCAAAAAACATAAGAAAAAAGAATCAAAGAAATGGAAGAATAGATCCTTTGGCTAGTTAGCTTCAATTAATTCAAATAAATAGACCACATGCTCTCAAAGCAAACTACATCTTTGCACAAAAAGAAAATCATCTCACTACAACCTGGCCACTCCAATGCTCATGTTTTACAGTTACGATTTTGAAACATGCAGTACTTATCTCTATGTAGTAGCTATCATCGCCTCTATTTCTCCACATCCAGTTGCAGAATCAGCTCTATTTATCTCTTGGCAAATGAATTTAATGTACAATACAAGACAACGACTGAAGTTGCAGATATTCAAAGAAAGCAGCCACTAAATCTCTTCATCATCTCTTACCCCATTTGTCTCCTCACCTTCAATGATCGTGAGGGAAGTGGGACTTCCTTCCAGAACCTTTACATGACACAGCACACCGCCGATTTCATCTGCAAAAGTTACCTTCTTGTACTTGGTCACCTTGCTTTTTTTTGATGCCTGTAGTAATAGTTTGAAGCATGATTGCGATCAGATGTTTGTCACCTGAATTGGGTGTACTACTCACAATAAGAATGAGAAGACGTACCATAATTTTACAGAAACGATTGCAATCCCTTCTCATCATTAAAAGCCATTTGTTTGTATTTTCTTCAAGTTCCATCGAGTTATTGGCAGCTTCTCTTATCTGAAGAAGTCGAACATTTAGAAAAAAAAATCTAGTACATCAAGCTATCATGCTTATGACATAAGAAAATGATCAAAGCACACAAAAAGGTATGGGTAAGTGCTCGCTGCCACAACCAAAGGGTTGTGGGTTATGTCAAGTTACCATCTCAAACAAAAAACGGAGAAAAGCAATATAATACTTCTGTATTCATGCATTTTATTGCATATTATAGCTATCTAACTGCACCATCCATTATTGTTACCTTTTCTTTTAAATGCAACAGTTTTAACTTCTTACACAACTGGCAAATATGCAACTCAACTGCAGATGACAGAATACTAAACATGCTACCAGAAGTAAAATATATATATATTTGAAGAGAGAGAAAGAGAGCTGGATGTTATAGACAGTATTGTACAGACATGACTATATGCTGGAGGCTACATGTGCATGGCTAAACCTATCACATCTTAAGATCGTAGAACCATGAAATCCCACAAGTGTCTTAACCTTCACCCTCAAGTCACTATATAAACCCAATCTCGAATTTCCAATTTACACTTCCACTTTCAAGATTCAATTGAACAACCAACAATATAATTATGGTGATCAAATGTGGATGGGAACTGCCCAACATCGCCCAAAACCTCCATCCTTACACAAGGGACAAAAGCTTATTAGCATTACATCAAAAACAAAATAGATTAAAAGAAAGACCAAATGACAACAATAATGAGATGCAAAAATCGGTGATCAATAGAATCCTAATTATTCCAACAATGAAAAAGAACATTTCTAATAGAAAATTTATGGGTTTTTTCAACCCCAAGAGTTTGGCCTGACGGTCAAGGCGCTCGCCTCATGAAGCGAGGTCTTGGATTCAATTCACACTCAACCCCAGTGAAGGGACACTCCCCGTAGACTTACCTATGTAAATTGGAAGGTCTTCACATGGCCCAAAGGACTAGTCGTGTGAGACGCCTGGACACCTTCGGTCATCAAAAAACAACTTTATGGGTTTTGAAAAGATTAACAGTGTGGATTTATTGGATGAGGCTGCTGAGTGAACCTTGACATGGAGTAGGACTACTAACTGTACGATATAATAGAAGTTAGGCTAGGAGTCTAGTTAATCTCAATCTCTGATAAAGAGATACGATTTGTTTAGAGTTTCAGTTGTCTATTATTCTCATAAAATGTGTCTATATATATGAGTTTGTTAAAGAGTATTATATCATAATTCTAAGAAATCATCTCTTAACTAAAAAACTGATATATCATATCAGAAGTTATATTTGATGGAGTAGACTAGTTTTCTCTAAATGATATCATTTGGTTCCTGTCTAAACTTGCCCATCAAAGAGATAGTAACATATCATTCACCCTACCAGTAGATATTCCAGCTGATCCATTTCAATAGTCATGAGATACAACGACCTGAATGCAAGAGTCTACACCAACCTTCTCCATATCAGCTCTAAGCAATTATTCATTATCTGTCCTAGTGGTGGAAATTGAATATTATATTTGAACATAAACATCAATGGTGCCCCTGCCCCTTCCCCCTCCCCCTCCCCGTCTCCCCACCAAAATCAAAAATAAGGAAGGAAGAATGAAAAAAACCCAAACCACTAGCCCTAACGTGTGGTAGGTTTTTACAGTACCACTAAGCTGCACGGACTCTTTAAGATGTGATGCATTCATTAGAACACTCAACACCCACGTCAAATACTTACACCTATTCTTCATAGGACTATTCTAGAACTTTTTAAAATTATTTTCCAAATTGACTAAAAAATATTACAACTTTCTCAACGAGAACGTTGATGATGGATACATGGTCTATAAAAGATCTCGAAAGCGACATAACACAACCATCGGGACAATATGGGAAATGATCAACAGATTTAATGTCTACACATAGATCTGTGACTTGATTGCTTGGAAGGCCTGATCCGGTCGTTAAGGACAATATGGTTGGAAGATGATCAACAGATCTAATGTTTGTGCATAGATCTGTGACTTGATTGCTTAGAAGGCCTAATTTGACAGCTCATTTCATCAGATCGGGTTTGGGAGTCGTTTGCCCGTCTGTTCATGATTGGACTGACTCAAACCATCAAACGGATCTAGAGTTGCCATAGCAGCGGATTTAGAAAGTTTAATTTATTGTTTATTTTTATTTTTATTTAAGTATCAACTTTATGGAATATAATAAGTTAATTTAAATTTTAAAGGGTTTAAATTGTTCACACATGTGGCATGCGTGTGTGTGCTTCTAGTATTTCATCGGTTTTTTATAAATACTTGTAAACTCGTTATTAGATATAGAATAAAAGCAAAGAATTTCTACATGCTCTTTGAGAATACTGGTTATTGATTGTTTTGGCTCGATTTAGAAGAACCCGTATTTTTTCGGACTCTATTTTTGGAAATTTGAATTTTGCTATTTTTCTCTCCCTTCCTCTTTCGATGGATTTGTTGTCCTAAGGAAGAAAAAAATAGAGGGACTCACAGTGGGTGGCTTGGCATTATTTTGGGTCTGTGAGGAGAGAAAATGGGTGAGGAAATTTGGGTGAGCCAATTTGTAATCGTGAGTGAGAGGAGAGTTGTTTGGAAAAATCTGTAATCTGTCTCCCGTTTGATTTAGTGGAACTTACACGATTGTTGCATGTGGATGTAGGCCTTGACCGAACCATGTAAACTTGTTGTCCTCTTCGTGTGGATGCTTATTTTGATGTTTGATCACTTCTGTTGCCATTAGATTTTTCGATTTTAGCATAACAAGTGGTATCTTATTCTCTCTCTCTCTCTCTAGTCCCATTTGTTGGATGCATCTAAACAAAATATCGTTAAAAGAAGACGGACAAAGTTGTCTATTCATTTTACGTCATACTACTAGATAAAATATCATACTCCAATAATACAGAACCAAATAATTGGTTGCTTAACAAATGTGACTGCGGTAAAGACTTTAAGCAAATTTCAAGTGAAAAGACAACAAAGACATCTTATTGGTTATGATCTCAAACGAAGCCATGAACCCATTCTCAAAGATTTCAAGATTGGAATAAGATTAATTACCCATTACATTTGAGCTTAAGAACTTAAAAAGTAACAATAAAGTGAAAAGACAAGAAATATGCTATTCATTATGGCCAATGTTCTGAAAATCAAAATTATTGTAAATTGTTTGTCATCAAATTGAAAATTTATCGTAAATCATGATTTATTATGATTTTCTCAAAAGAGGGTAAAATATTCTAAAAAAATTAAAAAATAGAAAACATTTTTTCATATTCTATGCATTTTCTATTCAAAACATTATTTGTAAAATGATAAATAAAGTGGTGATAGTATCTTAAATAAAACTTGATCGTCATTTATATAAACATCGTCCATGCTCACAAAAAAGAAAGTCACATAAATGGCCGGCTAATTATATGTGATCATGGATAACTTATAAGACAAATGTTTTGAAATTTGACTTGGATCTTAGAGGAGAAATCATATTTTGATAAAACTAACATTTAAATAACAAAAATTGTGAAGTTTTTAAAAATTCGCATCAATATTGTAGGATTTTGAGAATTATTTTTATGGTCTCTAATAAAACATGAAATCACCATTCTTAAGAAATGGGGATTAAGGCATAAAGTACAAAATGCTTTTCATAAGAATTAATTCAAATCGTAAGATTCAATTTGCAGAAAGTAGAATATAGACACGTTTCTTAGAACTATTAATTTTGTGTATAAATTGCATTTATCAATCTAAGCTGACCCTACAAGGTTGATTAGCAGAAGCATGTACCTCATCGACAGTATATTTCGAAGTGATGGACAAGCATGCTTCAGAAAGAAGAGTGTCTTCAACAATACTTTTTATCAACTTCAACCCATTCACAAGCTTCATTGCAAGAGACTCAATATCATGCATCTGCCTCTCTGAAAATGTGATGGCTTTGTGTGCATTTTCATCAATCAAAGAACCATTGTTTCTACCATGTTGAGGTTTAACCACGTCGCTCATAAGAGATGGAGAACCACTTGTTCTGTTTCTCTGTTTCTTGATTGTGAATTCAACTTCCTTAAAACATGAGCCTTCTGTTGAAATCTTACTCTTATTCCATTTCTCAACGCATAGACTCCTGTGCTCTGAGACAATCAAATCCACAATCAACAAACATGCAACAGAACACAAAGTACAAGTGTTCAAGCAAGAAACTCACTCGATAACCTTCGGTTATCACATATTTCTTCTAATTCGGCAGCTCGACGGAGCTTTTCCTGAGATATTGGAGAAATAGCCTGCAATATAAAAGGGAAAATTTGGTCCTAGAACATAGATACAAAATCCAGTTTGGCAATTAACAGTTGAATGCATACCTTTCTGGTTGACAGAAGCTTTTCTGGAAAGCATTTTAGCTTTGGAACTAGTACCTCTCTTAAACTTTCCATTGATGCAGGTTCATTTTTTGAACATGAATCAAAGAGTTCATTACACTCTCCTGTTTCATCCACTGTGGTAGATGGCATAGCAGTCACCTGATCAATGGGTGAACTACTAGCAAAAGAATCAAAATTATTGGTGTCAGTGAAGAATAAATTTGAATTCTGAGATGGGGCATATACACTATTCCTTTCAGTTGTAAAATGATTTTCATGACCAGGAATGGTATTCTCAACACTGTCCACATGCATGGGTTGATCAATGGATATTTCAGCTAATTCACCAAGACCTCTGCTTTCCAAATCAGAGGGGCTTGCATCATTTCCTTTATCTAAACCAGTGAATTGAACATTATGATTGATGCCCATATCAGGCTGTTCAGCAACCATGTAGTCATTCATATGTGACATCTCTCGCAGAGGGATACAGTGACTGCAGCTTTCATGTTTCTCCTGGGAATCCTGAGATAGGCAATGTAGAGAATGAGAAAGATCCACATTATCAGAGGCCTCTCCCTTGCTACTTTCCACTGAAATCTCACATTTTACAGGCACATCAGCAACTAATTTCCCAAGATTTTCACTTTCCATATCAGAAACACATCTCCCATAATCACGTTTGCTGCATCTAAGACTGTCCATGGCCAAATTATGCATTTCGGTAACAGTATCAGGATGCATCTGGCTTAAAATCTCTTTGGGATTAAAATGGTTGTAGCAGCTTCTAGAAAACTCAGAACCCAGATCCTTAGGTGTAGAAATAGGAGGCTGTTGAGTGAGGTCATTAACCATATTCAGTTCAGACGTGAAGGAATAGGGAGACTCCTGATTGTCAGCAAAACCCATCTTTGACATGCCCCCAAGAATATTGCTAGGTTCGCCAGGCTTAAGAAATTCGGTTGAAGACTCATCACTGCAATGAAGTTGAGATTTGCTTGTAAAAAGATCAGACCCTCTTTTCTCTAAGTCAACTCCAATCTTTCTCGGCAATTCAGCAGTTGACTCCTCAGAATATATTTTTTTAATGAAATGACTTGGTTCTCCAGTATCCATCTCACTTCCATCAGCTCCCTCAAGCAACTCAGTAGATGATGAGTTGGATAAATTCACTTTCAAAACAGATGCAAATGTCGAACAATCTCTTTCTGAGATCTCACCTTTTATTTCATCTAGTATACATAGTTCCCCAGTACGTGAATGCTCATGAATGGCTTGGACACTTGCTATTGCACCATGCATTGAATCACAAGCAACATATGAAGATGAGGAGCCTTCCTTATTATCTTGAAAAGAAACTGAGCCTGAAAATCCTGGAGAACATGATTGTTTACCCTTGTACTTCGTTTTAACCTTGAACCTTTTTGGCAGCTTCGATTTCCAACAACTAAGGGTTTCCTCTAGATCATCTTCTTCTTTGATTTGAATACAAGTAGAATCCCATTTTCTTGATAGATCAATACCCTGTTTTTCAGAATCAACAAATTTTGGAACTTTTCGTTTCTTTGCTTTGCATCTGTCTTTCAGTTCCTTCAACGTCAACTCACAAATGCTAAACTCATCATTATCACTCTTTATATCAACCCCATTGACACAGCCAGAGGATATTTTATCACTGAAGCCACCTTCATTTAGATCACGTTTTCTGGAATTGCTTCTTGTGACTCTTACACCGACGCTAGAAGGCATTTTGATTTTATTAGCACATTCACTGTCGTATATGGCACCAATTTCCTTGAATTTAAATACTGGTCTTCCACAAGTATCTACACTAGGAATTTTCCACACCAAGCCCCCACTTATGGTATGAATAAAATGAATAGAGCTGCAACTCATTGAACCATAAGTACTTACACAGCTTGTTCTAACATTTCAACTCAGGTATGAAATTTCCAGTGTTGTGCCAATCCTGCACCACAGTACATGAACCACATATTGTTACATGTAGACGAAAACACATGACCATATCATAAAATCTCAAAGAATTCCCAGAGAATCTTAGTGGTACATAAAATTTCATTGAGAATCTTAGTGGCAAGAGTTTTCTTGAGAATCTTAGTGACACGTAAAATATTGACAATTATGCAGCAATAAACAACTAGAATCGTTAGCATGACAACATAAACTAATGAATCATCTGTTTCCGAAAAAGAAATCTCCATTCTACTTTCTGCCTGTATAAAATAAAAAACCCATCCTCCATCTTTTAAGAATTTACAAGTCAACTCCAAGTATTAGCCATCAATCACCAAAAATAGTTGCATGTTCACCGATCTAGACCATACAATAAATGCAACACCACATTGATTATAGACAACTCAAGAATCTACTTGAATAGATTATCAATATTATTAAATCAGTTACTTTCCTTTTTCAAAGGAAAGAAAGGCTACTTATGTTGAGCTCGTGGGCAACAATCTATTGCTCTTGTTAACAATCATTTTGAAGCAACTATATCTATGGGCAGTCCAAGAGGTAGATCATCAGCCAAACAGTCTTCATTGATGGTACACCAATTCAGCCATGGAGGTAAGAAACACCATTTTCTTGATCTCATAAATTATCATGTTTTCATTCCTCAAATAATAAATCCTTATCGAATCTTGTCCATACAATTGACGATCAACCTATAAAAGGGAGGATGACCCAAAAATAGCACATATATGAAGGCATTTTCTCTTTAGTCATTCAACCGACCTTTTTAAATGAACTGATCATCAGATAGTCAACCTTTTTATTGATCAAGAAAAAAGAACAACCCAACTGATCTATCATCATATCAGGTAAAGAAAGGGATGGTCCACACAAAGATATAATAACCAAACAAATTACATCCAGATATGTATCATTCCTCAGCTATTCTAACTTCCAGCTTGACTAATCAATTTCCCTTCGGAATAAATCATCCAACTTCTGAATAGCTAACAAGATTACTTTTGCTGGTGACCAGTGTGTATATGATCCCTCATCAACATAATGTGGCATAAGACCATGCAAAATGTCGAGAAGCGGAGGCATGTTTGGTTGAAAAAGAGGCACCCTCAACCCATAAAGGGGTTTCATGCAGTATTAAGCCACAGTGTTGTTCTTGAGTTATAATTCGTGTATGATGCTTTACTTTGACTAGGTAAAAAGGTTAATAAGTTGATATGCGGTACAGAGTGGAAGCATGCCTGGGATAAAAAAAATCTCATGGATAGACTCATATCAAAAAGAGATCATATGGGTTCTTACTGCCAACTGAATTTCTGAGGCCTGTGGCAATACTTATAGAAACAGGCCCTGTCAAAAATAATCAGTAGATTCAGTCACAGAAAACAAAAGTAATAAACTAAAACAAGTTTCCAACATGAAACGGGAGCAAGAAAGGAACATTTTGTGATGCTTAATTGAGAAAAACATATTTTATGGTTTTAATGGTATCCTGGAAATGCTATGCAGTTGACCCAATCAAATCTGATCACTGAGTGATCTTACCATTGGTATGGGTGGACTGCCATGATACTAGCCATCCAATTGCAGGATTTAAATGGGTTACATTTTGATTGTCAAATGGTGGCCACACATGTAAATTCTCTAGTGCAGAGCAATGGTGTGGCCAAATATCACGTCTTTCTCATTAGTGCGATAATTCTTACTCACGTGTCCAACATCTATCCAGGGAACTATAGCCACAAGTCTATGACCATGTTACCAAACCTTACAAAGTAGTAACTAGGCCAGTCATCTGTCAGCTTGTTTGCGGTCAGCTTGGTAAGGAGAATAATAGAATTATATTGTCTTCCGATCTGTTATCCCCAGAAATATTTGCAAGAGCATATATGGCAGCCCATGTGATGACCAATAAGGGATAAATCTTAGATTTGCAGAACAGACTAATGCCAGTTAAAGATCAAAAGCAGTAAGCAGTGTCATAGTGAGAAATCCATTTAGTCAAGGAATATCAGCAAAAATGAGAAGCTATGAGAATTATGAATGGAAGGGTTAATGCTCTAAAAGTTGATCAATTTATAATTTTTTACAGCATGGTTTTCAGGAATATGTAAATATTGATACATGATCTCCAAGATATTAACATTATATGCATATCTTCCAATCTTGGTACATAAGATGCATCATTCACAATAGCATGAAATTTCCCAATTAGAAAGCGTAGTGATGTGCCCAAAAAAGAAAAAAGAAAGTAAGAAAGAAAGAAAAAAAAAGAAAAAGAAATAAGAAACATATCAAGTCATTAAGATCCTAGATCAGATTGAGATGGTAAGAAAGGCAATGATATTGCAGAGTGGAAAAGAACTTTCTTTTATACAATCGATGTTATTGAAGTCAAATACAGCATCAAGCTTTAATTTTTGTTGTCAGATGAAAGTTGGTGGTTTTATTTTTTGAAAGGTAACTTCATTAATCACAAAAGAACAATACAAACAAATAGGAGACCAAAACAAGCAGGCACAAAGAGCCCGCCACGCAAAAGAAAATTCTTAAATGAAAAACCACCCACAAGAAATTACATGAATTTATTTACAATTTTTGACGGCAATGATAGACCCTGACTCGCCATTTATCAACAGTTGAATTTGCAAAGCGAGGTACTCATGAAACCATAAAGCCAAAAGAAGCAATGGAATGATGAATCCTTTCAACTTTATCTAAATAGGTCCATGGACAAAGTGAACCAGAAGCCGAACCAACAACCTTAGAATCACCTTCTAATAACCTTCAGCCCCTAACTCAGTGTCTTTAAATGTCCAGTAGCAGTGATTAACAAGATAGAAAGTATTCAGAAAAGGTTTCTATGTAATGATGATAGGGATAAAAGAAAGTTTCATTTGGTCTCCTAGTCCCAGGTATGTAAATCAGTGGCAGAAGGGGGTGTTCGAATCACGTCGGTCCATTAGTTTAACATTGCTTTGTTGGGGAAGAAGTCATGGAGGTTGGGGGACTCTTCTGAAGGTCTATGGAAGGTCATAATCTAAGAAAGTATAGACTAAATAGAACTGGCTAGAGGATTGCAACTTCTTCCAGAGGGACTTCTGGTTTCTAGAAAGGAGTTTAATAAAGTTGGTGGCTTTCTAAGAGCAATCTTTTGTTTCTGATTCATTTTTTTTACAAATAAAACTACCACTAATGCTAACGAATGTTTTATCATAGACTAATTCAATTATAAAATCAGCAATCATACTGTAGGGAAACATATAAAATGTGGCCCATAACATGTAAAGGATGTGTCTTTTTTTTTTGGATAACATGGATATCCCCACCCCATATTAGAGGCGAGACTAATCCCACAGATACACGAAATCACCTGCAAGCCTCATGTATCAAGTAAGCCCAAGGGGAGTCGAACCCAAGACCTCTAGTCTAATCCTAAAAGCTTAGACCAACTGAGCTACCCGTGCGAGCTTAAGATTTGTCTTTTTTTCATGAGCTTCGTCATGGTAGGTAGGAAACTGCACTTGGAGCAACAATAACATTTAAATGGGGCACATCTCATGGGTGGAATAGCATGCTTACAGTTGGGTGATCAAAGGGAAAAATTGGAACTCCAAGAATTCTAGCCTACGCGTCTCATTTATTATGTCAATTATTTAAAATTTGTAAATGCTATTATTAATTGTTTCAACAGAAAAATATAAAGGCACATTTCACACACAAAAAAAAAAAGGGAAAAAGAAAAAAACCATTGGTGAAGTACTTCCAATTTCATTTGTAATCCTTGCAACTTTTTTTTTGATCCTATCCAAAAGTTCCAAAAGAAAGAAAAATATACAGGATTTTAAAATTGTTAGGATTTTATTTGAAGGTTCATTCATAAGAATTTCTTATTGGCACTGCAATGGCTGCAATCGCTTAAAAATCTCCTCCCACACACTAAAGATGATCCCATCTATTCTCATACCATCCAACTCCTAACAAATCTGATTTCTTCTTTCATCATTGTTAGGATCCTAAATTGCTGTCATAATCCAAATTAACCTCGTCGACAGATCATTGGGGACTGCAATACAGAGATTACCACTGAAACCATCCACCTGAGACAAAACTCTAGAATTCCACATTAACAAATTCCCTCATAAGTGTATGTAGAATATTTTATCCAAGTATCCTACATGTGATCGGAGAATAGTATATTACAACTGAAAATTTAATGCAATAATTCATCCTTGCTGCCCATATAAAAGTTGCAACAATTTAGGGAAGTGCTTGAAACAAGCATATTTTTCAAGCTCGAAATAAATAAATGCACATAACCATATCAGATCTGCCCTTCATTGTCATTGGGTGAAACCTATAGTGTTCATAGTCATATCAGATCTTTCTAACCTCCCAAACAATCTTATGGATAAAATAAAGAAATGCGTAAAGAAAGAAGAAAGAAGAAAGAAAAGAAAGAACTAAGAGATGCATGCAATTTGAATGCTGAAAGGGGCAGCTTTTGCATGAAATGCCTAATTGCATCTGTTTATATGACATAGAAAACCCAATCACTATGATTTGGGAAGCAGAAAAAACTAGGCATGTTGGAGAACAACATTGCACGATATGAAGATTTAAGCATGCAGTGAAAGGTAAGGAGATCTTTACAAGTAGATTTCAGAGCATATCTTAAGATCGAGTGAACAAGAGAAACATAAACCCTAAAAAAAACAATTTCGTTCAACGCACAGCTACCAGGAAGAAAGATCAAAGAAATTAAGAACGCCGAAATACCTGATATTATCCAAAGAGTCCTTTTTCCCCGTAGAGAGAGAGGGAGGAGTGAGGTGAAACAGAAAAAGAAGCTCGTTTCCCGCCAAATATAACATGGCGGGAACCCAACTAGGGTTAGAACTTGAAGACTTACGCGCCAATTGAGATCCAGTACACGTGCGTAGGCTTGTTCGAGCCCGTGACAAATGTACGGGCATGATAGATATAAAGATATAATATAGTCCGACAGACACTGTTTGGGCTCATTTCAATACTCCGTTTATGGCTTCTGAGTCCGCTAAACCATATATGTTCTGCATACAACTATTTCATTTTTCTTTTTTAATTTTTTTTCTAAAATTCATAAAGAAATAATTATTTAGATTAAAATTATATAAGTGAATCAAATTTTTAGCCGTTTAATTATATTTGTTATGCACTTTGTCTCAGTGATTTCTAAAAATATGCACAAATTTTGCAACAACAAGCTGGAAATGTGTTTCGACTTCAAATTTCACAAGATATCTCTCAAAAATACTTTCACTCAGAGATTGGATTAAATTCTCTCAAATGTTTGTGTATATGTGAGCAGAATTCTCAAATACAAATATCTTACATATTCCCTTCGTCCCATTTTAGTTGTCTCATTTGAAATATTTGTATTTTTTAAGTAACTCTCTATATAAATCTAGCACTCATGTGATCTCATCCATTTTCAACACATTTTATACTACTCAAATACAAATGAGACAACTATTTTGGGACAATTCAAAAATCCATATAGGACAACTAATTTGGAACAGAGGGAATATTTATCAAGAAAGAACGAATTATAATAAAGAAAACATAGATCTTATGTATAGACGTCATTTTCCTGAGAACGTTGAAATAATACACCACCATTCTTCCTCATTTATTCTCCACTTTAAATATCATATTAACTAAGGAATAATAAGACTTCCTAATAAGACGAAACGTGACTTATGACCGAATCATATCAAAAAAGATAAAAAAAAAAAAACTCTAGAATAAATTCTTTAAACACAAAATGTTAGAAATCTTCAATAATTCATAAACGGGATATTTCTTTCTCTATTCTTCTCTCAACACTTCAAAAGCATTCTATTTTTTTTTCTATCTCATTTTTTTCAAAATTGTTTTTTTTTTCTTATCTTTTTCATGTCCTTCCTTTGATGTATGGATGTTCCATTTTTTTTTTTCTCTATCATTCATCTTTCTTTCTTTTTCAAGTATCAGTATTTTTCAGAGTATCATCCTAATTTTTCATTTCTAACATTTCCTGGGCCCTAGGATAGGTTACAAATATTTCATTTTTGGCTCAAGCTCTATAACCAGAGTTGGGTACGGTAAACTTGGCTAACAAAAAAAAATCAGGTTTAACTTTTAAAAAGCTCAAATTTCGAAACTAATAGGATAATATGACCAAAATAGGTAGACTTCAAAGACTCGACAAAGGGTATAAAAATAATGGCATATATTACTTCCTAAGCTTCATATGAATATTTTTATTCACTTCAAATAAATTCAGAAAAAATTCTGGTGTAATAATCCAATTTTAATTTCGTTCTCAGTAATTGACCAAAATCAAGATAATGAGATCTTACAACAATAAATATTATACGCAATTCAAAGAAAATAAAGAGTTAACTTATAACCCTCAGAAAAATCGAATGGTCCACAAGCTCACTGGGTATAAGTCTCCACCGGTATTCTTCCGATGATCGCTTTACGCATGAATATTTATCTTTTTCAGACTAACATTAATATGGTTAGTGTAAAGATTTTCAAGCATAAATTTCATAAAATTCAATTGGAAAAACATGTTATAAATTTTTTTTTATCCACATACTAATGCTGAAATCACATTTTTTTTCAAGATTTTTCAATTTTTTTTTTTTGGACTCCACACAAAACTGACACAGTGTAACCCCCAATAGCCCCAAACTTAAATTGAATATTCTCCTCAATGTTCTCTAATCTACCTGCGCATCAGCAAATTAGAAGAAATATCAGAATAGAACAAGTTAAGAAATACCTGAGATGACTTTATTATTTCAAACTTACAAAACAAAAAAACACACAAAACACAAATGAAAAACAAAGACTCTAGACTGACACAAAAATACAATAACCTAAACTAGATAGTGACAAATCGACACACACACAAACTGACTTAGCACAGACAGATTCAGACTCAGATAGACCCAGACTCAGAGTGGAGGGTGGACATGGATGAACAAATAATAACAAATTAAAACAAAATTAAAACCACACAATATATGACCTAAACTTTAAAAATTTTGAACATCACATCCCAAAAGACAACAGTTCTAAATTGATTTTAACTTACAATGTATAAACCACTTTTATTCATATTTTAGAATTTTCTAGTTTTTGTTAATGCAATCCTAATCTAAAAATGTAAGATTCAAAGCAAATATGCAAACAATAATAAAATAATTAAGCTACACAAGACTAACACCCTAATATGCATGGTCAAATTAAATATGTAATTTTTTTTATTTTTTATGCAACATAAAATGCAAACACCCTAAGAAAATCTATATGAATGGATGAAAATTAAAAATTTAAAGAAAATGGTTCAGGCACTTACCTTGGCTTGTACCTGCAAAATTTAACACACCAAACCAATGTGAAGACTCTAAATCTCATAAAAAAAAAATGCATGATCCTAAACTAATACAATTGATCCTAATATTATTAACTAGTAGAGGAAATCAACTAATTAAAACCTAATTAAGAGTTCTAAATTATATTAAGACTTTAAAAATTTTTAAATTAACAACCACCAAATTAATGAAGATTAGAATTTCAAGTCTAAGAAGAATCCATTAAAGTCCAAAGTTGTTCCATAATTTTTTTAAAAATTAGACACTGTAATTATAAACCTTCCAACTTTAGATGAGGGTCTTAAATTAGAAATTTTCTAAGTTTAGAGGCTATCCAAAATCAGATGTAATCCAAAATTAGACAACTTCTAAAAATAATAATTTCTAAAATTAGACAATTTTTGAACTTTCCATAGACAGAAGTTCCAAAATTTAGATCTATTTTCTAAAAATAAATTTTAAATAAATTAAAGTTAAATTTTAAAATTAGAAAAACTCTAAAAATATAAAATAGCTAATTTTAGAAATTTCCAAAAATGGCAAGTTTCTAAATTTAGCAGTTTTTCCAAATTAAAATCATCTCTAGATTTTTTGTATTTCCAAAAACTTCTAATTTAGATAACCTTCTAAAATTAGGGTTTCTAAAACAATAGAAAATTTCAATTTTAAAGAGTTGCCAAAAATAGACATTATCTAAAATTGGCATTACTTTAAAAAAGTACATAATTCATACGTCAATTTTTCTAAGTTCCCCAACAACGGTGCCAAAAACTTGTTGTGTTTAAAATTTATACTCATAAGTGCACGAACCATTTATAATATAGTTTAGGAGTGCGAGGTAGAACCCATTGGAGCTTAGGAAAATATATCCTTAAAAAATACATCATTGAATTATGTAGTTTAAGAAATTTAGAAAATCATGAAAATAAATCTTAAACATGAAATTAATTCTCTAATGTAGGAAATTCAATTTTAATTTAGAAATATTCTTGTAATAGAAAATAGGATCTAAAATTAAAAACAACATCTAAAAATAAAAGCTAACCATTCAAGAGATTTAATTTTCATGAAAAACACAAAATTTATCTAATTTCAATTAAGATGGTGGAATTAATCTTAAAATATGAATAATTTTAATCTAACTTAGATAAAAAAATTAAGATGTAATAAATTAATTACCAGTCTAGTTCACAATTTTCAAGAATTTTGAATTTATAAATAAAAATAAAATTAAAAACACCTTTGAACGAGTTGGTTTTGTATTGGCATGTTAGGGAGATAGGGATTAGGCTGTGATGTTGCACACATCTAAGGAGTTTGAGGGAGCACAAAATATGTGTTGTTTAACATCTTTCACTGGTCATGACAGTGTAAGGACGAAGGATGATGCAAACTGTAAAAAAAAAGCTTGGAGAAAAATAAACTTAGAGGCAACTAGGTTTATAGGGGAGCTGGGTCTAAGAAGCTAGAAACGATAGCTTGGAGAATGGGGGAGAAGACTCCAAAAAGGGAAGCTAGGTAAGTTAACTTGACCCCATTGGGAAAACACCTTTAAGACAGCACAGATCTTAAAGGGGAAGAAGAAGAAAAACAGTAATGCAATGGCAATTTGCATTGTACTATGGGGGAGATCAATGCTTGAATGCATAAGAAACATGCATTGATAAATAGAAAGATTAAATGAGTTGGAAGTGAACTCATGAAAGTACTAAATGCAATAAGCATGGTGGAGTGCTTGAAATCCAATCGATGTCTGTCTACTAATCTTTGTTAATTGTATGACAAAATGGGGGGTAAATTAGTAGAACCTATAAGACATCAAAACCAATTATGGGAAGTAATTAGTGAAACCTAAGTGCTTAGACTTCTAGAAAGAGAGAGCCACAAAAAAAGGAGGAATATGAAGAAGCCAATGGACATGGGAGATTGTCTATGCTTGAAGTTTGGGATTTCAAACTCAAAGAAGATTGTGGGAGAAAATCTTCTCAACACTGATAGCTTGGATATGCTATGGGTAGTGTTGGTTGCTAGGAAATCATTAGTGTATGGGGGAGAATGTGTAACACCCCGGATTTTCAATTTATTAATATATATATATGAAAATTACCCATTTAATTTGTGAATTATTAAATATGGATCTTAGATGGGTAAAGGGTTGGGTCATTGCTCAATCAAGACCCAACGGTTTTGGAAATGGTTTCAATAAAATTTAAATGGGGTTGAATTAAAAATGATATGCGCATGAGATGTTTGTGGGATTTTCATATCCACATTGATATGCTAGAATATATTGAGAAGATATCTAAGATTAAATAGAAATTACTTATGGCCGTGTATAGGGATTTCCAAATCCAAGTTTAGGCGCGTAGGATCATTTTAAAAAGGGGTATTTCCTTGATTAAGAATGGCATTAAGGGAATTGCTAAGAGGGGCGCATGGCACCTTCTAAAAGAGGCAATAAGAGGGGCGCATGGCACCTTCTAAAAGAGGCAATAAGAGGAGCACACGGCAATGGCAAATTCAGCACGGGGCACACGACATTAGGCAATGGCTAATTTAAAGGGTCTTGGTACCTTCTAAGTTGGGACCAAGAGAAGTTTTATAAAAGAAAGAGGGGAGGGGCGCACGGCTCACACACTCTTATAGCCGAATTCTCTCTCTCTTTCAAGTCTTATTCACGGCACAACAAAGAGGAAGAGAAAACAGCCAGCAAGAGGAAAAGACCAAGGAAGAGAAAGATTGGAAGAACAAGAACCAATCGAAACGAAGGAAAACCGGAGGAGTCGCGGAACCGGTTAGTATATTTGATAAATTTGTTTTAAGATAAGGAACCATAGGGTTCGGCCATGGTGTATGGCCGAACCCCATAGAAGAAGAATAAGAGATGATTTGAGTATAATTAATGGAATGATGAACCATAGGGTTCAGCCATGTTGTATGGCCGAACCCCATGGAAGGACTTTGGTAAAATTTAATGGAAGAAAATTGAGGAATGAATGATGAAGTTTTAAAGGAAAGGATGGACCCACCATGGCTGAACCCCATGGAAAGACATGATTATTTTATGGGTTAAAAACCATGAAGAATATTAGTTATTTTAATAGAATTAGAAGACGAAAATCATAGATGTAGGTTTATGATTTTAAAGGGTTTAAATGGAAGGACATTGGTTTTATTTAAATGATGTTTAAAAAGAAGTAAGGAACCATAGGGTTTGGCCATGTGGTATGGCCGAACCCCATGGAAAGGATATTAATAATTTTAATGGATTTAAATGATGGAAGATCATAAATGAATGTTGATTTATTAAATGGAAGATCAAGGATTAATAATTGTCATGATCATGAACCATAAGGTTCGGCCATGGTGTATGGCCGAACCCCATGGAGGATGTTACTAATTTAGAAAGTATCTAATGATGGATTGTTTTTGGAAGGTGGAGATTAAATTAGAAAGTTTCTAATTATGGACTTTGGATTTTTTTGGAAGGAACCTTGATTTATGGAAATTAATATAATTGAAAAGTTATACATCATAGGGTTCGGCCATGGTGTTTGGCCGAACCCCATGAATCAAGTCTATGGTTCAATTATGGATTTATTATGGATCTATATGAGTAAATAAAGGAAGGATTAAATGGTACTATGGTTGTGGATCATTGGAGGATCCATGTATACAATGTCTAAATTTATGGACCTAAGATTATAAGCCATTTAAATGGAATTAAGATATCATAGGTTCGGCCATGGTGTGTGGCCGAATCCCATGAATCAATTGGAATGGATTTTATGAACTTAAGATAGTGATTGGATTAATGGAGAGACAATGATAGAGATAATGGCAATATGGTAATTAAGTGAAAATAAGGGACCATGGGTTCGGCCATGGTGTATGGCCAAACCCCATGGGGAATGATTTTATGGACTTGATGTATAATTAGATGATTAATTGGGTTATCATTAGATTAATGAATAAAAGCGGTATGAATGACATAAATGTAAATATGGTAAAAAAATGAAAGACCATGGGTTCGGCCATGGTGTATGGCCGAAGCCCATGGGGATTGTTTTGATGGACTTAGGGTTTATGTATGTGGGATTAAATAAAAGGGAAGTGATTAAATGTTTAACTTAGGGGTTATTGGTTAATAAACCAAAGAAAGAAATTAAAACAAAAGGGGTGAGATTCGGCCATGGTGTATGGCCGAACCCCACAAGTTTGGTTTATGGACTTGGACATTGTTGTAAATCAAGTGGGACTTGGTTTTAATTGATTGTTATATTATAAGGTAACGGGTCCTCACAAGGTGTGTACGATCGTGAGCGGTTACCGGACGAAAGACGCAAGGATACGTTAGCGGTCTTTGGTAGGATTCCACCTCTTTGAAACCATGGGTTAAATGTACAATGTTTTATCTTATTTTGATGAATTTATATTGTAAAGGATAAATTTCAAAATGTGAATTTTAAATGCTATGTTTATATGATAAAATAGCATGTGTTGGATATGTTTCAAAATGTGATTTTTAATGCTTTGTTTATATGATAAAATAACATGTGTTTCATTGGCATCTCATGCATGGCATGGGGTGAACGATTTGTAACCGGAGGGGCTACAATCCGTCGGGGCGTTCGAAAAACCTATGTGGGATATCTTGATGTGCTTTTCTATCAGGAAGAAACCGGAGGGTCCACACTCCGTCGGGGCGTCCGAAAGACCTATGTGGGGGTACTTTTATGTACATGTGATGGGTGGGACTCATTGCATTTGTCATCATTGCATGGCATGGTTTATATGATTTTTGTCATTACGATATTATTATATATGTTTTGTACTAACCATGTGTTAACCCTAATTGGAATACCTAATGGGCGCGTTTTTCTAACACCCTACTTCTACCCTAGTTGATGATACAAGAAACGAGGGGAACGCTGAACGCGAAAAGGGTTAGGTTTAGGAGCTTGGATGATGATAGTTTATATTTTAATAAAGTTACTTATGGACATGTATTTGAATAACTAGTTTCCGGGCTTATAATAACTTAGATGAATTTGCTATGGTTGGATGTTGATTGGATAATTATGTTACGTTAATTATTTATTAAAGACTTGATGTACTTTGCTATCTGAAATGGAATAGAACTGGGTTCTATTATGATTTCGCATGTTATGATTATAATTCCACAGTTATGATGTTATTCCGCATGTTGATATTATTATGTGTGAACCGTTTTCATGGACTTAGTCCATGCATACATAAGGTTGGCCAGTTAAGCGTCGGACTTAACTCGCATCGTGACGTCCTGCTCTCAATCACTCTTTATTTATAAAAAAAGAATAGATTTTGATTTTTCGGAAAGGAAAGCGAGTGAAAAAGGGCGGGGCGTTACAGAATGAATGTTAATCTTGTTTAGTCAATGGATGTAAATTTATGTTTTGGACTAACCCCTCTAATGATTTTTATAGTGTTGCCTGCTTATGTGCTTGAAAAGGAAAACATGAAATGAAGCAAGCTGAACAAGAATATATGAAGATCATAGACTTGTTTTTCCATTTGAATATGTAAATATAATTGATGTAATTTTTGTATTCAAATGAGATGTAATAAGGGTGGACTTGTAATTGAGTTAGCTTCTAGGTTTTGTAATGAAATTGACAAAGGGAGAGATTGTTAGTGCCCCAGCTTACCGAGTCCATAAGTTTGTCAATTCATGACTCGAGAAGAAGTACTTGACAGAAGCTAGAAGACTCAAAATGATCAAGATTGAAGATCATACTCCACCGAATTGAAGCTCATCGTTATATCAATCACAAAATAGTTATTTGGTCATATATGATTCTTGGTTGTACCCACACCTTAGGAAGATCATTCCTAGCCTTAGATGAATAAATGGCAAAATCATGAAAAAACCTAGAGAGGAAGCTGGATAGTTTATTGGAAACAAACTTGAAAATATGAATTAAGGTCACTGTCAGCTCGACCAGTCGTTCTCACCGACCTCTCGGTGGAGATATGATAGACCTATCTGGTCAAAGACTGGTCGGCCAGATTGACAAAGGTTCTAGATCATAGAACTGTCATTCTTAGTATGCCTCTGATTGAGAGTATCATACACACTGACCTTTCGGTGAAAGGCTGAAATGACATCTCGTGGTCAACGACTCTTCGGTAAAGACTTATGAGTTTTGGAACTTAAAACTAGGGTGGGCTCTCGAGAAGACAAAAATATCGGTAATACAGATCGGTCGAGAGTACTAGGACCGACACATTGA
This sequence comes from Chimonanthus praecox, assembly GCA_022113865.1. Taxonomy (NCBI): domain Eukaryota; kingdom Viridiplantae; phylum Streptophyta; class Magnoliopsida; order Laurales; family Calycanthaceae; genus Chimonanthus; species Chimonanthus praecox. The sequence goes on along the minus strand of CM039089.1, from coordinate 44,001,540 downwards.
TAAAGGGCGACAGGTCGGTCTAGGTAAGACTAGTTTCTGGAGTTGAAACTCTGTCAGCATGGTGTTGCCCCAGATCGAGGCTCTCGTATGAACCGACCTCTCGGTGCCATGACTGTCGACTCATTGGTAGCACAGACCTATCGGTCAGATAAATATTGTGCCGTTAAAACTCCATTTAATGCTCAACGGTCGGGTGAACGGTAATATTTTTAATTACCGATCCCTCGGTGCGCCCGACCTGTCGGCATTGGATTGTCCCGAAAAACTGGTTGCATTCTCTATAAATATCAATCTTTGTGCAACCAGTTGGACATCCTTTTGCAAATCCGTTGGACCCTCATCATTATAAGTGAACTTACACAAGGGCTAACAAAAGGATCATTCTGTCTCTCGTGCCTACACTTGGGAAATCTAATACAACCAATCATATGGATTGAGTTTGTGACAGAGAGAGGGGAAAGGATAATAACTAGGAAAAATTTGGTCAAATTAGTTTCCTAGTCACCCTGATATTGTGATTGCTCTACGATGGCTAGAAGGTGGAGCGTCGGCACACATTGGGTGGATCTTTGAGAAGCACACATCAACGAAAAAGAGCTTCAAAGGTAAGTGCTTCTTGGATAGAATTTTATTTAAAACCTTTATCCTGTGAAAGTAGATTAAGGAGGCTTGGCTCCGGAGCCATTATAAAAAATTTAGAGCGGCGTCTCTAGCACAAGTGGTGGGTGGAATTCCCAGCCAAATGAATAGGTGGAATTCCTACTCTACATGTGGTGGGTGAAATTTCCAGCCGATTGAGTGAGGTGGAATTCTTACTCTAATTGTGAGGGTGTAAGTCCCCACTTAGTGGATGAGGGGATAGCTCAAGGTTGAGCTAGTTCTAACAGTGAATGTAGGTTGGGTAACCGAACCATTATAAATTTGGTCTTATGGTGTTTAATGATTGTGCGTTTGTGTTTTTGTATTTAAGCACTCTTCTAAACACACATCACTTTCCATTTGATTATCTTTATTTATACATTGTGCACAAGGATAGATAATCAAGTAATATGCAAAGGGTTCTGAACTTAGTATGATCGTTTAAGAAATTATAAATAATTTATCACACTAAATAAATCTCTTGATTAAGATTGTTATTCCGTTGCACTTAAAATTTAAACAATCAAGAAATTTGTAAACACCATGGAAACTAGGATTGACTTATTCACCTCCTATAGGGTCAATCATGTTCTAGCACAAAGGGAAGAACTTTCAAGTCTAAATATTTTAATGCATCCAATTTGAAAAATCTAGAATTAAATCCAACATGTTTTTTATAAAAAGAATTAAAATCAAATCAAATCCTCATTACACATGAATTAAATAATTGGAAAATCATAAACTAATATTTCAGCAAACCTTTAATTTATTTAAAACATGAAATTGAAAGTATAACTCAATGGAATTTTGGAAAAAAAAAAAAATACAAGAACACAATGGAAAAATAAAAAAATAACCAACCTAAGACCCTTGCACTATCTTTTTTTCTTAATACCCCCACACTTAGATTTTGTTAGTCATCGACGAAAACAAAAATTAAAAAGTAAAAATAAAAATTCTTAATTACACCAATTTCACTGGCACTCTCGATTGCATTTAGTCTATACAACAAGCCTTTAAACCCCTAGCTCACCACTTGTGGACGAGTTATAGTCTCTTGAGGGCTTCCAGTGACGATACCTATAAACATCAAAATTTCAGATTTCAGAAAAAATATCTAAAAAAAAATTTAAATATCATATAACTCCAAAATTATTTATAAAATTTATACTCGAAATGTAATGTGTGATAGGCAAATATTAAATAGCTTTCATTTTCAAAATACACACAAATTTTGCAACCACCAGCTTAAAATGCGTTTCGACTCCAAATCTCACAAGATATCCCTCAGAAAGACTTTTGCTCAGAGATTTGGTTAAATTCTCTCAAATATATATGTATATGCAAGCTGAATAATTTCTCAAAGACACATATCTCACTTATTTATCAAGAAAGAACGAATTATAACGAAAAAAACATGATCTCATGAATGGATGCCATTTTCCTGAGAACGTTGAAATAATACACCATTATTTTTCCACTTTAAATACCGTATAAAGTAAGGATCAATAGGACTTCCTAATAGAACGAAACATGGCTTAGGACCTGGTCATATCAAAGAATGATAAAAAGACTCTATTTCAGGTTTAAGAAACTAGCTAATTTAGATCTATTTTCTAAACATAGAATGTGTCTAAATGAAATTAAAATTCTAAGATTAGAAAATTCTTAAAAGAGAAACTAGTTAATTTTGGATATTTCTAAAAATAGTAAGTTTCTAATTTTAGCAGTGTTAGTGCCCCGACTTTGCCGAGTAGTCCCTACGTTTGTCAATTCTATGACTTGGAAAGAAGCACTGGCTAGAAGCTTGCAGACTGAAGGTAATCAAGAGTGAAGATCATGCTTCACCGGATTAAAGCTCATCTTTATGGCAATCACAAAACAGGTATTTGGCCATAGATGACTTTAGGTGGTACAAACACCTTATGAGGACCATTCCTAGGCTTTGTTGAACAAATGGTAAAATCATAAAAAGTTCATTGTCAGCCTGGCCAGTCCTTTTCACCGACCCCTCGGTGGAGACATGATCAACCCATCGTGGTCATAAGCTGGTCTGTCAGTTTGACAGAGGTTCAAGATCATAAGAACTGTCATTCTGTGTGTGCCTCTGATCGAGAGTCTCGTATGCACCGACCCCTCAGTGAAAGGTTGAAACGACTCCTCGTGATGAACGACTCTTCGATAAAGACTTATGAGTTCTGGAACTTAGAACTCAGGTAGACTCTCAAGAAGACAGACATATCGGTTATACAGACCAGTCTAGAGTACCAGAACCGACACCTCGATAAAGGACGACAGGTCGTTCTGGGTAAGACTAGTTTCTGGACTTGAAACTCTGTTAGCATGGTGTTGCCCCAGACCGAACCTCGCATATGGGACAGACCTCTCAGTGCCATGACTGTCGACCCATCGGTAACACAGACCCATGGTTAGAAAAAAATTGTGCCATTGAAAGTGAATTTAATGCTCAACAGTCAAGTGGTTGAACGGTAATATTTTTAGTCACTGACCCCTCGTTGCCCGACCTACCGGCACTGGATTGTCTCAAAAAACTGGTTGCATTTTCTATAAATACCAATCTTTGTGCAACTAGTTGATATCCTTTGGCAAATCCATTGGACCCTTATCATTATCAGTGAGCATAAAAAAGGGCCAACAAAAGGATCACTCTCTCTTGTGCCTACACTTGGGAAATCTAATACAACCAATCATATGGTTTTGTTTGTGAGAGAGAGAGGGGAAATGATAATAAAGTATGAAAGATATTGGTAGAACTAGTTTTCTAATTACGCTGAAATTGTGATTGCTCAACGACGGCTACAAGGCAGAGCGTCGGGATTAACTCTGGCACACATTGGATGGATCTTGGAGAAACACACATCAACGAGATAGAGATACAAAGGCAAGTACTTCTTGGTTTTAATTTTATTTAAAACCTTTATTTTGTGAAAGTGGATTAAGGAGGCTTGGCTCCGGAACCACTATAAAAAATCTAGAGCGTCGTCTCTGGCACATGTGGTGAGTGGAATTCTCAGCCAAATGAATAGGTAGAATTCTTATTCTACATGTGGTGGGTGAAATTCTCAATCAATTGAGTGAGGTGGAATTCCTACTCTAAATGTGAGGGTGTAATTCCCCACTTCGTCGATTTGGTTTTATGGTGTTTGATCATTATGTGTTTGTGTTTTAGTTTTTAAACACTCTTCTCAACACACACCACTTTGCATTTGATTATCTTTATTTATACATTGTGCACAAACATTGATAATTAAGTAATATGCAAAGAGTTCTAAACTTAGTGTGATCATTTAAGTAATTAAAAACAAAATTATCACTCTAAACAAATCTCTTGATTAATATTGTCATTCCGTTGCATTTAAACTTTAAATAATCAAGAAATTGTGAACACCATAAAAACTGATATTGACCTATTCACACCCCCCTCTAGGGTCAATCGTGTTCTAGCACCAAAGAGAGAACTTTCAATTGGTCTCAGAGCCTCGTGCTCTATATAAAGGATTTAACCATCCGAGTTGATCCATGCTAGAACAATGGCTATGAGAGAAAAGCCATGATATTTTCAAACCTCAATTTGTGATGAAAAATGTAATAATGAAAAACTTTTAAATGTTTTCATCAATAGATATGTTTGGAAATAGGTGAATAGAAAGTGGTCTAAGCTTATGGAAGAGGTATTTGATAAACCTTCAACTTCCATGACCACTCAGCCCAAAGGCCAAATAGCTTGGACTGGTGATGAAATGACTATGCACTTTAACCAAACACTAGTAGCATTCATTAGTGTTGTTTCATAATATGTTTTTAAAGATATTTAAAAAGATATGAAACAGCAAAAGAGACTGAAAGAATCCACGAAAAATTGTCTCTTCTAGCACAATGGATGACATCATCTATCATGACCAATTTGTGTACTGAAAGAATATATGACTGACTATAGTTCATCCATTGAAAAAGCCCAAGCTAAGTCCTCTAGAGAAGAAGATGATGGAGTAAAGGAACTTGATGAAGGTAGTGACCTCCAAGTATCCTAAGAGGCCATGTATCAAAATGTTTGCCTCTTATGTTAGGTCAACATCATGGTACAAAATCTGGTGTTTTGATTCACAAAGTCAAATGGGAAGGCACCCAAGATTATAACCAGATTTGATAAAAGGCCATCATTAGATTTTGGACTTAGATTCCAAGTCTCATAATGTTATGTTCAAATGTGTAAAAGGCTACCATTGTTGGTATCACATTTGAAACAGGATTTTTGAGTCACCTATGTATCTTACCTTCAATCCATGTTTTTGTTTGATTGTTGGATTAATCTAGTGTAAGATACTCATGTGTACATGTAGGTTTGCACTATAATATTGGAATATACTTATCTCATTTCATTTCATATGCCATGTGATTTGTGCATCTTTAGGAAATGAATGTACTTTGTGCATTACCTCATGTATAGGGTGTGTATGCTATTCATACGCAGTGGTTTCATTTCAAATTCTTAAACTTGTGAATCTTGTGGAATGAAACATGCTCTATGTCTTTAAATGGATTTTTTTTGTTTAGTATGAATTACCAAAAGTGTTGATCAAAATGATCAAATATGCTTATCAGTAATCCTTTTATGTACCAGCACTTTCTAAGGAATGAACCTCATTGGAGTATACTTGAAAGAATGATAAAAGTGTTTATCATGTTTTAAGTAATAACATGATAACATGCATGAGTGTTGTGTGTGTAGCATCATACTTCATTTCCATATGCATGATTAATGTATTCAAAATGTGAAATGAATGTATGATTTGTGTGCTTAGTGTCTCATTCCAATATCCGTTATTTTACACATTATGTGAAATATGTTATGATTCATAGACATCTTGTCTTTGTTAAAACCTGGAGATGCCGTATCTCATGACGTCATACACATGGGAAATATGTTTAAATTGGTAAATTAAATATGCTCAAGGTACCTGGATTGGTTTGGATCCAAGAGAAGAGATCTGTAATCCATGTTTTTTGCCTACCTTCAAAAGGATGTGTTGAATCTTCTAATGGCACAGAACCTGTGTGAATGTATGTATCTACACTGGCATTGAAAGATTTATAAGCAAAGCGCCATGAACAATGAACATCGCAAGCGCGTACACACACACACACCCAATCATCCTTCAATTTTAAAACCTAAGACGAAGGATAGATTAATCGGAGGAACATACATGTCGGTTCTGTTGGAAATCAGAACACAAACAAAAAGGGAGAAAAATCGAAAGGAGAGACAGGTTGATATTTGTCGACAGGTCGATACTTGTCGACATGTGGACACAGACCGGTCGTTAGTCATGACCAATCAGTGAGATAGAAGAATTAAGTTAAAAGCCTCCTTCTGCGAAAATGACATATTATTTCAAAAATCGTCATTTCCTCCCCTGCGATCCCCAAACGATTTCCTCCCCTCCTCCCGTGCCCTAGACCAATCTATAGGACATCTTGGAACGATATCTCGCCTGAAAACCATAGGGTTTTTGCTTCTCTTCTAAAAGCAAGGGTGTCACGGTGTTTGTGAGATTTAGTGGTAAGGTAAGCTTCGATCGTCTCTCCTTTGTTTCGATCACTGTTTGAGAAGCTCTTCCCAAACAACCATGTCAAAAAGGGAGGTTGTTAAATCTTGGTCTTCGACCACTAGAAAGATCCTTAAGTCCAGCTCCCATTTCCTCAGGAGATCACCTAGGTTCGTGCAGGATAATCCTGAATCAAGCACTGTTCCTAAAAGTACCCCTCACAGAAAAATCCTTACCCCTAGGACTAGGTCCAATCGTCAGTATCATCTTAGGTCTCAATTTGGACAAAACCTAAGAACCAAAGCAAAAGTGATTTCCGTTGTGGACAGTTCTGATGAGGAAAAAGGGGTAAATGTCGAAGATACTGACTGCTCTGAGTCTAGTAATACCCACCTATTCGGTAACATTGTTGCAGAACAGGGAAGTGGTGAAGCAAAACCACCTGTGTTGTAACCCCTGACTCGATTTGTCTACAAAACCGAAGTGCGTTTATCTCAATTAGAGGAGCAACTAGACGTACTAAATAATCGTGCGGAAAATGTAGCTCAGAGAGCTCATGACGACTATTTTGCCCTGCGTCGTCTTATTATCGATCTCTCCAGACGTATTGACCATTCCCCTCCAGCATCACCTCCTCAGGATGGCTTTGCTTAGGATAGTTTTTCACATTGCTTAATCTGAAAAACTGTATATTTTTTGTATTTTATCTAAGCATCTATGATGCCCCCTCCAAAATCACATATGCTGAATGGACATTTTGATTATCAATGATGTGATATCATTTGCTATGGTTTGATGTGTATGCTGATTAATATGTATGCCTTCTATCTCTTGTCTATGGTTAACATGGTTTTTGTTAAATAGACTAACATGCAAGTTTGAATGAGTTGGTTTTGTATTGGCAAGTTAGGGAGGTAGGGATCGGGCTGTGAAGTTGCACACATCCTTGGATTTTGGGGGAGTACAAAATATGTGTTGCTTAGCACCTGTCACTGGTCATGACAGTGTAGGGAGGAAGGATGATGCAAGCTTGAAAGAAAGCTTTGAGAAAAATAAACTTAGAGGCAGCTAAGTTTATAGGGGAGTTGAGTCAAAGAAGCTAGAAAAGATAGCTTGGAGAATGGGGGAGAAGACTCCAAAAAGGGAAGCTAGGTAAGTTAGCTTGACCTCCATTGGGAGAACACTTTTAAAACACCACAGATCTTAAAGGGGAAGAAGAAGAAAAACAGTAATGCAATGGCAATTTGTATTGTACTGTGGGGGAGATCAATGTTTAAATGCATAAGAAGCATGCATTGATAAATAAAAAGATTAATGAGTTGGAAGTGAACTCATGAAAGCACTAAATGCAATAAGCATGGTGGAGTGCTTGAAATCCAATCGATGTCTGCCTACTAAACCTTTGTCAATTATATGACAAAATGGGGGAGAAATTAGTAAAAGCTATAAGACATCAAAACCAATTATGGGGAGTAATTGGTGAAGCCTAAGTGCTTGAGCCTCTTGAAAGAGAGAGCCATAAAGGGGAGGAATATGAAGAAGCCAATGGACATGGGAGAATGTCTATGCTTGGAGCTTGGGACTTCAAACTCAAAGAAAATTGGGGGAGAAAATTTTCTCAACACTGATAGCTTGGATATGCCATGGGTAGTGTTGGTTTCTAGGAAATCATGGTGTATGGGGGAGTATGAATGCAAGTCTTGTTTAAGTCCATTAATGCGTATTTATATTTTGGACTAACCCCTCTAATGATTTTTCTAGTATTGCTTGTTTATGTGCTGAAACAGGAAATCATGATTTGAAGCAAGCTGAACAAGAATATGCGAAGATCATAATCTTGTTTTCATTTAAATATGTACATGTAAACAATGTAATATTTTGTATTCAAACGTGATGTTATAAAGGTGAGATTGTAATTGGGTTAGCTTCTAGGTTTTGTCATGAAATTGACAAAGGGGGAGATTATTACTGCCATGGCTTTGCCGACTCCATATGTTAGTTAATTCCATGAGTCAGGAAGAAGCACTTCCTAGAAGCTTGAAGACTCAAGGTAATCAAGAGTGAAGATCATGCTCCAACGGATTAAATCTCATCGTTATGGCAATCACAAAACATGTATTTGGCCATAGATGACTTTAGGTAGTACCCACACCTTAGGAGAACTATTCTTAGGTTTAGTTGAACAAATGGTAAAATCATAAAAAAGCCTAGATACGAAGCTTGACAGTGAATTGGAAACAAACATGGAAATATAAATTAAGTTCACTGTTAGCTCGACCAGTCGTTCTCATTGAACCCTCAGTGGAGACAGGATCGATCCATCGTGGTCATAGACTGGTCGGCCAGTTTGGCAGATGTTCTGGATCATAAGAACTGTCATTCTGGGTGTACCTTTGATCGAAAGTCTCATATGCGCGGACCCCTCGGTGAAAGGCTGAAACAACCCCTCGTGGTCAACGACTCTTCGATAAAGACTTATGAGTTCTGGCACTTAGAAATCAGGTGGACTCTTGAGAAGACAGACATATTAGTAATACAGACCGGTCGAAAGTACCAGAACCGACACCTCAATAAAGGGCAACAGGTCGTTCTGAGTAAGACTAGTTTTTAGACTTGAAACTCAGTCAACATGGTATTACCCCAGACCGAGACTCTCGTATGGATCGACCTCTCGGGGCTATGACTGTTGACCCATCGGTAACACAGACATGTGGGTCAGATAAAAATTGTGCCGTTGAAAGTGCATTTAATGCTCAACGGTCAGGTGGTTGAACGGTAATATTTTTAGTCACCAACCCCTCGATGCGCTCGACCTGTCGGCGCTGGACTATCTCAAAAAACTGGTTGCCTTATCTATAAATACCAATTTTTGTGCAACCAGTTGGTATCCTTTAGCAAATCCGTTATACCCTCATCATTATCAATGAGCTTAAACAAGGGCGATAAAATGATCACTCTCTCTCTTGTGCCTACACTTGGGAAATCTAATACAATCAATCATATGGATTGAGTTTGTGAGAGAGAGGGGAAAATATAATAAACTAGGAAAGATATTGGTAGAACCAGTTTCCTAGTTTCCCTGAAAATGTGATTGCTCAACGACGGCTTCGCAGAGTGTCGGGATTAACTCGGGCACACATTGGGTGGATCTTGGAGAAACACACATCAACGAGATAGAGCTATAAAGGCAAGTGCTTCTTGGTTTTAATTTTATTTAAAACCTTTATCCTGTGAAAGTGAATTAAGGAGGCTTGGCTTTACAACCACTATAAAAAATCTAGAGCGTCTTCTCTGACACATGTGGTGGGTGGAATTCCCAACCAAATGAATAGATGAAATTCTTATTCTAAATATGGTAGGTGAAATTCCTAGCCAATTGAGTGAGGTGGAATTCATACTCTAAATGTGAGGGTGTAAGTATCTACTTAGTGGATTTGGGGATAGCTCAAGGTTGAGCTAGTCCTAATAGTGGATATAAGTTGGGTAACTGAACCACTATAAATTTGGTTTTATGGTGTTTGATCATTGTTTGTGTTTTAGTTTTTAAGCACTCTGCTCAACACACACCACTTTGCATTTGATTATCTTTATTTATATATTGTGCACAAACATTGATAATCAAGCAATATGCAAAAGGTTCTAAACTTATTGTGATCATTTAAGTAATTAAAATCAAGATTATCACACTAAACAAATTCTTGATTAATATTGTCATTCCGCTGCATTTAAACTTTAAACAATCAAGAACTTTGTGAACACCATGGAAACTGGGATTTACCTATTCACCACCACCCAACCCCCCCCCCCCCCCCCCTCCCCAAATCTGCCCTCTCTAAGGTCAATCGTGTTCTAGCACCAAAGGGAGAACTTTCAAGCAGTGTTTCAAAATTTAGATCATCTCCAAATTTTTGTTATTTACAGAAACTTCTAATTAAAGTAACCTTCTAAAATAAGAGTTTCTAAAAAAATAAATAGAAACTTCCAATTTTAAAAAGTTGGCAAAATTAGAAATTTTCTAAAATTAACATTATTTCAAAAAATACATAATTCAAATGGCAAATTTCTAAGTTCTCCGGCAACGGCGCCAAAAACTTGATGTGTTTTAAATTTATACTCGCAAGCACACGAACCATTTATAATATAGAGTTAGAGTGCGAGGTCGAACCCATCGAAACTCAGAAAAATATATCCATGAAAAACACACCATTGAATTATATATTTTCAGAAATTTAGAAAATCATTGAAATAAATCTTAAACATGGAATTATTTCTCTAATCTATGAAATTTAATTTTAATTTAGAAATATTCTAAAAATAGAAAACAAGTCCAAAAATAGAAATCGCGCCTAAAAATATGATTTAACAATTGAAGAGATTTAATTTTAATGGAAAATCAAATTTTACCTAAATTCAATTAAGATGGTGGAATTAATCTAAAAAAAATGAATAATCTTAACCTAACTTAGAATACAAAATTATGATGCAATTACTTAATTAACCAACCTAGTTCCATAATTTTCAAGAATTTGAAATTATAAACAAAATAAAAATAACACTTAAAATTACCTCTATACATATTTACAATAGAACTGGTTCAAGTAAATCAAGGAGGCATTATTTTCCATATTTTCAAAATAAAACAAAGGTGTAGAATACGGAGCTCACGTAGATCACCAATCATGCATTCAAAATTTTCATTCATAATTATTGTAAGAATTAAATCTATGGATTACATTAAATTAAAAATCTCAAATTAAACCTTAGAATGAATAAAATTTAAACTATTTCTCCAAATCTAAAATATTTCATCTCACTCTTAAAATAAGAGCCTTAGATCGAAGAAGGTAGACTATTCAATCTAAACTTTTATCACATTTAATTTGAAACACTTAAAATAAATCCACACATAGACTTAATTAAAGAATAAAAATAAAATAAAATAATCACCATACATCAATTGAATAATTGGAAAACCATACACTAAATATTTCATCACACCTCAATTTTATTTATGAAACATGACATAAAAATTACAAATCAATTGAATTAAAAAAAAATGCAAGAAAACAATTTAAACATTAAAATCTCCATCCTTGAAGAAATTTGAAAATCTCAAAATCTTGTTTTCTATTCTTCTTCAATTCCTTCTCCAATGCACAACCTTGAATTCCTTAGCCCAATTTGAATTTTTCATTGAGGACAACCTCCAATTTTTAGATGTTAGGAGAGATGGATTTGGCAAGGCATGGGACCCACTCCAATTTTAGCCTCTATATCTGTTGAAATAAACGGTTGCCTCCTTCCTTCTTTCTTCTCCTTTACACGGCACATCACTTCTATTCCTATATTTTCTATTTTTATTCTCTTCCTATTCTTTCTCCATTCTGTCTCACACGAATCTGCAGTAGTGTCACTGATCAACACATTCGCTGATCTAGATGGGTCTTCTTGCACTGCACTGTCCTTCCATTCTTCTCTTCTTTCTATTTCTAATCTTTCTCTTATTTTATCTCTCATTGTTTCAATCAGAGCAGATTCTTTCTTTTATTTTTTTCATTCCTTCTCTTTCTACTTTTCTTTCCCAAGGACAACCACAATACTATCGCTCTAAAAGTGTTCACTTCAGCCGACCATCCCACATTGACCCTCCTTTTTTATTCTCTTTGGTCGCTTACAAAACCACTGCCCCTGCACGTTGCTGGCTTTCAATGATTGTAACTGCTTGGCTGCTCTTTTTTTCTCATGTATTCCTCTTTTTCTCTATGTTGTTTCTATGTATTCACACAGATCAGAAACGAATTTGCTGTTTTGCTTATGGATCAATCGACTGTTGTGTCTTCTAATAGCCAATTGTTGTCTGTTTGGTTGCTGTATTTTTCTTTTAAACAAGTTTATGTGCTTATTAAGAACCCAGATCAATTAATTTCATTGAGTCTATGTTTAAGCAAGTACATGTTTTGTTTGGTCTTGTAATACCGCTAGTTTTTGTTGTTGCTTGAAGCCCACTCAAATTGAACCAAATCAAATGTTGCACATAGCTACACTATTGTTCTTGACGTTGGAGACTCACCTTTCTGATCTGCCTGTTGCCTCTTCTGTATGCTGATGCTCTCGTGTACAATAAGACCTAAGGGCTAAGTAGTTCAAATACAGGGGTAAAAATATAATTTTCCTATGTTAATCAACCTAAGTCCCTAGATCTCCTCATTCACAATCAATTTGGGACTCGTTCACTGCCCCAACAATCCCTCCCTCAAATGAGGATCTTCGGCAAATAGAACGTCGTTGGCCATCACATCTGGCTAAGGGATCCCTGAGTCAACATGCTTGGCCTGGGGATATACTTGTCAGGACTAGATACCCAGCCCAAAATGCTAGCCCGATAGGTGGATTGACTCAAGTCAAAATCCTTAGATCTCCCCCTTCATAACCAATGTGGGACTCAATCGCTGCCCCAACAAGAATGTCCAAAACTAATTAGTTGGCTTGAGACTTTATTAACTTAGCTTGATTTAGCTCTATTGCAGTGAGTTTATCCTCCAAGTCATTAATCCACTTGGTAATATGTCACACCCCGACCTGCGAGGTAGGCCCGGAATGTGACTTATATATCTTTTGTTAATCACACAGGGGAAACCTACAGGTTTCTATGTTTACCCAAATGCGAAACTAGATTTACAAAAATATATTAAATTTTCCAACAAATGTCACACATGCTCTACACATGTGGACTCAAACATATACTATAAGTGCCACTAACTAACATATGGGTTTTATTACATATTTAGTCATGCTCACGTGGACACAAGAATTATTATAATACCATGTTTATCAAAATAAACTCCCACACAACGGGAGTACTGAGGGTTCCATCTCTACTGCAGCAATGGGGGGTCGTTGATCCCCTCCTCATACATGTTCCCTGAAACGTAAGGTATATGAGCTAAACAGTCTAGTGATGAGAAAACAACAAGCATGCATAACATGTTATCACACAAGCATGTTATCAAATAATACACAGTAATCTAAACAAATTGTTCACTAAGTTCATGCATTTTACCTACATTAGATCATCAACCTAGCATGGTTAGTCTACCATTTTCTATGCATGCATTCTACACCATGAAACACTGCCTCTATCTATCAACTTGCAATTTACACTAGGTTGACAGCGAACCAGTGCTCACTCAGTCCTTAATACATTCTACAATGAGACCTGTTACATCCCAATGCTTCACTCATGACATATAACGCTTTACACTGCAACTATTCATAGCTCAATGCTTCACTCAGTGCGTGAAGGCAATTTATTTGACATGCACATTATAAAATACAAATATATATCATTCAAATGGAGCAACTATTCCCATTAACCCAACATAATATCCCACGCACTCAGCATAATTTCTCTCACTCAGCTAACATGCATTTCCTAACATATACCCACATGGAATTGCATAACAAAGTTCAAGCATGTATATCAAGCAAGACATGCAGTATTAGTCTAAATACTGAAATTGAACATTATACACGCAGTTAATCCCCACAACCTAGGGTTATCAAATTTACGAAATTTAAATGGCAAAATTTAAATTGCGTAAAATAAATGACAGAAAGTAAAGAAAGCAGTAAAAGTTCATTTTACCTTTTTTAAATCTTTGATAATTAATTACGTATTTTGTCTCATCTAGAGATCGGGGAATGCCTCACTCGTTCAATCCAGGAATTTTGTTCAATGTCATTGCTTAGGACTGCACATCGTCGGATTCAAGTCTGAGCACAGAAGACGTTTGCACAGTCGTGAACTAGTTTCAAGACTAGGCATTTCACCATATTTCACACAGAACCCTACACACAAACATAACATATACAAAGCACAAATAATATATATTCCAAACGGAAATAAGGGTTGGAGACTGACGTCCTTACGTGCTCACCAACAATTCAACAAATTAGACTCCAAGCAAATAATTGGGTCCCACACTGTGTTATAGACGGCTAGGCCTGGCTCCCAAACACTTCCATATGCTTACGTTTTGTATTCAAAATGTCAAGTTTATCCCTTAAATGTAAGTATGTCAGGTATCGACTTTTGGTCCCATTTGTAACGCCCCTCCCTCTCCCACTAGGATCAGAGTAATATAATAAGGATATTTGAGTAGGGAAAGAGGCAAATGTCACGACGCGAGCCGAATTCGAGTCTAATGACCCGACCCTCGACTGGCCCATCTAGTGTGTGCGCATGGACATGGTCCATGTTAACATTTGCAACACACTTTTATAACTTGCGAAAGCAAATATAACATTTATCACATGAATCATAATCCTCCATGGGTCAGAATATATCCATTCTCATTTATAGCAAAGCAAAGTAGTCGGGTTCCCATAACAGTTAAATTACAAATAACACAAAGTTTGAATTTCTAAAAGTCTAGGAGTTTACAATAAAGTTATTACATCCACGTTCATAACTCCTTCAAAATTACATTCCTTTCTAAACTCACAAAATATCTAAGTCTTCTTCTAAAACATCAAAATTAGTAAATCTCTCCAAGCTCTTTCTTTTGCTTTCTTTTTATTCACGCTTGGCTATTACTCGGCCCGGCCTCATCGCCTTTCTCCTTATATGCATTAGATTCTAAAAAAGAAAAAGAATTGTGGGTTTAGTCACACACCCAGTAGGAATTCCAATCAAAGTAGGTACCATTATGTGATATAATAAAAACGAAAAACTATCATATGTATCAAGCATATTATACTTCTCGTTAGAAAAACATACTCAATCCCACATTTCAAAATTTATTTCATACTTGTACTAAGAAATCATTCATTTAACTCATCATAGAAACTAATCATTCAAAACCACTTCATACTCATTTCATACTAATAAGAATCATAATATTTTCAAATGTACGTAGAAATCAACATGATGAATTATGCCATGGTGACATGAATTTATGCACGCCCTTTGCATGCCCTATGCATTGGTCAATCTATTTTTCCCTTCAACGGTTATAAACATTGGCCATTTTTGTCTGTAGCTTTCCCGAGGCACCGACTGTGAGCTACTACCCAATACTAGCAATTTAACTGGGACCATTGGGGGAGCGCTGTCCACCCATACTCCTGTGTAGGTTTCGGGACTTCTACTGACCCTAGAGCTTTCTACCTAAATAGTATGCCATATTTTGTGTACATGGATGCGGCCAAATAAATGGCTATCATTTCATAAGTATATAAGTGTTTCCGAGTAAAGTACGTTGTCCCTTTATCTCGGTCTCATGCTTTTCCCATCCCATGCAAATGCATGATATACATCTCCATGAATGTGACTAAAAATCCTTTTGATATTACAAGAAAAACTCATGTTTTTCTTAAATGAAAATACATAATCTATTCATTCTCAAAGTAAGGCATTCCATTCAATTTATAAAATTGAAATCAAATAACAAATATATATATATATATATATATATATATGTAATTGTAACGCCCCGCCCTTTTCACCCTTCAGAAAATCAGAGTCTGAAAATTTCTTTTTGAAAGAAACACAGAGTGAACGAGAGCGGGAGGCGTCACGACGCGAGTTAAGTTCAGACTACTCAAGTCTGAACCTTAACTGGCCACCCATGTGTACATGGACTAGACCATGATAATAAATCACACATGGAACTAACAATAATATGCGGAATAAACTAGACTAACTGCGGAATAATATGAATAGATAGCAAGTAACAGTCTCAATTGATAATTAAGATAAAACAACCATCCATAGTTAATAGCCTAATCAAACCATAGCAAAGTATTAACTTATTACATGTCCATCAAAATATAAATCAAATGACAGTAATAAAAAAATCCTGTTCATCATTCAAGCACTTACACTTGGCTCCCCTCCCGGTCATCGACCTTCTCTTTTCCCTTCCTTCTTCCTGTGTTATCCTCTAAGGATAGAATTAGGGCGTTAGATCAACGCGCCCAGTAGGTTCCCGATTAGGGCTACCACATGGTTAGCATATAAAACATGCATATATATCATAGTACATGATTAGTAAAAACATATAAAACCATGCTATGTATGTATGAAATTGTAATGAGTCCCACCCCATCACACATACATATAGCCTTTACTTGCCGTGTCTCATATCAACCTATTAATTCTCCTGGCGTGACTTTCACCGCCGAAGGAGGCCCTACAGTTGCATCTCGGACATACCGACGAAGTGTAGGCTCCGGTTTCCATAACCACCTGTCAATTCTCCTGGGGTGACTTTCACCGCCGAAGGAGGCCCCACAGTTGCATCTCGGATATTCCGACGGAGTGTGGGCTCCGGTTTCCACAATCATCATCCCATGCCATGCATTAGATGTCTATGCATTGTATGTCATTTGTAAATACTTAACTCATCATTCAAATCCACATTTGTAACGTAAATCAAATACAACATATCTCATAAGAACATAATAAAACCAAATCATAATTGTGGTTACAAGTAGGTAGGAAACCTACTGAAGATTCACTTCGGTATTCGTACTTTCTTTAGCGTCACCGGGTCTCAAAATTTTGGAATTAATATAAATGTGAATATTATTTATTTTAATGATGGAAATTAGAAAATTGGTGGAGTAAATGGTAAATGGGCCAAAAATTGGATAAAGGCCCAAGTGTGGCCAATAGACTATGGTTTGGATTTAAATTTATTTAAATGGGTCAAGAATGGTCAAATGGGGTCAAATACCCATTTGGGACCCAATGGGTCAAGATGGTTATGCTCTAAGGTAAATGGGCTAGATGGAAATGTAATTGGGCCATGGGCCCAATGGTGATCCATTTAGAGTGGGCTTAATGAAATTTAATCACCCTAAGTAATTTGGAATTAAACAATGGTGGTGTGGCCAAGTGGGATCCACCTCCACCTCATCAAGTGAGGTGGCGTGTGGGCCAATGATTGGTGGGGCCGGCCACCATGGTTGACTTGGTCAACCATGGGTGGAATAATGGGAATTAGGTTAAATAAAAATGAATTAACCTAAGTTAATTACCAAATTAATTAAATACTTAAATTAATAAGTTGGTGGCTAAATGGGGTAGATTGGTCAAATGGAGACCAAGCTACCCCACCTCAAAATGTTAAACACGTTGGGCATGGTGGTGGTTTAGATAACCACCACGATAAAGCAAATAAGAGATATTTAAAAATATCTAAGAAAATATCTTAGGGTTGGTGGAGTAATAAATGGTAAAACAAGTTAAGTTAAGTACATTTTTTCTTTACCATTTCTTATTCTCTTTTCATTCTACTCTCTCCATTTTCATTCTCCCATGGCCGTCCTCTACATGTTCAAGTGAAGGAGAAGAAAAGAGAGGATCTCAAGGAGAGAACAAAGAAGTAAAAACTTGGTGCAAAAATTTATCTAAGGTTAAGGTCATCATCTTCCTCTCATCATCTTTCCTCTTTTCCTCTCTCAATTCAAACCTAACATGGCCGATTCTAGGGTTGGGAGTTGCCACCCTTGATCAAAGATCTTGACCTATCAAAGATTAAGAGGAAGGAGAGAGGAGGCTAAGGAGACCGACGGGAGCGGCGGAAATCGGAGGAGACGTCGGATAGTGAGTATTTCTTAAATAAAAGAATTTTGGATTTTAGGGTTTAAGAAATGGAATTTGTTTTTTGTGAAATTAATGGTGGATAGGTGATTTTATACTATGGAATTTAGATGCATTAAATGGAAGGGTGGAAGATGGAGAAAACCCTAAATGGGTGAATTAGGGTTAGGGTAAGAAATTGGAGAAATATATTGTGTGCATTGTGTGATTGATTAAATTGAGCATGGAATTGGGTACTTGGAAATAAGAATCATGGGCCATAGGGTTCGGCCATATAGTATGGCCGAACCCCATGGTGGGTGAATTGGTGGTTGGTTTAAATTGCTTAGGGTTTTAAGAATGGAAAGCAATGTGGGTTCTTGATTAATGAATTAGGGCTTTAATGAATGCATGGGAGTAATGTTTTAAAATGGTTGTATGATGAAAAATGCAATGGAATGGTGATTTAAAATGCATGATGTAAACCTCTCATGGGAAGACTTGTGATAGATCTAAAATGTGCCAAAAGATCAAAGCAAAATGGGGAACAAGACATCATGGGTTCAACCATGGTATGTGGCCGAACCCATGACCCATTTTGTAGGTCATTGTATGAGCTAAGGTTGGTTCCATGTTTGTGATCAGATGATGGAAAATTTGATCAAATTAGGTGGCTGATTTTGTTTCATGTTGGGTCATGGTTAGTGAATCTTTAATGGATTTAAGTTATGGATAAATTTAGACTTAAAATATACATGGATGGGTGAATGATTAAACTAAGCTTGGGGTTGATGCATTTTAGTCTCACAAATGAGAATGCTAAGGGGCTAAAATTTGGAAATATGATGTGTTTAAATAAATAGAAATGAGGCTAAGTTAAGGGTTGATTTTTAATGATCTTGTAACATGGTTAGGGATCATTAATGGACCTAGGTGGTGGATCAATTTTGGGCTTAAATAGGCATGAATGAATGAGTAATTGGTTATGTAAAGGGGTAGTGGCACAAATGGTAATTATTGGCTAAAATGAAGAAACCACTAAAATATGATTTATGGGCTTGGAAATGGGACAATATGGACTAATTTGGTAATTTAATAAGGTGTCGGATAGCGCGAGCGGTACGCGAGTTGGTAGCCGGATTGTCGGACGAATACGGAAAAAGGACGCGAATCGGTAATCGGTAGGATTCCTACCTATTTGTAAGCCATGGATGTGTGATGGTATTTTTGTCATATTTTATTGATTTTAGTATTTATCTTATGATGGGTTTTTACAATTATGGATGCTATGTTTAAGATGGATTTTATTTAATGGCTATGAACTATTATTAAGGTTATCCATTATAAATTAAGGCTATGTATGATATTTTAAGGTTATGAGTTATAAATATTACATAGCATAATGCATTACATCTCATGCATGGAATGGGCGGAAAAAAATAAACAAACCGGAGTCCATGCTCCGTCGGGGCGACCGAGAACAGGCATGGGGACACCTTGACGAGGCTTTGCCGTCAAGGGGGATATTTTGGGGTTGGACATGTCTTGACAAGGTTTTTCCGTCAAGAGGGATATGACAGTATATGGCAGGAATGATGGGTGGGATTCATAACATAGACACCCAGGGCATGGCATACATCGTATATTTTCACTATACGTGGTTTATCAATTTTCATTGGGTTATTATCAGTATGCTGTTATTACTAATCCATGTGCTAGCCCTACTCGGAGTCTTACTGGGCGCGTTGTTCTAACGCCCTACTTCTATCCTAGCTGACAATGCAGGAGATGGCGGACCGGAAGGGCGAGACGGAAGCCAAGCTTAGGAGCTTGGGAAGGCAGACTAGTTATTTTGTTTAAGTTGAATTAATTCATTTTGGAAATGTGTAATTGTATAATTTAGCTTGTCGGAAATGTAATAACTTAGATGGCTTGCTATGTTGTATATTTTATTTTGGACGGTGCAGTCCAGTGGCATTTTAGTAATTACATGGATCTTACTTCCCTGCTATCTGAAAAACTGGTAGGATAGTTCTATGATCATCCGCATTTATTTTTATGTTCTGTGAGCTTACTTGCTACGCGTGAACCGTACTCGTGGACTTACGTTCCACGCACGCGTAGGGTTGGCCAATTAAGGGCCGGGCTTTAGAAGGTCGGAACTTAACTCGCGTCGTGACGTCCGTGCCCTTTGTCACTTTATCACTTAAAAAAAAAAAATGTACTCTGATTTTACGGTGAAAAGGGGCGGGCGTTACAGTTGCACCACGAATTTTGAGAGCGAAGAGAGGAGCATGCCTTTCCCTCATATCCTTGTTTCTTCTTCCCTTCTTCTCTTCCTCTCTTTGATCCTCTATCTTTTCCCTCTCTTTTCTTTCTTTACTTCAGTTCTCTTCCTTTGCTTGGTTGCCCTAGAGTTGAAGAGGAAAAATGAATGGGTAGGTGGAGTTGGCGAGGTGACAAGAGATAAGGTGGTTGTGCGAACTTGACTTAACAGATCTGGGCTTGCAGGATACATCGACAGAAGTCAATGTATCCTCTGGGTAGCATTTAGGATACATTGACGGAAATTGATATATCCTACTGGAAATTCAAATTTCAGGTTGGGAAGCATTGACAAAATCGTGTGCTCTCAGATGAGCTATATTGACTTTAGTCGATACATATTAAGATTTCACAACACATCGACTAAGGTCGATGTGTCCTCTTGGGAATTCCAAATTTTTATCTTATTTGTTTTCCACTACATTTTCTATGTATTTTTACAATTCTACTTTGATCCCATACACAATGTAAATTCCATTCTTTCTCCAATATTCAAAACTAAGCACACATTTCATACTCCACATTTGAATATGATTTACACCACAACTTCACATCTCATTTATACTTCAAGTTTAATACATTACATTCCAACGCATTCTAAGTTAAGATTTCGCAATCTATTTCATTCTAAGTTAACATAAATAAATACCATTCCACTTCATTAGTCATTAAAAGATAATTATTTTGATTTATAAGACTAAAATCCTGGGGTATTACACCGTTCACGTTTTTTCCATCATTTTATTATCCATGGGTCACATTATTGCCTTAGGGTTAATGGTTCTCCAGTTTTAGATTTAAAATGCAGTATTTGATTCATTCCAAAAAATTAAATGTGTGGTTGAATCTCTTCAGTGTGATCCGACGAGTTTTGAAAGAAAACTAAAAAGAATAAGTGTTGTATAAATAAATACAGAAAGTAAGGCGTGTAGAAATACAAGCGTAAATAAATTGCGAGAAAGAAATCTTTCAAGTGAAAGCGTAAACATAGAATAATCAAAGTAAAATAACAACTAATGTAAGGTGTTTTAAAGCGAAAAATAAATACAAATACTCAATGTCTGTTTTTAGTAAATCCGAGAGTTTTGGCCCAGAGGGTACAGAAAGTAGTAAAAATGAGTAAATTACAGAAAAATAAATTATAGAAACTAAAGTATGTCTTGTAGCCTTGGACGAGATCCAAACAGAACGTTAGGAACTAGAATCTGTTCTTCACTAATATGGCGTACGGATAAAGAGATTGTAGATGGAGATGTTATGCAAGTATTTGGTGCCAGGCCTCAGAACACCTCATAACGACCCAACTCGATTTCTCGGGATTTTAAGGAGATTTAGGGATCTTTGAGTCGGTTTTTAAGATCTTTGTAGTAGTGGGGAGAGTGTAGGCTCTGTGATGGGCCCCAATTTGCCCGGTTTCGAGTTCAGGGACTCAAATGGCATTTTAGTAATTTTGAATTATTAAATGTTTTATCATGTAAAACTTTTGGAAATCATAAGAATTTCTTCTCCGATGTTCGACATTCGACTTTTACGGGTTTTGGATTTATCTTTGAAAACACAATGTCGGTTTTGAAATTTGGATTTCACACATTTCAAGATTATGTCTTAAAAAACTACAAATAAATAAGTAAAATAAACCAAGATATTATGTGTAATTATAGTTTATAAGAGTTTTTCCAGAAATCTCTCTAATACGATTTTTTCAGTGGATTTTCTTACCTCTCTTGGGTCCACGAGGTGGACTCACTCTTCAAACCCTAAAACCCTAAGAAAACCCTAACCCAAACCTTATAAAATCATTTTTTTCAGGATCACTGTAGCCACATCAGCTACACTATCGCCGTCTCTCCTTCCTTCCTTCCTCCTTATGTTTCAATTTTTCTCCTTTCATTGCCAGACCCCTTTTCCAACTTCTTCATCCCCTCTAATCTATCCCCCTCTCTCTCGCCTGAGAAGTGTTGCTGCTAACCTCCTCACCCTTTTTTCCCGTTGCCTCGCCATTTGTAGTGCATTTTCGCCAGTTTCACCTTCCAGCTGCTGGATTTTCTGTGACACCCCGGATTTTCAAGTTATTAATATCTATGAAGATTATCCATTTAATTTGTGAATTATTAAATATGGACCTTATTTGGGTAAAGTGTTGGGTCATTGCCCAATTAAGACTCAACGGATTGTGGAATTGGTTTCAATAAAATTAAATGGGGCAGAATTAAATAATAATACAATTTGTCTAAAATTAAAAATAAGTAGCTTGGCCGTGTATAGAAGATATGCATATTTATGAGAAATATGTATGCACATCCATGTGATATGCTAGAATATCTTGAGACGATATCTAAGATTAAATTGAAAGGATGCATGGCCGTGTATGAGTTGTGCAATCCATGGTTATGGCCGTGTATATAAGGTTGACATGGAAACATATATTGATTAGACTCTAGGAGTTATATGCGACCAAGGATTGTCCTAAATTGGGCAAAAACGTGTAGATGGAATGGGATTAGGCAATGATATCTTATTGCCTAAATAAAATAAAGAAGATGTCCAAAAAAATATAAAAGATTTCTTAGCCGTGTATAGGAGTTGTGTGCAAAAAGGAGTCCTTCCTTGATTAGAAACATCACTAAGGGGAATTGCTAAATGAAGGGTCGGCACCTTCTAAAAATATGTAGGACCGATTGGGAGTATTACATAAGAGAGGGGCGCACGGCAATTGCTATCTTAACAAGTTAGGACCGAGTGGAATCTTATAAAAGAAGGGCAGCAAGGGCGCACGGCACACACAACAACAAGAAGGTGTTCTCGGCTGTGGGAAAGATCAAGAAGAAGGAGAAGATTGGAAGAACAAGAACAAGCGAAGGAAAACCGGAGGAGTCGCGGAACCGGTAAGTAGTTTGATAATTTTGTTTAAGATAAGGAACCATAGGGTTCGGCCATGGTGTATGGCCGAACCCTATGGAAGAAAATTGAGGGATGAATGTTGGTGTTTTAATGGAAGAGATAGACCATAGGGTTCGGCCATGGTGCATGGCCGAACCCCATGGAAAGAAATGGTCTAATTTATGGATTTTTAATGATGAAAACCATGGAATAATTATGTATGTTTTAAAAGGGTTTAAATGGTTTAAAGAGAAGTTGTTGAACCCTAGGGTTCGGCCATGATGAAGGGCCGAACCCCATGGAGAAACATTGGTTATGTTCTATGGATGGCATAGTTGTAAATATAGGCCAAAATGAAAGATCATGGGTTCGGCCATGGTGTATGGCAGAACCCCATGAGGTCTCTTTTATGGACTTGATTGGTTAAGGAATTTATATGGGTCTAATGATTTTTAAAGAGAGGATTATGAACCATAGGGTTCGACCATGGTATATGGCCGAACTCCATGGAGGATGGTTATTATTTTAGAAAGAAATTAATGATGGACTTTTGGATCAAAAACGGAAGGAACCTTGATTATGGATTCAAGGATGGTAATTGCTATAATTAAAAAGTTAGACATCATAGGGTTCGGCCATGGTGTATGGCCGAACCCCATGAAATAATTTTTAATGGGTCCCTCATTGGTGGATCATGTTTGGATTAAGGAATCGATTATGGGTCATGTATGGACCTAATATGATTAAAGGAATGGCAAAAATGTAATTATGGTCTAAAATGAAAAATCATGGGTTCGGCCATGGTGTATGGCCGAACCCCATGATGAATGTTTTTATGGACTTAAGTAGTTACCAAGAGGGTGAGGTTCGGACATGATGTATGGCCGAACCCCACTAAGGTGTGTTTTGATGGACTAAGTGTTTAAATAAATTAACTTAGGGATTTGTATAAGTGGCAAAGAAGTAAATAAGAGAGAAAGTGATAGACTATGGGTTCGGCCATGGTGTATGGCCGAACCCCATAGGAAATGATTTAGGGATTTAATTATAGACCTATGTTCATGGTTTACGTATTGGCTATGGATAGGTATAATGGCAATATGGTAATTAAAGTGAATTAATGGACCATGGGTTCGCCATGGTGTATGGCCGAACCCCATGGGAATTATTTAGTGAACTTAGGGTCTATGCATGGTAGATTAAAAAGAATGGAATGGACAACCATAAATAGGACAATGGCAATGACGTAAATAAGTGAAAATAAGGGACCATGGGTTCGGCCACGGTGTATGGCCGAACCCCATGGGGATTGGTTTATGGACTTAAATATTGTAAATAAAGGGAGACATGGTTTTAATTGATTGATATGTTATAAGGTAACGGGACCTCACAAGGTGTTTACGATCATGAGAGATTACAGGACGAAAGCGCAACTACACGTTAGTGGTCTTTGGTAGGATTCCACCTCTTTGAAACCATGGGTTTATGTACAATGTTTTTATCTTATTTTGATGAAATTATGTTGTAAATGATATGTTTCAGATTGTGATTATTAATGGTATGTTTATATGATAAAATAGCATGTGATTCATTAGCATCTCATGCATGGCATGAGTGAAGGATATGTAACCGGAGGGGCCACACTTCGTCGGGGCAAACCTATGTGGGATACCTTGATGTGCTTGTGATGGCCCAGAATTTGTAAATCAATATATATGTGGTTATTATTTATTTTAAATGGTGGAAATTGGAAATTTAAGGGAATAGATGGTAAATGGATCAAAATATGGACAAAGGCCCAAGTATGGCCCAATGGACCGTGGATTGGATTAAAATTCATTTAAAGGGTCAGTGATGGTCAATTGGGCCAAGGATGGTCAAATTGGGCCCAATACCCATTTGGGACCCAATGGATCAAGATGATGTAAACTCTAAGGTGAATAGGTAAGAAATAAATTTAATTGGGCCATGGGTCCAATGGTGATCCAAGTAGTTGAAGATGGATTAAATTAAATCGCCTAAGTTAGTGATGAGTTGACCAAGGTGACATGGTCAATTGAGACCCACCTCCACCTCACCAAGTGAGGTGGCGTGTGGACCAAGGATTGGTGGGGCCGGCCACTATGGTTGAATTGGTCAACCATGGGTGGATACATGGAGGAAATTTAAAGAGATGAAATAAGGTTAAGTGGGAATAAATTAACCTAAGTTAATTATCTAATTAATTAAATGATTAATTTATCTAATAGGGTAGTCAAATGGTCAAATGGAAGACCAAAACCACCCATTTCAAAACACCAAAAACGTTGGGCTTGGTGGTGGTTATCCCAACCACCACCATAAAGCATGGAAAATATCTTGTGTGGGTTGGTGGGAGGAGTTAATGATAAAGTAGAACTTAAACAACCAAAAAGAGATGGTTTCATCTCATCTCTTAAATCCCATTCTGATTTTCACTCCCTCCATCTCTTTCACTCTCAACACCGTCCCTTACACACCCAAGGAAGAGAGGAAGAAAACTAAGGAAGAAGAAGGAGAAAAGCTTAGAGGAGAGGAAGAAAAGCCCAAGTGTTGGCCGACCACCTCAAGACAAAAAACTTGAGACATCTCTTTCATCTCTATTCTTCCCCTCTCTCTCAAACACACCCATGATGACCGAACCCAAGCTTGGAGGTTTTTATCATTGATCAAGCATCTTGGCCGACCAAAGATCAAGAAGAAGGAGAAAGGAGGCTAAGGAAATTAAGAGGAGAAAGAAAAGCCGGAGGAGACGTTGGATTGTAAGTAATTCCTAAACAAGAGATTTGAATTTTAGTGTTTAAGATTTGGGATCCATTCTTATTAGATTTGATGGTGGCCAAATGATCATAGGCCTTGGATCTCAAATTCATCCAATGGAAAGATGAGAAATGGATAAAGTGGGAGAGATGGATTAAGAAAAAAATAAATAAAGGATGCTTTAAGGGTTTTATGTATTAAAAATTTTATACAAACATGGGAGAGATAGATTAAGAAAAAACAAATGGATTAAGGACATTATGTATTTAAATTATTTAAGTAATGGATGTATGGAAATTTTGGAAGGAACCATGGTAGATAATTAAGTGATGAATTAGGGTTTTAAAGAATGGAAGTCATGGAGGATGATTTAGGGTTTGAAGATTTTAATGGTTAAATGTAGGTAATTAAGGATATTTAATGGAGTTTTTAGGGTTAGTATCATGAAAGAATGATTAATGATGTTAGGGTTTTAAATGATTAAATGTTGGTAAGTTTTAAAAGGGGGTTTGAATGTGGAATGATGATGGATGTAAAATAATGAAAAAAATAAATAAATGGGGAATGTTGGTGGTGTTGATGAACCCTATGGTAATGTATTCATAATTTTATGGATGGAATGTTTTTAAATCCTATGGTGATGAAATGGGGTTTTTAGGTTTAAAACCATGGAAGGGGTTAATGATTTTGAAGGTTTTGAGTGAAAGAATGATAGTAAATTTTAAAGGGGTTTTTAAATGAGGGAATCCATGGATGAAGGTTAATGTTGTTATGGTCTTAAATGTCACCAATGAATGATGAACCTTAGGGTGATGTGTTCGGTAGTTTTGATGGACCAAATTATACCAAATTGATGATCAAAATTGATGATTTAAATTGCATGATGTAAACCTCCTCATGGGAGGGCTTGTTATGGATCTAAATGTGGTGAAAAAGACCCAAGGAAAAATGGGATTTAGGTTAAATTTAAAGGGGCTAATTTTATTGAAACCCATGACCCATTTGTGGGTCAATTTATGGGTTAGATTTGGTATTATACATGTGAGTAATGAATGGGGATTAGGGTGAATCAAGTGGCTAATTTGTGATGATGTTATGGCTAAGGAGTCATTAAGGGATCCAAGTCTATGGATCAATTGATGGGCTAAGTATGGGGTTACATATGTGTTGAATGAATAAAGGTTAAGTTAATTAAATGGCTGAATTCTAATGTTGTTGTGTCATGGTTAATGAGACATAAATGGACCCGTTTTGTGAACCAATTGATGGACTAAGATTAAGGTATATGCATATGGATTAATTGATGAGAATTAGATTAAATAAAGGGCTATTTTTAATAATTTTATGTCATGGTTGATGGGTCATAAATGGATCCATGGATCAACTATGGGCCTAAGAATGGTGAAATGACATGAGAGCCTAACCATGGAGGAGTAGTGGCAAAACCGTAAATAATGGCCAAGTTTAAGAACCCATGGAAGATGATCATGGACTTAAAGGCTTAAAGTAATAAACTTATGTATGATTAAATAAAGCCTAGGGTGACTAGTTTTTAGACTCATGCAATTAAAGGTAATTAATGGATTAAATGGGACCCGCAAACCTGTTAGTGAGGTTCGGCCATGGTGTATGGCCGAACCCCGCTAAGGTGTAATTAGTGGACTTAAATAGTTAAAAGTATGGACTGATTTGGTAATGTATAATAAGGTACCGGACATCGCAAACGGTGCGCGATCGGAGACCGGATTATCGGATGAAAACAAAAAAGGGACGCTAGTCGGTATTTGGTAGGATTCTAACCTTTTTGTAAGCCATGGATTAAGTTTTATGTGATAGTTTTTCTTTAATTTATTTTTGGTAATCATGTGATTGTTTTAAGATGGCTTTTGGATTAAGTATCATGTGATGGTTTTCCTTTGATTTATTTCGGTAAGCATATGATTGTTTAAAGATGGGTTTTAAGGCTATGATGTATATATTGATGCTTTGCTTGATCTATTTTTGATAATCAAATTATATGTTTCATTGATGGGATTTTAAATGCCATGGTTTGTGCTATCATAAAAAAATTACATGGCATATGGTATCTACATCTCATGCATGACATGGGAAGGATATGGCGTGAGAAGGAGGAAAGGAAATCGGAGTCCATGCTCCGTGGGGGCGACCGAGAAACATTCATGGGGATAGCCTGATAGGCTATAACCGGAGTCCATTCTCCGTCGGGGCGACCGAGAAGCATTCATGGGGATAGCCTGATAGGCTATAACCTTAGTCCATGCTCCGTCGGGCGACCGAGGAGCAAGCATGGGGACACCTTGACGAGGCCTTACCGTCAGGGGGATACATTGTGATTGGTTATATCTTGACGAGGTTTTTCCGTCAAGGGGGATATGACATTATGTATGGTTGAAAAAGGGACACTGTACGATGATGATGAGATTGATGGGTGGGATTCATGACATAGAACACCCATTGCATGACATTGCACCAAACTGCATGGTTTTGTTATAATATTCTCTATATGCTTTGTTATCACTAATCCATGTGTTAACCCTACTCGGAGTCCTACTGGGCGCGTTGTCTAACGCCCTACTTTTACCCTAGTTGATGACGCAGGAGATGGCGGACACGAAGGACGAGACGGAGGCCAAGCTTAGGAGTTTGGGAAGGCGGACTACTTAGTTTATTTAATTTATTTTGGAAATGTAATTTGAATAGCTTAACTCGTCGGAATGTAATAATTTAGATTACTTGCTATGTTTTGAATTTTACTTTGCACATTATGATTTTGAGGATATTTTGGTAATTGAATGAATGTATCTTCCCTTCTATCTAAGAATTTGTAGGTTAGACTCTATTATAATTTTTCCGCTCTTAGTTTAATTTTCCGCAAGCTTGCTTTCTACGTGTGAACCATTTTTCGTGGACTTCGTTCCACGCACACGTAGGGTTGGCCAGTTAAGGGCCGGGCTTTAGAAGCTCGGACTTAACTCGCGTCATGACGTCTACGCCCTTTGTCACTTTTAGTTCAAAAAAAAATAAAAATAGACTCTGATTTCGGTGAAAAGGGGCGAGCGTTACAGTGCTTTTCAATCAGGAAGAAACCGGAGGGTCCACACTCCGTCGGGGCGTCCGAAAGACCTATGTGGGGGTACTTGTATGTACTTGTGATGGGTGAGACTCATTGCATTTGACATCATGACATGACATGGTTTATATGGCTTTTGACATTATGATATTATTATATACGTTTTGTACTAACCATGTGTTAGCCCTAATTGGAATACCTATTGGGCACGTTGTTCTAATGCCCTACTTCTACCCTAGTAGATGATACAGGTAACAAGGGGAACGATGAATACGAAACGGGCCAGGCATAGGAGCTTGGATGATTATAGTTTATATTTTGATTAAGTTACTCATGGACTTGTATTTGAGTAACTAGACTTCGGACATGTAATAATTTGGATGATTTGCTATGGTTGGATGTTTATTTGGATAATTACGTTATGTTGATCATGATTAAAGATTGGACGTACTTTGCTATCTAAAATGGAATAGAACTAGGTTCTATTATAACTCTGCAGTTATGATTTTAATCCGCATGTGTATATTGTTATGTGTGAATCGTTTTCATGGACTTAGCCCATGCACACATAGGGTTGGCCAGTTAAAGGTCGGACTTTAGAAGTTCGGACTTAGCTCAC
Organism: Chimonanthus praecox; assembly: GCA_022113865.1. Classification (NCBI taxonomy): domain Eukaryota; kingdom Viridiplantae; phylum Streptophyta; class Magnoliopsida; order Laurales; family Calycanthaceae; genus Chimonanthus; species Chimonanthus praecox. The sequence continues at coordinate 43,972,054 of CM039089.1, read as the reverse complement.
GTCGTGATGTCCTGCTCTCTATCAATCTTTGTTTAAAAAAAAAAAAAATAGACTCTGATTTTCAGAAAGGAAAGCGAGTGAAATAGGGCGGGGCGTTACAGGGATTGGGTCAAATCAAATAAGGATATAAGACTCTAGAAATACTTTGAATAGAAATGGTTAGAGGTTTTCATGGGATATTTTTTCTTCTATTTCTTTTTGGCATTTTTCTAAGTATTTTAATTTTTTTCTTTATTTTTCTTTTCATTTTCACATCCTTCTTTTCATATCTGGTTGTTTCCCTTTTTCGATGCTATTTTCTTTCTTTTTTCTTTTTCTTGTGCCCTTGTTTTTAGAATATCATCCCTTAATTTTTCATCTCTAACCTTTTGTAAGAATAGGTCATGGATATTTTTGTTTTGCTCATACTCCTGAACTGGAGTTGGGTATGGTAAATATGGCTAGTCAAGAAAACAACCTATTTTAAAGGCTCAATTGGGGAACTATCAAGAAAAGATGACAAAAAATAGGTGGACTTCTAACTCAAACGATCCAAAAATGGCCTAAATCATATCGTTCAAATAAATTTGGAAAAATTTCAAGCATAATAACTCAATTTTGATGCAGTTGTCAGTAATATGACCAAGATGAAGGATAATGAGATCAACAACGACTTCTTTGCGCTACCAAAGAAAATAGAATTGACTAATAATTCTCAGGAGAAAGAATGGCTTTAAAGCTCACTGGGTTAAGTCTCCACAGGTATTCCTCTAGTGATCACTTGACTCGTGAATATTTTTCTTTTTCAGACTAAACTTAATATGGTTGTGTACATTGGTTTCCAAATATAAATTCTATAAAAATCTTTCTGTAAAAGTATGTTATAAAGATCTCTATCTAAGTATTAATGCTAAAAATGTGACTCGTTTTACGTCAGATTGTCAAGACGCAGGTAATCTTTTTCAAACTAAAAATTGGCAGTGTTTAACCTCCAGAAGTCTCAGTCCTCACTTATTCTTCTCTAAAATGATTCTACCTATTTTTTTCTAAACAAGATTATGACTCGTTTAACGCCAGATCGTCAAGACGTTTGTAAGCGCTTAGTCAGAAATCAATAGTTCTCAGGAGCTTAAAGCGTCTCAGTCCTTTTGGACTTACTTTGCCCTTGCATAAGTTTACATAGATCTGTTGGTTCCCTACAAGTCAACTTACTGCTATCTCACAGCGAACTCCATAATCGGATCTTATTCCATTACAATTCCAACGTCCGCATTTGTGACAGATACCTAGCCTCTTAGCTTTCCTCTTTACAACCAGAGTGCTTCGACCCCAGAGAGGTCTGGGTTGCTCCTCTTGGATTTCCAGCTTCCTCACCTTCATAGCTAAGGAAATGCTTCCCTACACAAGTCTGAGTGAACTTGTGTTCTAGACAAAAACAATGCAAAAATGAAAACTCGACCGTCTACGTGCATGACTTCTATCCAGTTCTTTAATGTCTGCTGGTCACAAAGACAAAGATGGATGATGGATGCTGAATTTTTTTTTAAGGGGTCTCAATTGTGAACTTACTCTCCCCTAAGAATTTTTATGAAAATGAATGAATGACCTTAGTACCCCCAAACTCGAAGTGAACATTGTCCTCAATGTTCCCTAATCTACACTAGCTAGGTGTAAATGAAGAAATATTTAAAAAAATGAACAATCTAAATATGAGTTGTGCCGTGGGATGAAATGACTGGCTTCTAGGCTAGATTGACTCAAAGAAAAATTGGACTCAAATAACAACTAGACACTGACGACTCTGATGAAATTTAGACCAACTCAGACATAGACAAATGGGCTAGTGGGTCTGTAATGCCCCGCCCTTTTTCAGTCTGGGTTTCCAATCCCGACCCTTAACTGGCCAATGATACGTGTACGTGGACTAGGTCCACCAAACAGTTCACACGCTACAACGATTGTGGAATTAAACATATGGATAAAGATTTCATCCATAAACATAACATCATTTCTAAGCAAGGAAGTCAATCACATAATTTAACTGAAGTTCAAATGTCCAAATGTAACCAAACCATAATAAAATATAACTAAGTTATTACAGTCCCAAAATGCGATTATCTCAAAATACATTGTCCAAAATAAAACTTAAATAAAGTAAGCATAAACTATCCAAGCTGTTAAGCTTGGCTTCTTTCACGTCCATCGTTAGTTCCGTTCCCTGTACCATTATCTTAAGGTAGAAATAGGGCATTAGTCAACGCGCCCAATAAGAATTCCAAGTAGGGTCATACATATAGGATGAGTATAAAAATCAAGATATAAAACATTATACCGTACTTGTAAAACATAATACCCAAAAACCGTGCTTGATAATAGAGATCTTAATTATGCTGTTTTAATGCCATGCCATGGTTGTCATATGCCAATTATTTCCCACCCAATAACCATATCAAAGTATTCGCTGTTATGCTTCCCCACGTATGCCTTATCGGTCCCACCGAATGGAGCGTGGACTCCTCTTACATTTCATACATCATATCGCTATTCCTGTATGTCAATCGGAATCAGTGTGGATTCCTCCCCACATTTGTTTATCGAAAACCCCGAATGGAGCGTGGACTCCTCCCTTATGTTCCCTCCCAAGCCATGCATGAGGAAATGAGTGCAATGATGCCACTTCATATCAAAGTACATGATAGTATTGAAATTCAAGTCTTAAAACATAATCATTTGGTACCAAAATAAATCATCATATATGGAAATAAAACAGTACATGTATATAATCCACAGTGTGTCAACAAGGTAGGAATCCTACCCACGTCCAAGTATTGTATCCTTGTTGTTTTGTGATGTGACGCACAACGATTTTGTCAAAACCAATCACACCCCCGTCCGCGAAATCTCTTTACCTTAGATGAATTCCATCATATAAAATAATCAAATTAATTATCCAATTGATTTAAATATTCCTTACCTACTTCCGGTTAAACATAAACAATCTGGAAAATTATATAAAAAAAATTCCACTTTAAAATTTAGTCGATTACCCGTCCGCTGTCCATCCTGTGAATGAAAGAAATCCTTTTGCGGACGGTAGAAACCCGTCCCGCGGACGGCAGAACCTCGTCCTACAGACAGTGCAACCCTTCCGCAGACAAAACTTTGTTTAGTCTGTTACCCATCCGCGGATGGTAGAAACCCCTCCCGCGGACGGTAGAAACCCGTCCGCAGACATGCAACCCGTCCGCAGACAACACCTGGTTCACATTTGTTACCCATTACCCGTCACCCGTTACCCGTGACCCGCTAACCATGACCCGGTACCCGTCACCCGGTACCCGGTACCCATGACCCGGTACCCGGTACCCGTCCTGCGGACACTCCATACCCGTCCCTCGGACGGTAGAAACTCGTCCTGTGGGTGGCAGAAACCCGTCCTACAGACATGCAACCCGTCCGCAGCCAATATCATATTCATGTCTGTTACCCGTGCGCGGATGGTTAAAACCCGTCCTGCGGATGATAGGAACCCGTCCGCAGACAGTGAAATCCGTCCGCAGACAACATACAACCCCTATTTGTTACCCGTCCGCGGACGATCGAAACCCTTCCCTTGGACGAAAGAAACCCGTCTGCAGACGATAGTACCCGTCCATCAGACAGTGCACACCCGTGGACAATCCTCTTTTGTTTGATGTTTTGCTTGACCCTTCCTCTTGGAATTTATTTCCTTATTCTTTTAAAACACTTTTAACATCATCCATACAATTCATAAATGGGTTTACTTTACTCATTAACCAAGGTTAAGATTCATTCAATCTTGTATCCTTATAACATGATTTTGCATTCAACCCTTTGGTTGTTTGTTTCCAACATACATCTATACCTTGAATGGATTTTATAGTCCATGGCCCATAACACTTTGGCCATCGATTTCAAATCAATATTTAGAATCCATAGTTCGGCCAGACTATGGCCAAAACTATGGATTCCCTTAATTCATTCATTCTCATGTCATCAAACATAATTCTACATTCAATCCCTTTGGTTGTTAGTCCTCAATACCCATCCATTCCTTGAATGGATACCGATTCTATGATTATTTGACAGTTTAACCACTTATTCCAACCATTCTTGGAATCCATGGATTCGGCCACCAATGACCAAGTCCATGGATTTCTTAATTACATTCCCATCTAAAATCACCATAGAACATACCTTTACCCGTCTCCTCTTTTCTTTTGTTGTGTCTTTGCTCCTTAATCCTTCTCTTTCCTTAGTCCTTGTTCATTCAGTTTCTCCAAGTCTAGGAGAGAGATGAGAAAATCTCTTTGTTCCAAGGGGATGCAATTGGCCAAGTGTAGTTGAAAGAGGGAGAGAGATTGGAAGAGGAAATCACTATGTTGCTTAGGTATGAAATCGGCTAAGGGTATTGAGAGAGGGGGAGAGAGAGAGAGAGGGAGAGAGATGAAATTCTCTATCTTTTCCAAAGAGATCCAATAGGCCAAAGGGGTGGAGTTTTCCTTTTTTAAAATCAGCCCACAACTCCCCCCAATCCCCCATTAATGTTGGTCTAACCAAGGAGTCCCTTGGCTAACCAAGGCACCTCCTTGGTTCCCAACGTTGTGCCTTGGGTTCCATCCTTTGAGATGGAACCCTCCATCTCCCTTTGACTCACTTGAAAGTCTCCTCACATCCCAATCAACTCAACCTTCGAAACTTACCCATTTGGACTCATTTCCCTAATTCAACTCAACCTTTGAGCTCACCCATGGTTGACCAAGTCAACCATGGTTAGCCGACCATGCATGTTACATTAAACCACTCACCACCTCACTTGATGAGGTGGATTTGGGTCCCAGTTGGCCATGTCACTCACATGCCACCTCATTCACATGCCACCTCACTTGATGAGGTGGATCCCATGCCTTGGGTCTTAATTGGGCACATGACCCAATTAAATTAATCCTTTACCCATTTACTTTCCAAAATCCATTCACTTTGACCCATTGGGTCCCAATTAGGTAATTGTGTAAGCGCCCCGCCCTTTTTCACTCGCTGAAAATCAGAGTCTATTTTTTTTTTTTTGAAATAAAGAGTGAGAGAGAGCGGGACGCCACGACGCGAGCTAAGTCCGAGCTTCCAAAGCCCGGCCCTTAACTGGCCAACCATACGTGTGCGTGGACCGAGTCCACTAAAACAGTTTACAAGCTTAAGGTTATACTTGTGGAAATAAACATATTGCGGAATTAATATTTGATTACATAAACCAACCATAACCTTTACTTAGCAATGAAGTCAATCACCCAAAACTTAATTGAACTTAATATCCGAACGTAACGTCAAACCATAGCAGAATAATATCTAAGTTATTACAATCCCAAAATGTGATTAACTCAATATACTCTGTCCAAAACTAAAACTTAGAAATAAGCAATAAGCTGCCCAAGCTCCTAAGCTTGGCTCCTTTCGCTTCCATCGTCCGTTCCGTTCCCTTTATCATCATCTAAGGTAGAAGTATGGTGTTAGTAAAAAAACAATCATAATAGATACATAAGATCAAATCATGCTAAATCAATGCCATGCCATGGGTGTCATATGCCATGATTTCCCAACCATCAACCATGTCTCAAAACACATAGATAATTCTCTTGATGAACAAGTCACATCAAGGTATTCATTGTCATGACTCCCCACGTATGCCTTATCGATCCCACCGAACTGAGCGTGGACTCGTCTTTCATTTCAAACATCATATACCATTTCTCAATCGGAATCAGTACGGATCCCTCCCCATGTTTGTCTATCGGATACCCCGAATGGAGCATGGACTGTAACACCCTGAGATCTTAACCCAGGAAATAAAGGAAATTCCCTCTTAAGAGTGAAATTAAAGGGTGATTAATTTATTAAGATGAGTCAAGGTAAATGGGTTTGGAATGTAATTGAGTAGAGGATAAATTTAATTGGGTCAATGGCCAAATAGGATCCAATAGATAGTGGATACGGTTAGAATATATTTAATTGGATCAATTAGGACCCGACGGGTCATGGATAGAGTTTGAATGATGATAAGCAGATAAGTGATTTAATTGGGTCAAATACCCAATTGGGACTCAATGGGTCAAGATGAATTGATGATTAGGATTTGGTTTGAAAACAATAGGTAAATGCACTTAAATGGACCAATTGCCAATTTGGGACCCAATGGGTCATTTATGAGCTGATTTTAAATAAATGGGTAGACTTAAGTTAATTGGGTCAATTATCCAATTAAGACCCAAATCCACCTCATCAAGTGAGGTGCCAAATGATTAAATGAAAATGAGGGCATGGTCGACTAAGCCATGATTGACTTGGTCAATCATGGGTGAACCTAAGTATTGAGTTGAATTATTTTGAGTTGGAAATGAATCCAAATTGAATTAAATTGAGTTGATTTTAAGTGAGTTAAATAGAGTTGAATTAAAGAGATGAGTTCAAGTTTAATTAAGGTGGCTGAATTAAATTGGATTAAGTTCAATTGAGTGAGTTCAAAATGGAATCAAGGAATTGAGTTAATGAATGAGTGCAAGTCTTGAGTTTAAAAGAATTAAAAATATTGGAGTTAAGGTGAGTTGAATGGGAAGTTGATGAGACTTTCATCTTAAATGAGTGGAGTGGGAAGATGGAGGGTTTCCATCTCAAAGGAGGAAACCCAAAAGGCACAAACCAAGGTGTACACACGTTGGGGAGGTGGGAGTTTCATCTCATGGGATGAAACTCCAAAGGAAATATTAATGAGGTGAAGGGTTTTTGTTGTTACACAAGACATACTCAAGAGTACACGTTGGGGAGATGGCGGGTTTCCATCTCATGATGGAACCCCAAGGGGCACACGGTTGGGAGTTTCATCTCATGGGATGAAACTCCAAAGGCAATATTAATGAGGAGGTGAAGAGTTATAGTTGTTACAAAAGGGGCATCACCCAAAAGACACCACCCTTGGCCGATCCCCCTCTCAAAACAAGAAACACGTAGAGTATCTTCTATCTCAAGCTTCTCTCCCTCTCACTCAAGGCCGACCCTCCCTCTAAGACAAAGGAGAAAGGACTTAGAGATTTCTATCTCACTCTCCTCCTCTCCCTCTCTCAAACCTACACTTTTTGGCCGAACCATCTCTTGGGGGTTTCATCTTAGACCCTCTCCCTCTCAAGCTCACACTTTGGCCGAAGATCAAGAAGGAAGGAAGAAGAGGCTAAGGAAGGAAAAGATCGGAGGAGCAAGAAGGAGTGAAAGAAACCGGAGGAGTCGCGGAATTGGTAAGTACTTAATAAGATTTTATTAAGTAAGAAAAGAGATTAAAAGAACATCCCATTTTTGGATTGGAGACTTGGCCAAAATATCATGGGCCATGGATTTAAAATCCATTCAAGGAATGGGATGGGGTGATTCCGGTTACCCATATGATTAATGGATATGATTAAGGACACTACATATATACGGCTTAAGCATGGAAAAGATGGTCAAGGAACATGCAATGGCCGAACCCTAATCTTGTTATGGCTAAGGACCTTATGCATGTCCCATGTGAAAAATGGTGAATGATCAAGGATCATGGTTTGGCCCTTGCATGGCCCAAACCCTAAGTTTTATGTATAACCCCATCAAAGGATCAAATCTTGGATATATGATTTTTAAAAGAAAAAGATGAACCATAGGGTTCGGCCATGTTGTATGGCCGAACCCCATGGGAGGATATTAGTGATTTTTAATGGGTTTAAAGGATGAAAATTATAGATGTATGTTAGTGATTTTAAAAGGTTTTAAAGGATGATAATGATGGGAGATTATTGGTGCTTCTAAGTAGGTTTTAAATGTTGCAAAGCATGATCTAAAATGTTGTAATGGTGAAGAACCATGGACCATGGGTTCGGCCATGTTGTATGGCCGAACCCCATGGAGGGATGCTGAAGGACTTATCATGAACTAGGTGTATGATGAAGATGACATCTTTATGGACTTTGGTTGTTAAATGATTAACTTATGTGATTGGATGAATAAATCAAAAGATGGATGGTGTTGGACCCATTTTCTGTAAAATAAAACAAGGGTTAAAAAGGGGGTCAAAACAAAAGAGTGAGGTTCGGCCATATTGTATGGCCGAACCCCACAAGTGAGCTTTGGTGGACAGTGGACGGTGGACAGTGGGTAGTGGACAGTGGACAATGGACAGTGGGTAGTGGACAGTGGACGGTGGACAGTGGGTAGTGGACAGTGGACAGCGGACAGTGGGTAGTGGACAATGGACAGTGGACAGTGGGTAACCTGATGATTTTATAAATGTAATATTTATATGATTTTCCAAATGGTTAGGTTAAATTGAAAGGATGAAGGGAATAGTTTAAATCAATTGGAATAATTAAATTGTTTATTTTATGGAATTAAATCGATCACCAAATTGATGTATGTATATGTTAAATGTAATAAGGTAACGGGATTTCACAAATGGTGAACGATCGGCTTGACGCGATTGGTGATCGGTTTTTGGCGAGTGAAAAAGGGCGGGGCGTGTAACACTCCAATTTCTCAATGAAATGGATAATTACCAAAATGCCCCTGATGTGTTAGATTAATTATTTTGTAATGTTAAGTAAGGAAATAGTGGGGCCCATTGCTCAAATTAAAATCATATGAGCATATTATGAATGTTAAGTTTGATTGGAAGGGTAATTTACATCAATTGGGTCAAAAATGGCTAAATGGGTTGCTTTATGGTTTTTATTTGATTTACTTGGGGTTATGGTTACTGTTATGGGTCAGCCTTTGGATGGCTGAACCATGTATTGATCATGGTTGAAATAGCATGTTAAGACCATGAGTAATCATGGAGATTATTGAGCCAAGGGAACCATTGGGTTGGCTATGTATAGGGCTGAACCCCATGGACCATTGCATGGGTTAAATAGGCTAAGTTTATGAGTAGTAATTGTTAGTGGTTCCATGTTGATTTAAAAGGTTTAAAAATATCCTAATGGAGTAATTTTGGGTGGATTAAAGGTTGGATGATTAAGGTGATTAGAATGGATTAAGAGATCCAAATGGGATTGGTGAGGTTCGGCCAAGTTGTATGGCCGAACCCCACTAAAGTGGATTAGCTATGGGATTTGGTCTTTGAACAAAAGTAAGCATTGGTTTAATTCCAATGGCAAAAACCGTAAATACTAGTCAAATGATAAAAATGAATAGAGAAGGATTAAAGGACTTAGAAGGAGGGCCAAACTAAAGTGGCATGGTTCGGCCATGTTGTATGGCCGAACCCTACCAATATATGTTTGTAATATGTAATGCCTAATGAGGATTAAATAAAGGAGAGATCAAATTAAAGTGGGTGATGTTCGGCCATGGGGCATGGCCGAACTCCACCAGATGATTCATGGGATTTAGACTTGATTAGAAGTCAAGAATATTGAGTATTAACTTGTCGTTATATGGACAAGGTAACGGAACTTGAACGGCGCACGAGTCGTGACCGGGTGAAGCTCAAAAAGGAACAGACACTTAAACAAAGTTTCAGTAGGTTTCCTACCTACTTGTAACCACAGTTTTACCCTAGTTTTCTTATAAGACTCTTGTTTATTTTATGTGGTTTCAAATGTTATATTATGCATTAACAAATGGCATACAAGCATTGGCATCTCATGCATAGACATGGGATGATGAATGAGGTTCTACAGTGTTGCAAGTTATGAGTTACGTCCTCCTTAGGTGATGAGAGTCCCGCCAGGAGGAGTAACATGGTGATCATAGTCACATTGGTCTCCTTAGGCGATGAGAGTCCCGCCAGGAGGAGTAACATGATGGTCATAATCACATTGGTCTCCTTATGCGATGAGAGTCCCGCCAGGAGGACTAATACGTGATATGAACCAAGTCAATGATGAAGAGATGAAAATGTATTGTGATTTACCTTGTCGGTGCAAGGCACGTCAAGTGATGGCTATGGATGTACATGATGGGGAGGCTCATTGCATGTGCATACTTCATAGCATTGTTTTACCTATTTTTACTAATCATGTACTATGATATATATACATGTTTTATATGCTAATCATGTGGTAGCCCTGATCGGGAACCTACTGGGCGCGTTGATCTAACGCCCTAATTCTATCCACAGAGGAGAATGCAGGTACAAGAAAAGGGAAGGAAAAGGTCGTTGACCGGGAGGGGAGCCAAGCCTAAGCGCTTGAATGTTGGACTGGACTTCTTTATATTACTGTCATTTGAACTATATTTTGTTGGACATATAATAAGTCATTACCTGCTATGGTTTGATTAGGTTAATATCTTTGAATGGTTGATTTATGTTAATTAATGTTTGAGACTGTTACTTGCTATCTAGTCTTTCTATTCCGCAGTTAATCTAGGTTATTCCGCTTGTTGATGTTAGTTCCATGTGTGATTCATTATCATGGTTTATTCCATGTACACATGGGTGGCCAGTTAAGGTTCAGACTTGAGTAGTGTGAACTTAACTCGCGACGTGACGTCGCCCGCTCTCTTCCGATGTTTTATTATTATTTAAAAAAAAAATTAGACTCTGATTTCTCGGAAAGAGCAGGGCGTTACAGGGCATTACATGGACTCCTCTCATATGTTCCCTCCCATGCCATGTGTAACGCCCCGCCCTTTTTCATTCTATGCTTTCCGTAAATCAGAGTCTATTTTTTTTTGTTAAATAACAGAGTGAGCAAAAACGGGACATCACGACGCGAGCTAAGTCTGAACTTCTAAAGTCCGACCCTTAACTGGCCAACCCTATGTGTGCATGGACTAAGTCCATGAAAATGGTTCACACATAACAATATAAACATGCGGAATTAAGATCATAACATGCGGAATTATAATAGAACCTATGTAACGCCCGACCCTTTTTCACCGAAATCAGAGTCTATTTTTTTTTTTGAAATAGAAGAGTGAGAGAGGGCGCAGACGCCACGACCCGAGTTAAGTCCGAGCTTCTAAAGCCCGACCATTAACTGGCCAACCCCACACGTGCGTGGAACTAAGTCCCACGAAAATGGTTCAAGCGTAGGAAGTAAGCTCGCGGATTATAATCATTGCGGAACATGATAATAGAGTCTATCCTACCGGTTTTTAGATAGAAGGGAAGATACAACATTAAATTACCAAAATGCCCCTATGTTCATATTTATATCACAAGATGTAATCGTCCATAAGTAACGTCCAAACCATCGCAAGAATGTAAAGTTATACAACTCGACCAGCTAAGTTACTTTAAAATTACATCTCCAAAATGTAAACGTAAATAAACTAAGACTGCACTGCCCAAGCTCCTAAGCTTGGCTCCTGTCATGTCCACCGCTTCCGCCATCCCCTGCGTCATCAGCTAGGGTAGAAGTAGGGCGTTAGTCAATGCGCCCAGTAGGACTCCGAGTAGGGCTAGCACATGGATTAGTGATAACACGCATACCGATACAATAAAATATAACAAAATAAGCATGTAATGAATGCTATGCCATGGGTGCCTATGTCATGTGTCCCACCCATCATCCATATAATCATACAATGTGTTATCCCCATGTTTGCTTCTCGGTCGCCCCGACGGAGCATGGACTCCGGTTATAGCCCTCAGGCTATCCCCATGTCTGATTCTCGGTCGCCCCGACGGAGCATGGACTCCGGTTTCATTATTTTCCCACCCATGCCATGCATGAGATGTACGTGCATTATGCTATGTAGTATATAGATAAACCATAATTTTGATATACCATACATAGCCATATAATGCATAATGTTAAAATATATAATCCATATGATTCATAATTTAAAACTCATCATAAGATAAATCATAATCATAAATCCATTATAAGTCAAATCAAAATAATCTAAAGTACCACATATCCATTGCTTACAAAAAGGTAGGAATCCTACCGAATACCGTGTAGCGTTTCTTTACGTTTTCCGCTCGATAATCCGGTCGCCGATCGCTTACCGTGTGCGATGTCCCGATACCTTATTACATTTACCGAATTAGTCCATACGTTATCCATGATTAAGTTCCTATCTGATCATAACCCTAGATCCATTCCATGATCCTTGAGTATATTTCAAGTTTATCAAAAATCGGTCCTTAACTTAGCCCATTATCCATTGGTTAAAACACATACATAAATCCAATTTCTTTGGCCATTTAAATACTCTAATTTGCGAACCTAAACGCAGCAACTATCCGTTCCAATTAATCATTCATAATGCATTCGATTTCATGTCTCATCCACATAGGGTTCGGCCATGGTTCTTCAAAGTGGCTAATAATTACCATTTTGCCACTCTCTCCTCTATGATTAATCATTCACCCACTTATGTCTATTTTAAGTCTAAATTTCATCCATAACTTAGACCCATTTATAATTCCATAACATATCCAAAATCAGCCAGCCACCTATCCAATTAATTTTGAAAAAAACATTTAATCCCATATATATTACTTCATATTTGGTCCAAAATGGGTCCCACAAAGGGATCATGGGTTCGGCCATACACCATGGCCGAACCCATGGTATCCTATCTCCATTTTCTTGGGTCCATTTTACTCCCTTCAATCCTATCACCAATGAGTTTAATTTATTCATTTAAGTCCCCATTCTCATCCCATTTAAAACCTCACATATCATTTTCATAAATCCATTAAAATCTAGCATTCTTCTACATCATTTTAAACCTTCAAACCCTAATTAAAATCATCCAACATTGACCATGGGGTTCGGCCATGCTACATGGCCGAACCCTATGGCCCATTAATCCATTAAAATCCCATTTTCCTATGCTTAATAAAGACTTAAAAATTCCATTTTTTTTTTCCATTTCATCATTTTTTTTTTCTTAATCCATTCCTCCATTTTTTATCCATTTCTTATCCTACCTTTTGATGGATCTTAGATCCATGGCCCACAACGTTTTTGGCCACATTTGGTCTAACCACCCGACGACTCCTCCAGTCCTTCTTTGCTTTTGGGCTTTCCTTAGCCTTCTCTTCTCTTCTTCTCCTTGATGGACGGTCAAGACGAGCTTGATCAATGGTGAAACATGTTTGGATAGGCTAAGGTAGATGGGGTTTAGGTTGAGAGAGAAAGATTATGGGGATGAGGAAGATGTTTCAAGGATCTTGATCTTGGGGTGGCCCAAGACTTATCATTTCCTTCTTTTCTTCTTCTTCTTTCTTCTAAGTTTTCTTCTCTTTTCCTTGCAAGGTGGGGGACGGTTTTTGGTGTGTGAGGAGGGCTAGAGTGAAATGGGTTAGTTTGGAATGAGATGGAGATGGTTGGAGTGGCGTTCACTCAACATTAACTTCCCCACACACCAAGCATGGGCTAGCTTGACTTTGGTGGTGGTGGTTGAGACCCAACCACCAAGCATGGCTCCCATGTCCTCTTTGACTTGTTTATGTTGACCCTAATTAATCAAGCTAATTAATTAAGTTAAGTCCTCACTTAGGTTAATTAATTTCCATCCAATTAATTCCATTAAATTATCTATGTAATAAATCCACCATGGTTGACCAAGTCAACCATGGTGGACGGCCCCCACCTATACCTACCCCACTCGCCACCTCACTTGATGAGGTGGAGGTGGGCCCCACTTGGCCATGTTATTTTAATTCCATTGATTTTAACTTAGATAATTTTACAATAATTTTAATCAATTTAATTTACCTTAATCCACCTTAGTCTTCTTAAATTTATCCATGGTTGACCAGGTCAACCATGATGGTTGGCCCCACTTTTTCCTTGGTCCACACGCCACCTCAATTGGTGAGGTGGAGGTGGGCCCCATTTGGTCATACCATTTCATTTCATTACTAACTTAGGGGTTTTAATTCCAAATCACCCTTTTTAAATTAATTGGCCTACCATTGGGCCCACGGCCCAAGAGATTATTTTCTACCCCTTTACCTTAGGGTTTGGGCCAATTTTGATCCATTGGGTCCCACATGGTGATCGGGCCCACTTTGACTCAAATTGACTATCTTTGACCCGATTACTTCTCATTGAACCATTGAATGGATTTCATCCAATTTGTGGCCCAATTGGGCCATTCTTGGACCCTTGTCCCAAAGTTGATCCATTTGGCATTTTCATCACATCAAATTCTAAATTAAAATAATTAAATGTCTAATATATATTGATTCGAAAATTCGGGCTATTACAACCTAGTTCTACTCTATTTTAGATAGTAAAGTACGTCAAGTCCTTAATCATAATTAACATAACGTAATTATCCAAATAAACATCCAACCATAGCAAATCATCTAAATTATTACATGACCGAAGTCTAGTTCCTCAAAATACAAGTCCATAAGTAACTTAATTAAAACATAAACTAAAAGCATACAAGCTCCTATGCTTGGCCCTTTTCGCGTTCATCGTTCCCTTCGTTTCCTGTATCATCCACTAGGGTAGAATTAGGGCGTTAGAACAACGCGTCTAGTAGGTATTCCAATTAGAGCTAACACATGGTTAGTAAAGAACATAAACAATAATATCATAATGACAAAAACCATATAAACCATGCCATGTCATGATGTCAAATGCAAGAGTCCCACCCATCACAAGTACATATAAGTGATGAGTTAAGTGAGTTGAATTGATTTGAATTAAATTAAAGTGGTGAGTTGAATTAAAGAGTGAGTGAAGTGTGAAGATGAAGGGTTGTTGTTTCAAAAATTAAACCAAGGGTTACACGTTGGAGAGGTGGGGAGTTTTGGTTTAAAATTCAAATTCAAACAAGGATACACGTTGGAGCCTTGGAGTTCATCTCATGGATGAAACTCCCACATGGGAGATAATGGAGGTGGACGGTTACACATTTCAAATTCAAACAAATGGGGTGGACGGTTATACATTTGAAATTCAAACAAATGCAAGAATACACGTTGGAGCCTTCGAGTTCATCTCATGGATGAAACTCCCACATGGGAGATAATGGAGGTGGACGGTTACAAATTTCAAATTCAAACAAATGGGGTGGACGGTTATACATTTGAACGGCCAAAGGGGTTTTGGGTAGCCCTAACCTCCCAACCACCCACATTAAGGTGTGCTCTTTCCCATGTGTCCTTTGGTCAACCAAGGAGACACATGGCTTACCTTGGGGCTTGGTCTTTCCCATGTGTCCCAACCAAGGAGCCACATGGATTACACTTGGGGCTTGGTCTTTCCCATGTGTCCCAACCATGGAGACATATGGCTTACCTTGGGGCTTGTTCTTTCCCATGTGTCCCAACCAAGGAGCCACATGGATTACACTTGGGGCTTGGTCTTTCCCATGTGTCCCAACCATGGAGACATATGGCTTACCTTGGGGCTTGTTCTTTCCCATGTGTCCCAACGAAGGAGACACATGGCTTACACTTGGGGCTTGGTCTTTCCCATGTGTCCCAACCAAGGAGACACATGGCTTACACTTAGGGCTTGGTCTTTCCCATGTGTCCCAACCATGGAGACACATGGCTTACACTTGGGGCTTGGTTTTTCCCATTCAACTCAATCCCAATTCACTTTGACTCATTTAATTTTCTTGAACTCATTTCCATATAACTCAAGTGATTTTAATTTCCAACTCAATATAATTCAACTCACCCCATTTGAACTCACCCATGGTTGACCAAGTCAACCATGGTACCCGACCATGCATGTTACCTTACACCACACGCCATGTAACGCCCCGCCCTTTTTCACTGTGCTTTCCGAAAATCAGAGTCTATTTTTTTTTTAATAAACAAAGAGTGATAGAGAGCGGGACGTCACGACTCAAGCTAAGTCCGAGCTTCCAAAGCCCGACCCTTACTGGCCAACCATACGTGTGCGTGGACCAAGTCCACTAAAATGGTTCACACGTACTCAAGTTAACTTGCGGAATAAAACATATATGCGGAATAACGATAGGATAACAATCGTATTCCTATTTAGATAGCAAAGTAGTCCAACACTTAACCATAATTATCATAACTTAAATATCCAAACATTAACCATCCAATCCATAGCAAATATATCTACGTTATTACAATCTGAATGCTAGCTATTCAAATACATAGTCCATCTTAAACAAAATATAACTTAAACTTCCAAGCTCCTAAGCTTGGCTCCGATCTCATTCCTCGTTCCGTTCATTCCCTCTGTCATCAACTATGGTAGAAGTAGGCCGTTAGACAACGCTCCCAGTAGGTATTCCAATTAGGGTTAACACATGGGTTAGTACAAAAAATCCAGATATTATATATATCAAGTCCAGATATAATAAATTATACCATACTTATAAAACATTGTATCCAAAATCATGTATGATAATAGAGATCCAATCATGCAGATAAAAACCAAAAACCTTGCATGATAATAAAGATCATAATCATGCCGATTCAATGCCATGCCATGCAATCATATGTAATGAGTCCCACCCATCACAAACACATAGTAACTTCTTGATGGAAAACTCCTCATCAAGGTATCCCCCACGATTGTATTACGGACGCCCCGACGGAGTGTGGATCTCCGGTTACATTTCATACACAGTATCCTCTTGATGGAAAGCTCCTCATCAAGGTATCCCCCATGAATGTTTTACGGACGTCCCGATGGAGTGTGGGTCTCCGGTTACCTTTCATCCCTCCCATGCCATGCATGAGATGCAAACGTCCACATGCTATGCAATTATACAAATCATAGCATTTAAAATCTCATATTTGAAACATAACATTTTTACAACATAAACCATCAAAAATAAGAAGTTAAACCATATTACATAACCATGGTTTCAAAGAGGTAGAATCCTACCAATGACCACTAGTGTGACCTTGCGTTCTTGTCCGAAACCGTTCACGATCGTATACCGCTTGTGAGGTCCCGTCACCTTGTTACATATGAACAAGTCAAACTAAAGTCCCATTTGATTTCCAATCAATCCATAAAGCAACCTTAGTGGGTTCTACCATACAACATGGCCGAACCTCACCCACTTGAGTTTGTGCCCCTTTAATTTGCTCTTTTAAATTAAGTCTAAGGTCACCTTTCATTAATCATACATAAGACCCTAGGTCCACCAAATTCCCCATGGGGTTTGGCCATACACCATGGCCCCCATGGTCCATTTTTTCACCTATTTACAACTTTGCCATTATCCTATCCATGGCTAACCTTTTCATTCATCTAACACATGGTTAGACTAATATTAAAATGATTTCATTTTTTTCATAATCAAAATGCATCTAAGTCCATCAACATTACATTTATTTTAAACCTTTTAAAAACATCAACAACCTTCCATGGGGTTTGGCCATACAACATGGCCAAACCCTATGGTTCCTTATTTTCCTTCAAAATGTAACATACACATATGGTTTGATCTTTTGATGTTTCCCATTCATACCTCCATTTAATCCCTTTAAAAATCAATGATAACCTTCTATTAAAACATATCATATATCCCTTCATTTTTCTTCCATGGGGTTCGGCCATACACCATGGCTGAACCCTATGGTTCCTTATTTCCTCTTTTAAATCCAATTACCATGATCATAACCTTTGATGGCTCTCATACATTTAAACCCTTTAAAACCTTTTTAGAAATCATATGCATACATCTATGATTTTCATCTTTCCAAAACCATTAAAACTAACTAATGTCCTTCCATGGCTTTCATCCTTCAAAAACCAGTTACAATTATCAATAAACTCCCATGGGGTTTGGCCATACAACATGGCCGAACCCTATGGTTCATTAATTCCTTTTTAATTCACATAACCAAGACTTATATTCTTTGATGGGGTTCGGCCATACATGATGGTCGAACCTCATCCACCCCTTTTTCTCCTTGGTGGTCCATGCATATTAACCTTAGGGTTTGGCCATGCAAGGCTAGCCCATGATCCATAATCATAATCCTTATAGGGTCCATGCAAGAGGTCCTTTGCCATGATAAGACTAGGGTTCGGCCATGAAATGGCCGGAACACTTTCCTTGACCATCTTACTTAATCAAAGTTCTATCAAGTACTTACCGGTTCCGCGACTCCTCCGGTTTCCTTCCCCTCTGACTTGCTCTTCCAATCCTTTCTTTCCTTAGCCTCTTCTTCCTTCATTCTTAATCCTTTGGCCGAGAGTGAGAGCTTGAGAGAGAGAGAGAGTTCGGCCAAATTATGAGGGTTTGAGAGAGAATTGGCCTTGAGTGAGAGGGAGAGGAGTTTGAAATGTAAACTCTAAGTCCTTTTCTCCTTTGTCTTTGTGAGTGATTGGCCAAGAGAGTGCTAGAGGGAGAGAAACAGCCAAGAGGGAGAGGGAGAGAGTGAAATGAAACCAAAGTCTTCCCCTTGGTTAATGAGGGTCGGCCCAAAGGTGGTGTCCCTTGGTGGCACCCTTTTATAGCTCCCATGCCCTTATGTAACTCCCATAACTTACAACCTTCTCATTCATACTTACATTGGGGGTTTTATCCTTGAGAGGAAACTCTCATGCCCTTATGTAACTCCCATAACTTATCACCTTCTCATTGATACTTACATTAGGGGTTTCATCCTTGAGATGAAACTCCCATAACTTATCACCTACTCATTGATACTTACATTGGGGGTTTCATCCTTGAGATGAAACTCCCAACCGTTTTGCCCCTTGGTTACCTTGTGTAACAACAAAACCATCCCCTCCATTCATGACCCATTTGGGGGTTTCATCCTTGAGATGAAACTCCCATGTATCCCATCATGTTGTAATACCCCAGATTTTCAGTTTATCAATATTTACGGAAATTGCCATTGAAATGGTGAATTAAAAGGATATGACCTTAGATGGGTAAGTTGTGGGGTTTATTGTTCAATTAAGACCCAATGTTCATGTTATAAGGATCAATTTAAAGTAAATGGGTAAGCTGTATTTAATTGGGTAAAGGTGGTTATTTACGTCAAAAGGCCCAATTGGGACCCAATGGGTTGCAGTTGACTTGGTTGACCATTAGGTGAGCTCAAGTCTAATTAGGTTGAGGCTGAATCTAATGGGAATGCAAACAAGTGTTTGAGTTGATTCAAGTGAATTAAATGGGTGAGTTGAGTTTAATGGTGGTTTGGATTAAATGGTTGAGTTGAGTTAAATTAATGAGTTGAGCTTAAGTGAGTTAAAGAGATTGAAATTAAATTATAAGAGAAGTGTGTAGATGAAAGAGGTGGGGAGTTGTTTATTTCAAATTCAAACACCATCCACACGTTGGAGAGAAAGGGTGGGGGAAGTTTCATCTCAAAGATGAAACCCCCACATGAAGATTTAAATGAAGAGAGGAGGAGTTCTTATTTCAAATTAAAATCCAAATAAGAATTAAAGGGGAGTTGGATGGTTGGGTGGTCCAAGGACTAGGACAAAACTATTGGGCTCAAGGAGTTTCATCTCATGGATGAAACTCCCACATGGGCAACTAATGAAGAGTGGCGGTTACACAAGGCCAACTAAGGCTTAGCCGTTGTAGCCTTTGGGAGTTTCATTTCAATATGAAACTCTCACATGGAACGTTAATGAGAGAAGGATGATGGGAGGAAAGGATACACCAAGATAACCTTTGGAAGCCGTTGGGTGCCTTGGGAGTTTCATCTCAAGGATGAAACCCCCAAGGGAAGCTTTAAGGAAAGGAGGTTACACTAAGGTTTCAAATTCAAAAATACATCACACGTTGGAAACATGGGGGTTACCCATCTTAGATGGAAAATCAAGAGCCAAAAACCGTTTGGTGGGTTTCATTTCAAGGATGAAACCCCCAAATGGAATAATTGAAGAGATGAATGGGGAGGGGAGTTACAAGTGGTGCCATCAAGAGACACCACCATGGGCTGAATTTCATTAACCAAAGGATTTTTTTCATTTTCACTCTCTCTCTCTCTCCCTCCCTTGGCCGTTTTTCACCTCTCAAGACAAAGAACCTTGGTTGGTTGTCTCTCACACAAATCATTCCTTGGCCGATCACGCCACTAAGACAAGGTGGACTTAGAACAAAGGAGTTGCATCTCAAAGTTTTATCATTCACACCCAAGGCTGAAATTCTATCTTTCCTCCCAATCAAAACCTCATTTGGCTGAACCACTCCAAGGGGTTTTCAGCAAGGTTAGGCTCGGCTAAAAATCAAGAAGGAAGGAAGGAAGAACTAAGGAAGGAGAAGATCAAGAAGGAGTGAAAGAACCGAAGGAGTAGCGGAATTGGTAAGTGCTCCATAAACATTTGTTAAATAAAATGGATAAGGAAACATGATCCAGCCACTGTATGGCCGAACCTATCAAGGGTTAAAATCATGGCTAATGATTATTTTTAAAAGGAGTAGATGAACCATAGGGTTCGGCCATATGTATGGCCGAACCCCATGAAAAGACTTGGTTATTTTATTGGTCTTTGAGAGATAAAAACCATACAATGTTATGAAGGTTTTAAAGGTGTTTAAATGGAGATAAGGTTAAGGTTATGGGTCAGCCATTGCATGGCTGAACCATAATGTTATTATGGCTAAGATGCTGAGCATAAACTATATATAATTATTTGGATGTTTGAAACAAGAAACCCATGGACCATTTTTATGGGTTAATTGGAGTTAAGAATTAGAAATTATTAATGGTTCTAAGCTTTTGATTAAGGAATCACATATGATTATCTTGGGACTTAGTATTAAGTAAGTAATCAGCCATGATAGATGATGACAAAAGGGACAAAAAAATCAATATGGTGAGGTTCGACCATGTTGTATGGCCGAACCCCACTAATGGTCATTTGGTGGACTTAGTTTCTTTTGAAGTGGTCAACTTGTAATATAATTGGTCAAATTAAAATGGAGTATTTAGTGGACTTAGATTATTAGTTATGTTAAACAATTGGTGCATAAGTAATGAGATTAAGGAATCAAGAGGTCATGATCTTATATCTAAGTTAAAAGAACAAAGGACATGAAAGAGGGACCAAACCCAAGATGGTGAGGTTCGGCCATGTTGTATGGCCGAACCCCACTAAGGTGGATTTGGTGGATAAAGGGTTTAAAAATTAGTTAAGTGGTGTTTAAGTGATAAATAAAAGGAAGGGTGAAAATTAAAGGTAAGTGAGGTTCGGCTATGGAGTATGGCCGAACCCCACAAGTGTTGTTTTTGGACTTAGGTTATTATGTGGGTAAGATGATTAATGTATAAATGGATAGATCAATGGAATTGTATGATTGGGCTTAAGAACCCAAAGGAGGGACTAAAACAAAATAAACAAAATAAGTGAGGTTCGGCCATGGTGTATGGCCGAACCCCACAAAGTTATATTTGGTGGACTTGGACCTAATGTTAAAACAAAAAAGGACCCAATTTAAGTGGGTGAGGTTCGGCCATGGTGTATGGCCGAACCCCACAAAGTGTGTATATGGTTTTGGACATTATGGGACTTCACAAACAGTATACGATCGTGATCGGTTGCCGGTTTAAAGCTCAAGGACACCTTAGTTGTCTTGTGTAGGATTCTACCTCATTGGAACATGGTTATGTAATTTGTTTTATCCTTACTTTGCTGATTTATGTTGTTTATAAATTATGTTTCAAAATTGAAGTTTTAATGCTATGGTTAATTATATTGCATAGCATATGGACTTGTACATCTCATGCATGGCATGGGAGGGGAATTTGTAATCGGAGGCCACACTCCGTCAGGGCGTCTGTAAGGCAATAATGGGAAGACCTTGATGTGGATAATGCCATCAAGAAGAATCCGGAGGCCACACTCCGTCGGGGCGTCCGAAAGACCACTGTGGGGATACCTTGATGAGGAGAACTCCATCAAGAGGTTACATGGAATGTGATGGGTGGGACTCATTGCATAAGACATATGGCATGACATGATTTTACATGATTTTGATGATATGATATTTTATATGATATTTGATACTAACCCATGTGATAGCCCTACCTAAAATTCCTACTGGGCGCGTTGTTCTAACGCCCTACTTCTACCTTAGTGAATGACACAGGAAAGGAAGGGATCGAGGATCGTGAAAGAAGTCAAGCATAGAAGCTTGGATATATGAATGGATTTTATTTATTAGATTCTATTAAGTTACCATGGACATGTAATAACTTAGATATTATTGCTATGGTTTGGAATGGTTTGATTGAATGATTAAGTTAAGGTAATTTTGGATAAATGACTAAGTACTTTGCCATCTAAAAGAAATGGACTAGAGTTAGGTTCTATTATGATCCGCAATCAGTTTATGTTATATTCCGCAATTCTAAACTTAATACATGTGAACCATCTCAGTGGACTTAGTCCATGTACATGTATGGTTGGCCAGTTAAGGGTCGGGCTTTGGAAGCTCGGACTTAACTCGCGTTGTGACGTCCCGCTCTTTATCACTTGTTTATTTATTGTAAAAAAAAAAATAGGCTCTGATTTTCGATTAAAAGAGAGTGAAAAGGGCGGGGCGTTACACATGTAGCCTTGGTTTGAATTGTGTAACACCACCAAATCGTCCATCTCCATTGATGATTCATTTGGGGGTTTCATCCTTCAGATGAAACTCCCATGTCCCAACGGTGTAAGCTTGGGTGTAAGTTTGTGTAACCTCCACAACCCTTCACCTCCCATTAATGTTCCATTTTGGAGTTTCATCCCATGAGATGAAACTCCCATTCCAGCGTGTATGCTTGACTTGGATTGTGTAACAACCACAAAACAGTCCACCTCCCATTAGTGATACAATTTGTAGTTTCATTCTATGAAATGAGACTCGCATGTTCCAACGTGTACTAAGGTTAAGCCTTGTGTAAACTCCAAAACCTTTCATCTCCCCATTAATGATTCATTTGGAGTTTCATGCATGAGATGAAACTCCCCCCTCCAACGTGTAACCTTGACTTAGTCTCATGAGGTGCATCTCTCCACGTTCCCACTCCACTCATTTGAGATCAAAGTCCCATTAATTTCCATTCAACTCATTTAACTCAACTCACCTATTTGAACTCATTTAAAATCAACTCATTTAACTCACTTAAAATCAACCCAATTACTTGATTCCATTTCCAACTTAAATTAACTCCAATTGATTAAGCTTGAACTCACTTGGTGGTCAACCAAGTCAACCACGACCCATTGGGTCCCAATTGGGCATTTTGACCCAAATAACAACCTTGACCGAATTAAACACATCTTACCCATTTATTTTAAATTGAACCTTATAACATATCCGTTGGGTCTTAATTGGGCAATTGACCCAACACCTTACCCATCTAAGGTCCATATCCAATAATTCACAACTTAAATGGCAAATTTCGTAAATATTTATAACTTGAAAATCTGGGGTGTTACACGCCATCTCACTTGATGAGGTGGATTTGGGTCCCACTTGACCATGCCACTTACATGCCAATCATACATATGCCACCTCACTTGATGAGGTGGATCCCATGTCTTGGGTCTTAATTGGGTACATGACCCGATTAAATCAATTCCTTACCCATTTTACCTTAAACATCAATTCATCTTGACCCATTGGGTCCCAATTGGGTATTTGACCAAATTAACTACATTTACCCAATTAATTAGAATCAAACTCTATCCATGATCCGTTGGATCATAATTGGGCCATTGCCCCAATTCTTACGCATCTAACATTCATTCCATCTATAAATCTTAAATTTGACATTTAAAATAGATAATATCCAATATAATAATGCATTTGAAAATCTGGGATGTTACAATATTACCCTTTTTTGAAATTTTCGTCCTGAAAATCGAGTGAAGTAGGATTTCAAACAACTATACAAAAAACTCAAGGTGAACTGCTCTCATTTCTGATTCAAGTTCCCAGGTGGCTTCCTCATTACCATGTCGATCCCATACCACCTTGACGAACTGAATTGCTCGGTTTTGTAACACCCTTTGTTCTTTCCTGATCACTCTGACCGGCCTTTCAACATAAGTCACGTCGCTTTGCACATCAACATCTTGTACATTCAGCACGTACGAAGATCAGGATTGTATTTCCTCAACATAGAAACGTGAAGCACATCGTGCAAAGATGACAACTGTGGAGGAAGTGCCAATTGATAAGCCACTTCCCCGCCCCTCTTTTGGATTGGAAACGATGCCACAAATCTATGCGACAGCTTCCCTTTCTTCCCAAATCGTATGTGTCCCTTTCGTGGCGAGACTTTCAAGAATACTAAGTCTCCCACTTCAGACTCAAGGAACCTCCTTCTCTCTTGTCAGCGTAGCTCTTCTGACGACTCTGTGCAGTGAGTAGATGTTGTCGTATTAACTTAATTTGTTCCGTGTTCTCTGTAACTAGCTCAAGTCCAATAAGTGCAGGCTCACCGGCCTCTATCCAACACACTGATGATCTACAGGGTCTACCATACAACTCCTCGAATGGATCCATCTGGAGGCTTGCCTGGTAACTGTTGTTGTAAGACAACTCAACCAGTGGTAAGTGATCCTCCATCCACCTTTGAAGTCTAACATACATGCTCTCAGCATATCATCCAATGTCTGTATTGTCCTCTCAGACTGACCATCCGTCTGTGGATGGAAAGCTGTTCTAATCAATAAATTCGTCCCCATAGCCGTCTGTATGCTCTGTCACACCCTGCCAGTGAATCGACCATCTCTGTCGGACACAATAGTTCTGGGGATACCGTGTAGCCTGATAATATCCTTGATGTATCGTCGTCCCAAAGTCTCAGATGAATCTGTCATCTTGATGGGAAGAAAGTGTGCAGACTTGGTCAATCGATCTACCACGAACCATATTGCATCATTGCCCTTTGATGACCTTGGCAACCCTGTCACAAAAAATCCATGTAAATATGTTCCCATTTCCACTCTAGCACTGGTAAGGGTTTGAGTAATCCTGGTGGTTTCTGATGTTCAGTCTTGATCTGCTAACAAGTTAGGCAGTGAGCAACAAACTCTGCCACATCTCTTTTAAGTCCATGCCACCAATAGTGTCTCTTCAGATCATGATACATCTTGGTGCTACCCGAATGAATAGAGAGTTTGGTTTGGTGTGCCTCGATCAATAACTCTCTTATGCAGCTTTGAGGTACATATGTCCTGCCTCGGAATAAAAAACCTTGTCCCGGTCGTAATTCCCATTCCGATACAACCTCACCAGTAGACATTTTAGCCCATATCTCTTCTACTTCCGGATCTGTTCGTTGTTCCTGTTCAATCTTGGAAACCATGTTGGATCGTACGATCAGATTATACATACTCCCATGATTCTTGATGTACAAATTGAATTCTCGAATGGTATTCAATAATTTCCATTCCTTCATAATCAAATTGGCCACTGTTGCATGTGACATGCGACTGAGGACATCCGCCACTTTGTTTGCCTTACCAGGATGATATCGAAGAGCAAACTCATAGTCTTGCAGATATTCTATCCATCTGCGCTGCCTCATATTAAGTTCTTTGTAATGAAACAGATATTTCAAACTTTTGTGATCAGAAAATACCTCAAATTTCTTGCCATAGAGATAGTGTCTCCACCTTTTGAGAGTGAAGACCACTGCGGCTAATTCCAGATCATGTGTGGGATAGTGGCGTTCAAGAATTTTCTACTGCCTTGAACCATAAGCCACTACGTGATGACTTTGGGTAAGAGAACACCCAAGTCCTTCACTTGAAGCATCACAATATACTTCATAGCCCTTGCCTCTTTCTGGCAAAATCAGGATAGGTGCAGTCGTAAGCCTCTCATTTAGTTCTTTGAATCTTTGGTTGCATACAGCAGACCATTCAAATTTGACTCCTTTCCTAGTGAGTCGGGTAAGTGGAGATGCAATCTTGGAGAAGTCCATAATAAACTTCCTATAATAACCAGCCAATCCCAGAAAGCTGCAGATTTCGGTCACATTCCTTGGAGCTTGCCAGTCTCTAACTGTCACCACTTTAGCCGGGTCCACTGCTATTCCTTCCGCTGATATGACATGCCCTAAGAAGTTAACCTCAGATAGCCAGAATTCACAACTGCTTGCTTTGGCATACAACTGATTATTCTTCAGGGTGTCCAGAACCATCCGCAAATGTTCAGCATGCTCCCCCCAACTTTTAGAATAAATCAGGATGTCGTCAATGAAAACAATTACAAATTTGTCTAAGTAAGGGCGAAAGATCCTGTTCATCAAGTCCATGAATAGAGTTGGTGCATTGGTGAGTCCAAACGGCATGACCACTTACTCATAAAGTCCATACCGAGTTCTGAAAGCCGTTTTCTCTATGTCTTCATCCCTGACACGGATTTGATGGTAACCTGACGTCAGATCAATCTTGGAGAAATGACTGGAACCTGTGAGTTGATCAAATAGATCATCAATTCTGGGTAGAGGATACTTGTTTCTTACTGTCAGCTCATTCAACTTCTGATAATCTACATACATCCGAAGTGGTCTTCACAAATAATACTAGTGCTCCCCAAGATGATGTGTTGTTCCGGATGCATCCTAGTTTGAGCAGTTCATCAATTTGCTTCTTTAGCTCTGACTTCTCAGCTGGGGCCATCCGGTAATGCGGTAATGTCACTGGAGAAGTGCCAGGGTATAACTTAATCTCAAAATCAATCTCCCTCTTTGGTGGCAACCTAGGGAGTTCCGTTGGAAATAATTCTGCGTAGTCTTTCACTACCACAGATAGTTCAGCCATTGGCGTCTTGTCTAGCCTGATGTTGTTTAATACAAGATGGTTCAATTTTTCATGCAGTCTCTTGGTCATAGGAATACTCTATTTGTTGGCATGTACTACATATCGCTTTCCCTCGGGTGACCAAAATATCACCCTGCGGAGATGGCAGTCAATGCTGGCCTGGAAGTTAGCCAACCAATTCATGCCAAAAATGATATCGTACTTTGTCATCTCGAGTACCAGATAATTGAACTCAAATCTGAGTCCAACAAGTTCAGTGTTTACCGATGTGCATATCAGTCCTAGTGACGTGTCTCCAACAGGGGATACAATAGTAAGTGCAGTGGACAATTGTTATACTAGAGTACCAGTTGCAGATATGAAAGCAGCAGATACAAAGGAGTGGGATGCTCCTGAATCAAATAATGCACAAGCATAGGAACTACCAACTACTGCCATACCTTGAATCACTGAGTGATCCACTGTCTCTGGACGAGGAGCCAAAGTATACAGTCGTCCAGATCCTGTCGGAATAGGTGCCCGTCCTGTCTGGTTATATGCTCTGGATGCTTGTGAATGAGCTGGTCGAGTTGGAGGACGAAATGAACCCCTAGAGTGAGAAAGTCTATTGTTCTGCTGACACTCCCTCTTGAAATGGTCCTGCTGGCCACACTGAAAACAGGTGCTCACACCTCGAGGAACCTGAGAGACGGATACTGATGTGAAGGGCTGATTGGGACGAAAGCCTCCAATTGATCCAGTAGAAGGTGATGGTCTTCCAAAGTTGGGTCAGAATCTCTTGTTTAGGTGAAAAACACTTCCTCCGTTTTGCCCTCGGCGGTTGTCCACAAATCGAACTGTCTTTACTAGCTCTTGCTCAGCTATGGTAGCTCAACTGACCACTTCCGTCAATGTAGGTGACTTGCAGATAGTCACTTTGATCCTGATACTTGGTTGAAGGCCCTGCTCAAATTTACGAGCCTTCCTGTATTCTGTGTCCACCATGTATAAAGCATAACATGATAGACAGAGAAACTCTTGATGATACTCAGCCACAGTCATGGTGCCCTGTACCAAAGATATGAACGCTTGTGTCTGGCCCTCCTTCTCCTCTTCTGAAAAATAGTGACCATGAACATTGCAGAGAACTGCTCCCATGTCATCTCAGTCCTTTCCCCTGCTGGAATCTATGCCCGTTGTTGTTCACTCACTTCCCACCACTTGCCGGTATCATCGATCAACGGCGAAGTAGCCAGCGGTATTATATCTTCATTACTGGTGATCTTTAGTAATGTCAAGATCTTGGTGATATTTCACGACCAATTCTCCGCTCCTGCAGGTCCTTCTTTCCCTTTGAAATGAGGGGGACACTGATGTTGGAAGTCTCTAACCATGCTTCGATCATGTGCCTCATTGGTGGTCGCACTTCCATTGCCGTTCATATGTTGCTGTAGAACGGAAGTGACCACATCCTGCACTAAATTCTGCAGCTCGGGGGGTACCACAGGAATATTTACGTTGTTCTGCGCCTCTTCCTGGTGTGGTTGCTGTACCTCTTCCTCCACATGCTGGTTTTGTCGAGTTCTTCATCTCGGAGGCATTTTCCTAAGTCATTGAAACATCGTTTGACTTAGCTTTCTCGTAAAGTTTTGTGTTTACATATTTTGGGGAATTGCCAAATCAGCATCTTGTATTTCTTGTTTTTGGGGAACTTTCCTATGTATCAGGTATTGTTTCTCAATTTGGGGAAATCCTGTTGTTTCTTGCTTCGGGGAAATATGTCCTACTTTACTATGTTTGATAAATCCATTTTTATAGTGATTGTCCTTCCCTTGTTGTTATAGTGTTGTTCTCAGTTTGAATGCTTTAGTCTGATTCTTAACAAAATAAATTAATCCTGCCCCCGTGCAGTAGACTCCGAAGAGTCGGTCAGTTGGGATGCTTATTTTGTCAGTGAGACATGATACTGTCTTAATCTTACTTTGAAAGATTTGTACTTTCGATTTCGCTCTAATACCAACTATAAACACTCCGCCCTTTTTCACTCTCCGAAAATCAGAGTTTATTTTTTTTTGGAAATAAAGAGTGAGAGAGAACGGGACACCACGACACGAGCTAAGTCCGAGCTTCCAAACCCCGGCCCTTAACTGGCCAACCATACGTGTGCGTGGACCGAGTCCACTAAATCAGTTCACACGCTTAAGGTTATACTTGAGGAAATAAACATATTGCAGAATTAATATTTGATTACATAAACCAACCGTAACCTTTACTTAGCAAGGAAGTCAATCGCCCAAAACTTAACTGCACTTAATATCCGAAGGTAACGTCAAAACATAGCAGAATAATATCTAAGTTATTACAATCCCAAAATGTTATTAACTCAATATACTCTGTAAAAATAAGCAATAAGCTGCCCAAGCTCCTAAGCTTGGTTCCTTTCGCGTCCATCGTCCGTTCCGTTCCCTGTTCATCATCTACGGTAGAAGTAGGACGTTAGTCAATGCGCCCAGTAGGTATTCCGAGTAGGGTCAAACACATGGGATTAGTATAAAAAATCATAATAGATAGATAATATCAAATCATGCTAAATCAATGCCATGTCATGGGTGTCATATGCCATGATTTCCCAACCATCAACCATATCTCAAAACACATAGATAATCCTCTTGATGAACAAGCCACATCAAGATATTCATTGTCATGACTCCCCCCCGTATGCCTTATCGGTCCCACCGAACTGAGCGTGGACTCCTCTTTCATTTCAAACATCATATACCATTTCTCAATCTGAATCAGTGCGGATCCCTCGCCACGTTTGTCTATCGGATACCCCGAATGAAGCGTGAACACCTCTCATATGTTCCCTCTCATGCCATGCATGAGATGTGAGTGTAACATCTCGGATTTTCAATGCAATTATTATATTGGATATTATATATTTTAATTGTTAAATTTAAGATTAGAGGGATAAGAATAGGGGCAATGGCCAAGTTATGATCCAACGGATCATGGATAGAGTTTATTTTAATTAATTGGGTCAAATACGTTATTAGGACCCAATGGGTCAAGATGAATTAATCAGGTCATGTACCCAATTAAGACCTAAGGCATGGGATCCACCTCATCAAGTGAGGTGGCAAGTGTATGAGGTGACATGGAAGTGGCATAGCCAAGTGGGACCCAAACCCACCTCATCAAGTGAGGTGGCTTGTGGTCTAAGGTCACATGTAGGGCTAGCCACCATGGTTGACTTGGTCAACCATGGGTGGGTTCATGGGTGAGTTCTAGAGGGTTAAGTGAAGTGAGTTGAGTTAAGGGATTAGTTAATTAAGAAATGAATTCAAGTGCTTGAGTTAGGGGATTGAGTTTCATTTAAATGAAATGAGTTGAATGGAAAGTGAGTTCAAAATAAACAAGTGAGTTGAAATGGAAATGGATGGGGCTCTAAGTGAGTCAAAGAGGGAGGTGGAGGGTTTCCATGGGACCCTAGACAAAAATCGTTGGGAAGGGGGAGAAGGCCAAGTATAAGCCATGTGTCTCCTTGGTTAGCCAAGGGACACATGGGAAAGACCACACCTTAATGTGGGTGGGTGGGAGGTTAGGACTTACACACCCTCCCTTAGCCGGTCCTCCCTTAGACAAAAGAGTTGAGATTGTTTCATCTCACCCTTTCCTCCTCTCCCTCTCTCAACCTTCAAACCCTAGGGCCGATCCCCTCTCTTAGACAAAAAGAGTTAGAGATTTTCATCTCCTCCTCTCCCTCTCTCCCTTTCTCAACCCTCACCTTGGCCGAACCCTCTCTTAGGGTTTTCATCTCAAATACCTCAAAGAAACCTAGAGATCTTCTCATTTTCTCTATCTCCCTTCCTCTCCATTGCTACACCTAGAGCACCAAGGAAAGGTTGGTCTTTCACACAAAAGACAATAGCTCAAGGGACACCCCACAAGTGTGGCCGAAATCCATCTCTCCCATTTCGGCACTAAACTTAGAGAAACTGAAGAACGAAGGAGGAAGAAGAAAGGACTAAGGAAGGAGAAGAATGGAGGAGCAAAATCAGTCCTAAAGAAACGGAGGAGTCGCGGAATAGGTATGTATTGTTTAACAAGGGTTATGGATTAAAAAGAGGCTAAGGAAACCATGGTTTCGTCTATGGAATGGCCGAAACCATGGGGTTCCATTTCGGATTGAAAAGGGTGGCCGAAATGTTATGGGCCATGCAATGTAAGAGAAAAATCCATCCAAGAAGATGGTTAAGCCTTTGGAATGAAATACCCTAACCTTGTTGGTGGGTAAGATAGGTTGCACAAATGAAGTTATGATAAGGAGACTATTGTAATACATGATTAAATGGATGATAATATGTATGTTAAGTATAAGTAATGAAGTTCATAAGAAAGAGATCAAAGAACATGGTTCGGCCCCTTGCATGGCCGAACCTTATTTTTGATATATAAGGACCATTTGAGGACTCAAAGAAAAACAAGATGAGGTTCGGCCATGTTGTATGGCCGAACCCCATCAAGTGCTAGAACATGTTGGATGTAACCACCCATCCTCAAGGTGATATGAAATGGAAATAGGATGAAGAGGAGGAACCATGGGTTCGGCCACGTTGTATGGCCGAACCCCGTGGAGGAATTTTTATGGATCTAAATATGTTTTAAATGATTATCTATGGATTATCAAGCTAAGAAATAATAATAAAAAAAAGAAATGATGCCTAAGATGGGAAGATGATGAAAAGAGAGAACCATGGGTTCGGCCATGTTGTATGGCCGAACCCCATGGATGACTTTTTGGGACTTAGGTGTATTTAAAAAGTTAAATGATTAACTATGGAATATTAGATTTAAAAAAATAAAGGAATGAATAATGTTTGACCCGCTTTGTTTAAAATAAAACAAGGGTTAAATAGTGGGTCAAAACCAAAAGAGTGAGGTTCGGCCATGTTGTATGGCCGAACCCCACTAATGAGTCTTGGTGGACATGAACACATCCTATGGCCGAAACCCATTGGGGGACTTAACCGGGTTAAGGACTATGATCGTAAATGGAAATGAACATGGCATGATGTAGGGGATGATGGGAATCAAATGGGTCATCGATTTGATTTATTTATGTGTTAAATGTAATAAGGTAACGAGATTTCACAAACGGGTGTACAATCAACTTTGACACGATCGGTGACCGGTTTTGACGAAAACGCAAGGATACAATACTTGGACATTGGTAGGATTCCTACCTTGTTGAAAACCTTGGACTATGTATATGAATGGTTATTTTAATTTCATGTTTTGATGATCTATTTTGGTATCAAGTGCTATGTTTTAAGAATGGGATTTCAATGCTATTATGTCTAATATGAAATAGCATGTTTGCACTTACATCTCATGCATGGCATGGGAGGGATCATATGAGGGGAGTCCACGCTCCATTAGGATATCCGATAGACAAAAGTGGGGAAGGATCCGCACTGATTCTGATTATGATGTTTGAAATGAAAGAGGAGTCCATGCTTCGTTCGGTGGGACCGATAAGGCATACGTGGGGAGTCATGACAATGAATATCTTAATGTGGCTTGTACATAAAGAGGATTATTTATGTGATTGAGATATGGTTGATAGGTGGGAAATCATGGCATATGACACCCATGGCATGGCATTGACTTGCATGATTTTGACATTACATATCTATTATGATTTTTATATTAATCCATGTGTTTGACCCTACTCGGAATACCTATTGGGCGTGTTGACTAACGCTCTATTTCTACCTTAGATGATGATACAGGGAATGGACGGAAAGAAGGACGCAAAAGGAGCCAAGCTTAGGAGCTTGGATAATTTAGAATTACTTTATTTAAGTTTTATTTTTGGACAATATAATTTGAGTTATTCGCATTTTGGGACTGTAATAACTTAGAACTATCTTGTTATGGTTTGGTTTTATTTTGGACATTTGAACTTAAGTTAATTTATGTGATGGACTTTCTTGCTTAAAAATGGATAGGTTTAGTAATCTTAACCTCATATTAATTCCGCATTACGTTTATTCCGCAAGTATATCCTTAATTGCGTGTGAACCTGTAACATCCCGGATTTTCAATGCAATTATTATATTGAATATTATCTATTTTAATTATTAAAATTAAGATTTATAAATGGAATGGATGCTAGATGGATAAGAATTGGGGCAATGGCCCAATTATTATCCAATGGATCATGGATAGAGTTGATTTTAATTAATTGGTAAATGTAGTTAATTGGGTCAAATACCCTATTGGGACCCAATGGGTCAAGATGAATTAATCGGGTCATGTACCCAATTAAGACCTAAGGCATGGGATCCACCTCATCAAGTAAGGTGACAAGTGTATGAGGTGACATGGAAGTGGCATAGCCAAGTGGGACCCAACTCCACCTCATCAAGTGAGGTGGAGTGTGGTCTAAGGTAACTTGTGGGGCCGACTACCATGGTTGACTTGGTCAACCATGGGTGAGTTCATGGGTGAGTCCAAGAGGATTAAGTGAAGTGAGTTCAGATAAGGAATTAACTAATTAAGAATAAGTCTAAGTCTTCAGTTAGGGGAATGAGTTTCATTTAAGTGAAGTGAGTTGAATGGGAAGTGAGTCAAAATAAACAAGTGAGTCACATGGAAGTGGAAGGGACTTAGGTGAGTCAAAAGGGGAGGTGGAGGGTTTCCATCTCATGGAAACCCTAGACCAAAAACCGTTGAGAAGGGGGAGAAGGACAAGTGTAAGTCATGTGTCTCCTTGGTTAGCCGAGGGACACATGGGAAAGACCAAGAAGTGATGAGGGTGGTTGGGAAGATTAGGGTTAGTAACAGGGGTTCACATCAAAACCCTAGGGCCGACCTCCTCTCCTTGAGACAAAAAAATAGAGTTTCATCTCATTCTCTCCCTCCCCCTTGAGCAAAAGAACTCTCATCCCTCTCCCTCTCTCTAAACCCTAGGGTTTCATCTCAATCCCTCTCCCTCTCCACACTCCTTCACCGAATACACCTTTAAGAACCCTAGAGATCTTCTTCTCTTCTCTATCTCTCTCTCTCTCCCATTTCGGCACTAAACTTAGAGAAACCGAAGAACGAAGGAGGAAGAAGAAAACACTAAGGAGGGAACAAAATCAGACCTAAAGAAACGGAGGAGTCGCGGAATCGGTATGTATTGTTTAACAAGGGTTATTAATTAAAAAGAGGCTAAGGGAACCATGGTTTCAGCTATGGAATGGCCGAAACCATGGGGTTCCATTTCAGGTTGAAAAGGGTGGCCAAAATGTTATGGGCCATGGAATGTAAAAGGAAAATCCATCCAAGAAGATGGTTAAGTATTTGGAATGAAAATACCCTAACCTTGTTGGAGGGTAAGATAGGTCAAACAAATGAAGTAATGATGATGAAGATTATGGTCATATATATGATTAATGGATGATGCTAAGAACTATGTGTATACATAATTTATGAATGACCTTATGTATATTAAGCATAAGGGATAAAATTCATAAAGATGATGATCAGGAACAAGGTTCGGCCCCTTGCATGGCCGAACTTTAATTTTTATGGGGATCATATGAGGACTCAAAAGACATTGGATGAGGTTCGGCCATGTTGTATGGTCGAACCCCATCAAATGATCTAAACGTGTTGTAAGAAATTTTTAAGAGAATCTATCCCCAAGGTGATAAACAATGGAAAGAGAATGAAGAGGAGGAACCATGGGTTCGGCCATGTTGTATGGCCGAACCCCATAGAGGAATTTTTATGACCTAATATGTTTTAAATAATTTAATTACGGACTATCAAGTTAAGAAAGGAGAAGATGAAAATGAGGAATCATGGGTTCGGCCATGTTGTATGGCCGAACCCCATGGATCATTTTATGGATCTAAGTATGTGTAAAAAGTTAAGTGATTAACTATGAAAAGAAATGATGGCTAAGATGGGAAGATGATGAAAATGAAGAACCATGGGTTCGGCCATGTTGTATGGCCGAACCCCATGGAGGACTTTTATGGACCTAGGTGTGTTGAATGATTAATTATGGAATGTTAGATTAAGAAATAAAAGAATGAATGAGGATTGGCGCGCATGGATTAAAATGAAACAAGGATCAAAGAAATGGGGTCAAAACCAAAGAGTGAGGTCCGGCACCCCACTGATGAGTAATAGTGGACATGAACACATCGTATGACCGAACCCCATTGGGGGACTTAACCGGTTTAAAAATGATGATGCGTAAATGGAAATGAACATGGGATGATGTAAGGTATGATTTAATTAGTTGGATAATTAATTTGACCATTTTATATGATGGAACAAATTTAAGGTAACGGTATTTCACAAACGGGTGTATGATTAGCTTGACGTGATCGGTGACCGGTTTTTGACGGAAATGTAAGGATACAATATTTGGACGTGGGTAGGATTCCTACCTTGTTGAAAACCTTGGACTATGTATATGTGATGATTTTGATTTCTATGTGCGATGATTTATTTTTGGTATCAAAAAGTTATGTTTTAAGGATGGGATTTCAATGCTATATTAATATGAAATGGCATGATGCACTCACATCTCATGCATGGCATGGGAGGGAACTTATGAGAGGAGTCCACGCTCCATTCGGGTATCCGATAAACAAACGTGGGGAGGGATCTGCACTGATTCCGATTATGATGTTTGAAATGAAAGAGGAGTCCATGCTCTGTTCGGTGGGACCGCTAAGGCATACGTGGGGAGTCATGACAATGTATACCTTGATGTGGTTTGTACATCTAGAGGATTATTTACGTCATTGAGATATGGTTGATAGGTGGGGAATCATGGCATATGACACCCATGGCATGGCATTGACTTGCATGATTTTGACATTATGTATCTATTATGATTTTTTTTTATACTAATCCATGCGTTTGACCCTACTCGGAATACCTACTGGGCGGGTTGAATAACGCCCTACTTCTACCTTAGATGATGATATAGGGAATGGACAGAACGAAGGACATGAAAGGAGACAAGCTTAGGAACTTGGATAATTTAGATTTATTTTATTTAAGTTTTTATTTCGGACAATGTAATTTGAGTTATTTGCATTTTGGGACTGTAATAACTTTGAACTATCTTGCTATGGTTTGTTTTAATTTTGGACATTTGAACTTAAGTTATTTAAAGTGATGGACTTCCTTGCTTAAAAATTGGATAGGGTTAGTAACTTGAATCTCATATTATTTCCGCATTACGTTTATTCCTCAATTATAGCCTTAATGCGTGTGAACCGTTTTAGTGGACTTAGTCCACGCACATGTATGGTTGGCCAGTTAAGGTCCGAGATTTGGAAGCTCGCGTCGTGGCGTCCCGCTCTCTCTCACTCTTTTATTTCAAAAAAAAAAAAAGACTCTGATTTTCGAAGAGTGAGAAAGGGCGGGGTGTTACAGTTGGTATCAGAGAGAAACCGGAAGTATGAATCTTCGAAGTAAGATTAAGACAGTATCATGTCTCACTGACAAGATAAGAATCCCAACTGACGGACTCTTCAGAGTCCACTGCACGGGGGCCGGATTAATTTACTTTGTTAAGATTCAGACTGAAGCATTCAATCTAAGAGCAAGACTTGACAAAAAAGGAATGATAGCAAGGGAAGGACAATCACTATGAAATGGATTTATCAAACATAGCAAAATAGGAGATATTCCCCAAAATAAGAAAACATCAGGATTTTCCCAAGTTGAGAAACAATGATGGATTTATCAAACATAGCAAAATAGGAGCTATTTCCCTGAAACAAGAAAACATCAGGATTTCCCCAAATTGAGAAACAATGATGGATTTATCAAACATAGCAAAATAGGAGATATTTCCCCGAAAAACAAGAAAACATCAGGACTTCCCCCAAATTGAGAAACAACACTTGATACATAGGAAAGTTTCCCAAAAATAAGAAATACAAGATGCTTATTTAGCAATTTCCCCAAACTATGTAAACACAAACCTTTACGAAAATCTAAGTCAAACGATGTTTCAATGACTTAGGAAAATGCCTCCGAGAAGAAGAACTCGAAAAAATCCCGCATGTGGAGGAAGAGGTGTAGCAACCACACTAGGAGGAGGAGTAGAATAGCGTGAATATTCCCGTGGTACCTCCTGAGCTGTAGAACTTGGTACAAGCTGTGGTTACTTCCGTTCTACAACAACATATGAACGGCAATGGAAGTGCGACCACCAATGAGGCACATGATCGGAGTATGGTTAGAGATTTCCAACAGCAGCGTCCCCCTCATTTCAAAGGGAAAGAAGGACCTGTCGGAGCTGAGAATTGGCTGAGGAACATCACCAAGATCTTGACATTATTGAAGATCACCGGTAACGAAGATAGAATATTATTGGCTACTTCACAGTTGATTGATGATACCGGCAAGTGGTGGGAAGTGATTGAGCGACAGCGGGCACAATTCCAGAAGGGGAAAGGACTGAGATGACATGGGACCAATTCTCGGCTATGTTCCTGGATCACTACTTTCCAGAAGAGGTGAAGGAGTGCCAGACACAAGCGTTCATATCTTTGGTGCAGGGCACCATGACTGTGGCTGAGTATCACCAGGAGTTTCTCCGTCTATCATGTTATGTTTTATACATAGTGGACACAGATTACAGGAAGGCTCATAAATTTGAGCGGGGCCTTCGACCAAGCATCAGGGTTAGAGTGACTATCTTCAAGTCACCTACATTGGCTGAAGTGGTCAACCGAGCTACCATAGCTGAGCAAGAGCTGATAGAGACAGTGTGGTTTGTGGACAACCGTCGAGGCCAAAGAGAGGGAAGTGCTTTTAGTCCTAATAAAAGGTTCTGAACCAACTTTGGGAGACCATCACCTTCTACTGGGTCAACTGGAGGTTTCGTCCCAATCAGCCCTCCCCATCAGAATCCGCCTCTCAGGTCCCTCGAGGTGTGAGCACTTGTTTTCAATGTGGCCAGCAGGGTCATTTCAAGAGGGAATGTGCAGAACAGTAGACCCTCTCACTCTAGGGGTTCATTTCGTCCTCCAGCCTGATCGGCTCATTCACAAGTATCCAGGGCATATAACCAGACAGGACGGGCACTTAATCTGACAGGATCTGGATGACTGTACACTTTGGCTCCTCATCCAGAGATGGTGGATCACTCAGTGATTCAAGGTATGACAGTAGTTGGTAGTTCCTATGCATTCGCATTATTCGGAGCATCCTACTCCTTTGTATCTGCTTCATTTATATCTGCTACTGGCACATTAGTACAACAATTGTCCATTGCACTCACTATTGTATCCCCCATTGGAGACACATCACTGGGACTTATATGCACAGAGGTAAACATTGAACTTGCTGGATTCAGATTTGAGTTCAATTATCTGGTACTCGAGATGACTAAGTACGACATCATTTTTGGCATGGATTGGTTGGCTAACTTCCAGGCCAGCATCGACTGCGATGTCGACAGGGTGATATTTTGGTCACCAGAGGGAAAGCGATACGTGGTACATGCCGACAAACAGAGCATTCCTATGACCAGGAGACTACATGAAGGATTGAACCACCTTGTATTAAACAACATCAGACTAGACAAGGCACCGGTGGCTAAACTGCTTGCGATAGTGAAATACTACACAGAGGTATTCCCGACAGAACTCCCTGGCTTGCCACCAAAGAGGGAGATTGATTTTGACATCAAGTTGTATACTGACACTACTCCAGTGTCATTGCCACATTAACGGATCCCCAGCTAAGATGTGAGAGTTAAAGAAGCAAATTGATGAACTGCTCAGACTAGGATGCATCCGGAACAACACATCATCTTGGAGAGCCCCTATATTATTTGTGAAGAAGAAGGATGGCACACTTCGGATGTGCGCAGATTACAGGAAATTGAACCAGCTGACAGTCAGAAACAAATACCCTCTACCCAGGATTGATGATCTATTCGATCAACTCAGGGGCTCCAGTCACTTCTCCAAGATTGATCTGATGTCAGGCTACCATCAAATCCGGGTTAGGGATGAAGACATAGAGAAAACCGCTATCAGGACGCGGTATGGACTATATGAGTATGTGGTCATGCCGTTTGGACTTACCAATGCACCAGCTGTGTTCATGGATCTGATGAACAGGATCTTCCGCCCTTACTTGGACAAGTTTGTAATTATTTTTATTGATGACATCCTGATTTATTCCAAAAGTCGGGAGGAGCATGCTGAGCATTTGCAGATTGTCTTGGACACCCTGGAGAAGAATCAGTTGTATGCCAAAGCAAGCAAGTGTGAATTCTGGCTATCTGAGGTTAACTTCTTGGGGCATGTTATATCAGTGGAAGGTATAGCTGTGGACCTGGCTAAGGTGGCGACAGTTAGAGAATGGAAAGCTCAAAAGAATGTGATCGAAATCCTGTAACACCCCAATTTCTCAATGAAGTGGAAAATTACCAAAATGCCCTGAGTTGTTAAATTAATTATTTTGTGATGTTAAGTAAGGAAATAGTGGGGCCCATTGCTCAAAATAAAATCATATGAGCACATTATGAATGTTAAGTTTGATTGGTTGGGTAATTTTCATCATTTGGGTCAAAAATGGCTAAATGGGTCAAAGGGCCTAAATGGGGCCCATCGGGTCTTGCTGGGTTATTTGACCGTTTTGTGATTTTAAATTAAATGGGGTTAAGCCTATTTGATTGGAAATCAAGTGGAGGAAAAATGGGTAGGCTTGATCCATATGTAAAAACCAATTAGAAATGACCAAAATACCATAAATGGGTCATGTTGTCAAAACGGGTCAAGGAGCTAAAAGTGGACCCAACGGGTCGAGTTGACCATTGTTGACCGTGTGAACCCTCAAGGGAGCTCAAACACGAGTCAAATTAGTTGAGTGGGACTGAGGTGAGTTGGAATTAAATCAAAAAGTGAGTTAACTCATGTGCATTAAATGAAATGCATTAAATGTGATGAGTTGGGTTGGAATAAAAATACCTTGAGTTGGGTGAGTCAAAATGGAAATTCAAGGGCTGTAATCAGTGAGTTGAGAGGGAATTTGAAGAGATTGGCTGGTCTTAAACCAACCAAAACAAGTCCCACACGTTGGGGACTTGTTTTGGTGATTTTCATGATGGGTTTTAAATGAAAATACATGGAAATTGGATGAGATGCTTGGGGAGTTGAAAGGCTGCATGGGTAGCTGCCAAGGGGTGCCTTGGATGGCACCCAATATCCATTGGTTTGTGCAAGAAGTTATGAGGGAGTGGAGGAGTTTTGGGGGCTGAAGTACTAAAGGAAATAAACACCAAGGTTGGCCATTTTTCACATTGGAAATCCAAGAATTTCCATCTCTCTCTCTCTCCCTCTCTCAAATTCGTTTTTCCTAGCTGGAATAGCAGAGGTGTTTGTACCAGTAGATCAAGCACGAAACAGCAAAACAAAGGAAGAAATAAAAGGGAGAAACCAAGGACCAAAGGCAAAGAGAAAGATTGGAAGTTTGGTAAGTATTTATATGTTATTTTGGTATAATAACATGGAGCAAATGGGGTGTGTATTGGGCCATGGTTATGGCCGAATATACCAAGGTTTGAACCTTGATTAGTGGAGGATTTAAAATGGTAAAAATAACCATTGGGTTCGGCCACCATGAAGGGCCGAACCCCATGTAAGAGATGGCTTGGTTTTCATGTTTTGAAACATGAAAACCATGGATTTTGTGGACTGTTTTTGGGTTTTGATTTAAGATTTAAATACATGTTTTAGAATGGTTAAAAATATGGATCTGAATGACATAGGGACTGAAGTTTATATGGTCTAAAATCAGTGGATTAAAAGATGGAAATGGACCATTGGGTTCGGCCACTTAGCATGGCCGAACCCCATGGAAACAAATGGTTGTTTTTGATATTTTTTGGAAGTTAAAACCATATGATTTGGGACTGATATTAGATGTTATTTTTGGATTTGGAATGCATGTTTTAAGGAGGTTAAAACATGGATTTGGGTGTTGGTTTCAAACCCAAGATAAAGGGTTAAATGTTCAAAACCAATTTCATGGTGTTCGGCCAATGAGCATGGTCGAACCCTATGAAATTGGGCTAATGTTTGGATGTTTGTTTGAAAGGTAAAACCTGATTTTAGTATACTGTTATTACATGATTATCTGAGGTTTAAAAATAGTAAACGTAACCATTGGGTTCGGCCACCATGGAGGGCCGAACCCCATGTAAAAGAATGTGGGTTTTCATGTTGGAAAAACATGTAAACCATAGACTTTTTATGGACTGTTTTGGATGGTTTGTTTGAAAGTTAAAACCTGATTTAATATACTGTTATTACATTATTATCTAAGGTTTAAAAACAGTAAACCTAACCATTGGGTTCGGCCACCATGGAGGGCCGAACCCCATGTAAAAGGATGTTGGTGTTCATGTTGGAAAAACATGTAAACCATAGACTTTTTATGGACTGTTTTGGATGGTTTGTTTGAAAGTTAAAACCTGATTTTAATATACTGTTATTACATTATTATCTGAAGTTTAAAAACAGTAAACATAGCCATTGGGTTCGGCCAACATGGAGGGCCGAACCCCATGTAAAAGAGGGTTGGTTTTCATGATTGGAAAACATGGAAACCATAGACCTTTGTGGACTGTTTTTGGGAGATTTTTATGTGATAAGGTTACTGATTTTGGGTTGGCCATGGATGGCTAAATCATGGGCTTAATATGGCTAAGGGGTAGAGCCAATTAGTATTTAAACAAAGGACATCATTGAGCAAAGAACCATAAGGGTTCGGCCATGAGTATGGTCGAACCCCATGGACTATTTTCATGGGCCATTTTATGGATGTATGTGTGATTAAAAATGGAATCATGTTTGCTGTTTTGGTCGTCCAAAACATGACTGGACCATGTTAAGGTTACGGTTAAGGTTGTAGAATTTAATCAAGGTATTGGTGGCAATGGCAAATCTGTGAATACAAGCCAAATGAAGAGATTGATCAAAAGTACTTATAAGATGTTTTAGGTCTCATATGTGAATGGACATGTAAATAAGATTATGATTTACTTATTGTTGCATAATAAGGTACCGAAAGTTGAACGACGAACGAGTCGTGACCGGTTAAAGCCTAAGAAAGAACGAACGCTGAAGTGATTCTTCAGTAGGTTTCCTACCTACTTGTAACCACGGTTTTTACCCAGTTTGTCTTATGATACTCTTGTTTTAATATATGTGTTTCAAATGATATATTATGCATTAACAAATGGCATACAGGCATTGACATCTCATGCATAGTCATGGGATAATGAATGAAGTTCTACAGTGATGGCTACGATTGTATATGATGGGGGTTGCCCATTGCATGTACATATTGTATAGAAGAGATGAATGTTGTTGTAATTTACCTTCTCGGTGCAAGGCACGTCAAGTGATGGCTATGATGGTACATGATGGGGGTTGCTTATTACATGTACATCGCTTATAGAAGAGATGAAGGTGTGTTGTAATTTACCATGTCGGTGCAAGGCACGTCAAGTGATGGCTATGAAAGTACATGATGGGGGATGCTCATTGCATGTGCATATTTCATAGCATTGTTTTACCTGTTTTGATGATCATGTATTATGATATGTATATGCATGTTTTATATGCTAACATGTGGTAACCCTAATTCGGGAACCTACTGGGCGCGTTGATCTAACGCCCTAATTCTATCCTCAGAGGAGATTGCAAGTACAAGTAAAGGGAAAAAGAAGGTCGATGACCGGAGGGGAGCCAAGCCTAAGTGCTTGAATGATGGATTTGGATTACGTTATATTACTGTCATTTGAATATTTTTGTTGGACATGTAATAATTCGTTACCTGCTATGGTTTGATTAGGTTGATAACTTTGAATGGTTGATTTATGTTAATTAATGTTTGAGACTGTTACTTGCTATCTAGTCTTTCTATTCCGCAGTTAATCTAGGTTATTCCGCATGTTGATGTTAGTTCCATGTGTGATTCATTATCATGGTCTATTCCATGTACACATGGGTGGCCAGTTAAGGTTCAGACTTGAGTAGTCTGAATTTAACTCGCGTCGTGACGCCGCCCGCTCTCTTCCGATGTTTATTTAAAAAAAAAAAAATTAGACTCTGAAATTCTCGGAAAAGGCGGGGCGTTACAAATCCACAGCTTTCTGGGATTCGCAGGTTATTATAGGAAGTTTATTATGTACTTCTCCAAGATTGCATCTCCACTTACCCGACTCACTCAGAAAGGAGTCAAATTTGAATGGTCTGATGTATGCAACCGAAGATTTGAAGAACTGAAGGAGAGGCTTACGACTGCTCCTATTTTGATTTTGTCGGAAAGAGGCAAGGGTTGTGAAGTATATTGTGATGCTTCAGGAGAGGGACTTGGGTG
The DNA here is from genome assembly GCA_022113865.1 of Chimonanthus praecox. Lineage (NCBI taxonomy): Eukaryota > Viridiplantae > Streptophyta > Magnoliopsida > Laurales > Calycanthaceae > Chimonanthus > Chimonanthus praecox. The sequence continues at coordinate 43,928,975 of CM039089.1, read as the reverse complement.
TTCTCTCACTCAAAGTCAACACGTGGTGGTGTATGGTTCAAGACAGTTGAAGATTCATGAACGCCACTATCCCACGTATGATCTGGAATTAGCCGCACTGGTTTTTGTAACGCCCCGCCCTTTTTCACTCGCCGAAAATCAGAGTCCATTATTTTTTTTAAATAAAAAGTGAGAGGGAGTGGGAAAGTCATGATGCGAGCTAAGTCTGAGCTTGCAAAGCCCGGCCTTTAACTGGCCAACGATACGTGTACGTGGATTATGTCCACGAGAACGATTCACACGCATAAGGTTATACATATGGAATAATTCGTAGATGCGGAATTATAATAGTATAACTATCCTATTCCATTTTAGATAGTAAGGAAGTTCATCACTTAATAATAATTACCTTAAGTTAAAATATCCAAAATTAACAATTCAAACCATAGCAAATAATCTAAGTTATTACAGTCCCAAATACTAGCTAATCAAATTACATTGTCCATGAATAAACTTAAATAAAATGAAACTGGATCATCCAAGCTCCTAAGCTTGACTCCGATCACGTCCTTCGTTCCATCCATTTCTATGTCATCATCTAAGGTAGAAGTAAGGCGTTAGACAACGTGCCCAGTAGGTACTCCGAGTATGCCATGCCATGGGTGTCATATGCTATGAGTCCCACCCATCATCCATATCACAATCACATAGTAAACCCTTTTGATGGATAATCCACATCAAGGTATTGTCATGACTCCCCGCGAATGCCTTATCGGTCCCATTGAATGGAGAGCGGACTCCGGTTACATTTCAAACGCAGTATATCCCCACGAATACCATATCGGTCGCCCCGAAAGGAGCGTGGACTCCGGTTACAATTTAATCATACATCCATTGGAATCAATGTGGATTCCTCCCCACGATTGTTTTATCGGTCCAACCGAACGAAGCGTGGACTCCAGTTACAAATCCATTGGAATCAGTGTGGATTCCTCCCCACGATTGTGTTATCAGAAAACCGAATGGAGCATGGACTCCAGTTACAAATCCATTGGAATCAGTGTGGATTCCTCCCCACGATTTTTTTTTGGAAAACCGAATGGAGCATGGACTCCCCTCATTTGATCCCTCCCATTCCATGCATGAGATGCAAGTGCAAACATGCTATGTAATAATAAACATCATAGCATTCAAATCCCATAGTTGAAACATATCATTTGATACCAAAATAATAATAGCCCGGATTTTTAATACAATAAATATATTGGCTATTATTTGATTTAATTGTGAAAAATTAAGAATTATAGATAGAGTGGATGCTAGATGTATCAAAGTTGGGGCAATGGACCATGGATATGATCAATTCCATTTAATTGGGTCAATGATGGTCAAATGGGTCAAATGCCCAATTGGGACCCAATGGGTCAAGATGATTGAACATTAGGGTAAATGAGTAAGGAATGGATTTAATTGGATCATGGACCCAATTAAGATCAAAGACATGGGGTCCACCTCATCAAGTGAGGTGGCAAGTGTAGGAGTGGAAATCCAAGTGGCATAGCCAAGTAGGACCCAACTCCACCTCATCAAGTGAGGTGGCATGTGAGCTAAGGTACAAGTGGGGCTGACCACCTTGGTCAACCATGGGTGAGTCAAAGATAAATTAAAGAAGATTAAATGTAGTGAGTGGAATTAAATTATTTAATTGTAATAACCTAAGATATAAATTCAAATGATTGAGTTGGGAAATGAGTTGCATTTAAATGGAGTGAGTCGAATGGGGAGTGAGTCACATAACAGATCAAAAGATGGAGTGAGTCAAGAGGGTGGTTTCATCTCATGGAAACCACTCCGCCAAAACTGTTGGGATGAGGGTGGTGTGTGCCATGTGGAGGGCATACACCCCCTTGGCTAGACAAAGAGCTTAAGTGGAGGACATGCAAGGACCATGATTGGGCAAAGGAGAGGTGGTGGTTCCATCTCATGCAAACCACCAAGAGGAAACCACAAGCCAAAACCGTTGGATGGGGGTGGTATGTGCCATGTGGAGGGCATGCACTCCCTTGTTTAGTCAATGGACTCATGGGGAAGACTCCACATTGATGAGGGTGGAGTCTAACCCAAGCAAACCCTAGACAAGATGTAAAGGAAGCTTTCCATCTCATCTCACTCTCTCCCTCTCTCACTCAAGGCCGACCCTCCCTCTCAAGACAAAAAAGGACTTAGAGTAATTTTGATCTCATCTCACTCTCCCTCTCTCAAGTTTGGCCGACTACTCTCATTGAACAAGACAAGAAAAGACTCGGAGTTTCATGTCTCTCCTCCTCTCCCTCTCTCAAACCTATACTTCTTGGCCGAACCATCTCTTGGGGGTTTCATCTTAGACCCTCTCCCTCTCAAGCTCACACTTTGACCGAAAATCAAGAAGGAAGGAAGAAGAAGCTAAGGAAGGAGAAGATCGGAGGAGCAAGAAGGAGTGAAAGAAAACGAAGGAGTCACGGAATCGATACGTATGGTTTAGTATGGTTTGTAAATTAAAAAGGGGTAAGATAGGTTATTATTAAGGAAATTATGTATATATGGCTAAGGACCTCATGCATGAACAATATAAGGATTATGATCATGGATTATGGGTTGGCCTTGCATGGCCAAACCCTAGATTTTATGCATGGACCATTAAGGACAAAGGAAGGGTTGGATGAGGTTCGGCCATAATGTATGGTCGAACCCCATCAAGGGATATAATCATAGGTATGTGATTTTTAAGGGTAAGTGATGAACCATAGGGTTCGGCCATGTTGTATGGCCAAACCCCATGGAAGTATGTTGGTGATCTTAAAGGGTTTTAAAGGAGGGAAATAATGGAGGAATGTTAATGATTTTAAATGGTCTCAAATGTTGTAAATGGTGAAGAACCATGGACCATGGGTTCGGCCATGTTGTATGATCGAACCCCATGGAGAGATATTGATGGACTTTGAAGTATTTGGACCATGAAAATGATGGGGGAATGTTGGTAATTTTAATGGGTTTTAAATGTGGTAGATGATTTAAGAGATAGACCTAAGTGTATGATTAAACCCCCCCATGGAGGGACTTGATGTATGGACCTAATGTTGTATATGATTTAAAGGGAGGATGAAAATGGGACACCATGGGTTCGGCCATGTTGTATGGCTGAACCCCATGAACCATTTTAATATGTCATTTATGGATCTATGCATGTTTAAATGAATGAATGATCAAGCTAAGGAATGGAGGGATTTGTTAGGGATTTATGTCATGATTAATGAATCATTTATGGATCTATGTTTATGGATCATTTATGGACCTAAGTATGTATAAATAAAAGGAGTGATTAGCTTTGGAAAGAATAATGGCTAAGATGGAAAAATGGTGAAAATGAAAGGACCATGGGTTCGGCCATGGTGTATGGCCGAACCCCATGGGGAATGTTTTGTGGACTTAGGGCCTTTAAATGATTAACTTATGTGTGATTGGTTAATAAATCAAAAGAGGGAATGATCTTGAACCCACATTTATTTAAAAGATCAAGGACTAAAAAGAGGGACCCAAAACCAAGTGAGTGAGGTTCGGCCATGTTGTATGGCCGAACCCCACTAAGGCATGTTTGTGGACGTAAACATGGTTGGAAATCAAATGGAGCATTGGTTTGATTTGTTGATATGTAATAAGGTAACGGGATCTTACAAGCAGTGTACGATCGGCTTGATGCGATCGGTGAACGGTTTTTGCACGAAACGCAAGGTCAACGATATATTGGTCGTTGGTAGGATTCCTACCTCATTGAAAACCATGGAATATGTGTATATGATGTATTTACTTGAATTATTTTGGTATCAAATGATGTGTCTTAATGAAGGGATTTTAATGCTATGATGTTATTATTACATAACATGTTTGCACTTACATCTCATGCATGGCATGGGAGGGATCAAATGGAACAGGAGTCCACGCTCCGTCGGGGCGACCGATAAACAAACGTGGGGATACCTTGATGTGCATTATCCATCAAGAGGGGTAGTATGATTGGAGATGTAGCCGGAGTCCACGCTCCATCGGGGCGAACGATAAACAAACGTGGGGATACCTTGATGTGCATTTTCCATCAATAGGGATATTATGTTGAAATGTAACCGGAGTCCACGCTCCGTCGGGGCGACCGATAAACAAAAGTGGGGATACCTTGATGTGCATTATCCATCAAGAGGGATATTATGTTTGAATTGTAACCGGAGTCCACGGTTCGTTGGGACGACCGATAAACAAACGTGGGGATACCTTGATGTGCATTTTCCATCAAGAGGATACTATGTGATGGTAATATGGATGATGGGTGGGACTCATGGCATATGACACCATGGCATGTCATTGACTTGCATGGTTTTAATATTATTTATAACTATGTGTTTTTGTTATACTAATCCATATGTTGACCCTATTCGGAGTACCCACTGGGCGCGTTGTCTAACGCCCTACTTCTACCTTAGATGATGACACAGGAAATGGACAAAGCGAAGGACCTGATCGGAGCCAAGCTTAGGATCTTGGAGGAGCTAGATTGATTTATTTAAGTTTTATTCATGGATATGTAATTTGAGTACTTAGTTTGTTAGACTGTAATAATTTAGACTACTTGCTATGGTTTGGACTTTTATTTTGGACATTTTAATTTGAGGTAATTATCATTAAGTGATGTACTTCCTTGCTATTTAATAATTGGTAGGATTGAACTCTATTATAATTTTGCATTAAGTTTACATTCCGCAAGCTTAACTTATTACGTGTGAACCGTTCTCATGGATTTAGTTCCACTCATACGTAGGGTTGGCCAGTTAAGGACCAGGCTTTGGAAGCTTGAACTTAGCTCGCGTTGTGACATCCTGCTCTCTCTCACTCTTTTATTTCAAAAAAAAAAAAAAATAGACTCTGATTTTTCAGAGAGTGAAAAAGGGCAGGGCGTTACAGTTGGTATCAGAGCGAAACCGGAAGAATGAATCTTTTGAAGTAAGATTAAGACGGTATCATGTCTCACTAACAGATAAGAATCCCAACTGACTGACTCTTCCGAGTCCGCTTCACGGGGGCCGGATTAATTTACTTCGTTAGACTCAAACTGAAGCATTCAATCTGAGAGCAACATTTGACGAAAAAGAAAGGATAGCAAGGGAAGGACAATCACTATAAATTGGATATATCAAACGTAGCAAGATAGGGCATACTTCCCCAAAAATGAGAAACAACATTTGATACGTAGGAGAATTTCCCCGAAAATGAGAAACATCAGGATTTTTTCCCAAAATTGAGAAACAGTGATGGATTTATCAAACATAGCAAAATAGGAGACATTTCCCCGATTTCCTCAAATTGAAAAAGAACACTTGATGCTTAGGAAGTTTTTCCCCAAAAAATAAGGGTGCTTATTTGGCAATTTCCCCAAAATATGAAACCACAAAACTTTACGATAAAACTAAGTCAACGATGTTTTTCAATGACTTAGAAAAATGCCTCCAAGAAGAAGAACTCGACAAAACCCATGTGTAGAGGAAGAGGTGCAGCAACCCCAACAAGAGGAGGTGCAGCCACCTCATCAAGATGAGGGACAAAATAGCGTGAACATACCCGTGGTGCCTCCAGAGCTACAAAACTTGGTCCAAGCGGTGGTCACTTCCGTTCTTCAACAACACATGAACGGAAACAAAAATGTGACCACCAGCGAGGCAAATGGCTGGAGGATGGTCAAGGATTTCCAGCAGTAGCACCCCCGTTACTTCAAAGGGAAAGAAGGGCATGTCGCAGCAGAAAACTGGCTGAGGAAAATTACTCAGATCTTGACACTACTAAAGATCTCGAGTCATGAAGATAAGATATTGCTGGCTACCTCCCAACTGATTGATGATGCCGGTAAACGGTGGGAGGTGATATAGCGAGAGCGGGCGCTCATTCTAGATGGAGAGAGGACTGCAATGACGTGGGAGCAGTTCTCGGCTATGTTTATAGACCACTACTTATTAGAGGAGGAGAAGGAGCGCCACACCCAAGCGTTCCTATCTTTGGTACAAGGCGCCATGACTGTGGCAGAGTACTACCAGGAGTTCCTCCGTCTATCTTGTTGTGCCTTATATATGGTGGACAAGGAGTAAGGGCTCACAAGTTTGAGCGGGGCCTTCGACTGAGCATCAGGGCCAAGGTGACCATCTTCAAGGCACCTACACTGGCGGAGGTGGTCAGCAGGGCCACTATCGCGGAGCAGGAGATGGTGGAGACTGTGCGGTTTGTGGACAACCACCGAGGTCAGAGTGGGGGAGGTACATTTCGTCCCAACAAGAGGTTTCGACCTAACCTTGGGAGATCCTCACCTTCCACTGGGTCAACAAGGGGCTTTCGTCCCAACCAGCCCTCCCCATCAACATCAGTCTCTCAGGTCCCCCGACATGTGAACACCTATTACTAGTGTGGCCAACAGGGCCACTTCAAGATGGAATGTCCACAGAACAGCAGACCCTCTCACTCCAGGGGTTCCTTTATCCCTCCAGCCAGATCTGCTCATTCACGAGAAACTAGGGCGTACAACTAGGCGGGATGGGTGCCTAACCCTACAGGATCTGGACGCCTGTATACCTTAGCTCCTCCAGTGGCTGTGGATCACTCTGTGATTCAAGGTATGGCCATACTTGGTAGTTCCTATGCCTTTGCATTATTTGATTCTGGCGCATCCCACTCATTTGTATCTGCTACATTCATATCTGCTACGGGCACCTTAGTACAAAAATTGTCCACATCACTTACTATTGTATCCCCCGTCGGAGATACATCGTTGGGACTTATATACACAGCAATGAACGCTGAACTAGCTGGATTCAGATTTGAGTTCAACTATCTGGTACTCGATATGACTGAGTACGACATCATCTTTGGCATGGGCTGGTTGGCTAGCTTTAAGGCCAACATTGATTGCCATCTCCGCAAGGTGATATTTTGGTCACCCGAGGGAAAGTAGTATGTGGTACATGCTGACAGACAGAGCATCCCTATGACTAGAAGGCTGCATGAAGAGCTGAACCACCTGGTATTGAACAACATCAGATTAGATAAGGCACAGGTGGTTGAACTTCCAGCGGTAGTGAAATACTACTATGAGGTATTTCCAACAGAGCTCCCTGGCTTGCCACCAAAGAGGGAGATTGATTTTGAGATCAAGCTGTATCCTGGCACTACTCCAGTGTCATTGCCACATTACCGGATGGCACCAGCTGAGATGTCTGAGTTTAAGAAGCAAATTGATGAACTGCTCAGACTGGGATTCATCCGAAATAGCACATCGTCTTGGGGAGCCCCGGTATTATTTGTGAAGAAGAAGGACGGTACCCTTCGGATGTTTGTGGATTACAAGAAAATTGAACCAGCGGACTGTCAGGAACAAGTACCCTCTACCCAGGATTGATGATCTATTTGATCAACTTAGGGGTTCCAGCCACTTCTCCAAGATTGATCTGATGTCCAGTTACCATCAAATCCGGGTTAGGGAGGAGGACATAGAGAAGACAGCTTTCAGGACACGGTATGGTCTATATGAGTATGTGGTCATGCCGTTTGGACTTACAAATGCACCGGCTATGTTCATGGATCTGATGAACAGGATCTTCCATCCTTACTTGGACCAGTTTGTGATTGTATTTATTGATGACATCCTAATCTATTCCAAAAGTCAGGAGGAACATGCTGAGCACCTGCAGATAGTCCTGGACACCCTGAGGAAAAACCAGTTGTATACTAAAGCCAGCAAATGTGAATTCTGGCTATCTAAGTCAACTTCTTGGGGCATATTATATCAGCAGAAGGTATAGCCGTGGACCCGACTAAGGTGGCGGCAGTGAGAGAATGGAAAGCACCGACGAATGTGACCGAGATCCGCAGCTTTCTGGGATTGGCAGGTTACTATAGGAAATTCATCATGGACTTCTCCAAGATTGCGTCTCCACTTACCCGTTACACTCAGAAAGGAGTCAAATTTGAGTGGTCAGATATGTGCAACCGGAGATTTGAGGAGCTAAAGGAGAGGGTTACAACTGTTCCTATTCTGATTTTGCCGGAAAGGGGCAAGGGCTATGAGGTATTTTGTGATGCTTCAGGAGGGGGACTTGGGTGTTCTCTCACTCAAAGCCAACGTATAGTGGCTTATGGTTCATGACAGTTGAAGATACATGGAGACACTACCTTTATGGTGAGAAGTTTGAGGTGTTCTCAGATCACAAGAGCCTAAAATACTTATTTGATCAGAAGGAACTCAACATGAGGCAGCGCAAATGGATGGAATATCTACAAGATTATGAGTTTACGCTTCGGTATCATCCTGGCAAGGCGAACAAAGTGGCGGATGCCCTCAGCCGCATGTCACATGCAACAGTGGCCAATTTGATTAGGAAGGAATGGGAGATGCTGAATACCATTCGAGAGTTCAACTTGTATATCAAGAACCATGGGAGTATGTATAATCTGATCATACGGTCCAACATGGTCTCCAAGATTGAACAAGAGCAATAGACAGATCCGGAAGTGGATGAGATATGGGCTAAGATGTCTACTGGTGAGCTTGTACCGGAATGGGAGTTACGACCAGGACAGGGTCTTATTTTCCGAGGTTAAGAGAGATGTGGCAGAGTTTGTTGCTCACTGCCTAACCTGTCAGCAGGTTAAGACAGAGCATCAGAAGCCACCAGGCTTACTCAAACCCTTACCAGTGCCGGAGTGGAAATGGGAACACATCTCCATGGATTTTGTGACAGGGTTGCCAAGGTCATCAAAGGGTAACGATGCAATATGGGTTGTGGTAGATCGATTGACCAAGTTTGCGCACTTCCTTCCCATCAAGATGATAGATTCATCTGAGACCTTGGGTCAACGGTATATCAGGGATAACATCAGGCTACACAGTATTCCCCGGACCATTGTGTCCGATAGAGATGGCCGATTCACCGGCAGAGTGTGGCAGAGCATGCAATCGGCTATGGGTACGAATCTATTGACTAGCACAGCGTTCCATCCACAGACCGATGGACAGTCAGAGAGGACGATATAGACATTAGAGGATATGCTGAGAGCATGTATGCTAGACTTCCAGGGTGGATGGGAGGATCACTTGCCGCTGGTGGAGTTTTCTTACAACAACAGTTACCAGGCGAGCCTCTAGATGTCTCCATTTGAGGCATTGTATGGTAGACCACGTAGATCACCAGTGTGCTGGACAGAGGCCGGTGAGCCTGGACTTATTGGACCCGAGCTAGTTGCAGAGACTACGGCACAGATTACGTTGATACAACAGCACCTACTTACTGCGCAGAGTTGTCAGAAGAGCTACGCTGATAAGAGGAGAAGGTTCCTTGAGTTTGAGGTGGGAGACTTAGTGTTTTTAAAAGTCTCGCCACGGAAGGGACACATGCGATTCGGGAAGAAAGGGAAACTGTTTTTAAAAGTCTCGCCACGGAAGTTATCAATTGGCACTTCTCCACAGTTATCATCTTTGCACGATGTGTTCCATGTGTCCATGTTGAGGATATACAACCCTGATCCTTCGCACGTGTTGAACGTGCAAGATGTGGATGTGCAAAGTGACGTAACATATGTGGAGAAGCCGGTCAGAGTGATCGGGAAAGAACAAAGAGTACTATGGAGCTGCCCCATTCACTTCGTCAAGGTGGTATGGGATCGACATGGTAATGAGGAAGCCACCCACCACAGGACACCGATATTTTACGTGGTTTGGCCAACCTCTGGCCTACTTCCACGGAGCGACGAATAACTTCACTATATGAGAGAAAAAAAGAAATACACAGTAGAATAATACGACTCCATGAGTTTAAATCTAAACCCAACACCCAAGTCCCATGTACATCCATCTCTCTCTTTCTCACCACTCGAAGACTTCCTCTGAGACACCATTCAAACACACACCCACACCCATGCACACCTCTAGCATGGGTGGGCCTCCATGCACACATCTAGTATGGGTTTGCCTCGGTGCACACGACCATAGCGGCCCACGGCCAAAAGGCCGTCTTGGTTGTCCATCTTTCTATGCCCTCTTGTGGATTTGACACTAACCCGGTGTGATCTCACACACCCTAGTAGCCTAGGGTGGTTGCTTGTATTTATAGATTATGCACCGACCTTGGTTGATTGGAGAGTCCCACTTCAATATGATATACTCCTCTCTGCCGTATGTGACTAAGGTACATAGTCCCATTTGAACTTGAAGACTTCACACATCAACACCTTGTTTGTAGCCTTCCACCATGTATCTTAGTCGCCTACACAAACTACACAGTGATGTGTTGATATCCACCTCAATGCATGAAAAGTTCTCCACTAACTCTTCCTCTCACTGTAACGTCTATGTAACATCCCGAATTTTCAATTTATTAATATATATGAAAATTACCCATTTAATTTGTGAAATATTAGATGGATCGTATATGGGTAAAGTGTTGGGTCATTGCCCAATTAAGACCCAACGGATTGTGGAATTTGTTTCAATAAAATTAAATGGGGCTTGAATTAAATGATAATGCAATTTGTCTAAGAAATATTAAATATAGATTTCATGGCCGTGTATGAAGATATTCAATCCACGTTGACATATTTAAAATGGAAGGTATGAATAAAAAGATTTTAGGATTGCCTTGGCCGTGTGTAGGGATTTTCATATCCAAGGTTATGCGCATGCATGTGTTAGAATATATCTAAATAAAGGAAAGGCAAGAGGGGCGCATGTCATATTCTAATTAGGACTCTCCAAAGAGAGAAAGACAATGGGTGCACGACACAAAGGCAAGGACTAGATTAGAAGGTCGGCTACTTCTATTTAAGGCAACAAGAGGGGCGCACAAGGGAATTGCTATCTTGATAAGATAGGATCGTGTGGAAGGTTTTATAAGACAAGGGTTCACGGCAATTGCAATCTTAGCACCTTCTAAGATTGGCCGATTGGAGCTTAATATAAGAGAGGCAGCACAAGGGCGCACGGCTTACACACAGCCAAATTCTCTCTCTATCTCAATTCTCATTCTCGGTAAAACAAAGAGGAAGAGAAGGCAGCCAACAAGAGATGTTCTCAGTTTTGGGAAAAATCAAGAAGAGAGGAGAAGGATTGGAAGAGTAAGAATCAATCGGAACCGGTTAGTATTTTATAAATTTTGTTTAAAAGAAAAGAACCATAGGGTTCGGCCATGGTGTATGGCCGAACCCCATGGAAGGAAATTGAGGAAATAATCATGGAGTGTTAATGGAAAAGATGGACCATAGGGTTCGGCCATGCATGGAAGAGCTTTGGTAAATTTTTAATGGAAAGACATGGTTATTGGTTGGAAACCATGGAAGGACATGGATTATTTAATGGAGGTTTGAATGATGAAAACCATAGAATAATATGATGATGTTAAAAAGGATTAAATGGAGACCATGGAAAAATATAGATGGACTTAATATGGTGATTGATTAAATGGAAGATCAATGATTAGTAATTTTTAAAGAGAGGATCTTGAGCCATAGGGTTCGGCCATGATGTATGACCAAACCCCATGGAAGTTGTTATTAATTTAGAAAGTGAATGGAAAAGGATGGATGCTAAATTTGGAAACTTTCTAATTATGGAAGGATGGATGATAAATTTGGAAACTTTCTAATTATGGAAGGATGGATGCTAAATTTAGGAAACTTTCTAATAATGGATGCAATGTATATATTTGGAAAGTTAGACATCATAGGGTTCGGCCATGAGGCTTGGCCGAACCCCATGAACCAATTGTATGGGTTTATGTTTATGTGTATTTTAAAGGGAGGATGCAAGTATAGACTTATGGACCTAAGTTGGTGAACCATTGAAAAGAAAAATTGAAAAAGAAACATCAAGGGTTCGGCCATGGTGTATGGCCGAACCCCATGAACTTGTTAATGGGCCATGTTTGGGTCTTTGTATAATTTTCATGAATGGTTCACTAAACCAAGGGACGAAGGGTGAGAATAGTGGAATTATAGCCTTGGATGGCAATGGTAATTATGTAGAATTAATGGAACTATGTTTTGGAACTCAAACATAAGTTGATGGAATCAATGGCAATCTTGTAAATATATGAAAATATTGGACATAGGGTTCGGCCATACACTATGGCCGAATCCCATGAACTATTGTATGGATTATTTTGGAACTTAAGCCTTATGAAAATAAGGAAGGTAAATGGCTATGGATATGTATAATGACATTATTGTAATTGAGTGAATTAATGGACCATGGGTTCTGCCATGGTGTATGGCCGAACCCCATGGGGATTGGTTTATAGACTTAAATTATTGTAAATCAAGTGGGACTTGGTTTTGATTGGTTATTATATTATAAGGTAACGAGACCTCACAAGGTGTTTACGATCGTGAGCAGTTACCGAACGAAAGACGTAAGGACACGTTAGCGGTCTTTGGTAGGATTCCACCTCTTTGAAACCATGGGTTTATGTACAATGTTTTATCTTGATTTGATGAATTTATATTGCAAAGGATATGTTTCAAAATGTGATTTTAATGTTATGTTTATATGATAAAATAGCATGTGTTGAATATTTTTAAAAATGTGATTAAAATGCTATGTTTATATGATAAAATAGCATGTGTTTCTTTGGCATCTCATGCATGGCATGGGGTGAAGGATTTGTAACCGGAGGGGCCACACTCCGTCGGGGCGTCCGAAAAACCTATGTGGGATACCTTGATGTGCTTTTCTATCAGGAAGAAATCGGAGGGTCCACACTCCGCTAGGGTGTCTGGAAGACCTATGTGGGGGTACTTTTATGTACATGTGATGGGTGAGACTCATTGCATTTGTCATCATTGCATGGCATGGATTGATATGGTTTTTGACATTACGATATTATATATGTTATGTACTAACCATGTGTTAGCCTTAATTGGAATACCTACTGGGCGCGTTGTTCTAACACCCTACTTCTACCCTAGTGGATGACACAGGAAATCAGGGGAACGATGAACGCAAGGAGGGCCAAGCATAGGAGCTTGGATGATTTATTTTATATGTTGAATAAAGTTACTTATGGACATGTATTTGAGTAACTAGTTTTGGGGCATGTAATAACTTAGATGGTTCGATGTTTATATGGATAAATATGATATTTGAATGATGATTAAGGACTTGACGTACTTTGCTATCTGAATGGAATAGAACTTGGTTCTATTATAATTCCGCATGTTATGATTTTTATTCCGCATGTTGATATTGTTATGTGTGAACCATTTTCGTGGACTTAATCCATGCACACATAGGGTTGGCCAGTTAAGGGTCGGACTTTGGAAGTTCGGACTTAGCTCGCGTCGTGACGTCCCGCTCTCTATCACTCTATTCTGTTATTAAAAAAAAAAAATAGACTCTGATTTACGGGAACAAGCGAGTGAAAAAGGGCGGGGCGTTACAGTCTAGGACAAGTTCCACATGGGCCCATAATGCATACACTATCAAGTTGTATTTTCATGGGCCTCGCTTGATGTTGGATTTGAGCTACTTTACCAACAATTTCTTAATGTAAAGTTTTCTTAAATCTAATTTAAATTTGATTTTAATCTAACTTGTTTACATTACAGATCGAAAATTCAGATTTAACTCATTTGACTAGACCAAATCATGTCAACTCAATAGCTAAAGGTGAGTAACTTGAAGAAACTTATTTTTGCAAACGAGCTTTTTACCTAATCAGGTTGAGTCATCAAATAAGGGAAAAACTAGCTCCAATTTAGCAACTCGCCTTAGATCGGGCAACTTGCATAAGTAGCAGAAATTGGAACTTTGAGAGGATATATGCATAGTGAACAATATTTTAAAAGGTTAAGAAATGATAAATATTTAATCCATCAAATAGTATCTAACCGAAAAAAGTTATGTCCATTTTGCATTTACATTTGGGAAAGGAGAGGATGGGTGAGAAGAGAGAAGCATAGTTGTCATGTTTGTTTGGAGACCATTTTAATTTTCTTTTAAAATGGAACATTTTGGTGTTTCGGTTTTCTCAATATTTTATTTTAAAAAAGCTACTACAATAAATTTGGAAAAAAATAAATTATGTACGAAAATTTTCTCAAAATACAAAAACCAAATTATGGGAAATAGATAATTATAATTATAAAACAAAAAAAATAGTGAAATAGTAAATTATATTAAAATGAAAATTTAGAAAAATATTTTTTTACTGAACTAAGAAGAAAAAATGATTTAATTAAAAAGAAGAAAAAATAAGTATATTTGTCTATAGAAACACATTCGAAACCGAAAGAAATAGACCAAAATAGAAACCAAAAATATCTAAAAATGTTGTTTAGTTCATACACATACCCAAAAAATTAATAATTTAGGTCTGTTCCTACTTAAACGCAATGAAATTGATAAGGAATGTTCTTTAAAATTTAGGAATTGGATTGGCATATTTTGAATGATTGGTATTTTAATTGCACTATTATAAGTTTTATTTTGAAATTATGTTATGATGGATTGTTGCTGCGTTATTTGATTTATGTGCATGCCATGGTGATAAAGAATTTGATTAGTAAGTTGTGGACTGTGCATAGATTGTGGATAATATGCTTAGAAGGAATCACAAACTTTTATAAGCATATTATGGAAATTTGTGATATGTTGATAAGATATGATGGGTAAACTCCATGTCCAAATGTGGGACTGTGTTGGAACTGGTTACCTATGAGTGACCAAGGCCTGTGTCCACTAGGGGGGACAGCGTGTCCACTAGGGGGGACAGCTGTCCACGTGGAGGGACTGCATTGGACCTGGTGACGACATGTAATTGGGAAGTTGATTGTACTGTAGTGTGGTGTGAGTACAATGACATTGGCACGAGCACTTAGCATTATTCGTAAGCATTGGGAATATGTTACATTATTCATATGCTAGAGAATATGATTATGTGGTAGTTGTCTTACATGACAAGTGATAATACTGTATATATGAAGAACTTACCTATAAAGAAGCATACTTAGTGAGGTTATCATGTTATATGTATGTGCTACTATTTTCTTCAATGGGTTTGGAGCTTATACCTTTTACATTACAGGAAATCCAGTGGACTTAGGTCTTGATAGAAAACATTAGAAAGGTTAGAAGATAAGAAGTCATTAGAAGAAGAAATAGATTTATTTTCTTTTAATATTATGCACACTTTGTGATGAACATTGGAAAATGACTATTTTACTCATGGATTTTGGATTAGTTAGCCCTTGTTTTGTGTATTTATGGTATGTTTACTGAGATTCTTGGAGTTTTGTAGGAGATTTGAGAAAATACAAGATGTGAATGATTAAATGATGACATTTGCAGGTTTTGGGCTTAAAGTGCTATTTTTGGAAAGTGTAGATTTTTAATGAATGTTTTACCACAATTTAGGAATTTTGGTAAACTAATTAATTCAAATCCATTTATGAGAGTTTTGATTAATTTAGTGCATTTTAGAAAATAAATGTAAGTTGTAAAATTATTTATAAAAATTTCTATTAAAAGAAGCCCAAAATAAAGCCCAATAAATTTGAATTTTGCAATTAAAGTAAGAAGTGATAATTTCACCCATTTTCTCTCAAGATAAGCCTCCATTTTCATCCATAACAAAAGGATCTCTCAATTCATACTTGTGGAAGTGATTGGAAGCATTATGTTAGAAGGCAACCTCATGTAGCTAAAAGGCATATAAGAAAGGGGATTTCTGATTGCTTAAGAGGTCTTGTATGAAAGTCCTGAACTAGGCTGATGAACAATATGCAGAGAAATCAACTAATGGAGATGGGAATGCAGAGTGTTCCATGTTTGATGGGGATCGAACTAAATCAGGTGACCGTCTTCACACTAAGAAAAACAAAAAAGACTTCATGATTGATGATTCCATTGTGGTCCCAACCAGAACAGAAGTGGAGTTTGTGTATTCAAATTCAAAGTATCTCACATATGCTTTAGAAATACGACACATAACAAAGAAAATAACTGTCGGATCTCATGAATGGACGCCACTTTCCTGAGAACGTTGAGTTATACATTATCATTTTTCTTCCTTTATTCTCCGCATGAAATACTATATTTCGACTTAAGATCAATAGGACTTCCTATAGGACGAAACGTGGCTTGGGGTCACGTCAAATCAAAGAAGGATAAAAGACTCTAAAAAATAAATATTTTGAACAAAAAGTTAGAGGTTTTTAAGATGTATGGCGGAATATTTACTCTATTTTTCTTCTTTTCAGCACTTTTCCAAAATATTCATCTTTTTTTTTTCTCACATCCTTCTTTTGATGTCTAGATGTTCCCTTTCTTTTTGTGTTATTTTTTTCAGTGCCATTTTTTTACAGTACCATCCCAATATTTGTCATCTCTAAACTTTTCTGGTATCTTAGAATAGGTCATAGATATTTTCTATGAGGCTTAGACTCCATAGCCGGAGTTGGGTGCAGTAGGCATGGCTAAACAATAAATAGGCTGATTAAGGCTCAACTAGGAACTAACATGATAAATTGACCAAAGATAGGTAGGCATGAAGGCTCAAATGATCCAAAAATGGCCTAAATCATATCGTACGTTTTATACAGTGATTTCCTTGTTTAAAATAAATTCCAAAAAATTTCAAATGTTCTAACTAAAATTTGATGGCGTTCTCAGTAATATGACAAATATTGAAGAATAATGAGATACATAATGACTTGAAGCACTTAAGAAAGAAAAATGGATTGACTTAAATCCCTCAAAAAAATAGACTGCCATTAAAGCTCACTGGGTTAAGTCTCCACTAGTACTTCTCCTATTGACTACTAGACTCGTGAAATTTTTTCATTTTCAACTCAATTTAATATGGCTGTGTAAATTTTGTTCCGAATATAAATTCTATAAAAATCTTATTGAAAAAGTATGATATAAAATATTTTATTCATCTATTAATGCTGCAAAATCACTTAGACTTGACAATTTTTTTTTTGTTTTGCTCTCAAGGAGTAGTCTCAGTCTTCACTTACTGTTCCCTTTATTAAAAAAGTTTTTTTTTATTATTTTATTTTATTAGACTCAAAATACTGACTCAACCTTTTTTTTTTTGGGTCAAGGGTAGTCTCAGTTTGTATTTGTAAACTTACTCTTCCCTTGACTTTTAAAACTAGGGGTCTCGGTTTTTTCGAACTTACTCTCTCCCTAATTTCTTTTTTATTGGACTCTACTAATGTAACCCCTAGATACCCCCAAACTTAAATTTGGCATTGTCCTCAATGTTCAAAGGTTAGATGCAAAATGTCAGGACATTGTTAAATTTTGGGTTTCGATGTATCTAAGTAAAGCAATAAAAAATATTGACTCAACCTAAACTGACTCTCTAGACTGACTCTTTTTTTTTTTACAAAAACACTGGGATTAATGCATACTCTATTATTTTTGCACACTTCCTACAACGTAGTCCTTTATCACTGAGTTCCATACGCTCCGGCAGATGGTGGTGGTCAATATGCTTAACCGAGTATAATTTATCATAGGCTAAAATTCACTTTTCATAAAGATCTTTTCCTTCTAGAAAGAAAAGCCATGGTTCTTTGGGACCATTACCTATGATAGTATCACCCTCAATTATATTGTTCAAATCTTCTTCTACCCCAACTAGACTCTCCTCACTTTGGGAGGAACTCTCGGATGTTGATGAAATCGACATGATTTCACAAACCTTACTATTTTCCGAAATAGATTGATGACTAACTCGGGTCCCACTAGTTGGTACCTAACTCTAAGTAATCTCTTAGTCGAATCACTCCTCCAAGTGCTCATATTTACTCAAACAAGGACCACACAGGACAAAACAATTTCAAACAAAAAAAAGACCTAAAACTAAAAATAAAAACCTAAACTAACATCGGTCTCTAGACTGGCTCCAAATATTTTCTCCAAGAATTCTAAATCTCCAATGAAAAATTTAACCACAATCAAGGCTAGGTAAGTTCCTAGGTAAGTGGAGGAGCACCTGACATCTACTTATGTTCCACTCATCCTTAGGATGTTTACACCTTGGTGACAAAACTAATCTTAGACACCAAGATTGAAGAAAAAACTAGTATTGGATATTTAAAATTACTTAAATAAAAAACTGTTCTATTAAGCATGAAAAACCCTAAAGACTAACCTATGGTTCCAAAACTGATTTTATTTAGAATGCATGAACCATTTTATTACTATTTTTTTTTCTATTTTTCTTATGCAATCCTAGTATAACAATGCAAGCATCAATCAAATATGCACAACAATAAGCAAACAATTTATACTAAATCCATGAATCTAGCAACCTAAATGCATGAGAAAAATAAATATGTCATTTTTTATGCAAATAATATAACGTCCCGCCCTTTTTCACTTGCATAAATCAGAGTATATATATATATATATATATATATGATAAGTGAGAGAGGATGGGCCGTTACGACGCAAGTCAAGTCTGAATTTCAAAACCCGACCCTTGACTGGCCACTATTACGAGTGCGTGGACTAAGTCGACTAAAACATTTACACACGCTTATCTTATTGCTTGCAGAATAATTTACATGAATAAGATGTTATTCATTTTCTTAACATCATTAGGCAAGGAAAGCCAATCACCATAAAATTTCAATAAAATGTAAAGATTATCAAATCATATTAAATAAGTTCTAGGGTGTCCCAAATAGCCTAAATTATTACAACCCAAGATGTAAGCCCTCCGAATACATCATTGAAATCAAAACTAAGTAATTTTAAACTTAAAATCTTCCCGAGCTCCTACGCTTGGCTCCTTTCAGGTCCTACGTCCTTTTCCTTAGCGTTTCCTGTTCCATCATGTATAGGGTAGAAGTAGGGCATTAGTCAACATGCCTAATAGGGATTCCAATTAGAGTTAGAGTACATATAGGAGTAATATTATAATATCATAAATCAAGGGTTCATACGTCATTAATGGCATATTTGTAAAAACCTCTTATAAGTAATAAAACAATGCATGATGTCCATCTCATAATCATGCTAACATAAGTGTCATGTCATAGGTGTTAGTGCCAAATGAAATCCCACCCAATGTCCATACCCAATCACATCATAAATCAATCAATGGTTTCCTTGGCCAATTATGTCAACAGTGTTTGAGGCGGCAACCACCAGAGCACTGTGTACCCATCCACAAATTAACTGGGATTACCGATGGAGTATGGTCTCCTCCCTCTGCGCAGGTTTTCGGGACTGACTACCCAGGAGCTCTTTGGCCCAATTACGCTGTACTTTTCTATCAACCAGACGCGGCTAAATCTCAACGGTTCATATAGCTTCATATAAGCTAATCTCAAGCCCAAGTTATGTCCGGACCGCTCAGAACTTGACTTGTTAGTCATATGTGTTCCTTCCCATGCCATGCATGAGGTAATGTATGCAAGAATGCCATTTCATTTAAAATACATCATATCATTGAAAATCAACTCATAATCATATACAATTTATTCAGCCCATACATTTATCATATTTTGAATAAAACAAGTGTCATATTATACTCCATAGTGTTCTCAATGAGGTAGGAATCCTACCATTGTCCGATATACTATCCTTTCTTCTCTTGCAAGGATAACGCTAACGGTCACGTGAGATGAATCGCAATCCCTTTGCGAACCTCTTTACCGCATCAAATTCAAACATACATATTAGTTTGATTTTCCATTTTAATTTGATCATCCATATTTCCATCTAAGTTCCATGCTCATTTCTCAATGCATTTACGCATCATAGTCCGTAACCTGTTTAAGACACTCAATGGAGTTTGGCCATACAACATGGCCGAACCCTATTGTCCCATTTTTTTTTTCTTTTAAGTGTGTTTAAGTTCCACAAAACCCATCAATGGGGTTCGGCCATACAACATGGCTGAACCTCATTCTTTGGTTTTGACCCCCTTTGAGAACAAACTCATTGGCAACAATCTTGTAGTGACTCTGCTTCTTGTTGACGTCGATTGAATGCAGAAATAACACTTTGACTGACTGTCGACTAAAAATCAGCATCCCACAAGATAGGCAGAGGCTCTGGAGAAAAATCCAAAGTAAAACCTTCTAATTCAGTTGACTAAGTCATGGGATTCAGTCGACTGAAACACAACCAGATCCCATATGTGCTTGACCAGTACACTTCCAGTCGATTGAATCATGGGATTCAGTCGACTGAAACACAACCAGATCCCATATGTGCTTGACCAGTACACTTTCAGTCGACTGGGTGATGGGATTCAGTCGATTGAAACACAAACAGATCTCATATGTGCTTGACCAGTAGACTTTTAGTCGACTGAATCATAAGATTCAGTCGACTGACTTTGGGTCAGATCCTTTGTGTTTGCAAGAACATGCACTGTAAGGCCCCTCTCCTTTTGTTGGACAATGAGACTCCATTGTGGATAAAGTGGGTTTTTCATAATCCATCCAATTATAGTATCATCATAGCATGGGTTCGGCCATTCATTATGGCCGAAACTATGTTCCTTTATGTTTGGTCATTCCTTCCATTTACAAGTTCTTATCAAGGATTCATCAAAACCCTTAAAATGTTAGACCCATGGATTTGATCATATCATGGCCGAATCCATGATGATCCGGATTTAATCTTATGGTTGTTTTGTTTCATCCCATAACTATCCTTTGGATGGATTTCCAACTCCATGACATTATAACAATATTGACCATTCATTCCAACCAATCATGGAACCCATGGATTCGGCCACACCATGGCCGAACCTATGGTTTCCTTTGATTAATCACCATTTTATTAAGTCTAGACATACCTTCCTTCAATCTCCTTCTTTTCTTTTGGTATTTCTCTTCTTCCTTAATTATTCTTCTCCTTTCTTTGTTCTTTAAAGTCTTCAAGTGTATGGAGGTAGAGGTGGGAGAGAGAGAAGAGGAGTGGAGAGAAAGTCCTTGCTCAAGGAAGGAGGGATCAGCCAAGGGGTTTCGAATGCCCTTTGGTTTGGGTTTTTATATTAAAGCCTTAAACTCTTCCCCCCCTCTCATAATGGCTTGGTCTAACCAAGGAGGCTCTTGGTTTCCCAAGGGTCGCTTCATGGCTATTGAGGTGAAGACCCTTGGGTTCCCAAGTGTCTAGGTACAATGTACTTAGACAAGATACCCTAACTTTTAATTTCCACCCTTGATATTTCCTTAGATGAAATCCTTGCCCTTCATCTTATCCCTTCATCTTCCCATCTGAAGCAAAACCCTAATTCAAGATTTAAAAATTCAAAAGTGGTTGACCAAGTCAACGCATGCCATGGTCGACCATGGTGGTGACTTGGTCACAACATGGCACATGGGTCCCACTTTGGCCATGTCACTTGGTGTGTCACCTCCACTTGTATGCCACCTCAATTCTACTTTCCACCTCACTTGATGAAGTGGCATCCTTTCTTAGTTGGCTTCCATGTGATGACATGAATGCCACATCACTCACACGCCACCTCACTTGATGAGGTGGACTTAATGCATTAAATGCACTAACTTATCCAAATTCAACTAACTTAACTAAATTTACCCAATTATTTCAAACTTCCATATACCATTTTATTTTATTATTTCAATTTCATTATCCCTTTTATTGGCCCAAAAGTTAAATCTGCCTCTCTTGAGTCAGACTGAGTTTTCAATTCTGTGACTGTGTCCGACTGAGTCCTGACTTGTCAATTTCTTTGACTGAGTTGTGATCTTCTACGTGTCTAAGCCTCATCTCTGGAAGACATGCACATACAATCAAATCAAGCTTGAAGCTCCAGAAGGCACGTTGTTTGGAAAGTTCGCACCAAAACCGAAAGAACTCTTTGAATGCCAACCATCATAGGTATATGGACCATAGGACTGACCTAGAAACCTTAGATGCCTTTTTGGTTAAAATTGGAATAATACAAACAGGGTTTCTAAGTCCACTCTCTGCCCTATGGAGAGCTCTTGCTATCTACCAAATATCTCCATATTTTCATGTGTCATTGCAATCTAAAATGTTCATTATAGTTAAACCTAACTGATTGCAGAGAACACTCATGAGCTCTCTACAATGTCCATGTTTTTCACAAAATCTCAAGTTTCCAACACTTGGTGGAAAATGGTTTTTCTGGCTAGCTCGGAACTTCCGAGAATATGTCTTGGAATGTCCGAGGATATTCCTTTCATGTATGAGTTGTTCGGATTTCTGGGCAGCTCAGAACTTCCAAGAACATAGTCTTGGAACGTCCGAGGATATACCTTTGGACGATCCATGATGAGTCAATCAGACGTTCTGAACCCCTGAATTCCAGGGTCCTTCGGACGTTCCGAACATAAACCTTTGGACGATCCGAAGCTTGCCCCAAACAGTCAAACTATCCGTTGCAAGGTCAAAATAGCTGTTGTAATATGATAGTTGGGAATCCAACCATTGCAACCTCGGAAGGTCCGAGACCCATCTTCGGAAGGTCTGAAGATAGATCCGTTGGAACTTTTCTAGTCTATTAAAGTAAGGCTTTTTGGAAAGGAAAAGATTGATGACTTGAGCCCAATTTTTCCATACACTCTTCCAATCTTCACAACAACTTCCAAAGCTTACAAACTCCATAGTTAAAATTCTCTAAGCTTTTAATCTTAATAAAAAACACATTTAAAGCTATCATAGGCATATCTTGAGCATCTTATGCTCTTAAGTTGAGTGTGTTAAGTGGAGATTCTCTCTATGTTCTTAATCCTCATAGGAAAACTTTATCTACCCTAGACCTCCTTGCTACCATCTTGGTTAGACTTCATTGGAGCATTTACATCAAGCCAATAAGAGGGGGACACTCAAGAACAAGCCCAAGCTACTCCAAGTAACTCAAGGCTAAGTTCTTGGTATATTTCAAAATACAACTTCTTTCTATTACTTGTCAAATATTGTAAAGAGTTGGTGTAACCCTATTGGCTTTCAAGAGAGGTGTTCTCTTGGTGATTAGGTTGATCTACACCCGTGAAGTAGATCAAGCTTTGTAATAGGTTTCTTCTCCACCTGTCAAGGAGAAGGTTAGTGAAATCCTCAAGTTGTGTACTTGAGGCGTAGATGTAGGCAAGGTTGCCGAACCACGTAAAAATCATTGTGTCACAATTCTCCATCTCTTCTCATCTCCTTCACCTTATTTTGTGCACTTGCTTTAGCTCATATCTTATTGCTCACATAATTTGCTTAAACTTAATCTTGCCTGTAAAATCACATTCAAAACATTAATTGAGCAAATTTGTGTTGATTAATCATTAAATTGCCCAATATTTAAATAGATTTTAAAATTCCCCAATAGTCTTATTCACCCCCCTCTAGGACTATTCTAGATATTTGGTTAGCTTGACCAACAATTGGTATCAGAGCCAGTTAGTGGTGGATTCCTTAGTTGTAGTCCAGAACTCTCACTTCCTTAGTCATGGTAGCGGGAGGCTCTCCGCCGGCTTGGAGGAGGACTAACCTGTAATGGCCCCTCCCTTTTCACTCGCTTAAATTTAATTATCCGAAAATCAGAGTCTATTTTTTTTTTTAAATAAGAGTGACAAAGAACGCGGGACATCACGATGCGAGTTGAGCCCGAACTTCTAAAGCCCGGCCCTTAACTGGCAAACCCTACGTGTGCGTGGAACGAAGTCCACGAGAACGGTTCACACGTAGAAAGTAAGCATTGCGGAATGTAAACTTAAAGCAGAGTTATAATAGAATCTATCCTACCAATTTTAGATAGCAAGGAAGTTACATCACATACTTAAATTACTAAAATACCTCAAAATATAATGTCCAAGATAAAGTCCAAACCATAGCAAGAAGTCTAAAATATTACAGTCCAACGAGCTAAGCTACTCAAATTACATTTTCAAAATAAAACTTAAGCAAATAGACTAGCTTGCTCCTCCGAGCTCCTACGCTTGACTCCCGTCACGTCCTCCATTTCCTGTGTCATCATCTAAGGTGGAAGTAGGGCGTTAGACAACGCGCCCAGTAGGTACTCCGAGTAGGGCCAACACATGGATTAGTGATAAGAAAACACATAGATAATATTATATCAAAATCATATAATTAAGTACAATGTCATGCAATGGGTGTCCTATGTCATGAATCCCACCCATCATGCTCATCATCATTGTACAATGTCCTTTTTCAGTCATGCATAATGTCTCCCTTGATGGAAAAGCCTCATCAAGATAAAATCAACACAAAGTATCCCCCTTGATGGCAAAGCCTCATCAAGGTATAATAATAAATACAAATATCCCCCTTGATGGAAAAAACATCATCAAGGTATAATAATAAATACAAATATCCCCCTTGATGGAAAAACCATCATCAAGGTATAATGAACACATAGTAACATTCTTGTTTGAATAACTTCATCAAGATAATCATAAACCCATAGTAACCTTCTTGTTTGAATAGCCTCATCAACATATCATAAAACCCATAGTAACCTTCTTGTTTGAATAGCCTCATCAACATAGTAACCTTCTTGATGGATAAAGCACATCAAGATATCCCCATGTTTGTTTATCGGTAGCCCAGACGGAGTATGGACTCCAGTTTCATTTTATCCCTCCCATGCCATGCATGAGATGCAAGTGTTAATATGCTATATGATATTACAAACCATGGCATTAAAATCCCATCATCAAAACATATAATTTGATTACCAAAATAAATCGAGTAAAGCGTCAATATACACATAATCCATGGCTTACAATGAGGTAGGAATCCTACCGAATACCGAATAATGTCCCTTTACGTTTTCCATCCACGAATCCGGTCACCAATCGCGCACCGCTTGTGATGTCCGATACCTTATTACATATCAATAATCAGCCCATGTTTTATCCATAATTAAGTCCCTAACACAAGCCTTAGTGGGGTTCGGCCATACCCCATGGCCGAACCCTACTAATTAGGTTTGTGGGTCCCATTTAATCCCTTAATCATCTTAATCTTGTGGGTTTAAAATCCAACAACCCTAGGCTTCATTGATCCACCCATAAGGTCATCTTAAATGTACCTAAGTCCATGATCATCCCCCATGGGGTTCGGCCATACACCATGGCCGAACCCATGGTTCTTCATTTTGGCCCATATTTACGATTTTGCCACTATTCTTCCATGGTTAAATCCTCATTTTATTTTTCCATCCTTAGACCCATAACTGATCCATAAAACTTGGATCCATTAATGACCCATCAACCATGACATAAAATTATTAAAAACAACCATTTACTTAATCTAATCCCCATTAATTTAAACACATACATAGCTCCAAACTTAACCCATCAAATGGCTTGTAAAATGGGTCATGGGTTCGGTCATACACCATGGCCGAACCCCTGATGTCTTTCCCTTATTTTTCCTTGGGTCCTTTCATCATATTTAGATCCACCACAAGTCCTTCCATGAGGGGATTCCATCATAAATTTAAATCACCCCTTTTTATCAACATTCGATACATTTTTTAGTCCATCAAAGCTACCAATATTCCCCATTATTTTTTTCTATATTTTACACCCATTAAATTTACTAATACATCACCATAGGGTTCGGCCATACAGCATGGCCGAACCTATGGTTCATGGTTTATCCTCATCTACCACTCTTGAGGCCATAAGAACCATTCACATTTCTCTATGGATTTCCCTCATTAAAACCCTTAAAATTTTGCTAACATTTAATCATTAAAACCTTAAAATCATCAATCATTATTCCATGGTTTCTTTCCTTAAAACCCCTTAAAATTTACTTAATCAACTACCATGGGGTTCGGCGATACTACATGGCCGAACCCTAGGGTCCATCATTCCTCAAAAATTACATCTCCATGCTTTAATAAACCTTAAATACATAATGTCCTTAATAGTCCTTTATTTTTCTTAACCTATCTCACCCATTAGGGTTTGTCCATTTCTCATCCTTTCCTTGGATGGATTTTAGATCCATGGCCCATAACATTTTGGCCACCATTTAATCCAAGAAAATGGACTCCATGATCACCTTTTTAACCCTTAAAAATGTAAACTCTTGTTGAGAATTACTTACCACTCCGGCGGCTCCTCTGGCTTCTTTTTCTCCACTTGGATCCTTAGCCTTTCTCCTTTCTTCTTCTCCTTGATGTTCGGCCAAGATGTGGGCTGGATCCAATGAAAAACTCCAAGGTTTGGTTCGGCTATGATGGAGTGGGTTTTTTGAGAGAGGGAGGGGAGGAGAGGATGGGAAAAATGATCCCAAACCTTGATCTTGAAGGGGTGGTCAGCCAATGCTTGAGGTCCCCTTTTTTTTTTTCTAAGTCTTTCTTCTTCTTCTCCTTGAACAAGGATCGGCCAAGAGAGGGAGGGGGAGAGGGAGAGAGTGAGATGAGAATGGAACGAAAGAATGAGATGAAAACCCATCTCATTGGTTGCTTAGGTTAGACTCCACCATCATTCCCATTCACCAACCAAGCATGGACTCACTTGCCTTAGTGGTAGTGGTTGGAATGAAACCACCACCATGCCAACGGTTTTGGGGTCCTTGAGATGGATGGTTTGGTCTTCCATCTTGTCCATTTGACCAACATCATGGAGAGGGGTATGGGCTCACATGCCTTTGGTGGTGGTGGTTGGGATGAAACCACCACCCTTAGCCAATGGTTTTGGTTGTATTTCTTTGAGTGGTTTGGGTGGTTTCAATGAGATGAAACCACCCATTGACTTACCCCTTTCACTCCTCATTTGACCCAATTTGACTAACCTAATTATTTAATTAATTGGATCATCAACTTAGGTTAATTAATTCTCATTTAATCCCCTTTAATCTCCTTGATTCTTCTCCATTAATCCACCTATGGTTGACCAAGTCAACCATGGTAGCCGGCCCCACCAATTCTTAGCCTACCCACCACCTCACTTGATGAGGTGGAGGTGGGCCCCATTCGGCCATGTCACCTAGGTTTAATAAATATTAACTTAGATGTTTTACATTAATTAATTCAACTTAATTCACTTGATCCTCCTTAATTCCCTTTGACTTATCCATGGTTGACCAAGTCAACCATGATGGTCGGCCCCACCTTTGCCTTGGTCCACACGCCACCTCACTTGATGAGTTGGAGGTGGGCCCCACTTGGTTATGCCATCTTGATTTATTCACCACTAACTTAGGTGATTTAAATTTAATTAATTACATTTTAACTTAGGTGATTTTAATCACTTCAATCCCTTCCAACTAATTGGATCACCATTGGTCCCATGGCCCAATTAAATTTATTTCCTACCTATTTACCTTAGAGCTTAAATCATCTTGACCCATTGGTCCCAAATGGGTATTGGACCCAATTAATCATCATTGACCATTTAAATGAATTTCATCCAATCCATGGTCCATTGGACCATACTTGGGCCATTGCCCAAATTTTGATCCATTTAACATCTATTCCATCAAAATTCCCAATTTCCGTCATTAAAATAAATAATAACCAACATTTATATTGATTTAAAAATCCGGGCTATTACAAACCATCCTCCCAGACTGTAATAGGTACCATTGTGATCCTGAAAGGAGATTATATCTGGTGGTGTAAGTCCTGGTGTAGGCATCCTCAAATGGTCGAGTCATCGCGGACGGACTGGCAACCCGGCGTCACAATTGGTATCAGAGCAAGGACTCTTGCTATTTGACTTAACCGTCTAAGAGTAGATCGTTCAAGCTAGAGATATCTAAGGGTGATTGCATAGCCGTGATATGTCCTTCAATATTTGATGGCTCTAATTATGTTATTTGGAAAGACAAAATGAAAATGCACTTAATGATAATGGATGGAGCTCTATGGGAAATAATCTTATGTGGATGGACTAAACCTTCTGAGATTTACTTCTCATACAATGATATTGAAAAGAGCATGTATTCGGCAAATGCTAATGCCCTCAATGCGATACTTTGTGCCATTTCACCAAATATCTTAGAGAATATCATATCTTGTAAAGCCGCAAAGGAAGCATGGGACATGTTGGAGAAAACTTATGAAAAACATAGAAAGAAGATGCCTTAGAAGTGGTGTATTGTCTAGGACCCATTCAAACACTTGAACCTCAACAAGAACAAACTAATGAAGAAGATGTAGAAGATAATACACCTACCATAGAAGAATTAAGTGAGTCATTACATGAAATGTACAAGCAACTTAAGAAAGTTGGTAAAGAAAATATAAAACTAACAAAAGAACTAAACAAGAAAAGTTGGAAAAAGAAAATATTCTAAAAGATCTAACATTAGCAAATCAAGTAAATCCAAAAGTTATTCAAGAACAGTGCTTGAAACTTGAAGAATGCTTAAAATTGGAAATAAATGAAAAAGGAAACCTTGAAAATGATTTAAGAAAAGTAAAGCATGAACTTCACTCATTAAAAGAATACTACAAAGATTTGAAAGTTGTGCTAAGTTGTGAAGAAGAAGAAAATGCTAAAATTAAAAATCAACTTAATGATGCTAAAGCTATGCTCCTAAATCACAATCAAATCTAGAAATTGAAAATCAAAGATTGGCAAAAGAAGTTAATGACATAAAGAGATATAAAGAAAAATTTGAGATAAAATTCACAAGAGGAGAAGAGAAGCTTGAAAAGCTTTTAAAACAAAGCAAACCATTTGGAGACAAAACGGGTCTTGGATATGATAGGAAAAATGATAAAGGACCCAAGAACCATACTATCTTTATTAAGGATAAGTCACCCTCAATTCCTCAAATGAAAATCATAAAATGCTTTCATTGTGGACGATCCGGGCATCTCATGTTTGAATGCAAGTTAAGAAGTGAATATAAATATCAAAATGCTAATCAAACAAAGATGAGACATCAAAAGCAAATGACACATAAAGAAGATTCTAAAAGAGTAACTCCGAACTTGAAAAGAAGAAAGAACCTTGAAAATGCAAATCAAAATAATCTCCCACCAAAGTTCCAAAATCAAAGACCAAGGCATAACAACTTAAATGAAAATCTAAATCATGTCTTAACTCATAAATTGATTGATGCCTTAAATGAATTCACAAGGTTTTGTCAAACTAACAAGAACACTAAAAGGAGAAAATCAAATGTTCATGTGTTTGACACCGGTGGACCTCGAAGACCTTTCCCAAATGCCATATGGTTACCCAAGGCTAGGAGAGTGGGTTAGATTGTGATATGATCTTTGGTATAAGCTTTTGTAAGATTCTATGTTTGCATTTTATGTATAAGAATTCATCATGAATGGAATACTTCTTGATTGCTTTGTTCATTCATGTTTCATCCATGCTTTTAATGCCTATATCTTGTTGATGATATTTGAGTGTGAACCAATGTCCCTCTATGTTACAAACTTGAAGCAAAAAATTGCATATCTTGGTTCATTGCATCATGTCTTCTTGAAATTCAATTACTTGAATACTTGCATCTACAAACAAGATTAATCTCTTATTGTGCGATGACATGATACCATTGACTCCTAAAGCATTCGATAATATTGTTTCTGACTGTAATATATGTCATGCTCAAAGAAGTCAAAAATCCATGGACTTGATGTCATCAAAAGCCTAAAAGAATTGATTGTTGATTGCTTGGTTTAATCTTACTACCTCATAGTGATATGAACACAAATTATTGGATCATCGTTGATTTCACTATCTCCATCTCCAAGTCTTGAATTTAAATCATTTGGAATGGACACCTTGGTAATAATTGATTAACCAAATATGTTCATGTTGCTTGATTGTATTGAAAATCATTGATATATTGTTTCTTGCAACATGGTATGTGCGAATCATGCTTGAGTAGAGTGGTCATTGTTAAAATATTCAATTGCATGATTTTTGATACTTTAGGACCTCCAATTAAGACCATTACCATCTTGCCATTAGTGGCTTAGGCAGGTTTCCCTGATCAAATGGACACCTCTGTAAGGCCCAAAAATAAAAATTTAAATCTAAATTCCTCTTGGAATCTTACCTCTCTCGGGCAATCCAAATTATTATCTCGGACCTTCCGAAGTGGGAATTCTTAGTTGTGCCGAAGTCCTCCTCTGGAACATCCGAATGTGCTGATGCTGGCCAGCAAACCTTAGAACGTCCGAAGGAGAAAGGAACATTCTTCGGAACGTCCGAAGATGCAGAACATGCCCTTCAGTTCTGGATAACCTCGGAACGTTCGAAGAATGAAGTAACTTACTTCAGAGTGTTTCAAAGTTGCGGAAACTGCACATTTTTGGGATTTATAAAACAGATCCGTAACCCCTCTTTTCCTCATTCCTTTCTTCCGTCGTGTCTTCCCTCTCGACCCATCTCTCCCTCCGAGCCTCTCTTCTCAAGTGTCCCTCCTAGGTGAAGTTTCAAATCTCTCCTCTCTTCTCCATTCACGTTTTCCTTCCGACAAAACTCATCTCCTTCTCGGGTAAGCATTCTTTCGAATCTCTCTTCGATTTTGGGAGCTCCTAATAGTTATTTTTGATAAAATCAGCTCATAGTTTGGGGTTTTCCTGAATCCATTGGTAAACTTACTTCGCCCTTAGTTTAGAATTGATTTCTTGAGCTTTTTGGCTCAAGCTTATTCCAAGCTCTCAAGAAGAATCCCTAAGGAACATTGATTTCCACTGAATTCACTAAAATTTAAGGGCCAAACAACCCAAAATCAGTCCTAAATTAGTAATCATCTTGCTTTTAGTGTTAATTAAGTTTGTTTTATGTCTGCTTAGGGTCCTCCATCAGTCTTCCATTTGCAAATCTCTGTTAGTGACTTAGGATTCCACCCTTGGTACCTTCTCTCGTTTTCCTTGATTTTTCCAAAGTATGGATGAAGCTGCTCCTGACACTCAAACCTATAAGAGACGACCTTTATTTCCCACCAATCCTCCTGAGAGACTTCTCATGGATGTAGTTCCAGAGACGACTGAATACATTACAAGAACTGGAATTACTTTTGAACGACATAGTGTTATAGAATGTTTGGAACAATTTGATGTTCCACAAACTCTTGGGCGTATCAACTGGCTAAACATCTTGAAATGGGGTGGTCACACCTATCTTTCTCTTGCCAAAGGAATGTATGGTGCAATCTGTAGTGTGAACCGTGATCGTCCGTCATTTACCATAAGATTCACTGATGGATCTCAAGTACGGACTACACCAAGTCACATCTCCTCTCTTATCGGTGTGCCCCTATGTCCTGGTGGCCTCAAGTCTATTGACAACTCTATCCCTGATAGTGAAAGATTATGGGTAACTGATAAATTATGTGGAGTATTCGTCGAATGGATTGGGGGCAATGCTCTCTGTGCTTCCGAGCTTCTCCTTAAATTCCGTCTTCTGCACCAAGTGCTCCTCTTCAATGTTTATCCACGAAAGGGTAATAAAGGAGACTTGACTCCTCTTATGATAAATACACTGATTGAGGTAGATTCTGAACACAACATCTGCCTTCCCTCCATAATCTATCGGACCATCATTGATCATTGGTCTTGCAAAGGTCATTATGCTGCTCCTTTCGGATATATCATGTCAGAATTGGCCAAGAAATTAAGCGTCCCAATTCCAGATGAGGAGACTGTGTATCACAACCCTCTCAACAAAACAACTTTGCAGAAAATGAGAATCATTGAGCGCTCTCGTTCTCGAAGAACTATATGTCCTCCTCAAGCACCCCCTGTTGTAGACGAACAAGTTCAGAATGAAGAACAAGTAGGAGGTGAAGAAGCCCATCAAGAGGAAGTACGTGGTGAGCAGACACGTGAAGAACAAGCTCCTCAACCTCTACTTCTTCAACGTCTAGCTACCTTAGAAAGAGACATTGCAGAGTTACGTGAATCTCATGAGAGGAACATTGTCGAGATTCACGGAACTCAAGAAAGGCACGACTCATGGTTGAAGCAGATTCTGGATATTGTAAGCTGCAGACGTCCCGATGCCAATACTTCTTCCTCTTCTCGTCAGACCAGACCATGATGGACCACTAGGGGTAGTGGGATGGATACATACACTTTGAGCTCGTTGACCTGTTTGGTCAAATTTTGGGGATATATTAAAACTCTTCGGCATGTAATATTTTGCAAATATGGAAATGTTCAAACTCTACAAAGCTATTTTTTTAAGAGTTGAATGTTTGTCATATTATTCATGGATGATGGTTGGATGATGGTTGGATGACTTTATATAATGATATGGAGTTCAACTTTTTATTGTGGTCATGAATGATTGAATGGTAAGAGGAATACAAATCTGAAAGAAATGTTGGCTTTCTCATATGCCTTCATGAAAAATGAAATAATTTGTATATTCTTATTGCTTTCATGAATGCATTACATGTGTGCATATGCATTTGGATGAATATTGATGAATTATCAAATGTGCTCACATGGATTGTGATTATCCCTTATATGCATTATAGTTATACTATTTTCATTTTGGCAATATATATCATTGTGTTTCAATTGGTATCAAATACATCTAGCCTCAAAGTTAAATCTGTATAACAATGTGGTATCATTTGAAATTGTCTTGAAAATACCATTGGTTTTCCCTCTCTCTCCTTCTTCCCCTTTTCCCAATGCTTATAGTCATATCACATACTATTTGAAAATATGGCATTGTCTTAATATAAGTCATTACATTTGCCCTTATATAGTTATATTTGTCTCGATGAATGATGGGATGCTATGACATGTACATCTAAACCTTTGTCACACTCCAATATTAAGGGGGAGTAAATATGGACACTGACATGACAAGGTTTATGATAACTTAGTGTAATTATGAAAAGTACTTTAAATAGCCCTTTGTCAATTTTTGACAAAAAGGGGGAGAAATATTGATATACCGGAGACATAAATGTTTTCATGGGAGAAAAGTTTTGAAGGAGTCAATACATGAAGATTGGGGGAGAAACAAAAATGCAATATCGGTATCAAAGACAAGGGGAGCAAATGTGATTTTAAGATATGCTTTAAAATTAAGCACATATTGCTAATTATCACTAACCATTGGGGAGATTATTTTTCCACCAGAATATGCAGTTTATGTTGTGCTTACAGGAATATCACATACATACTCTAAAGGGGAGCTGCCATGAGCCTTCAAGCCTTCAAACTTCATGAAGTCATGTCCAAGTGTACTGAGTTTATTGTAATATTTTATTTCTGTACTTGGCATGTATTTGAACTCATTAAAGTTGTAACTTGTATTTGAGTCTGTATAGAGTATTCTCTAGGTTTTGTCACGAAATTGACAAAGGGGGAGATTGTTGGCTTAAAAGTTAAATCTGCCTCTCTTGAGTCAGACTGAGTTGTCAATTCTGTGACTATGTCCGAATGAGTCCTGAGTTGTCAATTTCTTTGAGTGAGTCATGACCGTCTGTAACGCCCCGCCCTTTTTCAGTCGCTTCTTCCCATAAATTCAGAGTCTTTTTTATTTTATTTTTTTATAACAGAGTAGAGTGATAGAGCGCGGGACATCATGACGCAAGCTAAGTTCGAACTTCCAAAGTTCGGCCCTTAACTGGCCAACCCTATGTGTGCATGGACCAAGTCCACTAAAATGGTTCACACATAGCAATATCAACTTGCAGAATAAAAATCATAACCTGCGGAATCATAACATCAATTTGCGGAATCATAATAGAACCAAGTTCTATTCCATTCAAATAGCAAAGTACGTCAAGTCCTTATCCATAATTAAAACATCATAATTCTCAATAAATCATCCAACAATCTAAGTTATTACATTCCGTAATCTAGATACTCAAATACAAGTTCATGAGTAACTTTATTCAAAACATATAAAGTAAGTCTTCCAAGCTCCTAAGTCTGTCCCGTCTTGCGTTCCTCGTTCCCCTGATTACATGTGTCATCAACTAGGGTAGAAGTAGGGCGTTAGAACAACGCGCCCAGTAGGTATTCCACTTACGGCTAACACATGGTTAGTACAAAAGCATATATTATAACATAATATCCAAAACCATATAAAACCATGCCATGCAATGATGACAAATGCAATAAGCCCCACCCATCACATGTACATAAAAATACCCACCACATAGGTCTTTCGGACGCCCCGACGGAGTGTGGACCCTCTGGAATCTTCTTGATGGAAATCACATCAAGGTACTGCACATAGGTTTTTCTGACGCCCCGACGGAGTGTGACCCCTCCGGTTACAAATCCTCCACCCCATGCCATGCATGAGATGGCAATGAAATACATGCTATTTTATAACATAAAACATAGCATTTAAAATCACCTTTGAAACATATCCAGCACATGTTATTTATACAAATAAACATAGCATATGAAATTCAACATAAAGCATATCCTTTGAAACATAATGTCATAAAAAATAAGATAAAATACAAAGTACATAAACCCATGGTTTTCAAAGAGGTGGAATCCTACCAAAGACCACCAACATGTGCTTGCATCTTTCGTCCAAGAATCAATCACCGATCGCGCACCGCTTGCGAGATCCCGTTACCTTATAATAGTATTAAATCAAAACCAAGTCCCACTTGATTTACAACATTTAAAGTCCATTAACCAAACTTGTGCGGTTCGGCCATACACCATGGCCGGGCCTCACCCTTTTTGTTCATTTATTCCATTAATTACCAAAATGCCATTGATTCCCTCATTCATTTAAATCTACCATAACTAAACCCTATAAAAATTCCTTAACCAAATCAAGTCCACAAAACACAACTCATGGGGTTTGGCCATACACCATGGTCGAACCCATGATCCTCCACTTTGGCATGTAATTACAATTTTGCCACTTCCTTCATCAATAATCCATAACACATGTTTGTATCCTTCACTTTATTTAAAATACACAAAACATAACTCAAAAGTTTGATTCATGGGGTTCGGCCATACACTTGGCCGAACCCAGGATGTCCTTGTTTCCAATTATCTCCACCTTCTATCTTTAGAAGGTTTCCAAAATAACATTCCATAATTATAAGGTTCCTAAATTAAAACTTTCTAATTTAATCTTCACCTTCCAAAAATAGAAACTTCCCAAATAAACCAACTTCCATAATTAAATGCTTTTAATTTAGTAAACTCCTTTCACAATTAGAAGGTTTCTAAATTAAATTTCCCTAATTAGAAAGTTCTTCATTAAAACTTTCTAATTTAGTTTTCACTTTCCAAAATTAAACAAACTTCCATAAATGAACTTTAGTGGGGTTCGGCCATACACCATGGCCGAACCTCACTTATAGAAACAAATCTGATTTAGCAAACTCCTTCCATAATTGGAAGCTTTCCAAATTTAGCAAACTTTCTAAATTTAATATACCATTTCCTTAATTAAAAGGTTTCCATAAATAAAGTCCTCCTTCCATTTTAATCTATGGTCCATAATTAGATAGCTTCTAATTTAATAATCAATTCCATGGGGTTCGGCCATACACCATGGCCGAACCCTATGGTTCATAATCTTGACTATTTAATTTGGATCCATTAAAATTCAATAATAACATCATCACAACTCCATGGGGTTCGGCCATACCCCATGGCCGAACCCTATGGTTCACGGTCCTCTCTTTTGAAAACTAATCATTGATCTCAAATACTTATTTAACAATTAACCAAACACCTTCCATGGGGTTCGGCCATGCACTATGGCCGAACCCTATGGTTCCATATTCCCTCTTTTAAATCCAAATTACCTAACCGTCCAAGGTTTCCATGATCTAAAATCTAAGAATATAAACCCATAATTAGACTATGACTTTCTATGGTTTCGATTCAACAAAATGAACCATGTCTTTCCATTAATCAATCAATGTTCCTCCATGGTTTTCAATATTCATAACCCAACAAAATAAACCATAACTTTCCATTCAAATCATTAAACCCATCTCCAATCTTCTTCCATGGGGTTCGGCCAAACACCATGGCCGAACCCTATGGTTCTTTTATTTCAAAATAAATTTATCAAACAAGATACTAACCTTTTTCCGATTTCTTGTTCTTCCAATCCTTCTCCTTTCTTCTTAATTTTTCCAAACCAAGAACACCTTTTCCTGGCTGCCTTCTTCTTCTCCTTGCTCTTGATCTTGGAGAGAATGACAATTGAGAGAGAGGAAATAAAATTCGGCTATGGTGTTGTAAAACCGTGTACCCTTGTCCTCCTCTCCTTATAAAGCCTTTCCTTGGTCCCAACTTTGGAAGGTGCTTAAGATAGCCAACCCCCTTTAGCAGTGCGCCCCTTGCTATTTAATTGGGACTTGCCGACCTTGGCTTCCCATATTTGGAATGTGCTATATCTAAACAAACCCCTACGCCATGCGCCCCTTGTATTTCTCTCTTTGGAGAGTTCTAAATAAAATATAACATGTGCCCATTTTAATTTAAAAATTACCCTAATATTATTCCAATCCAAGAAAGAACTCCTTTTTAGAGTTGCTCTTATGCGCATCACATAAATAAATAAATCCCACATTCGGCCAATCTTATCCCATGCACGGCCATGCATAATGTTTTATTTAATTTTGAACATAATGCATTACTAAATTAATTCAACCCACTTAATTTAAATTGAGACCAATTCCAAAACCGTTGGTCCTAATTGGCACATGACCCAACTCTTTATCCATATAAGATCCATATTTCACCAATTAAATGGATAATTTTCATACAAAATAATAAATTGAAAATCTGAGGTGTTACACCGTCTACGTGTCTAAGACCTCATCTCTGGAAGACATGCACAATCAAATCAAGCTTGAAGCTCCAGAAGACACGTTTGGAAAGCTCGCACCAAAACCGGAAGAACTCTTTGAATGCCAACCATCACAGGTATATGGACCATAGGACTGACCTTAAAGCCTTAGAAGCCTTTTTGGATAAAATTGGAATAATACAAACAGGGTTTCTAAGTCCACTCTCTGCCCTGTGGAGAGCTCTTGCTATCTACCAAATATCTCCATATTTTCATGTGTCCTTGCAATTTAAAATGTTCATTATAGTTAAACCTAACTGATTGCAGAGAACACTCATGAGCTCTCCACCATGTCCATGTTTTTTACAAAATCTCAAGTTTCCAACATTTGGTAGAAAATGGTTTTTCTGGGTAGCTCAGAACTTCCGAGAAAATGTCTCAGAACGTCCGAGGATATTCCTTTCATGTATGAGTTGTTCGGATTTCTGGGCAGCTCGGAACTTCCGAGAACATAGTCTCGGAACGTTCGAGGATATACCTTCAGACGATCCACGATGTGTCAATCGGACTTTCCGAACCCCTGAATTCTCGGGTCCTTCGGAAGTTCCGAACATAAACTTTCGGACGATTCGAAGCTTGTCCCAAACAGTCAAACTATCCGTTGCAAGGTCAAAATAGCTGTTGTAATATGACCGTTGGGAATTCGACCGTTGCAACCTCGGAAGGTCCGAGACCCATCTTCGGAAGGTCCGAAGATAGATCCGTTGGAACTTTTTTAGCCTATAAAAGTAAGGCTTTTTGGAGAGAAAAAGATTGATGACTTGAGCCCAATTTTTCCATACACTCTTCCAATCTTCACAACAACTTCCAAAGCTTACAAACTCCATAGTTAAAATACTCTAAGCTTTTAATCTTAATCAAAAACACATTCAAAGCTCTCATAGGCATATCTTGACCATCTAATGCTCTTAAGTTGAATGTGTTAAGTGGAGATTCTCTCTAGAGTCTTAATCCTCATAGGAAAACCTTTATCTACCCTAAACCTCCTTGCTACCATCTTCGTTGGACTTCATTGGAGCATTTACAGCAAGCCAAGAAGAGGAGGACACTCAAGAACAAGCCCAAGTTACTTCAAGTAACTCAAGGCTAAGTTCTTGGTATATTTCAAAACACAACTTCTTTCTATTACTTGTCAAAATTGTAAAGGGTTGGTGTAACCCTATTGGCTTTCAAGAGAGGTGTTCTCTTGGTGATTAGGTCGATCTACACCCGTGAAGTAGATCAAGCTTTGTTATAGGTTTCTTCTCCGCCTGTGAAGGAGAAGGATAGTGAAATCCTCAAGTGGTGTACTTAAGGCGTGGATGTAGGCAAGGTTGCCGAGCGACGTAAAAATCATTGTATCACAATTCTCCATCTCTTTTCATCTCCTTCACCTTATTTTGTACAATTGTTTTAGCTCATATCTTATTGCACACATAATTTGCTTAAACTTAATCGTATTTGTAAATCACATTTAGAATATTAATTAAGCAAATTTGTGTTGATTAATCATTAAAGTTCCCAATATTTAAATAGATTTTAAAATTCCCCAATAGTCCTATTCACCCCCCTCTAGGACTATTCTAGATATTTCGCTAGCTTGACCAACACCCTCTTATTATGTAATTTATGTATGATGATCTAATTCATCAATTACTTTTAAATCAAGGTCACCCATGATCCATTGGGTCCTAATTGGGTAATTGACCCATTTCCTTGCCCATCTAATGTCCATTTCAACTTTTCAATTTCAAATTCAATTAAATTGCGGTCCAAGTGGGCCCATCCAATCAATTTATAAGCTAAGGAAAATCCGGGGTCTTACAAGTAATATATGCAAAACACCCTAGTAAAAACTATATGAATGCATAAGAAAAGAAGAATTAAGAGAATATAGTTAGGCATTTACCTTAGCCAATGGGCGCAAATTCCAGCAGCTTTGACTTGCGATTTTTAAAACTCCTGAAAATAAAACACACGAGCCTAGGTGAAGATTCTAACTCAAAAATGCATGATCTAAATGAAGGATCCTAAACTACAACTATATTAAGATCAAAATAATTAGTCTTAATTAAGTGTCATAGATTAATGTGAGATTGTAAATAAATTTACAGATTAAAACCATCACTTAATAAAAATTTAATCAAAGATCCAAATTTAGAAACCTTTCAAAAATAGAATTTTCCAAAATTAGACGTCTCCAAAATCGGGCAATTTCTAAAAATAGATTGTTTCCAAAAATAGATAATTTTAAAATTTTCCATAGACAAATTTTTTTTAAACCTTCCAAAAATAGATTTATTTACAAAATAGAAATTTTATTAAAATGAATTACATTTATAAGATTAAAGAGAGGTTAACGGAAGATATTAAATGATTTTATCAGTTTTCCAAAAATAGAAAATTTTCCACAAAAATAGAAACATGCTCTAAGAATGGAAATTTTCTACAATAATAGAAACTTACAAAAATTCAATAGAATATCTAAATTTAGAAAAAATGCCACAACTAAGATAAAATTCAAAATCTCTCATATTTTAAAGAAAATTTTAATTTTAGGAAACTTTCCAAAATTAGATTCTCTAAAAATAAAAATTTCTAATCTTAGAGCGGTTGCCTAAATTAAAAGATTCT
Source organism: Chimonanthus praecox (assembly GCA_022113865.1). NCBI lineage: Eukaryota > Viridiplantae > Streptophyta > Magnoliopsida > Laurales > Calycanthaceae > Chimonanthus > Chimonanthus praecox. The sequence continues at coordinate 43,889,555 of CM039089.1, read as the reverse complement.
AAAAATAAAAGTGTTTTCCAAAAACCATAAAAATTCAAGAACATGTACTTTGATTGTTTCCCCCGCAACGGCACAAAAACTTGTTGATGTGCAAATTTTACATTTATAATCACGCAAACGTACGAACTATATACAGTACAGCGATTGAGTGCGAGGTCGAACCCAAAGGAAACATTCAAAATATATGAAATTTAAATACACATGCTTCAATTTTTATTTTCTTAGAAAACCAAGATTCAAAATTAAATCTTGGATATAATTGAATTTTAATCTTAAAAGTATATTTCCAAGTTTCGTAAAATCCATTTAAAATAGAGCTACAATTTTAGAACAATGATTAAAAGTAATTAAAATAATGTTTTAATAAAGAGTTTATAAACAATCTCAACACTAATTCCAATTCACAAAAGCAAAGCCTAATTAAATTGAATCTTAATTAGTTAATCAAACTGTTACGAGGGTTTTAAATACATGATATAAATACACATTAAAAGAATTAAGATTTAAAAATAAAAATAAAATACAACATTCTAGTGAAATAAAATAAACATGAAAAATAAATTGGCAAGAAAAGTAAATGACAGAAATTAAAATTTCGGAAAATAAATATGCAAAAAGTAAAAGGTGGATGGTTGGAAAAGACCGTTCATCACCAAAGACATTTAAATAAACAAACGACCTACACTTGAAATTCGCGTAAAAATCTAAGATACAGTTCATGTTCACCATCAACATTAAAAGTCATAAACTTGAATTTATAAAATCAAACCTTAGTAACTTAGATTTAACAATCGTAACCTAAGTTCTAATTGTTTCATGTTAAATTAAATAATTAAAGCGTACAACTCTAACATCAAATCAAGAACGATCATAAAAGCAAATCAGAAATTGGATTTTTCAAAATTCTGAATGGATGTCCTTTGATTATTTATTGGAAAAATTACATACAGGATTGATTAAATACAAGAAAGATGGAAATTGAAATTGCAATAAGAAACTCACTGCAAAATTCTAATGGTACTATAGATCTTTGTGTCTTTCATTGGTCTTCTCTCCAATCCTTTGGTCCTCTTTGGCTATAGAGTCAAATTCGAGTTTGGCTTATGGGATACTGGGCTATTTATAGGACTTGGGATTGGATGGATGGCTAGGATTAAATCTGGGTTCAAGTTGATGGATGAAAAGTTGGGATTTAATCTAACTTATATTGGGTGGCTTAAATTAAAAATTAGAAAGCTAGGGCTACATAGTGCTATGGTCAAATTTTAGGTTGCTTGGATAATGGTTGACTTGATGGCTAAGGTAGCTTGGGAGAAAAGAAAGGAGAGAGAAAATAGGGTGGTGGCCGAATTTTGGATATGGAGTTTAGGGTTAATGTATGATGTATGAATGGCTAAGATTAAATCTATAATGCATGAATGAATGAGATTGCATGGACAACATGGAGATGAAATTAGCATGAGGTGGAGATAAGCTATGCAAAAATTGTATGGAGATATGGATGGATGAATCTAGATGAATTTAAGACCTAATGCAAGGAGAAATTTTAGTTGTTAAAAATCCTATGGAGATGGAATTAGATGGCAAAATTCGTATGGGAGATAGAGAAAATCGAGTGAGAGGATGTGGAGGATAGGATTGGGTGATGTGGATTGGATTGGAGAGAAAGTTTAGGGATTTCCTAAAGGTTTATGCGTATGAGGTGATTCTAGAATGTGTGTGTCGTGTATTGTACTTGGTTATGCGCATGAACACTTAGATTTTAGGATTTAATGACATGTCTAGGGTTTAAAGAGATGGAAACATGAAATGGAGGGCTATGATTAAATGAACCTAGATCTAATGCCTTTGATGATAATGCATGATCTAATTTAGTGAATGGTTAGGGGATGCGTGGATGGTTATAATCCTAAAGTAAACCTAGATGATGAATGGACTGGATGACCTGGATCTAAACATGATGAATGAATGGATTGGATTGGATTGATTAGGTGAATTTCGGGTTTGATGATATGAAATGAATATAAAGAATGAAATGAATGGTTTGGATTGGTTGATGGGGCCAATGGATGGTGTGGATGGGAGATTGGAAATTGGATGGTTAAGATTAGGTGGGTAGGATGGGTCATGGGCTTTTGGGTTTTGGACCTAAAATGGATTTGGACTTAGGGTTGGTAAACTTGAATTTAAACCTGGAGCACTGGATCTTGACTAGAACTTGGACTTAAGCTTGCTGGGCTTGAATTTACTCGAGCCTGGACCACATTGGAAAATGCGCATGGAGTGCTTGGCCTGGCCCAAAGTCTGGCATTTGAAGCAAAGCTTGGCCCATCTACAGTAGATCTCTGGCCCATGGATCTTGATCTCAAACTCTTGACCTCTTAATTGCAGTCTTGATTTTAAAAATAAATAATTAATCAATACCACTAAAATCTAAATATTGAATTAATTTAGACTGTCATAAATAGATCCAGGTTAACCAATTTACATTTAAAACCCTAAAGTGGCATGATTAAATTATAAAATTTTAAATCTTTGATTTTAAGCTCTCTTCCGGCAATTATCCACTATTTTATGCTTGTTTCATGTTTTTCCACCTTTTTATCTACAAAACTAAAATAAACCATTAAGCATATCATTTATATACAAAATCAAGGCTAACTCAACCAGAATTAAAGGGTGAAAATGTAAGATTTTTAGACTCAACACAAGACTCTCTTTTCCAAATCTCCAGGCCCATTTGCACAACAATGCTTGATTCTTTTTATGTAGAGGCACCAGATTTAATGACCCGACTCGATTCTTCGGGATTTTAGGGTCTTAGTAGCAGTGGGGAGAGAGTGTGGGTCCCATGTGGGCCCCGGTTTGCCGATTTTGAGTTCGGCGACTCAAAGGGCATTTTGGTAATTTGAGTTATTTAATGTGTTGTCATGCTAAGATATTTTAAAATCACACGTCTTCTCCTCTAAGGTTTGACATTTTATTTTTGTCGGGTTTTAAAACATTTTGGAGAATTAAGATTGCACTTTTGTGTTTTATAAAAAAAAATAATAATAATAATAAACTAATTTTCCTTAAACCCTGAACCTAACCCACCCTCCCTTAAAACCTCTATTTCGGCAGAACTATAGCGCATAGCTATAGTGCCGCCACACCTGCTGTACTGCTCTCCCTCTTTCCTCCTCTTCGGTCTTCTCCTTGCATCGCCAAATTTTCCCCCTCTTCCGTCCCTCTCTCTGCTACCTCTCCTTCTCCTTTCGCATCTCTCTTCCTCTTTCTCGATCCTGACTTCTTCTTCTTCTTCTCCTTTCTTTCTTCTCTCTCCTAACCCTAAAATTTTGCAACTGCCATCTATCTGATCTCTTTTCTCTCCCGTGGCTGTTCCACCTTGACTCGCCCCTTCTCGCTGTTCTGATTCCCTCCTCGTCGCCGTCCGAGCTTGATCCAACTAAGCCCAGGTACTCCCTCTTTTTCTCCTTCTCCATTTTACCTTCTTCCTTCTCTTTCTTTATTTTCCTTTCTTTTCCTTCGTTTTCCCCTCTTTTCCCCTTTATCCCTCGGTTTCCCCTGTGGGTTGCTGAGCCAACTCAACCGAGACGGTGAGTTGACTCGGCCGAGTTTAGTTCCAGACCTCAGTAGCCCAGCGGACCAGGCTATTCAGCCGAACCTTGTTGTTAGACCAAGACATGGAGGCACGTATGAATCATTAATTTGATATTATGATTAATTGATGGTGTGATAGCATGTTTGGTTGGAAAGTGTGATAGTCTGTTATGCATGTGATTGGTAGTTTACCTAACTTGATGTAGATTCACATGCGGTAGTCAGTAGATGGTGTTGCCTACTATGCTTGATTGAACATGTTTTGGTGGATAACATGTTGGAATGTAATATGTTAATATGTGATATGATAATGCATATATCTGATTATGATTCGTCATTGCTGCATTGATAACATGCTTACAGATAGTTGTTCATGCATGTAGCTTGTGTATATGGAATGTCGGTGGGGCATGGGTACTGGGCCACATCATGATCTAGAGACTCCTCCTAGCTTACCAGGTAGTTAGAGTTGGGATGTTATGTAGGACTGCACGGTGGAAGCGTAGTCGGACTATTGGTTACCCAGTGGTTGGTTATAGGTTGATGTATTCCCTAGTATGGGTCAAATTGTCAGGTCTATCTTTGTGATCTTCGGACAAGCCTATGATGGAGGTGTGGTCCAGTTTCGAGGGCAAGGTGCCCGAGAGTCCTAGGAGGGAATGTTGTGAGGTGGTCATGGAAACCTCCGTGAAATTCTTGGGTTGAGTGTTAGGTCGCCAAATGCCGAATTAGAGGTCATCACAGACACGGTACTAGAGTACATGGTTATTAGCACGATGGAAGATAGCTCCCATGGTTGTTTACCGTGGTGGAGGACAACTCCCATTGTTATTAGCACGGTGGAGGATAGCTCCCGTGGTTGTTTGCAACGGTGGAGGACAACTCTCGCTGGCACGGTGGAGGATAGCTCCCGTGGCTATTACCACAGTAGAGGATAGTTTTTGTGGTTGTTTGCAACGGTGGAGGACAGATCCTATTGGCACGGTGGAGGACAACTCCCTTGGTTATTAGTAAGGTGGAGGATAGCTCCCGTGGTTGTTTGCAACGGTGGAGGGCAGCTTTCGCTGGTATGGTTTATGATCCTTAGATCACTGAGTGGGTTGAGGGTGTTTCGCCCACTCATTGGTCGAGGGATGGTGCGGTGGAGGAGAGCTCCCGCTGGTATGATTTATGATCGCCGGATGACCGAGTAAGTTGAGGGTGTTTCGCCCACTCATTGGTCGAGGGATGGTGCAGTGGAGGACAACTTCCACTGGTATGGTTTATGATCCCTGGGTGACCGAGTGGGTTGAGAGTGTTTTGCCCACTCAGTGGTCGAGGGATAGTGCGGTGGAGAACATCTCTTGCCTGCATGTTTTATGATCCCCGGATGACCGAGTGCTTTGAAGGTGTTTCGCCCACTCATTGGTCGAGGGATAGTCCGGTTGAGGATAGCTCCCTTGAGCATTATGGCCAGGTTATGATTCACGACTCATGGTGTAACGCCCCGCCCTTTTTCACTCGCTTTTTCCCGTAAATTCAAACTATATATATTTTTTTTATAACAGAGTAGAGTGATAAAGCGCGGGACGTCACGATGCGAGCTAAGTCCGAACTTTCAGAGTCCGACCCTTAACTGGCCAACCCTATGTGTGTATGGACTCAGTCCAAATAAACGGTTCACACATAGCAATATCAACTTGCAGAATAAAATCATAACCTGTGAAATCATAACATCAAAATGCGGAATCATAATAGAACCACGTTCTATTCTAATCAGATAGCAAAGTACGTCAAGTCTTTAATCATCATTATCTTAACATAATTATTCAGTAAAATATCCAACCATAGCAAATCCATCTAAGTTATTACATCCGAACTCTAGATACTCAAAATACAAATCCCTGAGTATCTTAAACAATTATAAAACTAAAAGCGTTCCAAGCTCCTATGCTCGCCCCTTTTCGCTTTTATCGTTTCCCTCGTTTCCTACATCATCCACTAAAGGGTAGAAGTAGGGCGTTAGTACAACGCGCCTAGTAGGTATTCCAATTAGGGTTAACACATGAGTTAGTACCAACAATCCAGATATAATATATATCAAAACAAATTATAATAAATCATTCCATACTTTCAAAACATTTTATCCAAAACAGTGTATGATAATAGAGATCCAATCATACCGATAAAACCAGAAACCTTGCATGATAATAAAAATCATAATCATGCTGATTCAATGTCATGCCATGCTATCATATGCAATGAGTCCCGCCCATCACAAAATATAAGATATACTCTTGATGGAATTCTCCTCATCAAGGTGTCTTCCTAGTGGAATTCTGATCACCAAGGTCTTCTCTCTTGATGGAATTCTCCTCATCAAGGTATTTCCCACAGTTGCCTTACGGATATACCAACGGAGTGTGGGCTCCGGTTACTTAGTATCCTCCTGATGGGATTCTCATCATCAAGGTATCCCCTGATGGAATGCTCATCACCAGGGTCTTCATACATAGTGTCCTCTTGATGGGATTCTCATCATCAAGGTATCCCCCACTAGTGTTTTACGAACGCCCCGACGGAGTGTGGGTCCCCGGTTACCTGTCATCCCTCCCATGCCATGCATGAGATGCAAATGTCCATATGCTATGCAATTATACAAATCATAGCATTTAAAAGCTCATACTTGAAACATATAAAACACATGCTACTTTAATAACATAAATATAGCATTTAGAATCACCTTTTTGAAAAGATATCCAACACATGCTATTTAAACAATTAATCATAGCATTTGAAAATCATATAAAGCATATCCTTTGAAACATATTTTCATCAAACATAAGATAAACACAAAGTACATAAACCCATGTTTTCAAAGAGGTGGAATCCTACCAAAGACCGCTAACGTGCGTTTGCGTCTTTCGTCTGGTGACCGCTCACGATCGTAAACACCTTGTGAGGTCCCGTTACCTTATAATGTAATAAACAATCAAAACCAAGTCCCACTTGTTACAATTATTTAAGTCCCTAAACCAATCCCCATGTTTTATCATTTTCACACTTATTTACCAAATTGCCATTGGTCTACTCTTTATTTAATATTTCATTTTAAAATGTCAAACATAGTCCCTATGTCCACCAAACAATTATCATGGGGTTCGGCCATACACCATGGCCGAACCCATGGTCCATTAATTCAATTAATTACAATAATGTCATTATACTTATCCATTGCTATTTACCTTCCTTACTTTTCATATATTTACAAGATTGCCATCTATGGCTAATCTAACCCATTTTAGCAAGTATTTACAACCTTGCCATTGCCTTTGACAATTTAACTTTAGGTTCCACTGCATTACATACATGGATCCACCAATGATCCACAACCATGGAACTACAAATAAAACCTTCCATAATTAGAAGTTTTCCATTTTAAACTCCACCTTCCAAAATAATTATCATACTTCAAAATACCAAACAACTCCACGGGGTTCGGCCATACACCATGGCCGAACCCTATGGTTCACAATCCTTTTTATTAAATGATTTAAACCCCTATTTAATCAATTCGAATCTCTTGTACCATTAACCTCAACTCCCATTTAAATTAATCATTAACCTTCCATGGGGTTCGGCCATGTACTATGGTCGAACCCTATGGTTCTTTCTTTCCATTAGTCTATCTTTCCATGGATCTAAAACCATATAATTACTCCATGACTTTCATCCCATTAAATATAATCACCAAAAGCATCCCTTAAAACCATACATTAATCATAATAATATGACCCATGTTTCTTCTGTAAAATCACCAAAACCCTTCCATGGGGTTCGGCCCTTCATCATGGCCGAACCCTATGTCTATCAACCTCTTATTAAACCACTTTAAATCCCTTTTAAAACATGCATAATCAGTCAATGGTTTTTAACCCAAAAACCCATAATTTAAACCATGTCTTTCCATGGTTTTTGTCATTGAAATTCATTAACATCCTTTTCATGGTTTCCAATCAATAACCATATCTTTATTCATGGGGTTCGACCATACAACATGGCTGAACCCTATAGTCCATTTTTCCATTAAAAATAACCATAGTTCTTAAACAAAAATCGGAATCACTTATCGGTTCCGCGACTCCTTCGATTATCCTTCGCTTGGTCTTTCTCTTCTAATCCTTCTCTTCCTTAGCCTTTTCCTCTTAGATTTTTCCCTCTTGCTGGCTGCTTTTCCTTCTCTTTGTTGTAGCTGAGAATAAGAACTTGAAAGAGAGAGAGAGAGAGAGATCGGCCAATGTGGGTAGTGTAATGCTGTGAGCCCCCTTCCCTTGCCTTGTTTCTTTTTATAAACCCCTCACTTAACCCCAATTAGAAGGTGCCCCCGCCCCCTCCTCTCCTTTTATCAACTACTAATTAATCCTAACTTAGAAGGTGATAATATAACAATTGCCATTTCTAATCAAGTAAGACCCTTTCTTTTAGAGATACTCCACTATATTTACATGGATTGCGCATATCCTTGCATGGATATGATTATCAAAATTCGACCATGTAATCTATATTAATCCTCCATTTCATGCGCATAACCTCAAAGATTTCTCATATCAATTTCGGCCATGCAATCCTTATTTAATTCTTATCTTCTTAAGATATTCTTGCATATCATCATGGATATGTAAATCCCATAAATATATCTCAATACACGGCCATGCATTAATCCAAATTCCCTCATGCGCATACCCTTTTCAAATGATCTTCTAGCACTTCATGCACATGAAATTAATTCAAATCCTTTATTGCATTACTAATTAAATCTAACCCCATTTAATTTATTTGAAACCATTTACCAAAACCGTTGGGTCTTAATTGGGCCAATGACCCAACTCTTTGCCCAATTTAGGATCCATAACTAATATTCACAAATTAAATGGATTATTTTCATACAAAATAATTAATTGAAAATCCGAGGTGTTACACATGGTACCGGCCTATGGTGTTTGTGGGTTTATGTGGAGGTGAGCTTAGAGGTAGGGTGGTCGTGGAGTATGTTGAGTACGTACTGGGTCACCCTGGGAGCCAGGTGAGTTAAGCGTTTGTTCGTCCACATTTTTGCTTAGGCACGTGGTAGTGTGATTACCCGTGGTTATAACCCTGTGGTTCATTGTTGAGACTTGTACTGCGGGTGTTGACTCACTAGGAGTTTATGGGTCCCTAATGAGTGAGTTCGGTCGGTTCACTCGGTAGAAGGCTTATGGAATTCCTTGAGGGACGTATGTGTCAGTTATGTGGAGACCGGAGGGCGTACTGCAATTAAATTTTAAATATCAAAATTACATAGTTAAAATGATTACATGAGGTTTAAATCTTACCTACACATAATCTTATTCATTTTCTAAATATTTTATTAAAAATATGTGCTCTTAGTGAAAATCTCCCCATAAAAAGATTAGAAGTCTAGAATTTAGTAGTCAAAATAAGATTAAATTTTGATATTGATATTTACACCATGAAATTTACTAATGATACAACAATTTTCTCATTTTCTCAATCCTATTCTCACATGAGAGAGATCAAAAGAAAGACATATGAAGATGAAATTAGAAAACTAGAAAAATTGATGTACTTTGAATAAATTTCATGGTGTAAATGTCAATACTCATAAATTTCCACAACAAAAAATTCTCAAAAGAAGTCGGTTTACAGACAACCACAACTCTAATTTCATAGATTGTCCGAATTGTCGAACCATCAATTTTTTTAATAACCGGCTTAGACCTGTCTTATGTAGGCTCTAATGATTGATTACCGTAGAAGGTGTACTTACTACATATTTAATTATGAAACCCTTTTTAAGGGTATCTATATCCTCGTAAAAGGGCCATGTGTCCCCTAAACCTATTAATTGAAGCTGGCTTCTCTGTATTCGAAGTCTTGACTTGATTAATAGAATATATTAATTGTAATTGATGGTCAATACTGAGTTGATTATATAACTTATCTTGGAATCTTAGCTAATCTTTCATGCTTGGTGATAGATTGCTTGATTAGGGTAGGGATGGTTGTTTGATAAGATTTCATTAGATCGTGTGGGTGATTTAACTAAATCTGCTTGATAACGAGAGATTTGAAAGAGTTTTAGGCATGCTCATCAGTCCAAATTACTCTCAAGACTCGTTTGAATAGTCATATGTGAATGGATTCAAAGCCATATAACAGTTTGTGGGTTGAGTTTGACTAAATTCTCGAGCAACCGTCGGAATTTCGATAAAGTTCATCGAGCTTTTTGCCCATTCAAACGTATATATATTTATGCTCAAAAATTAAAATCATATTTATGCTAAAAATTTATAATCACAAATGCTTTACATCCTCTGGAGCAACATGGGTTGGCTCGCCAATTGAAAGTCATGAGTGTAACGCCCCTCCCTCTAACCACCGTCATCAGAGTAGAATTAGATGAATATTTGAGTGGAGACGAAGGCGAGCGTCATGACACGAGTCAAGTTCGAGTCCAATGACCCGACCCTTGACTGGTCCAACTAGTGGGTGCATAATAACATTTGCACACTCTGATAATCCTTCAGAAATTTAAACATTTCATTGCATGAATAGCCAAACACACCTCAAAGCAAGATAAGGAATTCCCACAGACTAGAGTCAAATACTTAAATACATGCTCTCAGTCATAAATATTACATTCCCCGAAATAACAACATTTTTACAAATTTACATTGCCTTCTAATTTCCAAATTACAAGTACATTAAGCCAAGCTATTCAAGCTTCAATTCTCGTGCCCATCTCGCTCATATTTGACCATCACTTGATCTGATTTCATCTACACACTTCAACATGCATACACAATCTGGCGGGAAGAAATTTATGGGCTTAGTCAACAAGCCCAGTAGGAATTCTGATCACACAATATGCAATACAGCGTGTCATACTAAGACAATATACATACTTGTACTCATATTGAATATCGATTTTATCGTATTTCAGAATTATATATCCATGCTTCAAAACATACCATGTCATTATAAGTGTTTCAGTACTTTATCCAAAATCATACTTAGGTCTTAAAATCCACATCTAGGTCACAAGCCATCTTATTTCAAGATATACATAATACCCTCCTTAAACTATTTATCATGATACAAATATCATATTTAACTCATTATAAAACTCATGCTTGAAAACATAAGACATGTTTCATCATAAGGTATCGTACTCATACCTAATTCATCTCATAATTTCTTTCTAAAAAAATAATGTCAAATTTGTACTTATAACAAAATCATATTCACTTGACCTTTCAAAATACCATATGTCAATCACGTATCATAATACATTTCTCAAGACACATTACTATATCATTTTAGGAAAAACCCCTCATTCAAGACATATATTGTAACGCCCACCCCATTTTCACCGAAATCAGAGTCTATTTTTTTTTTTTTTTAAAATAAAGGTGACAACGGTCGCGGATAATATATACTTAAAACCTTTCACGAAAACCACATTCGTTTCATCATTTCAAATACCATATTCAGTTCATGCAAATGTTCATCAATAAACAATATGTCATACCATGGGTGCCATGATACATGCATACCCTTATCATGCCCCATGCATAGGTATTTTCAACATTTCCTTTAGAACAACGGGCATTTCATCCTCCCGTATACTCGTTTTATATTCATCCTTTGGGATGTCCTGTTACATGTCATCATAAAACTCAACCAGTTCCACTGGTAAAACATTCTATCTTGGAAATACATACACGACATCAAAACCTGACTGGGACAATTCAGTACTTTGATTCGTCAATCATAACACAAAACCAAAGCCCGTCCGGACATTCGGCACTTTGGTTCGTTGACAGTAACCCTATAACAATAATCATGACCCTAAGGTCCATTTGGACAAACTGGTCCTTAGTTTTCCTTTCATGTCTGTCCCATACCATGCTTCATGCATGAGGAGTATGAATACAAATGAATGCTAATGTCCTCACAATCTTCAATCATTATCAAGAACATGAAAAATACATTTTCATCATAAATACTTTATGCCTTCAAAACACATCAACGCTATTTAACGTAATCATATAGATTCTTTATGTATAATTTACAAATTCCAAGGTGGTTCAAAACTCCATGTAGTTGAAGTCTATAATGTACATTTCAAAACACCTCATCTATCATATAATTCTAGATTGCGAAATAGTCCAAAGTACTTCAATTGAAAATAAACTCAATTTAATAAATCAAGAACACATGATTTTCAAAGGGATTTAAAGTATCATTTTCTTATTATTAATAGGGTATTAGATTCACACCTATTGCATTTCAACGAAGTATGAAAACCTGCCTGATCTTAGCCGATCAACAAATACAAACGATTGACGAGCTAACTCGTTCGATCACGAGTTCACTCTTTGACCCTTTGTTCATTGTTCATGCATCAAAATATCACATATGTTAGTGCCCCGACTTTGCCTAGTCCCTAAGTTTGTCAATTCCATGACTAGGGAAGAAGCACTTGCTAGAAGTTTGAAGACTCAATGTGATCAAGAATGAAGATCATGCCCCACGGGATTGAAGATCATCGTTATGGCAATCACAAAACAGGTATTTGGCCATAGATGACTTTAGGCGGTACCCACACCTTAGGAGGGCCATTCCTAGTCTTAGTTGAACAAATGGTAAAATCATAAAAAACCTAGAGAGGAAGCTTGACAGTTAATTGGAAGCGAACTTGGAAATATGAATTAAGTTCACTGTCAGCTCGACCAGTCGTTCTCACCGAACCTTGGTGGAGACAGGATCGACTCATCGTGGTCAAAGACTGGTCAGACACATTGATAGAGGTTCGAGATCATAGAACTGTCATTCTAGGTGTGCTTCTGATCAAGAGTCTTGTATGCCACCGACCCTCGGTGAAAGACTGAAACGACCCCTCCTGGTCAACGAGTCTTCGATAAAGACTTATGAGTTTTGGAACTTAGAACTAAGGTGGATTCTCGAGAAAACAAACACATCGGTAATATAGACCAGTCGAGAGTACCAGGACCGACACCTCGATAAAGGGCAACAAGTCGTTCTGGATAAGACTAGTTTCTGGAAATGAAACTTTGTCAGCATAGTGTTACCCCAGACCGAGCCTCTCGTATGGACCAACCTCTCGGTGCCATGACTGTCGAACACAAGCCTGTCGGTCAGATATAAATTGTGCCATTGAAAGTACATTTAATGCTCAACGGTCGAGTAGTTGAATGGTAATATTTTTAGTCACTATCCCCTTGGTGCATCCGACCTGTCGGCACTGGACTGTCCCGAAAAAACTGGATGCCTTCTCTATAAATACCAATCTTTGTGCAACCAGTTGATATCATTTTGGAAAAAACGTTGAGACCCTTATCATTACCATTGAGGTTACATAGGGGCCAACAAAAGGATCACTCTCTCTTGAGCTTATACTTGGAGTATCCAATACAACCAATCTTGTTGATTGAGTTTGTGAAAAGAGAGAGGAAACAGAGACAAGGATACACATCTAGGATAGTCATTGGCAAAACTAATTTCCTAGAGGACTCCTGGATACTTGTGATTTCTTAACACGGAGGTACATCTTTGTCATCAAAGAACGACAAGTGGGAGGATCTTAGTGAAGCACACATCATTGAGAGAGCTACAAAGGCAAGTGCTTCATGGTTTTAATTTTATTTAAAACCTTTATCCTGTGAAAGTGGATTAAGGATGCTTGGCTCCAGAGCCACTATAAAAAATCTAGAACGTCGTCTCTGCCACATGTGGTAGGTGAAATTCCCAGCCAAATGAATAGGTGGAATTCATATTCTACATGTGGTGGGTGAAATTCCCAGCCAAATGAGTGAGGTGGAATTCCTAATCTAAATGTGAGGGTGTAAGTCCCTATTAAGTGGATTTGGGGATAGCTCAAGGTTGAATTAGTCCTAATAGTGGATGTAGGTTGGCTAACCGAACCACTATAAATTTGGTCTTATGGTGTTTGATCATTATGTGGTTGTGTTTTAGTATTTAAGCACTCTTCTCAACACATATCACTTTGCATTTGATTATATTTATTTATACATTGTGTACAAGCATTGATAATCAAGTAATATGCAAAGGGTTCTAAACTTAGTATGATCATTTAAGTAATTAAAAATAATTTATGACACTAAACAAATCTCTTGATTAATATTGTCATTCTGCTGCAGTTAAACTTTAAAAAATCAATAAATTTGTAAATAACATGGAAACTGGGATTGACCTATTCACCCACTCCCTCTTCTAGGGTCAATCGTGTTCTAGCACCAAGGGAGAACTTTCAACATGCATAGTATTAGATTTATTCTCATTAATTTTTCAATTATTTAATTCTTACATTTTATTTCTCCACATCTAAGGTCTCATTAGGTCTCGTAGGTCCATTAGATAAAGGCTGACATAGCCTAGGTGATCCCACATTAATGATCAAAACAAGAGTGTGGGGTTAAGATCAAAACAATTTGGTCACTGCCAGTTTAGAACTTGGGTCACTCTGTTCGGAACTTTCGAAGCTTGTTCCGAAGCTTCGGAACATCTGTGTCGACTTCGGACCGTCCGAAGTATACAATCATGTTAGTTTGCTCGGAACTTGGTCTCAGAACCTTCGAACCAAGTCCCGAGACTTCGGAAGTTCTAGGCTTTCTCTCGGCACTTCTGAAACATATAAATTTTCAATTTACACTAGATTGCTTGGAACTTGATCTCAGTACTTTCAAGCCAGGTTCTGAAACTTCAGGTCCTCTTTTGGACTTAAACATATTTTTCCTAAGTGTTTAGTACTTCCGAGATTTCATTGGTCTTCTTGGAACTTGGCCTCAGAACATCCGAGCCAGGTTCTGAGACCTCATACCTTTCAATGGTCCTCGAAAAGTCATTCATTCCCTCGGACTGTTTGAGCCGTCGGCACTTGTCTCGGAACGTCCGAAGAGGTTTCAAGACAAGTTCCAAGGCCTGTCTTCCTCATACAGTCATTTGCAGAAAAATGCAGAAAACTGCAGTGCAGGCCGAGTTCCTTAAACTCGAAAATTACATTAAGGTGGGTCATTGGCCTTGATTATTACTCCTAACCCTCAGATTGATTCCACATATAATTGGTCACATTTTTTAAGCTTAATACTCATGATTTGATTAACAAATTCGTGGATTTTAAATCAAATTCATGAGTTGTGGGAAAACCCAAAAATCCCCAAATTTATCTTGGGCTGATTCTAAACCATCTGAATCTTCAAATTAAGTCTTAATACTAAATCTAGAGAGAGAAACCAACCTTTTTGTAAAGCTTTTCCAAAGATTTATCTTCCTTCTTTCTACTTCATTTCGTCCCTTCTTCTCTTGCTTTCTCCATTGCTTGAGTTTCACTAATGGAAGAGAGAGAGGAGGAGGAAAACCATGTGGAAGGTGGAAGAAGGGGGTGCACGGTGGTGACGAAGGGAAATGGGAGTGTGTTTGTCGTGTGGAAAAGTGGAAGAGAGTAAGTGTCGTGTGAGTGAGATAAAAAGGGGAGTGGTGGCTTTTCCTTCTTTTGGTTGCTCTAAGTTATAGGGGTTTGTCTCGTCATCCCATGTGACATGCCACCTTACCACACCTTGCCACGTCATCACTTATGTGGCATGTCACCACATCATCCATTTAATTTTTATAATTTAAATTCCACCTCTTAAATTTCACACTTAGTTAATTATTTCCTTAATCCCACTCCATTAATTAATATTCAATAAAATTAACGAGATAAATCAAATCACCCTTAACCTCACTTAATTAACTAATCACCAAAATTTTCATAAATTAATTTAATTAATTATATTCCAATTCCACTTTCAAAATTATTTAACTAATTCATCCCTTAATTTAGTCTCTCTTAAATCTCGCTTAATTACTCCATCATCCCTTTAATCTCACATTCTTACTTAATTATTTATTTCCTCATTTAAACTAATACATAGTATCAACCCTATTCACTCTTCATCATTAAGGGAGATTATATTGATTTATCAGACTGAAATTCTGGGGTGTTACAGGGAGAGTTGTGTGTGAGGCCTAGAGCGGACAATATCAAGTTAGCGGAATGGGTCGTTACAAATGGTATCAGAGAAAGGTTCAACTCTTTGCCTGAGGGTTTGAGTTTGATTGTTGTGTGTGTAGAGCCAGGGACGGCACTGGCTTTAAGTAGGGTACATTGTAATACCCCGCCCCAGAGGAGGTCTATAGTGTGGAGCGTGCCTATGGAGAAAAAAGTTTCACATTGCTAGTTGCATTGGAAATTCCCTCGTATATAAGTGGTAGCTTTCCTCCTTCTAGCATAAGGCCTTTTGGGAGAAACAATGGGTTGGCTTGCCAATTGAAATCCTTGCGGGCTGTGTGTGAGGCCCAGAGCGGACAATATCATTCTAGCGGGATGGGTCATTACATGCCGAGTTACCTATTTGTCAATTCCATGACTTAGGTGAAGCACTGTCTTGGAAGGTTGAAGCTATAACAAGACTCAAGGAGTAATGAAAATTGAATCTAGAGCTCAAAGAAGGAAGTTCATGTGCAAGATTCAAGCATCACTATGTATATGGAAATCACAAAATTAAATTGACCATAGATGACTTTAGGTGGAACCCAACACTATAGGATGACCTTGCTTAGGCTTAGAAATCACATCTGGATAATCATAAGAAGCCTAGTGTGTGTTTGACACCAAATCAAAACCAATGGAAACAAACTTGGAAATATGAAAACCACTGAGTTTACTGGTATGGCGACATTTTGTGTTGGGCGATCAATCGCTAGTAACGAAGACGATCAATCGTGGGTCAACGATGCATCGTCTGGAAAAAGAAGGTTTTGGTTGGAATGGACTGTCAAACACCAATGATCTCCGAACTATACATTCGTGGCTACGATCGATCGTGTGTGCGATCTATCGCTGAGACAGGACAAGGCTGGACTTAAAACGTGGGTTAAAATCTTGATCACATACGATCAATCTGTTGCACGATCAATCGTGAGGATAGGGATGACACATCAGGCGCACGATCAATCGCCCTGGGTCTGAATAAGGCTTGTCTTGACAAAGTACTGTTAAAACAGGATAGCCTCAGGCCGATGCGATTGCCTCCCCACGATCAATCGCCCATGAATCCCCAGGATCAATCTTAAGGGACGATCAATCGTCCGTGACCGTTTTCTATCTATTGGAAAACTTTTAATGCGCAATGGTCACATTACATCTGTAACACCCCGCCCTTTCCGAGAATTTCAGAGTCTAATTTTTTTTTTTTTTTTTTTAAAATAAACATCGGAAGAGAGCGGACGGCGTCACGACGCGAGTTAAGTTCAGACTACCCAAGTCTGAACCTTAACTGGCCACCCATGTGTACATGGAATAGACCATGATAGTGAATCACACATGGAACTAACATCAACATGCGGAATAATCTAGATAATTGCGGAATAGAAAGACGAGATAGCAAGTAACAGTCTTAAATATTAAATAACATAGATCAACCATCCACAGGTTATTATCCTAATCAAACCATAGCAAATAACGAATTATTACATGTCCAACAATAGTATTCAAATGACAGTAATATAACGTAATCCAAATCCATCATTAAAGCACTTAGGCTCAGCTCCCCTCCTGGTCAATGACCTTTCCTTTCCCCTTGCTTGTGCCTGCAATCTCCTCTGAGGATAGAATTAGGGCGTTAGATCAACGCGCCCAGTAGTGTTTCCGAATAGGGCTACCACATGGTTAGTCAAAAACATGCAAATAGTATAATAATAAAACATGTGAGACAAAATTCCATAAAAACATGCTATGTATGAAATGAACATGTAATGAGTCCCACCCATCACCATTCAACATAGCCATCACTTGACGGGATTCTCATCGTCAAGGTAACCCACAGTGGTCTTTCGGACGCCCCGACGGAGTGTGGCCTCCGGATTCCTCCTGATGGGATTCTCATCATCAGGGTACCCCACAGTGGTCTTTCGGACGCCCCGACGGAGTGTGGCCTCCGGTTACAACACCATCATCCCATGCCATGCATGAGATGTCTATGCAAACATGTCATTTAGAAACATAACTTTACAATCATATAGGATATCAAAATCAACATAAAACAGCATATGGAATAGTGGTTACAATAAAGGTAGGAAACCTACAGAAGATTCACTTCAGTACTTGATCTTTCTTTCGCGTCACCCGGTCACGACTCGCACGTCGTTCAACTTCCGGTACCTTATCCATATAACAATCAATAAATCATACTATCACTTACTTGTTCATTCATATCTAAGACCCAACTACATCATGTGAGTCCTTTGATCAATCCCTTCGTTTGACTTGTATTCACAGATTTGCCATTGGTATAACCAATGTCTAATCTTGCTCATAATCAAAGTTCATAAAAGTAATCTACCTTAGTGGCTGGTTATTTACTTATCACTAAGTCCAAAGATAAATCCATATGTTTACTTAATCCAACTCATACAACCAAGTCATAATCTCCAACAAAACAATCTATGGGGTTCGGCCATTCATATGGCCGAACCCTATGATCCTCCTACACAATGATCCCATCATTTGTTTACAAGTTAGGCTCTACCATTTAGCCATATTAACTACAAGGTTCAGCTATCCCATGGCCAACCCAAAACAGCAAGCTTATTTCATTTAACATACATAGGAAAACCCATAAATCTTGGTCCATTCATCCCAAAGCTAGCCCCATGGGGTTTGGCCATGCACATGGCCGAACCCAATGGTTCTCTTGATCTGATTATCACCATGATCACTCATGGTTTAATCATGCTAATTCAACCATGATCAATACATGGTTCAGCCATCCAAAGGCTGACCCAAATCAGTAACCATAACCCTAAGTAAACAAAATAAAAACCATAAAGCAACCCATGGGGTTTGGCCATTCACATGGCCGAACCTCATGGCTCTTTGGGATTCAATTCTTCTATTAATCTTTCATCATTTATCCTGTATCTTAGGCATAAAAACAGCAAACCTAATTCTATTTAAACTCCTATAGAAACCCCATGGTATTGCATGGTTTCTAACTCTTTGATTTCACAACAATCATCAATCTCTTTCATGGGGTTCGGCCATTCAAGTTGGCCGAACACTATGTCCATGAATTGATCCTTCAAACATGCATTAGGTGTTATTTAAATCATGCAATATCAGTACCCTTTTGCTGCCCTTATATCTCTTAGAAACCCTCTAATTAAATTCATCCAAACAGTCCATAAAAGTCCATGGTTTCCATGTTTCCCAACATGAAAACCAAGATTCTTTTACATGGGGTTCGGCCCTCCATGGTGGCCGAACCCAATGGTTATGTTTACTGTTTTTAAACCTCAGATAATCATGTAATAACAGTAAATAAAAATCAGGTTTTACCTTTCAAACAAACATCCAAAATCAACACAACTCCATGGGATTCGGCCATCCAAGATGGCCGATCCCCATGGTCCATTTTTTCCAATTTTAATCCACTGATTTAGACCACATAACTTCCACCTTTTCTGATATCCAAACCCATGTTTTAACCCTCTTTAAAACATGTATTTTAAATCTATTACAAACATCTAACATCAGTCCCAACTTATATGGTTTTAACTTCTAAAAACCATCAAAACTAGCCACTTGTTTTCATGGGGTTCGGCCCTCCATGGTGGCCGAACCCAATGGTTATGTTTTTACCATTTTAAATCCTTCATAATCAAGGTTAAACACTGGTGTATTCGGCCATGACCATGGCCCAATACATACCCCACTTTATTAATCCAAAAGTCCATGAAACACTTACCAAATTCCAAGCTCTTGTCTTGCCTTTTCATCCTTGCTTCCTTTCCTTCTTATTTCCTTCCTTCTTTCTTAATTCCTTGCTGGTTTAAGCTTGAATAATTGATGCTAAAA
The DNA here is from genome assembly GCA_022113865.1 of Chimonanthus praecox. Classification (NCBI taxonomy): domain Eukaryota; kingdom Viridiplantae; phylum Streptophyta; class Magnoliopsida; order Laurales; family Calycanthaceae; genus Chimonanthus; species Chimonanthus praecox. Next base: position 43,869,973 of record CM039089.1, on the reverse strand, counting down.
ACCTCTGCTGTTCCACTTAAGCAAATGAATTGGAGAGAGGGAGAGAGAGATGGAGAATCTTGGCTTTTCAATGGTGAAAAATGGCCAAGATGGTGTTTGTTTCCTTTAATAATTCAGCCCTCAAAACCCCTCCACTTCCTCATCAATTCTTGCCTAAACCAATGGGACACTTGCTGCCAACAAATGCACCCATTGGCATTCCAACATTGAAGGCTTGGGGTTTCCAAATGGAATAGAAACCCCCCATATTCCATTTAATGTTTTGCATGAAACTCTCCATAACAAGTCCCCAAAGTGTGGGACTTGTTTTGGTTTGTTTGAGATCACCACACCTCCTCATATTCCACTTAACTCACTGAATTTTCAGCCCATTTGACTTCCATTTTTGACTCACTCAACTCAATGTCCAACTCACTATAATTAATGCATTTCATTCAATGCACATGAGTTAACTCAACCCTTGATCTAATTCCAACTCACTTCAGTTCCACTCAACTGATTTAACTCGTGTTTTAGCTCCCTAGAGGGTCCACACGGTCAACCATAGTCAACTCGACCCGTTGGGTCCACTTTTAGCTCCTTGACCCGTTTTTGACTCCATGACCCAATTATGGTATTTTGGTCATTTCTAATTGGTTTTTACATATGGATCAAGCCTACCCATTTTTTCTCCACTTGATTTCCAATCAAATAGGCTTAACCCCATTTAATTTAAAATCACAAAGCGGTCAAATAATCCAGTAAGACCCGATGGGTCCCATTTGGGCCCTTTGACCCATTTAGCCATTTTCGACCCAATTGATGTAAATTACCCATCCAATCAAACTTGACATTCATAATGTGCTCATATGATCTTAATTTGAGCAATGGGCCATACCATTTCCTTACTTAACATCACAAAATAATTAATTTAACACATCAGGGGCATTTTCGTAATTTATCCACTTCATTGAGAAATTACCCATCCAATCAAACTTGACATTCATAATGTGCTCATATGATCTTAATTTGAGCAATGGGTCCCACTATTTCCTTATTTACAATCACATTTATTGAATTCACCAATCCAGGGGCATTTTTGTAATTATTCCAACCGTTGAGAATTCTTTGACCCAATTAACCATTTTGACCTAATTTGATGTACATTACCCATCCATTATAATTTGACCCTTATAATATGTTCATAGGATCTTAATTTGAACAATGGGCCCCACTATTTTCTCATTTAACATCATAATTAATAAATTTACCAATCCAGGGGCATTTTCGTAAATATTCATCTTATTGAGAAATCGGGGTGTTACAACATCGGCTAGTTTAAACCTACAATCAATTCTCTGTGTACGATCAATCGCCCGTTGTAAATGCAGAATATTTCTAGTTGCCTATATAAACTCCGAGTTTTGATGAATGGGGTTGTAGTTTTTTAACAGAGGAAAAACTCAAGGCATTCCAAGTATCCCAGCCTCTCCCCATCTCCTCTCTTTGTACTCCATAGTGGTGAATCATTTTAGAATCCAATCATCTTGATTGAGATTGAGAGAGAGAGAAAGAGAAAACTAGATCTAGGATCAACTTGCAAATTCATATCCTAGAACCCTCCCATAGATTGTGATTGCTCTACACAAGGCACATCTTCGTCGTCATCAACATCACATTGGGAAGGAGATTTCAAGAAGAAAATCATCTACTCAAGTGAGCTCAAACAAGGCAACTTTTTCTTATAGGTTGATTTAAATTTTAAATCATCTTCATTATACAGTGGAGTAGATCAAGGTGATCGAGCCACTCTAAAAAATAGAGGGTTAAGGACGTAGACCGGGGTTTGGTCGAACCTTTCAAAATCCTAGGCGATTGGGTGAAATTCCAATCAATTGGATAGGTGGAAGTCATATTCTATTCATGAGGACGTAATTCCCCACATAGTGTATTTGGGATAGCCCAAGGTTGGGTGAGTCCAACAGTGGATGTAGGTTTGTTTAAACCGAACCATTATACATCTTGTGTTGTGGGTGTTGGTCTTGTTTTGTGTGATTGTTCAATTTAATTGCACATCTTTATTTCACACACTTGATTAATCTAATCTAATCCACTGCAAATCATTTGATTAATCAAGAAATTTTTAAAGATCGGTAAATTAGGTAATTGCCTTATTCACCCCCCTCTAACGTCAATCTGGACTCTCGTTTTAGCACACTAAGAACTTTCAGATACCGATCTTTGGTCCATCACTGGAAGTGATTGATTAGTGGGTCACACTAAATTTCTAGCCACACTTTACAAGTAGGCAGTGTAAAAAGCATAGAAAGATTATGTGTGGAACATATTTATATAGCAATATGTTGAGCTTGTAGTAACTCAGTTTCACATGGTCACTGATGCATCTCTAGAGAGATTGTAATGATCTGATCCATTGAACTATTGAGGATTCTCTTAATGGATGGTGGAAGTTGTTAGTGCCTCGACTTGCCGAGTGACTAGTTTGTAAATTCCATGACCTGGGAAAAGCACTTGCTAGAAGATTTGAAGACTCAAAGTGATCAGAAAATTGAAGATCAAGTCTATGTTTCCAAGCTCATCGGTGTATGGAAATCACATAGGTAAAACTAACCATAGATGAATTTAGGTGGAACCCACCTTTAGGTGGACCTTGCCTTGGCTTAGTTGAACATGTTGGTAAGAACATAAACAAGCCTGAGTGGACCCGAGACAGTCACAGAACTAGATGGGACAATCATTGAAAATCTGGTAAACTGTCAGGTCGATGCGTTGAGTCCACGAACCCATTAGTGAGACAGGACTGACCCATCGTGGTCTTTGACACATCGATCGGATTGACAAAGGTTTTGGAATGGACACACTGTCATTCGGGGTTACTCATCGAGTTCACCAAGCCCTCGGTGATACAGGACCGGCCCATCGAGGTCACGATATGTCGATTGGAAAAACTGAGCTTCTGGTTGGAAATAGACTGTAAAATCAGGTTCCTCTCAGATCGAGTGTCTCGTGGAACTGACACATCGATAAGGACATACTAACCCATCGGTGCCCACGACACGCCTACTTGGTTTGTGTGAGTTCTAGAACTTAGAACTCAAGGGTACTCTCAGAACAGACACATCGATGTAATAGACCAATCGAGAATACCAGGATCGACCCATCAATGGACCGACATGTAGACCTAGGTTTGACAAGTTTCTGGACTTGAAACTCTTTCTGCATGGTTTTGCCTCAGGTCGATATGATCGACAAGAACGATGTATCGAATATAAGGTTGTCGACCCATTGGTTGCTCCCGTTACAATACTGTTGGGGTGCATTTAATGCACAACCGTCGAGTTGCTAAACAATCACATTTAAGTTCACCAACCCATCGATATGGTCAACCTGTTGGTGATGAACAGTTTCCAAAATCTGGTTTACCTCTCTATAAATATGAAACTATTTGCTACTGTTTGGAGATCCTTGGGGAGAACGCTAATTAGCCTCATCTACCATAACCAACTGAGAAATCAATAGGCTAAGAAAGGATCAAACATCTCTCTCAAGCATACACTTGGTGAATCATTCAAGAAATCCAATCTTCATAGATTGAGGTTGAGAGAGAGAGAGAGAGAGAGAGAGAGAGGGAGAGAGGTGAGGTATACAATCTAGGATAAACATTGGTGACCCAATTTCCTAGAGGATTCCCAAAGCTTGTGATTCCTCTACACTTGGCTCATTTTCATCAACTTACGAGATCACATTGGAAAGGAGATTTGAGAAGCACATCTTCACATTTGAAAAGCTTGAAAGACAAATGTTTCTCCTTGATTTTAATTTTTATAAATCAAAACTTGTGAAGTGGATTAAAGATGGTGTACTCTTGAATCACTATAAAAAAAATAGAGGGTTTACTCTAGGGATAGGTGTTGGGTGAAATTCCCAACCAATTGGTTAGGTGAAAGTCCTAATCTATTAGTTTGAGTGTAATTCCCCACTTCGTGAATTTGGGATAACCCAAGGTTAGGTGACTCCATCAGTGGATGTATGAGGGTTTACTCTGAAACATTATTTATTGGTTTTGTGGTGTTAGAGCTAATTGTTTGAATTCTTGTTTAATCACAATTGCTAACACACACACACACACTTGATTGACTTGTATCCGCTGCAAATTGGTTAATTAATCAAGGAATCTTTTAAAGGACCAACAAGTGTGTAGATTGCCCTATTCCCCCCTTCCCCTTCTCCCCCTCCCCTCTAGGGTCAATCATGTTCTAGCACCAGGACTTTCAATTTGTATTAGAGCATGAGTGCTCTTTATAAGGGATTTAACCGTCCGAGTTAATCCAAGCTAGAACACCATGGGAGATAGTCATGCCATTTCCAAACCTCCATACTTTGATGGATCAAACTATACCTATTAGAAGGCCAAAATGAAAAGTTTATTTATCTCCATTGTTGGAACCGTTTGGGAATCGGTAAAGACTGGTTGGATTGAACCCATGGAAGAGAAAACCCTTGAATCCTCATCTACCAAAGTATTGGTTCTCAAAGCTTTTGCGCCACTTGGTCCCCAAATGAAAAGGCCATGTATATGGCAAATGGTAAAGCTTTGAATGCTTTGAATTGTGCGGTATCTGATAATGAATATAAACGGATCATGCCTTGTGAGACCGCCAAGAAAGCATAGGAAGTTCTTGAAGGAACCTATGAAGGCACCTTAATAGTTAAGAGGTCAAGGCTCCAAATCCTCCAAAATCAATTTGATATTAAAATGAGAGATGATGAAGTTTTCATGCATTTCTATTAAAAATTGAGCGACATTGGCAATCAAATGTTGGATGTTGGTGAAAGGATACCACAAGACAAGGTATGTACCAAAATTGTGAGGAATCTTGCAAAAAGATTCAAACCAAAGGTGGTGGCTATGGAAGACCATAGGAATGTTGCTCTCATGGATGTTGATGATTTGGTTGGTTCCCTACAAACTTATGAATTACACTTTGAACAACTAAAAGACAAACCCATTACCTTGAAGTCTTCTGTAAAACTAAAGAAATTAAAAGAAAAAGAAATTGAATCGGAAGATGAAGATAATTCAAGTGAAGGGATGGATGTGCTTGCTAAGAAATTTTATAAAAAAATTAGCAAGATGAATAAAATGAGAAAAATGAAAAAGTGTGAAACAAGTGAAAGACATCCTAAAACACAAGAAACAATTAGAGAGAAAGATAAGGAGAGAAGAAAACCCAAGGAACTAATATGTTACAATTGTGGTAGAAGGGGACACTTTGCAAATGATTGTACCTCCGAAAAATTTAAAAAGGCTACGAATGCAAATGTCACCTAGGAAGAAACATCCGAATCAGAGAGTGATTCCAATAAGGTAACTCAAGAAAAAGGTTGAAACAACAAAGGGTTTCATAGCCTCAATCATTGGTGATCCGGAAAGCCCCATAATTGAAACGGAGGAGGATGAGAGTGAAGATAAAAAATTCAAGAATCCTATCATGCTTTGTACCTTGACAGTTATAAATTGGCTAAAAAATTAGACAAACTTAAACATGAAAATTCTAACATGTGTAACCAACTTGAAGCCTTAAAAAATGAAAATACTCTCCACACTTCAAACTTAAAAGCCTACAATGAAGAAAACACCAAGTTGAAGAAAGTGAAAGAACCTTTCAAGAAGAGCTTGCAAATCATTGTGAAGAGTGAAAAATTGTGGGACATTGTTATTGTTAGTGCCCCGGCTTGCCGAGTCCCTATGTTTGTCAATTCTATGACTCGGGAAGAAGCACTTGCTAAGAAACTTGAAGACCCAAGGTGATCAAGAGTTAAGACCATAGATGACGTTAGGTGGTACCCACACCTTAGGAGGACATCTCTAGGCTTAGTTGAACAAATGGTAAAACCATTAGAAGCCTAAGAGAGGAAGCTAGACAGTGAACTAGAAGTGAACTGGGAAATATGAATTAAATTCACTGTCAGCTCGACCATTCATTATCACCGACCACACAGTGAAGACAGGATCGTCCCATCGTGGTCAAAAGACTGGTCGGCCAGATTGACAAAGGTTCATGGAAAACACAAATTTTATCTAAGTTCAATTAAGATGGTGTAATTAATCTTAATCTAACTTAGAACACAAAATTAAGATGCAATAAATTAATTTACCAACCTAGTTCCAAAAAATTTCAAGAATTTTTGAATTTATAAACAAAAGAAAACAAAAACAAAAACTGAAAACAACATATATACATATTTACAGTGGAACTAGATCAAAGAATTATGGAGGCTTAAGTTTCCATATTTTACAAATAATATCAAGGTCTAGAATACGGAACTCACATTTATTATCTATCATGCACTCTAATTTTTCATTCATTAAAATTCTAAATATGAAATTTATAAGATCAATTAAACTAAGAAAAATCAAATCCGGCGTTAGGTTAAATAGAATTTTCATTTGTAATTCCAAATCTAAAAGTTTTTCTGCTCTTAAAAAGAGCCTTGACTGACAAAATCAAGTTCTATTTAGTCTAAAGGTTTTTTCTACTTTCATTGAATAACTTAGACTAATTTCTCACATAAATCCATAATTCTAAGGGTTTTTCTGCCTTTCAATTATTAATAAAAATTGTAATTAAGAATTACAATACATTGGAACTTTGGTTTTAAGAAAAATCAAGAAGAACCATGGAGTTTTCGAATTTACTATTGAAATTAATCTCACATGCTCCTAAGCTCTCCAAAATCTCTAAGCCAGGTACGAATTGTGCTAATGGAGAGGGCTCCAATTTATAGAGGTTGGAAGAGGTTAATTTAGCAAGGACTGGTGGCACCCAATTTTTGGCTGATTCTAACTTTGATGGCTGACTCCTATTTTTCATATCTTCCTTGGCCGAAACCTTCTCTGCTTCCTTCTATTTTATTCCATCCATGAATCAGAGATCAGGCATTTCTCTGGGTTGGGGAGGTGGAGTATAGGGTATGTGGGACCCATCTCAAATTAAATTGGATCTCCTTATTTGCCATCTACAAGAACGGTGTTGATGTTTTAAATTTGTAATTCTGGCAAGCGCACGAACCATGTATAGTATAGCGATTGAGTGCGAGGTCAAATCCAAAGGAAAATCTCAAAGTATATGAATTTAAATTAATGTCCTCTAAAATAAATTGTTTTTAAGAAATTGAATCATTATATGAGTCATGCATTTAACTTGGAAAATCAGCAAATAAAATGCGTGATTTTTTATTTTTGTATGGTGAATTAAATTTTAACCTTAATCATGATTAGGAATTCAAGTTACAAAATTATTTACACATCTTCCTAACTTTAATTGAATGAATCCTTGAGAGAAAGTGAATTAAGAGAAAGAGAATCAAAGAATTAAAGAATGAATTAAATAATTAAAGAGTTACAGAATTAAAGATTAGATTATAGAAGATTTGAGTTAAAACACTATTGCACAACAAACATGAGATTTAACATAATTAAACGGCAGAAAATTAAATTGCATGAAAATAAATGACTGAAATAAAATGTGCAGTAACAGAAAGGTTGGTTGTTTGGAATAAACCGTTCATCACCTAAAGATATGTAAATAAAGTAAAGGCCTAGTTTTGAAATTCACGTAAAGATCTAAAATACAATTATATTTATTAATAAAACAAGATTCACAACTTTTAATTTAATTAATCAAAACCTTAGTAATCATTATCCAAGTCTTACAATCAAAATCCTAACTATTGCATACGCTCATGTTCAATCAAATAAATTAAAGTTGTGTTCTTGAAATTAAAAATAAAATAATCATAAAATTTTAGAAATTGAATGTTCAAGGTTCTAAATGAATGCTTTACTTTATTAAATGGAAGAATTAAAGTACAAGGCTTTTCTAAATTTAATATGAGAAAGATAACATAAAAGATAAAAAATCTACACTCACTTGTAAATTCGCACGGTTCTCCTTGTCTTCATGTCTTTTGTTCTAGCCTTTAGTCCTCTTGAATTCCAGGTTATGTTTGAATTTTACCCTTGGGGTAATGGGGTATTTATAGGTTTTGAAAAGAAATGGATGGCTTGGATTAAATCAAGGTTTAAGTTAGAAAATCAAAGGACTGGATTGAATCTAAATTGGAATGGGTGATGGGGATTAAAGCTTGGTTTTTAGGGTTACACAAGGAGGGTCAGTCGATTTTTTTGTGGCCTTCCTTGGTGGCTAGGTCAAGATGCAGAGAATATAGAAGATTGGGAGAGAAATTAGGAATTGAATTGGTTAGGGATTGGGAAAAATCGTGTGGGATACTTGTGAATTGGATGGTAAAGTGTTTTTGTATCTTAGGAATGTATCTAGATGATTTTTAGTCTAAGTGCATGGAGAGGTTTTAGGTTGCAAAAATCAAGGGATGATGATGTGTAAAATGCACATGGGGGCTAGCTTGAACTACAAGTTGTTCATAGCTTAGGGTTTATGAATTGAGGGGTTAGATTAAATGGGTCTTGATCGAATGGCTCTAAGGTATTTTGGGTAAAATAATTATAGGAATGGGTAGATGGTTGATGAAGGGTTTAGATGCACACGTGGATCTTAAATGGATGATGAAATACATGACCTAAATCTAAGGTAATTTGTGTATGTGATGGATGCATGTGGAGGCTCTAGGGTTTCTAAGAGATGAATGCGTGAATGAGATTAGATTACCTAATATCTAATGGCTAAGATGATCAATGGATGAAATGAATACAAGGATTAATTGGTGATGCATGGATGAATACTAATGTAAGGTTCAGATGATCATGATGATGATGGATGACCTAGATCTAATGATAGATGAATGGATGGGTTAGATTTGATGGTGGATCTAAGGTTTGACCTAATTGGGTATGTGAGATAGAAGATTAGGATCTAAGATGAAAATTGGATGGTGTGGATGTGAAGTTGGATTATGGGTTTTGAACATAGGTAAGTTGGGTTGGACTTAGGTAAACTCAAACATGGACCATGGAGTCATTGGACTTTGGGCTTTGGATTTGGATCTACACCTCAACTCAGGCCCATTTGAATTGGATTTGCAAGCTTGGGCCTTAGTTGGACTAAGCTTGCACACTTGCCTGAGCCTTAGTTGGCCTTGCACACTGGCTTGCATGTGGCTTGGCCCATTGAAATTTTGTGGAGCACAACTTGGCCCACTTGAACTGAATCTTGTCCCAATGACTTGAAATTCAAGCTTTGACACTTGGATTGCATCTTTTAACCTGTAGAATTAAATAATTATTCAACCACTTTAAATTTAAAAATTATTAATTAATCATAGACTCTCATAACTGGATCTAGACTAATTAATTTACATGAAAATCCTAGAAAGTGACATAAAATAATTATAATAATTCTAGGTCTTCTTTTTAAAGCTTTAAACTTGCAATCTTCTATTGTTTTGACTTGAATTTCCTAAACTTTTCATTTTTTTACTACAAAACTGACAAACTATATTAAATGCATCATTATATACAAAATTGAGGATTAACTGACTCAATAATAAGAGGTAAAAATGTAAGATTTCAGTGCTCAACAAAAGGCAGCCACCTTTCCTCTTATTTTTCTTATTTGATTGGCTGGTAGCTTCTATTCTCAATCTCTTTTCTTTTCTATTTTCTTCACAATTAATCTTTGCTCTATACACAGCAGCAACTCCTTACTTCCATCGTATTTTCTCTTTTAAATCAGCAAGAACGGCTCTTTTAAATCAGCAAGAACGGCAGCCACCTTCCGTTTCTTCTTCTTTCTATTTTATTTATTTTCGATCTTTTTACACACATGAAATCCATTGAGATTTTTCGGTCAGCCCCTTGCCAAATTTTCTTTTACTGATCTTCTGGATTGGGACAGTACATAGGCTGCAAGAGACAACGGCTTCTTTTCTTTCTACTGTTTGGAAAGCTTTGTTTCAGTGCTGTTTTGTTGTTTGCTCACTGGCGGTAAATTATCCTCCTTTGCTTTTCTAATTCAGTGTCAAGCTCTTGTATCAAATCATGGATTGATGGGCATCAGTTATTAGATTGAATTTCTTTTTCACAAAGCGAAGCCATATCAAACGGTTACACCTCACATGTTGCTGTTTTTCTACGTGTTGAGTGCTAATTGCACATAGATCTTTGGAACACTGGCTTCTCAAAACGTGGTTGTTTGGAGTGTCTCTCTTAAAGAATATCAGCCAGGCCTTTCTCTCATTCTTACTTCAGTTGTATGCACGATGCTGCCTTTTACACATTGGACGCTGATCTGTATTTCATTCTTGTCACTGTTCTTTGCAAGTGCTGTTCAGTCGGTGATTGGCTTATTGGGTCTATGCTAGAGTTGGGGTTTCATCGCTAGCTGCTGTCTGGACAGAGACACCCCCTCTGCTGTTTGAATCTGCTGCATCTGCTTATGTTCAATAGACCCACCACACTGCCAGTTCTTGCTGCTGTATACAAGAGATCAACGATGAAATATTCTTCTCAATTTGTTTGCTGATTTGGACGTGGAATGGTAGCTTTCAATTTCGGCCCAAGCTTCTTCTTGTTGTCTTTTTCTAATGACAGCCGCTGTATTTTTTTCATAAAACTGCTTCATCTTTCTTTAATCTCGATCTCATCTCGACCCTCTTTCTTTTGGTGTTGAGGACTGATCCTTTCAGTGCTCTGTTATCAGATACATATCAAAGGTTTGGGCGGCTAGTGGTTGATCTGTATTTTCTGGCTGATCTGAGTCTTTAATGCTCTTTTGGAATTCCAGCCATATCAAATGGTCTCTGACAAGCTGATTTTTCTAAAGCAGTAAAGCACTGATGAATTTGTAAGAAAAGAGTAACTCAAACCATGGATTTGGATTACACAGTCTGTAAGCTCAACTGGGGTATCCATGTGAAGGGCCAGGTTGCATACTCATATCATTCATTGGTACTTGTGTGAATGACTCAAGATACCAAGTCATAGGCAACCGTCCACTTGGATTGAATTTGCCAAAGATTACATCTGCCACTTGATCTCCTTTTAATTGCAAAATTTTCCTGGGCTTCACTCATGGGCTTCTGGACTTTGAATATAGGTCCCACTTTTTGTGTTTTTCTTCAATTTTTACGTTTTTTCTTGATTTTCTCTATTTTTCCTGCAAAACTCCAAATTCTATTATATATATTAGAAACATACAAAACAAGAGCTAACTAGTGTAAATATAGAGGTAAAAATAGACATTTTCCTATGTACATCAGACATCAAGAAGCATCTAGAAGAGAGTTAAAAAATTATCTTTGGAAGTAAAAGACTTGAAACCTCAGAAAGAAAATTTTGAAGATAAATTCACTCAAGGAGAAGAAAGACTTCAAAAACTCCTAAATTTGGGAAAGAGGTATGGTGATGGGTCGAGACTTGGTGCCTTATCCACCAAAGGACCTATGAAAGTTGGGGTGCTTGTTAAGGCTAGTGTCTCTCACCCTCCAAAGGGTAAATGTTTCTATTGTCATAAGGTTAGTCATTTCAAGAAAGAATGCAATCTTAGGAAGAGGCACATGAATGGTCAAACCTTGTACAGACCAACACACGTTCAAGCTAAAATGCACAAGCCATCAACCTAAGCCTAAAAGACACATACCTCCAAGGAAGATGGAGCAAAGGCAAGACTCCTTGCTAAGACAATTGGACCATGTCTTGAAGGAGTTGAGGAATCCAAGGTTTCGTCACCAAAGGTACAATCATAGGGGTGTGTATGAACATGAAACTCAACCATTTGGGTACCTAAGATGTAGACCACCACTCATGTTTTGCATTGGTCTAAGACTCACTTCCATATCTTAGACCCTTACAAATGAACATCATAAGAGACCATGTGAGTTCACATAGCCAAAGTCCTATGACATGAAAAAAAAAAGGATAACTGCAAGCTTGGACTATGCTCTTCCTCGCTATAGCACTAGTCTCACTTGGAACCCCATACATTCCATGAAGAATGTCTCTCAATTCAGCTTCAAGTTGTTTAAATTGCGGTTTGTGTGATTTGTCAAAAATGGACTTGGAACATGATTTTGTTATCTTGCATGAAAAATTCAATGTTTGATGTGAGTGTGTGAATTTCAGATTTATTAAGTGCAAGATATTTCAATGGCATATTTGCACTTCACCTTGATGATTATAATGTGTATATGTCCTGCATTCTTGAAAATCTAGGATTAGATTCTTCAAAATAAAAAATGCACAAAATGGGAAAAATCTATTCTGTCATGTAGACACGTCGATAGAACAGATGTATAGGTGGAAAGACTTGTCGAAGGGTTTTACATATCGGTCAGATACCTTATGGTCAATTCAGAAACCTCCTTCGAAAAAATTTGACTGTTTAGTCTTGTCGACACATCATGTTCATCGATGTATCGAGTATAGATCCATTGCGCTTGTCGATGTACCGGTCATATGCAGAACTATTAAAACTCAGAGAACTCTCTGATAAATGGAATCTCAGCAAAATCAACATGTTGATCACCTTGAAGTATTGGACAACAGACCATCGACATATCAGTGGTGGCAGAAACTTAATTTTAAAAGTCTCTTTCTGCAAAATCAAAATCCCATTATGCTAAAACCCTTTCTCTCCCACGCCGCTCTGGCGATCATCTTCCTCTCCTCCCGTGCCCTAGACCTGTTGGGCTGACCCCTCGAGCCGATTTCTCGTCGGAAAAAGTTGGGATTTTCTCTCTTATTGCTTAGGGAAATTGATTTATCTCTGATTTAGATATTTTCCTCGCTCGGGTAAGCTCCATTCTTCCCTTATTTCGATTTTAGTTGATATTTTTGGATTATCACTAGGAAATCATGCCTAGAATGAGGTTACCCAAGGATTACCGAACACCAGTAACGGAAGAACGTGATGAGAGTAGTTCTCCTCCACCCAAGAGGCCCAAAGCTACGAGAGGGAAGCAAAAGGTGACTACGCATAGGGGTTTTACCCTTAGTTTTGATGATCCCTCCTCTGAAAATGTCCCTCTTGCTAAGCTTCAAGTCATTAGACCTGGAGCTAGCTCTCGATCACCTCCATAGGCCCAACCCGAAATTATGGAAGAACTGATAGTGGAGGAAGAAATTGTGGGAGACAATGTAGAAGAAGGAGAGAATGTTGAGGAAGAAGAGGATATAGGAGAACCTGAACTAGAAGGAGTTAGGAACCATGGTGTCAGTGATGAGGAAGGAGAATCCTCAGATGAAGATGATGAGAGACCACACCTCCAACCACTGATTAGGTGTGCTTGTTTTATAGATCTCAACATTGACCAAGAAAGTTGTGCAGTTGACCTTCACAAATGTGGATCCCTATGTGTCTTGAAGGACATGGGTTGGTTGAATATGGATTACTGGGGTGACAAGATGTATCCCTCTCTGGCCATGAGGATGTATTGCTCCATTAGGGATGACATAAGGAAAAATTATTTCAGGATTGATTTTAATAATGGAAAAAATGTACTTGTCACACCCAAGGTTGTCTCAGAACTTATTGGCATTCCTCTCGTCCCCAAATTTCCCTTACCCTTCATTCCCCGAACCATAGAGGTGACCGAACAGAAAAAGTACTCCTTGCAATTATGTGGAAGAGAGGTAGAATGGAAAGAGAACAATGGCTTAAAGGTGGAGACTTGCTTCCAAAATACAAGATACTTCATTTACTTTTCTGCACTAACCTCTATCCGAGATATGGGAACATAGTGGATCTGAACGCTCCTATGGTGGTTCTCCTGGACAAGGTTGCGTGTGGTGAAATTTTTTGCCTCTCCATATGGATGTGTCACTCAATCATCACATACTGGAATCTGCTAAGAAAGGCTACCACCCCCCCTCTGCTATCTCATGTCCAAACTAGCCTAGCATTTTGGATTCAAGCCTAAGAAAAAAGAAGTGCTCCAAACCATAAGGTCTCTTGAAGAAGCCATAATTAGAAAGAGCTTTAACAAAGAAACAAGAGCAACACCCATTTCGCCATTCCTTCTCTGCAATGCCCGAGTTTGAGGATCGAGAAGAAGAAGCAACACCTCCTCCGCCTGCTGCTTCTGGTGAGACTATCAGCCGACAGTATTTTGAAGAATGTGTTTCTTCAATTGAGAGGCATCTGGAAGAACTGACCGAGTTCTTGAAATCATCAGTTCAGAGCATCCTCTCGGCGATCACCTCTTTCTGCAAATCAGATGATAAGATCCCCCACCATCGATGTCCTACCCCACATCCTCCTCCGGCTACACTGATTAGTTTAGTTTTTTATATGTCATGTATTTTGAAAAACTTGTTTTGGTGTTATACTTAAGCACTCATGATGCAAAACCATATGTGATGGATGATATTTTGATTGTTTTAATGCTATGGTATGGTTTGGTTTGCTATGCAATGTTTTCATGTGTTTGTGATACCATATATGGATGCCTATATACCTCATTCATGTACTTCATATGGATTTTTTTACATAGACTCTTATGCAGGTTATTGTGAGTTGGTTTTATATTGCATGCACTAGTGATGTGGTTTGCCTCTTGATGTTATGTACATCTTTGTAGTTTGGGGGAACACAACACATGTGCTCATGAGCCTTTGTCTAATGGTCATGACAAAATGGGGGAGAACGCTTGAAGAAGCTATGGAGAAATTTGTGAAGTTAGGGATGTTGATAACTTGACTCATGAAGGAGAAATATGGAGAATGAAAGAAAAATTGGGAAATATATTTGAGGAGATACATTTGACCATGTGGGAGACATGTGATGAATGGAAACATTGTTAAATACATGAAGTATGGGGGAGTGTATTTGATCTTTAGACTAGCATACTAATGTGCTTTATGTTTTCAAAGCTTGCTTAATGTGTATGCCTACAGGTGAATTTTAAATTGAAGCAAGCTGAGCAAGAATGTGTAATGGTCCAAGTCATGTATTGCATTTGAATATAACATGTAATTTGATATATAATTTTTATTCAAATGTGTTGTAATAAAGGATGGAATTTTTCTGTTTTGAGTTGTAATTCAAATAACATCTAGGTTTTGTCATGAAATTGAAAAAATGGGAGATTTTTAGTGCCATGGCTTGCCAAGTCACAAGTTTGTCAATTCCATAACATGGGAAAAGTACTTTCTAGAAGATTTGAAGACTCAAAGTGATAAGAAGATTGAAGATCAAGTCCATGTTTCCAAGCTCATCGGTGTATGGCAATCACACATGTAAAACTGGCCATAGATGACCATAGGTGGAACCCACACCCTTAGATGGACCTTGCCTTGACTTAGTTGAAGATGTTGGTATAAACATAAACAAGCATAAGTGGACCGGAAACAGTCACAAAACCAGATGGGACAAACATTGAAAATCTGGTAAACTGTTAGGTCGATACGTCGAGTCCACCGACCCATCGGTGAGACAAAACAGACCCATCGTGGTCTTCGACACATCGACCGGATTGACAAATGTTCTGGAATGGACACACTGTCATTCGTAGTTACTCTCAGATCGAGTGTATCAAGTTCACCGACCCCTCGGTGATACATGACCGACCCTTCGAGGTCATCAATACGTCGACTGGAAAAATCGAGCTTCTGGTTGGAAATAGATTGCAAAAATAGGTTGCCCTTAGATCGAATGTCTCGTGGAACCAACACATCGACAAGGACAGACCGACCCATCGGTGAACATGATACATCTACCTGGGTTGTGTGAGTTGTAGAACTTAGTACTCAAGGGTACTCTTAGAATAGACACATCGATATAATAGACCCATCGAGAGTACCAGAACCGACCCATCGGTGGACCAACATGTCGACCGGGTTTGACAAGTTTCAAAAAATTGGTTTGCCTCTCTATAAATATGAAACTATTTGCTACTGTTTGGAGATCCTTGGAGAGAGAACATTAATTAGCCTCATCTACCATAACCAACTGAGAAATCAATAGGCTAAGGAAGGATCAAATATCTCTCTCAAGCATACACTTGGTGAGTCATTCAAAAAATCCCATCTTCATAGATTGAGATTGAGAGAGAGAGAGAGAGGGAGGCGAGGTTTACAATCTAGGATAGACATTGGTGATGAAATTTCCAAGAGGCTTCCCAACGCTTGTAATTGCTCAACGCTCGGCGCATCTGCGTCAACTTGCGAGATCACATTGGGAAGGAGATTTGAAAAGCCATCTTCACATTTGAAAAGCTTGAATGGCAAGTGCTTCCCCTTTATTTTATTTTTTTATAAATCAAACTTGTGAAGTGGATTAAAGAGGTTGTACTCTTGAACCACTATAAAAAAAATAGAGGGTTTACTTTAAGGATAAGTATTGAGTGAAATTCACAACCAATTAGTTAAGTGGAAGTTCTAATCTATTAGTGTGGGTGTAATTCCTCACTTAGTGAATTTGGGATCGCCCAAGGTTGCGTGACTCCATCAGTGGATGTAGGAGGGTTTACTCCGAACCACTTTATATTGGTCTTGTGGTGTTTGAGCTAATTGTTCGATTTCTTGTTTAATAACAATTGCTAACACACACACTTGATTGACTTGTATCTGCTGTAAATTGGTTAATTAATCAAGGAATTTTTTAAAGGACCAACAAGTGTGTAGATTCCCCTATTCACCCCCCCTGTAGGGTCAATCGTGTTCTAGTATTGGGACTTTCAGAAGTGAATTTTGGCTCAAATCTGGTCAAATGGACCTCAAAGCTAGGTGTTTAAAAGTAGGATTAACTTGTGGAACACATTTGAGATATCTAGAATTTAAGGTGATAAAATCAGTGATGTTGGTATCTTTATTTAACTAATCGTTTCAAATCTTAGATCAGAAGGATATAAAACATTTGTGATTTTAATTTTGAGGACCTTTAATCTACATCTCCTAATTAATTCAATATGGTAGGATAAGTACAGAAATTATTCACTAATTGGTCACAAATATTTTTATATTTGTGATGTGAACTCTCAAAGAGAGTCCTTAGATTCAATAATTGAATTGAATCAGAAGACTCTTCTTGAAAAATTCTAGCCAAAGACTTTTCTTGAAAATTCAATTTTAGTCAACATCCAAATAAACCATGTTTCATGCAGTTTATTGAATTTGACAGGAATTAAACAGAATCCTAAAGATCCAGTCGTCTCTTTCCCTCGGATTTCAGTTCATACCAGGTGACGTAGACATCAAGTCCGACTCGAACCTGATCAAAGACGAGACGACTCAAATGGATTGGATTGATGACATGGATCTTCAAATGTACCATCAAATCGATGGAGGGAAAAGAGGGCTCCATTATGAGCACACTGTCATACCCCACCCTCCCAACCACTAAAGGGGGCGAGATTTATTGCTAGTATCCAACATCAACTGATTGCTACAATGGGGTCTTACATCACAAATTCGTGGCTACATTTTTTTATCAAATAATCAATATAACAATTACATTGCCAATGAATACTTCATGCTCACTAAAACCAAAATCTACTACATAAGCCAAGAAAACTTTGCCACCAACGTATGAAAATCAAGTCTAACATGTGAACAATCTAATCTCACTGTTTGCTCACATTCCCAACCACAAGATAACATAAAGTCCTCAATAAGGTAAATATTTGAATTTATGATTCAAGTCTCGACAAGCAAACTAACAACCAATGAAATACCAAATTTCTCAAATGTCTCAAACCATTGCAATAATTTCTTCAATCAACTTCTTGTTCTCTAGTCCTGATTTTGAGTCTCCTTAAGACCCAACTCCACCAGATTCCTTGCAATGTAAGGGGTGAGCTCCATGCCTAGTGAAGAAAACAATAGCACATATGCATATTTCAAGAATTCACTAAGCATACCTCATCTAGACCAATTATATAACATAAAGCATCATCTTAACATAAATGACATAATGTAATTGAAACACATATAGTCAATGCATCATTGATGAATACAAAAAATGACAATTTTGCCCCTGATATTAAGATTAATTAGCTCTTCAATATTGTTTATACTATATAATTAATGGATTTCAAGCTCGGCAGGTAAAATTGGAGATTTTAGAGAAAAAGAGTTAAAATATAAGAAAAAGCTGGGAATTGGCCGAAAGGGCTATTTTTGGAAAGTGTTGAATTTTTCCACATAAATTTGGAATTTATTGTAAACTACCATAATTCAAATCCAATTATGAGAGTTTGGATTATGCTAATAATTTTTTAATTTGAATTTTAACTGTGGTAAATTCATAACACTTGTGAAGATGAAAGTGAGCCCAAGTCCAAAATTCCAAGCCCATAATCCAAGTCCAACATGGAGCAGCCCAATAAAGAAGCCCACAAAATTCGAATCTTATAAATTGGAAAGATGATGTGACAGAGATCAAAGGATAAATTCGAATTGATAGAGGTGGATATGGATGTAACATGTGTCCTGTTTATAATTTGAACACTGCTAAATTAGAAAGGAAGGAGAAAGATTTTTAGAGAATATATTTACAAAATTTGCTTAGCTGGAGAATTTGGCTCCAAAATTCGATCAAGCATATTTCCATTTAGCAATTTTCGAATTTGGCTAGAGGAGATTAAGAGAAGAGATCAAATTGGAATTGAATTCTTTGAGAAAATATCTCCAAATCCCATCTTCGAAAATTCGCATTAGCCTAAAGAAGAGTTGTAATTTTTGTACAAAGCAAAGAAAAGCATAGGGACATTCGAATTTTGTAGTTTGGGAAGTTGGATTGGATTTGGATTCCCAAGAATGCTAGCTAAGTTAGCAAAAGAGTTTTTGCCAAAGTGAAAGTCGAAACTTGAGGAGAAAGAATCTCCTGATTTTCGCCCAAGCCTGCCTTCTCCGCCTCTCTTAACTGCTCATAAATAGAGGAGTATACCCATTGGAAAAATTAGTTGATAAAGAGGCCAAGGTGAGCAATGAAGTTGGAAGCCAAAAGGAGAAAGGAGGAGAAAAAGTTCGTTGGAGGCTTCTAGTTTTCTAGTTTTTTATTTTTTTTTATTTCTTTTTAGTAAAATTCCATGTATTGTAATTTCTTTATCTTTTACCACTAATAAATTCAAGAAGTGCTTTTAGATTTATGTTATTCCAATTTTTTATTTTTAACTATGATGGTTTGATTTTTTTTAGTTTCCAATTATTAATATGTTTTGTGATTAAATTCATTGATTAATTATTTTGAACGTGAAACATTTAGAACTTTGATTAACTTGAATATTCTAGATCTAAGGTTCTTTACGAATGTGAAATATTTTAGATTTTAGAATTGTTTGATTAATCTAGATTTAAGGTTCAGATTGATTAATTGGAAGATAGATACATCGAATGGTTTTTAATTTGGGAACTAAATTGATGAAGGACTTGATTTAAAATTTTGATTTTTACGTGAGTTCCATAATCTAGATCTTGATTTTATATTTAAAAATGTTAGTTCTCTGGCTTGCCGAGTCACCTATTTGTCAATTCCGTGACTTAGGTGAAGCAATGCCTTGAAGAGAAGAACCTCAAGAGTCAAGACTCAAGTGTTGATTGAAGCATGAAAACTCAACGGAACAACATGCATATGGCAATCACAAAAGGTAATTGGCCATAGATGACCACTAGGTGGAACCCAAACCTTAGGTAGACCCCCTAGGCTTAGACATCATATCTGGATAATTAATCTAGCCTAAAATGTGTTTGAAACCAAGTGGAACCGAACTTGGAAATATGTAAATATGTTGTCATGGACGACACATCGTGTCAGTGACCTATCTCCATAAGACATGACGATCAATCATGGTCATACGACCAATTGTCTGGAAAATTAAGGGTTCTGGATGAAATGGACTGTCAAATACATCAGGCCTCAGGACGATACATTCGTATTCATGATGTATTGTTGGGACAGGGCCGATACAATCGTGCATATGATCCATCTCCTTGGGCTTGGACAAATCTGGACTGTAATTCACAGTCAAGTCTCGAATAACTGATCGTCCAGACAGTGCCTCATCTGGATACAGGGCCGATCAATTGCCCTCACGATCAATCCCTAGGAGACTGGGTCAGATACCCACTGAAAAATATAGTGGTGCTTAAGACGATGGTTTCGTTTAGCGGTCACCCTTCATGTGGTATAGCACGATCAGTTGGTCGCACGATCAGTTGGTCGCACGACCAATCGCCAAGAAAGGACAATAACATATCGGGCGCACGACCAATCGCCCTAATCTGGATGAGACTTGTTACTGGCAATTACAATCAGTCTTAGGCCGATGCTTTCGCCAACCCACAATCCGTCGCCAGAAACACGGACGATCATTGTGTGGCATGATCAATCGTGAGGTTATCAGTGAGATAATTTCCAAAGAATTAAAGGGAAAATCTTAGACTTGTTCTCTCTTGGAAAATCAAAAGCAAATCAATTAAGTACCCAATCCCTTAAGATTGAGATTAAGAGAGAAGGATCAAGTCATCCTCTAGGATAGAGATTGAGTACCCAATCTTCTAGAGAGTCTCCCAAGGTTTGTAAATGCTCTACACAGCGGAATGTCGAGATTGTTCAAGCTCACATTGGGAGTGATTCACGGAGCACATATTCAGTTTCAAAGATCTTCAAAGGCAAGTGCTTAATAGTTTTAGATTTTTACGTTTCAAAACCATTTGGTGTATAGGTCAATCTAGCAATAGTTGGTCCTTTTAAAAATTATTTGATTGATTAGTTTATATGCAGCGGATACAACAATCAAGTGAGTGTGTGTTAGCAAATGTGATTAAACAATCAACACAAGAAAATAACTCTAACACCACAACCATAAGGACTCAAGATATATAGTGGTTCGGTTAGCCAACCTACATCCACTGTTAGGACTCGTTCAACCTTAAGCTATCCTCAAATTCATTAAGTGAGGACTTACACCCTCGCAATTAGAGTAGGAATTCCACCTCAATCAATCGGTTGGGAATTCCACCCACCACTGTGCCAGAGGCGATGCTTTAGAATTTTTTAGAGTGGTTCTGGAGCCAATCCTCCTTAATCCACTTTTGGGAAAAAGGTTTTAAAAACAAAGTTAAAACCAAGAAGCACTTACCTTTGAAGCTCTTTCTCGTTGATGTGTACTTCTTCAAGATCCACCCACTGTGTGTCGACGCTCCTCCTTATAGCTGTCGTAAAGCAATCACAATCTTAGGGTGACAAGGAAACTGGTTTTACCAAAGCTTTCCTAGTTTATATATTTTTTTTCACCATCTCTTTCTCTCTTACAAACTCAATTAATAGATTGGTTGTTTATGTCTCTAAGGTGTAGGCATAAGATAATGATCGTTCCTTAGAGTGTGTGACTTTTCAAAGTTCAAGGAAGATAATTAAATGATCTCACAACACTCATATATAGAGGAGTCTTCACAGTTTTTCAAACTGTTCAGTACCGACAGGTCGATGGCACCAATGGGTCAGTGTTCATATTTATTATCTTTCAACCACCCGACCGTTGCACATTAAATGCACTCCCAACGGCATTATTACTTATCAGTTGAAAGGTCGATGTCACCATGGGTCGATAGTCATGGCATCGAGAACGACTTGTTGCCCTTTACCGAGGGGTCGGTCTTGGTACTCTCGATCGGTCGTGAAATACCACGATGTCTATTTTCTCGAGAGTCCATCTGAGTTCTAAGTTCAAGAACTCATAAGTTATCATCGATGAGTCATTGATCACGAGCATTCATTTCAGCCTTTCATCGAGGGGTCGGTGCATACGAGACTCTCGATCAGAGGCATACCAAGAATGACAGTTCTTTGTTCCACAACCTTTGTCAATCTGGCCAACCAGTCTTTTGATCACGATGGGTCGATCCTGTCTCAACCTTCGGATCAGTGAGAATGATTGGTCGAGCTGACAATGAACTTAATTCATATTTCCAAGTTTACTTCACTTCACTGTCCAGCTTCCTCTCTTAAGCTTCTTATGGTTTTACCATTTGTTCAACTAAGCTTAGAGATAGTCCTCCTAAGGTGTGAGTAGCAGCTAAAGTCATCTATGGCCAAATACCTGTTGTGATTGCCATACACGATGAGCTTCAATCTAGTGGGGCACGATCTTCACTCTTGATCACCTTGAGTCTTCAAGCTTCTTTAGCACGTGCTTCTTCCCTAGTCATGGAATTGACAAACATAGGGACTCGGCATTCCGGGGCACTAACAATCTCCGCCTTTGTCAATTTCACGACAAAACCTAGAAGCTAACTCAGTTACAAGACCACCCTTATTACATCACATTTGAATACAAAATGTTACATCTATTACATGTACATATTCAAATTGAGAAACAAGACTATGATCTGCACATATTCTTGTTCAACTTGCTTCAAATCAGGATTTCCTGTTTCAGTCCAAAAACATAACTACGCATCCATGGACTAGACAAGATTAACATTCATTCTCCCCCATACACCAATGATATCTTAGTAACCAACACTCCTCGTAGTTTATCTAAGCTATTAGTGTTGAGAAGATTTTCTCCCCCAATATTCTTTAGTTTGATCTCCCAAACTCCAAGCAAAGACATTCCCCCATGGCCATTGGCTTCTTGATATTCCTTCCTTCATGGCTCTGTCTTTCTAGAGGCCTAAGCACATAGGCTTCACCAATTACATCCCATAACTGGTTTTGATGTGTTATAGCTTTTATTAATTTCTCCCCCATTTTGTTATACAATTGACAAAGGTTTAGTAGCCAGACATCGATTTTCAAGCACTCTCCCATGCTTCTTGCATTTAGTGCTTTCATGAGTCCACTTCCAACTTAAACTTCTTTATTGATCAATGCATGTTTCTCATGCATTCAAACATTGATGTCCCCCACAGTACAATGCAAATTACCATTGCATTACTGTTTTTCTTCTTCATCCCCTTTATGATATGTGTTGTCTTAAAGGTGTTCTCCCTTGGGGTCAAGCTAACTTACTTAGCTTCCCTAGAGTTTTCTCCCCCATTCTCCAAGCTATCTTTTGTAGCTTCTTTGACTAAACCCCCCATAAACTTAGCTTCCTCTAAGTTTGTTTTTCTCCAAGCTTTTTTTCAATTTTGCATTCACTTTCCTCCATAAACTGTCATAACCAGTAACAACAACTAATCAACACATATTTTGTGCTCCCCCAAACTCCAAGGATGTGTGCAAACTTAGCCCGATCCCTATCTCCCTAACAACCTGTATGTTAGTCTATTTAAACAAAATCCATATTAACAATAGACATGAGATAGAAGGCATTCCACAAATTGGCACACACACTAAGACAAACCATATCATTTCATTGATAAATAACATGTGCATTCAATACATATGATTTAGGAGGGGGCATCATGGATGCTTAGTCAAAATATCAAAAGTATAGTTTTTCAAAAATTATGAAGAACTATCCTAAGCAGGGCCATCCTGAGGAGGTGCTGGAGGAGAAGGAGACCGAGATTCTGAAACTCTGTCAGAGAGGGAAACAACATAGACTAGATCCTCAACAGTCAACCTAATACTATCAAGAATTCTTTCAAGGTAGTTTATTCTCCTTTCAAGTCTGAAGACCTTCCTGCCCAGATTGCGTTCTTTTGAGGGTGATACTGATATTCTTCTTCTTCCTCAGAGTCTCTCCAAAAAACCTCAGAACTGTGACTTTCCTCCTCACTGGTGTCACCAGTGATAACGACATGGTCTTCATTACCAGTTCTAAGACCATTCTCCTCTTCTGCATCTTCTCTCCTTTCTACACATTGTTCTTCGCTGAAGATGACTTCCGTGTCAATGATGAGCTATTCTTCAACCTCTGGTTGGGTTCTCTGGGAGAAATGGGTTCTGGTCCAGACACATGATTTCTAAAACTAGAGCCAGGGCAAGATCTAGAGGTTGATCTTTTGGTTATTTTGGTCCACCGACTGGATTCACCTCGTTCTTCAAAGGTCTGAGGACATGACTGGGCTTCCATATTTCTGGGCATGGTTTTTCATAGAGGAGATCCTCAACACTGGCTTGGAGGTGGATGAGGTGACGACTGAGCCTAACTTGATCTACGAAAATACACAAATAGTGATTTTCAGGCTTCTAGAGACGGGAGGAACAAATCCCTATGGTTTTTCGGTGAGAAATCACTCCGAGAGGTCCTATCGACTGGTCTAAAGAGGGACCACCAGACCTTCACCCGAGAAGAGAGAACAAATTCGAATGAATTGTCGCTTTCGCAGAAAGGGTCCCTTTTAATTTAAACTTTCTGTCTTGCCGATATGTCGGTTCCATCGACAGGTCGTCCCTTTTGACATTTTCCCCCTTTTCAACAATGCTTGATTTTGCACAGTACCGACATGTTTGTCACACCAACCAATCTATTCTCCGACATGTTGACTACACCGAGAGGTTCGGATTGCAGAGCAATCATCCTTGATTTGTGCAACTTGATGAAATCTTATTCTTAGCACGGCATACATAGATTTATTCCAATGTATAGATATGCCAAACATAGTTCATCAAATCATTAAACATGCACACAATCAAAATTCACATTCCAAGACACCTAAAGTTCAAAATACTTTGAATGGCATGTATGGATTTCCAAGTAGAATATGTACTATAGCCATGAAGAGTACATTCTAGACTTGTGGTTAGCCAATTTCTCTCTCCTCATGTTATAACACTTTTCTGCTATGTGAACTCACATGGTCTCTTGTGAGTCCATTTGTAGTGGTCTAAGATATGGAAGTGAATAATAAATGAAAAAAAATAAAACATGAATGGTGGTCTATGTCCTAGGTATAAAGATTGTGGCATTTGGTGTTGCATACACACTCCTATGATCGTACCTTTGATGACAAACTTTGGGATCCTCCAACTCTTTTAAGATATGATTCAGTTGTCTTAACAAAGAGTTTTCCTTGTATCCACCTTCCTTGGATTTCTTTTAAGGTTACGTGTTGGTGGGTGTCTTTTAAGCGTAGGCTTTACTAAATTGTGCCTTTGTGCTTGACTTTCCAAGTATCTCTTCCAATGATAGCTATTTCTTTTGAAATGGCCATCTTTGTAACAGAAAGAGCACTTACTCGTTAAAGGGTGAGAGACATTTTTTTTCCAAACCTCTCATGGTTCATAGGTTCTTTGGTGGATGAGGCACCAAGACGAGACCTATCACCATACTGTTTATCGAACCTAGAAGTCTTTTAAGTCTTTTTTCTCCATGGGTAAAATTATCTTGGAATTTTTTTTTATGAAATTTTAATTCTCTAACTTCCAACGACAATTTTTTAACATCTTCTTCAAGAAGGTTGTTATGATGCCACATATTTTCGACATCCCTGCAGTGAATGCTTATTTTTTCTTGAAGTCTTTTATCATTCTCTATAATCGTAATGTTTTCAACATTGGAGAGTTCCAGCTTAGAGGTTAGGAGAGATTTTTCATTTTTAAATCTTCCATTTGATTAGAGAGGTTAAGGTTTTCATTTTTAACCTTGTTTAATTTCTTGGCCAGCCTCTCACTCTCAAGGAACAGGGCACTGTATGAGGCTTGAAGACTTTCATCATCTTCACTCTCATCCTCCGTTTTAATTGTGGGATTTTCTTGATCACATATGATCGAGGCTATGAGACTTTTTGATATATCAACTTTTCTTTAGATCTCATTGTCGGAAACACTTTCGGATTCAGAGGTGTCAACATGGATCATACCCACGTTCATAGCCTTCTGAATTTTTTCTGAAGGACATTCATTTCTTCTGGAAAGTTTGCTCCTTGGTAACCTCTCTCTCCTTCCCTTTTCCTCTGAATTATTCTGGCATTTTAGGGTATTTTTTATTCATTTCACCCTTACCCATTGTTCTCAAATTGTTTTTTTTTGCAAACTTTTTGTAAAGTCTTTTTGCAAACATTGCCACTTCATCACTTGAGAATTCATCTTCTTTTTCTTTTGTTTTAAGGAAGATTTCAAGGCAATGGGTTTATCCTTTTGTTGTTCAAAATGTTGTTCATAGGTTTGTAATGAACCAACCAAATCATCGATATTCATTAAGGACACATCTTCGTTGTCCTCTATAGCCACAACCTTGGGTTTGAATCTTTTTGTAAGATTCCGGACAATTTTTGTACATACCTAGTCCTCAGGTATCCTTTCATGTGGAATGAACATTTGATCCACAATGTCGTTTATCTTGAAATAAAAATCCATAAAGACTTCATCCTCCCTCATTCTAAGAGTATCAAACTAATTTTGGAGGATCTGAAGTTTGGAACTCTAAACTATTGAGGTGCCTTCATGAGTGCTTTCAACAACTTCCCATGCCTCTTTTGCAGTTTTACAGGTCATAATTCGCATGTACTCGCAATCAGATACTGCACAGTTAAGTGCATTCGTGGCTTTGCCATCAGCTGTTTAACCAACTTTTTCAACAGGGGTCCAAGAGGCATAGGGTTTGTGCGTCACAAGCATGGTTGAGGTGGTTGTTGTTGTCTTCTTTTCCACGGCTTCCTATCATCTAGTCTTTACAATATCCCATACTGATGAATCTATGGAAACAAAGAAGCTTCTCATTTTGGCCATCCATTAGGCATAATTTGTTCCATGTAAATAAGGGAGTTTGGATATTGCGTGACTGTCTCCAATGGTGTTCTATATTGGATCAACTCGGATGGTTAAATCCTTATAACGTGCATTACGATCTGATACCAATTGAAAGTTCTCCCGTGGAGCTAGAACACAATGGACCCTAGAGGAAGAGGAGGAGGAGAGAGGGGGGGGGGGGTGTAAATAGGTCAATCTAACAATTGTTGGTCCTTTTAAAAATTAATTGATTGATTAGTTTAAGCACAGTGGATACAACAATCAAGTGAGTGTGTGTTAGCAAATGTGATTAAAAAATCAACACAATAACATAAATGTAACACTACAAGCACAAGGACTCAAAATATATAGTGGTTCAGTTAGCTAACCTACATCCACTGTAAGGACTCGCTCAACCTTGAGCTATCTCCAAATTCACTAATTGGGGACGTAGACCCTCACAATTAGAGTAGGAATTCCACTTCACTCAATCGGCAGGAAATTCCACCCACCATTGTGCCAGAGACGACGCTCTAGAATTTTGTAGAGTGGTTCCGAAGTCAATCCTCCTTAATCCACTTTCGGGACAAATATTTTAAAAACAAAGTTAAAACCAAGAAGCACTTGCCTTTGGAGCTCTTTCTCGTTGATTTGTACTTCTTTAAGATCAATCCAATGTGTGCCGACGCTCCTCCTTCTAGCTGTCGTAAAGCAATCACAATCTCAGCCTGACAAGGAAATTCATTTTACGAAAGCTTTCCTAGTTTATATATTTTCTTTCCCCCTCTCTTTCTCTCTTTCAAACTCAATCAATAGGTTGTTTGTTTATGAGTCTCAAGTGTAGTCACAAGAGAGTGATTGTTCTTTAGAGTGTGTGACTCTTCTCAATTCAAGGAAGATAATTAAATGATCACACAACACTCATATATATAGAGGAGTCTTCAAAGTTTTTCAAACTGTCCAGTACAGACAGGTCGGTGGCACCGATGGGTTAGTGTTCATATTTATTACCGTTCAACCACCCGACCGTTGCACATTAAATGCACTCCCAACGACATTATTACTTCTCATTCGACAGGTCGATGTCATTGATAGGTCGACATTCATGGCACTGAGAGGTCTGTCCATAAGGAGGTCTCGATCTGGGGCAACACCATGCAGACAGAGTTTCATATCCCGAAACTTGTCCTGCCCAGAACGACATGTCTCCTTTTACCTAGGGGTCGGTCCTGGTACTCTCGATCGGTCTTGAAATACCGAGATGTCTGTTTTCTCGAGAGTCCCTCTAAGTTCTAAGTTCCAGAACTCATAAGTTATCATCGATGAGTCGTTGACCACAAGGGGTCATTTCAGCCTTTCACTGAGGGGTAGCTGCATACGAGACTCTCGATCAGAGGCATACCCAGAATGACAGATCTATGTTCTAGAACCTTTGTCAATCTGTCTGACCAGTCTTTTGACCACAGTGGGTCGATCTGTCTCCACCGAGGGGTAGATGAGAACGACTGGTCGAGCTGACAGTGAACTTCATTCATATTTCCATGTTCACTTCTAGTTCACTATCCAACTTCCTCTCTTAGGCTTCTTATGGTTTTACCATTTGTTCACCTAAGCGTAGAGATAGTCCTCCTAAGGTGTGCGTACCACCTAAAGTCATTTATGGCCAAATACCTGTTGTGATTTCCATATACGACGAGCTTCAACCGGTGGAGTATGATATTCATTCTTGGTCACCTTGAGTCTTCAAGCTTCATTAGCAAGTGCTTCTTTCCGAGTCATGGAATTGACAAACATAAGGACTCGGCAAGCCGGGGCACTAACAAACTAAAATTTGAAAAGGTCCAAAATTTGTGATTATCCTTTTCACCCCCTCTAGGGATAATCTGGTTCTAAACACTCAAGGGAACTTTGAATTGACATCAAAGCCTCATGCTCATTTTTGTGACTTAACCGTGTGAGTGATTGAAGTGCAAGAACCATGGGAGATAGCTTTGCCATTTCTAAACCACCTTATTTCGATGGATCGAACTATGCTTCCAAGAAAGCTAAAATGAAAAGTGTCTTTATCTCCACCGACGCATCCGTATGGGGTTCCATGTGTACTGATTGGAAACATCTCACGGTTGAGAAAAAGAAGACGACAACTACCTCTACATCCGTTGAGCTAAAACCTTTCTCTCAATGGACTAAAGAAGAAATGCCTCATGCACTGTCACCCACTGAACACAAAAGGATAATGATGTGTGACACTGCACAACAGGCATGGGAAATTTTGGAGAGAACCCACGAAGGCACATCGGTTGTAAAGAGATCAAAGCTCCAATTATTGGAAGCTCAATTTGATGCATTGAAAATGAATGAAGAGGAAACCTTCATGGATTTCTACTCTAGAGTTAATGACATTGTCAACTCTATGTGGTATCTTGGTGAGAAGGTTCTCGATGCAAAGGTGTGCAAAAAAATTCTTAGAAATCTTGCCAAGAGGTGTGACTCTAAAAAGGTGGCAATTGAGGAATACCGGAATGTTGCCAAATGAAAATTGTTGATTTCATGGTATCATTGCAAACCTTTGAACTCAACCTTGAACCTTCAACAATAAAGACACCTATTGCCTTTAAATCTTCCGTCAAACTTCCAATGGTTAAAGAAAAGGATCCGGTATTGGAAGTAGAAGGCCCTAGTGAAGAAATGGTTATGATTGCTAAAAAGTATTTAAAAACTTAAGAGGTTCAATAAGATGAGAAAATTTAAGAAGGGACAATCAAGTGAATAATGAACCAAATATTTATGTTATCTTATGATCATTTTATAATTTCACATATTGGTACCTATATCGATGGGAATTCCTAATGCACGCGTTGACTAAGCCCACAATTCTTTCACCTTTTTAGAATTTAATGCAGATAAGGAAAAAGGTGATGAAGCAGGGCCAAGTAATAGCCAAGCATGAGCAGAAAGAAAGTAGAAAGGAAGAGTTTGAGAAAATTACTCTTTTTGATATTTTGGAGATAGAAGATGACTTCATTCCTTTTGTCTACATTTTGAGAACATGTAATTTGTAGGAGTCACGAAAAGATGTAATATTTATTTGTAAACTCCTAGATGCTTGGAAAACTAGACTTGTGAACCCTATGTTCTTTAACACTTTAACTTGATGGGAAATCCTATACTTTACTTTGCTGGGAACGATGAATTTATGAAATGAGAATGGTTATGATAAATTTAGTATATCAAATGTTATGTATGCTTTTACAGGTTACCAAATTGTGTTGCAAAAGTTTTAAATGGAGTTCTTCCATATGCAGACACGGGTTTGGGCCAGTCAAGGGTCGGGTCTTAGTACTTGAACTTGACTCGTGTCGTGGAGCTTTCGCCTCCCTCTCTCCACTCAAATAACCTTATTATATCACTCTAATGTCGGTGGTTGGAGGGAGGGATGCTACACCACTCTATTTGAGTAAGGCGTAATTTCATCTCTATTAGTGAGGGCGTAATTCTCCAAAAAGTTAATTTGGGATAACCCAAGATTGGGTGAGCCCATCAATGGATGTAGGAGGGATTTACTCCGAACCACTTTATATTGGGTGTTTGGTTCTTTGTTTGTGTGATTGATTTGTGTACACTCTTGTCATCACACACTTGATTAATCTTGTTTATTACGCTGCAAACTATTGTGATTAATCGAGGAATTTTAAAGGACATAAAATAAGAGATTGTCGTCTCTAAGACAATCGTGTTCTAACTCTGGGAACTTTCAAAGCCTCTTCGATACTCACATTGTCTAGGAAAGTTCTATAAAAAAGACTATCAATGTAAGGATTTTGGTTTTTAAGTGGGACCTCTGTGACCCCTCCAGTTTCCTGGGAACTTACCTGGTTGTGTCGTGGTTTGACTTGACCTAGTTGTCTAAAGATTTTCTTTTGCAAAGAGTATGAGTTGTTTAGGAGTCTTGGGTTTAATTTTTCTTTTTACAGCAGGTCATCCTATGTTGTGCCTTTGTGCAACAGTGAGTAGATGGAGGCATGATTCAACCAATCATTTCATTAGAATTGAGCCTCCAGTTATTGAGTCTAGAGTCATTTAGTCCTCACCCAATGTGGTTGACAGAAGGGTCAGTGAGGTAATTGAGACTACTTGTCATGAACCTTCACGAAATTCTATTTGTTGTGAGCTTATTGAGAAGATTCTCTCCCGACTGTGGTTGAATCTTAAAGATGATAGTGGGATTAGTGCAGTGAATGCCTTATGGGATTTTACCCCAAATGTAGATGCAGAAGAATGGGTAACAAAATTCAAAATTCCATTGTCGAGACATGGAAAATGACATTGAAAGTCCCTTTTACAAGGAGTGAATGGGTCAATCTAAAATCGTTGGTCCTTTTAAAATATTACTTGATTGATTAGTACAGCGGATACACCAATCACGTGAGCGTGTGTTAGCAAATGTGATTAAACATTCAACACAAGAAAATAACTTTAACACCACCAGCACAAGGACACAAGATATATAATAATTCGATTCGCCAACCTAAATCCACTGTTAGGACTTGCTCAACCTTGAGTTATCCCCAAATTCACTAAGTGGGGACTTACACTCTCAGAATTAGAGTATGAATTCCACCACACTCAATCGGCTGGAAATTCCACCCACCACTGTGCCAGAGACGATGCTCTAGAGTTTTTTTATAGTGGTTCCAGAGCAAATCTTCTTTATTCCACTTTCGGGACAAAGGTTTTAAAAACAAAATCCAAACCAAGAACCACTTGTCTTTGGAGCTTTTTCTCGTTGATGTGTGCTTCTTGAAGATCCCACCCAATGTGCGTCGACTCTCCTCCTTGTAGCCGTCGTATAACAATCACAATTTCAGGGTGACAAGGAAACTAGGTTTACCAAAGCTTTAATAGTTTATGTTTATTCTTTCCTCCTCTGTTTCTCACTTTTAAACTCAATCAATAGATTGATTGTTTATTATTCTCAGTATAAGAGTGTTGATTGTTCCTTAGGGTGTATGATTCTTCTCAGTTCAAGGAAGATAATGAAACGATCACACAACACTCATATTTATAGAGGAGTCTTCACAGTTTTTTGAACTGTCCACTATCGACAGGTCGGTGGCACCGATGGGTCGGTGTTAATATTTATTATTGTTCAACCACCTGACCGTTGCACAATAAATGCACTTGCAGCGACATTATTACTTCCCGGTAGATAGGTCGGTGTCGCCGATGGGTCGACAATTATGGCATCGAGAGGTCGGTCCATATGAGAAGCTCGGTCTGGGGCAACACCATACTGAGAGAGTTTCAAGTCCAGAAACCAGTCTTACCTAGACTGACATGTCACCCTTTACCGAGGGGTCGGTCCTGGTACTCTCAATCGGTCTTGAACTACCGATATGTCTATTTCCTCGAGAGTTCATCTAAGTTTTAAGTTCCAAAACTTATAAGTTATCATCAACGAGTTGTTGACCACGAGGGGTCATTTCAACCTTTCACCGAGGGGTCAGTGCATACGAGACTCTCGATCAGAGGCATACCCAGAATGAAAGTTCTACGTTCCAGAACCTTTGTCAATCTGTCTGACCAATCTTTCAACCACGATGGGTCGATCCTGTCTTCAACGAGGGATCGGTGAAACGACTGGTCGAGCTGACAGTGAACTTATTTCATATTTCCAAGTTCACTTTCCAGCTTCCTCTCTTAGGCTTCTTTATGGATTTACCATTTGTTCAACTAAGACTAGAGATAGTCCTCCTAAGGTGTGGGTACCACCTAAAGTCATTTATGGCCAAATACCTGTTGTGATTGTCATATAAAATGAGCTTCAATCCGGTGGAGCATGATCTTCACTCTTGATCACCTTGAATCTTCAATCTTCTTAACAAGTGCTTCTTCCCGAATCATGGAATTAACATACATAGGGACTCCGCAAGCCGGGGCACTAACAGACATTTTTACCCATGTTATTTGGACTAGTTACCCTTGAATTTTGTATATATCACATACATTTAATGTTGTTTGTTAGTTTTATAGATAAAAATGGAAAATACAGGAAATCAATCAAATCAGTGGAAAATTGCAAGTTTTGTGCTTAATTGGAATTCCCAGAATTTATAATGATTTATTTCTGATCAGTTTTAGGATTTTTGATGGGAGTCTAGATTAATTCAATATTTTTTTATTTTAAGTGGTGAATTAATTATTTAATTCTGGAGAGAGAAGCTGCAATTCAAGAGGCCAGAGTCTGAATTTCAATACATGGGTCAGAAATCCATTTCAAATGGGCCAAGCTATGCTCCACAGGCCAAGCATTGGGCCAAGCTCAGAGTAATCCATGCGCAATTCACAAGTGTGCCAGGCCAGTGTGTAAGTCCAATCCAACGAGCCAAGTTCAAGCTCATAAGTTCAAGTCCAAAGTATTCATTTAAGGCCCAATTACCCAAACCCAATCCAATTACCCATACTTGAATTTCACTTGTAAACCCTAAGTCCACACGCCCCTCCCCTTGTCCTTCTCCATATCATCCACACCATCCATTTTACCATCTTTAATCCAGACCATCCATTTCATACATAAACTTAGGAAAACCCTAGAGCCACCTTACTTAATCCAATCCATTCATTCATCATCTTAGATATAGGTCATCCATTTCATCATCCATCTAGATTAACCATAGAATCACAACCCTCCATGCATTATCTTACCATTTATAAAAGTCATTTCATCCATCCATTGTTAGAATCATTAGATTTAGATCCAAACTAATAATAGTCATTCATTCATAAAACCCTAGGATTAGATAATCTTGCATCCCAAGTGACCACAATCCAATCCATGCTCATATGCCACATCTGCAACACCTCATCATCTAGTCCCTTTCACTCCACAATATTTTCTCATATCTTTCTCCACCTAATGCGAATTTCATGTTAGGGAAACCCTCCACATCATCTCTCATGCATCCAACCATACATTGCATGCATTTCATAAACCCTAGACCCATGTGTCAAATTCGACCATAGTCAATCCAATCCCTACCTTTTCTCCTCCTTACTTAAACTCCAAGACAACCTCTCCTCCAAGCAACAAAATTCGTGTAACCCTATGTAGCCCTAACCTTTTCATTTTAAATCCCATCCAATCATGCTTAGTGAGATAAAATCTTAGTCATTCAATCAACACTTAAACCAAGATTAAATCTCAACTATCCATTCTAACCTGAGGCCTATAAATAAAGCACCAAGGCATTGCAACTTTCGAACTGGGTCATGAGCTGAAGAACATTGGAGTTTTGAAGAACATAGATGACAAGAGAGAAGAGCATAAGTCGAATTTTACAAAGTAAGATTTATTTTGCAATTTTTATTTTTAAATCTTTGTCTATGATGTACTTTTCCAAAGAATTTGTAATTTTCCATTTAATTAATTTGAGATAAGCTTTTAGAATCCTGAACATCCAATTTTTGAATTCATTTATGATTGTTTGATTTATTTTTTAAGTTTATATTGTTTGTTTAATTAATTGAGCATAATGAAATAGTTAGGACTTAGATTTCGTTAGATTCAAATCTAAGGTTCCAATGGGACATAATGAAATAGTTAGATTTTGAATTTAATTGTTTTAAATATAAGGACCTAAGTTTTGATTAATTAAATTTAAGTTTATGGATTTTAAACTTAATGAAAGACATGAATTGAAATTTGGACTTTTACGCGAATTTCAAATCTAGATCTCCTATTTGTTAATATTTTTAAATATGATGTTCAATGATGGTTGTGATTGATCTAATCCAATTGTAAATTATGTATTGTTTCGTTATTTCATTTACTTTAATTGTCAATTTACTTCCATTGTTTACTTTATTTTGTTATGTCATATACTTTATTTACTTGATTCATTGTATTTGTTTATTTCTTGTTTATTCAATTTATTTATGTTGTTTATTTTATGTAAATTTTATTTGTAATCTATTCTTTCAAAGATTCTTTAACTAGGATTGGACATGTAATATTTTATTCTTAACCTTGTAATTTTAAATTGAGATGAGGACTATATAATTTCACCATTTTAATAAAAAGATGAAAAATTCAATGGATCTAATTGGACTTGTTAATTTGTTTTAAATTTTTGTCTACTTTAGATCTAAGTTAATCTAAAATTCTATATATTAAAATTCTTTTTCAAAATTATGTATTTAATTCTATTTCACAAATCATATATCTTTTTAAAAATGTACCAATTTAATTTATTTGTTTTAAGCATATATTTTGTGGATTTCCTTTGGGTTTGACCTCGCATTCATATGTTATACTATTAATTGGTTTGTACGCTTGCGAGTAATAAATTTAAGACACAACAATCAATACTCTTTGGATATGCATTAGGCCTATTTATGAAGCCGCCCAAACCACCATTCATCAATCAGGGTTGATTGTTGTGTGTCTGTCCGCCAGTGTACATGTTTGTGTTTGTCTGAGTCAATATTTGTCAGTTTGTCAGTCTAGCCTAAGGTTTTGAATTCGTTTGATACAGTTAAGTTTTAAGTGAGAGTCAGCCTAGAGGCATAATTCAAAACTAGGATTTCAGTTGGGTGACAGTGCCACTCCATTTGAATAAGGTGTTATTCATTCTTTATTAGTGAGGGAGTAATTCTCCACAAAGTGAATTTGGGATAACCTAAGATTGGGTGAGTCCACTAGTGGATGCAAGAGGGGTTTACTCTGAACCACTTTATATCAAGTGTTTGGGTCTTTGTTTGTGTGATTGATTTTTGTACACTCTTGTCATCACACACTTGACTAATCTTATTTATTCCGCTGGAAACTATTGTGATTAATCAAGGAATTTTTAAAAGGCCATAAAATTAGAGATTGTCTTATTTCCTCTCTCCCCCCCCCCCCTCTCCCTCCCTCCCTCCTCGAGAATCGTTTTCTAGCTTCGAAATATTTCAAAGTGTCTTCCATACTCACAATGTCTACGAAAGTTCTGTCAAAAAGACTATCAGTCTAAGGATTTTGGGTTAGCGAGACCCCTGTGACCCCTCCAGTGTTTTTACAGCAAGTCATCCTGTGTTGTGCCTTTGTGTCACAATGAATGGTTGGAGGCCGACTCGACCAATTGTTTCGTTAGAATTAAGTCTCCAGTTATTGAGTCTAGAATCATTTAGCCCTCATCCGATGTGGTCGAGAGAAGGGTTAGTGAGGTAATTGAGACTGCAGCTCTAAACGCCTTACTCAAATAGAGTCTGGCCCACTGTGGTATGAATCTTAAATATGATAGTGGGATTAGTGCAATGAATTCCTTATAGGATTTTACCCCATATGTAGATGCAAATAGTGGGTAACAAAATTCAAAATTCCATCAATACCCTTTGGATCTGCAATAGGCCTATTTATGAAGCCACCTAAGCCACAATTCATCGATGAGGGTTGATCGTTGTGTGTCTGTCCACCAGTGTACATGTTTGTGTCTGTCTGTGTCAATATTATTTAGTCTAGTCTAGGGTTTTGAAGTCAATCGGTTATGTTAAGTTTTATGTGAAAGTCAGCCTAGAGGTGTAATTCAAAACTAAGATTCGAGTTGGGTGACAGTCCCACTCTATTTGAGTAAGGCGTTTATTCATTGTCTATTAGTGAGGATGTAATTCCCCACAAAGTGAATTTGGGATAACCCAAGATTGGGTGAGTCCATCAGTGGATGTAGGAGGGATTTACTTCGAACCACTTTATATCGGGTGATTGGGTCTTTTTTTGTGTGATTGATTTTTGTACACTTTTCTCATCACACACTTGATTAATCTTACTTATTCTACTACAAACTATTGTGATTAATTGAGGAATTTTTAAAAGGCTATAAAATTGGAGATTCTCTTATTCACCCCCTCTAGAAAATCGTGTTCTAGCTCTAGGAAATTTCAATTTGTATCAGAGTTTTGGTCTCTTCATAAAGGATTTAATCATCCGAGTTGATCCAAGCTAGAACATCATGTCTATGGGAAAAAGTCATACCATTTTGAAGCCTCCATACTTTGATGGAACAAACTATGCATCATGGAAAGCTAAAATGAAAAGATTTTTTATTTCCATTGATGGAGTCGTTTGGGAATCGGTGAAGAAAGGATG
This sequence comes from Chimonanthus praecox, assembly GCA_022113865.1. Taxonomy (NCBI): domain Eukaryota; kingdom Viridiplantae; phylum Streptophyta; class Magnoliopsida; order Laurales; family Calycanthaceae; genus Chimonanthus; species Chimonanthus praecox. The sequence continues at coordinate 43,833,313 of CM039089.1, read as the reverse complement.
GACTAAACCCATGGAAGTGAAAATTGATGAGGCCTCTAGTTCTAAGACAAAACATCCAAGGGACTTTAGCACTTGGACTCAAAATGAAAAACCCATGTGCACTGCTAATGGAAGAGCCTTGAATGATATAAATTGTGCCGTCTCTGCAAATGAATATACAAGGATCATGATAGGTGAAACCGCACAAGTGTTCTTGAGAGAACCCATGAAGGTACCTTAATAGTTAAGAGGTCAAGACTTCAAATTCTCTAAAATCAATTTGATAGTATTAAGATGCAAGAGAATGAAGACTTTATAGATTTTACTCCAAGTTGAGTGACTTTCTCAACTCAATGTGGGCTCTTGGTGAAAATTTTCTAGAGGATAAAGTGTGCACCAAAATTGTGAGAAATCTTGCAGAAAAATTTAAACCCAAAGTGGTGGCTATGGAAGATCATAGAAACGTTGCCCTAATGACTGTTGATGATTTGGTTGGTTCACTCCAAACCTATGAACTAAATTTTGAACAACCAAAGGAGAAGCCTTTCACTTTGAAATCTTCTTTGAAACCTAAGAAATTAAAGGAAAAAGAAAGAGAACCGAACACCGAATATGATTCGAGTGAAAAGATGGGATTGCTTGCCAAAAAAGTTTTTGAAAAACTTTAAGAAAATGAATAAAATGAGGAGATTTAAAAAAGGTGAATCAAGTGAAAAATTCACTAAAAATCATGAGCCTCATAGGGAAAAAAGATAAGAGGAAGCCCGACGAACAAAGTTGTTTCAATTGCGGTGGTCGGGGACATGTTGCTAGTGAATGCCCATCGAAAAAATTGAAAAAGGCTATGAATGTGACTTATGAAGACACGTCCGTATTCGAAAGTGATTCAGACAAGGAAACCCAAGAAAAAGGTTGAACCATCTAAGGGTTTCATAGCCTAATAGTGGATGATCTTGAAGCACGCATAATTAAAATGGAGGATGATGATGAAGATGAAGATCTTCAAGAATCATACAATGCTTAGTGAAATTTCCTTGTGCTAGAATCAGATTAACCCTAGAGGGGTGTGAATAGGGTAATCACAAATTTTATGGCCTTTTCTTGATTAATGTGTAATATATTGCGGAATTAAAAACAATTAATCAAGTGTGTGATTTCCAAAGTGTGTAAGAATAAAAGCAATCACACTAGTAGACACTAATGCACACGATGTATAGTGGTATGGTTAAACAACCTACATCCACTGTTGAGACTCACCCAACCTTGGGCTATCTCCAAATCACTAAGTATTGAAATTACACCAACACAATAGAATAAGACTTCCATCTATCCAATTGATTAGGGCTTTCACCCAATTCCTATCCCACTATTTTTCATAGTGGTTTAAGAGAAAGTCTCTTTAATCCACTTCACAATGAGATAAGATTTTTAAAGAAAAAATCTGACAAGGAAGCGCTTACCTTAATTCCTTACAATGTAGATATGCTCCTTGAATCACTCCCAATATGAGCTCATACAATCCCGACGATCCGCCGTGTAGAGCAATCACAATCCTTGGGTGTCTAGGAAATTGGAGGTCTAATGTCTATCCTAGAAATGGACTTAATCATTCTATCTTGATCTCAATCTATACTGATTGGATTCTTGAATGGTTTGCAAGTGATTTGCCAAGAGAGAATAAACCACTAATTTTGCATTTGATAGGTGATGATTAGCTTTGGTAGTTGGCCCTTTGAATGCACTAATCAAGGTTCATAAATTCTACCAACCTCACCTACAAACAATGAACATATTTATAGGCAAACAAAAATAAATTGAAACACTGAAACACATGATTGATAGTGTCCTAGTGATCGATCGTTCGTGTTCAAATTACTTTTCACCAACTAAATCATTGAGCATTTAATGCATAGTAACGGCACAAAAACAGTAACCTACGATTGATCGTGCCACACGATTGATCGTCCGTGTATCCTGGCGACAGATCAAAGATTTGCAAATGTATCGGTCTGAGACTGACTGCAATTTCCAATGCCAAATCTAATCCAGACCTAGGGCGACTGATCGAAATGCCGATGTGTTCCTACCATGTACACACGATTGATCTCAAAACCGATTGACAGTATGTGATCAAGTTTCTAGGCCTTTGTTCATGTCCAGTTTATGTCCTCTCTCAGCGATAGATCGCATACACGATTGAGTCATCAAGGTACCAGAAGATCGATCGTGGCCATGATTGTATAGTCCTAGGACCACATGTGTTTTACAGTCGAATCCAACCAGAACCTTTGATTTTGCACACGACATATTGAAAAGCCACGATTGGTCGTATGCTGTCACTGGCGAATGATTGCCTGACACGATGTGTCGTCCTGACAGTGAATTCATATTTCCAAGTTTGATTTTGATTTGGTGTTAAACACATGTTAGGCCTGATGTGATCTCTAAGACAAGGCAAGGTCAACCTAAGGCCTTGGTCCCACCTAAGGTCATCTATGGTCACTTACCATCTACGATTGCCAAACATGTTCATGCATTGAGTGCTCATACATCAACCAACACTTGAAATCTTGAGTCTTGGGCTTCTCTCTTCAAGGAAATGCTTTATCTAAGTCCCGAACTTGACAAACAGGTGACTAAGCAGGCTGGGGCACATACAATCTCCCCCTATGTCAATTCATGACAAAACCTAGAAGCTAATCAAATACAGACTCAATGATAACATGGAAAATAGTCTTGCTTCACATTCTTGTCCAGCTTTCTTTATTTTCAATATCACCTGTAAATACACATGAGCAAGCAACATAGAAGCTAGAGAAACCGTCAGTAGTGTTAGTCCAAACATAAAACATGTATCCATGGACCTAACATTCAATCACATCCATTCACACTCCCCCATACTTCATGATTATTTTCAAATGTTTCTCCCCCAAACTCCAAGCTATGCCAAACTTGCAATTTCTCGATTTTTCTCCTTGAGTTTGAAATACCAAACTCCAATGATCACAATGCATTTCAATGTTTCTCCCCCATACACCAAGCATACAAGCTTCTAAAAATTCTCCCCCATTTGGTCATCAATTGACAAAAGGCTAATAAGCACATAGTTTGTGTTTCCCCAACCTTCATAGTCAAACATACATGCAATTCATCACATTTAAGCATTCATGCATCCATACATTTGTTAGTGCCCCGGCGTGCCGAGCTACCATTTGTCAATTCCATGACTAAGGTGAAGCGTTGCCTTGGAAGAATGAAGCATTGAACAAGACTCAAGTGATGAAGATTGAATCAAGAACTCAAACATTGGAAGATCAAGAGAAGATTCACCATCACCATTGTATGGAAATCACAATTGTATTTAGCTATAGATGACTATAAGTGGAACCCAACACTGTAGGATGAGTGCCTAGGCTTAGATCTCACATCTGGATAATCATAAGAAGCCTAGTGGGTGTTTGACAAACCAATAAAACGAATTGGAACCCAACTTGGAAATATGAACACACTGTCAGGGACGACACATCGTGCCAGTGACCATTCACCAATGACAGCAGACAACTAATTGTGGTCATACGACCAATCGTCTGGAAATATAAAGGTTCTAGTTTGGGACTACTGACAAACACCTTTGGTTTCAGGACTATCCTTTAGTCTGGCGGCAACACTTCGTGTGGTATAGTACAACCAGTCAGTCGTGGACACGACCCATCGCCTTGGGTTTTGTTGAGGTCTATTTGACAACACTATAAAAAAACAGGATAGCGTCAGGCCGATTGGATCGCCACCCCACGATCAATTACATATGGACTCGCACGACCAATCGTGTAAGGATGATCAATCGTCCGTGTCCAGGATTTTATAGATAGAGTCACACGGTCATATTAAAACAACTATATTTGTCTCACGACCGATTGTCCATTGTAATGTCCGAATTTTCTGATTTGCCTATTTAAACACCAAATCTTGTTGTGTTTGGGTGGGACACTCTTGTGAGAAAAATCGCAAGGCATTTCCAGAGATCCCACTCCTCTCTGAGCACCTTACCTAGGAGAATCATCTAATATCCAATCATCTTGATTAAGATTTAGAGAGAGAGTAAACCTAATCTAGGATAGAATTTGCATATCTTAAATCCTAGAGACCTTACCCAATGATTGTGATTGAGCATACACAAGGCACATATTCAACATCGTCGACATCACATTTGGAGGGACATCTTCAAGAAGCATACATCTACAAGGTTGAGCTATCAAAATGCAAGTGCTTCTTAGCTTTTGATTTTAATTTTAAATCATCATCTTGTAAAGTGGACTAGATCACGGTGATCAAACCACTATAAAAAATAGAGGGATAGGAGTTGGTGAAATTCCCAACCAATTGGTTAGGTGGAAGTCCTAATCTATTAGTGTGGGTGTAATTCCCCACTTAGTGGACTGGAGATAACCCAAGGTTGGGTGAGTCACAACAGTGGATGTAGGTTGGTTAACCGTTTAACGCCTCGTCCTGCTACGGGCGCGTTATCTCCGACTTATCTCGAAACGTCACAAAGGAATTGATAACGGTTATATTTTTTTTTTTCTTAAACGGGGCAACTATCTCCCGCTCAAAAGCTGACAATGAGAATCAACATACCAACATAGCATGAAACAATCATAGACTATTCAGACACAGTTATACATCATCCGAAATCAAATAACATACAAGAGGGGTCATACAAAACAAGGTCTCTCATCTAAGAACAACATGATTATAAAATGTCTAACCTTGTTCTTCTACGGGCGCTGCTCAAGGGGCCCTGCCTAGTCCCTTCGCAATCGGGTACCTGAAAGGTAAGGGGTGAGCTAACCAACCCAGCGAAGAGATAATACTTAACACAAGTCAGCAATATAGGGGGATATTATACGTACAAATGCAGAATATCATAATGACAAAAGTACTCATATGCATGAAATCCAATCACAGCACAAAACACTAGTACACCGACCAAGACTGAGACATCGTCTCTATAGCCCACATCGGTCCTCCAACAAACTCCTGGAGAGTAAGAGGTGAACTAACTAGTCCAATAGAGGAAATAACCATATCATACCTCAACGACATGTACATATCGCATATCGAAAAATAATGGACATCATAATAGAATGCATGTCTACGTACGAGAGTACTCAACTACACAAGTAACCAATGGTCCCGCCGACCAATCAGAGGCATAATCTCCATAACTAACAACTGTCCTCCAACAACCCCGATCTCCCTACCAAAATAAATGGGAGACCGTATGATACACAACCGCCTCGACCGCCGGAATGCAACGGGGAAACCAGCATCTCCCTATGGGGGTCTCGACCGCCGGAGCATAACGGGGAAGCCAATCTCAAGGGCAGGCACCTCAACCGCCGGAACGCAACGAGGAAATCCGTATCTCCCTATGGGGGTCTCGACCAAACTCCGCTCATCATCATAAATATATGCACATGTAAACAGTTCCTCCATCTCAACGCCCAACGGCGCGTCGTCCGTTGTGGGTTACCTCTCATGCATGCGCATGATTTCACGATCATGTATAACAACATAAGCATGTATAATAACATGTGCATGTTCTAACATAATTAACCAAAAATCAGTATCATGCTCATCATGCGAGTCAAAATCACATATCGAGTTACTTAAACACACATCTCTATGTTCCACGCGATTCCAATAACATCTAATGGATAAACATTCAAAGTATCACCAGCAATTTTCCAAGTATCATATTCAATTTCGATTGTCCAATTAAAGTTCTTTACAAAGCATATAGTTGACCGGAGTATCCCCGAGCAGACCCTCTGCCACATATTTATTACGACAGATTCCCCTTACCTAGTGGCTAAATAAATGAGGGTCACCCTCGGTCACTCCATGTCCAGAGATAACAGTGTAATATATGCAAGTGCATGCTAAAATAGTGATAAGTCTCCTCACCTGTGTGTGTCCTTGAAATCCAATGCGAGAAAACGAGTAAAGGGTTGAATGGGCTCAAACTGCTAAAACAAGAACATAAGGATAAGTAACTGGGCAAAACGGGTCCAACTAAGTCTGGACTACAAACGGGCCCGAAAGCGAGTCGGATCCAAATCGAACTGAAGTGGGCCCGAAACTGGGTCGAGACGGGTCGGGCCTGAAATCGGGCCGGGTCGGAGGTGGGCTGAACCAGGGGTGGGCCTGACTAGCCGGGCCAAAGGCTGGGCCGAGCCAGGTTTGGTAAACTGGGCCGAACCAAATCTGTGCCGACTCCGACAAACCGGGCTGGATCTGGCGAATCGGGCCGGATTAACGGGGTCCAAAATCGAACCCGACTGAGTCAACTCGGCGGCTCCGAGTGACTCAGCCGAAAGAGAAGGAGAAAAAGGAGGAAAATTGGGGAAAATGAAGGAAAAGGGGGGAAAATGGGAAACCAGAATGGGGAAGGAAGAGAATCGAGAGGGGGAAGAAGAATTGGAAAAAAAAAAGGAGAAGAGGTGATGGAATCGGAAATACCCGGGGCTAAGCCAGAACTCCTGGAAGCAGCGGTGACGGCCAGCAGCCAGAGAGAGCATCGCCGAAGCAAGGAAGAGAGCAGCGCCTGCGTGCGCGGGAGACAAGGAAGAAGGAGCTGAGGGACCGCAAAGAGGGGGGTAACAAAGGGGCAGCTACTCCTTTAGGGTTAGGGTTTTGAGGGAAGAGAGAAGAGGAGAGAAGGGAAGGAGAAGGAGCTGTAAAACAAAAATAAAATGAGAGAGAGAGAGGCGGCGGCACTGTAGCGCATAGCTACAGTGCTGCCAAAGAGAGGTTATAAGGGGTTAGGTTTAGGGTTTTTTTTTAAAAAAAAAGAAAAAAGAAAAAAGTAAACGGCAACGAAATCAAAAACCCAAAAAAAATTCTTGAATGTTGAAAGTCGAGCGGGAAAAAATGTGATTTTCAACAAATTTTTTTTATGACTAAAGATAAAAATTTTGAAATTACTAAAATGCCCTTCGAGTTTTCAAACTCGAAATCAGATAACTGGGGCCCACCACGGAGCCCACACTCTCTTCATTGCTACTATGGTCCTGAAAACAACTCGGAGGTCCGAAAACTCTCCAAACATCGGGAAAACTCGAAACGGGTCGTTACAAATCGAACCACTATAAATTGTGTTCATGGTGTTAGAGACTTTTGTGTGATTGTTCTCTTATTGGCACACTCTCTTATCACACAACATAATCTCTTGATTAATTTGTTAATCCGCTGCATATCATCTTAATTAACCAAAAAGTTTGTGAAGACCATAATTATTTGTAATTGCCCTATTCACCCCCCTCTAGGGTCAATCTTGCACCATGTTCTAGCACCCCGGGAACTTTCAATTGGTATCAAAGCCACGTGCTCTTCATAAGGATTCAACCATTCAAGTTGATCCGTGCTAGAATATCATTATCGATGCATAAAAATTTATCCATTATTTTCTATTGTTTGTTTACTCTGACTTGGTGTATGTTATAACAAAAATAGAGAATGTATTGGCACCCTATAACAAAAAAGATTGGATCTTTATCCAATTGAAAATATATGTAAATCTTGAGATAGCTCATTGGAAGGTCCCACCTCTCATAACAAGTTGGAGAATTGTTGAGCACTGAAAATTGCTAATTCAGATTAGTTAGTCTTGATTGCGTGTATATTAGATATGTTTAATTTTGTTTTTAAGTTTTGTAGATTATTTTGGGAAATACAAGAAAGGAGAATAAAGTTAGAAAGAAATGTAGAAAGGTGGGCCATATTCATAATTTTGGAAAGTTTGTAATTTTTTACCACCTAATTTCATTTTGGATTTATTGTGAATTATTATAATTCAGATCCATATATGAGAGTTTGAATTATAATAATATTTTAGACTGTGTTAAATTTTAAAGGTGGTAAAAATTTATAAACATACAAATGTGCCCATTGTTCAAGTCTCAAGTCTCAAGCTTGCAATTGAATTTTATGTGCCAAAGTCCACAATATTCTAGGCCAGATAAAAGTCTAAGTATGGAATCCAACTCCAAAAGCCCAAGCCCAAGATAAGGAGAACACTTGTAAAATTCGTGTAAAGCCTTGTGGAGGAAAAAATGGGATTTGGATTGACAAGAGAGAAAATTTTGGAAGACGAGTTTTGACACAGCATTAGTATTTTGATCTTAACTTTTCACTCCAATATCTGATTATGTTGATTCTTATTGCGTTGGAAAGAAGACTGAAAGGGATACAACTTTGTAGCTCACAAAATTTTGTGATTCGGATATTTACTAGGTCAAAATTGAGCTTCAAGGTGGTGCATATGTAGAAAAATGGGATTTGCACCCTACCTTCCAAATTAATCTAAAAGCCCAAAAATCATGGAGTCTTATTCTCAAAATTCACCAATGGCTTGGAATAGATAGTGAATTTTGAATTCGGATAATTAAAGGAGAGAAAATCATGGATGAGAGAGACTTTTGGAGAAAGCTTTGGAGAAAGACTTTTGGAGAATGTTTTGGATAGAGGATTATGGAGAAATTCTCTCCAAGTCTTACCTAATCCAGTTTCTTTTGAATACATGTCTCTGTCCACTTGTATATATATGTTTTATTTTTATGTTTATTTATTTCATTTATTCAATTCCTTTTAATTCTTTGGAACTAGGTTAGAATTAATTTGTTTGCATCTTAATTTGTTCTTTTTAATTGAGACAAGTTGTTTATAATTTCTAGATAGGATGTTTTTCATAAAAGTTAAAATTCATAATGGTTAAATTTTAATTTTAGATGATGATTTCATTATTGGATTGGTTTTAGAAATTTAAAGAGTTTCTAACGTAATGATATATTTCTAATGATTAGAATTATAGTTTTCATATTTAGATTATTTTTAAGATCTATTTCTTAAACCACATAATTTCAATTTCATATATTTTGTTTTTGCATATATTTTGCTTCTTCCTTGTGGGTTCGACCTCACACTCAATTGCTATACTATTTAATGGTTGGTGCGATTGCGAGTATAAATTTAAAATTTGCACAACAAGTTTTTGGCGTCGTTGCCACAGAACATTGCAAAGTGTATGTTTTGAAATTGTGTGTTTTTCAGAAATACTGTTATTTTTAAAATTTTCTAATTTAGGAAACTTTTTAAAATTGGAAGTTTCTATTTTTAAAAACTCTAATTTTAGAAAATTACATAAAATTATAATTTTTTTAGTAGAAATCTTAGAATTTTTTCTAAACTTGAATTTTTTTCATTGATATTCCTTGAATGGATTTTAAATCTATGGCTTATAACCATTTGGCCGACTTTTTCAACCCGAAATGGAACCCCATGGTTTCTGTTGTTTTTAGTTACATGAAACATAAACCTTTCCTTTTCCGCCTCTCCTTCGTTTTCTTTCGTTCCGTCTTGCTCCTCCGCTCTTCTCCTTCTTTAGTCCTTTCTTCTTCCTCCTCCGTTCTTCGGTTTCTCCAAGTTTAGTGCCGAAATGAGAGGAAGAGAGATTGAGAGCCTTCTTGATGTATTCGGCCAAAGAGGTTGCTTGAGAGGGAGAGGGTTTGAGGTGAAACCCTAAGGGAGGGTTCGGCCTAGGAGTGAAGGTTTGAGAGAGGGAGAGAGGGAGACAATGAGATGAATGTCTCAACTATTTTTTTCTAAGGTGAAATCAGCCAAGGGAGCGTTGAGATGAGCCCTTTCTATCTTGCCCTAGGGTTTTTTGGGTAAACCTTAACCTTCCAACCACCCTCATCAAGGTGTGGTCCTCCCCATGTGTCCCTTGGCTAACCAAGAGGGCACATGGCTTACACTTGGCACTCTCCCACTACCCAACGGCTTTGTGGTCTAGGGTTCCCATCTCCACCTCCCCTTTGACTCACCTAGTCTTTTCAACTTCAATGTGACTCACCACCAATTCAACTCACCTCACTTAAATGAAACTCAAGCACTTGAATTCATTTCCATCTAACTTAGGTGATTTTAATTAAATAATTTAACCCAACTCACTTCACTTGACCCTCTTGAATTCACCCATGAACTCACCCATGGTTGACCAAGTCAACCATGGTAGCCGACCCCACAAGCAACCTTAGACCACTCGCCACCTCACTTGATGAGGTGGACTTGGATCCCACTTGGCTATGCCACCTCCATGTCACCTCCTACACTTGCCACCTCACTTGATGAGGTGGATCCCATGTCTTAGGTCCTAATTGGGTACATGACCCGATTAAATCAATTCTTCTTGACCCATTAACCCTAAACATCAATTCATCTTGACCCATTGGGTCCCAATTGGGCATTTGACCCAATTGACCACGTTTACCCAATTAATTAGAATTAACCCTATCCATGATCCATTGGACCATACATGGGCCATTGCCCCAATTCTTATCCATCTAACATCCATTCCATTTATAAATCTTATTTTTTAACAATTAAAATAGATAATAGCCAATATAATTATTGCATTGAAAATCCGGGCTATTACAATATTACCCTATTTTGAAATTTTCGTCCCGAAAATCGAGCGAAGTAGGGTTTCAAACAACTCATACAAAAAGTTCGGGATGAGCTGCTCTCATTTCTGATTCAAGTTCCCAGGTGACTTCCTCATTACCATGTCGATCCCATACCACCTTGACGAACTTAATAGCTTGGTTCCAAAGTACTCTCGGTTCCTTCTTGATCCCTCTGACCGGTCTTTCAACATAAGTCACGTCGCTTTGCACATCAACATCTAGCACGTTCAACACGTGTGAAGGGTCAGGGTTGTATTTCCTCAACATAGAGACGTGGAATGCATCGTGCAAAGATGACAACTGTGGAGGAAGTGCCAATGATAAGCCACCTCCCCCACCCTCTTTAAGATTGGAAACGGCCCCACAAATCTACGCGACAGTTTCCCTTTCTTCCCAAATCGCATGTGTCCCTTTCGTGGTGAGACTTTCAAGAACGTTAAGTCTCCCACTTGAAACTCAAGGAACCTCATTCTCTTATCAGCGTAGCTCTTCTGACGACTCTGTGTAGTAAGTGGATGCTGTCGAATCAACTTAATTTGCGCCGTGGTCTCTGTAACTGTAACACCCCGGATTTTCAAGTTATAAATATTTACGGAATTTTCCATTTAAATTGTGAACTAATGGATATGGACCTTAGATAGGTAAGGTGTTGGGTCAATTGCCCAATTAAGACCCAACGGATATGTTATAAGGTTCAATTTAAAATAAATGGGTAAGATGTGTTTAATTGGGTCAAGGTTGTTATTTGGGTCAAAATGGCCAATTGGGACCCAATGGGTCTTGGTTGACCACCAAGTGAGTTCAAGCCTAATTAAATTGGGCTGAATTGAGTTGGAAGGGAATCAAGTGATTGACTTGATTTAAAGTGAGTTAAGTGAGTTGAGTTTAAAAGAATTAAAATTGAGTTATGGTGAGTTGAGTGGAAGTCAATGGGACCTCCATCTTAAGTGGGTGAAGTGTGAAGATGAAGGAGTCTTGGTTGTTTCAAAAACCTAAGGGTACACGTTGGAAATGAGAATTTCATCTCATGGATGAAACCTCCACTTCAATCATTAATGGAGAGGTGAGGGGTTTTGATTATTTCAAATTCAAACAAAGGGTACACGTTTGGGGGGGGGGGGGGAGTGGGGGAGAGAGTTTCATCTCATAGATGAACCCCAAAATGGAGAATCAATGGGAGGTGGACGGATACACAATTCAAGCCAAGTATACCGTTGGGCACATGGGAGTTTCACCCCATGGATGAAACCCCCAAATGGGCCATTAAGGAAGAGGTGGCAGGTTTGTGAAGGTTACACAAGGATTACACAAATGCATACCATTGCACACCGTTGGAACCTTGGGAGTTTCATCTCATGGATGAAACCCCCAAGTGGAGCATTAAGGAGGGAGGTTAAGGAAAATGGGAGTTACACAAAGGGCTTCACCAAAACCATCACCCTTGGCCGACCACATCATTGGAACAAAACAAATTTGATATTCATCTCACTCTCTCCCTCTCCCTCTTGGCTATTTTTCTCTCCTTCAAACCATCTCTTAGTCGACCACTCCTCAAGACAAAAGACTTAGAAGTTTTTTTGATCTCAAGCTATCACTCAAAGCCGATCTCTCTCTCTCTCAAGTCTCACTCTCGGCCAAAGAAGTAAGAAGAAAGGAGGAAGAGGCTAAAGAAAGAAAGGATTGAAAGAACAAGTCGGAGCGAAGGAAAATCGGAGGAGTCGTGGAAACGGTAAGTGCTCAATAAGATTTCATAAATAAGAAAAAAAAAAGGGGTCAAAGACATGGTTCGGCCATGTTTATAATGGCAAAGACTCAATGATGAACCATAGGGTTCGGCCATGTTGTATGGCTGAACCCCATGGAAGGTCATTGGTTATTTTTATGGGTTTTTGAATGATGAAAACCATGGAAGGTTATGAATGTTTTAAAAGGGTTTAAAATGGATGTATTGTTAAGGACATTAACTATGTTTAAATGGATTGAAAAGATGGAAATCATAGATGTATGTTTAGGATTTCAAAAGGTTTAAAAAAGGTTCAAAAGGATGTTTGTATGGGAATTCCATCAAAGGATTATAATTTTGGATTAATGATTTTTAAAGAGAAGATCATGAACCATAGGGGTTCGATCATGGTGTATGGCCGAACCCCATGGAAGATGGTTAATAATTTAGAAAGGTTTTAATGATGGACTTTTGGATAAAAAAGAATGAACCTAAATGTATGGTTAAACCCTATGGAGGAACCTTGATTTATGGATCCAAAGATGGTAATTGATATAATGGAGAAATTGGAATTTTGACATCATGGGTTCGGCCATGTGTATGGCCGAACCCCATGAAGCAATTTTATAGATATTATGTCTATGAATATCTTAAATGAATGGAGAATTAATTGGAGGATGCAAATATATGCTTATGGATTATGTTATTGGATTATGGGTTTTTGTTTATGTTGATGGATTAGTTAGTCATAAACATATGTTGTTGGACCTAGAAATAAGGAGATGAAAGATCATGGGTTCGGCCATGATGTATGGCCGAACCCCATGAGGTGGGTTTGTGGATCAAAACATGGACTCAGGCATGTTTTAATGAATGAAAGGTTTGGTTATGGATTTGTATAAATGGCAAGGATGTAAATAAGTAAAAATAATGGACCATGGGTTCGGCCATAGTGTATGACCGAACCTCATGGGGAATGTTTGGTGAACTTAAGGTTTGATGTATGTTAGATGATTAAATTGTTTATGATTAGATTAATGAATAAAAGGGGTATGATCTTGGACTTAAGTTAAAAGATCAAAGGACTCAAAGAGGGACTAAAAACCAAATGGGTGAGGTTCGGCCATGTTGTATGGCCGAACCCCACCAAGACATATTTATGGACTTAAATATTGTAAATAAAGGGGGACATGGTTTTAATTGATTGATATATTATAAGGTAACGGACCTCACAAGCGGTATAAGATCGTGAGCGATTTCCGGACGAAAGCGCAAGGACACGTTAGTGGTCTTTGGTAGGATTCTACCTCTTTGAAAACATGGTTTATGTAATATGGTTTATTTTGGTTATTTTGATAAGTTATGTCGTAAAAATGTTATGTTTTAAATATGAGGTTTTTGATGCTATGATTATACTATTACATAGCATGTGGACACATACATCTCATGCATGGCATGGGAGGGATGTTTGTAACCGGAGGCTACGCTTTGTCGGGACGTCCGTGAGGCATTCGTAAGACCTTGATGTGCATTATCCATCAAAAAGAATCCGGAGAACACACTCCGTCGGGGCGTCCGTAAGGCAACTGTGGGGATACCTTGATGATGAGAATCCCATCAAGAGGTTACATGTATTTGTGATGGGTGGGACTCATTGCATTTGACACCATGGCATGGCATTGTTTTACATGGATTTTGTATTATGATATCTATATGTTTTATGTACTAACCATGTGTTAGCCTACTTAGAATACCTATTGGGCGCGTTGTTCTAACGCTCTACTTCTACCCTAGTGGATGATACAGGAAACGAAGGGAACGATGAGCGTGATCGGAGTCAAGCATAGAAGCTTGAATGTGTTTAATTTTATATTTTGATTAAGTTACTTATGGACTTGTAATTTGAGTAACTAGATTTCGGGCATGTAATAACTTAGATATTTTGCTATGGTTTGGATGGTTTATTTTGGATATTTAATTTAAGGTAATTTGGTTAAAGACTTGAACTACTTTGCTATCTAAAATGGAATAGAGTTAGGTTCTATTATAATCCGCAGTTTATGTTTTATTCCGCATGTATATTTATAAGTACGTGTGAGCCGTTTTCATGGACTTAGTCCATGCACACGTATGGTTGGCCAGTTAAGGGTCGGACTTTAGAAGTTCGGACTTAGCTCGCATCGTGACGTTCTGCTCCCTATCACTCTTCTATTTATTTAAAAAAAAAAAATAGACTCTGATTTTCAGAAAGCGAGTGAAAAAGGACGGGGCATTACAACAACTAGCTCGGGTCCAATAAGTGCAGGTTCACCAGCCTCTGTCCAACACACTGGTGATCTACAAGGTCTACCATACAACGCCTCGAATGAAGCCATCTAGAGGCTTGCTTGGTAACTATTGTTGTAAAAGAACTCAATAATTGTAATTGTTGTTATCGTCAATGAAGACAATTACAAACTTATCCAGATAAGGACAGAATATTCTGTTTATCAGATCCATGAACACAGCGGTTGCATTGGTGAGTCCAAAAGGCATGACCACATATTTGTATAGTCCATACCGAGTTCTAAAGGTCGTCTTTTCTACGTCCTGATCCCTACACGGATTTGATGGCTGGAGCCTCTGAGTTGATCGAATAGATCATCAATTCTAGACAGAGGGTACTTGTTCCTGACAGACAGCTGATTTAAGTACTTGTAATCCACACACATCCGAAGAATACCATCTTTCTTTTGTACGAACAATACCAGTGCTCCCCAGGATGAGGTGTTGTGCTTATGAGAAAACTAAGTCAACCAATGTTTCGATGACTTAGGAAAATGACTCCACGAAGAAAAAGAAATGTCAAACAGAACCCGAATTGGGAGAGGGAGAGAATAGTGTGAATATTCCTGTGGTAGCTCCCGAGCTGCAGAGCCTAGTACAGGCAGTAGTCACCTCCGTTCTACTGCAACACCAGAACGGCAACGGAAGCACTACTTCCAATGAATCCCAAGTCCGAACAATGGTTAGAGATTTCCAACAGCAGTGTCCTCCTTATTTTAAAGGGAAGGAGGGACCCCCAGGAGCAGAGAATTAGATTGAGAATATCACGAAGATCTTGAAGCTATTTAAGATCACCAATGATCAGGACCGAATACTGCTGGCTACCTCACAACTGGTAGACGATGCAGGTAAATGGTGGAAGGTCATAGAACATCAGCAAGCGCAACTCCAGTGGTGGATAAGACAGAGATGACTTGGGACCAGTTCTCTGGGATGCTTCTAGACCATTACTTTCCATAGGAGGAGAAGGACTGTAGACACAGGCATTCATAGCTTTGGTCTAGGGCCCCATGATCGTCGCAGAGTACTATCAAGAATTCCTCCATCTATCATGCTATGCTCTATACATGGTGGACACGGAATATAAGAAGGCCCGAAAGTTTGAGCGAGGCCTGCGACCAAGCATCGAGCCAAAGTCACTATTTTCAAATCAGCTACTTTGGCAAAGGTGGTCAGTCGAGCCAGCATAGCCTAACATGAGCTGATGGAGACAACCAGATTTATGGAGAACAGATGAAACCAGAGTGGGGGAAATTCTTTTCACCTTCGTAAGAAATTCAGACCCAACTTTGGGAAACCCTCAGCCTCCACTGTTTCCACTGGTGGTTTTCGTCCCAGTCAGCCTTCCACATCAGGACCAGTCTCTCAGTCTTCCCGAGATGTTATTGCCTGTTATTATTGTCACCAACAGGGTCATATCAAGAGGGAGTGTCCACAGAACAACAAACCTTCTTACTCCAAGGGTTCCTTCCGTCCCCTAGCTCGGCCAGCTCAGTCGTAAGCATCTAGGGCACACAACCAGACAGGACGGGCACCCATTCCGGCAGGATCTGGACGGCTATATACTTAAGTTCCTCCTTTAGAGACGGTGGATCACTCGATGATTCAAGGTATGGCAGTAGTTGGTAGTTCTTATGCTTTTGCATTATTTGATTCAGGAGCATCCCACTCCTTTATATCTGCTACCTTCATATCTGCTACTGGTATCTTAGTACAACAACTATCCACTGCATTCATTATTGTATCCCCTGTTGGAGACACATCATTGGGTCTACTATGCACCTACGTAGATACTGAACTTGCTGAGTTTAGATTTAAATTCAACTATTTGGTACTAGAGATGACAGAATACGACATCATATTTGGCATGGACTGGTTGGCAACCTTTCAGGCCGGCATTGACTATCACCTTCGCAGAGTGATATTCTGGTCACCCGAGGGAAAATGGTTTATAATACATGCCAGCAGACAGAGCATTCCTATGACCAGGAGATTACATGAAGAAATGAACCATCTCGTACTGAACAATATCAAACTAGACAAGGTGCCGGTGGCCGAACTGCCTGCTGTAGTGAAGGACTACGCAGGGGTAATCTAGACAGAACTCCCTAGTTTGCCTCTAAAAAGGGAGATTGATTTCGAGATTAAGCTCTATCCTGGTATTACTCCTGTATCATTGTCTCATTACCGGATGGCCCCTACAGAAATGTCAGAGTTGAAGAAACAAATTGATGAGTTTCTCAGACTGGGATTCATCCGGCACAACACGTCATCCTGGCAGCACCAGTATTGTTCGTAAAGAAGAAATATGGTACTCTATGGACGTGTGTGGATTACAGGAAGTTGAATCAGCTAACTGTCAAGAACAAGTACCCTCTGCCCAGAATTGATGATCTGTTCAATCAACTCAGAGGCTCCAGCCATTTCTCCAAGATTGATCTTATGTCAGGCTACCATCAAATTCGTGTCAGGGATGAGGACATAGAAAAGACGGCCTTCAGAACTCGGTATGGACTATACAAATGTGTGGTCATGCCTTTTGGACTCACCAATGCACCCGCCGTGTTCATGGATCTGATGAACAAAATATTTTGTCCTTATCTCGATAAGTTCGTAATTGTCTTATACTCCGGTTACTCCAATTTTGGATGAGTTGTTGGACTATATGTGCGAAATTGTACAATCAGGAGGGGCACAACTGTACTTATTGCCCCTACCCTATTGATGTCATCTGCCCTGTTTGCGGACTTCGCAGGCATGGGAGCGAAAGGACTAATTGTCCTTATGTTGGGGGACCAGGGATCATACCCTGTTTGACATGTGGAGTGTTCGGGCACAAGTCGGCGACTTGCCCTAACAACTTCTATTACTTCGGTGATGATACAGGATCTTCTTCGGAAGATTAGATTAGAGTGTGTCGGGGAATCGGGGAGATTTTTGTAAGGGTTGAGTGTTGTTTTGTTTTGAAGGGTTTTCAAACCCTACTAACCCTTGTAATAGTAATGCAATTTGAATGATTTCTAATGAATCTTGCAACTTGTGTGATTATCTTGACAAAGTTTCTTAAAATGGTTAAGTGATATTTACAAGTGTAAATAACAGATGTCAGGACCCAACGCTAACGGAAACAACTTCCGCGGGAGGAGGACTACTCTTCCACCCCGTGATTTACCCAATGAGGCCATTCACGCGGCGATGGAAGCATTTCAGCAAATAGCGGAAATATGCTATGCCTTCCTATCCGAACGCAAGAGGAGAGAGCCACCTCGGCTCTAAAAGAGTTCAAGCAACTGAACCGAAAAGTTTCTTGGGGACAGAGGACCCTAGTGGAGCGAGGAACTGGCTGACTCAGATTAGCCGGATCCTTAACACCCTATCTATTGCCGATGACCTGAGAGTGACGTTGGCAGCGTGCCAGTTGGAAGGAAGCACTTACGAGTGGTGGGAAGCGAAGAACTTGGTTCGTAACCACGAGCCAATGACGTGGGAAGAGTCCTCCGCAGCCTTTCTGGCCCGTTACTTTCCGAAGATTGTCCAAGAAGCGAGGAAGACAGAGTTCCTCAACATCCAGCAGGGTTCCGACTCAGTTGCACAATATGCCATGCGGTTCATCGACCTGATGCAGTTCATGCCTTGGATAGCGGCGAACGAAGAGGAGAAGGTCTAGCATTTTGAGAATGGAGTCCGACCGTTTCTGCAGCGGCAAGTGACCGGCTTAATCTTCGACACTTTAGAGGAGATCATTGATCGGGCTTCAAAGGTGGAACCAGTGGACTCCATCAACAGGAGAACTGACAACTTCTAGAAACCTTCTTCCAATAAGAAGGCCAAGCTCAACTAAAAGAGGCCTTTCTTCAAGAAGAGCCAACCTAGCACAGGACAGTCGAGTCTGTCTGACTCTCGACAATTTGTGTGTTGTACTTGAAACCAGCCTAGGCATACTTCTAAGTTCTGCCCAGCAGGAGGAGAGAAGGCTTACTACCATTGCAAGTAGACCGGGCACCTGTTTAGGGATTACCCCTATCTCGGTAAAGTTGCACCTTCGCAAGGTGCAGGAGCTTCATTTTCAGTGGCGCAACGATTTGTTGGTCGAGGATCTTAACAGACCTCTAGATGCTCGGTGGCACCAAGGAACGGACCACTTCAGAACAGTCAGGGGAGAGGATAAGGACGTCTTCAGACCACTCAGGGGAGAGTCTACACAATTGGGACTCAGAAGGAAGAGTCGATGAAGAATACGGTGATGGAAGGTACCCTTATTCTTTTCAATCTTTTGGCTCGAGCGCTTTTTGATACCGGTGCTTCGCATTCCTTTATTTCTAGAGGTTGTTGTGATAGATTGGGTTTGAAACCGGTAGAAGTACTAACCTGCTAATGGTAGTATCACCCTTGGGTAAGAAGGCTTTGGTGAACCAAAGGTATAGATCGTGTGTTTTGAGGATTAGCGGTTTAGAATTGTCCTATGATTTTCTTGTGATGGAAATGACGGACTTTGACATCATCCTTGGCATGGATTGGTTGTCAGTTTTTGAGGTTCTGATCGACTGCTCTCAGAGGAGAATTCGTGGGGTCTCCTCAACCAATGACGGGTTTACGGAGAAGTTGGTACCCTATGAAAAGATGAGAGTCACTTTCTCTGGACTTAGGGCGTATCCTAGTAGTGTGGTGGCGAGCATGGGTTGGGAAGATGTAGGTGGTGTAGGGTATGTTGCTCCTCCGGTGGTGTGTGAGTTTATGGATGTGTTTCCTGACCAGTTAGCTAGGCTACCTCCACGCCGAGAGATAGAGTTTGTTATAGACCTAAAGCCAGGAACATCTCTAATTTCCATGGCACTTTATCGAATGGCGCCGGCTGAACAGAGAAAGCTCCCTACGCAGGTACATGAGCTTCTTAGCCTCGATTTTATCCGTCAGAGCAATTTGCCATGGAGCGTACCTGCTCTTTTTGTGAAAAAAAAAGATGGATCGATGAGGATGTGTATAGATTACCAGAGGCTTAACCAGGTAACTATTAAGAATAAATATCCGTTGCCTAGAATAGGCGACCTCTTTGACCTTTGAGGGGATCGAGATGTTTTCTTAAAATCGATCTGAGATCGGGCTACCATCAGTTGCGGATTCGAGAGGAAGACATTCCTAAGACTGCCTTCCGGACGCAGTTGGTTTGTACGAGTTTGTGGTGGTGCCTTTCGGTCTGACTAACGCGCCAACCATGTTTATTTATTTGATGAATCGTGTTTTCCGACGGTACCTACGAGAGTTTGTGATAGTCTTCGCAAACGATATCCTGATCTTTTCGTCGTCATAGGAGGAGCACGAGCGTCATCTATACATTGTTCTTCAGAGTTTGCAAGATCATCAGCTATTCACTAAGCTGAGCAAGTACGAGTTTTGGTTAACTCAAGTGCAGTTTCTAGGACATGTGGTGTCTGTAGGAGAAATTTCGGTAGATCCAGCAAAGGTGGAAACAGTGAAGACTTGGGAAAGTCCTAAGAACGTGTTCGAGATCAGAAGCTTTCTGTTATTAGCAGGATATTGCCGAAAGTTTATCCCACACTTCTCCCAGATAGCGGTGCCGATGACTCGGCTGATGAGGAAGAACGTTAAGTTCGAGTGGAGCCAAGCTTTGAAAGAGCATTCCAGGAGCTGAAGGAGAAGTTGACTACATCTCCAATTTTGATAATACTCGAGAAAGGTTGAGGTTACGATGTGTATTGCGACGGGTCCAAGTTTGGTTTGGGTTGTGAGCTGATGAAAGAGGGGAAGGTAGTAGCTTATGGTTTCAGGCAATTGAAGGGACATGAGTAGAACTACCCAACTCATGATTTGGAGTTGGAAGCCGTTGTATTCTCGTTAAAGTTGTGGAGACATTACTTGTATGGTGAGAAGTTCAATGTGTTTTCTGATCACCATAGTCTCAAGTATATCATCATTCAGAAAGACTTGAATATGAGGCAGCGAAGATGGATGGAATACTTGTGAGATTACGACTTCAGTCTCTCTTATAGCTAAGGGAAAGCCAACATAGTGGCCGACGCCTTAAGCAGGAAGTCTCATAGCAACGTGGCAAGAATGGCATCTTTGCAGTGGAAGATGTTGGAAGTTCTGTCCAAGTATGATCTAGAGTTGATCGAAGGAAGCGTGTCAGCAAGAATCCATAGTTTGGTTCTGCAAACCGAGGTAATTAGATTGGTGTTGGAAGGACAACAAAACGATCTAGAAGCAAAGGAGTTGGCGACCAAGCTTTCAGGAGGAACGACTCTGGAATATTGGAAGATCAAGGCGGACGTAGGTCTGACTTTCAAAGATAGACTTTTTGTACCCAAGTCGGACGAGTGCAGGAGAAAGGTTCTTGATCACTTTCATCATTCTCGCTTTGCGGTGCATCCTGGTTGTACAAAGATGTATCATGACTTGCGGCGACTATTCTGGTGGAAAGGTATGAAGCGAGAGGTAGAAGATTTTGTGCCAAAGTGCCTAACTTGTCAACAAGTAAAGGCGAAGCATCAACGACCAGGTGGAAAGATGCAACCCTTAGAAGTGGTTGAATGGAAATGGGAGCACATCACGATGGACTTTATAACCAGATTCCCAAAGTCTCCTAAGAAGAACGACGCTATTTAGGTAATAGTCGATCGATTGACGAAGTCAGCTCACTTTCTGCCGATCAAAAATACTGATTCTTTGGCTACTCTAAGTAAATTGTATTTAAAGGAGGTAGTCAGATTGCACGGAGTACCTGTATCCATTATATCTGATCGAGATCCTAGGTTTATATCAAGGTTTTGGCAGCGATTGCAAGAGGAGTTGGGGACTAAGCTGTGTTTCAGCACTGCTTTTCACCCTCTGACTGATGGTCAATCAGAGAGAACCATTCAAACCTTAGAAGATATGCTAAGAGCTTGTGTGATGGATATGCAAGGAAGTTGGGAAGATCACCTGCCTTTGATTGAGTTTGTCTACAACAACACTTATCACTCTAGTGTACAGATGACACCCTACGAGGTTCTGTATGGCAGACCTTGCAGGTCACCTCTCTGTTGGACAGAAGTAGGAGACAAAGCGCTGCTAGGACCTGATCTAGTGCGTGAGACGTCAGAACAAGTTGAAGTGATCAGACAACGTCTCAAGACAGCCCAGAGCAGATAAAAGAGTTATGCTAACAAAAGGCAGCGTCCTTTGGAGTTTACAGTTGGCGACCGAGTTTTCTTTCGTGTGGCACCACGTCATGGAGTGCAAAGGTTCGGGCGTAAGGGAAAACTATCAGCTCGATATGTTGGACTCTTTGAGATCTTGAAGAGGATAGGGGAAGTGGCCTATCAGTTGGATCTTCCTCATGTGGAGAGAGTGCATAGTACATTCCACGTGTCTATGTTAAGGAAGTATGAACTTGATCCGTCGTATGTGATAAGTTTTGAAGATATTGAAGTCTCAGAGGACCTAACTTTCGAAGAAGGACAAGTAAAGATCCATGGACACCGGACTCAAGAGCTTAGGAAAAAATCTATTCCTCTAGTACGAGTGTTGTGGCAACATCGCGACGTACAACACGAGACATGGGAACCTGAATCGAGGATGCGGAAGCTATACCCTGGCCTATTTTCCAGCAAAAAAGGTATAAGTTTGTTTTAAATTTCGGGACGAAATTTCTTTTAGGGGGGTAGAATGTAATACCCTAAACCAGATTAGGCGTAGTTTGACTTAATAAATATTTCTTAAACTGGTTAATCTCGAGGATTACGGTTAGGGCTTTGAGAAAAATCCAGGTGTGGCCCAATCTGAGCTCGAAAGCTCAGTGATCTAGCTTGTCCAGCTGGAGGGGCAAAATGGTAATTTACCACTTATTGTTATTATTTTATAAATTATGTTATTATGTGATTATTATTAGATGATATTATTCTCCTTAGTTAAGGATTTCTATTTCTGATTTTAAAATAATTTTATTTTCGAAAAATAGTATTTAAAACCACCCGTCAAAACCCCGAAAGGGAGAAATAAATATTTTAAATGGTTTTTGAAATAAGATAAATTTTGAAACAAGTATAATGTGGTCTAGTTTATTCTTTCAAACCCCAAAATGAGGATTTAAAATTATTTTATTTAACACAAGTTAAATCACATAAATAGTGTTAAATTATGATTTTTATTTAAATCAATGGTTTTAATGAGTTTTAAATATTAAATTTTTTATGGTGATTGGAGTTTTTAAAATCCATCTTATCTGTCAGGTTGGATTAAAATTTTCAAGCTTTAAAAGTACTGTTTTTAGTCAAAAATCAAGTTTTTATCAAACAAGGACTTATTTGCAAAAATCAAATTTTCAGAGGGACTGATCTGCAACCAGTCCCCAAACAGTGCCGTTACTGTTGGGGACGTAGGCTGCCATTGCATGCAGTGGCCCAATGGCCACCTCCGACTGATCAAACTTCCTACAAATTGGCCTCAACTCAGCTGAGTAAACTCCCACCAATCTGTTATCTCTCTCTACTCTCTATGAAAAACCAGCAATCCTTCTCCCTCCCTTGCCTCTGTTTTCCAAAGTTTTGCTTAAACCGTAACTTAGAGGGAAGATTTTCAAAAGTCAGATTTTCATCCCAGGAACTCAAGTGAAGGTAACCACTGTGTTCCTTTTCAAATTTTAAGTGTTTTAGAATCAAGAAAAACCAAATTTGGCCGACTTTTGAGTGTGTAAAACCAGTTTGAAGTTTAAAGAGAAACCTCATTTTCTTTGTATCAGTGTGTTTTCAGTATTAAAATCCAATGGCCTACTGAGTTTTAAAACTTTAAATCACTCCCTATGGAAAGAGGACTCACTAAGGAGTCCATCTAACTGGTTGGATGTGAAAACCGAATCTAGAAAACCCACTGTTTCTGGATTCGTATTTCATGTAGTGTCTGCCCGTCACTGTCTGCTGTTGCAGACAGTGGAGGAAGACGGTTCTCGGACGGTCCGAGAGTCGAGCTTTGGACGTTTCAAGCTTCACTCGAAGCCCGAAGCGTCCGAGGCAAGTTTAAGTCGCCCGGATGTTCCGAGCCGAGTTCAGAAAGACCGAACCCCACTCGGACGATCCAAGCCTCACTCAGCATGTTCCGAGACACACAGATCCACCGAAGATCAGTTTTTTTGGATTTTTCGGTTCAAAATGACCTTCTGACGATTCAAGACCTGATCTTCGGACTATCCGAAGTCGTACCCAAGGTCCGAAGTCAGTGACTAGTTTAGGCAGTGGTTCGGATGATCCGAAGCCGTAGTACCTAGTTTCAAGGCTTGTTCCGAGAGACCTAGTTTTTAACTGTAAAATATTGTTTGTTTATTGATGCATGTGATGTTACACCCCTTTGATAAATTAAAAATGTAATAACCCTCTTCTCTTATTACTATAGTGTATATACTATGGTATTCACTTACATGCCGACTCTATTGGTCGGGCACTGAGTGACTTTACTTCCAAGCCGACGCTATATTTGTTAGGCACTGAGTGACCTCGAGACCTTACTCAACAAGTCAGATCTTGTCCTATTCAGAAGACAACAAAGAAGTGACCTAAGTATCTAGACCTAACTCAATAAATCAATCTGGTCATGCCCAAAAGACAATATGAGTTTTGGACTGAGCACCTTACTATTACTCTATTGTGGATTATTGTAATTTAAAATGGTTAGAAACCAAATAGGAGACTCAATTCCATTTTACCTTGGAGATTTTTGGGAAAACAAGTATCGTTTTGAAATACTACCTGTATGTATACATGTGAATGCTATGTATGTTGACTTATGATTGATTGTGCAATTGTTTGCTTGTTGAACAGAGTCCGCAATACCACACATTTTCGGTGAGGGAACTTAACTTTGCAGTATGTGTAAACAGGTTTTTCTTATGAGATGAGTCTTGAGCAATGAGTGGTTTCAAATTTTGATGAACCCACCCATATGTTTAGACATGATGCACTATTGTAAAAAGTGCTTATGTTAAATGTGTATGATGTTGATCAGATGAGTTATGTAACACTTCTTTCACGTGCCCTTGACTATTGAACCAATATCGGCCATGTGTGTGAGATAGTTTACGTCTACTGGACCATGGGTGTCGACACTTGCTGACTTGAGGAGTGTCAGTATCGGACATGTGAAGGCCGGAGATGTATTTTGACTGTGTCGGGACTTAATACGATGGTCTCAGCACAGTATGTAGGCGTTACGTTGGATGACAGCTGTAATGGAAAAGATGATGAAACGTGGAATGATGATGAGATTATACTTGAATTTATTGTCAAGCATGAGATATTATTGCAACTGTTGATTATTTACTAACCTGATGTTTATTTAAATTGCACTGTTATATTTCCTTCACTGGGCTAGTTAGCTCACCCCACTCACCTTTCAAGAGATAACCTGAGGAGGAGAACCCTCTGTTTGAAGCTTAGGGTGGATAAGCTGCGACATTGCGTTAGGATTCCCACTGAGGGGAATACCCTTATCTTTGCTTTTTGGTTATTGGAACTGTTTGTTTTTGTAAAGTACTAGGTGTGGTACTTGATTTGTTTTAACTTGATGTATTGAACTACCATGCGACTTTAGTTACTCTGATGTTTCAATAATAATTCATGTTGGATTTATGTGTTGATGTTTGTATCTGTTGGGGTAGACTTATGGTATGCCTTTAAGTCCACATGATAAGATCATGTGTAACCTTTGGGCCTAACTGTTGATCCGGCCCAGTTAGACTTCTTGAGTGTCGTTTTAGTTTTAAAAAAAAAATCAGTTTCGTTCCGTACCCACCTTTCGGGTCGGGGCGTGACAAATTTTCCTAAGTGTTCTCTATTTCACAGTATGTAACATTTACTTCCAAAGATTTTATAATACTTGGAGTTGAATTTTCTACCAGTCCACAGTTCATGAGATGTTTTGTTCAGTCATGCTCTCAAATATACTCTATTAATGATATAGCAGACAGTGTTAACAGCTTCAGCCACATATTTTTCGGAACATTCTTGCTTTCAAGTAGGACATTGGACATTTCTTGAAGGATCCTATTTTTCCTCTCAGCAACTCCATTTTGCTGAGGAGTTTTGGGAGCAAAATATTCATGATGAATGCCTCGTTCTTCACAGAATTTATTGAATGACTTATTTTTAAATTCCCTTCCATGATCAGTCCTTATTTTATGAATATTTGATTATTTTGCATTCATAATTCGTTTTGCAAAAATTCTGAATTCAAGAAATGCAAATGATTTTCCCTTAAAAACGCTACACAAGTGTATCTAGTATAGTCATCAACTATAACTAAGAAATACCTTTCCCCCCAGCAGTTTCGTGTTCAGTGGGTCCTACTAAGTCCATGGGGAGTAGTTCTAAGGGTCTAGAGGTTGTTATCAGATTTGGATGCTTATGTGCTACCCTGATTTGTTTTCTTTTATGGCTGTCACCACATATAATTCCTTCAGATCATTTAACTGTGGGTAATCCCTTTATCTGTTCACTAAGTTTGGACCGATATTTGAAGTTCACATGACCGACCCTCTGATGCCATTACGCGTGCGTGGATTAAGTCCACCAAAACATTTACACACGCTTATGTTATTGCTTGCGGAATAATTTATATGAATAAGATGCTATTCATTCTCTTGTCATCTTTAGGCAAGGAAAGCCAATCACCATAAAATTTCAATAAAACTTAAAGACTATCAAACCATAACAAATAAGTTCTAAGGTGTCCAAAATAGTCTAAATTATTACAACCCAAAATGCAAGTCCTCCAAATATATCATTGAAATCAAAACTAAGTAATTCAAACTTAAATCTTCCCAAGCTCCAACGCTTGGCTCCCTTCTGGTCCTACGTCCTTTTCTTTAGCATTTCATGTTCCATCATCTATAAGGTAGAAGTAGGGCATTAATCAACATGCCCAGTAGGTATTCCAATTAGAGTTAGGGTAGACATAGGAGTAATATTAGAATATCATAAATCAATGTTTATACATCATTAATAACATATTTGTAAAAACATCTTTTAAGTAATAAAACAATGCATGATGTCCATATCATAATCATGCTAACATAAGTGTCATGTCATGGGTGTCAATGCCAAATGAAATCCCACCCAATCACATCATAAATCAATCAATGGTTTCCTTGGCCAATTATGTCCACAGTGTTTGAGGCGGCAACCACCAAGGCACTGTATACCCATCCACAAATTAACCGGGATTGCCAGTGGAGTGTGGTCTCCTCCCTTTGCGCAGGGTTTCAGGATTAGCTAGCCAGGAGCTTTTTGGCCCAATTACGCATTCCTTTTCTATCAATCGGACGTGGCCAAATCTCAACGATTCATATAGCTTCATATAAGCTAATCTCAAGCCCAAGTCATGTCCGGACAGCTCAGAGCTTGACTTGTTAGTCATATGTGTTCCCTCCCATGCCATGAGGTAATGTAAGCAGGAATGCCATTTCATCTAAAACATATCATTGAAGATCAATTCATAATCATATACAATTTGTGTAGCCAAAGTATTCATCATATTATGAATAAAACAAGTGTCATATTATACTCCATATTATTCTAATTGAGGTACGAATCCTACCAATGTCCGATATACTATCTTTTCTTGTCTTGCAACGACGACGCTAACGGTCGCGTGACACGAATTGCAATGCCTTTGCGAACCTCTTTACCTCATCAAATTCAAACATACATATTAGTTTGATTTTCCATTTTAATTTCATCATCCCTATTCCCATCTAAGTTCCTTGTTCATTTATCAACGCATTTATGCATCATAATCCGTAACCCCTTTAAGACCCTCAATGGGGTTTGGCCTTACAATATGGCCGAACCCTATTGTCCCATGTTTCCTTTAAATGTGTTCATGTTCCACAAGAAAACCATCAATGGGGTTCGGCCATACAACATGGCCGAACCTCATTATTTGGTTTTGACCCTCATTTTAATCCTCATATATTTTAATCCATGTGAGTCAATCATTCATTTCTTAATCTAATAGTCCCAAGTTAGTCATTTAATCTTTAAACATACGTAGGTCCATAAAATCATCCATGGGGTTCGGCCATACAACATGGCTGAACCCATTGTTCTTCCTTCTAATTCAGTCAACTGAAACATATGATTCAGTGGACTGAAACACAACCAGATCCCATATGTGTTTGGCCAATACACTTTCAGTCGACTGAATCATAAGATTCAGTCGGCTGAAACACAACCAGATCCCATATGTGTTTGGCCAGTATACTTTCAGCCGACTGAATCGTAAGATTCAATAGGCTGAAACTGTAACCCCCCGCCCTTTTTCACTCGCTTTCTGTAAATCAGAGTCTATTTTTTTTAAATAACAGAGTGAGCAAGAGTGGGACGTCATGATACGAGCTAAGTCCGAATTTCTAAAGTCCGACCTTTAACTGAACTGGCCAACCCTATGTGTGCATGGACTAAGTCCATGAAAACGGTTCACACATAACAATATGAACATGCGGATTAAAATCATTACTGCGGAATTATAATAGAACCAAATTCTATTCCATTTTAGATAGCAAAGTAGGTCAAGTCTTTAATCATAATTAACATAACATAATTATCGAAATAAATATCCAACCATAGCAAATTATCTAAATTATTACATGCCCGAGGTCTAGTTACTCAAATTACAAGTCCATAAGTAACATAATCAAAATATAAACTAAAAGCATCCAAGCTCATATGCATGGCCCTTTTCGCATTCATCGTTCCCCTTGTTTCCTGTATCATCCACTAGGGTATAAGTAGGGCATTAGAACAACGCACCTAGTAGGTATTTCATTTAGGGCTAACACATGGTTAGTACAAAACATGCATATAACATAATAATAAATCCATGTAAAAACAATGCCATGACATGTGTCGTATGCAATGAGTCACACCCATCATAAACACATGTAAGTACCTCCACATGGGTCTTTCTGACGCCCAGACGGAGTGTGGCCCCTCCGGTTACCTCTTGATGGAAATGCACATCAAGGTATCCCACATAGGTTTTTCGGACGCTCCGACGGAGTGTGGCCCCTCCGGTTACATATCCTTCACCCCATGCCATACATGAGATGCTAATGAAACACATGCTATTTTATATTGTAAATATAGCATTAAAACTTACATTTAAAACATATCTTTTACAACGTAATTTCATCAAAATAAGATAAAAACATTGTACATAAACCCATGGTTTCAAAGAGGTGGAATCCTACCAAAGACCACTATCGTGTCCTTGCACTTTCGTCCGGTAACCCCTCACAATCGTACACACCTTGTGAGGTCCTGTTACCTTATAATATATCAATCAATTAAACCATGTCCCATTTGATTTACAATAATGTCCAAGTCCCTACATACAACCTTGTGGGGTTCGTTATTTCCACTTAATTACCATATTGCCATTCTTCTATCCATGGCTAACATTCCATTAATCTAACCATTCACATATTAAATCCATAAATCATTCCCATGGGGTTCGGCCATACACCATGGCCTAACCCATGGTCTATCGTTTTCACTCTTATTTACAATTTTGCCATGGTTTCCATCACCTCATGTTTAGGTCCAAAATTGATCCATTACATAGATTCATGATTAATTCATAATTCATAAAACAAAACCCTAATCATTCTCTTCATCCCTTTAAACATATTCCATCAAACGGTTCACTAAAACAACATATTTATCCATTCATTTTCTTCCATGGCCGAACCCTATGGTTCCATATTTCCTCTTTTAAATCCAATCAAAAATATTAACAATGTCCTTCCATGGGGTTAGGCCATACATCATGGCCGAACCCTATGGTTCATCCTTTTCATTAAACTTCAACATTCATCCCTTAATCTTCTTCCATGGTGTATGGCCGAACCCTATGGTTCCTTATTTTAAACAAAATTATCAAAATACTTACCGGTTCTGCGACTCCTCCGGTTTTCCTTTGCTCCGACTTGTTCTTATATTTGAGAACAACTTACCTCTTGCCAATCTGCAAACCACGTAGCCAAAGACCTTCAAACAACAGGTCTCTTCTGAGATCTATTGTTCTTTTGCTGCCAACCAATTCTCTTTCAATTCTTCTCACAAAGCTACTCACAATAGCTCCTCTGTCTCGTGTATCTCTGACTCATGCTGCCATGTACATCACATAAATAGGTAGGAAATTTGCCATAAAATCCAACCATACGACTGATCCTAGATGAGAAGATCTAGGCCAATTGTCGTGCTTGCCTATCACAAATAGAAATCCATATTGGCTTTGCTACACTTGCTACATATAAGAACACCTTTTTAGCAGGATGCTTTCCCAAGACAAAGCCATGCTTATCCATCGATTTCCAACATATCCATGAGATTTTCTTACCAAATAGAAAATCTTATGCCAACAACTCCACACGTTGATAGTCTCTTCCTTTTCACAATTGCCGAATTTCTATGTATACCGCCAGCTGCCCATGTAAATCCAATTCAATCGGTACCTCTTTCCATTTGAGATTAAGAAAGTGTCCCACATGGATATAATTCGAGTCAGATACAACAGTTCCAGTATGTTATGTGATGAGATAAAAGTAGGACTTTGAGTGAGTGTGTTAGTCATGTTGATGAGGTTGGGTATACATGCCCCATTTAATTAAGCTTGATCTCACTTGGTGGTCAACCAAGTTAACCACGACCCATTGGGTCCCAATTGGGCATTTTGACCCAAATAGCAACATTGACCCAATTAAATGCGCCTTACCCATTTACTTTAATTGAACCTTATACCATAACCGTTGGGTCCTAATTGGGCCATTGACCCAACACCTTACCTATCTAAGGTTCATATCCGTTAATTCACAATTAAAATGGTAAATTCCGTAAATATTGATAACATGGGATTCCGAAGTGTTACAAAAACACAACCACATCCCATGTGTTTGGCCAGTATAGTTTTAGTCGACTGAATCATAAGATTCTGTCGGTTGAAACACAACCAGATCCCATATGTGTTTGGCCAGTATACTTTCAGTCAACTGAATCTTATCTGTCTTTGGGTCAGATCCTTTGTGTGCTTGGCCAGAACACTTTCAGTCGACTGAAACACAAGATTCAGTCGACTGACTTTGGGTCAGATCCTTTGGATGGATTTCCAACTCCATCATGGAATCATAAGATTCAGTTTGCTGGGCTAGTATACTTTCAGTCGACTGAATCATAAGATTCAGTTTGCTGAAACACAACCAGATCCCATATGTGTTTGGCCAGTATACTTTCAGTCGACTGAATCACATGGGGATCTACAGGGTCTACCATACAATGCCTCAAATGGAGCCATCTCAAATATTGCCTGGTAACTGTTGTTGTATGAGAACTCGACCAGTGGTAGGTGATCTACCCAACTGCCCTGGAAGTCTAGCATTTAGGCTCTCAGTATATCCTCCAATGTTTGTATTGTTCGCTCTGACTGACTATCGGTATGTGGATGGAAAACTGTGCTGCATAATAAATTTGTGCCCATAGCCAACTGCATGGTCTGCCACACCCTGCCAGTGAATCTGCCATCTCAGTCGGACACAATAGTCCTGGGTATACCATGTATCCTGATGATGTCCCTGATGTACCGCCGTCCCAGAGTCTCAGACGAGTTTGTCAACTTGATAGGGAGAAAATGTGCAGACTTGGTCAAACGGTCCACTATCACCCAGATTGCATCATTACCCTTTGAAGACCTCGGTAGCCCTGTCACAAAGTCCATGACAATGTGTTCCCACTTCCATTCGGGCACGGGTAGGGGTTTGACTAGCCCTGGCAGCTTCTGATGTTCTGTCTTGACTTGCTAAAAAGTAAGGCAGTGAGAGACATAATCAGTCACGTCTCTTTTGAGTCCATGCCACCAATAATGCATTTTCAGATCATGGTACGTTTTGGTGCTACCCAGATGGATTGTGAGCTTTGATTGATGAGCTTATGTCAACAACTCTCTCCTACAGCCTTGAGGTACATATGTCCTGCCTTGGAATAAGAGTCCTTGTCCAGGTCATAATTCCCATTATGGTATGACCTCTCCAGTCAACATCTTGGTCCATATTTCTGCCACTTCAGGATTTGTCCGCTGCTCATGTTCAATGTTGGAAATCACACTGGACTATACCATCAGATTATACATGTTCCCACGATTTTTGATGTGCAAATTGAACTCTCAGATGGTCGTCAGCATTTCCCATTCTTTCATAATCAGACTGGCCACAGTTGCATGTGAAATGCGACTGAGGGCATCCGCCACTTTGTTTGCCTTGCGAGGGTGATATCGCAGTGCAAATTCATAGTCTTGCAGGTACTCCATCCATCAGCGTTGTCTCAAATTGAGCTCCTTTTGATCAAACTGATATTTTAAATTCTTATGGTATGAGAACTGTGACGCCTCGCCCTTTTTCACTCGTTTTTTCCCGTAAATTCAGAGTATATTTTTTTTTTTATAACAGAGTAGAGTGATAGAGAGCGGGACGTCACGAAGCGAGCTAAGTCCGAACTTCCAAAGTCCGACCCTTAACTGGCCAACCCTATGTGTGTATGGACTCAGTTCAACAAAATGGTTCACACATAGCAACATCAACTTGTGGAATAAAATCATAACCTGCGGAATCATAACATCAAAATGCGGATAGAACCAAGTTTTATTCCATTCAGTTAGCAAAGTACGTTAATTCCTTAATCATTATTAAAACATCATAATCATCGAACTAAATCATTCGACCATCTAAGTTATTACATTCCGAAATCCAAATACTCAAATACAAGTTCATGAGTAACTTTATTCAAAACATGTAAAATAATTCTTCCAAGCTCCTATGCCTGGTCCGTCTTACGTTCATCGTTCCCCTGATTACCTGTATCATCAATTAAGGTAGAAGTAGGGCATTAGAACAACGTGCCCAGTAGGTATTCTAGTTACGGCTAACACATGGTTAGTACCAAACATATATAATAACATAGTGATGTCAAAACCATATAAAAATCCATGCCATGCAATGATGACAAATATGCAATGAGTCCCACCCATTACATGTACATAAATGTACCCGCCACATAGGTCTTCCGGACGCCCCGGCGGAGTGTGGATCCTCCGGAATCTTCTTGAGGAAATCACATCAAGGTACTGCACATAGGTTTTCGGACGCCCCAACGGAGTGTGACGCCTCCGATTTCATCCGGTAACCGTTCACGATCGTAAACACCTGGTGAGGTCCCGTTACCTTATGATATAAAA
The DNA here is from genome assembly GCA_022113865.1 of Chimonanthus praecox. NCBI lineage: Eukaryota > Viridiplantae > Streptophyta > Magnoliopsida > Laurales > Calycanthaceae > Chimonanthus > Chimonanthus praecox. The sequence continues at coordinate 43,800,490 of CM039089.1, read as the reverse complement.
TCAATTAAAACCAAGTCCCACTATTTATAATATTTTAAGTCCATAAACCAATCCCCATGAGGTTCGGCCATGCACCATGGCCGAACCCATGGTTTATCATTTTTAGCCGATATTACCAAATTGCCATTGGTCTAATCTTTAATTAACAATTTATTCATTTTAATTACAATATTGCCATTATACTTATCCATAGCCATTTACCTTCCTTATTTTTCATATATTTACAAGATTGCCATCCATGGCTAATATAACCCATGACCTACTATTTTTACATTTATTTACCGAATTGCCATTGCCTCCAACAACTTAGGCTTAGGTTCCAACACATAGGTCCATTTATTTATTTTAAGCATTCATAATATTCCTAAATAATTCATAACCGATTCCATCAACTTATGTTTGAATTTCAAAACATAGTTCCATTAATTCTCACCCTTCATCCCTTTAAAATACACCCAAACATAAACTCATAACTGATTCATGGGGTTCGGCCAAACATCATGGCCGAACCCTATGTCCATTTATTTCACCTATTAACAATTTGCCATCACCTTAGGTTTAGATTTCTAAACCGATCCATAAAGTTATACATTATATATAACACTTCCAATAATCCACAACCATAGATCCATAAATAAAACCTTCCTTTCCTTTAATGATATTAGGCCCATTCAAGACCCATAAAATTTCCTTAACCATTTAAGTCCATAAAGAACCTCATGGGGTTCGGCCATACACCATGGTCGAACCCATGATCTTTCATTTTAGCCTTTAATTACAACTTTGCCATTATTAGAAAATTCCATAATTAGCAAGTCCATAATTAGGGACTTACCATTTTAATCTCCACCTTCCACAATTGGAGACTTACCAATTTAATCTTCATGCCTAGATCCTTTCCAAATTAATATCCAACTTCCATATTTAGAAGGTTTCTAAACCTAGGATTCAACCTTCCATATTTGGCATAATTTCCAAATTTAGCATGCATATTTCCATACTTAGATCATAATTCAAGGTTACTTCCATTTAATTAAACCATAATCTTCTACCAATTTTCTTCCATGGGGTTCGGCCACACACCATGGCCGAATCCTATGGTTCCATTCTTTTAAACAAAAATATTTAAAACTACTTACCTGTTCCGCGACTCCTTCGATTTTCCGTCGCTCCGATTGGTTCTTGTTCTTCCCTCGCTTGATCTTTCTCTTCCAATCTTCTTCTCCTTTCCTTTTGCTGTATGGTATTATTTTCACACAATACCCACTGTATGTGCTTCACCGATCTGATCTACTGTAATCAGATCAGTTCCTTCTTTGTATCTACAAACATCCATTGGTTTTCTTCCCTCTATTCTCTTCTCAAAACCACCCTTCCTGTCACACGTTCGTTGTTCTCCTGTTTGCAGCCAGCACACACACTGGTTTCTCTTTGTAAAACAGAGGTTAAGCTATATGTAAAACAGCCCCTCCTTGCTGCTTACATGAACACTTTGTTGTCCACGTTGCAGCCAGAAATTTTGGACTGAATTTGTCCTCAGATCAGTCCCTCCTTGTTGTTTGCCTCTTCGCTCAGCAGACATTTAGATCTGCAATGCCTATTGAGTATCTCCTCTGCATTGTGTTATTCCTTCCACCGAGAAACTACTCTCTGTTTGTCCATGTTGTCTGTAGATTTCTCCTCATCTGAGTCTGACTTCTATGTAGATTCAGCGATCTACAAAGTTGTCCCAGCTTTTGGTTTTCCAAGAGAATATCAGACAGTCCCCTTCTCGGTGGTACACCAAGAGCACATTAGATCTCTCTTTGTTATACAGAGCAAACTGCTACTGTTGACCAGCCAACCTGATGCAACGTCTACTCGTGCAAGAATAGAGATCTCACCTTGATGCCGAGTAGCCTCTTGATTGTTTGTGTGTTGTTGTTGTCCTGTTTCCAGCCAGCGTTCCTTCTCTCTGTTCGTGTCTCTGTTTGACCAACGTCTCATATGATTTCTCAGCAACGATGGAGGAGATGATTCTCTTTATGTTGCTGCCTCACGCTCGCTGCTCTGCAATGCAGCTCTCTTTCCATGCAGCAGACTCCTCTGCTATCTGTCTTGCAGCCTACTTGCAGCTAGCAGAATTCTGGACTGAATCTGTCCTCAAGAACAGCCCAGCCAAGTTCCCTTGTTGCTAACATGTAAGTAGCCAACCCTTCTTTTAGCAAATGAGAACACACTGATTGACAGTCCCCCTTTTTTTTCTTTTACACGTTTCTTTGAGTCTCTGCCTCTTTTAATATATAGTGGAAAACTTGCAAATAAAACCAACCATACTACTGGATTCTAGAAGAGAAAATATAGACCAGATAACATTAACGAGAAACCCACTATAGCAAGATTCTCTTGATTTTCCAATCATCTTACCAATAATAAACCATGCACATAATGCATTTAAACGTCCATTGCTATCCAATTTTTATCTCTTCCTAAAATAAACCTTTCCCAATCAGCCAATGCTAACATACGTGAGCCCTTCTCCTTAATTTTATAAAATTTGTAATTGATCCAAACTTAGAAGGTGCTACATGCCCTTTGTTGCCTCTCTTTTACATAATTTCCAATCGGCCAACCTATACTTAGAAGGTGCCTTTGCCGTGTGCTCCTTCTCTTAGAACAAACTCCACTCGGCCAATCTTTTCAAGTTAATCTTAGATATCTATTATATTTAGTAACAGGATATTATTGCCTAAACCCAATTTAGACAATACCTTGGTCGCATATACTCCTTGATTTTTGTGCTAGAAAATCCTATCTTGTATGTGCATATCTTATGGGAATCCTCATACTCGGCCATGCATCTATCTTTATTTGGATTTAGACAATCGGATGACATCAATTTATCCCAACGTGTGGCCCATTTTAGATTCATCCCAAAACCTTTCCATCAATGCCTTTCATTATTTAGAAAATCCATAATATTGATTCATAAAGCCAAACCATTAACCATGACCTAAAACCCCATTTAAATTTATTTGAAACCATTTATCAAAGTCGTTGGGTCCTGATTGGGCAAAGACCCAACATTTTACTCATCTAAGAACCATGTCTAAAAATCTCCCAATTTAATTAGGTAATTTCCGTAAATATTTATAACTTGAAAATCCGGGGTATTACAAAAACACCTCAAATTTCTCACCATATAGATAGTGTCTCCAGCTTTTGAGAATGAAGGCCACTTCAGCTAGTTCCAGATCATGAGTGGGATAGTTGCGTTCATGGATTTTCACTTGCCATGAGCCATATGCCATCACATGATGACTTTGAGTGAGAGAGCACCCAAGTCCTTCTCTTAAAGCATCACAATATACTTCATATCCCTTGCCTCTCTCCTACAAAATCAGAATGGGGGTGGTGGTAAGCTTCTGTTTCAGATCCTCAAACTTTCAATTGCACACGTCAGACCATTCAAATTTGACTCCTTTCTTAGTTAGTCGATTGAGTGGAGCCGCAGTCTTGGAGAAGTCCATAATAAATTTCTGATAGTAACCAGCCAGTCCCAGAAAGCTATGGATTTCGGACACATTCTTCGGAGCTTTCCAGCCTCTAACTGCTGCCACTTTAACCAAGTTCACAGCTATTCCTCTTGCTGATGTGACGGGACGTGCTCCAAGAAATTGACCTCAGATAGTCAGAACTCGCACTTGCTTCCTTTGGCATATAACTGATTCTTCTTCACTGTATCCAGAACTATCCTCAGATGTTCAGCATGCTCCTCCCGACTGGTGGAATAAACCAGAATATCTCGGGTGAGCCTATCTCCCCTACAGACTCTTATAGGTTTGGGACATCTCCCACTTCCTCTTCTGGAACAGCCCCTACATGGTACTCAGGCGATGCTACTTCCATGCCCTCATTGGGCACAACTTCATTGACGAAGTTTGGAACGCTGGAATCGTTAGAAGAAACCAGGTCTATTGGACAGCTAGGGGTCCCTCTGTCCCACAGGTTGGTGTACTCTACATTGCTTGACATATCTGTACCACAAAAACAAGAGAATGTCAAAAACAATTGCAGTACTAAACCAAAAACAAGTCTAACTAGGTTGTAACCCATCAGAGTCCTAGAGTTTGAGCCGAAGCTCTGATACCAAGCTGTCACGCCCAGACCGAAAGGTGGGCCCGGAACGTGACTGATTTGTTTTCCTTTTGAAAACTAAGACGACACTCAAGAAGTCTAACTGGACCGGATCAACAGTTAGGCCCAAAGGTCACACATGAACTCATCATGTGGACTCAAACACATACCATAAGTCTACCCCAACAGATACAAATATCAACACATAAATCCAACATGAATTATTATTGAAACATCAGAGTAACTACAGTCTCATGGTAGTTCAATACATCAAGTTAACACAAATCAAGTTCCACACCCAGTACTTTACAAAAATAAAAGGTTCCAAGAACCAAAAGGCAAAGATAATGGTATTCCCCTCAGTGGGAATCCCAAGGCAATGTCGCAGCTTATCAACCCTAAGCTTCAAATAGAGGGTTCTCCTCCTCGGGTGCATATCCTGAAAGCTGAGTGGGGTGAGCTAACTAACCCAGTGAAGGAAATATAAAAGTACTGTTTAAGTAAACATTAGGTTAGTAAATAATCAACAGTTGCAATAATATCTCATGCTTGATAATAAATTCAAGTATAATCTCATCATCATGCCATGTTTCATCATCTTTTCCATTACTGCTGTCATCCAACGTAACGCCTACATATTATGCTGAGACCATCGTATTAAGTCCAAACACGGTCAAAATACATCCTTGCAAGTACATCTCCGGCCCTCACATGGCCGATACTAACACTCTCAAATCAACAACTGTTGACACCCATGGTCTAGTAGACGTAAACCATCTCACACACATGGCCAATATTGGTTCAATAGTCAAGGGCACGTGTAAGTAGTGTTACATAACTCATCTGATCAACATCATACACATTTAACATAAGCACTTCTTACAATAGTGCATCATATCTATGCACATGGGTGAGTTCATCAAAATCTGAAACCACTCATTGCTCAAGACTCATCTCATAAGAAAAACTTGTTTACACCTACTGTAAAGTTAAGTTCACTCACAAAAAATGTGTGGTATCGCGGTCTCTATTCAACAAGCAAACAAGTGCGCAATCAATCATAAGTCAACATACATAGCATTCACATGTATGCATACAAGTAGTATTTCCAAACCATACTTGTTTTCCCAAAAATCTCCAAGGTAAAATGGAATTGAGTCTCCTACTTGGTTTCTAACCATTTTAAATTACAATAATCCACAATAGAGTAATAGTAAGGTGCTCTGTCCAAAACTCATATTGTCTTCTGGGCATGACCAGATTGACTTATTGAGTTAGGTCTAGATACTCAGGTCACTTCCCAGTTGTCTTCTGGATAGGACCAGATTTGACATGTTGAGTAAGGCTTCGAGGTCACTTAATGCCTGACAAATATAGCGTCGGCCTGGAAGTGAAGTCACTCAGTGCCCGACCAATAGAGTCGGTCTGGAAGTGAATACAATAGTATATACACTATAGTAATAAGAGAAGAGGGTTAGTACATTTTTAATTTATCAAGGGGGTGTAACATCACATGCATCAATAAACAAACAATATTTTACACTTAAAAACTGGGTCCCTCGGAAGCAGATACTGTGGCTTCTGATCATCCGAACCACTGCCTAAGCTAGTCATTGACTTCAGACCTTGGGTCTGACTTCGGATCGTCGGAAGATCAGGTCTCAGATCGTCCGAAAGTTCTTCCGAACTGAAAAATCCAAAAAACTGGTCTCGGTGGGTCTGTGTGTCTCGGAACATGCCGAGTGAGGCTCGGATCGTCCGAGTGGAATTCGGTCCTTCCGAACTCGGCTCGGAACATCCGAGCGAGTTAAACTTGCCTCAGACACTTCAGGCTTCGGGTGAAGCTCGAAACGTCCGAAGGGTTCCTCTCGGACCGTCCGAGAGCCGTCTTCCTCCACTGTCTCCAACAACAGATAGTGACGGGCATACATTACATGAAATACGAATCCAGAAACAGTGGATTTTCTGGATTCAATTTTCACATCCAACCGGTTAGATGGACTCCTTAGTGAGTCCTCTTTCCATAGGGAGTGATTTAAAATTTTAAAACTCAGTAGGCCATTGGATTTTAACACTGATACAAAGAAAATTGGATTTTTCCTTAAACTTCAAACTAGTTTTACACACTCAAAACTCGGCCAAATTTGGTTTCTCTTGATTCCAAACCACTTAAAATTTGAAAAGGAACACAGTGGTTACCTTCACTTGAGTTCCTGGGTTGAAAATCTTACTTTTAAAAATCTTCTCTCTAAGTTACAGTTTAAGCAAAACTTTGGAAAATAGAGGTAAGGGAGGGAGAAGGATTGCTGGTTTTTCACAGATAGCAGAGAGAGATAGCAAATTGGTGGGAGTTTACTCAATTGAGCTCAGACCAATTTATAGGAAGTTTGATCAATCGGAGGTGGCCATTGGGCCACTGCATGAATGGCAGCCTACGTCCCCAACAGTAACGACACTGTTTGGGGACTGGTTGCAGATCAGTCCCTCTGAAAATTCAATTTTTGCAAATAAGTCCTTGTTTGATAAAATTTTGATTTTTGACTAAAAACAATACTTTTAAAGCTTGAAAATTTTAATCCAACCTGACAGATAAGTTGGGTTTTAAAAACTTTAATCATCATAAAAATTTGGAGATTTAAAACTCACTAAAAACCATTGATTTAAATAAAAATCATAATTTAACACTATTTACGTGATTTAACTTGTGTTAAATAAAATGATTTAAAATCCTCATTTTTGGAGTTTGAAAGAATAAACTAGACCACACTAAAATGGTCTAACATACTATACTTATTTCAAAATTTATCTTATTTCAAAAACCATTTAAAATATTTATTTCTCCCTTTCGTTGTTTTTACAGGCGGTTTTAAATACTATTTTTTGAAAATAAAATTATTTTAAATCAGATATAAAAATCCTTGACTAAGGAGAATAATATCATCCGATAATAATCATATAATAACATAATTTATAAAATAATAATAATAAGCGGTAAATTACCATTTTTCCCCTCCAGCTGGACGAGCTGGAAAACTGAGCTTTCGAGCTCAGATTGTGCCACACCTGAGCTTTTCTCAAAGCCTTAACCCTAATCTTCGAGATTAACCGATCTAAGCAAGATTTATTAGGCTAAACTACGCCTAATCCGGGTCAAAGTATTACAAAATTTGAATCTAAAAATGATGATGGCATCTTCCTAGGATACTCCACGACTAGTCATGTTTATTGGGTCAATAACGTTAGAACTGGTGCCATACAAGAATCAATTAATGTGATAATCAACGATCATGTAAGTTCAAAGATGAGGAAATCTTCAAGTTGGAAGGAGTTAATCCAGAAAACAAAGATGAGTTACAAGATTCTCCACCTGAACCAAAACCTCTGAAAAATGTAAAGGAGCACCCTCTCGAACAAATCATAGGGGAACCTACTGCTGGAGTAAGAACAAGAAAGCAACTTGAGAATTTGGCCAATTATGCGTGCTTCTGTAACACACTGGAATTTCAAAGATAACAATTTATATGAATTTATTCATATTTATGGAATTGCCATTGTGATATATGTGATTTGAATTTAAATGGGTCAATGGTTCAATCAAGACCCAAAGGATGGTAGTTTTATTTACAAGGCAAATAAATGGATGAAATGGACTCAAACGGGTCAAGAGTTGTAATTGGGTCAAATGGGTCAAAATGGCTAAATTTGGACCCAATGAGTCGGGTTTGACTTTGTTGACCACTAAGTAAGTCCAAGATTGATTAAATTGGGGCTGTTTGGAGTTTGAAATAAAATCATATAGTGAGTTAAATAAGTGAGTTGATTTGGAAATAAATTATAAATGAGTGAGTTGATTTAAAATAAGTTATGAGTAAGTGAGTTGTTTTAAATTATAAATGAGTGGAGTATGAAGTTGAAGGGCTGGTTTTCATATTTAAATGAGATGGTCCACACGTTGGATGCATGGGTGGGCATCCCATGCATGAAACTCCAAGATAGGAAATAAATGGAAGGTGCCGTTTTTATGGAGTTACATTTTGTAGAGGTGGTGGTTGACTTAGGCCAAACAATGGCCACAACGTTGGGAACATGGGAATTATGGCTTATGCATGAAACTCCAAAAATGGAGATGAATGGACAAGGAGTTTCATCTCATAGATGAAACTCCCAAATGGTTCACTAATGGAAGATGAAGGTTACACAAACTAAGCTAGGGCTAAAAACATTGGAGCCTAGGAGAGTTTCATTTTCAAATGAAACTCTCACATGCAATGGTAATGAGAGAAGGAGTTAAGGAGTGGGGTTACACAAATCCAACCCAAAGAGACGTTGGATGCTTGGGGAGGTTTCATTGCATAGATGAAACCCCCAAGTAAGCATAAAGGACTTGGGGTTAATATGGGAGTTACATGTGAATGTGAGGCAACTTTGGGCTGAATTTGAGTAGCCAAAAGAGGTTCAATTTTCTATCACTATCTCTCTCTCTTGGACGTCCTCCATCTTTCCAAAACCAAGAGCAGCAGCTGGTTGCTTAATCAATCCTTGGATTGAATCCTTTCATCAAGACAAAAATCAGCAAAAGGGTTTTGGCAACAAGGTTATCAATTTCATTCAAGACCAAAGTTCCCTTTCTCTCTCTCTCTCTCTCTCTCTCAAATCCTTGTCATCTAGCTGAATTATCTCAAGAAGCTTGCAACAAGATCAGTCTCAGCCCAAAGAACAGTAAGAGAGAAGGAGAGATCAAGGAAATAAAAGGTCAAAGAAGGAGTCAAAAGAACCGAAGGAAACGCGGTATTAGTAAGTGCATTTTGAACCCTTGTTTAATAGATTGGTTAAGAAAATGAGATCTGGCCATTGTATGGCCAGATCCATCAATGGTTTAGATCTAGGATTATGATGTTTAAAATGATAAAATATGGACCATAGGGTTCGGCCCCATTGGATGGTCGAACCCCATGGAAAAGATTGGTTGTTTTTGATATTTTTGAAACATAGAAACTATGAATTTTGTGGACTGTTTTTAATGTTTCTTTAAGACTCAAATGCATGTTTTAAAGAGGGTTAAAAACATGGATTCGAATGACATAAGGACTGAAGGTATCATGGGTCTAAATCATAGATTTAAATTGATGAAATGGACCATTGGGATCAACCATCTTGAATGGCCGAATCCCATGAGGTATTATGGTTATTTGGATTGAGTTTTACAAAATGGAAGTCATACAAAGTGATGGACTTATTTGGATGGTTTTGAAGGGTAAAAACATGGTAACATTATATTGTTACCATATGTCTAAATGAGACCTAAAACATGTTTAAGAGGACCAAAACATGGACATAGGGTTCGGCCACCTTGGATGGCCGAACCCCATGTAAGTATTTGATTGTTTGGTATGGCTTTCAAGAAGATGGAAATCATATCAATTGTGGAGAGCTTGTGTTTTAAATAAAGATATTTATTTGACAAAATGGATCTAAACCATAGGCCATGAGGTTCAGCCAATTGGGTTGGCCGAACCCCATGAAATGGTATGACATTTCCATGAAAGTATTTGATGGTTTTGTGAGATAAAAACCATATAAAGTTATGGTGTTCTTGTGGCAATTAATGGGATACTTGGTTACTGTTTTTGGTTGATTAATATGCGGCTGAACCATGTATTATCCATGGTTGAATTAGCATGTTAAAACCATGAGTAATCATGGTGATTATTGGACCAAGTGAACCATAGGGTTCGGCCATGTATAGGGCCGAACCCCATGGATCATGGTATGGGTAAAATGGACCACTTCATATGGAGTATTTTGTGTGGAAGGTTTGTATTGAATTAAAACGTTTCAAATGTAAAGATCATGGATCATGACAATAGGTTTTGGTGTGGATCCATTACATGGAATGGATCGGTAGTTTTAAAAGGTTAAATCCTAAGTTAGTGATGTTCGGCCATGGGCATGGCCGAACCCCACATGATGTGGTTGGGTCTTAGATGTAAATGGGAATCACATGATTAGTATCTTGACTTGCTGCTATGTAAATAAGGTATCGAGATTGCTTGAACGGTGTACTAGTCGTAAACGGGAGACGGCTCAAAAGAAGGGTCAAACTAAGTAACATTGAGTAGGTTTCCTACCTTGTTGTAACCACATATGTTAATTGCTATTTTATGTTTATTTGAATAAGTTATTTGAGTGAAATGTTATATTTACAAATGGCATGATTGTATAGACATCTCATGCATGGCATGGGATGATGGTGATGTAACCGGAGGTCACACTCCGTCGGGGCGTCCGAAAGACCACTGTGGGGTACCCTGATGATGAGAATCCCATCAGGAGGAATCCAGAGGCCACACTCCGTCGGGGCGTCCGAAAGACCACTGTGGGTTACCTTGACGATGAGAATCCCGTCAAGTGATGGCTATGTTGAATGGTGATGGGTGGGACTCATTACATGTTCATTTCATACATAGCATGTTTTATGGAATTTTGACACACATGTATTATTATATTATTTGCATGTTTTTATACTAACCTTGTGGTAACCCTATTCGGAAACACTACTGGGCGCGTTGATCTAACGCCCTATCTCTACCCTTAGTGGATGACGCAGGGAAAGGGAAGAACGTGGATCGAGAAGAAAACCAAGCATAGGAGCTTGGGCATTTTTTAATGGACTATTTATGGACTTGTTATTTGATTTATCTGGACAATGTAATTTGGTAATTAGATGTGTTGATATGTAATAAGTAGTTAAGTTAGATGCTATGGTTTGATTTATTTTGGATGGTTTGATTGAACGAATAATTAAGTTTGTTTTGTAATTTTGGAGAATAAATTATGTACTTTGCTATCTAAGAATGGAAAATTGGAATAGTCATAGGATCTATTATAACCTCAGTTAGATTAAGACTAAGTTAATTCTGCAAGTTGTATTTGTACCATGTGTGGATCAGTTTTATGGACTTAGTTCATACGCACATGGGCTTGGCCAGTTAAGGGTCGGATTTAGAGATCCGAACTTAACTCGCGTCGTGACACTCCGCCCCGATCACTTGATTATTATATATATATATATATATATATATATATATATAAAACTCTGAAAATTAGAGTGAAATAGGCGGGGTGTTACAGTTTGTATCATAGCGAAACAGGAAGTTGAATCTTCCGAAGTAAGATTAAAACAGTTTCATGTCTCACTGACGGATAAGAATCACCTCACAACTTGAACCCAAAAGAATAGAGGAGGCCATAGTTGATGAAGAATGGGTAAATGCTATGTAGGAGGAACTGGGTCAATTCACTAGAAATGTTGTATGGGATTTAGTTCCTAGACCTAAAGAAACACACATAATTAGAACTAAATAGATATTCAAAAACAAGTTAGATGAACATGGAACCATTGTAAGAAATAAGGCACAACTTGTAGCTCAGGTATACACTCAGATAGAAGGTTTAGATTTTGATGAAACCTTTGCTCCTGTAGCAAGATTAGAATCGATCAGAATTTTGTTGTCCATTGCATGTCATCTCAAGTTCAAATTATACCAAATGGATGTAAAAAATGCCTTCTTGAATGGATTTTTGAACGAACAATTGTTCGTAGAACAGCTGAAAGGATTCATAGATCCAACCTTCCCAGATCATATTTTCACTTAAAAAAACCTTGTATGGTCTCAAACAAGCACCCAGTGGTATGAGAGATTAACCCAGTTCCTACTTGGTCATAAGTTTCAAAGAGGAAGTGTAGACAAAACCTTGTTTGTGCAAAAGATAGAGGAATCCACTCTTATCGCTCAAATCTATGTGGATGACACAGTGGTTGGATCCACGTGTGAGAAGGTTGTACTATAATTCTCCAACCTTACGAAATAAGAATTTGAAATGAGTATGGTGGGAGAACTGAACTACTTTTTTGGACTTCAAATCAATTAAGGCCATGATGGATTTTTTATCTCCCAATCCAAATATGTGAAGGACCTTGTAAAGAAGTTTGGATTAGAAGGGTGTAAGCATGCAACCACCCCTATGAGCACAACCATCAAACCATCCAAAGATGAGAGTGGAATAGATGTGGACCCAAGCCTGTATCGAAGTATGATAGGAAGTCTTCTATATCTCACTACAAGTAGACCAGACATTTCGTTTAGTGTAAGAGCTTGTGCCAGATTTCAATACAAACCTAAAGAGTCACACCTCAAAGCTGTTAAAAGAATCATAAAGTACGTGGCTGGCACAATCTTACTTGGAATTTGGTTTTCATTTGACAACTCCTCCTTAATAGCTGGATACACAGACGCAGATTGGACTGGAAATATTGATGACAGGAAATCTACCAATGTATGATGTTTCTACATAGGAAACTGTTTAGTGGCATGACACAGCCGCAAACAATCTTCAATCTCCCTATCCAAAGCTGAAGCAGAGTACATTACAGCAGCAAGCTGCTGTACTCAATTAATCTGGATGAAACAGATGTTAATCGATTATGGACTTACGACTCCATGACTTTGTACTACGACAACACTAGTGCAATCAACATTTCTAAGAATCATGTACAACACTCTAGGACCAAACACAAAGACATAATGCTTCACTTCAGTAGAGAATTGGTAGAGGAGAAGACTATCGAGTTTATACACATCTGGATAGAAAACCAATTAGCAGACATTTTGACCAAACCCATGGATTCAACTCGATTTCTATCCTTACACAAAGCCATTGGTGTGTGTTCATCGCCATAAAACTTCATCATAATCTCTAAAGTGAGGAAAGCACATCTTATGGGGGAGTAATGCAAAAACTTTGTCAATTTTGACAAAATGGGGGAGATTTTAGTAGAAGCTATGGGTAGTCTCGGTAGTCCCATGGTATGATGAATGGGGGAGTATGAACATTAAACTTGTTTAGTCCATGTTAGCCTCTATGTTTGGGACTAACTTCTCCAATGCTTTTCTAGTACTGCTTGCTTCATGTGCTTAAATAGGAAAATATAAAAAGAAGCAAGCTGAGCAAAGAATATGAAGATCAAAGCCTTGTTGTCCATTTGAATAAATATATGTGTAATTGATGTAATAATGTATATTCAAATGTGTTGTAAAAAGGGTGGCTTGTAATTGGGTTAGCTTCTACGTTTTTGTCATGAAATTGACAAAGGGGGAGATTGTTAGTGCCCCGGCTTTGCCGAGTCTCTGTTTATCATTTACATGACTCAAGTAGAAGCACTTGCCCAAGAAGTTTGACTACTCAAGATGATCTAGGAAGAGGATCACGCTCCACCAAGCCCAAAGCTCGTCGTCATGGCAATCACAAGAACAAGTATAAGGCCATAAATGACCCTATGTGGAACCCACACCAGAGAGAGGACCACTAGGCTTAGCTGCATATGTTGGTAATAAACATAAACATGTCAAGAGAGGAAGTTGAACAGTGAATTGGAAGTGAACTTGGAAACACAAATTATGTTCACTATCAGCTCGACCAGTCTATCTCACCAACCTCTCGGTGTTGTCAGGATCGACCCATCGTGGTCAAAGACTGGTCAGCCAGATTGACGTTGGTTTTGGAAATCAGAACTATAATTCTGGAAATACCTCTGACAGAGAGTCTCGTATGTTGACCCATCGGTGATGAACATGAATGACCTCTCATGGTCAAAAACTCGTCGATATAAAACTTATAAGTTCTGGACTAGGGAACTTATAAGGGCTCTCGATAAAACAAACATATCGACAATCAAAGATCGATCGAGAGATACAGGACCGACCCATCGGCAAAGAACGACAGGTTGGTCCAGTTTTGACTAGTTTCTGTCTTTAAACTCTATCAGCAGGGAGCTTCCCCAGATCGAGCCTCTCGTATGGTCCTACCCGTCAGTTCCATGACCATTGACCAGTCGGCGACAACGACATGACGGCTAAGAAGTAATAATGTCGTTGAGGGTGCATTTAACGCGCGACGGTCATATGGTTTAAAGGTAATAAATATGAACACCGACCCTTCGGTGACACCGACCTATCGGTCCTGGACAGTTCAAATAACCGTTATGACTTAATTATAAATATGTGAGTTGTATGATCATTTGGGCATCTTTCCTGAACTGAGAAAAATCATACATTCTAAGGAACGATCAACTCTCTTGTGCCTATACCAAACAAAATCAAATACCCAATATTTGATTAAAGATTTTGAGGGAGAAAAGAAAGTTAAAATAAATATTACATCTACTAGGGCTTGAACCAATTATCCTCGTCTTGACTGAATCAGTGATTGCTATACGACATCTACAAGAAAGAGTATCATCACATCTTGGTGAATATTTGAGAAGCAAATATCATCAGCGAGAGAGAGCTTTAAGGCAAGTGTTTCTTGATTTTAACTTTCCTTTTAAAACCTGTAACTGGAAGTGGATTAAAGGGAGGTACCCTGGAACCACTATAAAAAACTTTAAAGCGTCGTCTCTGGCACAATGGTGGGTGGAAGGCCCAGCTGATTGAGTGAGGTGGAATTCCTACTCTATTTGTGAGGATATAAGTCCCCACATAGTGAATTTGGGGATAGCTCAAGGTTGGGTGAGTCCTAACAATGGATGTAGGTTGTTTAACCGAACCACTTTATATTGGGTGTTCTCGAGTGTGTGGTGTTAGAGCTAATTTTTTGTATTGACTGATTCACCTCTTCTCTTTACATAAATCTGCTTGATTGTTACATCTTCCGCATTTAATCTAAATAATCAAGTTAATTTCGAAAAGGGAGCAACAAATTTAGATTGACCTATTCACCCCCCCCCCCCTCCCTCCTCCTCCTCTAGAGTCAATCGTGTTCAAGCACATTAGGAATTTCACATATATTTTATTTATATGATAAAATAAATTACATAATAAGAGGATTTAAAATTCCGGGTCCTTACACGAAATATGGTATCTCATGTAGAGAATAAAGGAGGAAAAATGATGGTGTTTGACTCAACGTTCTCAGTAAATTGGCATCCATTCATGAGATCAGTTTATTTTCTTTGATTTGTGCCGCCTTTGCTAATACATATGTGAGATATTTTGATTTGAAAACATAAACTCTGCTCACATATATCTCTAAACCTCTGAGCGTTAATCTTTCTTAGAGATATATCTGGTGAAGTTTGAAGTCACAGCGCAATTTCTAAATGGCGGTTACAAAAATTGTGTATGTTTGGAAAAAAAAGACTATCTTAATATTGGCTATCACACATACACTCCGGGTATAAGTTTCATAAAATGAATTTTAGAATTGTATGATGTCTAAATTTTTAGTATGTGTGTTCTTGTTACAAATGTTGATGTTTGTGGGTATCATCATCACTGTAAGCCCTCACTAGACTATAACTCATCCACTAGGGGTAACTAGGGGTTTAAAGGCTTGTTGCATACGCTAAATACAACCGAGAGCACCAGCGACAGTGGTATAGTTTAGGAATATATTAGGTTTTGAAATTCCAAATCTTAGTTTTTAGGTTAGTTTTGCTTGAGGAATAGCAAAATCTAAGTTTGGGGGTCATTGTTGAGCACTGAAAAATGACTATTTTATCCTTTTAATTTGGATCACTTAGTCTTGATGTCATGTATATTAGATATGTTTAATGTTGTTTTTAAGTTTTGTAGATTATTTTGGGAAATACAAGAAAAGAGAATAAAGTTGGAAAGAAATGCAGAAAAGTGGGTCATATTCATAATTTTGGAAAGTTTGTAAGTTTTTACCACCTAATTTCATTTTGGATTTTATTGTAAAGTATTATAATTCAGATCTAAATATGAGAGTTTGAATTATAATAATATTTTAGATCGTCTTAAATTGTAAAGGTGATAAAAATTTAAAAACATACAAATGGGCCCACTGTTTTAGTCTCAAGCCTGTTAAAAGTCCACAAGTATTCCAGGCCAGATAAAAGTTCAAGTATGGGATCCAAGTCCAAAAGCCCAAGATAAAGAGGACACTTGTAAAATTCGTGTAAAGCCTTGTGGAGGAAGAAATTGAGAGAAAAATAGGATTTGGATTGACCAGAGAAAATTTTGAAAGACAAGTTTTGACGCAGCTTTAGTATTTTGACCTTAACTTTTCACTCCGATATCCGATTATATTGAATATTATTGCATTTGAAAGAATAATTAAAGGGTTACAACTTTGTAGTTCACAAAGTTTCGTGATTCGTACGTTTACTACGTCAAAATTGAGCTTCAAGTTGTTACATGTGTAGAAAAACGGGATTTGCACCCTACCTTCCAAACTAATCCAAAATCCCAAAAATCATGGAGTCTTATTGGCAAAATTCGCCCATGGCTTGGAATAGATAGTAAATTTTGAATTTGGATAATTAAATGAGAGAAAATCATGGATGAGTAAGACTTTTGAAGAAAGCTTTGGAGAGAGACTTTTAGAGAAAGTTTTGGAGAGAGGATTATGGAGAAATTCTCTACAAGTCTTACCTAATCAAGTCTCTTTTTAACACTATAAATAAGGGTGCCAGGCCACAGTAAAATTCGACTAGAGAAAGGGCTAGACTTTACATTGAAATAGGAGAGGAGGAAAACAAGATGAGGTTTGCAGAATTCGATTTTCACAAAGGGATTTTCAGGTTGGTGCTTTTAGTTTTTGCATTCTAATTCTTGTAATTCTGATTCACATCCTTGTATTGTATTTCTTTATTTTTTCCCATCAATAATAAAATTCAAAGTGTGTTTTTAGATATATGTTTTCCTATTTCCAAATATTACATTATGATGGTTTGATTTTATTTTCATGCTTTTCATGGATTTATGTTGGAAGTTATTTTAAAACTTTCAAATAAAGTGTTGAAATAATTAGGAAAAGTATACTTGATTTTCTTAATCAATGGCTCTATTTAGAGTGAATGACAGTTTAGATTTAAGATTACAAGTGTAAATTCTGCTTAGGCCTAAGGTTTGAATTGAAAATTCTGACCTAATGGAATTCATACTTTTTATAATTGGAATCATAATAATTGAAGGATTTGAATGTGTTTGGAAGCTTAAGTGAGCCCCATTATCTAGGCTTTGATTTTATTTTCTTAAAAATATGGGATATGATACCAACTTGAATACTTGTCTTTATCCACTTGTACATATATATATATATATATATATATATATTATTTTTATGTTTATTAATTTCATTTATTCAATTCTTTTAAATTCTTTGGAACTAAGTTAGAATTAAATTGTTTGCATCTTAATTTGTTCTTTTTAATTGAGACGGGCTGTTTATAATTTTTAGATGGGATGTTTTTCATGAAAGTTAAAAATTGATAATGGTTAAATTTTAATTTTAGATGATTATTCCATTATTGGATTGGTTTTAGAAATTTAGAGAGTTTCTAACATAATGATATATTTCTAATGATTAGAAGTTTAGTTTCCGTATTTAGATTATTTTTAAGATTTATTTCTTAAACCACATAATTTCAATTTCATATATTTTGTTTATGCATATATTTTAATTTTTTCTTGAGGATTCGACCTCGCACTCAATCGTTGTACTATTTAATGGTTCATGCCTTGCGAGTATAAATTTAAAATTTGTATAACAAGAATCATTAGAGAGGTGAAAATTTCAATTGTTTCATAGCCTCCATTATTGATATACAAGAGGGATCCTCAAGTGAGGAAGATGATGATGATGTGGATCTTGAAGAGGAAGAAGACCTCCCAAAACCCTTCAATGCCTTATACCTAGAGAGTATGAGATTGGCTAAGGACCTTTACAAGGTGAAAAATTGAGAATGTTAAACGCTCTACCCAACTTCAAAGTATAAATGATGAAAAAGATATTCTCTCATCAAAATTGAAAATTGCAAATGATGACAACATAAATTTGAGAGAATCTCAAAAGTTTCTTCAAGAAACTTTAAAATTTTGTGAGGATGAAAACTTGAAGCTAAAAGAAATTGGAAGATGTCATGAAGATGAAAATTTATAATTGATCTCAAACTTGGAAACTCTTAAGAAATCTCAAGACATGGTTACCCAAGGTGAGCTAAAATTGGAAGAATCTAATTTGGTAAACCACATTCTGATTGGTGTTGAGATTGAAAATATTAAATTATTACCCCTGATATTTATGTTAGTTAGCGTTGATTTTTTGTATATAAGATGCATTTAATGGTTTATTTTGGTTTTGTAGGAAAATTCAGGGAAAAACAGGAATTCTTCATAAATGAATGGATAATTGCTGGAAGAGAGAGCTTAAAATCAAAGATTTAAAATTTTGTAATTAAATCATGCCACTTTTAGGGTTTTAAATGTAAACTGGATAATTTGGATCCGTTTATGAGAGTCTAGATTAATTCAATATTTAGATTTTTAAGTGGTTTGATTAGTTATTTAATTTTAAAACAAGTCTGCAATCAAAGACGCCAACAGTTGAAAATCAAGATCCATGGGCTAGATCCATTGCAATTGGGCCAAAGTTCTCTCCAAAAGCCAAACACTGGGCCAGGCCAAGCACTCCATGCGCATTTCCCAATGTGGGCCAGACCAAAGTGAATCCAAGTCCAGCAAGCCCAAGTCCAAGTCTCCAGGGCAAGAAGTCCAAGTCCAATTCAAGATCCAATTCTCTATGTTAGAATTCAAATTCAGTAACCTTAAGCCCAAATCCATTTCAGATCCAAACCCACCTAAGCCCATATCCAAAACCCATCCTACACATTCAATCTTAACCATTCATTTCCTCGTGCATTAATATCCACCACCCATTTAATTATGCATCAATCCAAACCATTCATTGCATGCATCTCATTCATACCATCCATTTGCATTCATCAAATTAGGAAAACCTTAGAGCCTCCTATTCAATCCAACCCATTCATTCATCATGATTATATCTAGGGCATTCAATCCATCCATCATATAGATTAACCCTAGGATTGTAATCATCCATGCATTACCTAACCATCAATCCATTTAGATCACCCATCACCCATCATATCCATTAGATCTAGGCCAATCAATCATAGCCATCCATTCATAAACCCTCTAATGTATAAACCCTAGAATTTAGCATCTCATGCGCATATCATTATGCATCACACGAACACACACAATTCATGCACATTCAGTGGAAAATCCTAGAATTTCTATCATATCCCTCCACCTCACCTAGATCCTAACTTGTCTCCCAATCCAATCCAAGCATAGCCATACACGATTTTTCCACCTCCTCTCCTTATCACACACGATTTTAGCACTAAAAACACTCCATGCACTTAGACAAAATTCCATCCAAATACACTTCTAAGATTACTAAACCACCTCACCATCCTAATCACAAACACATCACACGATTTTTGCACAACTCCATCCACTCCATTCGAATTTCACAGTAGGTCAACTTTCCACATCACATCTCATCATCTCATCCATCCATTCATCCATCCTTTTAATCCATCCATTGATCCATAATTGTACAACCCAAAACGCTAAACCAATTAGCCAAATTTGAAAATCACAAAGCCATATCCAATCCCAATTTTCTCTCCAATTCCTATCTTCTCTCCATTTTTACTTAGCCACCCAGCCACCATCTTGTAAAATTCGACCATAGCACTGTGCAACCCTAGATTTTACATCTTTTAATCCAAATCACCCAATTTAAGTAAGATCCAATCCCAACCTTTAATCCATCCCTCAAACCAAGATCCAATCTCAGTTGTCCATTCAAACCTTGAGCCTATAACTACCCCATTCAACCATGGTGAAAATTGAATTAAACCTGGAGCTCAAAAGGACCTAAGATTGGAGAATACACCCTGAAAAACAAGAGACATTGTGCTTCATACGAATTTCACAAGTGAGCATTCACTGTAAATTTGATCATTACTTGTCTTCTTAATTGTTTTTCCAATGCTTGTATTTAATTCTTCCATTAAATAAATAAGAGATGTCCATTTTAGATTCTTGAAAAGTCCGATTATTCAATATATTTTTGAATTCTATGCGTGAATTTCATATCTAAATTTCTTATTTATTTATTTATTTTGGCCAATGAGAGAATAATTCCATAACCACCTTTAAATTATGTACTTTTCTTTTATGTCATTTATTTTTCATTGTCAATTTATTTTCAATGCCTATTTTATTTTTTGTTGCTTGTGTGTTGTATTTTAATACTTGTTTTAAATTATTTAATTCTTGTGTTATGTATTTTAATTATCTTGTATTCAAACCACCACTCTAACATATGTGTTAACTAGATTGAGAATTAATTTAATTGGATTTTAATTTTGTCATCTTAATGTTGTGTGTGAGATTATCTATAAATTCTATCTTAATCCATTTGAAAGTTCTTCCCTTGTATGCTAGTGTTGAGCACTGAATACTTACATTTTTACCCATAATTATTGGACCAGTTAGCTCTCAATTTTGTGTATATTAGTGCATTTAATACAATTTCTTAGTTTTGTAGATTAAAAATGGGGAATACAGGAAAACCAAACTAAGTCAGTGGATAATTGCTAGTTTTGAGCCTAAAATAGAAGATCTAGAATTTTATTAATTAATTCGGGTCACTTTTAGGTTTTTCATGTAAATTGGTTAGTCTAAACCCGGTTATGAGAGTCTAGACTAATCAACATTTTAGATTTTAAAGTGGTGGATTAATTACTTAATTCCGGGAGAGAGAACATGCAATTCAAGTGCCAAAGACTGGAAACCAAGATCAAATGGGCCAGAGATCCACTTCAATTGGGTCAAGCTAAGCTCCACAGGCTAACATTGGGCCAGGCCACAGGCAGTCCATACGTATATTACAAGATGGGCCAGGCCAATGTGCATTCCAAAGTCCAACAAAGGCCCAAGTCCTCAAGCTGAAGTCCAAGGTGCACTGAAGGCCCATGTGCTCATTTTTAGGTCCAAAACCCAAGTCCATAACCCATTCACATGCCTAAGCCTTGTCCATTTCCATGTCATCCACACCACCCAATCGTCATCTTAAAACCTAACCCTTCATCTCATACCAAAATTAGATAAAACCCTAGATCCACCTATCAAATCCAACCCATACATGCATTAACATTAGATCTAGACCATCCAACCCTTCCATCATCTAGATTTACCTTAGGATTACATGCATTCATATATCACCTATGCATCCATTCAATTAGATCATCCATCAACAATCTAAATCATTAGATCTTAGGACATTTCATCACATACATTCATATCATTCATAAACCTAGGAAAAGCCCTAGAGCCACCTTACTTATCCAATGCATACATTCATCATCTTAGATTTAAGCCATGCATTTTATCATCCATCTTGATCAACCTTTCAATCTCAACCCTCCATAAGGAAACCTACCTTTTATATAATTTATTTTAATCAACATACCTTAGAGCCATTAGATCTAGATCCCAAAATTCCATCTAGGTTCATGCCACATCACCTACACCTCATCACCCTTCCTCCAAGCAATCCAAATTCGCCCAAGGACATGAGACACTTGTCAATTTCATGTGAAGCCTTGTGGAGGAAGAAATGGAGAAAAGAATGGGATTTAGAAGACAAGTTTTGACATACCTTTGATATTTTGACCATAACTTTCCATTCCAATATCCGATTGCATTCATTCTTGTTACGTTGGAAAGAAGACTTCAAGGGATACAACTTTGTAGTTTAAAAATTCCATGATTCGGATTTTTACTAGGTCAAAATGGACTTCCAAGATGGTACATGTGTAGAAAAATGGGATTTACACTCCACTTTCCAAACTAATCCTAAATCCCAATTTTTTCTCCACCATTGCTTAGCCACCAAGCCAAGCCACCCAAATTTCGTGTATACCCTATTGTAAGCCATAGTTTTCAATCTTAAATCCCATCCATCCAAATTTCATGAGATCTAATCCAAGCCATCAATCCAAAACTTAAACCCAGATTTAATCTCAGTTGTCCATTCCGACCTTGAGCCTATAAATAGAGCACTAGGTACACTATAGAATTCAAATTTGACCTGGAGCTTGAGAGAACCAAGACTGGAGCAAAAGACAAGAAGACAGGAGCACTATTCGAATTTACAAAGTGAGAGTTGTAAATTTTATTTTTATGTTGTTTTTCTTGTATTTAATTTATAAGTACCTGTATTGAATTCTGCCATGAAATAAATACAAAGCATCCATTTAGAATCCTGAAACATCCAAGTTCTAGAATTCTTTTGTGATTATTTTCTTTTAATTTCAAGTTTGCAACTTTTGTTTATTTAATTGAATATGAGCACATACAATAGTAAGGATCTTGATTGTAAATGTTGAATCGTGATTACTAAGGTTTAATTAATTAAATTAAAAGTTGTGAATCTTGTCTTTATTAGTGAGTATGAATTGCATTTCAAATCTTTACGTGAATTTCAGGTCTAGATTTTTTATTTGTTTACACATTTTGGACGATGAGCGGTCTATTCCAAACAACCAACCTTTACGTTACTGCACTTTTATTTTTCAGTCATTTATTTTCTTGCAATTTAACTTTTTGTCTTTTAATCACGTTAGATTCTATGTTTGTTGTATAATTTTTGTTCTAACCTAAATCTTTTATGTTTTATTGTTATTAAATTCTTTAATTCATGTTCTTCTTTTACTCTTTTAATTCTTTGTAATTATACTCTCTCTCTCTCTCAAAATTCATTTAATTAAAGATTGGAGATGTGGTATTTTAATCTTATAACTTATAATTTTGACTATGATTTAGGTTATCATTTAAGCCACCATTTTAATTCAAGGACAATTAATTCACACATCTTATTTGCTGATTTTCCAAGTTAGATACATTACTCATATAAAGGTTCTACTTCTTGAAAATAATTCTTTTTAAAGGAACACAAATTTAATTTTAATTCATATATTTTGAGATTTTCCTTTCGGTTCGACCTCACACTCAATCGCTATACTATACATGATTCATGCATTTGCGAATTTACAAATTTAAAACAACAACGGCTAGAACACTATTGACCTAGGAGGAGGAGGAGGAGGAGGAGGAGGAGGAGGAGGAAGGGAGGGAATAAGTCAATCCCAATTTCCATGGTGTTTACAAATTTCTAGATTGTTTAAAATTTGCAACGGAATGACAATGTCAATCAAGAGATTTGTTTAGTGAGATAAATTGTTTTTAATTACTTATGTGATCACACTAAGTTTATAAACCTTTGTATATTGCTTGATTATCGATGCTTGTGCACAATGTGTAAATACAGATAATCAAATAAAAAGTGATGTGTGTTGAGAAAAGTACTTAAATACTAAATACACACACACAATGATCAAACACCATAAGACCAAATTTATAGTGGTTCGGTTAGCCAACCTACATCCACTGTTAGGACTAGCTCAACCTTTAGCTATCCCCAAATCTACTAAGTGGGGACTTACACCCTCGCAACTAGAGTAGGAATTCCACCGCACTCAATCGACTGGGAATTTCACCCACCACATGTAGAATAGGAATTCCACTTATTCATTTGGCTGAGAATTTCACCCACCACTGTGCCAGAGACGATGCTCTAGATTTTTTATCGTGGTTTCGGAGCCAAGACTCCTTAATCCACTTTCAACGGACAAAGGTTTTAAATAAAATTAAAATCAAGAAGCACTTACCTTTGAAACTCTTTCTCATTAATGTGTGCTTCTTTAAGATCCACCCAATGTGTGTCAACGCTCCGCCTTGTAGCTGTCGTAAAGCAATCACAATTCCAGGGTGACTAGAAAATTGGTTCTACCAATATCTACCCTAGATGTTTATCATTTCCCCTCTTTCTCACACAAACTCTATCCATATGATTGGTTGTATTAGATTTCCCAAGTGCAAGCACAAGAGAGAGAGTCATCCTTTTGTTGGCCCTTGTTTAAGCTCATTGATAATGATGAGGGTCCAACGGATTTGCCAAAGGATGTCAAATGGTTGAACAAAGATTGGTATTTATAAACAAGGCAACCAATTCTAGCAATGGTCATGTACCGACAGGTTGGGCGCACCAAGGGGTCGGTGACAAAAGATATTATTGTTCAACAACTCGACTGTTGCGCATTAAATGCACTCCCAACGGCATAATTCCTTCCCAGTCAACATGTCGGTGTCGTCGATGGGTCAACTGTCATGGCACCGATAGGTCGGTCCATACGAGAGGCTCGGTCTGGGGCAACACCATCGTGACAGAGTTTCAAGTCCAGAAACCAGTCTTACCCAGACCGACATGTCGCCCTTTTACCGAGGGGTCGGTCCTGGTACTGCCGATCGGTCTTGAATTACTGATATGTCTGTTTTTCCGAGAGCCCACTTGAGTTCAAAGTCCAGAACTCTCAAATCATAATCGAAGAGTCGTTCACCAGGAGGGGTTATTTCAGCCTTTCACCAAGGGGTCGGTGCGTATGAGACTCTCGATCAGAGACAAACCTAGAATGACAACCTTTGTCAATCTGGCCGACCAGTCTTTGACGACGATGGGTCGATCATGTCTCCACCGAGGGGTCGGTGAGAACGACTGGTCGAGTTGACAGTGAAACCAAATACATATTTCCAAGTTGGGTTCCAATTCACTGTCACGTTTCCGCTCTAGGCTTTTGATAATTTTACCATTTGTTCAACTAAGCCTAGGAATGGTCTTCTTAAGATTTTGTGATTGCCATAACGATGAGCTTTAATCCGATGCAGCATGATCTTCACTCTTGATCACCTTGAGTTTTGAAGCTTCTAGTAAGTGCTTCTTTCCGAGTCATGGAATTGACAAACTTAGGGACTAGGCAAGCCGGGGCAGTAACAATCTCCCCCTTTGTCAATTTCATGACAAAACCTAGAAGGTAACCCAAATAAAAGCCCACCCTTATTACATCACATTTGAATACAAAACATTACATTGCTTACATGTACATATTCAAATGGAAAACAAGATTATGATCTTCGCATATTCTTGTTCAGCTTGCTTCATTTCATGTTTTCCTGTTCAAACACATAAGCAAGCAACACTAGAAAATCATTAGAGAAGTTAGTCCCAAAACATAAATATGCATCCATGGACTAAACTAGATTTGTATTCATGCTCCCCCATTCACCATGATTTCCTATTAACCAACACTACCCATAGCTTATCCAAGCTGTAACACCTCGGATTTCTTTAGCTTATAAAACTATTGGATTGGCCCACTTGGATTGCAATTTAATTGAATTTGAGATTAAAAAGTATAAATGGACATTAGATGGGCAAGGAAATAGGTCAATTACCCAATAAAGACCCAATGGGTCATGGGTGAGCTTGATTTTCAAGTAATGGGGTAAGTTTAGTTAAATTATTTGAATTGAATAAATTAGTGCATTTAAGGTATTAAAGTCCACCTCATCAAGTGAGGTGGTATGTAGGTGATGTGGCATTCTTGTCCTCACATGGAAGCCAACTGAACAAGAATGCCACATCATCGAGTGACATGGCCAAAGTGGGACCCGAGTGCCATGCGGTGACCAAGTCATGGTCGACGATGACATGGGTTAACTTGGTCAACCACTTGTGAGTTCAAGTTTTGAGTTAAGGATTTATTTGAGTTGAGAAGATGAAGGGATGAGATGGGTAGATTATCCAGGTAGGAAATGATAGTATAGCGGACATTGGTAGGATTCCTACCTTTTTTAGAACACCATGGAGTATAATATGATACTTGTTTTATTTCAAGTATGATGATTACTATGGTTAAATGAATTGTTTATGACTATGAGCTGATTTTCAAATGATATGATGTATTTTAAATGTAAAGGCATTCTTGCATACATTACCTCTGCATAGAATGGGAGGGAACATATATGACTAGCAAGCCAACTTCTGAACGGTCCGAACATGAATTGGGCTTGAGATTAGCTTGTAAGAAGCTATATGAACTGTTGAGATTTGGCCTCGTCCGGTTGATAGAAAATGTAAGGCATGATTGGGCCAAAGAGCTCCTGGGAAAGCCCCGAAACCCTGCGCAGAGGGAGGAGTCCACACTCCATCGGTAATCCCGATTAATTTGTGGATGGGTATACAATGCCCTAGTGGTTACCGCCTCAAGCACTGTGGACATAATTGGCCAAGGAAACCATTTATTGATCTATGATGTGATTGAGTATGGACATTGGGTGGGATTTTATTTGGCATTGACACGCATGACATGATACTTATGTTAGCATGATTTTGATATGGACATCATGCATTGTTTTATTACTTACAAGATGTTTTACAAATATGACATTAATGATGTTTAAATCTTGATTTATGATATTTTAATATTGCTCCCATGTGTACCATAACCCTAATTGGAATGCCTACGTGGCATGTTGACTAATACCCTACTTCTACCCTATAGATGATGGAGATGGGAATGAAAAGGAAAAGGACGTGGGACCAGAAGGGAGCCAAGCGTAGGAGCTTGGGAAGATTAAATTTTAAATTACTTTGTCTTTGATTATAATGATGTATTCGGAGAACTTACATTTTGGATTATAATAATTTAGAACTTATTTTCTATGGTTTGATAATCCTTAAGTTTATTGGAATGTTATTGTGATTGGTTTTCCTTGCCTAATGATGACAAGAATATGAATAACATCTAATTCATATTATTTATTCTGCAAGTATTAAGAAAAGCGTGTGAAAATGTTTTAGTGGATTTAGTCCACGCACACGTAATAGTGGCCAGTTAAGGGTCGGATTTTGGAAACTCAGACTTGACTCGCGTCGTGACTACCAGTCCTCTCTCACTTATTAAAAAAAAGAAAAATACTCTGATTTGAGGAGAGTGGAAGAGGGAGGGGCTTTACAATTGGTGTCAGAGCGAAACCGGAAGTGTTGAGTCTCTCAAAGTAAGTTTAATACAGTATCATGTCTCACTGACAGATAAGAATCCCAACTAACTGACTCTTCGGAGTCTGTTGCACGGGGGCTGGATTAATTTACTTTGATGAGAATCAGACTGTAAGCATTCAATCTGAGAACAACCTTTGATGAGAAAAACAATAGCAAGGGAAGGACAATCACTATAAATTATAGATTTATCAAACATAGCGAAATAGGTGGTCCCTCCCCCGAACAAGAAACATCATGTGATATCTAAAAAATTTCCCCAAAAACAAGAAATACAAGATGTCACTTAGGCAATTTCCCCAAGTAAGGAACACAAGTGATATATATAGGAGAACTAAACGAAACTTTCCCCTCCCTATGATTATTGAGCAAGTGTAACTTCAAAGTATTTGAACACAAGTCCTTATGAGAAAACTAAGTCAACCAATGTTTCAATGACTTAGGAAAATGCCTCCACGAAGAAGAAATACCCGACAGAACTGGCATCAGAAGAGGGATAGGATAGTGTGCCTATTCCTGAGGTACCTCCCAAGCTGCAGAGCCTAGTACAGGCAGTAGTCACCTCCATTCTACAGCAACATTAAAACGGCAATGGAGGCGCTACTTCCAATGAATCTCAGGACCGAACAATGGTCAGAGATTTCCAATAGCAACGACCCCCTTATTTCAAAGGGAAAGAGGGACCCGCAGGAGCAGAGAACTGGATTGAGAATATCACCAAGATCTTGAAGCTGCTTAAGATGACCAATGGCCAGGACCGAATACTGCTGGCTACCTCACAACTGGTAGACTATGCAGGTAAATGGTGGAAGGTCATAGAACATCAACAAGTGCAGATTCCAGCGGTGGAGAGAACAAAGATAACATGGGACCAATTCGTTATGATGTTTCTGGACCATTACTTTCCAGAATAGGAGAAAGAGAGCCAGACATAGGCATTCATAGCTTTGGTCTAGGGCACCATGACTGTCGCAGAATATTATCAAGAATTCCTTTGTCTATCATGCTATGCTCTATACATGGTAGACACGGAATATAAGAAGGCCTGAAAGTCTGAGTCAGGCCTGCGACCAAACATCAGAGCCAAAGTCACTGTTTTCAAATCAGTTACTTTGGAAGAAGTGGTCAGTCGAGCCAGTATAGCCGGACAAGAGCTAATGGAGACAGTCAGATTTGTGGAGAATAGACGAAGCCAGACCGGGGAAAATTATTTCCGCCCTCGCAAGAAAATCAGACCCAACTTTGGGAGACCCTCAACCTCTACTGTTTCCACTGGTGGCTTTCGTTCCAGTCAACCCTCCACATCATGACCAGTCTCTCAGTCTCCTCGAGGTGTTATCACCTGTTATCAGTGTGGCCAGCAGGGCCATATCAAGAGGGAGTGTCCACAGAACAGTAGACCCTCTTACTCCAGGGGTTCTTTCCGTCCTCCAGCTCGACCAACTTAGTCGCAAGCATCCAGGGCACATAATCAGACAGGATGGGCACCCATTCCGACAAGATCTGGATGACTATACACCTTAGTTCCTCCTCCAGAGACGGTGGATCACTCTGTGATTCAAGTTATGGCAGTAGTTGGTACTTCTTATGCTTGTGCATTATTTGATTCAGGAGCATCCCACTCCTTTATATCTGCTACTGGTACCTTAGTACAACAACTATCCACTGCACTCAATAGGTCTAATCTGCACCTCCATAGATGCTGAACTTGCTGAGTTCATATTTAAATTTAACTATATGGTACTGAAGATGACAGAATACGACATCATATTTGGCATGGACTAGTTGGCTACCTTTCAGGCCGGTATTGACTGTCACCTTCGCAAAGTGATATTCTGGTCACCTGAGGAAAAACGATTTATAGTACATGCCAACAGACAGAACATACCTATGACCAGAAAATTACATGAAGAAATGAACCATCTCGTACTGAACAGTATTAGACTGGACAAGGCACAGGTAACTGAACTACCTGCTGTAGTGAAAGACTACGCAGGGTATTTCCGACAGAACTCCCTGGTTTGCCTCCAAAAAGAGAGATTGATTTCAAGATTAAACTCTATCCTGGCACTACTCCTGTATCATTGCCTCATTACCGAAAGACCCCTACAGAAATATCTGAGCTAAAGAAACAAATTGATGAGTTGCTCAGACTAAGATGCATCCGACACAATACCTTATCCTGGGGAGCACCGGTATTATTTGTAAAGAAGAAAGATGGTACTCTTCGGATGTGTGTGGATTACAGGAAGTTGAATCAGCTGACTGTCAGGAAAAAGTACCCTCTGCCCAGAATTGATGATCTGTTCGATCAACTCAGAGGTTCTAGCCATTTTTCCAAAATTGATCTTATGTAGGCTACCATCAAATCCGTGTCAGAGATGAGGACATAGAAAAGGCGGCTTTCAAAACTTGGTATGGACTGTATGAATATGTGGTCATGCCTTTTGGACTCACAAATGCACCAGCCGTGTTTATGGATCTGATGAATAGAATATTTTGTCCTTATCTAGATAAGTTTGTAATTGTCTTCATTGACGGTATTCTGATTTATTCCACCAGTCAGGAGGAACATACTGAGCATCTGAGGATAGTCTTGGACACAATAAAGAAGAATCAGTTATATGCCAAAGCAAGCAAGTGTGAGTTCTGGCTATCTGAGGTCAACTTCTTGGGACATGTCATATCGACAGAAGGAATTGCTGTGGAACTAGCTAAAGTGGTAGCGGTTAGAGACTGGAAAGCTCCAAAGAATGTGACCGAAATTCGCAGCTTTCTGGGTCTAGTTGGCTACTATCAGAAATTTATTATGGACTTCTCCAAGATTGCGGCTCCACTCACCCGACTAACTCAGAAATGAGTCAAATTTGAATGGTTTGACATGTGCAAACGAAGGTTTGAGGATCTGAAACAGAAACTTACCACCGCTCCCATTTTGATTTTGCTAGAGAGAGGCAAGGGATATGAAGTATACTGTGATGCTTCAGGAGAAGGACTTGGGTTCTCTCTCACTCAAAGTCATCATGTGGTGGGATATGGTTCAAGGCAAATAAAATCCATGAATGCAACTATCCCACTCATGATCTGGAACTAGTTGCAGTGGTCTTCGAGTTTAAAAGCTGGAGACACTATCTATATGGTGAGAAATTTGAGGTGTTTTCAAACCATAAGAGCTTAAAATATTTATTCGATCAAAAAGAGCTCAATTTGAGACAACGCAGATGGATGGAGTATCTGCAAGACTATAAATTTGCACTACGATATCACCCTGGCAAGGCAAACAAAGTGGCAGATTCCCTCAACCGCATTTCACATGCAACCGTGGCTAGTCTAATTATGAAAGAATGGGAAATGCTGACGACCATCTGAGAGTTCAATTTGCACGTAAAAAATCATGGGAGCAAATATAATCTGATGGTACAGTCTAGTATGGTTTTCAAGATTGAACAAGAACAGCGGAGAAATCCTGAAGTGGCAGAAATATGGGCCAAGATGTCAACTGGAGGTCATACCAGAATGGGAATTACGACCTAGACAATGTCTCTTATTCCGAGGCAGGACATATGTATCTCAAGGTTGCATGAGAGAGAAGTTGACAGAAGCTCATCAATCAAAGCTCTCCATCCATCCGAGTAGCACCAAAATGTACCATGATCTGAAAAGGCATTATTGGTGGCATGGACTCAAAAGAGACGTGGCTGACTTTGCCTCTCACTGCCTTTCTTGACAGCAAGTCAAGACAGAACATCAGAAGCTGCCAGGACTGCTCAAACCTCTACCCGTGCCCAAATGGAAGTGGGAACACATCGTCATGGACTTTGTGACAGGGCTGCAAAGGTCTTCTAAGGGTAATGATACAATCTGGGTTATAGTAGACCGTCTAGCCAAGTCTGCACATTTTATCCCTATCAAGATGACAGACTCGTCTGAGACTCTAGGAAAGAGGTATATCAAGGACATCATCAGACTACATGGTATACCCAGGACTATTGCGTTTGATAGACATGGCAGATTCACTGGCAGGGTGTGGCAGAGCATGCAGTTCGCTATGGGGACAAATTTATTATACAGTACAGCTTTCCATCCACAGACCGATGGTGAGTTGGAACGAACAATACAAACATTGGAAGATATACTGAGAGCCTGCATGCTAGACTTCAAGGGTAGTTGGGAAGATCACCTACCACTGGTCGAGTTCTCATAAATAGTTACCAGGCAAGCCTCAAGATGAATCCATTTACGGCATTGTATGGAAGACCCTATAGATCCCCATTGTGTTGGACAGAGGCCGGGGAGCCTGCTCTTTTTGGACCTGATCTGGTTGTATAGACCACAGAACAAATCAAGGTGATACGACAATATCTATTCACAGCACAATGTCATCAGAAGAGTAACACTGACAAAAGAAGAAGATCTCTTGAGTTTGAAGTGGGAGACATAGTATTCTTGAAGGTCTCGCCACGAAAGGGACACATGAGGTTTAGAAGGAAAGGGAAGCTGTCACCCAGATTTGTGGGACCCTTTCCAATCCATGAGAAGGTGGGGGAAGTGGCTTATCGTCTGATGCTCCCTCCAAAGTTGTCAGTGTTGCACGATGTATTCCATGTTTCTATGCTGAAGAAGTACAACCCTGACCCATCACATGTACTGAATGTGCAAGACATAGAAGTGCAAAGTGACGTATCTTATGTCGAGAGGCCTATTCGAGTAATTGATATGGAACAAAGGGTGTTATGGAACAGAGCGATTCCGTTCGCCAAAGTGGTATGGGACCGACATGGTAATGAGGAAGCCACTTGGAAACTGGAGTCAGAAATGAGAGCAACTATCCTGAGTTATTTGTATGATTTGTTTGAAACCCTACTTCGCTCGATTTTCGGGACAAAATTCTCAAAAAAAGGTAATATTGTAACACCTCGGATTTCCTTAGCTTATAAAATTATTGGATTGGCCCACTTGGATTGCAATTTAATTGAATTTGAGATTAAAAAGTTTAAATGGACATTAGATGGGCAAAGAAATGGGTCAATTACCTAATTAAGACCCAATGGATCATGGGTGAGCTTGATTTTAAAGTAATTAGGTAAGTTTAGTTAAATTAGTTGAATTTGATAAATTAGTAATGCATTAAAGTCCACATCATCAAGTGAGGTGGCATGTGAATGATGTGGCATTGCCATGTGGCATACATATCATCACATGGAAGCCAACTAAACAAGAATGCCACATCATCAAGTGACATGGCCAAAGTGGGACCCAAGTGCCATGTGGTGACCAAGTCACCACATGCATGGTCGACCATGACATGGGTTGACTTGGTCAATCACTTGTGAGTTCAAGTTTTGAGTTAAGGATTTATTTGAGTTGAGAAAATGAAGGGATGAGATGGGTAGCTTGTCCAAGTACATTGTACTTAGACACTAGGGAAGCCAAGGGACTCACTGGGAAGCCAAGGGCCTCCTTTGTTAAACCAAGGGCCTCATTGGTTAAAGGCCAAGCTATTATGAGAAGATGAAGGGAAGAGATTAAGGTGAGAAGATGAAGGGAAGAGATTAAGGCTTAAACATAAAAACACAACCAAAGGACTGCTCAAATCCCGTGGTCGACTCCTCCTCTTTGAGCAAAGATTTTCTCCACTCCTCTCCCCTTTCTCTCTCCCACCTCTACCTCCATACATTGGAAACTTTGAAGAACAAAGAAAGGAGAAGAAGAATTAAGGAAGAAGAAACAGACCAAAAGAGAAGAAGGATATTGAAGGAAGGTATGTTTAAATTTAATAAAATAGGATTTAATCTAAGGGAATCATAGGTTTGGCCATGGTGTGGCCGAACCCATGGGTTCCATGATTGGTTGGAATGAATGACCAAAATCATTATAAGGCCATGGAGGTGGAAATCCATCCAAGGGATGGTTATGGCTTAAAACAAAACAACCATAAGATTAAATTCGAATCCATGATTTGATACTAAGAATGGATGGATTATGAAAAACCCTAACCTTGGCTAGTGGGTAGGATAAGTTTATGAAAGTGAAGTATTGAATGAGATCCATGTTTAAATATGATAAAGGATGAATTTCAAGAAGAAGGGCCTTATAATGCATGCAAACACAAAGAACTGACAAAAAGTCAGTCGAATGAATCTTGAGATTCAATCGACTAAAAGTGTGTTGGCCGAGAACACAAAGGATTTGTTGGTATTTCAGCCGATTGAATCATAAGATTCAGTCGACTGAAAGTATACTAGCTAAGCACAGATGGGGTCTGTTGGTGTCTCAGCCGACTGAATCTTATGATTCAGTCGACTGAAAGTATACTAGCTAAGCACAGATGGGGTCTGTTGGTGTCTCAGCCGACTGAATCTTATGATTCAATCGACTAAAAGTATACTTACCAAACACGTAAGTGATTTGGCTGTGTTTCAGCCGACTGAATCTATGATTCAGTAGACTGAAAGTATACTGGCCAAAACATGAATGATATCTGGTTGTATTTCAGCCGACTGAATCTATGATTCAGTCGACTGAAATTGTACTGGCCAAGAATGTATGATATCTGGTTGTATTTCAGCCGACTGAATCTTATGATTCAGTCCACTGAAAGTACACTGACAATAACGTATGATATCTGGTTGTATTTCAGCCGAATGAATCTATGATTCAGTCGACTGAAAGTGTATTGGCTAAAGCACATATGATATCTGGTTGTATTTCAGCCGACTGAATCTTATGATTTAGTCGACTGAAAGTGTACGGGTCAAGTTTGTATAGTATCTGGTTGTATTTCAGCCGACTGAATCTTATGATTCAGTTGACTGAAAGTTTGCGGGTAAAGCACATAAGGTATCTGGTTGTGATTCAGTCGATTGAATTAGAATGTTTTACTTTTTATTATTCTCCAGATGCTTCTGTCTATCTGGTAGGATGGAAGGGGTGATGAAATTAAAATGGAAAATCAAATTAATATTTATGGTTTAATTTGATAAGGTAAAGAGGTTCACAAAGGGATTACGATTCGTTTCACGCGATCGTTGGCGTTATCCTTGTAAGTCATGAAATGATAGTATAGCGGACATTGGTAGGATTCCTACCTTTTTTAGAACACCATGGAGTATAATATGATACTTGTTTTATTTCAAGTATGATGATTACTATGGTTAAATGAATTGTTTATGACTATGAGCTGATTTTCAAATGATATGATGTATTTTAAATGTAAAAGCATTCTTGCATACATTACCTCTGCATAGAATGGGAGGGAACATATATGACTAGCAAGCCAAGTTCTGAGCGGTCCGAACATGACTTGGGCTTGAGATTACCTTGTAAGAAGCTATATGAACTGTTGAGATTTGGCCTCGTCCGGTTGATAGAAAATGTAAGGCATGATTGGGCCAAAGAGCTCTTGGGAAAGCCCCGAAACCCTGCGCAGAGGGAGGAGTCCACACTCCATCGGTAATCCCGATTAATTTGTGGATGGGTATACATTGCCCTGGTGGTTGCAGCCTCAAACGCTGTGGACATAATTGGCCAAGGAAACCATTTATTGATTTATGATGTGATTGAGTATGGACATTGGGTGGGATTTCATTTGGTATTGACACCCATGACATGATACTTATGTTAGCATAATTTTGATATGGACATCATGCATTGTTTTATTACTTACAAGATGTTTTACAAATATGACATTAATGATGTTTAAATCTTGATTTATGATATTTTAATATTGCTCCCATGTGTACCATAACTGTAACTGGAATACCTACTGGGCACGTTGACTAATGCCCTACTTCTACCCTATAGATGATGGAACAGGGAATGATAAGGAAAATGACATGGGACCGGAAGGGAGCCAAGTGTAGGAGCTTGGGAAGATTAAATTTTAAATTACTTAGTCTTTGATTATAATGATGTATTCGGAGAACTTACGTTATGGATTGTAATAACTTAGAACTTATTTTCTATGGTTTGATAATCCTTAAGCTTATTGGAATGTTATGTAGTGGCCCGAAATTTTTAAATCAATAAATAGGTGGTTATTATTTATTTTAATTGTGGAAATGAGAAATTTGATGGAATAAATGGTAAATGGACCAAAATTTGGACAAAGGCCCAAGTATGGCCCAATGGATTATGGATTGGATTTAAGTTTACTTAAAGGGTCAAAGATGGTCAATTGGGCTAAGGATGGTCAAATGGGGCCCAATATCCACTTGGGACCCAATGGATTAAGATAATGTAAGCCCTAAAATAAATGGGTATGGATAAATGTAATTGGGCCATGGGCCCAATGAGGATCCAATTAGTTGGAATGGACTTAGTTAAAGCTAAATCACCTAAGTTGGTGATGAGTTGACCAAGGTGCCATGGTCCAATGGGACCCACCTCCACCTCACCAAGTGAGGTGGCGTGTGGACCCAAGGTTTGGTGGGGCCGACCACCATGGTTGCATTGGTCAACCATGGGTGTATGTATGAAGGCAAATTTAAGTAGATGGGATTGAGTTAAAGTGGGAATTAATTAACTTAACCTAATGATTCAATTAATTAATTAGTTAATTAAGATAAGTTAAAAGAATGGTCAAATGGGAAGATCAAACAATCCATTTCAAACATGAAAAAACGTTGGCTAGTGTTGGTTGGGTCAAAAAAAGCATGAAAAATATCTTAGGCTTGGTTGGTGGGAAATTTATGTTAAAGTGTAAAGTAAGCTACCTTGGGATAAGATGGGTTTCCATCTTATCCCATTCTCAATTTTACTCACTCCATCTCTCCCACACCACCATCCCTCATCTCTAAGGAAAGAGAAGAAGAAAAACTAAGGAAGAAGAAGAAGAAAAGCTTGGAAGAAAAGAGAGGAGGAAGTTGTAAGTTTGGCCATCCCTTTAAGATCAAACTATAAAATCCTATTTTCTCATCTCCATCCTCTCCTCTCTCTCTCTCTCAAATCAAGCCCTAGTATGGCCAATCCTAAGTTAGGAGGGTTTCACCATTGATCAAGCATCTTGGCCTACCAAATATCAAGAGGAAGGAGAAAGGAGGCCAAGGAGTCCGACGGGAGTGGCAGAAGTCGGAGGAGGCGTCGGATTGTAAGTATTTTTCTTAAACAAGAAATTTTGGATTTTTTTAGGGTTTAAGATTTGGGATTCAATTTGTAAATTTAATGGTGGCCAAATGATTTTATGCCTTGGATTTCAAATCCATCAATTTGAAGGATGGAAAGTGGACAAAACCCTAATGGATAAATTAGGGTTAGTTTAAGGAAAAATAAATGGATTAAGGAATGTAATGTAATTAAGTTACTAAGCATGGAATTATGTGGAATTGGAAAGGAATTGTAATGGGATTTTTAGGTTTAAAATCATGGAAGAATGATTTGGAATTTTGGGGTTTTAATGATTAAATGTGGTGATAATTTTAAAGGGGCTTAAATGAAGAAATGCATGGGAGATGTGAATGATGGTAATGACCTCAAAAATGGTTGGTGTTTAAGTGAATTATTAGGGTTTATTAATAAT
Source organism: Chimonanthus praecox (assembly GCA_022113865.1). Classification (NCBI taxonomy): domain Eukaryota; kingdom Viridiplantae; phylum Streptophyta; class Magnoliopsida; order Laurales; family Calycanthaceae; genus Chimonanthus; species Chimonanthus praecox. Next base: position 43,763,997 of record CM039089.1, on the reverse strand, counting down.
GGAAGCCATGGAGGATGATTTAGGGTTTTAAGATTTTAATGGTTAAGTGTAGGTAATTAAGGATCTTTAATGGAGTTTTAAAGGTTATGTGTTTGTAAATTTAAATGGGTTTGGAAGGATGGAAGGTATGGAATAATGTACTAATAAATTGGAGGCTTAAAAGGGGTCAAAGGTTTGTAAATTTTAAGGGGTTTTTAGTGAAGGAAATCATGGAAGGTGTGGCTAAGTGATTTCAATGGGGAGATTGGGATGAATTTGGTGTTTTGGAACCAAGAAAAAAATAAATGGGAGTTATGGTTAAACTAATGGACCAAAATGTATTTCATGATGATTAAGGAAGGATGATTTAAATGTATGAGTTAAAAACCCTCATAGTTGGACTTATGTGTGTGTTTAAATTAATGGGGAATAGGTCATGATTAAAGGGGTCATTAATGGACTCAAAAATGTATCAAGTGATGATCAAAATTGATGATTTAAATTGTATGATGTAAACCTCTTCATGGAAGGGCTTGTGATGGGTACAAATGTGTAAATAGGCCAAAGAAAAAATGGGTATTTGGTTAAGTAGAAGGGCTGATTTTTAATGAACCCATGACCCATTGTTATGAGCCACTTAATGGTCTAAGTATGGGGTTATATATTTATGTTTTAAATAAATGGAGGTTAGGTTAATTAAGTGGTTAATTGCTAATGTTCTTATGTCATGGTTAATGAGACATCAATGGACCCATTTTTGTGAACCAATGGATAGGCTAAGATTAAAGTCTATGGATATGCGTTAGCTAATGGGGATTAGGTTAAGATATGGTTGTATCTCATGATTGGTAAGTGTATGGATCAATTATGAATAAAGGAAATGAGTGGATAATGGACTCATTGTGGGTTAAATGCATGATGTAAACCCCATGGAAAGATTTGATGAATTGGGTATTTTGAACCCATGATCCATTAACCATTTAAAGGGTTAAGTATGGGGTTTTGTATGGGTTTAAAGGAATAAGGGTTAGGTTAATAAAAGGACTAATTTTATGATCACATGATATGGTTGCTGGGTCATTAACGGACCTAAGTTAGGGATCATTAATGGGTCTAAGTTATGGATCCATTATAGACCATAATGTATATGGAAGAGGGAATGAATTATCCATGGAAGGGTAATGGCAAAACCGTAAATATTGGCCAAAAATGAGGAAAACCCACTAAGACATGATGTATGGGCTTAGAAATGGTTAAAGCATGGACTAATTGCTAATATGTAATAAGGTACCAGACATCGTAAGACGCGGATCGGCGACCGGGTCTATCGGACGGAAACGGAAGAAAGAACACTAGTCGGTATTCTGTAGGATTCTAACCTTTTTGTAAGCCATGGATTGAGTGATGGTTTCTTTAAATTATTTTGGAAATTATATGGTTTGTTTTGAGATTGGTTTTGAATTATGTATTATGTAGGGGTTTTTACTTGATTTATTCTGGTAAGTATATGATTGGTTTAAAATGGGTTTAAGTCTATGATGTGTGTATTGAGGCTTTGCTTGATCTACTTTTGATAATCAAGTCATATGTTTTATTGATGGAATTTTTAAATGCCATGGTTGGTTATTATATTCATTACATGGCATATGGCATCTACATCTCATGCATGACATGGGAGGGATAGGCATGAGAAGGATGAAATGAAACCGGAGTCCATGCTCCGTCGGGGCGACCGATAAACAGGCATGGGGACATTATGATGTGTTTGACTCATCAGGGATGATGTATGGATTATTATACCTTGATGATGGTTTTTCCATCAAGGGGAATGTTGTATTTATTGTTATACCTTGATGATGGTTCTTCCATTAAGGGGGATATTGTATTGGTGGTTACACCTTGACGAGGCCTTACCGTCAAGGGGGATGTTGTATTTATTGTTATACCTTGATGATGGTTCTTCCATCAAGGGGGATATTGTATTTGTGGTTACACCTTGACGAGGCCTTACCGTCAAGGGGGATATGGCATCGGGATAGTAAGGATGATGGGTGGGATTCATAACACGGACACCCATGGCATGGCATTCATTCTATGGTTTTTCGTTATGTATTATCTATATGCTTTGTTATCATTAATCCATGTGTTAGCCCTACTCGAGTCCTACTGGGCGCGTTGTTTAACGCCCTACATCTACCCTAGCTGATGATGCAGGAAATGCCGAAGCAGAAGGACGGGACGGGAGCCAAGCTGAGGAGCTTGGAAAGGCGTGCTAGATAGTTTACTAATGTTTATGTTGGATAATGTAATTTGAAATAGTTTAGCTTGTCGGAAATGTAATATTTTAGACTTATTGCTATGTTTTGGATTTTGTGGTAGACGTGTGATGTTATGGCATTTTAGTAATTAAATGATGAAATCTTCCTTGCTATCTAGAAAGAAAAATTGGTAGGATAGTCTGTAATGTCATTCCGCATTTAATGTAACTTTTCGTGAGTTTTCTTCTACGGGTGAACTATTCACTGTGGACTCCGTTCTACGCACCTGTAGGGTTGGTCAGTTAAGGGCCGGGCTTTAGAAGCTCGGACTTAACTCGCGTCGTGACGTCCACGCCCTTTGTCACTTTAAAAAAAAAAAATAGACTCTGATTTCGGTGAAAAGGGGCGGGCGTTACATGTTATAGTGATTGGCTTTCCTTGCCTAATGATGACAAGAATATGAATAGCATCTTATTCATATGATTTATTCCGCAAGTATTAAGAAAAGCGTGTGAAAATGTTTTAGTGGACTTAGTCCACGCACACGTAATAATGGCCAGTTAAGGGGCAAATTTTGGAAACCCGGACTTGACTCAAGTCGTAACGACCCGTCCTCTCTTACTTATTTAAAAAAATATATATATATACTCTGATTTGTGGCGAGTGGAAGAGGGCGGGGCGTTACACAAGCTATCAGTGTCGAAAAGAATTTCTCCTCCAATCTTCTTTGAGTTTGAAATCCCAAACTCCAACTATAAACATTCTCCCATGTCCATTGGCTTCTTCATATTCCTCTCCTCTTTAGATCTCTCTTTCTAGAGGCCCAAGCACTTTAGGCTTCACCAATTACTCCCCATAATTGGTTCTGATGTCTTATAGCTTCTACTACTTTCTTCCCCATTTTGTCATTCAATTGACAAAGATTAGTAGGCAGACATCGATTGGATTTCAAGCACTCTCCCATGCGTCTTTCATTTAGTGCTTAAATAAGTTCTACTCCAACTCATGGTTCTCCGCCACGGTTCAATGCACACTTCTCATGCAACAAAGTTTATTTGGCCCTGCACAAACAAAGTTGCAGGTGGTTTTGCTTCACCATATCCATGTTCAGTAGCAGGGTTACCGAAGGAATGGGCATTACCAGACTCAGAGCAGTCAGTATATTCGACATTTACCCCTTCTTGTTCAACAGAACTGTCCACAACAAAACTCACTTCTGCTTCGGTTCTCAGGTTTTGTCCAGATTGAGACCTAAGATGATACCGACGACTAGATCCAGTCCTACGGGCAGAGATTTTTCAGTGAGGGGTACTCTTAGGAGCAGATCTTGATTCAGGAGAACCCTGCACGAACGAAGGTGATCTCCTGAGGAAATGGGAGCTGGACTCAGGGATTTTTCTGGTGGTCGAAGACCGAGATTTAGCAGCCTCCTTTTTTGACATAGTTGATTGGGAAGAGATGATCAAGGCTTACCCAACCACTAAATCTCACAGACACCGTGACACCCTTGCTTTTTGAAGTGAGAGAAGTAAAAACCCTATGGTTTTCAGGCGAGTTATCGCTCTGAGAGGTCCTATCGACTGATTTAGGGCATGGGAGGCAAAAGGGAAATTGCTAGAGCTCAGCAAGAGAAGAAACGGTGATTTTGAAATGATCTGTCGCTTTTGGGAAAGAGACCTTTTAACTTAATCTTTCTGACTCACCGACGGGTCGTGACCAACGACCAATCCGTGTCGACATATCAATAAATATCGACATGTCTCTCCTTTCGATTTTTCCTCTTTTTTAGTCTGTCTAGATTTCCAATGGAACCGACTTGTCTGTTTCTCCGACTAGTCTATCCTTCGACCTGGGTTTTTTAAATTGAAGGATCACTAGGGAGGGGTGTGCTTATGATGCTCATAGTTCATCAAGCTTTGCTTATATACCTTTCAATGCCAGTGTAGATACATACATTCACACAGGTTCTGTCCCATTAGAAGATTCAACACATCCTGCTGAAGGTAGGCACAAAACATGGATTGTGGATCTCTTTTCCTAGATCCAAACAATCTAAGTACCTTGGGCACATTTAATTTACTAATTCAAACATATTGCCCAAGTGTGTGATGTTATGAGATACGACATTTCCTGGTTTTAACAGAGACAAGGTGTCTATGAACATAACTCATATTAGTGTATAGAATAATGAATGTTGGAATGAGACACTAAGCACACAGACCATACATTCATTTCATATTTTGAATACATTAATCATGCATATGGAAATGAAGTATGACATTACCCACACAGCTCTCATGCATGTTATCATGTTATTACCCAAAACATGATAAACACTTTTACCATTCCTTCAAGCATTCTCCAATGAGGTTTATTCCTTGAAAAGAGTTGTACATAGATGGATTAAAGACAAGCACATTTGATCATTTTGATCAACACTTCTGGTAATTCATACGAAACCAAAAATTCATTTAAAGACATAGAGCATTTTTCATTCCACAAGGGACAACTCAGAATGAAACAACATTGTGTATGTGTACCATACACACTTTATACATGAGGTAATGCACAAACTACATTTATTTCCTAAAGATGTACAAATCACATGACATATGAAATGAAATGAGACAAGTATAATCCAATACTAGAGTGCAAACCTACATGTACACACGAGTATCTTGCACAAGATCAATCCAACAATCAAACAAGAACATGGATTGAAGACAAGATATAATGGTGATTCCGAAACCTGTTTCAAATGTGACACAAATAGTGGTATCCCTTCACACATTTGAACATAACATTGTGAGACTTGGAATCTAAGCCCACAATCTATTGATGGTCTTTTATCAAATTTGGTTTTAATTTTTGGTGCCTTCCCATTTGACTTTGTAAATTAAAACTCTAGATTTTGTACCATGATGTTGACCCAACACAAAAGGCAAACATTTTGGTACATGGCCACAAAGGATACTTGGAGGTCACTACCTTCATCAAGTTCCTTTACTCCATCCTCTTCTTCTCTAGAGGATTTAGCTTGGACTTTTTCAATGGATGAACTGTAGTTAATCACCTATTTTATCAGTACAAAAATTTCTCATGATAGGTGATGTCATCCATTGGGCTAGAAAAGGCAATTTTTCGTAGATTCTTTCAGCCTCTTTTGTTGTTTCATATCTATTTGAATATCTTAACAACATATTATGAAATAACACTGATGAATGCTACTAGTGTTTGACTAAAGTGCATAGTTATTTTATCAGTAATCCAAGCTATTTGGTCTTTGGGCTGAGTGATCATTTAAGTTAAAGGTTTATCCAATACCTCTTTCATAGGCTTAAACCACTTTCTAGTCACATATTTCCAAATATATTTATGGATGAAAACGATTACATTTTTCATCACAAATGGAGGTTTGGAAATATCATGGCTTTCTCTCATAGCTATTGTTCTAGTACGGATCAAATCGGATGGTTAGATCATTTTCGTCGAGCACGAGGCTTTGATACCACTTGAAAGTTCTTCCCTTATATGCTATAACACTATTGACCCTAGAGGGGGGTGAATAGGTCAATCCCAATTTCCATGGTGTCATGATTTTTTAAAATTTAAGTGCAACGGAATGACAATGTCAATAAGAGATTTGCTTAGTGTGATAAATTATTTTTAATTACTTTAGTGATCACACTAAGTTTATAACCCTTTACATATTGCTTGATTATCGATGCTTTTTCACAATGTGTAAATACAGATAATCAAATGCAAAGTGATGTGTGTTGAGAAGAGTACTTAAATACTAAATACACACAGAATAAGCAAACACCATAAGACCAAATTTATACTGGTTCAGTTAGCCAACCTACATCCACTATTAGGATTATCTCAACCTTGAGCTATCCCTAAATCTATTAAGTGGGGACTTACACCCTCTCAATTAGAGTAAGAATTCCAACTCACTCAATCGGTTGTGAATTTCACCCACCACATGTAGAATAGGAATTACACATATTCATTTAGCTGGAAATTCCACCCACCACTGTGTCAGAGACGACGCCCTAGATTTTTTATAGTGGTTCTAGAGCCAAGCCTCCTTAATACACTTTCATGGGACAAAGGTTTTAAATAAAATTAAAACCAATAAGCACTTGCCTTTGAAACTCTTTCTCGTTGATGGGTGCTTCTTCAAGATCCACCCAATGTGTGCCGACGCTCTGCCTTGTAGCTGTCGTAATGCAATCACAATTCCATGGTGACTAGGAAATTATTTCTACGAATATCTATCCTAGTTGTTTATCCTTTCCCCTCTCTCACACACAAACTTTATCCATGTGATTGGTTGTATTAGATTTTCCAAGTGTAAGAACAAGAGAGAGAGTGAACCTTTTGTTGGCCATTGTTTAAACTCACTGATAATTATGAGGGTCCAACGAATTTTCCAAAGGATGCCAACTGGTTGCACAAAGATTGGTATTTATAGACAAGGCAACCAGTTTCAGCAACGGTCATGTACCGACAGGTCGGGCGCACCGAGGGGTCGGTAACTAAAGATATTACCATTCAACAACCTGACCAATGCGCATTAAATGCACTCCCAATGCTATAATTCTTTCCCGATCGACATGTCAGTGTCACCAATGGGTTGACAGTCATGGCACCGATAGGTCGGTCCATACAAGAGTCTCAGTCTGGGGCAACACCATGTTGACAGAGTTTCAATTCCAGAAACCAGTCTTACCCAGACCGACCTGTCGCCCTTTACCGAGGGGTCTGTCCTGGTACTCTCGATCGGTCTTGAATTACCGATATGTCTGTTTCCTCGAGAGCTCACTTGAGTTCAAATTTCAGAACTCTCAAATCTTTATTGAAGATTCGTTGACCACGATGGGCCGTTTCAGCCTTTCACCGAGGGGTCGGTGCATACGAGACTCTCGATCAGAGACACACCAAGAATGACAGTTCTATGATTCAGAACCTTTGTCAATCTGGCCGACCAATCTTTGACCGCAATGGGTTGATCTTGTCTCCACCGAGGGGTCGGTGAGAACTGTGGTCGAGCTGATAGTGAAACCAAATACATATTTCCAACTTGGGTTCCAATTCACTTTCATGCTTCCTCTCTAGGCTTTTAATGATTTTACCATTTGTTCATCTAAGCCTAGGAATGGTCCTCTGAAGGTGTGGGTACCACCTAAAGTCATTTATGACTAAATACTTATTTTGTGATTGCCATAACTGTAATAGCCCGAATTTTCGAATCAATATATATTTGGCATTTATTGATTTTAATTTGAATTTTGACATAATGGAATACCAAATGGATCAAAAGTTGGGACAAGGGTCCAAGAATGGCCCAATTGGGCCATGGATTGGATGAAATCCATTTAATGGGTCAATGAGGACTAAGCGGGTCAACGATGGTCAAAGTGGACCCGATCACCATGTGGGACCCAATGGATCCAAATTGGTCCAAACTTTAAGGTAAAGGGTAGAAAATAATTTGGTTGGGCCGTGGGCCCAATGGTGGCCCAATTGATTTAAAAAGGGTGAATTGGAATTAAACCCTCTAAGTTAGTAATGAAATGAAATGGCATGACCAAGTGGGGCCCACCTCCACCTCATCAAGTGAGGTGGCGTGTGGACCAAGGAAAAAGTGGGACCAACCATCATGGTTGACTTGGTCAACCATGGATAAATTTAAGAAGACTAAGGTGGATTAAGGTAAATTAAATTGATTAAAATTATTTTAAAATGATCTAAGTTAAAATCAATGGAATTAAAATGACATGGCCAAGTGGGGCCCACCCCCACCTTACCAAGTGAGGTGGCGGGTGGGGTAGGTATAGGTGGGGGCCGTCCACCATGGTTGACTTGGTCAACCATGGGTGGGTTTCTTAGATAAATAAATTGTATGAAATTAAATTGGATGGAAATTAATTAACCTAAGTGAGGACTTAACTTAATTAATTAGGTTGATTAATTAGGGTCAACATAGACAAGTCAAAGAGGACAAGGGAGCCATGCTTGGTGGTTGGGTCTCAACCACCACCACCAAAGTCAAGCTAGCCCATGCTTGGTTGGTGAGGCCATAATGGAGGGGTATGGTCCAAGTAAGACCAAGGAATGAGATGGGTTTTCCATCTCATCCCTCTCATTTCTCTCTCTCCCTCTTCACCTCTCTCAAAAACCGTCCCATGCATTGGAGGAAAGAAAAAGAGAAGAAAACTTAGAAGAAGAAGAGAAGAAAAGAGAAGGAGAGAGCAAGCCTTGGTCCACCCCTTCAAGATCAAAGGCTAAGATCTTGTTTTCCATCACCTTCCCCTCTCCCTCTCTCAATCTAACCCCATCTACCATAGCTGATCCAAGCATATCTCACCGTTGATCAAGCTCATCTTAACCGTACATCAAGGAGAAGAAGAGAAGAGAAGACTAAGGAGAGCAAGAGGAGAAGCAAAGAGAGACCGGAGGAGTCGTCGGGTGGTAAGATTTTCTTAAAACGAGATTTTTTTTTTTTAGGATATGGAATCCAGTTCTTAGAATAAATGTGGCCAAAAACGTTGTGGGCCATGGATCTAAGATCCATCAAAAGGTAGGATAAGAAATGGATAAAAATGGAGGAATGGATTAAGTAATGGATTAGGGATGTTAAGTATTTAAAATAATTGTTATGGATTTGTGAGGAAACTTTGGGCCATAGGGTTCGGCCATGTAGCATGGCCGAACCCCATGGTGGCAAATTAAATGATGGATGATGGAAGTATGGAAAAATATGCAGAAAAGGTTAGGTTTCCTAAATGCAAAGTAATTGATGATTTTATTAAGGTTAGAAGGTTTAAAATGTTGGAGAATGATTTATGATAATTAGTTTTCAAGTGATTTAAAATAGGTGATTTTAAATAGGGTTTAGAAGCACAGAATGGAATGAATGGATGACCATAGGGTTCGACCATGTAGCATGGCCGAACCCCATGGTAAATAATGGGTAATTTATTAAGATTATAAGGTTTAAAGATAATGGAGAAAAATGATAGATTTAAATGGATTTATTGAGTATAGAATGTGATGTTTAAATGGGATGAAAATGGTGATGTAAATAGATGATTTAATTCAAATGGGGGTATGATGTTTTAAAGAAATCATGGACTATAGGGTTCGGCCATACAAGGTGGCCGAACCCCATGGTTAGTGATCTATGAAGGTTAGGGCTCTTAGATGCTCAATGGTTAATGTTTTCTAAAGTTTGAAAATTATGAGTATGGTAAGTGATTTTAAAATGGATTATTTTTGGGACAAAACATTAGTCTTTGAAAAATGGCATCCATAAAGGTGAACCCTAGGGTGGTGATTAGTGGTTTTAATAAATGGAAAATGATGTAGAAGAATGCTAGATTTTAATGGATTTATGAAAATGATATGTGAGGTTTTAAATGGGATGAGAATGGGGACTTAAATGAATAAATTAAATTCATTGGTGATAGGATTAAATGAGACAAAATGGATCCAAAAGAAGGGAGATAGGGTACCATGGGTTCGGCCATGGTGTATGGCCGAACCCATGATCCCTTTGTGGGCCACCTTTAGGGCCAAATATGAAAGGACATATGGGGATTAAATGTTTTTCAAAATTAAACAATAGGTGGCTGATTTTGGATATGTTATGGAATTATAAATGGGTCTAAGTTATGGATGAAATTTAGACTTAAAATAGACATAAGTGGGTGAATGATTAATCATAGAGGAGAGAGTGGCAAAATGGTAATTATTAGCCACTTTGAAGAACCATGAAATCGAATGCATTATGAATGATTAATTGGAATGGATAGTTGCTGCGTTTAGGTTCGCAAATTAGAGTATTTAAATGGCCAAAGAAATTGGATTTATGTATGTGTTTTAACCAATGGATAATGGGCTAAGTTAAGGACCGATTTTTGATAAACTTGTAATATACTTAAGGATCATTGAATGGTCTAGGGTTATGATCAGTTAGGAACTTAATCATGGATAACGTATGGACTAATTCGGTAAATGTAATAAGGTATCGGGATGTCGCAAACGGTACGCGATCGGCGACCGGATTATCGAACGGAAAGCGTAACGGAACGCTACGTGGTATTCGGTAGGATTCCTATCTTTTTGTAAGCGATGGATATGTGATGGTATTTTAGATTATTTTGATTTGGCTTATGATGGATTTATGATTATGATTTACCTTATGATGAGTTTTAAGTTATGAATCATATGGATTATATTTTAATATTATGCATTATATGGCTATGTATGGTATATCAAAATTATGGTTTATCTATATACTACATAACATAATGCACGTACATCTCATGCATGGCATAGGCGGGAAAATAATGAAACCGGAGTCCATGCTCCGTCGGGGCGACCGAGAATCAGATATGGGGATAGCCTGAGGGCTATAACCGGAGTCCATGCTCAGTCGGGGCGACCGAGAATCAAACATGGGGATAGTTCTATAACCGGAGTCCATGCTCTGTCGGGGCGACCGAGAAGCAAACATGGGGATAATACATTGTATGATCATACGAATGATGGGTGGGACACATGACATAGGCACCCATGGCATAGCATTCATTACATGCTTATTTTGTTATATTTTATTGTATCGGTATGCGTGTTATCACTAATCTATGTGCTAGCCCTACTCGGAGTCCTACTGGGTACGTTGACTAACGCCCTACTTCTACCCTAGCTGATGACGCAGGGGATGGCGGAAGCGGTGGACATGACAGGAGCCAAGCTTAAGAGCTTGGGAAGCGCAGTCTTAGTTTATTTACGTTTACATTTTGGAGATGAAATTTTAAAGTAACTTAGCTTGTCAGGTTGTATAAATTTACATTTCTTGCGATGGTTTGGAAGTTACTTATGGACAATTACATTTGGTGATATAAATATGATCATAGGGGTATTTTGATAATTTAATGTTGTATCTTCCCTTCTATCTAAAAACCGGTAGGATAGACTCTAGTATTATGTTCCGCAATGATTATAATCCGCGAGCTTACTTCCTACGCGTGAACCATTCTCGTGGACTTAGTTCCGCGCACGCATGGGGTTGGCCAGTTAAGGGTCGGGCTTTAGAAGCTCGGACTTAACTCGCGTCGTGGCGTCCGCGCCCTCTCTCACTCTTCTATTTTTTTTAAAAAAAATAGACTCTGGTTTTCGGAAAGCCGGTGAAAAAAGGCCAGGCGTTACAATAACGAAGAGCTTTAATCTGCTTGATCATGATCTTCACTTTTGATCACCTTGAGCCTTCAAGCTTGTAATTTGTGCTTCTTTCTGAGTCATGGAGTTGACAAATTTAGGGACTCGGCAAGCCGGGGCATTAACACCATTATTTTAATCATGATTTAAACAATGTTCTAATTTTTTGTTTTGAATTTTAAATGAGAGATTGTTAACTTCGAAGTTAATTTATAAAATTAGGATTGATTTTTATACTTTGATTTATTTTTAATCTAAATATTTTCTAAGAAACATATTAAAACAAGCACTAGATTGCAAACATATATATTTTGATTTACTTATGCATATATTTTGCTTGTTCTCTGTGGGATCAACGTCGCACTCATAATGTTGTACTATAAATGGTTCGTGCACTTGCGATATTATAAACTTAAAATTTTGCACAATTTTCACATCAACAAGTTTTTGGCGCCGTTGCCGGGGAACAAAAGCTACGTTCCTACGCTTTGCTGGAGAACAAATCAAAATTTGTGTATTGAAATCTTATGTCTTGAATTTTATGGTCTATAGAAAACACTTTTATTTTTGGGATATTATAATTTAGGCAACTCTCTAAAATTAGAAAGTTCTATTTTTATAAACTCTAATTTTGGAAGGTTACCTAAAATTAAAATATTCTTTAAAGTAAAGGAGATCTTAAAATTTTTCAAATTGTAAAAATTTTGCTAAAGTTAGATACTTGTTAAATTTTGAAGTTTCTATTTTTGTATAAAATTTCCATTTTTGAAAAACTGATAGATTAAACTAAGTTTCTTCCTTTAGCCTCTTTCTAATTTCATAAATCTAATCTATTTTAATAATCTTTTACTTTTGGAATCAAATCTAATTTTAGAAGGTCTTGAAATTTCTATCTATGGAAAATTTTAAGATTTATCCAATTTTGGAAAACATTCTATTTTTAGAAAATTTCCTGATTTTAGATCATATTTTAAAATTGTATTAATTGATGGTATTAATTTAGAAATTTATTCATAATCTCACATCAGTTTAGGAGACTTAATTAAGTTTAATTATTTTAATTTCTTTCTAGTTGTAGTTTAGGATCTTGCATTTAGATATTTCATGCATTCTTGAGTTAGAATCTTCACCTAGGTTCGTGTGTCTTGTTTTTCAGGAGTTTTGATAATCGCGAGTCAAAGTTGCTGGAATTTATGCGCATTGGCTAAGGTAAGTGCCTAACTAATTTTTTAAATTTTTATCTTTCTCATGCATTCATATAGACTTTTATCTTAGGTTGTTTGCATATATTACTTGCATATAAAAAAAGATTGCATAATTATTTCGATCATGCATTTAGATTGCTAGTTTCATGCATTTAGTGTAGTTTGTTTGCTTATTGTTTTGCATATTTATTTGATGCTTGCATTGTTAGATTAGGTTGCATTCACAAAAAAAAAAAAAAAGGTTTGTAATAAAATGGTTCATGCAATTTGAAAGTTCATTTTACAAGGGTGCTAGAACAATACGATTGACCCGAGAGAGGAGGGAGAGAGGGCGGGGGGGGGGGGGGGGGGGGGGGGGAATAGGTCAATCCCATTTTTAATGGTGTTTACAAATTTCTTGATTATTTTGAGTGCAGCAGAATATTTAATCAAGAGATTTGTTTAGTGTGATGGGTTGTTTATTTAATTCTTTAAGCATTCACACTAATATTTTAGCCCCTTTTCATAAAGCTTTAATATCGATGCTACTGCACAATGTATAGAATAAGATAATCAATATGCAAAGCGATGTGTGTTAAGAAAAGTATTTAAACGTTAAATACAAACACGCAAAGATCAAACACCATAAGACCAATTTGGTTAGTCAACCTACATCCACTGTTAGGACTCGCTCAACCTTGATCTATCTCCAAAATCCACTAAGTGAGGACTTACACCCTCACAATTAGAGTAGGTATTCCGCCACACTCAATCGGCTGGGAATTTCACCCACCACTGCCGAATAGGAATACCACATATCCATTTGGTTGGGAATTCCATCCACCACTGTGCTGGAGATTTCGCTCCAGAGTTTCTTATAGTGGTTCCAAAGTACTGTTGATGTGTTTTAAATTTGTAAATCTCGCAAGTGCACGAACCATTTATAGTACAGTGATTGAGTGCGAGGTCGAACCCAAAGGAAAGATTCAAGATATATGAAATTCAAAATACACATGCATCAATTTTTATGTTTCTTAGAAAACCAAGATTCATAATTAAAACTAGGATAAATAGATCTACAATTTTAGAGTATTGATTAAACGTAATTAAAATAATATTTTAATTAAGAGTTTATAAACAATCTCACCACACATCCTCATTCACAAAATCTAGTTCTAATTAAATTTAATCCTAACTAGTTAATCAAGTTGTTAGGGAGGTTTTAATACATGATATAAATAGACTTTAAACGAATTAAAGAATTAAAAAGAAAAACTAAAATACAACATTCAAGTGAAATAAAATAAGCATGAAAAGTAAATCGGCGAGGAAAATAAATGATAGAAATAAAAAAGCAGTAACGTAAAAGGTGATTGTTTGGAATAGACCGTTCATCACCCAAGATGTATAAATAAAGTAAAGGCCTAGATCTGAAATTCACATAAAGATCTAAACTGCAATTCATATTTACAAAAAGGACAAGATCCACAACTTTTTAATTTAATTAATCAAACGTTACTAATCATGACTCAAGTCTTAGAATCAAGATCCTAACTATTGCATACGTTCATGTTCAATAAAATAAACAAAGGTTATGTTCTTGAAATTAAAAGTAAAATAATCATCAATGAATTTTAGAAATTTGATGTTCCAAGGTTCTAAATGAATGCTTTACTTTATTGAATGGAAGAATTAAAGTACAAGGCTTTTTATAAATTGAATACAAGAAAGACAACACAAAAATAAAAATCTACAATTCTCACTTGTTAATTCAAATGGTGCTCATGTCTTTTGCTCCAACCTTTAGTCCTCTTGAATTCTAGGTCAAATTCAAGTTTGGTGTGTGGGTTACTGGGCTATTTATAGGACTTGGGATTGAATGGAGGGCTAGGATCAAATCTAGGTTTAAGTTGGTGGATGAAAGGTTGGGATTAGATCTAACTTAAGTTGGGTGGCTGGGATTAAAAGCTAGAAAACTAGGGCTTCTCTATAGGTGTACACAAATTTGGTGTGATGGGTTGGCTTGGAGTGTAGTGAAAACAAGGAAGAAGAGCAAATTGGGATTGGGATTTGTTGTGTGATTTTTGAATTTGGCTTTGTGCTCTAGGGTTTCGGGTTGTCCAATGATATGAACGGCTTAGGATTAAATGGATAGATGAATGAATAGATGAGATGATGTCATGATGAGGTGGAGGGTTGACTATGAAATTTGAATGGAATAGGAAGGAAATAGGCAAAAATCATGTGTGACATGGTGGATTGGGACGATGAGGTGTGTAGGGATCTTAGGAATGTGTTTGGATGGATTTTTGTCTAAGTGCATAGAGAGATTTTAGGTGCTTAAATAGAGTGGACTGTGTGTTGGATGGATAGATTGGTGACAAGGCATGGGCGATGAAGGCTAGCTTGAGCTTCAAGTTGTTCTAACTTAGGGTTTGGTGAATGGATGGCTAAGATTGGTTTGGGTTAAATCTAATGGATATGATGGGTGATGGGTGATGGGTGATCTAAGTAGATGGATGGATAGAATGTGCATGGATAATCCTATTCCCAAGGTTAATCTATATGATGAATGTTTTTGATGTCCTAACTCTAATCATGATGCGTGAACGGGTTGGATTGACTAAGTGGATTTAGGGTTTGATGATATGAAATGCATGGGATAAATGAAATGCATGAAGTGAATGTTTTGGATTGGTGGATTGGGTTAATGGATGGTGTGGATGGGAGGTTAGAAATTGGATGGTTAAGATTGGATGGGTAAAATTGTAACGACCCGACCCATATAGAGGGCTTAGGGCTCAAACTCAGCAAGATATTGTCCGCTCTGGGCCTCGCACACAAGCGAGCCCGCACGGTTTTGCCTTTGGGCCCGGGCCCATTTGGCCCGGCCCAAAACGCGTCACGCTAGTTTAATGGGTTTTGGCCTCTTAAATACCCCCTCCATTTAGCCTCCACTACCGATGTGGGACTCTTCCCACATCGGTGGCAGGGTTTCACAATCACCCCCACTAAGCCTCGAGCCGCCCCCGGCTCGACCCGACTTAGCTCAACAACACTAGGGAAGGAAGAAAGGCCCACACAGTCCGAGAGTTGAACTGAGGCTCTGATACCATTTGTAACGACCCGACCCATATAGAGGGCTTAGGGCTCAAACTCAGCAAGATATTGTCCGCTCTGGGCCTCGCACACAAGCGAGCCCGCACGGTTTTGCCTTTGGGCCCGGGCCCATTTGGCCCGGCCCAAAACGCGTCACGCTAGTTTAATGGGTTTTGGCCTCTTAAATACCCCCTCCATTTAGCCTCCACTACCGATGTGGGACTCTTCCCACATCGGTGGCAGGGTTTCACAAAAATGGGTCATGGACATGGGCTTTTGGGTTTAGGGTTGGTAAACGTAGATTTGAACTTGGAGCATTGGATTTTAATTGGACTTGGACTCGAATTGGAGACTTGGACTTAAACTTGCTGGGTTGAATTCACTTTGGCCTGGCCCACATTGGAAAATGCGCCTGAAGTGTTTGGCCTTGCCCAGTGTCTGGCATTTGGAGCAAAGTTTGGCCCAATTGCTGGGTTCTCTAGCCCATGGATATTCTTCTCAGACTCATGGCCTCTTAATTGACTTTGACTTTAAAATTAAATAATTAATCAATATCACTATAATTCTAAATATTGAATAAATCCAGACTCTCATAAATGGATCAAGATTATTCAATTTACATAAAAAACCCTAAAGTGGCATGAATTAATTATGAAATTATAAAATTTCCATTTTAAGCTATCTTCTGACAATTATCCATTGTTTTATGTATGAAACCTATTTTTCCTTCTTTTTATTTACAAAACTAGAAAAAACCATTAAACGTATCTTTTATATACAAAATCAAAGCTAACTTAATCATAATTAAACGGTAAAAATGTAATATTTTTAGGCTCAACAAGTACCTCTCCTTAATCCACTTTCGAAACAAAGGTTTTAAAGAAAATTAAAACCAAGAACCACTTGTTTTTGTATCTCTTTCTCCTGATGTGTGTTTCTTCAAGATCCCACCCAATGTGTGTCGAGGCTCCTCCTTATAGCCGCCGTTAAGAAATCACAATTCAGAGTGTCAAGGAAACTGGTTCTACCAAAGGTTTCCTAGTTTAAGGTTCTCTCCTTCTCACTATCTAACTCAATCCTCAGATTGGTTGTTTATGAGTTTTCTTCCTTCCTCTCTCTCTCTCACAACTCAATTCATCTGATTGGTTGCAATTGATTCCCCTAGTGTAAACAAGAGAGAGAGAGTGATCCTTCTGTTGGCCCTTGTTAAGATTACGGATAAAGATGAGGGTCCAACTGATCCTTCCAAAGGATACCAACTGGTTGTATAAAGATTGGTTTATATACCGAAGGCAACCAGTTGTAGTAACGATAATGTACCGACAGGTCGGTCGCACAGAGGGGTCGGTTACTAGAAATGTTACCTTTACAAACCCTACCGTTATAAATTAATTGCACTCCCAACGGTAATATTCCTTCTCGGTCGACATTTCGTTGTCGTCGATGGGTCAACACTTATGCTACCGAGGGGTCGGTCCATACGAGAGGCTCGTTCTGGTACAAAACATGCTTGACAGTAGTTTCAACTCTAGAAACCTGTTACCCAGAACGACCTGTCGCCTTTTACCGAGGGATCAGTCCTGGTACTATCGATCAGCCTTTGATTACTGATATGTTTGTTTCTTCGGGAGTCCACATGAGTTCAAGGATTCCAGAACTCAAGATCTTGATCAAGGAGTTGTTGACCACGAGAGCTCGCTTCAGCCTTTCACTGAGGGGTCATTGCATAGAGACTCTCGATAAGAGGTATCCCAAAATGACAATTCAATGTTCCAAAATCTATATCAATCTGGTCGACCAGTCCTTAACCACGATGGGTCGATCCTGTCTCTATCGAGGGGTTGGTGAGAATGACTGGTCAAGTTGACAGTGAAACGAAATACATATTTCCAAGTTGGGTTCCAATTCACTGTCAACTTTCCTCTCTAGTTTTTTTATGATATAACTATTTGTTCCACTAAGCCTAGGGATAGTCCTCTCTAAGGTGTGGGTACCATCTAAAGTCATCTATGGCCATTTTACTTGTTTTATGATTGCCATACCGACGAGCTTCAATTTGATGGAGCATGATCTTTTCTCTTGATCATCTTGGGTCTTCAAGTTTCCAGCAAGTGCTTATTTCCGAGTCACGGAATTGACAAACATAGGGACTTGGCCAAACCAAGGAACTAACACACTTTAAATAAAATCAATTGTGGAACCATAGGTTAGTCTTTAGGTTCTTTCATGCTCATTAGGACAGTCTTTCATTCAATTTATTTTAAAAAACCAATATTAGTTTTCCTTCAATCAAGGTGTCTAGGATTAGTTCTATCGCCAAGGCGTAAATAACCTAAGGATAAGTGGAATATAAGCAGATTGTCAAGTGCTCCTCCACTTACCTAGGAACTTACCTGCCCATGATTGTGGTTAAACTCTTGGAGATTTAGAATTTTTTAAGAAAAGATTAGGAGCCAGTCTAGAACCCTAGGTTAGTTTAGGTTTTTACTTTTAGTTTTAGGTCATTTATTTTGTTTTAACTTGTTTTGTCTTGTGTGCTCCTGATTGAGTGAACATGAACACTTGGAGGCGTGATTCTTCTAAGTGATTAATTAGAGTTAGGTCACCAACTAATGGAACCCAAGTTAGTCATCAATCTATTTCGGAACACAATATGGTTTGTGAAGTCATGTCGATATCATCAACATCCGAGAGTTTCAACCGAAGTGAGGAGAGTCTAGCTGGGGAAAGTGAAGAAGATTGTAACACCCCGGATTTTCATTCCATGAATATATATGGAAATTGTCCATTTAATTTGTGAATTAATGGAATTTGAAATTAAATAATGGAGATGGACCTTAGATGGGTAAGGAGTTGGGTCAATTGCCAAATTATGACCCAACGGATTATGGATAAGGTCCAAAAGAAGTAAATGGGTAAGATTTATTAATTGGGTCAAAGTGGTCAATTGGGTCAAATGCCCAATTGGGACCCAATGGATCATAGATGAGCTAATTAGAAGTAAATGGGTAAGGTTTGATAATTAGGTCTAATAACCAATTAAGATACAAGGCATGAGATCCACCTCATCAAGTGAGGTGGCATGTATGTGACATGGCTAGGTGGGACCCCAAGTGCCATGTGTCATGGTTGACTTGGTCGACCACAAATTGAGTTCAAGTTTAATTAAGGTATGACTGAATTAAATTGGATTAAGTTCAATTGAGTGAGTTCAAAATGGAATCAAGGAATTGAGTTAATGAATGAGTACAAGTCTTGAGTTTAAAAGAATTAAAAATATTTAAGTAGAGTTGAGTGAAATTAAAATGAGTGGAGTGGGAAGATGGAGGGTTTCCATCTCATGGTGGAAACCCAAGGGACACCTTGGTGGTCAATAGTTAAGATGGGGGAGTTTCCATTTTGAATGCACAAGTTGGGAAGGTGGAGGGTTTCAGCTATTGGGATGAAACCCATGGATACATGTTGGGGAGATGGAGGGTTTCCATCATGCCCAAGGGGCACACGGTCGGAGTGTTTCATCTCATGGGATGAAACCTCCAAAGGAAACATTAATGAGGGAGGTGAAGGGTTTTGTTGTTACAAAGGGGCATAACCCAAGGGACACCACCCCTTGGCCGAATTCCATTGCACAACAAAGGGATTTCTTTTCTTCATCTCTCTCTCCCTCTCTCAAGCTCTCACTCTTTGGGCCGATCTCTCACAAGACGAGGAAAAGACTTTGGGTTTTCCATTCTCTCCTCCTCTCCCTCTCTCAAATCTTTTAGATTTTCATCTTAATTCAGCAACACACTTTGGCCGAAGATCAAGGAGGAAGAAAGAAAAGACTAAGGAAGGAGAAGATCGGAGGAGCAAGGCGGAACGTAAGATCAGAGGAGTCGCGGAATCGGCGAGTGGTACTTGACAAGATTTTATTAAGTAAAAAAGAGATTAAAGGGAACATTCCATATAGATTGAAATGGTTGGCCAAAATGCTAAAGGCCATGGATTTAAGATCCATTCAAAGAAAGGCAAAATCAGGTTCGGCCATGATGGATGGCCGAACCCCATCAAATGATCAAATCATGGACATGTGGTATTTAAGATGGGAAAAGATAAAATAAGGAACCATGGGTTTGGCCATGTTGTATTATAACACCCCAGATTTTCAAGTTATTAATATATATGAAAATTGCCCAGTTAATTTGTGAATTATTAGATATGGACCTTATATGGGTAAAGTGTTGGGTCACTGCCCAATTATGACCCAACGGTTGTGGAATGTAATACTTCGGATTTTCAAATTATTATTTTATATGAAAATTATCCATTTTTCTTGTGAATTTTAGATTGGATCTTATATGGATAAGGAATTGGGCCATGACCCAATTAAGACCCAATTAAATTGTGGCATTGGTTTTATCAAAAATTAAATAAGATTGTGCAAGGCCGTGTATGGAGATATTAATATCTATATTATGCGCGTGTGATGTTTTTAAAAGGGAATGCATATTGTCTTAAATTAAATTAAAAGATTACTTAGATTATGATCAATGATATGCGCATACCCTATTCTAAATAGAGATCTTATGGCCGAGTGGGACACTGCTAAAAATGGAAAGCCAAGGTCGGCAATTGCTTATCTAAGTAATGAGGCCTCACGGCATTGCCATATAAGGCAATGACTAAAAATACTATAAGGGGCGCACGACCAAAGGAGGGGGTGAGATTATCTTAAGAACTTACTAAGGTTGGAATTAAGGGAAGGTTTTAAATTAAGGAGGGGAGGTCGGCCACTCCAATTTTAAGATAGAAACACAAGGGCGTACGGCCTAAGGGGGGCAATGTTTATTTTAAGTACCTACTAAATATGGGACTAAGGAGAGCTTAATAAAAGGAGAGACCCAAAGGGGCGCACGGTTTTTACAACCCCATATTCGAACTCTCCCTATCTCTCTCAATCTCTCAATCTCTCACACGGTAAAGAGCAAGAGAAGAAAAGGCAATAACAAGAAGGGTTCTTGGTTGGAGAAAAAATTAAGAAGAAGAGAGAAAGATTAGAAGAGCAAGAAATCAATCGGAAAGAGGTTAGTATATTGATTGAATAATTTTATTTATGAAACCAAAGAACCATAGGGTTCGGCCATGGTGTTTGGCCGAACCCCATGGAAGAAGTTTGGAAGATGATTTGATGATCTTAAATGGAGAAATAGAACCATAGGGTTCGGCCATAGTGCATGGCCGAACCCCATGGAAAGATTTGATTTATTTATTGGTTTTTGAGAATAAAAACCATGGAGATTCTTAAATAAGTAATTGGTGATAATGATATGTAATTTCGAAGGGATTAAATGGAAGATCCATGATTGATTAATGGAGATATGGATAGGGATGTGGGTCGGCCATGGCATGACCGAACCATGATTTTTTTATGGCTAAGTGATTGGATCAATAGTAATGAAAAGAAGGGGTGAGGTTTGGCCATGGTGTATGGGCGAACCCCACCAAATATTTTATAGATTTGTGATTGATTTTTTTAATGGATCTAAACTAATGGTCAAGATCATGAACCATTGGGTTCGGCCATGGTGTATGGCCGAACCCCATGGAGTAGTTTTGGGAATGGAGATTAAAATAGGAAACTATCTAATTTTAGAATTGGTTGCTAAAATTGGAAAGCATCCAATTATGAAAAGATGATGTCTAAATTTGGAAACTATCCAAGTGTGGAACGTGTTTGCTAAATTTAGAAAGTATCCAATTATGGAAGGTGTTTGCTTAATAAGGAAAGCTTCTAAATATGGAAGGAGGTTGATAATTGTAGTAAGTTTAAATATGGAAATCTTCTAATAATAGAAGGGGAGATTAACAAGGGGAAGTTCAATTTTTGGAAGGTGAAATCTAAATTTGGAAACCTTCCAATTATGGAAAGGTGGAGTTTAATTTGGAAACTATACACCATAGGGTTCGGCCAAGGTGTATGGCCGAACCCCATGGTCCAAATTAAGGGATCAAATGACATTTTAATTTATGGTTAAGGGCTGATTGATGAATCGAATTATGAACCTATTTTATAAGTTATGTTTTGTATATTTTTAAATAAAGGGAAGGATACAAACATGTGTTATGAATTATTGATGAAGGTAGTGGTAAAATGGTAATTACATGCCAAAGTGGAGGATCATGGGTTCGCCATGGTGTATGGCCGAACCCCATGAGTTGTGTTTGATGGACTTGTTTGGTTAAGGAAATTTATAGGGTCCAGTTATTGTAGACTTAAAGGAATAAGGGAATCACTGGCATTTTTGTAAATATGTGAGAATATTGGACATTGGGTTCGGCCATGGTGTATGGCCGAACCCCATGAATTATTTCATGGACTATGTGTTTTGGATTAAAAGAAGCATATATGGATGATTTGGAACCTAAGCAAAGAAAAAGGGCTATGGTTATGAACAATGGCATTTTCGTAAATAGGTGCGAAAATGGTAAGCCATGGGTTCGGCCATGGTGTATGGCCGAACCCCATGGGATTTTGTTCATGGATTTAGAACCTTGTAATCAAGTGGGACTTGGTGTTGATTTATTATTATACTATAAGGTAACGGGATCTCGCAAGTGGTGCGCGATCAGTGATCGATTCTTGGACGAAAGACGCAAGCACGCGTTAACGATCTTTGGTAGGATTCCACCTCTTTGAAACCATGGGTTTAGGTTCACTTGTTTTATCTTATGTTTGATGAAAATATGTTTCAAAGGATATGATTTATTATTGAATTTCAAATGCTAAGCTTCATTGTGTAAATAGCATGTATTGATTATATTTCAAAGGTTGATTTTATATGTTATGTTTATATGAGGAAAAAGCATGTGTTTTGAATATGATTTTTTTAAATGCTGTGTTTATGTTATAAAATAGCATGTGTTTCATTGGCATCTCATGCATGGCATGGGGTGGAGGATTTATATCCGGAGGGGTCACACTCTGTCGGGGCGTCCGAAAAACCTATGTGCGATACCTTGATGTGCTTTTCCATCAGGAAGAAACCGGAGGGTCCACACTCCGCCGGGGCGTCCGGAAGACCTATGTGGTGGGTACATTTATGTACATGTGATGGGTGGGACTCATTGCATATTTGTCATCATTGCATGGCATGGATTTTACCTGGTTTTATATATTATGCTATAATATATGTTTTGTACTAACCATGTGTTAGCCGTAACTGGAATACCTATTGGGCGCGTTATTCTAACACCCTACTTCTACCCTAGTTGATGATATAGGTAATCAGGGGAACGATGAACGTAAGATGGACCAGGCATAGGAGCTTGGAAGATTTATTTTATATGTTTTGAATAAAATTACTTATGGACATGTATTTGAGTATCTAGATTTCGGAATGTAATAACTTAGATGGTCGGATGTTTAGCTTGATGATTATGACGTTTTTAATAATGATTAAGGACTTGACGTACTTTGCTATCTGAATGGAATAGAACTTGGTTCTATTATGATTCCGCATTTTGATGTTATAATTCCGCAGGTTATGATTTTATTCTGCATATTGATATTGCTATGTGTGAACCATTTTTCATGGACTTGATCGATACACACATAGGGTTGGCCAGTTAGGGGTCGGACTTTGGAAGTTCGGACTTAGCTTGCGTCATGACATCCCCCGCTCTATCACTTTGCTCTGTTTTAAAAAAAAAATATATACTCTGAATTTACTGGAAGAAGCGAGTGAAAAAGGGCGGGGCGTTACAGTTGGTATCAGAGCGAACCCGAAACTTGAATCTTTCGGGGTAAATTAATCCAGTCTACGTGCATTAATTTACTTCGTTAGACTCATACGGATGATAGCAAAGGAAGTACAGTCAAAATAATCGGATTATCAAACGTAGCAACATAGGATGTATTTCCCCAGAAAACAAGGCAAAAATCAAGAATGCTTATTTGGAAATTTTCCCCAACAGGTAGGAAATACAAATTTTGTTTATGGAAACTAAGTCTTGATGTTTTTAATGGCTTAAGGAAAAATGGCTCCAAAGGGAAAGTCAATGAGAAATACTCGACAAAACCAAAAGGGGTTGATGAGGAGGAGCGACACTCTCACCGTGAGGAAGAACAATCTCACCATGAGGAAGAACAATATTCTTAACGTGAGGAAGAACAATCTCACCACGAGAAGGAAGAAAGTAGTGTGAACATACCAGTGGTACCTCCTGAATTGCAGAATCTGGTTCAAGCGGTGGTTACTTCAGTGCTCCAACAACATCTGAATGAGAATGGAACCACCAATGGGAACAATGACAGGAGCATGGTCAGGGATTTTTAGCAACAACGCCCTCCTTACTTCAAGGGGAGAGAAGAGGCTGTCGGAACGGAAAACTGGCTGAAGAAGATTTCTCAGATTCTGACTCTATTGAATATCACGAGTCATGCACACAAGATTTTATTGGCCACATCACAGCTGATTGATGATGCTGGTAAATGGTGGGAGGTGATAGAGAAGCAGCGAGTACTTATTCCGGAAAGGGAGAGGATTACCATGACTTGGGAGCAGTTCTCAGCTACCTTCCTGGAGCATTATTTTCCTAAGGAGAAGAAGGAACGTCATACACAGGCTTTTATATCTTTGGTACAAGGTACCATGACGGTGGCAGCGTACCAACAGGAATTTCTCAGTTTATCTGTGTATGCATTCTATACGGTGGATACTGAGTATGGCAGGGCACGGAAGTTTGAGCGGGGCCTTCAACCTAACATAAAGGGCCAAGGTAACTATATTCAAGGCACCCACATTAGCAGAAGTGGTCAGCAGGGCCACTATAGCAAAGCAGGAAATGACTGAGTTGACGCGTTTTGACAATCGCCGAGCTCAGAGTGGGAGGGTACATTCTAGCCCAACAAGAGGTTCCGACCGAACCAAAGCAGACCCTCACCATCTACTGGGTCAACAGGGGGCTTTCGACCCAATCATCCCTCCCCATCTGCATCAGTCACTCGGGCTCCCAGAGGAGGGAGCAATTGCTTTCACTGTGATCAACTTGGTCATTTTAAGAGGGACTGGGGTGCACCCTCAGTCAAAGTAATCATGTGGTGGCATATGGATCAAGACAGTTGAAAATACATGAACGTCTCTATCCTACACACGATCTGGAACTAGCCGCAGTGGTCTTCTCTCTCAAAAGCTGGAGACATTATCTTTATGGCGAGAAATTTGAAGTGTTTTCGGATCATAAGAGTTTGAAATATTTGTTTGACCAGAAAGAGCTCAACTTGAGGCAGCGCAGATGGATGGAATATCTGGCGGATTATGAGTTCGCACTTAGTTATCACCCTGGCAAGGCGAACAAGGTGGCAGATGCCCTCAGCCGCTTATCACATGCATCAGTGGCATGTCTGATCAGGACGGAATGGGAGAAGCTGAATACCATTCGAGAATTTAAACTTTACCTCAATAACCATGGGACTATTTATAATTTGATCATACGGTCCAACATTGAATAGGAACAACGGACAGACTCGGAGGTGGAGGAGATTTGGGCTAAGATGTCTACTGGTGAAGTCATACCGGATTGGGAGTTACGACCAGGACATGGTCTTCTATTCCGAGCAAGGATTTATGTACCTAAGAGCTGCAGAAAATAGTTATTGGTTGAGGCACATCAGAGCAAACTCTCTATTCATCCGGGAAGTAGTAAGATGTATCACGATCTGAAGAGACATTATTGGTGGCACGGACTCAAAAGAGATGTGGCAGAATTTGTAGCACATTGCTTAACTTGTCAGCACGTTAAGACGGAACATCAGAAGCCATCAGGATTACTCAAACCCTTACTAGTGCTGGAATGGAAATGGGAACACATTTCCATGGATTTTGTTATGGGGTTGCCAAGGTCATCAAAGAGCAACGATGCGATATGGGTCGTGGTAGACCGACTGACCAAGTCTGAGACTTTGGGTCCGCGGTATATCAAGGATATCATCAGATTGCATGGTATACCTTGGACTATTGTGTCTGACAGAGATGGTCAATTCACATGCAGAGTATGGCAGAGCATGCAGTTAGCCATGGGAACAGATTTGCTGATTAGTACGGCATTTTATCCACAGACTGATGGACAGTCTGAGAGGACAATACAGACATTAGAAGACATGCTGAGAGCATGTATGCTAGATTTCAAGGGTGGATGGGAGGATCACTTGCCGTTGGTAGAATTTTCATACAACAACAGTTACCAGGCAAGCCTTCAGATGCCACCATTTGAGGCATTATATGGTAGACCATGTAGGTCAGCAGTGTGCTGGACAGAGGCCGGTGAGCCTGCACTGATTGGACCTGAATTGGTTGCAGATACTACAGCGCAGATACAGTTGATACGGCAGCATCTATTGACTGCGCAGAGTCGTCAGAAGAGTTATACTGACAAGAGAAGGAGGTTCCTTGAATTTGAAGTGGGAGACATGGTGTTCTTGAAATTCTCGCCACGAAAAGGACACATGAGATTTGGAAAGAAAGGGAAATTATCACCAAGATATGTGGGACCATTTTCTATCATAAGACGGATGGGGGACGTGGCTTATCAAATGACACTCCCATCACAGTTGGCATCTTTACACGATGTGTTTCATATATCAATGTTGAGAAAGTAGAATCCTGATCCTTCTCATGTATTAAACGTACAAGATATAGAGGTTCAGAGCGACGTGACATACGTTGAGAAGCCTGTCCGAGTGGTGGACACAGAACAAAGGGTGTTACGGAATCGAGCGATCCAGTTTGTTAAGATAGTATGGGATCGACATGGCATTGAGGAAGCTACATGGGAACTCGAGTCTGAAATGAGGAAGGCTCATCCTGAGCTATTTAGGTAAATGTTTGAAACCCTACTTCACTCGATTTTCGGGACGAAAATTTAAAAAAAAGGTTGTATTGTAATACCTCGGATTTTCAAATTATTATTTTATATGAAAATTATCCATTTTTCTTGTGAATTTTAGATTGGATCTTATATGGATAAGGAATTGGGCCATGACCCAATTAGGACGCAATTAAATATTGGCATTGGTTTTATCAAAAATTAAATAAGATTGTACAAGGCCGTGTATGGAGATATTAATATCTATATTATGCGCGTGTGATGTTTTTAAAAGGGAATGCATATTGTCTTAAATTAAATTAAAAGATTACTTAGATTATGATCAATGATATGAGCATACCCTATTCTAAATAGAGATCTTATGGCCGAGTGGGACACTACTAAAAATGGGAAGCCAAGGTCGGCAATTGCTAATCTAAGCAATGAGGCCTCACGGCATTGCCATATAAGGCAATGACTAAAAATACTACAAGGGGCGCACGACCAAAGGAGGGGGTGAGATTATCTTAAGAACTTTCTAACGTTGGAATTAAGGGAAGGTTTTAAATTAAGGAGGGGAGGTCGGCCACTCCAATTTTAAGATAGAAACACAAGGGCGCACGGCCTAAGGGGGGCAATGTTTATTTTAAGTGCCTTCTAAATATGGGACTAAGGAGAGCTTAATAAAAGGAGAGACCCAAGGGGGTGCATGGTTTTTACAACCCCATATGTAACGCCCCGACCTTTCCGAGACAAATTCAGAGTCTAAATTTGTTTTTTTTTTTTTTAAACTTAAACATCGGACAAGGGCGGAGGGACGTCACGACGCGAGTTAAGTTCAGACTACTCAAGTCTGAACCTTAACTGGCCACCCATGTGTACATGGACTAGACCATGATAAATAATCCACACATGGAACTAAACAATAACTTGCGGAATAAACTAGATTAATTGCCGAAATAGCATGAATAGATAGCAAGTAACAGTCTCAATTAATAATTAAGATAAATCAACCATCCATAGTTAATAACCTAATCAAACCATAGCAAAGTATTAACTTATTACATGTCCATCAAATATAACTCAAACGACAATAAATAAGAAGTCCTGTTCATCAATCAAGCACTTAGGCTTGGCTCCCCTCCCGGTCATCAACCTTCTCTTTCCCTTTCCTTGATCCTGCATTATCCTCTAAGGATAGAATTAGGACGTTAGATCAACGCGCCCAGTAGGTTCCCGATCAGGGCTACCACATGGTTAGCATATAAAACATGCATATATCATAGTACATGATTAGCAAAAACATATAAAACCATGCTATGTATGTATGCAAATGTAATGAGCTCCACCCCATCACACATACATAGTCATCACTTGACGGGACTCTCACCGTCAAGGTAAATCACAATACACTTCCATCTGGGTCTCACATGATAAGGTAATCCACAGTAATCCTCGTTACCTGTGGAAAGACCCTTCATCATTGAGTTGATTCATATCACATATTAGTCCTCCTGGCGGGGACTCTCATCGCCTAAGGAGACCAATTGAAACTCTTATCATCATGTTACTCCTCCTGGCGGGGACTCTCATCGCCTAAGGAGGACGGTAACTCATAATTGCAAACCAGCATATCCTCAATCATCATCCCATGTCCATGCATGAGATGTCAATGTACATGTATGTCATTTTGTAAATACATATCACATCATTCAAAACCATATTTGAAACATAATATCAAATATAACATATCTCATAAAAACATGATAAAACCAAATCATAATTGTGGTTACAAGTAGGTAGGAAACCTAATGAAGATTCACTTCAGTACTTGATCTTTCTTAATCGTCAGCCGTTCACGACTCGTATGCCGTATACGCAAGTCTGGATACGCTATTTAAATAGCAGCAAACCAAACATTTATCATGTAATTCCAACTTAGTCAATGTCCCAAAAATATGTACTATGTGGGGTTCGGCTATGCCCTTGGCCGAACATCACCAATTAGGATTTAACTTCCTTTTTCATTTAATCAACTCTTAAATACTTAACCCTAACCTTGACATGGTTCAGCCCTTTATTGACCAACCAATAACAGCAAATTAATCTTCATCAAATCACATAGAACACCATAATTTATATGGTTTTTAACTCACCAAAATCATCAAATACTTTCATGGGGTTTGGCCATCCAAGGTGGCCAAACCCTATGTCCATATCTTGGTCCTTATGAACATGTTTTAGGTCTCATTTAAACAAGTAATAATCAGTAAAACATTACTGCATTTTTACCTCTCAAAACCATCCAAATAAGCTCATCACTTTGTCCAAATGACCATAACACTTCATGAGATTCGGCCATCCAAGATGGCCGATCCAAATGGTCCATTGCATCAATTTTAATCCATGATTTAGACCCATGATACCTTCAGTCCTTGATGACCTTCTAGTCCATGTTTTAACCCTCTTTAAAACATGCATTTTAAGTCTTAAATAACCACCAAAACAGTCCACAAAGCTTCATAGTTTCTATGTTTCAAAAACATCAAAACCAACCAATCATTTACATGGGGTTCGTCCCTCCATGGTGGCCGAACTCTATGACCTTTGGTTTTGAATTTCTTAATCATTCATCTAGGTCTAAATCAAACTTCCATATCTATGTTTTAACCTTTTTAAAACAGACACTTTAAATCTAATAAAACATCTAAAAATAGCCCCATACTTGTATGGTTTTAAATTCCAAAAACCATCCAAATCAACCAATTATTTCCATGGGGTTCGGCCATCCTAAGTGGTCGAACTCCATGCTCTAAATTTCCATCCTTTAGACCTTATAAGCACACTTTAAAACCTTACTTAATTCGGCCACAAAATGACCAAATTAATATGTGTACAACACACCATGGTTTGACATGGTTTTTGACCTTTAAGATCATCAAATCAAATCCACATTATTCATGGGGTTCGGCCAACCAAGCTGGCCGAACCCAGTGGCATATTTTCTTATCCTTTTAAGCCATCTAATCCCAGGTTTAGACCTATGACAAATTCGGCCATACATGACCAAATTATGTCATCCAAATTTATAACTTCAAGCTCTTTATTAAACCAAACACTTAAGTAAAAACTTACCAAACTTCTTTGCTTTTAATCTTTACTTCCAGTCCTTCTTTGCCTCCTTTCCTTTGCTGTTTTGTGCTTGACCAGTTGTTCAAAACACCTCTATTGTTTCAGCCAAGAAAAACGAATTGGAGAGAGGGAGAGAGAGATGGGAATTCTTTGGATTCTCAATGTGAAAATCGGCCAAGAATGGTAATCTTTCCCTTTTGTAATTTCAGCCCCATCTTCCATTCATTTTCCCTCATTTAATTTTGCCAAAAACGATGGGATATTGGGTGTCATCCAAGACACCCCTTCACCCAAATGTTGCACCCTTTCATTCACAAAGCATGCATCTCATGAGATGCATGAAGCCGTCCAACCTTGGTGTCCCTTGGCTTTGCCAAGGCACCTCTTCACTCTCAACGGCTGGGATGGGTTTGATTAAGTGTTGGGTGAGATTAAGACACCTTTCCATATCCTCTTGACTCACTTGATTCATGATATTTTTATTCCAACTCAACTCATCCAACTCAACACATTTAATGCTCCATATTTGAGTCAACTCTTTTCTTAATTCTAACTCACTCCAAATCAGTCCAACTCAAGCTGAACTAACTCATAATTGAGTTCAATTGAGGGTCCACACGGTCATCCGTGGTCAACCTAGTCAACCCGACCCATTGGGTCCCCAATTAGCCCTTTGACCCGTTTTGACAACATGACCCATTAATGGGCTGATTTTGCCACTTTTAAATGGTTTTCACTTGTGCATCAAGCCTACCCATTTTTGTTATACTTGATTTCCAATCAGTTCAGCTTAACCCCATTTAATTTGAGCTTACACAATGGTCAAATCATCCATTATGACCCATTGGGTCCAATTGGGCCCTTTGACCCATTTAGCCATTTTCGACCCAATTGATGTATATTACCCATCCAATCAAACTTGACATTTATAATGTGCTCATATGCTCTTAATTTGAGCAATGGGCCCCACCATTTCCTTATTTGACATCATAAAATAATTAATTTAACAAACCAAGGGCATTTTCGTAATTATCCACTGCATTGAGAAATTGGGGTGTTACACCATATTCGAACTCTCCCTATCTCTCTCAATCTCTCAATCTCTCACACGGTAAAGAGCAAGAGAAGAAAAGGCAATAACAAGAAGGGTTCTTGGTTGGAGAAAAAATTAAGAAGAAGGGAGAAAGATTAGAAGAGCAAGAAATCAATCGGAAAGAGGTTAGTATATTGATTGAATAATTTTATTTATGAAACTAAAGAACCATAGGGTTCGGCCAAGGTGTTTGGCCGAACCCCATGGAAGAAGTTTGGATGATGATTTGATGATCTTAAATGGAGAAATAGAACCATAGGGTTCAGCCATAGTGCATGGCCGAACCCCATGGAAAAATTTGATTTATTTATTGGTGTTTGAGAATAAAATCCATGGAGATTCTTAACTAAGTAATTGGTGATAATGATATGTAATTTTGAAGGGATTAAATGGAAGATCCATGATTGATTAATGGAGATATAGATAGGGATGTGGGTCGGCCATGGCATGGCCGAACCATGATTGTTTTACGGCTAAGTGATTGGATCAATAGTAATGAAAAGAAGGGGTGAGGTTCGGCCATGGTGTATTGGCGAACCCCACCAAATATTTTATAGATTGGTGATTGATTTTTTTAATGGATCTAAACTAATGGCCAAGATCATGAACCATAGGGTTCGGCCATGGTGTATGGCCGAACCCCATGGAGTAGTTTTGGGAATGGAGATTAAAAAAGGAAACTATCTAATTTTAGAATTGGTTGCTAAAATTGGAAAGCATCCAATTATGAAAAGATGGTATATAAATTTGGAAACTATCCAAGTGTGGAAGGTGTTTACTAAATTTAGAAAGTTTCCAATTATGGAAGATGTTTGCTTAATAAGGAACTTCTAAATATGGAAGGAGATTGATAATTTTAGTAAGTTTAAATATAGAAATCTTCTAATAATAGAAGGGGAGATTAATAAGGGGAAGTTCTATTTTTGGAAGGTGAAATCTAAATTTGGAAACCTTCTAATTATGGAAAGGTGGAATTTAATTTGGAAACTATACACCATAGGGTTCGGCCAAGGTGTATGACCGAACCCCATGGTCCAAATTAAGGGATCAAATGGCATTTTAATTTATGGTTAAGGGCTGATTGATGAATCAAATTATGAGCCTATTTTATGAGTTATGTTTTGTATATTTTTAAATAAAGGGAAGGATACAAACATGTGTTATGAATTATTGATGAAGATAGTGGCAAAATGGTAATTACATGCCAAAGTGGAGGATCATGGGTTCGGGCCTGGTGTATGGCCGAACCCCATGAGTTGTGTTTGACTGACTTGTTTGGTTAAGAAAATTTATAGGGTCTAGTTATTGTAGATTTAAAGGAATAAGGGAACCAATGGCATTTTTGTAAATATCTGAGAATATTGGACATTGGGTTCGGCCATGGTGTATAGCCGAACCCCATGAATTATTTTATGGACTACGTGTTTTGGATTAAAAGAAGCATGTATGGATGATTTGGAACCTAAGCAAAGAAAAAGGGCTATGGTTATGAACAATGGCATTTTCGTAAATAGGTGCGAAAATGGTAAGCCATGGGTTCGGCCATGGTGTATGGTCGAACCCCATGGGGTTTTTTTTATGGACTTAGAACCTTATAATCAAGTGGGACTTGGTGTTGATTTATTATTATATTATAAGGTAAAGGGATCTCGTAAGCGGTGCGCAATCAGTGATCGATTCTTGGACGAAAGACGAAAGCACGCGTTAACGATCTTTGGTAGGATTCCACCTCTTTGAAACCATGGGTTTACGTATACTTGTTTTATCTTATGTTTGATGAAAATATGTTTCAAAGGATATGATTTATTATTGAATTTCAAATGCTAAGCTTCATTGTGTAAATAGCATGTATTGATTATATTTCAAATATTGATTTTATATGCTATGTTTATATGAGGAAAGAGCATGTGTTTTAAGTATGATTTTTTTAAATGCTATGTTTATGTTATAAAATAGCATGTGTTTCATTGGCATCTCATGCATGGCATGGGTGGAGGATTTATAACCGGAGGGGTCACACTCCGTCGGGGCGTCCAAAAAACCTATATGCGATACCTTGATGTGTTTTTCCATCAGGAAGAAACCGGAGGGTCCACACTCCGCCGGGGCGTTCGGAAGACCTATGTGGTGGGTACATTTATGTACATGTGATGGGTGGGACTCATTGCATAATTGTCATTATTGCATGGCATGGATTTTACATGGTTCTTGGGATATTATATTATAATATATGTTTGTACTAACCATGTGTTAGCCGTAACTAGAATACCTATTGGGCGCGTTATTCTAACGCCCTACTTCTACACTAGTTGATGATACAGGTAATCAGGGGAACGATGAACGTAAGACGGACTAGGCATAGGAGCTTGGAAGATTTATTTTATATGTTTTGAATAAAATTACTTATAGACATGTATTTGAGTATCTAGATTTAGGAATGTAATAACTTCGATGGTCGGATGTTTAGCTTGATGATTATGACGTTTTTAATAATGATTAAGGACTCGACGTACTTTACTATCTGAATGGAATAGAACTTGGTTCTATTATGATTCCGCATTTTGATGTTATGATTCCGCAGGTTATGATTTTATTCCGCATATTGATATTGCTATGTGTGGACCATTTTTCATGGACTTGATCCATACACACATAGGGTTGGCCAGTTAAGGGTCGGACTTTGGAAGTTCGGACTTAGCTCGCGTCGTCACGTCCCGCGCTCTATCACTTTACTCTGTTATAAAAAAATATATATATACTCTGAATTTACAGGAAGAAGCGAGTGAAAAAGGGCAGGGCGTTACATGGAAATGGTTTCAATTTAAATTAAATGGGGCTGAATTAAAAAGGTAATACAATGTGTCCAAAAATTAAATAAAGGTTGCATGGCCGTGTATGGGATATTGCTTGGCCGAATATGAGATTTGCATATCCAAGTTAATGCGCATAAGATCATTTAAAAAAAGGGGTCTTCCCTTGATTAAGAGTGATACAAAGGGAATTACTAAATATAGAAGATGTCTTAGCCGTGTATAGGAGATATCCATATCCAAGATGATGCGCTCAATGGTGTCTATTTCCATGGATAAAAATGGCATTAGCAACTACTAAATTGAAGGGGCACATGGCACCTTCTAAATATGGGACCAAGTGGAGGTTTTATTAAAGAAAGAGGGAAAGCGCATGGCAATACACACACCAAGGCCGAACTTTCTTTCCCTCTCAAGTCTCATTCTCGGCATTATTCAAAGGAAGAGAAGGCAGCCAACAAGTGGGAAAGATTAAGAAGAAGTGGAAAGAGGCTAAGGAAGAAGAAGATTGGAAGAGCAAGAGCAAGCGAAGGAAAACCGAAGGAGTCGCGGAACCGGTTAGTATTTGATAATTTTGTTTAAGATAAGGAACCATAGGGTTCGGCCATGGTGTATGGCCGAACCATAGGGTTCAGCCATGCTGTATGGCCGAACCATAGGGTTCAGCCATGCTGTATGGCCGAACCCCATGGAAGAAGATTGGGGGTTGATTATAATAATTTTAATGAGAAGGGATGAACCATAGGGTTCGGCCATATTGTATGGCCGAACCCCATGGAAGGACTTTGGTGATTTTTAATGGAAGTTTGGAGGATGAAAATCATAGAGTTATGCTTACAGTTTTAAAAGGTTTTACAAGGTTTGGATGAATGTAAGAAATTAAAGAACCATAGGGTTCGGCCATGTTTCATGGCTGAACCCCATGGAGGTGTGTTGGTAATATTTATGGGTTTTTGAAGGATGAACTCTATGGAAAATTATTCATATTTTTAAAAGGTTTTACATGGAGAAATATAGAATTGGTTACATATATTTAGATCATGGAAGATCAAGGATGAATGATTTTTAAAGAGAAGATTTTGAACCATAGGGTTCGGCCATGGTGTATGGCCGAACCCCATGGAAGATGTTACTAATTTAGAAAGTGATGTGAACTGTTGGATTGTCTCTATGAGTGAGGTTCGACCATGGTGTATGGCCGAACCCCACTAGGGTTTATTTTATGGAGGATGATTATTAAATTAGAAAGTTTCTAATTATGGACTTTTGGATAAAAAATGAAGGAACCTTGAATTATGGATTCAAGAATGGGAATTGCTATAATTGGAATTTAGACATCATGAGTTCGGCCATGGTGTATGGCCAAACCCCATGAACCAATTTTTATGGGTCATGTATGGACCTAATATGATTAAAGGAATGGAGGGTTTTATTTATGGTTCCATGGTTATGGATCAGTGGTGGATCCATGTAGGTAATGTCTAAAATTATGGGCCTATATTGTGGAGCTAAAATTAAGGAAATGAAAGATCATGGGTTCGGCCATCCATGAGATGGGTTTGTGGATCAAAACATGGGCTTAGGCATTTTTAAATGAACGAAAGGATTGGTTATGGAATGTTAGCCATAAATGGTAATATTGTGATTTAAATGGAAATAAGGGACCATGGGTTCGGCCATGGTGTATGGCCGAAACCCATGGGAATTATTTGGCGGACTTAGGGTCTATGTATGGTAGATTAAAATGAATGAAATGTTAACTAAGGATTAGACCAATGGCAAAGTTGTAATAAAGGGTGAAAGTGATGGATCATGGGTTCGGCCATGGTGTATGGCCGAACCCCATGAGGAATGTTTTGATTATGGATCGGTTTGGACATAAATATCAGGTAATGGCAAGAATGTAAATAAGTGTGAAAATGATAGACCATGGGTTCGGCCATGGTGTATGGCCGAACCCCATGGGGATTGTTTATGGACTTAGGCCTAATGTTAAATCAAATGGGACATGGTTTTAATTGATTGATATATTATAAGGTAAGGGGACCTTACAAGGTGAGAACGTTCGTGAACGGTTACCGAACGAAAGCACAAAGACACGTAGTGGTCTTTGGTAGGATTCCACCTCTTTGAAACCATGGATTTATGTACAATGTTTCTTATCTTATTTTGATGAATTTTATGATGTAAAAGATGTCTTTCAAATTGTGAGTTTTTAATGCTATGTTTATATGATAAAATAGCATGTGTTTCATTAGCATCTCATGCATGGTATGGGGTGAAGGATATGTAACCGGAGGGGCCACACTCCGTCGGGGCGTCCGAAAAACCTATGTGGGATACCTTGATGTGCTTTTCCATCAAGAAGAAACCGGAGGGGCCACACTCCGTCGGGGCGTCCGAAAGACCTATGTGGGGGTACTTATATGTACTTGTGATGGGTGAGACTCATTGCATTTGACATCATGGCATGGCATGGATTATATGGTTTTGATATTATTATATATGTTGTGTACTAACCATGTGTTAGCCCTAATTGGAATACCTACTGTGCGCGTTGTTCTAACGTCCTACTTCTACCCTACTGGATGATACAGGAAACAAGGAGAACGATGAACGCGAAACGGGCCAAGCATAGGAGCTTGGATATGTGATTGGATTATATTTTATTAAGTTATTTATGGACTTGTAATTTGAGTAACTAGACTTCGGACATGTAATAATTTAGATGATTTGCTATGGTTGGATGTTTATTTGGATAATTGAGTTAACTTTAATTATGATTAAAGACTGGATGTACTTTGCTATCTGAAATGGAATAGAATTGAGTTCTATTATAATTCCACATGTTATGTTCTTAATTCTGCATGTTTATATTGTTATGTGTAAACCATTTTCATGGATTTAGTCCATGCACACATAGGGTTGGCCAGTTAAGGGTCGGACTTTAGAAGTTCGGACTTAGCTCGCGTCGTGACATCGCGCTCTTGCTCACTTTGGTTATAAAAAAAAAAAAAAAAATAGACTCTGATTTACAGAAAGTTTAGAGTGAAAAAGGGCGGGGCGTTATATGTATGGCCGAACCCCATGAAGGACTTTTTCATGGACATGGGTGTATGATGAACCCCATGGAAGTAGATTATTAATTTTAATGGGTTTGTTTTAAAGGATGAAAATAATGGAGGAATGTTGGTGATTTTAAAGGGGTTGTAAATGTTGGAAATGATGAAGAACCATGGACTATGGGCTCGGCCATGTTGTATGGCCGAACCCCATGGAGAAATGTTAATGGTTTAAAAGGTGGTTAGACCATGGGAGGATGGAAACAAAGGACCATGGGTTCGGCCATGTATATATCCGAACCCCATGAATTATTTTGATGAGTCATTTCATAGGTCTATACATGTTAAGTGATTGAATGACCAAGTTAAGAAATGAGGGTTAAAATGGTAAGAAGATGGAATGAAAGAACATGGCCGAACCCCATGGATAATATTTGATGGATTTAGGTGTTGTTTTTATCAAGTTAAATGATTAACATAGGTGATGGGATTAATAAATCAAAGAATGGATGGTGTTGGACCCATTTTGTGCAAAATAAAACAAGGGTTAAAATGGGGGTCAAAACCAAAGAGTGAGGTTGGCCATGTTGTATGGCCGAACCCCACAAGTGAGTTTTGGTGGACAGTGGACAGTGGGCAATGGGTAGTGGATTGCGGGTAACCGACTGATTTTATAAATGAAATATTTATATGATTTTCTAAATGGTTAGGTTAAATTGGAAGGATGGAGGGAATGTTTTTAATCAATTGGAATAATTAAATTGGTTATTTTATGGAATTAAATGGATCACCAAATTTATGTATGTATATGTTAAATGTGCTAAGGTAACGGATTTCACAAACGGTGAACGATCGGCTTGACGCGATCAGTGATCGGTGTTTGGACGGAAACACAAGGACCCGTTATTTGGACGTTGGTAGGATTCCTACCTCATTGAAAACATGGAATATGTATATGAATGATTTTATTTTATGTTTTGATGATTTATTTTGGTATCAAATGATATGTTTCAATTATGGGATTTTAATGCTATGATGTTTATTATTACATAGCATGTTGGCATTTGCATCTCATGCATGGCATGGGAGGGATGAAATGAGGAGAGTCCACGCTCCATTCGAATTTCCGATAAATAACCGTGGGGAGGAATCCACACAGATTCCTATGGATACATGATTGAATTGTAAACGAAGTCCACGCTTCGTTCGGTGGGACCGATAAAACAATCGTGGGGAGGAATCCGCACTGATTCCTATGGATTTGTAACTAGAGTCCACGCTCCGTTCGTGTAACACCCTGGATTTTCAATTTATTATTTTTATGAAATTTATCCATTTGTTTACTTGTAAATTTTAGATTGGATTTGTAAATGGAGAAAGAATTGGGCCATGACCCAATTAGGACCCAATTGATTGTTGAATTGGTTTATTAAAAAAATTAAATGGGTTGAATTATTTTAGTAATGCATTATGTCCAAAGAATTAATTAAAAGATTTTATGGCCGTGTATGGGATAAGTTTGGCCGAATTTAGATGTAAAAATCTATGGTTATGCGCATGGGATCTTTTAAAAAGGGTGTTCATATTTTTTTAAAAGAAATATCTAAATTAAAAGAAAGGCCCACGGCATAGCTATATTTATTTTTAGCATTGGCCGATTGGGAGGTTGCTAGATAAGCAAGGGAGATCGGCAATTACCAATTTAAGACAAAGGGATACACGGCATTGCTGTCTCAAGCATGGGCCGAATGGAAGCTTAGAAAGAGGGAAGCAAAGAGGAAGGGCAATTTCTATCTTAAAACTTTCTATGTTGATCAATTAGAATTGCATAAAAGGAGAGACAAAAAGGGGGTGCACGTTTTTTACAATCCCATTGCCGAGTTTTATTTCTTTCTCTCCCTCTCTCAAGTTCTCTCTCACGCCAAAGAACAAGGAAGAAGAAGATTGAACGAGAAAGATCAAGAAGAAGAAGAAAGAGGCTAAGGAAAGAGGAAAGATTGGAAGAGCAAGAAAAGGTTGGTATTCTTATTTGATAATTTATTTTGAAATAAAGAACCATAGGGTTCGGCCATGGTGTTTGGCAGATTGGTTCAATGATTTAATGGAAATATATGATTTTTTTTGTTGGTTTATGAATATTGAAAACCATGGAACAAGATCAAAGATGATCATGATAATTTGGAAATGTTGATAGGATTGATCATAAGAATAGAAAAGAATGAGGTTCGGCCATGGTGTATGGCCGAACCCCACCAAATATTTATATGGATTTGAGGTTCTTGGACATTAAATCATGAGGACCGATTTATTAAATTTAAAGGACATGGGTTATATTTTGATTGAAGATTAATGGTGAATTTTAAACAAGAGTTATGGGAAATTTGAATGATGAAAACCCATGGGAGAGTTTGATAATTTTTAAAGGGAGATTTGGATAGGGATGTGGGTCGGCCATGGCATGGCCGAACCATGATTTCTATATGGCTAAGTTGATTGGATCCATAGTAATGAAAAGAATGGGTGAGGTTCGGCCATGGTGTATGGCCAAACCCCACCAAATATTTTAATAGATTGGTGTTTGATTTTAATGGATCTAAACCATTGATGAAGGTCATGAACCATAGGGTTCGGCCATGGTGCTTGGCCGAATCCCATGGGGTAGATTTGGATTGGTAGATGGATTTGGATGGCTAATTATAGAAAACTTCCAATTATGGAAAGAGTTGCTAAAATTAGAAAACATCCAAGTATGGAAAATGGTTGCTAAATTAGAAAGCAATCTAAATATGGAAGGAAGGTTATTATTTTTGGAAACCTTCTATTTTTGGAAGGTGTTTGTAACGCCCTGTCCTTTTCACTCGAAATCAGAGTTTATTTTTTTTTAAATAATAAACAAGTGATAAGAGCGGAGTGTCACGACACGAGTTAAGTTTGGACTTCTAAAGCCGACCCTTAACTGGCCAAACCCATATGTGCATGGACTAAGTCCATGAAAAATGATTCACATATGGTACTAAATAAAACTTGCGGAATCTTACTTAATCTAACTGCGGGTTATAATAGAACCTATGACTACTCCATTTTTAGATAGCAAAGTACAATATCATATCTTCAAAATTACCTTATAACATGTACATTGGGTCTTATTTGAACAATGGGCCCCACAATTTACTCATCTACGATCGTATCCTTTTAATTCATAATTTCAATGGAAATTTCGTAAATATTGATATATTGCAAAATCTGGGGTATTACAATACAATCCTCTTTTTGAAATTTTCGTCCTGAAAATCGAACGAAGTAAAATTCCAAAATAAATTACACAAATAATTCAGGGTGAGCTGTTCTCATCCTCATCTCCGATTCAAGTTCCCAAGTGGCTTCCTCAATACCATGTCGATCCCATACCACCTTGACTAACAGAATCGCTCTGTTTCGAAACACCCTTTGCTCAATCTCTATTATTCTGACAGGCTTCTCGACGTATGTCACGTCGCTTTGCACTTCTATATCTTGCACATTCAATACATGAGACGGATCGGGATTGTACTTCCTCAACATCGATATATGAAACACATCGTGTAGAGATGCCAATTGTGAAGGAAGTGCTAACTGATAAGCTAAGCTACATCTCCCATCCTTTTATGATGGAAAACGGTCCCACATATCTTGGTGACAGTTTTCCTTTCTTTCCAAACCTCATGTGTCCCTTCCGTGGTGAGACTTTTAAGAACACCATGTCCCCCACCTCGAATTCAAGGAACCTCCTCCTCTTGTCAATATAGCTCTTCTGTCGACTCTGTGCAGCCAACAGGTGCTGACGAATCAACTGAATATGTGTTGTAGTCTCTGCGACTAACTCAGGTCCAATCAGAGCAGCCTCACCGGGCTCTGTCCAGCACACTGGTGACCTACATGGTCTACCATATAAAGCCTCGAATGGAGCCATCTGAAGGCTTGCCTGATAACTATTGTTATAACATGCCCCAAGAATTTGGCCTTAGGTAGCCAAAATTCACATTTGCTTGCTTTAGCATACAACTTGTTCTTCCTCAAAGTGTTCAAGACTATCCGTAGGTGTTCAACATGTTCTTCCTTACTTTTGGAATAAATCAGAATATCATCAATAAACACAATCACAACTGGTCCAGATAAGGTTGGAAGATCTTGTTCATTAGATCCATGAACACAGCCGGTGCATTGGTGAGTCCAAGTAGCATGACTACAAACTCAAATAGTCCATACCGCATCCTGAAGTCCGTCTTCTCTATATCTTCCTCCTTAACCCGGATTTGATGATAACCGGACATCAAATCAATCTTCG
The DNA here is from genome assembly GCA_022113865.1 of Chimonanthus praecox. Lineage (NCBI taxonomy): Eukaryota > Viridiplantae > Streptophyta > Magnoliopsida > Laurales > Calycanthaceae > Chimonanthus > Chimonanthus praecox. The sequence continues at coordinate 43,722,986 of CM039089.1, read as the reverse complement.
AAAAATGACTGGAACCCCTTAGTTGATCGAATAAATCATCAATCCTGGGTAAAGGGTACTTGTTCCGGACAGTTAGCTGATTCAGTTTCCGGTAATCCACACACATTCGGAGTGAACTGTCCTTCTTCTTCAAAAACAACACCGGAGCTCCCCATGACGATGTGTTGTTCCGGATGCAACCCAGCCTAAGCAGTTCATCAATCTGCTTCTTTAGCTTGGATATCTCTGCTGGTGCCATCCGATAGTGGGGTAATGACACTGGTGAGGTGCCAGGATACAGCTTGATTTCAAAATTGATCTCCCTCATAGGCGGCAAGCCAGGGAGTTTTTTTGGAAAAACGTCTGCATATTCTTTCACTATTGCCGAGAGTTCAGCCACCGGTGTCTTGTTGATTCTGATATTGTTCAGTACTAGATGATTTAACCCTTCCAGCAGTCTGCTTTGCTTGTCTGTACGAACCACATATTGCTTTCCTTTGGGTGACCAAAATGTCACTCTGCGGCGATAACAATCAATGTTGGCCTCAAAGCTAGCCAACCAGTCCATGCCGAATATAATATCGTACTCAGTCATATCGAGTACCAGATAATTGAACTCAAATCTGAGTCCAGCGAGTTCAGTATTCACTGCCATGCATATGAGTCCCAATGATGTGTCTCCGACAGGGGATACAATTGTGAGTGATGTGGACAGTTTTTGAACTAAAATACCAGTAGCAGTTATAAATGCACCAGATATGAAAGAGTGTGAAGCTTCAGAATCAAATAGTGCATAGACATAGGAACTACTGACTACTACCATACCTTGAATCACAGAATGATCCACATCCACTGGAGGAGCTAGAGTAAACAATCGTCCAGATCCAGTAGGGTTAGGCGCCCGCCCCGCCTGGTTATCTGTCCTGCCTCCTCGGGAGTTAACTGGCCTAGCTGGTGGACGGAATGATCCTCTGGAATAAGAGAGTTTGTTAAGCTTTGGGTAATCCCTCTTAAAGTGACCCGGCTGATCACAATGGAAACAGTTGTTCACCCCTCTGAGAGCTTGAGTGACTGATGCAGATGGGGAGGGATAATTGGGACGAAAGCCCCCTGTGGACCCAGTAGATGGTAAGGGTCTACTGAAGTTTGGTCAGAACTTCTTGTTGGGCTGGAATGCACCCCTCCCACTCTGAGATCGGCGGTTGTCAAACCGCACCATCTCAGCCATTTCTTGCTCGGATATGGTGGCCCTACTGACCACCTCAACCAGTGTGGCTGCCTTGAATATGGATACTTTAGCCCTAATATTTGGCCGTAGGTCTTGTTCAAACTTACGTGCCCTTCCTGCTCTGTATCCACCATATAAAATGCATAACAAGATAAACTGAGGAATTCCCGGTGATACTCCGCCACCGTCATAGAGCCTTATACCAAGGATAGAAAGGCTTGAATATGACGTTCCTTCTCCTCCTCGGGAAAATACTAATCTAGAAAGGTAGCTGAGAACCATTCCCACGACATTTTAGTCATTTCCTTTTCCGGCACAAGTGCTTGCTGTTTTTCTATAACCTCCCACCATTTTCCAGCATCCTCGATCAGTTAGGAAGTAGCCAGTAGAATCTTGTCAGCATGACTCGAGATCTGGAGTAGAATCAAGATCTGAGTGATCTTCTTCAGCCAATGCTCTGCTCCGACAATCCCTTCCGTTCCCTTGAAGTAGGGAGGGCGTTATTGCTGAAAATCTCTGACCATATTCCGGTTACTGGCGTCACTAGTGCTTCCACTTCCATTCAGATACTGTTGGAGGACAGAAGTAACTACTGCTTGAACCAAGCTTTGTAGTTCAGGAGGTACCACCGGTATGCTCATGCTGCTTTCCTCTTCTTTCTCTCGTTCACTATAGTTCTCTTCCCGCCGTGAGTGTTTTTCATCTTCCCCACGCTGAGATTGCTCCTTCTCATGTAGAGATTGCTCCTTTCCATGTTGAGATTGCTCCTTCTCATGTAGAGATTTCTCCTTCTCATGTAGAGATTGCTCTGTAACACCCCGCCCTTTTCACTCTAAAATCAGTGTTTTTTTTTTTTAATAATAATAAACAAGTGATCGGAAGGGAGTGTCACGATGCGAGTTAAGTTCGGACTTCTAATGTCCGACCCTTAACTGGCCAAACTCATATGTGCATGGACTAAGTCCATGAGAACTGTTTCACATATGGTACTAATTTAAACTTGCGGAATAAACCTAATCTAACTGAGGGTTATAATAGAACCTAGGACTACTCCATTTTAGATAGCAAATTAGATAGCAAAGTAGAAGTCTTAATCCAATGTTACCTTAAACTAAACATTCATTCAACGATAGCAAACCATAGCAAATATTTAACTAAGTTATTACATGCCGACATCTAATTAACAAATTACATGTCCATGTAAATTTAAATAAAATGTCCATAAATAAGTCCAACCAAAAGCCCAAGCACCTATGCTTGGTTTCCTTTGCTCTCCTCGACTTTCCCCTTTCCTGTGTCATCTACTAAGGATAGAAGTAGGGCTTTAGATCAACGTGCCCAGTAGGTCTTCCGATTAGGGCTACCACAAGGTTAGTATAAAAACATGCATTTAACATAGTAATACATGATCATCAAAACTCAAAAAACAATGCTATGTATGTATGCAAATGTAATGAGTCCCACCTATCACAATATACATAGCCTCCTCTTGATGGGATTCTCATCATCAAGGTACCCCACAGTGGTCTTTCGGACGCCCCGACGGAGTGTGGCCTCCAGTTTCCTCTTGATGGGATTCTCATCATCAAGGTACCCCACAGTGGTCTTTATGACGCCCCGACGGAGTGTGGCCTCCGGTTACATAACCATCACCCCATGCCATGCATGAGATGTCCATGAATACATGCCATTTGTAAATAAATCATAATATTCAAATCCACTTTGAAACATATTAGTTCAACCCATATCTCATAAAAACCAACATAAAAACCAGCAAGTATATATTGTGGTTACAAAAAGGTAGGAAACCTACACAATGATCACTTAAATGGTCCGCTCTTCTTAAATCGTCACCCGTTCACGATTTGAGCACCGTTCAAGAAGTCTCGTTATCTTGTTTATATAACAATAAGTCAAACACATAACCAATTGATTTCCAATTAAGTCTAAATCCCAAAAACCACCTTGTGGGGTTCGGCCATACACGATGGCCGAACCTCACCCACTTGAATTTGATCTCCCCTTTTTATTTAACCAATACCAATCAAATAACTTATTTAAAAACCTCCATCTACCAAATACACCTTGGTAGGGTTCGTCCATACAACATGGCCGAACCTTACCACTTTGGTTTTGACCCCTCTTTCAAGTCCTTTGATCATTTCATTCCATATCTACAAAATAACTTGTATTTACGGTTTTGTCATCGGTTTAACCTTTGCTTAACATTGCTAACCAATGTCCATAACCAATCCACCTTAGTGGGGTTCGGCCATACAACATGGCCGAACCTCACCATCTCAAACTTGGTCCTTTTATCCTTCATGCATAAATCTAATTACCAATCCAACCATCTAATTATCTTGCCCTTAACCATCCACCATTGTCACTCTATGGGGTTCGGCCATACACATGGCTGAACCCTATAGTTCCTTATTTCCATTAAAACCTTTATCCATCTATGAATAGTTTTCATAATTCTATCCATTTGAATATTTTTAAACCTCTTAAAACAAAACACCATACATAGAACTTGGTGGGGTTCGGCCATACAACATGGCCGAACCTCACCCCTTTGGTTTTGGTGCTACTCTTTTCCATTCTTTTTGATAAACATAATACATCCAAGTCCATCACTTTCCATACATTTTAAACCTTTTAAACATCAATAACCTTCCAATTAACCCATAAAAATGGTCCATGGGGTTCGGCCATACACATGGCCGAATCCTATGGTTTTCTTGATTCAAACATTCCAATAGTTATATATCGTTTATGATCAGCAACTTAGCCATAATAACCACACGGTTCAGCCATGCAATAGCCGATCCAAAACATTAATCTTATCTCCATTTAAAACCCTTTAAAACCTTATAACATTGTATGGTTTTTATCCCTCAAAAACCCATACAAATAACAAAGTCCTTTCATGGGGTTCGGCCATCCAAAGTGGCCGAACCCTATGATCCATTTTCTACCCTTTTTAAACATCATTATCCTTGATAGATTCAGCCATACAATGGCCGAATCATGTTCCCTTGGCTATCTTACTTAATAAAAGTTTATTGAGCACCTACCGTTTCCGCGACTCCTCCAATTTGATCTTTGTTCCGGCTTGTTCTTCCATTCTTTTCTTAGTCCTTCCTTTTGCTCCTCTTTGATCCTTAGCCTTCCTTCTTCCTCTTCTCTTTGATCTTCGGCCAATAGATGAGCTTGATCAAGATGAGACTATCAAAGGTTGGTTCAGCCAAGATGAATTGAAAGAGAAGCTTAGCACAATGCTTCAAACCTTCAAACCCTTTTTGAGCTTTGGGAGAAGAACCGGCCTTGAGAGAGAGAGGGAGAGAATGAGATAGATTTCTCAAAATGTTTAATCTCCTTTCCTTAGAATGTTGGTCGGCTAAGAGAGGGAGAGAGGGAGAGAATGAGTGTAAAACAAAACTCTTCCTTTGGTTAATCAAATTCAGCCTAAGGTTGGCACCACTTGTAACTCCCATTTGCATTCATCTCCTTTACTTATTCCATTTGGGGGTTTCATCCTTGAGATGAAACTCCCAAGGCACCCAACGTGTAGCCTAAGTGTATCCTCCCTCCATGTGTGAACCCATTTTGTAACTCCATTCTTAATGCCTCCCTTGGGGTTTCATCCTTGAGATGAAACTCCCAAGGCACCCAACGGTCATGTTTGAATTTGAACTCCATAACCGCCACCTTCCATTATTTGCCCATGTGGGGTTTCATCCATGAGATGAAACTCCCACAAGCCAACGGTTTTGTCTTGTCCTTGGTCCACCCAACCATCCAACTCCCTTTTAATTCATACTTAGATTTGAATTTGAAACAAAACTCCTCCACTCTTCATTCAAATCTTTATCTGGGGGTTTCATCTTAAAATGAAACTCCCATGTGCTAAACCGTCCCTCCATTGGCTGTCCATTTGGAGTCCCATGCATAGCATAAAACCTCCATGAAATTCCAATGTGTAAAAAGGATTTAAATTTGAAATACAAACACTCACATATGTAACTCCCAAAACCGCCACCTCCATTCATTTCTTATCTAGGAGTTACATGCATGAGATGACCCCCCATGCACTCCAACGCGTGGAGTGGTTTTAAATTTGAAATACAACCCTTCAACTTCACACTTCACTCCTTTGAGATAAATATCTCCATAATTTCCCATCCAACTCATGTAGAGATCTTTCCCTCTCTTTGTCATGCCCTGACCCGAAGGGTGGGCCCGGAATGCGACTGATTTTTTTTTTGAAAGATAAACTAAACCAACTCACAAGCATGCTAACTGGGCCGGATCAACGGTTAGGCCCAGAGGTCACACATGATCCCAACATGTGGACTCAAACATATACCATAAGTCTACCCCACAAAAATAGACATATTAATGACAACAACACGTCACATGATCAAATAAAATCCATCCATTGATTCATCATTCAAAATCATGCCACAAGAGTAACTACAAAAGCATAGTAATTTAATACATCACATTTAAACAAATTAAGTACCAAACCCAGTACTTAATAAAAGCCAATGGTTCCAAGAACCAACAAGAAAAGATAAGGGTATTCCCCTCAGGGGGAATCCCGAAACACCGCTTCAGCTTATCCACCCTAAGCTTGAAAAAGAGGGTCCTCCTCCTCGGGGTCATCGCCTGAAAGGTGAGTGGGGTGAGCTAACTAGCCCAGTGAAGGAAAAATAACAGTGCAGTTTAAGTAAATTAACAGGTTAGCAATAGTTCAAAAATATCACATGCTTTGATAACAAATAAGCATAATATTCAATAAAGTCTCATCATCATCTTTCCATCACTGCTATCATCCAACGTAACACCTACCGACTACGCTGAGACCAGTATTAAGTCCTGAAATGGTCAAAATACATCCTTGCAAATACATCTCCGGCTCTGACTTAGCCGATACTGACATCCTCAAGTCAGCAACTGACGACATCATGGTCCACCCATGGTCCAGTAGACATAAACCATCTCCCATATGGCCGATATTGGTTCAATAGCCCAGGTATGTGGAAGCAGTCTTACATACTCATGCGATCAACATCATAATATTCACAACCATCATCAGCACTCTTACCATAGTGCATCCTGTCTAGGTACGTGAGTGGGTTCATCAAATCTGAAACTACCCATTGCCCAAGACTCATCTCATAATAAAACCTGTTTACATATTCTGCAGAGTTAAGTTCCCTCACCGTGATTGTGTGGTTACGCGGTCTCTGTTCAAACAAACAGACAAGTGCACAATCAATATACATAACAGACACGTACATATAAATAGTATTTTGAAATCTTACGTTTTCCCAAAAATATCCAAGGTATATAGAATTGAGTCTCCTACTGGGTTTCTATCCTTTTTAAATTATCATAATCCACAATATAATAATAAATAAAAAGGGGCTCAGTCCAAAACTCATATTGTCTTCTGGGCATTGACCAGATTGACTTGTTGAGTTAGGTCTAGATCCTCGGGTCACTTCTCGGTTGTCTTCTGGCTAGGACCAGATCTGACATTTTGAGTTAGGCCTCGAGGTCACTCAGTGCCCGACTATATAGCGTCAGCCTGGAAGTGAATCACTCAGTGCCCAACCAATAGGGTCGACCTGGAAGCGAATACAATAGCATTTACACTATAAATAATAAGAGAAAAGGGGTTAGTACAATTTTAATTAACAAAGGGTATTAATCATCATATGCATCATTAATCAAATAAGATTAGGTAATAACAATCATCAAACAATATTTTAAAACTAAAAAACTGGGTCCCTCGGAACATGCCTCGGAATCGGGTACAGTGGCTTCGGATCATCTGAACCACACCTAATCTAGTCACTGACCTCGGAACATGGGTCTGACTTCGGATCGTCCGAAGATCGGGTCTCGGATCATCTGAAGTCCATCCGAACCGCTTAAAATCCGAAAATAAGTCTCGGCGGGTCTGGGTGCCTCGGAACGTCCGAAAGGTAAGGCTCGGAACGTCCGAGTGGGTTCGGTCCTTCTGAGCTCAGCTCGGTACGTCCGAAGGGGTCTGGCTTGCCTCGGGCGTAACTGGGTTTCGGGTGAAGCTCGGAAGGTCCGAGGGTTAAGCTTTCGGACCGTCTGAAGGTTCGGACCTTCCGAAGACCGACTCTCGGACCGTCCGAGAGTCGTCTTCCTCCACTGTCTGCACTAGCAGACAGTGACGGTAGTCGGACAGTGAAATGCGATTCCGGAAATGGAGGGCTTCCCGGACTCGGTTTTCACATCCATCCGGTCTGATGGACTCCTCATGGAGTCCTCTTTCCATAGGGAAAGGTTTGGAGCTCAGAAGCTCACTAGGCCAAAGGATTTTAACAGTAAATCCTCACGGGTACATGAAACCCATGGTTTGTCTTACATTTTTGAAATGATTTTTCTCACTGAAAATAGGGCCAAAACTGATTTTGTTTGATTCTAAACAGATCGGAATTGAAAAGGGAATGCAAAGGATACCTTCACTTGGGTTCCTGGGCTAAGAAATCCGATCTTTTGAAAATTTCCCTCTAAGCTATGGTCACTGAAAACTGAGAAAGAACAGAGGCTACAACATGGGTCTCGGCTGGTTTTCATAGAGAGTAGAGAGGCTGAGAGAAAGGAGAAGAAGTGTGGGAGTTTAAACTGAGGAGAGGAGGGTCGATTTTATAGAGAAATGGCCGGAAGGGACGGTCGGGTGGCCATTGTATACATATGCATGCAGGCGCCGCTGACGTTTACAACAGTAAATGGGTTTCTGGTTGCAAATAAGTCCTCTTGCAGTTTCAAATTTGCAAATCAGTCCTTGGGTTTAATAAAAGTAGATTTTACACTAAAGGCATGATTTTAAGAGCTCAAAAACTCGATCCAACCTTACAAATAGGTTGGGTTTTGAAAACCTTGGTCACCATAAAAAATTTAGAATTTAACTCTTACTGAAAACCATTTATTTAAATAAAAACCATAATTTACCAATATTTACTTAAATAAACAAATGTTAAAGTAAACAATTTAGAAATCTCATTTTGGGGTGAAATGGAATAACTAGACCATACTTAAAATGGTCTACTACAAAATACTAGTTTCAAAATTTATTTCATTTCCAAAACCCTTTAAAATAATTAATACTCCCTTTCGGGGTTTTGACGGGCAGATTTAAAATACTATTTTCTAAAAATAAATTAATTTGTAATCAGAAATATAAATACTTTATTAAGGAGAACATTATCAATCAATAATATTCACATATCAACAATATTTATAAAATAATCACATCAGACGGTAAATTGCCAAAATGCCCCTCCAGCTCGACGAGCCAGATCACTGAGCTCACGAGCTCGGATTGGGCCACACTTGGGCTTTCCTCAAAGCCCTAACCGTAATCCTCGAGTTTAACCGGTTAAACAAGATTATTAAGCTAAACTATGCCTAACCAGGGTCAGGTTATTACACTCTTCCTGTTGAATGAGTTGTATCTCTTTTTCCTTCCTTTCTTGCTTTGTTGGATCTTTTTCTTTGGAGCCATTTTCCCTAAGTCATAAAAAAATATTATTGACTTAGTTTCCTCGTACAGTTTGTGTTATCAATATTTTGGGGAAATTTCCAAATAAGCACTCTTGGTTTTTCTTTGTTTTTGGGGAAAATTTCTATATACCTATTGTTTGTTTCTCAATTTGGGGATATCGGGGAAGTGTATCCTATTTTGCTATGTTTGGTATATCCAATTATGATTACTGTACTTCCTTTGCTATCTTTCATTGTTGTTCTCAGAATGATTATTCAGTCTGAGTCTAACGAAGTAAATTAATCCGGCCCCCAGTCAACGGACTCCGAAAGACTCAGTCAGTTGGGATTCTTATCTGTCAGTGAGACATGAAGCCGTCTTAATCTTACTTCGAAAGATTCAACTTCCCATTTCGCTCTGATACCAACTGTAACACCCCGCCTTTTTCACTCGAAATCAGAGTTTATTTTTTTTTTTTAAATAATAAACAAGTGATAAGAGCGGAGTGTCACGACGCGAGTTAAGTTCGGACTTCTAAAGTCAGACCTTTAACTGGCCAAACCCATATGTGCATGGACTAAGTCCATGAAAACGATTCACATATGGTACTAAATAAAACTTGCGGAATCTTACTTAATCTAACTGCGAGTTATAATAGAACCTATGACTACTCCATTTTTAGATAGCAAAGTACAATATCATAGCTCCAAAATTACCTTATAACATGTACATTGGGTCTTATTTGAACAATGGGCCCCACAATTTACTCATCTACGATCGTATCCTTTTAATTCATAATTTCAATGGTAATGTTGTAAATATTGATATATTGCAAAATCTGGGGTATTACAGTGTTTGCTAAATTTAGGAAGTTTCCAATTATGGAAGGTGTTTGCTTAATAAGGAAAGTTTTTATTCTTGGAAGTGGACATTGGAATAAGAATGTACCTATTTATAGACCATGGAAGATGATTATGGAAACCTTCCAAATATGGAAGGGTGGATATTATTTATGGTCTATGTTTAATCAATTATGTTTTTAATGTTGCAATGATCGGATTATTGGTTATGTAAGCCATGGATGGCATTTTTTGTAAATATGTGAAAAATATGGAACATTGGGTTCGGCCATGATGTATGGCCGAACCCCATGAATTATTTTATGGACTATGTGTTTTGGGTTAAAAGAAGCATGAATAGATGATTTGGAACCTAAGCAAAGAAAAAGGGCTATGGTTATGAACAATGGCATTTTCGTAAATAGGTATGAAAAATAGTAAGCCATGGGTTCAGCCATGGTGTATGGCCGAATCCCATGAGGTTTTGTTTATGGACTTAGAACCTTGTAATCAAGTGGGACTTGGTGTTGATTTATCATTACATTATAAGCTAACGGAATCTCGCAAGCGGTGCGCGATCGGTGATCGAATCTTGGACGGAAACGCAAGGACTCGTGAACGGTCTTTGGTAGGATTCCACCTCTTTGAAACCATGGTCTATGTACTTGTTTTATCTTATGTTAGATGAAAATATGTTTCAAAGGGTATGCTTTACTATTGAATTTCAAATGCTATGTTTTAACTTGTTTAAATAGCGTGGATTGATTATGTTTCAAAAGGTGATTTTAAATGCTATGTTATGTTATTAAAATAGCATGTGTTTCATTGGCATCTCATGCATGGCATGAGGTGGAAGATTTATAACCGGAGGGGTCACACTCCGACGGGGCGTCCGAAAAACTTATGTGCGGTACCTTGATGTGATTTCTATCAAGAAGAATCCGGAGGGTCCACACTCCGCCGGGGCGTCCGGAAGACCTTTGTGGTGGGTACATTTGTGTACATGTGATGGGTGGGACTCATTGCATATTTGTTATCATTGCATGGTATGGATTTTACCTGGTTTTATATATTATGTTATAATATATGTTTGTACTAACCATGTGTTAGCCGTAACTGGAATAACTACTGGGCGTGTTGTTCTAACACCCTACTTCTACCCTAGTTGATGATACACGTATTGAGGAGAACGATGAACGCAAGACGGACCAGGCATAGGAGCTTGGAAGACTTATTTTACATGTTTTGAATAAAGTTACTCATGAACTTGTATTTGAGTATTTGGATTTCGGAATGTAATAACTTAGATGGTCGGATGTTTAGTTTGATGATTATGACGTTTTATTAGTGATTAAGGACTGGACGTACTTTGCTATCTGAATGGAATAGAACTTGGTTCTATTATGATTCCGCATTTTAATGTTATGATTCCGCAGGTTATGATTTTATTCCGCAAGTTGATGTTGCTATGTGTGAACCGTTTTATTGGACTGAGTCCATACACACATAGGGTTGGACAGTTAAGAGTTGGACTTTGGAAGTTCGGACTTATCTCGCGTCGTGACATCCCGCGCTCTATCACTCTACTCTGTTATAAAAAAAAAATATAGTCTGAATTTACGGGAAAAAATGAGTGAAAAAGGGCAGGGCGTTACAGTTCGGGGCGACCGATAAGGCATTCGTGGGGATACCTTGATGAGGATTTTCCATCAAGAGGAATACTGTGTTTGTAATGTAACCGAAGTCCATGCTCCGTCAGGGCAACCGATAAGGCATTCATGGGGATACCTTGATGAGGATTTTCCATCAAGAGGAATACTATGTGATTGTGATATGGATAATGGGTGGGACTCATAGCATATGACACCCATGGCATGGCATTGTTTTGCATGGTTTTGATATTATCTATATCTATGTTATTTCTAAACTAACCATGTGTTGACCCTACTCGGAGTACCTACTGGGCGTGTTGTCTGACGCCCTATTTCTACCTTAGATGATGACACAAGAAATGGACGGAACGAAGGATGAGATCGGAGCCAAGCTTAGGAACTTGGATGATCTAGTTTTATTTCATTTAAGTTTATTCATGGACAATGTAATTTGAGTAGCTAGTATTTGGGAATATAATAACTTAGATTATTGGCTATGGTTTGGATGGTTAATTTTGGATATTTTAACTTAAGGTAATTATTATTAAGTGATGGACTTCCTTGCTATCTAAAATGGAATAGGATAGTTATTCTAGTATAATTCTGCATCTATGAATTATTCCGCATGTATAACCTTATTGCGAGTGAACCGTTCTCGTGGACTTAATCCACTCACACGCTTGGTTGGCCAGTTAAGGGCTGGGCTTTGGAAGCTCGGACTTAGCTCGCGTCGTGATGTCCCGCTCTCTCTCACTCTTCTATTTAAAATAAAAAAAAAATAGATTCTGATTTTCGGCGAGTGAAAATGGGGGGGACGTTACAAAGATAACTTGAACAATAAAATTGAGTGCGATACTATCATAGCTAATAATCCCAAAGATCCATGGGTATTCTTTATGCCAAAAGGAAAAAATCTTTATGAAGCGAGATATTTAGCCTATGATGTATTGTACTCAGTTTAGCATATTGACCACCACCATCTGCCTTATCGTATGGAACTCACTGATAAAGGACTAGGTTGTCTTAAATGTGCAAAAAAAATAGAGTTCGCATCCATCACAGGATTTATATAAAATTGAGCCAGTCTAGAGAGTCAGTTTAGGATGAGTAAGTTTTTTTTTTTTTTTTAGGTCGTTCCTTCTAGATACGTCTAAACTCAATTAGCATTGTCCTAAAGTCTTTAAATGCACTTGATCAATGAACATTGAAGACAATGTCTAATTTAAGTTTGGGGGTATCAAGGGGTTATGTAACACCCCGCCTTTTTCACTCTAAGAATTAGAGTTTATTTTTTTATATATAATAATAACCAAGTGATCGGGACGGAGTGTCACGACGCGAGTTAAGTTTGGACTTCTAAAGTCCGACCCTTAACTGACCAAGCCCATGTGCGTTTGGATTAAGTCCATAAGAATCGATCCACACATGGTACAAATACAACATGCGGAATATACTTAGTCTTAGTCTAACTGAGGTGATAATAGATCCTAAGACTCATCAATTTTATAACTTAAGATAGCAAAGTACATGATCATATTCTCCAATATTACTAAATAACCTTAGTCTACCATTCATTCCAAACCATCCAAATAAATCAAACCATAGTAACTAGTTAACTACATTATTACATGCCGATATCAACTAATTATCAAATTACATTGTCCAAATAACTTAAATAAAAAGTCCATAAACTATCCATTCAAAGTCCATTCCAAATCCATTAAAAGTCCATTCAAAATCCATTCAAAGTGCCCAAGCTCCTATGCTTGGTCTCCTTCTCGATCCTCTTTCTTTCCCTTTCCTGTGTCATCCACTGAGGATATAGATAGGGCGTTAGATCAACGCGCCCAGTAGGTTTCCGAATAGGGCTACCACAAGGTTAGTATAAAAACATGCAAATAATATAATAATACATGTGTGACGAAATTCCATAAAAAACATGCTATGTATGAAATGAACATGTAATGAGTCCCACCCATCACCATTCTACATAGCCTCTGTAATGGCCCGGAATTTGTAAATCAATATATAGGTGAATATTATTTATTTTAATGGTGGAAATTGGAAATTTGATGGAGTAAATGTAAAATAGATCAAAATATGGGCAAATGGACCAATTATGGCCAATTGGACCATAGATTGGATGAAATTCATTAATTGGTCAATAATGATTAATTGGGTCAAGAATGGTCAAATTGGGTCAAATACCCATTTGGGACCCAATGGGTCAAGAGAGTTAATCTCTAAGGTAAATGGGTAGGAAATAAATTGGGCCATGGGCCCAATGATAATCCAATTAGTTGGAATAGATTTAATTAAATTTAAATCACCTAAGTTAGTGGTGAATTGATCAAAATGGTATAACCAAGTGGGGCCCACCTCCACCTCACCTAGTGAGGTGGCGTGTGGACCAAGAATTGGTGGGGCCGGCCACCATGGTTGACTTGGTCAACCATGGGTGGAGTTCATAGAGGGAATTTAATGGAATTAAATTAAGTGGGAATTAATTAACTTAACCTAATGATCAAATTAATTAAATTAATTAAGCTAATCTAATTATGGTCAAATGGTCAAAACCACCCAAACAAACACAAACCACTCTAAAGAAACACAAAACAAAACCATTGGCTTAAGTGGTGGTTTTATCCCAACCACCACCACTAAACACATTAATTCATGTGTGGTAGGTGGGGGACTTAATGATGGAGTGTAGAAACAAAAAAAAAAAGGAAAAAGAATGAGATAGTTTTCATCTCATTTTTCAATCCTACTCTCATCTCATTCCCTCCCTCTCCATTTCCATCTCAAAACCGTCCCCTACACCAAGGAAGCAAGGGAGAAGAAAGCTAAGGAGAAAAGAAGAAGAAGAGAAGAAGAGAAGAAAGAGCTAGGCTTGACCCTCCACCTCAAGATCAAAACTTGAGACCTTCCCTCCCCATATCTCTCTCTCTCTCTCAAATCTAACCTTACCTTAGCCAAACCCAAACATTGGAGACTCCATCTTGATCAAGCATCTTGACCCAAAGATCAAGGAGAAGAAGAGAGGAAAGGGCTAAGGAGATTAAGAGGAGAAAGAAAAGCCGGAGGAGTCGTCGGATTGTAAGTAATTCTTAAACAAGAATTCTACATTTTTTTTAAGGTTAAGAAGAGATTATGGAATCCATTTCTTGGATTTGGTGGTGGCCAAAACATCATGGGCCTTGGACCTCAAATCCATCCAATGGAAGGTGATTAGATATTTTTTTATGAAGTTTAAGGGTTAAGATCATGGATCGATGAACAATGGATAAAATGGGAGAGATTGATTAAGAAAAATAAATGGACATAAAGGACATTATGTATTAAAATTCATTTAAGCATGGATGTATGTGATGTTTGAATGAATGATTGAGGTGATTAAGTGGTTTAATAAGAGTATGAAGAATGGAAGCCATGGAGGATGATTTAGGGTTTTAAGTTTTTTTATTGATAAAATGTGGTGATGTTTTTAAAGGGGTTTAAGTGAAGAAATGCATGGGAAATATGAATGAATGTTAAGGACATCAAAAAATAAAAAAAATGGTAAATGGGAATGGATCATGAACCATGGGTTCGGCCATGGTGAATGGCCGAACCCTATGGTGGTATAATGGTAGTTTTAAATGAGTACAAAAATGTGGAAAATGATGGTTTGATGATGGTTGTAAATGGATTTAAATGTGATTAAGATGGTGATTTAAATGTATAAGTTAAGCCCCTTCATGGAAGGGCTTATGATGGGTTCAAATGTGTAAGTAGGCCAAAGAAAAAATGGGATAAAGACATCATGGGTTCAGCCATGGTGCATGGCCGAACCCATGACCCATTGGTGGGTAAACTTATGGATTAAATTTGGTATTATGTATGTAAGAAATGAATGAGAGTTAGAGTATTTAAATGGCTGATTTTTCTAGTATTGTTATGTTATGGGTAATGAGACATCAATGGACCCATTTGGTGAACTTGAGTATTTTAGGACCATGAAAATAAAAGGGAATTATGACTAAGTTGATGGACCCAAAAATATAATTGATGATGATTTAAAATGATGATTTAAAGGTAGGATTTAAACCCCCTCATGGAAGGACTGATTTTAAATCTAAATGTAGTAAATAGGCCTAAGAAAAATGGGAAAGAGGTATCATCGGTTCGGCCATGGTGTATGGCCGAACCTATGACCCAATTGTGAGCCATTTTATGGGCCAAGATTGGGTCTATGTAGATGATTAAATGAATGGGGATTAAGTCAATTAAGTGGCTGATTTTAATAATTCTATGATATGGTTGATGGGTCACTAATGGATCTAGGTTATGGATCAATTTTGGACTTAAGTATGTTCAAAAAAGATCTTATGTGATTAAAAAGAAAAGGTTGATGGACTAAATGGGACCCACAAAACCTAAATAGTGACCGATTATTCATATGGACTTGGAAATGATTAATGGGCCTAGAAATGATTAAAAATATGGACTAATTTGGTAAATGTATAATAAGGTATCGGGACGTCGCAAACAGTACGCGATCGGCAACCGGATTTATCGGACGGAAATGAAAAAGGACGCTAGTCGGTATTCGGTAGGATTCCTACCTTTTTGTAAGCCGTGGATTATGTGTATGTGATGGTTTTCTTGTTTTATTTCGGTAATTATATGATTTATTTTAATATGGGTTTTAAATGCTATGGATTATATTTTAATTCTATGGATGATATTTTTAATGCTATGGATTATATTTCAATGCTATATATTTAAGGATATGAATTATATATATACTACATAGCATAATGCACTTATATCTCATGCATGGCATGGGCGGGAAAATAAAGAAACCGCAGTCCATGCTCCGTCGGGGCGACCGAGAAGCAAACATGGGGATAGCCTGAGGTGCTATAATCGGAGTCCATGCTCCGTTGGGGCGACCGAGAAGCAACATGGGGATAACTTGATATGCTATAACCGGAGTTCATGCTCCGTCGGGGCGACCGAGAAGCAAACATGGGGACACTTTGACGAGGCCTTGCCGTCAAGGGGGATATGATGTTGTATGATGGTATGAATGATGGGTGAGACACATGACATAGGCACCCATGACATGGCATTCATTTTATGGGTTTTATTATATTGTTATCCGTATGCTTGTTATCACTAATCCATGTGCTAGCCCTACTCGGAGTCCTACTGGTCGCGTTGTCTAACGCCCTACTTCTACCCTAGCTGATGACGCAGGAGACGGCGGAAATGACGGACGCGATGGGAGTCAAGCTTAGGAGCTTGGGGAAAACAGCTACTTAGTTTATTTAAGTTTCATTTTGGAAATTGTAATTTAAGTAGCTTAGCTTGTCGGCATGTAATAATTTTAGATTTCTTGCTATCGTTTAGATTTATTTTGGACATTATGATTATGAGATATTTTAGTAATTTAATGATGTATCTTCCCTTCTATCTAAAACTGGTAGGATAGATTATATTACAATCCGTATTTTAGTTTAATTATCCGCAAGCTTACTTCTACGTGTGAACCGTTCTTCGTGGACTTAGTCCCACGCACAAGTAGGGTTGGCCAGTTAAGGGCTGGGCTTTAGAAACTCGGACTTAACTCTCGTCGTGACGTCCGCGGCCTTTGTCACTCTTATTTCAAAAAAAAAAAAAAATAGACTCTGATTTTCGGTGAAAAGGGGCGGGCGTTACAACCTCCTCTTGACGGGATTCTCATCGTCAAGGTACCCCACAGTGGTCTTTGGGACGCCCCAACGGACTGTGGCCTCCGGATTCCTCTTGATGGGATTCTCATCATCAAGGTACCCTACAGTGGTCTTTCGGACGCCCCGAAGGAGTGTGGCCTCCGGTTACAACAACATCATCCCATGCCATGCATGAGATGTCTATGCAAACATGCCATTTAGAAACATAACTTTACATCCATATAACTTATCGAAATCATCATAAAACAACAAATAGAAATGTGGTTACAATAAAGGTCGGAAACCTACACAATGATCACTTAGTTTGACCCTTCTTTTGAACCGTCTTCCGTTCACGACTTGTACTCGGTTCTAGCAAATCCAATACCTTATTTACATAGCAGCAAGTCAAACTTTTAACCATATGATTCTGATTTGATCTAAATCCCAAAAATCCACTTTGTGGGGTTCGGCCATACCCCATGGCCGAACCTCAGCCATTTAAAACTTTGGTCTCTTTTATTTTACCCCATAAATATTCAAACAACCAAATCCTCCAAATGAACCTTGGTAGGGTTCGGCCATACATCATGGCCAAACCTTACCATATTGGTTTTGGCCCATATATCCAATCCTATTTCATTTCATCCATAATTACAACTATGCCATTTAGACTATCTTTTTGTTTAATTTATCTTAAACACCAATAGTCATACTTAATTCACATCACACCTCAAACATACTTTGGTAGGGTTCAGCCATACAACATGGCCGAACCTTTCCACTTGATTTTGGACCCCTCCTTTCAAGTCTTTTAATCAATCCATTCACATATACAATTTATCTTGTATTTACAGTTTTGCCATTGGTCTAACCAATGCTTAAATTTGCTAACTTCCATCGCCTAACATAAAACCATCTTTGTGGGGTTCGGCCATACACATGGCCGAACCTCACCACTTAATTTGGTCCTTTTTAAACCCTTAATACATCCATATAAATTAACCACTAAATCCATCAATCACCATTAGTGGGGTTCGGCCATACTTCATGGCCGAACCTAACCAAACTGATTTTTGTCTCCACTTTCCATCATTCATGATGGCGGATTATTTACCTAATCTAAGTCCATAGACAAACATATATAATTCTTAAATCAAAGCATATACTTACTACATAATTCCATCATAAACTTAATCCAATTATCCATCAAAACAGTCCATGGGATTCGGCCATACACATGGCCGAACCCTATGGTTCTCTTTACACCATAATTCCTTCATTCATATACATATTAAACCCTACACTTTAACCATGCAACCCACATGATTCAACCATCCATAACTGTTCCAAAACAGTAACCTTATTTCCATATAAAAGTCCTTTACACCATCAAAACATAATATGGATTCTATTCCTTAGAAACCCTAAACTTCACCAAATCTTTTCATGGGGTTCGGCCATCTCAAGTGGCCGAACCCTATGGTCCATGTTTTGTCATTTTTAGACAGCATAATACTTAATCTAAACCATTGATGGATCTGGCCATACAATGGTCGGATCACATTCCCTAAACCAAATTATTTACAAAGGTTCATAGTGCACTTACCACTACCGTGACTCCTTCGGTCTTTTGACTCCTTCCTTTATCCTTTATTTCCTTGACCTCTCCTTCTTGTTCTCCTAACTGAGGTTAACCTTGCTGCAACCTCCTTGGAATACTTCAGCCAGGTGATATGAATTTGAGAGAGAAAATGAGAGAGAAAGAAAGAGAACTTTGGCCTTGGATGAATGTGCTAAGCCTTGATGCCAAACCCTTTGGCTGAACTTGTCTTGATGAAAGAGATCAATCCAAGGACTGATTAAGCAACCAGCTGCTGTTCTTGGTTTTGAAAGATGAAAACCGTCCAAGGAAGAGAGAGAGAAAGGCATCCAAATCTTTGTTCCAAATGTGGTGGTCAGCCAAGGTAATGGTTCTTCATTCAGCCCCATTGCTTTAACCCAAAATCCTTTATGTTACTTGGGAATTTCATCTATGAAATGAAACTCCCCAACCCTCCAACGTCTCCCATGCAAGGTCTTGAGTAACCTCCTCAAATCCCATTCATTTCCCATCTAGAAGTTTCATCCAAAAATGTGAAACACCTATGAGCCCCAACGGTGTCTCATGGTTTTGGCTTGTGTAGCAGCCACCACTCCAATGTTTAACTTAACATATTTGAATTTGAAAAGTCAAAACCCTTTTTTTAACTCCATAAAACAGCAGCTCCATTCATCTCCATTTTTGGAGTTTCATGCATAAGCCATAATCCCCATGCTCCCAACGTTGTAGCCTATAATTTTGAATTTGAAATGCCATAACCCCTTATGTAAGTCCACCTCCCTTGATTCTCACCAATGCCCCATGTGGGGGTTTCATGCATGGACTAAAGCCTCCATATTATCCAACGTGCATATGGATTAAACCTTGAAATACAACTCCCCACAATTGTAACTCCCAAAACCTTCACCCATTCATTTTTAAAGTAGGAGTTACATGCATGGAAAACCTCCCATGAAGCCAACGTTTTCTTAGTTTTGAATTTGAAACAACCCACAAACCTTTTATCTCCACATCTCACTCACTTAAAAATAAATATTTCATCCAACTCATTTATTTAGCTCACCCAACTCAACTCATTCATTTAATGTAACTCAACTAATAAATTCAACTCATCTAAACTCCATTATTTACTTCAACTCAAGCTAACTCAAATATTTAATGAACTTAAACCAATTAAGCTTTGAGCTCACTCAATGATTAATCATGCCCATCTCGACCCATTGGGTCCCATTTGGCCATTTTGACCCATTTAACAAAATTTGACCCAACTACAAATCTTGACCCGTTTAAGTACATCTCATCAATTTATTTGTCTTGTAAAAACAACTACCATCCTTTGGGTCTTGATTGGACCATTGGCCCAACACTGTACCCATTTAAATCCATATCAAATAATCACAATGGCAATTCTGTAAATATGGATAAATTCATGTAAATTGATATCTTTGAAATTCCAGGGTGTTACAGGTTACACTGGTTGAGTCCAAAAAAATGTTGTGTCTTTTTTTAGTCTAAAAAAAAATCCTTTTCAATCAAGGGAAGAGTAAGTGAAGACAAAGACTACTCCTTGAGAGAAAACAAAAAAAAATTGTTGAGTCTAATTGATTTTTCAGCACGAATAGGTAAATAAAAAAATTTATATCACACTTTTTCAATAAACTTTTTATAGGATTTATATTTAGAATAAAATTTACACAACCATATTAAATTTAGTTGGAAAAAGAAAAAAAAATTACGAGCCTAGTAATCGACGGAGGAATACTAGTAGAGACTTAAACCAGTAAGCTTTAGAGCCAATCTATTTTTCTGAGGGATTTAAGTCAATCTATTTTTCTTTCTTAAGCGCATCAAGTCGTTGTGGATCTCATCATTCTTCAATTTTGGTCATACTACTAAGAACTCCATCAAACTTGAATTAGTACATTTGAAATTTTTCAAAATTTATTTAAAACAAGGAAATTACAGTATGAAACGTAGGACATGATTTAGGCCATTTTTGTAATGCCCCACCTTTTTCACTCTCCGAAAAATCAGAGTTTATTTTTTTTTTTTTTTAAATAAGGAGTGAGAGAGAGCAGGATGTCACGACGCAAGCTAAGTCCGAGCTTCCAAAGCCCGACCCTTAACTAGCCACCAATACGTGCGTGTGGACAATTTCACTAAAACATTTTGCACGCATTAAGAATATTACGGAATTATTATTGGATTACAAATATCATCCAATACATAACATCATTTCTAAGCAAGGAAGTCAATCACATAATTTAACTGAAGTTCAAATGTCCAAAAGTAACCAAACCATAGCAAAATATAACTAAGTTATTACAGTCCCAAAATGTGATTATCTCAAAATACATTGTCCAAAATAAAACTTAAATAAAGTAAGCATAAACTATCCAAGCTCCTAAGCTTGGCTTCTTTCACATCTATTTCCCGTTCCGTTCCCTGTACCTTCATCTAAAGGTAGAAGTAGGGTGTTAGTCAACGCGCCCAGTAGGAATTCCAAGTAGGGTCATACACATAGGATTAGTGTAAAAATCAAGATATAAAACATCATACCGTACTTGTAAAACATTATACCCAAAAACCGTGCATGATAATAGAGAACTTAATCATGCTATTTTAATGCCATGCCATGGGTGTCATATGCCAATGATTTCGCACCCAACAACCATATTAAAGTATTCACTATTATGCTTCCCCACGTATGCCTTATCGGTCCCACCGAATGGAGCGTGGACTCCTCTTACATTTCAAACATCATATGTCTCTTCCCGTATGTCAATCGGAATCAGTGTGGATTCCTCCCCACGTTTGTTTATCTGAAATCCCGAATGGAGCGTGGACTCCTCCCTTATGTTCCCTCCCATGCCATGCATGAGGAAATGAGTGCAATGATGCCACTTCATATCAAAGTACATAATAGCATTGAAATTCAAGTCTTAAAACATTTGATACCAAAATAAATCATCATATATGGAAATAAAATAGGGCATGTATATAATCCACAGTGTGTCAACAAGATAGGAATCCTACCAACGTCCAAGTATTGTATCCTTGCTGTTTTGTGATGTGACGCACAACGATTTCGTCAAAACCAATCACACCCCCGTCCGTGAAATCTTTTTACCTCTTTCCGCGTCTCCTTTGTTTTCTTTTAAATCTGAACTTTACTCTTCAGTCCTTCTCCTTCCTTGTTCCTTCACCGATTTCCCCTAGTGTAAGCTGAAAATGGGGGAGAGAGAGAGAGATTGGGAATTCTCTTTGTTTAGAAGAGAGAGGATCGGCCAAAGTATGTAGTTGAGAGAGATGAGAGAGAGAGAGAGAATGGGAATTCTCTTTGTTTGGAAGAGAAAGGATCGGCCAAGGGGGGTGGAGTGTACCCCATGGTAAACCAACCCCATAATCCTCCCATTACCTCATTAATGCTTGATCCAACCAAGGAGTCTCTTGGCCAAACCAAGAAACCTCCTTGGTTCCCAACGTGTCCCTTTGGGTTTCCATCCCATGAGATGGAAACCCTCCCTCTCCCACCTTGACTCACT
This sequence comes from Chimonanthus praecox, assembly GCA_022113865.1. Lineage (NCBI taxonomy): Eukaryota > Viridiplantae > Streptophyta > Magnoliopsida > Laurales > Calycanthaceae > Chimonanthus > Chimonanthus praecox. The sequence goes on along the minus strand of CM039089.1, from coordinate 43,700,913 downwards.
TAAATGGGAGACTCCTCAATTACCCTTTCAACTCAACTCAACTTAAATGAACTCATTCTCCAATTCAAGCACTTGAACTCAACATTAATAAATTCTCAACTCATTTGAATTCACTTTCCAACTCAAGCCACTCAACACATTTGAACTCACCCATGGTTGACCAAGTCAACCATGGTTAGCCGACTATGCATGTGATAATAAACCACTTGTCACCTCACTTGATGAGGTGGATTTGGGTCCCACTTGGCCATGTCACTCACATGCCACCTTACTTGATGAAGTAAATCCTTTACCGATTTACTTTCCAAAATCCATTCACTTTGACCCATTGGGTCCCAATTGGGTAATTGACCCAATTAATTACATTTACCCAATTACTTGCAATCAAACCCTATCCATGATCTATTGGATCATAATTGGGCCATTGACCCAATTCTTACCCATCTAAAATCCATTCCATCCATAAATCTTAAATTCAACGATTTTAATAATTTAAATAGACAAAATCCAATATATTAATGCATTGAAAAATCCGGGTGTTACAATTTTTGGATCGTTTGAACCTTCATGCCTACTTAATTTTGGTCAATTTATCATGATAGTTCCCAGTTGAGCCTTCATGAAAATTAGCCGGTTTTTATTGTTTAACCATGTCTACCATACCCAACTCCGGTTATAGAGTCTGAGCCTCATAGAAATATCTGTTACCTATTCTAAGATACCAGAAAAGGTTATAGATGACAAAACTTGGGATGGTACTCTAAAAAAATGGCACTAAAAAAAATACAAGAAAAAGAAAAAGAAATGGAACATCGAGACATCAACAGAAGGAGATGAAAGAAAAAGAAGAGAAAACAAAGATGAATATTTTGAAAAGTGTTGAAAATAGAAAATAGAGGAAGATATATCCCATCTTACATTTTGAAGACCTCTGACTTTTCTGTTCAAAATATTTATTTTTAGAGTATTTTTATCCTTCTTTGATTTGACCAGATCCCAAGCCACGTGTTGTCCTATTAGGAAGTCCTATTGATCTTAAGACGAATGGGGTATTTCATGTGGAGAATAAATGAAGGAAAATGATGGTGTATAACTCAACGTTCTCAGGAAAGTGACATCCATTCATGAAATCTAATTATTTTCTTTGATATGTTTCGTCTTTCTATACATATGTGAGAAATTTTGAATTTGAATACATAAACTCCACTCACATATACTTCTGAGAGAAAATAACCCAAACCTCTGAGCATTAGTCTTTCTGAGAGATATCTAGTGAGGTTTGAAGTCAAAGTACATTTTTCCAAAAATTGGTTGCAAAACTTGTGTCTATTTGGAAAAGAACACTATTTTAATATTGGCTAAGCACACACTACACTCCGAATATAAGTCTTATAAAATAAATTTTGGAATCGTATGATGTCTAGATTTTTATGGACTTGTTTTTGCCGAATCTGAAACTAAGACTAGACAATTTGGATGTTTGTGGGTATCATCACTGAAAGCCCTCATGAGACTACAACTCGTCCACTAGGGATAACCTAGGGGTTTAAAGGCTTGTTGTATATGCTAAATGCAATCGAGAGTGCCAACGAAAGTGGTCTAGTTTTAGGTCTAGTATATGAATAAAATTATAGATCAGTATTAGTTTAGTTTTGGAGTTTTAGGTTTTGAGCATTTAGACTTAGGTTTTTAGTTTTTCATTTTTTAGATTATTTTTCGAGGACTAGCAAAATCTAAGTTTGGGGGTATTTTTTTAGACTAAAAATATTACATTTTTACCCCTGATATTTAGGTTAGTTAGCCTTGATTTTATGTATATAAAATGCATTTAATGGTTTATTTTAGCTTTATAGGAAAATTCAGAGTAAAATAGGAAATCTTCATAAAATAGTGGATAATAGTTGGAAAAGAGCTTAAAATCAAAGATTTAAAATTTTATAATTAAATCATGCCACATTTAAGGTTTTAAATATAAATCGAATAATTTGGATACGTTTATGAGAGTCGAGATTAATTCAATATTTAGATTTTTAAGTGGTTTGATTAATTATTTAATTTTAAAGCAAGTCTGCAATCAAAGAGGCCAAGAGTTGAAAATCAAGATCCATGGGCCAGATATCCATTGCAATTGGGCCAAGCTTCACTCCAAAAACCAGATATTGGGCCAGGCCAAGCACTCCACGCGCATTTCCCAATGTGGGCCAGGCCAAAGTGAATCCAAGTCCAGCAAGCCCAAGTCCAAGTCTCTAGTCCAAGAAGTCCAAGCCAATTCAAGATCCAATGCTCCATGTTAAAATTCAAAATTCACTAACCTTAAGCCCAAATCCACTTCAGATTCAAACCCACCTAAGTCCATATCCAAAACCCATCCTACACATTCAATCTTAACCATTCATTTCATCATGCATTAATATCCACCACCCATTTAATCATGCATCAATCCAAACCATTCATTGCATACATCTCATTCATACCATCCATTTGCATTCATCAAATTAGGAAAACCTTAGAGCCTCATATTCAATCCAACCATTCATTCATCATGATTAGATCTAGGACATTCAATTCATCCATCGTATAGATTAACCCTAGGATTGTAATCATCCATGCATTATCTAACCATCCATCCATTTATATCACCCATCACCCATCATAGCCATTAGATCTAGGCCAATTAATCATAGCCATCCATTCATAAACCCTAGACCTAATGCATAAACCCTAGAATTTAGTATCTCATGCGCATATCATTATGCATCACACGGCACACACAATTCATGTGCATACACACAATGGAAAATCCAGAGAATTTCTATTATCCCTCAACCTCACCTAGATCTTTACTTGTCTCCCAATCCAATCCAATCCAATCCAAACATAGCCATACACGATTTTTCCACCTCCTCTCCTTAGCACACATGATTTTAGCACCCAAAACACTCAATGCACTTAGACAAAATTCCATCCAACTACACTCCTAAGATCACTAAACCACCTCACCATCCTAATCACAAACACATCACACGATTTTTGCACAACTCCATCTACTCCATTTGAATTTCACACTAGGTCAAATCTCCACATCACATCTCATCATCTCATCCATCCTTTCATCCATCCTTTTAATCCCATCCATTGATCCATAATTGCACAACCCAAAATCTTTAACCAATTAGCCAAATTCGAAAATCACAAAGCCATATCCAATCCCAATTTTCTGTCCAATTCCTATCTTCTCTCCATTTTTACTTAGCCACCAAGCCATCTAGTAAAATTCAAACATAGCACTCTGCAACCCTAGATTTTACATCTTTTAATCCAAACCACCCAATTTAAGCTAGATCCAATCCCAACCTTTAATCCATACCTCAAACCAAGATCCAATCTCAGCCATCCATTCAAACCTTGAGCCTATAAATACCCCATTCGACCATGGTGATAATTGAATTAGACCTGGAGCTCAAGAGGACCTAAGATTGTAGAACACACCCTGGAGAACAAGAGACATTGTGCTTCATATGAATTTCACAAGTGAGCATTCACTGTAAATTTGATCATTAGTTGTCTTCTTAATTGTTTTTCCAATGCTTGTATTTAATTCTTCCATTAAATAAATAAGAGGTGTTCATTTTAGATTCTTAAAAAGTTTGATTATTCAATATATTTTTGAATTCTATGTGTGAATTTCATATCTAAATTTCTTATTTATTTATTTATTTTGGGCGATGAGAGAATAATTCCATAACCATCTTTAAATTATGCACTTTTATTTTATGTCATTTATTTTCATGTCAATTTATTTTCAATGCCTATTTTATTTTTTGTTGTTTGTGTGTTTTATTTTAATACTTGTTTTAAATTCTTTAATTCTTGTGTCATGTATTTTAATTATCTTGTATTCAAACCACCACTCTAACATATGTGTTAACTAGATTGAGAATTAAATTAATTGGATTTTAATTTTGTCATCTTAATGTTGTGTGTGAGTTTATTCATAAATTCTATCTTAATCCATTATTTTAATCATGATTTAATCAATGTTCTAACTTTTGGTTTTGAATTTTAAATGAGAGATTGTTATCTTAGAAGTAAATTTATAAAATTAGGATTGATTTTTATACTTTGATTTATTTTTAATCTAAATGTTTTCTAAGAAGCATATTAAATCAAGCACTAGATTCCAAACATATATATTTTGATTTACTTATGCATATATTTTGCTTGTTCTCTATGAGATCGACCTTACACTCGTAACGCTGTACTATAATGGTTCGTGAGCTTGCCAGATTATAAATTTAAAACTTTGCACAATTTTCATATCAACAATTGGCATGTTATTTCTCAGTCAAACCTTAAGAGACCCATGAACCAATTCAAATTTGATAAAGGCCATACCACACAAAAAATGCTTTTATTGTGGATTAACTGGGCCTTTATAGGTTAAGTCAAAGGTGGCTAATGGTCTTCCTCAAAAAGCAAGGAAGAGAAATAATGAGGTGATTGGAAATTCACACCATCCAAAGAAAAAGAAGGTAAATCCATTTGTGAATATTCCTAGGAAACACTATGCACCTCACTTCTTGCATCATCCCTACACTGGCACATCTATTAGGGATAAATTAAGACATCCTCATTCTATGAATAGGAACATCAAAGAGGGTATTGTCTCAATCCTCCAGAATTGGGCCAAATGTTCAAATTGGTAGAATCAAATTGCCCAAATTCCAAGGATTTGAGAGGAAAGGTCCGGATCAAAATTTCAATGGATCCCTAAGGGATAAGACCTTACTCATGCCCTACATTGTTCTTGTAACGCCCCGCCCTTTTTCACTCGTTTCTTCCCGTAAATTCAGAGTCTATTTTTTTTTTGTAACAGAGTGGAGTGATAGAGTGCGAGACGTCACGACGCTAGTTAAGTCCGAACTTCCAAAGTCCGACCCTTAACTGGCCAACCCTATGTGTGCATGGACTCAGTCCACTAAAATGGTTCACACATAGCAATATCAACATGCGGAATAAAAATCACAACTTGCGGAATCATAACATCAATTTGCGGAATCATAATAGAACCTAGTTCCATTCCATTGATAGCAAAGTACTTAGTCAATAAAAATCACAATCATCATTATCCAAATAAAACATCCAACCATAGCATTTCATCTAAGTTATTACATTCTGAAAATCTAGATACTCTCAATATAAATCCCGAAGTATCTTAAACACAATATAAAACTAAAAACGTTCCAAGCTCCTATGCTTCTCCCTTTCTGCGTTTAGCGTTTTCCTCGTTTCCTGTATCATCCACTAAAGGGTAGAAGTAGGGCGTTAGTACAACGCGCCCAGTAGGTATTCCAATTAGGGTTAACACATGGTTAGTACAAAACATATCATATAACTTAGTGATATCAAAACCATATAAATCCATGCCATGCAATGATGACAATTATGCAATGAGTCTCACCCACCACCTGTACATAAATGTGCCTACCACATAGGTCTTTCGGTCGCCCCGACGGAGTGTGGACCCTCCTGAAATCTTCTTGATGGAAATCACATCAAGGTGTTGCACATAGGTTTTTCGGACCCCCCGACGGAGTGTGACCCCTCCGGTTATAAATCCTTCACCCCATGCCATGCATGAGATGCCAATGAAACACATGCTATTTTATAACATAAACATAGCATCAAAAACCATCATTTGAAAAACATATTCCATACATGCTCTTTATACAATAAAACCTAGCATGTAAAATCACCTTTTGAACATAATTAATCCATGCCATTTAAATCAAGGTAAACATAGCATTTGAAATTCAATAATAAATCAGATCCTTTGAAACACATTTTCATCAAACATAAGATAAAAACAAGTACATAATCCATGGTTTCAAAGAGGTGGAATCCTACCTAAGACCGTTCACAAGTCCTTGCATTTCCGTCTGAGATTCGATCACCGATCGCACACCGCTTGCGAGATCCCGTTACCTTATGATATAATAATAAATCAACACCAAAACTCACCTAATTATAAGGTTCTAAGTCTATAAACAAAACCCCATGGGGTTCGGCCATACACCATGGCCGAACCCATGGTTTACCATTTTTTATACATATTTACAAAAATGCCACTGTTGGTAACCCTAGCCCCTTTTCTTTGCTTAGGTTCCAAGTTATCCTTTCATGCTTCCAAAATACTCAATGCAATAAAAATAACTCATGGGGTTCGGCCATACACTATGGCCGAACCCAATGTCCAACATTCTCTCATATTTACGAAAACGCCATTGGTTTCCTTCTTCCTTTAAATCTTCCATAATTAGACCTTAAAATCTTCCCTAATCAAATAAGTTCATCAAACATAACACATGGGGTTCGGCCATACATCATGGCCAAACCCATGGTTCTCCTACTTTGGTATCTTAATTACATTTTTGCCATTCCCTTCTCCATCATTTCTTATCATACATTGTACCCTTTTATTTTATTTAAAACTACACATAACTTAACTCATGACTTAGGTTCATAATCTGATTTATAAACCAGCCCTTAAACCATAATTTAAATACACCTTTAGTCCCTTAATTTAGACCATGGGGTTCAGCCATACACCATGGCCGAACCCTATGGTGCATAATCTCCAATTAATCTCTACCTTTCCATAATTGGAAAGTCCCCAAATTTATATTTCACTTTCCATAAATAGAACTTCCCTTTATCAATCTCCCCTTCTATCATTAGAAGGTTTCCCTAATTAATTTACCATAATATCAACCTCCTTCTATAAATGGAAAGTTTTCTAAAAATAACTCTTTCTTCCATTTTTAACCTAAGGTCCACATTTAGAAGGTTTCTTAATTAAACACCAACCCTTTTATGATTGAATATCATATTCCATAAATAACAAAGTTTCCAAAAAACTAAACCCTAGTGGGGTTCGGCCATACATCATGGCCGAACCTCACTCATTTCAATCAATCCATTCATTTAAATTAGGTTCCATAATCAAGCCTTACCTTCCATTCTTGGGATGGTTTCCATAAATAATCTTCATGGTCTTTAAGTAGATATTTTCTAATTTTAATATCTACTTCCAAGAATAGAAACTTTCCCAATAAGCAACTTCCTTTCCATATTTGGAAACACCTTCCAAAATTAGATGGCTTTTCCATAATTAACAACATCTTCCATAAATGGAAGGTTTCCATATATAGATTCCAACTTTCCATAAATGGGAACTTTCTAAGATTAGAAACTCCTTTCCAAAATTGGAGTGCTTTCCAATTTAACCACCCCTTCCATACATGGAAGCTTTCTAAATTTAACAGCCCATTCCCTTAATTAGATAGTTTCCTATTTAATCTCCATTCCAAATTACCCCATGGGGTTCGGCCAAGCACCATGGCCGAACCCTATGGTTCATGATCTTAGCCATTGGTTTAGATCCCATCAAAATCGATCATCACTTCCATAAAAAGTTTGGTGGGGTTCGGCCATACACCATGGCCGAACCTCACCTCTTCCTTTTATTATTTTGGATCCCAAAGCTTAACCACAAAACATCATGGTTCGGCCATACCAAGGTCGACCCAATGTCCATCCAATTTTTCTTTAATTATCATCAAACTCCTCCATTGACTTTCATCATTTAAATTTGTTAATCTAAACCATAAATCCCCATGGTTTTCATTATTCAAACCATTATGAAATAACCATGATTTCCATGATCCAAGATCTAAAATATAAACCCAATCAATGAATCAAGAACACACCATGGTTTTCAATCTTTAAAACCAATTAATTGAACAAATCTTTCCATGGGGTTCGGCCATGCACTATGGCCGAACCCTATGGTTCTTTTGATTTCATAAATTAAATTATAACATTAAACACTTAAATACTAACCTCTTCCTTGATCTTCTAATCTTTCTCCCTTTGCTTTTCTCCAAACAAGAACACCTTCTAGTTGCTGCCCGTTCTTCTCTTGCTTTGGCGTGGAAGAGAATGATGAATTGAGAGAGGGAGAGAGAAGAATAAAACTTGCTAATGGGTTGTAAAAATCGTGCAACCCCTTTGGCTTCTCCTTTTATTAAGCTTTCCTTAATCCCACATTAGAAATTTCTCAAGATAAGCAACCCTTAGCCGTGTACCCCTTATGTTCCCGTTATTACACATGTACTATATTGTATCTCAATTTCGACCTTGTTAAATTCCGAATCAGAAAAAGTGATAAACTAAAAAGTTGTAACTCTTGAAATCTTCTTTCCAATGCAAAAAGAATCGAAGCAATCGGATATCAAAGTGAAACGTTATAACCAAAACACTGGACATATGTCAAACCTTCCTTATTTAACCATGGCCGACTTACCTTGCCTTAGATGGCAATACCGTGTGGCCTTGCTTTGTTTAATGATTTACCGATCTCCCTTGCTCAATTTAAGACCTTCTTTTAATTATATCTCCATCTAATTAGATAATTTCCTTGGCTATTAATCCATGCGCATAATTATAGATATTAGTTTCCAAAATTCGGCCATGCTTAACCTCATTTGATTTTTGAATATTTCCTTAGGATATGCAAATCCAATTTGATTAAGAAAATCCCTCTCCAAATATTCTAGAATATCATTTGTGGATTTACAATCCCACATATTTTTCATGCGCCTAATCTAGGGATTTCACATTCAAAATTCGGCCATAAGATCCTTTATTCAAATTTGGATATGATTCACCACCAATTTAATCCTACCCATTTAAATTTTAATAAAACCAATTTCACAATCAATTGGGTCCTAATTGGGTCATGGCCCAATTCTTTATCCATATACAAATCCAATCTAAAATTCATAATTAAAATGGGTAATTTCATATAAAATAATTAATTGAAAATCCGAGGTGTTACAGTTCTAAGAATTGTACATCATTGGAGTAACTCTAGACCAAGTGCAGTTGAACTTCATCTTTGTATAAGTGAGTTCAAACAACCATGGGTATTGGCATGGCACATTTGACTCTTTCAAGCAATTGATTGTACTTTTCCCGGCTATAGAATTAGTCATGCTTGAAGTGTCATAGAGATGTGGACTTAGATTCCAAGTCCTACAATGGTAGTGTTTTTAAAATGGTTAACACATTTGAATCAAGTTTTGGAATCTTAGTTGTATCTTGTTTTCATTCCTTGTTCCTCATTGGTATATTTTTTGGATTGGACATGTACAAGATGCTTGTGTGGCATATCTATTCTCAGTGGTAGAATCATGTTTATCATATGCCATGTGTTCTAAAATCAAGATGGAGATTTAAAATTGAAAAAGATTTTAAAAGGAACATTTTCTGTTGTCACGGCGATTGATCGTCAGATGACGATTGATCGGCTATGCGACCGATCACCTTGGCGATATATCTCTTGTGCACAGAAGATTTTGGTTTAAGACCCCTCTTCAGATTTTTGTGTTGCATTCCATATTCACAAACTAGTAGTCTTGCACATTATGCTTTAAATTTGGATTGTATCTTGTTTCATCTCATTCCATATGTCATGTAATAAGTGCATTCTTTTGGGAATGAATGAACTGTGTGCATTGCCTCATGTATTTCTTGTATGTGCAAGTGTTAATTGCTTTTTCATCTCTGACCTTATATTGGTAGTATCTTTGTTTGTGAGATGATCATGTGCACATACATAGTGTTATTCCATTCCAAGTTACAAAATTTGTGAATCTCTTGTGAAATGAAACTTGTTCCATGCTTGTGAATGGTAATTGTGATCAAAATATGATCAAATGGTTTATAATGGCAATCCATTCATGGTTGTTCATTCGTCTCTTGCACCTTTTCTCATTGATATATCTTGGTGTATTTGAAAATGATTTTTCAAGTGTTTGTGTTTATGGCATATCTTGAACTTTTAATTGTTGCATATCTTTGTATGTCATATGTTTTTCATACTTCATTTTCATATATTTGATTGGTATATTATATGTGAAATGTTTGTATGGTTTGTGTGTTTGTGCTTTCATTCCTATTCTCTTCATTGGTTTATGTTATGAGGAATGAATTGTGTTCATAAGCACCAAGCTTTTGCTAAACCTTGAATGCCCTATCTTATGACATCACACATGGGCAATGGACTTTTAAATTGGTAATTTAGAAATGCCCAAGGTTATTGGATTGGATTGGATCAAAATTTTAAAGTGTTACTCAAAGGCAAATTGATCCAAGATCCATGTTTTTGTGCATGTATTTGTGAACTGGTTTAAATCTTCAAATGGCACAAAATTGTGTGATGTATGGACATTCTTTGGCATTCAAAGGTGGTATGCAAAACTTGTTGACTTGTGAACTTGCATGCATCACAAGCACACACTCTCCATCCCTCAATTGGTAAATCTTAAGGGGATGTATGTTTATCTTTCCAATGTTCTTGTTATGCTCTATGTTGGAAAATCATTAGACATTGGAAATGAATGTTTGGAGAATTGTTCAAATAAGGAAAATCATATTCTCCAAACACTGTTTTGATGCACCTTGTTTTGGCTTTCATGATCTTTCAAAGTTAAATCTTATTGCCAAAAATCTTGTTGATAGGCATTGTGAAAGCAAACATGATTATGTGATCCAAATGTTACTGGACTTGGTGCATTGTGCTCTCAAATTATTGAGCAAAGGAGAGCACACCTTGGAAAGATTTGGGAAGAAATCAGCCTCTCCATGTGCATAATGGATTTCCAGTGAATAGGTATTGTTCATTCATATTCTCTTTATTGGTGTATGTTTTGATGAATGGATATTATTCTTGTTTTGATGAAATTATGTGTGTATTGGTAAATATTTTGCATCATCTCATCTTTCATGAACTTTGTGCCTAAATTGGTGTATAATTTATGTAGTTCATGATGTCTTCACTCATATGCCCCTCTCATGGTAAATTATTTGTATGAGTGATTACCTCCCTATAGCATGCATGAGTTGGTTTTGTATTGGCATATTTTAAAACCACATTCATTAAACCAACAGTTGGGACTTGCTGAAGCACAATGATTTGGTACTTAACACCCTTTGTCAATTTATGACAAAAAAGGGGGAGAATGTGGTATGCTTAGAGTAAGCTTAGAATGAGAAAGTCTAAAGATCTTAGGGGAGAAGATCTTTGAAGGGAGGAACGTCTATGATTAAGGAGGAGATTAATCATAGATTAAGGGGGAGTTATTAATTAGTTCATATACTTAGGGGGAGTAATATTGTTTATATTACTATGTATGTGACTAACATTTGAGGGGGATGTAATAGCCCGGATTTTTAATTTAATAATATATTGGCTATTATTTATTTTTAATTGTTAAAAATTAAGATTTATAGATGGAATGGATGTTAGATGGATCAAAGTTGGGGCAATGGCCCAAGTATGGTCCAATGGACCGTGGATTGGATTAATTCTATTTAATTGGGTCAATGATGGTCAATTGGGTCAAATGCCCAATTGGGACCCAATGGGTCAAGATGGATTGATGATTAGGGTAAATGGGTAAGGAATGGATTTAATCGGCTCATGGACCCAATTAAGATCAAAGGCATGGGGTCCACCTCATCAAGTGAGGTGGCAAAGGTATGAGGTAATATCCAAGTGGAATAACCAAGTTGGGTCCCACTCCACCTCATCAAGTGAGGTGGCGTGTGGGTTAAGGCATAAGTGGGGCTGGCCACTATGGTTGACTTGGTCAACCATGGGTGAGTTCATGGGTGAATTAAAGATGAATAATTGAAGTGAGTTAAATTAAATTACTTAATTAAATCACCTAAGTTAGATGGAAATAAATTCAATGCTTGAGTTAGGAGTTGAGTTGCATTTAAATGGAGTGAGTCACATGGAAGATAAGATGGGGTGAGTCAAAGAGGTTTTCCATCTCATGCAAACCACTCCACCAAAATCGTTGGATGAGGGTGGTGTGTGCCATGTGGAGGGCATGCACCCCCTTTGGCTAGACAAAGAGCTTATGTGGAGGCATGCAAGACCATGGTTGGTCAAAGGAGAGGTGGGTGGTTTCATCTCATGCAAACCACTCCACCAAAACCGTTGGATGAGGGTGATGTGTGCCATGTGGAGGGCATCCACCCCCTTTGGCTAGACAAAGAGCTTATGTGGAGGTATGCAAGATCGTGGTTGGTCAAAGGAGAGGTGGGTGGTTTCATCTCATGCAAACCACTCCACCAAAACCGTTGGATGAGGGTGGTGTGTGCCATGTGGAGGGCATGCACCCCCTTTGACTAGACAAAGAGCTTATGTGGAGGCATGCAAGACCATGGTTGGTCAAAGGAGAGATGGGTGGTTTCATCTCATGCAAACCACTCCACCAAAACCGTTGGATGAGGGTGGTGTGTGCCATGTGGAGGGCATGCACCCCCTTTGGCTAGAAAAAGAGCTTACGTGGAGGCATGCAAGACCATGGTTGATCAAAGGAGAGGTGGGTGGTTTCATCTCATGCAAACCACTCCACCAAAACCTTTGGATGAGGGTGGTGTGTGCCATGTGGAGGGCATGCACCTCCTTTGGCTAGACAAAGAGCTTATGTGGAGGCATGCAAGACCATGGTTGGTCAAAGGAGAGGTGGGTGGTTTCATCTCATGCAAACCACTCCACCAAAACCGTTGGATGAGGGTGGTGTGTGCCATGTGGAGGGCATGCACCCCCTTTGGCTAGACAAAGAGCTTATGTAGAGGCATGCAAAACCATGGTTCGTCAAAGGAGAGGTGGGTGGTTTCATCTCATGCAAACTACTCAACCAAAACCGTTGGATGAGGGTGGTGTGTGCCATGTGGAGGGCATGCACCCCCTTTGGCTAGACAAAGAGCTTATGTGGAGGCATGCAAGACCATGGTTGGTCAAAGGAGAGGTGGGTGGTTTCATCTCATGCAAACCACTCCACCAAAACCGTTGGATGAGGGTGGTGTGTGCCATGTGGAGGGCATGCACCCCCTTTGGCTAGACAAAGAGCTTATGTGGAGGCATGCAAAACCATGGTTCGTCAAAGGAGAGGTGGGTGGTTTCATCTCATGCAAACCACTCCACCAAAACCGTTGGATGAGGGTGGTGTGTGCCATGTGGAGGGCATGCACCCCCTTTGGCTAGACAAAGAGCTTATGTGGAGGCATGCAAGACCATGGTTGGTCAAAGGAGAGGTGGGTGGTTTCATCGCATGCAAACCATTCCACCAAAACCTTTGGATGAGGGTGGTGTGTGCCATATGGAGGGCGTGCACCCCCTTTGGTTAGACAAAGAGCTTATGTGGAGGGCATGCAATCCCTTGTTTGGTCAATGGACTCATGGGGAAAACTCCACATTGATGAGGGTGGAGTCTTGACCAGGCAAACCCTAGACAAGATGGAAAGGAAGCTTTCCATCTCATCCACTCTCTCCTCCTCTCCCTCTCACTCAAGGCCGACCTCCCTCTAAGACAAAGGAGAAAGGACTTAGAAGTTTTCTACCTTGATTTCTCTCTCTCTCAAGATTGGCCAACCCTCTCATTGAACAAAAGAAAAAGACTTAGGGTTTTCTATCCTCTCCTCCTCTCCCTCTCTCAAACCTACACTTCTTGGCCGAACCACTCTTAGGGTTTTATCTTAATCAAGCTCACTCTTGGCCGAAGATCTAGGAGAAAGAAAGAAGAAACTAGGGCGGGAGAAGATCGGAGGAGCAAGAAGGAGTGAAAGAAAATGAAGGAGTCATGGAATCGGTACGAATGGTTTAGTATGGTTTATAAATTAAAAAAGGAGTTAAAGGAAACCATTGAATTCCATTTGGATTGGAGAGTTGGCCAAAATATTATGGGCCATGGATTTAAAATCCATCCAAGAAATAAGATAGAAAATGGACAAACCCTAATGGGTAAGATAGGTTATGTAAATGATGGATTAGTAAGAACACTATGTATATATGGCTTAAGCATGAAAAAGATGGTCAAGGAACGTGGTACGGCCATCTAATATTGTTATGCAAAAGGACCCCATGCATGTTTAATGTAAGGGATGGATTATGATCAAAGATCATGGGTTGGCCTTGCATGGCCAAACCCTAGATTGTTATGCATGGACCATTAAGGACTAAAAAGGGATTGGATGAGGTTCGGCCACGTTGTATGGCCGAAACCCATCAAGTGATCTAACCATTGGTATTTGATGGATAAGAGAGAATAATGAACCATAGGATTCAACCATGTTGTATGGCCGAACCCCATGGAAGGATGTTAGTAATTGTTAATGGGCTTTTAAGGATGAAAATCATAGATATATGTTAGTGATTTTAAAAGGTTTTAAAGGATGATAATGATGGAAGATTATTGGTGATTTTAAGTGGGTTTGAAATGTGGTAAGGCATGATTTAAAATGAGGAGATGGTGAAGAACCATGGACCATGGGTTCGGCCATGTTGTATGGCCGAACCCCATGGAGAAATATTGAGGTATTTACATGTATCTAGACCATGAAAATGATGGAGGAATGTTGGTAATTTTAATGGGCTTTAAATATGGTAGATGATGACTTAAAATGATGGACCTAAGTGTATGATTAAACCCCCCCATGGAGGGACTTTGTTTATGCGTCTAAATGTTGTAAATGATTTAAATGGAGGATGAAGATGAGACACCATGGGTTCCGCCATGTTGTATGGCCAAACCCCATGAACCATCTTAATGGGTCATTTATGGATCTATGCATGTTTAAATGAATGAATGATCAAGCTAAGGAATGGAGGGATTTATTAGGGTTTTATGTCATGATTAATGAATCATTTATTGATCATTTTTGGGCCTTAAGTCATATGTAAATAAGCTAAGTGATTAGCTATGGAAAGAATAATGGCTAAAATGGAAAATATGGTTAAAATGATGGACCATGGATTCGGCCATGGTGTATGGCCGAACCCCATGGAGAATGTTTTGTGGACTTAGGGTTTTATTAATGTTAAATGATTAACTTAAGTGTGTTTGAATGGAATGATGTTGGACCCACTTGGTTTAAAATAAAAAACTATGGTTGTAAATAGAAAGGACATAGGATGATGTAGGGATGGTTGGAAATCAAAGGGATCATTGGTTTGATTTATTTATATGTAATATGGTAACGAGATTTCACAAGCGGTGTACGATCGGCTTGACATGATCGGCGATCGGTTTTTGGATGGAAACGCAAGGACACGATAGTTGGTCGTTGGTAGGATTCCTACCTCATTGAAAACCATGGAATATGTGTATATGATGTTTTTACTTGAATTATTTTGGTATCAAATGATATGTCTTAATGATGGGATTTTAGTGCTATGATGTTATTATTACATAGCATGTTTGCATTTGCATCTCATGCATGGCATGGGAGGGATCAAATGTAACCGGAGTCCACGCTCCGTCGGGGTACCCGTGAGGCATTCGTGGGGATACCTTGATGTGCATTATCCATCAAGAGGGATGTATGTTTGAAATGTAACCGGAGTTCCACGCTCCGTCGGGGCATCCGTAAAGCATTCGTGGGGATACCTTGATGTGATTATCCATCAAGAGGGAAACTATGTTTGAAATGTAACCGGAGTTCCACGCTCAGTCGGGGCGTCCGTAAGGCATTCGTGGGGATACCTTGATGAGGATTTTCCATCAAGAGGGATACTATGTGATTGTGATATGGATGATGGGTGGGACTCATGGCATCTGACACCCATGGCATGGCATTTACTTGCATGGTTTTGATATTATTTATATCTATGTGTTTTGTTATACTAATCCATGTGTTGACCCTACTCGGAGTACCTATTGGGCGCGTTGTCTAACGTCCTACTTCTACCTTAGATGATGACACAGGAAATGGACGAAGAGAAAGGAAGCGATCGGAGCCAAGCTTAGGAGCTTGGAGGAGCTAGATTGATTTATTTAAGTTTTATTCATGGATATGTAATTTGAGTACTTAACTTGTTGGACTGTAATAATTTAGACTACTTGCTATGGTTTGGACTTTTATTTTGGACATTTTAAGTTAAGGTATTTATGATTAAGTGATGTACTTCCTTGCTATTTAATAATTGGCAGGATAGTAATTCTATTATAATTCCACATTATGTTTAATTTCCGCAAGCTTAACTTATTACGTGTGAACCATTTTAGTGGACTTGGTCCACGTGCACGTATGGTTGGCCAGTTAAGGGCCGGGCTTTGGAAGCTCGGACTTAGCTCGGTCGTGACATCCCTCTCTCTCTCACTCTTTTTTTTTTTCAAAAAAAAAAAAAATAGACTCTGATTTTCGACGAGTAAAAGAGGGAGGGGCGTTACAGGGGAGACCTATGTTTCCACCATTGCTTGCATTGTTTGTGTGAAGTACATGTATAGGACCACAATAGAGCTTGCAAGCTAAGCAAGATGAAGGTTGCATCTTGGAGGATAGAGTCTAGGAAATTGTCATTTGAATATGTATCTATAATGGTTATATCAATTTATATTCAAATGATGTATATTGGGTTGCGTTAGTCATCGAGACTATAATTCATTAGCTTCTAGGTGTTTTGTCATGGAAATTGACAAATGGGTAGATTGTTAGCGGCACGGCTTGCTGAGTCACCATTTGTCAATTCCATGACTAAGGTGAAGCGTTGCCTCGAAAAAATGAAGCAATGAACAAGACTCAAGTGATGAAAATTGAATCAAGAACTCAAACATTGGAAGATCAATAGAAGATTCACCATCACCAGTGTATGGCAAAGACAAGTGTATGTCACACCCCGACCCGAAAGGTGGGCTCGAAACACGACTGATTTTTTTTTTTTTTTGAAAACTAAGACGACACTCAAGAAGTCCAACTGGGCCGGATCAACAGTTAGGCCCAAAGGTCACACATGATCCCAACATGTGGACTCAAACATATACCATAAGTCTACCCAACACAAACACAAACATGAACACATAATTCCAACGTTGAATTATCATTGAAACATCAGAGTAACTACAATCGCATGGTAGTTTAATACTTCACATTAACACAAATCAAGTACCACACCCGTTACTTTACAAACACAAATGGTTCCAAGAACCAAAAAGCAAAGACAAGGGTATTCCCCTCAGTGGGAATCCTAAAGCAACGCTGCAACTTATCCACCATAAGCTTCAAACAGAGGGTTCTCCTCCTCAGGTTCATCTCCTGAAAGGTGAGTGGGGTGAGCTAAGTAGCCCAGTAAAGGAAATATAACAGTACAATTTAAGTAAATATCAGGTTAGTAAATAATCAACAGTTACAATATAATATCTCATGCTTGATAATAAATTCTCAACATCAAGTATAATATCATCATCATTCTCATAATTCATCATTCATTCCAATACTGTTGTCATCCACCGTAACCCCTAGATACTATAAGGACACCAATAGTATTAAGTCCCGACACGGTCAAAATACATCATTTCAAGTACATCTCCGATATACACCTCAAAACCGGTACTGACACACCTTGTCAGTCACTGTCGACCCACCTGGTCCAGCAAATGTAACCTACACACTCAGCTCGGCGATGGTTCAATAGTAAAAGGTACGTGGAAGCAGTATCACATAACTCATATGACTAGCATCATAAGCATTTATAACCATCATAAGCACTTCTTACAACAGTGCATCATGTCTAGGCACATGGGTGGGTTCATCAACTTGAAACCACTCATTGCTCAAGATTCATCTCAAATAACAAAACATGTTTACACCTACTGCAAAGTTAAGTTCCCTCACCGTAAATGTGTGGTATCGCGGTCTCTGTTCAACAAGCAAACACGTGCACAATCAATCATAAATCAACATAGCATTCATATGCGTACATACAAGTAGTTTTTCAAAACCATTCTTGTTTTTCCATAAAATCTCCAAGGTAAATGGAATTGAGTCTCCTACTTGGTTTCTAACCATTTTAAGTTACAATAATCCACAATATATAAAAATGATAAGGTGTTCAGTCCAAAACTCATATTGTCTTCTGGACATGACCAGATTGGCTTATTGAGTTAGGTCTAGATACTCAGGTCACTTCTCGGTTGTCTTGTGGATAAGACCAGATTTGACATGTTGAGTAAGGCCTCGAGGTCACTCAGTGCCCGACAAATATAGCGTCGGCCTGGAAGTGAAGTGTCACTCAGTGCCCGACCCATAGAGAAAGCCTGGAAGTGAATACAATAGTATATACACTATAGTAATAAGAGAAGAGGGTTAGTACACTTTTTTAATTATCAAGGGGTATAAACAACACATGCATCAAACAATTAAGAGTTTATATTCAAACACTAGGTCCCTCGGAACATGCCTCGGAACCAGGTACTGTGGCTTCGGACCATCCGAACCACTGCCTAAACTAGTCACTGACTTCGGACTGTGGGTATGACTTCGGATTGTCTGAAGATCGGGTCTCGAATCATCCGAAGGCCCTTCCGGACCGATAAAATCTGAAAAATGGGTCTCGATGGGTCTGGTGTCGCAGAACATGCCAAGTAAGGCTCGAATCATCCGAGTAGGGTTCGGTCCTTCCGAACTCGGCTCGGAACATACGGGCGGATCTAAACTTGCCTCGGACGCTTCGGGCTTCGGGTGAAGCTCGGAACGTCCGAAAGGTCCTCTCGGACGGTCCGAAGGGTGTGACCTTCGGACCGTCCGAAGATCGACTCTCAGGCCGTCCGAGAGCTGTCTTCCTCCACTATCTGCAACAACAGACAGTGACGGGCAGACACAACATGAAATACGAATCCGAAAATAGTGGGTTTCCCGGATTCAGTTTTCACATCTAGCTAGTCAGATGGACTCCTCAGTGAGTCCTCTTTCCATAGAGAGTGATTTGGAACTTTGAAACTCATTAAGCCAACGGATTTTAAAACAAAAGCCCCGCTGATACAAGAAAACCCATGATTTTTCTTAAACTTCAAACTGGTTTTACACACTCAAAACTTGGTCAAAACTGGTTTTTCTAGATTCTAAACCGACTGAAATTGAAAGAGGAACACAGCGGTTACCTTCACTGGAGTTCCTGGGTTGAAAAATCTGATCTTTGAAAAACCTCCCTTAAGCTACGTTTGATAAAAATAGGGAAAGACATAGAGGGTGATCGGCTGATTTTTTTTTTTTTCAATCAGCTGAAATTGAGAGAGAGAAGAAAGCTTGGGAGTTTGAAAACTGGGCTGAGGGTTGAGATTTATAGATAATCTGATCAAAGGGTGGCTACTGCATGCAGTTGGTGCGGACATCCCGAACAATACACTATTCGGTAGTCTTGATTGCAAAACAGCCCCTTCAAAATTCTTGTTTTGTAAATAAGTCCTCATTTTGATGAAAACTCATTTTTTAACTAAAAGAACGATTTTAAAAGCTCAAAATTTTAATCCAACCTTAAAGATAAGTTGGGTTTTAAAAACTTTAATCACCATAAAAATTTGGAGATTCGAAACTCACTAAAAACCATTGATTTAAAGAAAATCCATAATTTAACACTATTTACATGTTTTAACTTGTGTTAAATAACATAATTCAAAATCCTCATTTTTGGAGTTTGAAAGAATAAACTAGACCATACTAAAATGGCCTAACATACTACACTGGTTTCAAAAATTATTTCATTTCCAAAACCATTTAAAAATATTTATTTCTCCCTTTCGGGGTTTTGACGAGCAATTTTAAATACTATTTTCTGAAAATAAAATTATTTTAAAGTCAGAAATAAGAATCCTTAATTAAGGAGAATAATATCATCCAATAATAATCACATAATAACACAATAAATAAAATAATGACAATAAGCGGTAAATTACCATTTTGCCCCCCCAGCTGGACGAGCTGGATCACTGAGCTTTCGAGCTCGGATTGGGCCACACCTGGGCATTTCATAAGGCTCTAATCAAAATCTTAGAGATTAACTGGTCTAAGCAATATTTATTAAACTAAACTACGCCTAAATTGGGTCAGGGTATTACATCCTACCTCCCCCCCAAAAAAAAAGAAATTTCATCCCGAAATTTAAAACAAACTTATACCTTTTTGGCCTGTGAACAAGCCAGGTAAAGCTTTCGCATCATCGATTTAGGTTCGCACGTCTCGTGTTGTACATCGCGATGTTGCCACAGCACTCGCACTAGAGGAATAGACTTCCTCATGATCTCTTGAGTCCGGTGTCCTTAAATCTTTACTGGCATTTATTAGAAAGTCAGGTCCTCCGAGACTTCAATGTCTTCAAAACTTATCACATGCGACGGATCAGGCTCGTACTTCCTTAACATTGACACGTGGACCATACTATGCACTCTCTCGAAAGCTCGAGGAAGATCCAACTGATATGCCACTTCCCCTATCCTCTTCAAGATCTCAAAGGGTCCAATATATCGAGGTGATAGTTTTCCCTTGCGTCCAAACCTTTGCACTCCATGACGTGGTGCCACACGTAAGAAAACTCGGTCGCCAACTACAAACTCCAAAGGTCGTCGCCTTTTGTCAGCATACTCTTTTGTCTGCTCTGGGCTGTCTTGAGACATTGTCTGATTACTTCAACTTGCTCTGACGTCTCACACACTAGATCAGGTCCTAGTAACGTTTTGTCTCCTACCTCTGTCCAACAAAGAGGTGATCTGCAATGTCTACCATACAAAGCATCGTATGGTTCCATCTGCACACTGGAGTGATAACTGTTGTTGTAGGCAAACTCGATCAAAGCCAAGTGATCTTCCCAACTTCCCTGCATATCCATCATACAAGCTCTTAGTATATCCTCTAAGGTTTGAATGGTTCTCTCTAATTGACCATCGGTCTGAGGGAGAAAAGCAGTGCTGAAGCATAGCTTAGTCCCCAACTCTTCTCGCAATCCTTGCCAAAATCTTGATACAAACCTAGGATCTCTATCAGATACAATGGATAAAGGCACTCCATGTAATCTGACTACCTCCTTCAAATACAATCTACTTAGAGTAGCCAAAGAATTCGCCTTCTTGATCGGCAAGAAGTGAGCTGATTTCGTCAATCGATCGACTATTACCCAAATAGCGTCGTTCTTCTTAGGAAACTTCGGGAATCCGGTTACAAAGTCCATCGTGATATGCTCCCATTTCCATTCAGCCACTTCTAGAGGTTGCATCTTTCCACCAGGTCGTTGATGTTCCGCTTTCACTTGCTGACAAGTTAAGTACTTTGACACAAAATCTGTTACCTCATGCTTCATACCTTTCCACCAGAACAGTCGCCGCAAGTCATGATACATCTTTGTACCACCAGGATGCACTGCAAAGAGAGAATGATGAAAGTGATCAAGTACCTTTCTTCTGCACTCGTCCGACTTTGGTACGAAAAGTCTATCTTTGAAAGTAAGACCTCCGTCCGCCTTGATCTTCCAATCTTCCAGAGTCGCTCCTCCTGAAAGCTAAGTCGCGAACTCCTTTGCTTCTGGATCGCTCTGTTGTCCTTCCATCACCAATCTAAATACTTTCGGGTTGCAGAACCAAACTGTGGATTCTTGCTGATCCGCTTCCTTCGATCAGCTCCAGATCATACTCAGACAGAACTTCCAATGTCTTCCACTGCAAGGATGCCATCCTCGCCTCATTGCTATGAGACTTCCTACTCAAGGCATCGGCCACGTACAAATAATGGCTCCACAACTTTAACGAGAATACAACGGCTGCCAACTCCAAATCATGAGTCAGGTAGTTCTGTTCATGTCCCTTCAATTGCCTGGAACCGTAAGCTACTACCTTCCCCTCTTAAATCAGCACACAACCCAAACCAAACTTGGACGCGTCACAATACACATCGTAGCCCCGTCCTTGCTCGGGTATCACCAAAACTGGAGACGTAGTCAACTTCTCCTTAAGCTCCTGGAATGCTTTTTCACAAGCTTCACTCCACTCGAACTTAACGTTCTTCCTCGTTAGCCGAGTCATCGGCACCACGATCTAGGAGAAATGTGGGATAAACTTTCGGTAATATCCTGCTAATCCCAGAAAGCTTCTAATCTCAAACACGCTCTTGGGACTTTCCCAAGTCTTCACTGTTTCTACCTTTGCTGGATCTACTGAGCTACCTCCTGGAGACACTGTAATGCCCCGCCCTTTTTCACCTGCTTTTCGAAAATCAGAGTCTATTTTTTAATTTTTTTTGAAATGGAAGAATGAAAGAGGGCGCGGACGCCACGACACGAGTTAAGTCCGAGCTTCTAGAGCCCGACCCTTAACTGGCCAACCCCACACGTGCGGGGACTAATTCCACGAGAATGGTTCAGGCGTAGGAAGTAAGCTCGCGGATTATAATCATTGCGGAACATGATAATAAAGTCTATCCTACCGGTTTTTAGATAGAAGGGAAGATACAACATTTAATTACCAAAGTGCCCTATGTTTATATTTATATCACGAAATGTAAAAGTCCATAAGTAACGTCCAAACCATCGCAAGAAATGTAAACTTATACAACCCAACAAGCTAAGTTACTTTAAAATTACATCTCCAAAATGTAAACGTAAATAAACTAAGACTGCGCTGCCCAAGCTCCTAAGCTTGCCTCCTGTCATGTCCACCGCTTCCGCCATCCCCTGCGTCATCAGCTAGGGTAGAAGTAGGGCGTTAGTCAATGCGCCCAGTAGGACTCCGAGTTGGGCTAGCACATGGATTAGTGATAACACACATACCGATAAAATAACATATAACAAAATAAGCATGTGATGAATGCTATGCCATGGGTGCCTATGTCATGTGTCCCACCCATCATCCGTATGATCATAAAATGTATTGTCCCCATGTTTGCTTCTCGGTCGCCCCAACGGAGCATGGACTCCGGTTATAGCATCAGAGCTATCCCCATGTCTGATTCTCGGTCGCCCCGACGGAGCATGGACTCCTGTTTCATTATTTTCCCGCCCATGCCATGCATGAGATGTACGTGCATTATGCTATGTAGTATATAGATAAACCATAGTTTTGATATACCATACATAGCCATATAATGCATAATGTTAAAATATAATCCATATGATTCATAACTTAAAACTCATCATAAGGTAAATCATAATCATAAATCCATCATAAGCCAAATCAAAATAATCTAAAATACCATCACATATCCATCGCTTACAAAAAGGTAGGATTCTTACCGAATACCGTGTAGCGTTCCGTTACATTTTCCGCTCGATAATCCGGTCGCCGATCGCGTACCGTGTGCGATGTCCCGATACCTTATTACATTTACCGAATTAGTCCATACGTTATCCATGATTAAGTTCTTATCCGATCATAACCCTAGATCCATTCAATGATCCTTGAGTATATTACAAGTTTATCAAAAATCGGTCCTTAACTTAGCCTATTATCCATTGGTTAAAACACATACATAAATCCAATTTCTTTGGCCATTTAAATACTCTAATTTG
Source organism: Chimonanthus praecox (assembly GCA_022113865.1). NCBI lineage: Eukaryota > Viridiplantae > Streptophyta > Magnoliopsida > Laurales > Calycanthaceae > Chimonanthus > Chimonanthus praecox. The sequence goes on along the minus strand of CM039089.1, from coordinate 43,677,512 downwards.
CGAACCTAAACGCAGCAACTATCCGTTCCAATTAATCATTTATAATGCATTCGATTTCATGTCTCATTCACATAGGGTTCGGCCATGGTATGGTTCTTCAAAGTGGCTAATAATTACCATTTCGCCACTCTCTCCTCTATGATTAATCATTCACCCACTTATGTCTATTTTAAGTCTAAATTTCATCCATAACTTAGACCCATTTATAATTCCATAACATATCCAAAATCAGCCACCTATCCAATTAATTTTTGAAAAAACATTTAATCCCATATATTTCTCCATATTTGGTCCAAAATGGGTCCCACAAAGGGATCATGGGTTCGGCCATACACCATGGCCGAACCCATGGTACCCTATCTCCATTTTCTTGGGTCCATTTTACTCCCTTCAATCCTATCACCAATGAATTTAATTTATTCATTTAAGTCCCCATTCTCATCCCATTTAAAACCTCACATATCATTTTCATAAATCCATTAAAATCTAGCATTCTTCTACATCATTTTCCATTTATTAAAACCACTAATCACCCCCCTAGGGTTCACCTTTATGGATGCCATTTTCAAAGACTAATGTTTTGTCCCAAAAATAATCCATTTTAAAATCACTAATCTTCATTCATTTTGGCCCTTTAAAAACCCATACCATACACTTTGTAAATCCATTTAAATTTTATCATTTACTTACCCAAATTTCCATTTGCTTAACCACATGTATAAACCATAACTTAGCCCACAATTGACCTAAAAACATGGGTCATGGGTTAGGCCATACACCATGGCCGAACCCATGATGTCTTTCCCTCATTTTTTACCTTGGATCTTTAATCACACTTAAAGTCCACTTACACCACCCATCATTTCCTCATTACCTCCATGATTCAAAAATGTTTAATCCACACTTCCATCCTTTAATACCCATTTGAAATCACATATTATACTCCTAATTTTCAAACTTTAGAAAAACATTAACCATTGAGCATCTAAGAGCCCTAACCCCCATAGATCACTAACCATGGGGTTCGGTCACCTTGTATGGCCGAACCCTATAGTCCATGATTTCTTTTAAAATATCATACCTCCATTTGAATTAAATCATCCATTTACATCACCATTTTCATTCCATCTAAACATCACATTCTATACTCATAAATCCATAAATCTATCATTTTTCTCCATTATCTTTAAACCTAATAATCTTAATAAATTACTCATTATTCACCATGGGGTTCGGCCATGCTACATGGCCGAACCCTATGGTCATCCATCCATTCCATTCTATGCATTTAAAACCTATTTAAAATCAACCATTTAAATCACTTGAAAACTAATTATCATAACTCATTCTCCACCATTTTAAACCTTCAAACCCTAATTAAAATCATCCAACATGGCCGAACCTTATGGCCCATTAATCCATTAAAATCCCATTTTCCTATGCTTAATAAAGACTTAAAAATTCCATTTTTTTTTCCATTTCATTTTTTTTTCTTAATCCATTCCTCCATTTTTATCCATTTCTTATCCTACCTTTTGATGGATCTTAGATCCATGGCCCACAACGTTTTTGGCCACATTTGGTCTAAGGAATGGATTCCATATCCTAAAAAAATAAAATCTTGTTTTAAGAAATCTTACCACCGGACGACTCCTCCGGTCTTTCTTTGCTTTTGGGCTTTCCTTAGCCTTCTCTTCTCTTCTTCTCCTTGATGGACGGTCAAGATGAGCTTGATCAATGGTGAAACATGTTTGGATCGGTTAAGGTAGATGGGGTTTAGGTTGAGAGAGAAAGATTATGGGGATGAGGAAGATGTTTCAAGGATCTTGATCTTGGGGTGGCCCAAGACTTATCCTTTCCTTCTCTCCTTCTTTTCTTCTTCTTTTTTTCTTCTTCTAAGTTTTCTTCTCTTTTCCTTTGCAAGGTGGGGGACGGTTTTTGGGTGTGTGAGGAGGGCTAGAGTGAAATGGGTTAGTTTGGAATGAGATGGAAATGGTTGAAGTGGCCTTCACTCAACATTAACTTCCCCACCCACCAAGCATGGGCTAGCTTGACTTTGGTGGTGGTGGTTGAGACCCAACCATCAAGTATGGCTCCCATGTCCTCTTTGACTTGTTTATGTTGACCCTAATTAATCAAGCTAATTAATTAAGTTAAGTCCTCACTTAGGTTAATTAATTTCCATCCAATTTAATTCCATTAAATTATCTATCTAATAAATCCACCCATGGTTGACCAAGTCAACCATGGTGGACGGCCCCCACCTATACCTACCCCACTCGCCACCTCACTTGATGAGGTGGAGGTGGGCCCCACTTGGCCATGTTATTTTAATTCCATTGATTTTAACTTAGATAATTTTACAATAATTTTAATCAATTTAATTTACCTTAATCCACCTTAGTCTTCTTAAATTTATCCATGGTTGACCAAGTCAACCATGATGGTTGGCCCCACTTTTTTCCTTGGTCCACACGCCACCTCAATTGGTGAGGTGGAGGTGGGCCCCATTTGGTCATACCATTTCATTTCATTACTAACTTAGGGGTTTTAATTCCAAATCACCCTTTTTAAATTAATTGACCCACCATTGGCCCCACGGCCCAAGCGATTATTTTCTACCCCCTTTACCTTAGGGTTTGGGCCAATTTTGATCCATTGGGTCCCACATGGTGATCGGGCCCAGTTTGACTCAAATTGACTATCTTTGACCCGATTACTTCTCATTGAACCATTGAATGGATTTCATCCAATTTGTGGCCCAATTGGCCATTCTTGGACCCTTGTCCCAAAGTTGATCCATTTGGCATTTTCATCACATCAAATTCCAAATTAAAATAATTAAATGTCCAATATATATTGATTCAAAAATTCGGGCTATTACAGACACCACATGTCCGAGAAACTGCACTTGAGTCAACCAAAACTCGCACTTGCTCAGCTTAGCGAACAGTTGATGCTCTCGAAGAGTCTGAAGAACAATGCGTAGATGGCGCTCGTGCTCCTCTTCTGACGACGAAAAGATCAAGATATCATCTATGAAAACTATCATAAATTCTCGCAGGTACGGTCGGAACACGCTGTTCATCAAATCCATAAACATGGCTAGCGCGTTCGTCAAACCAAAAGGCATCACGACGAACTCGTACAAACCATACTACGTCCGGAAAGCAATCTTAGGAATGTCTTTCTCTCGAATCCGCAACTGATGGTAACCCGACCTCAGATCGATTTTCGAAAAATATCTCGATCCCCTCAAAAGATCAAAGAGGTCGTCTATTCTAGGCAACGAATACTTATTCTTAATAATTACCTGGTTAAGCCACCGGTAATCTATACACATCCTCATCGATCCATCTTTCTTTTTCACAAAGAGAGCAGGTGCGCCCCACGGCGAGTTGCTCTGACGGATAAAATCAAGACTAAGAAGCTCATCTACCTGCGTAGCTAGCTCTCTCTGTTCAGCCGGCGCCATCCGATAAGGTGCCATAGAAATTAGCGATGTTCCTAGTTGTAGGTCTATAACAAACTCTATCTCTCGGCGTGGAGGTAGCCCAGCTAACTGGTCAGGAAACACATCCATAAACTCACACACCACCCGAGGAGCAACAGACCCTACACCACCTACATCTTCCCAATCCATGCTCGCCACCACACTACCAGGATACGCCCTAAGGCCAGAGAAAGTGACTCTCATCTTCTCATAGGGTACCAACTTTCCCATGAACCTCTCATTGGTTGAGGAGACCCCACAAATTCTCCTCTGAGAATAGTCGATCAGAACCTCAAAACTGACAACCAATCCATGCCAAGGATGATGTCAAAGTCCGTCATTTCCAACACAAAAAAATCATGGGACAACTCTACACCGCTAATTCTCAGAACACACGATCTACACCTTTGGTTTACCAAAACTTTTTAACCCAAGGGTGATACTACCATTAGCGGGTTAGCTACTTCTACCGGTTTCAAACCTAATCGATCACAACAAACTCTAGAAATAAAGGAATGCGAAGCATCGGTATCAAAAAGCACTCGTGCCAAAAGACTGAAAAGATTAAGGCACACCATATTCTCCATCGACTCTTCCTTCTCAGTCTCAATCGTGTAGATTCTCCCCTGAGTGGTCTGAGGACTTCCCTGTCCTCTCCCCTGACTGTTCTGTGGTGGTCCGTTCCTCGGAGCCACCGAGCCTTTGGAGGTTTACTGAGAGCCTCAACCAACAGATGGTTGCGCAACAGAAGAAGAAGATCCTACGCCTTGCGAAGGTGCAGCTCCACCGATATAAGGACATTCTCTAAGGAGGTGTCTGATCTGCTTGCAATGGTGGCATGCCTTTTCCCTTCCTGCTAGGCAAAACTTAGATGTGTGTCCAGGCTGACTGCAGGTATAACACACTAGTCGTCGTGTGTCAGACCGACTTGACTGTCCTGCAGCAGGTAGGCTCCTCTTGAAGGACGGCTTCTGCCGGTTAAACTTGGCCTTCTTGTTGGAAGAAAGTTTCTGAAAGTTGTCGGCATCCTGTTGATGCAGTCCACCGCTTCCACCTTCGAAGCTCGATCAATGATCTCCTCCAAGGTGTCGAAAATCAAACCGGCCACTTCCCGCTGCAAAAATGATCAGAGTCCATTCTCAAAATGCTGGACCTTCTCCTCTTCGTTCACACTGCAATCCAAGGCACAAACTGCATCAAATCGATGAAACGCATGGCATACTGTACCACTGAGTCAGAACCCTGCTGGATGTTGAGGAACTCTCTCTTCCTCGCTTCTTGAACTGTCTTCAGAAAGTAACGAGCCAGAAAGGCTGCAGAAAACTCTTCCTACGTCATTGGCTCATGGTTACGAACCAAGTTCTTCGCTTCCCACCACTCATAAGTGTTTCCTTCCAACTAGTACACTGCCAAAGTTACCCCCAAGTCGTCGGCAATGGCTAGGGTGTTAAGGATTCGGCTAATTTGGTTTAGCCAATTCCTCGCTGCACTAGGGTCCTCTGTCCCTGAGAAACTTGTCGGGTTCAGTAGCTTGAACTTTTTTAGAGCCGATGTGGCTCTCTCCTCTTGCGTACGGATAGGAGGGCGTCACATATTTTCAGCTATTTACTGAAATGCTTCCATCGCAGCGCGATTGCCTCATTAGGTAAATCACGGGGTGGAAGACCAGTCCTCCTCCCCCGACAGCTGTTTCCATTAGCGTTGGGTCCTGACATCTGTTATTTACACTTGTAAATATCACTTAACCATTTAAGAAACTTATTAAGGAAAATCACACAAGTTGCAAAATTCATTAGAAATCATTCAAATTGCATTACAATTACAAGGGTTAGTAGGGTGTGAAAAACCCTTCAAAACAATGAGACAAAACTCAACCCTTACAAAAATAATCTCCCCGATTCCTCGACACACTCTAATCTAATATTCCGAAGAAGATCCTGCATCATCACCAAAGTAAAAGAAGTTGTCAGGGCAAGTCGCCGACTTATACCCGAACACTCCACAGGTCAAACAGGGTATGATCCCTGGTCCTCCAACATAAGGACAATTAGTCCTTGCGCTCCCATGTCCACGAAGTCCGCAAACAGGGCAAATGACATCAATAGGGTAGGGGTAATAAGTACAGTTGTGCCCCTCCTGATTGCACAATTCGTACATATAGTCTGTCCACTCATCCGAAGTAGGAGTAGCCCGAGTATACTCGGCGAGCCTATCTCCCCTACAGACTCTTCTAGGTTTGGGACATCTCCCACTGTAATACCCTGGATTTTCAAATTATAAATATTTACGAAAATTACCCATTTAAATTATGAATTTTAGATATGGATCTAAGATGGGTAAAATGTTGGGTCTTTGCCCAATTAAGACTCAACGGTTTTGGTAAATATTTTCAATAAAAATTAAATGAGGGATCATGGAAAGATTTTTGGAATAAGATAGATTATCATGGCCGTGTGGGAGATATGAAATCTATGTGATATGTGCATGGGACTTTCTAATCAAAAAGAAGAAAGGATGCATGGCCGAATGTGGATTTGGATATCCAAGTAAATACGTATAAGATCATTTTATAAAGGGTCTTTCCTTGGTTAAGAGTGGAATTAAAGGAATTGTTAAGATAGAGGATCGACACCTTCTAATTAGAATTAAGAGGAAAGTTTTTATAAAACAAAAGGGAAGGGGGCGCATAGCACCTTCTAAATATGAACCAATGGGAGATTAATTAAGGCAATGGCTAAATTTGGAAAGTGTCTAAATATGGAAATATAGATGCTAAATTTGGAAAGTGTCTAAATATGGAAACATTGAAGCTAAATTTGGAAAGTGTCTAACTATGAAAACATTGAAGCTAAATTTGGAAAGTGTCTAAATATGGAGAATGATTATTAAGTTGGTAAGTTTCTAAGTTTAGAAGTTGGAAATTAAAATGGGAAGTGCAATTAAGGAAGATTTTAATAAAATGGAAGAGGCAACAAAAATGGGGCGCATGGCACTTTCTATTCTTGATTTAGGGAAGGTTTATAAGAGGCAAACAAGTGCACACGGCATGAGGTAATTAAAGAAGGGAGCAAGGGCGCATAGCACATTCTAAATAGGGATTAAGGAAAAAGAAAGAAAATAAGAAAGGGAGAAAAATAAGGAAGGTTTGACGTATGTTCAGTATTTTGGTTATAAAGTTTCACTCCAATGTCTGATTGCTTTGATTCTTTTTGCGTTGGAAAGAGGACTTCAAGGGCTATAACTTTGTAGTTTATCCGTTTTTCTGATTCGAAAGTTAAAGGTCAAACTATCTACATTATATGTGTAAAAAATGGGGAACACAAGGGCTCACGGCAAGGGGCAATTACTATCTCAAGAGCCTTCTAAGATTGGCCAATTGGAGATCAATAAAAGGAGAGAAGGAGGGGGCGCACGGTACACCTACACCTTAGGCCGATTTTCCTCTTTCTCTCTCTCTCTCTCTCAAACCTTGTCTCACGGCAATCATTATCAAAGGAAGAGAGGCAGCAGCAAGCACAAGAACAGCAGCACAAAGTGGTTCACGGCATACACAAGAAAAGGCTAAGGAAAGGAGAAGGATTGGAAGAACAAGATCAACCGACGGAAAGTCGAAGGAGTTGCGGAACTGGTAAGTGATTCTATATCTTTGATTTGATATATGGTTTTAGATCCATGGAAGAGAATTATTATTTTAGAAAGTACCAAAGTATGGATTTTAAAGGATGTTACAAGATTAGAAAATATCTAATCATGGACCTTGGATTAATTGGAAGTTGCTAAATTTGGAAAGCATCCAATTAAGGAAACTTGGTTTCTAATTATGGAAACCTTCTAATAATGGAAAGGTGGAGAGTAAATTAGTAACTTTTAATTATGGATCTTAGATTAAATGGAAGGTGGGGATTTATGGAAACATGAATGCTTAATTTAGAAAGTGTTTAATTATGGAAAACCATGGAGGAACTTTGGTTATTTCTATGGGTTAGAAACCATGGAAAGTCATGGTTTCAATTAATGGATTTGAATGATGGAAACCAATGGAAAGTGTAGATAAATTTTAAATAAAGTTTGAAGGGAATAAAGGGAAACATGAACCATAGGGTTCGACCACAATGCATGGCCAAACCCCATGAAATAATGTTGGTAATGAATGAATGTTGGTTTAGAAGTATGGAAAGACATGAGTTAAGTTATGGTTTATTTTAATCGAAAAATATAGATGATTAATTAAATGAAAGAAGATTGGGAAAGGATCATGATAATTTGGAAAGGTTGATATGTTTGACCAAAAGAATAGAAAAGAAGGGGTGACCCACCAAATATTTTTATGGATCTAAGTTTTCTTAGAGTTTAAATCATGTAGACTGATTTATTAAATTTAAAGAATGATGGAGAACCAAGGACCTTAGGATTCGGCCATGGTGTATGGCCAAACCCCATAGAGAATTTTGGGATGATGTTAATGCAATTAGAGTTTAAATTATGTAAGTATTATTATTGAATGTTTTAATGGATCTAAACCATTGATGAAGATCATGAATCATAGGGTTCGGCCATGGTGCTTGGCCGAACCCCATGGAGTTGTTTTTGGAATGGAGATGGATTTGGTTGCTTAATATGGAAAGCTTCCAAATATGGAAGGAGTTGCTAAACTTGGAAGGCATCCAATAATGGAAAGATAGTTTCTAATTTAGGAAACTATCTATCTATAGAAGTTTGTCTATTATAGGAAAGTTCCTATTCTTGGAAAGTGGATATTGAAATTAAAAAATATCTAATTATAGACCATGAAGATTATTTTTAGAAAACTTCCATGAAGTAGTGTTGGTTTCTAGAAAATCATTGGTGTATGGCGGAGTATGAATACTAATCTTGTTTAGTGCATGAATGCATATTTATATTTTGGATTAATACCTATAATGACTTTTCTAGTGTTGCTTGCTTATGTACTTGAACAGGAAATCATGTCTTGAAGCAAGCTGAGCAAGAATATGTGAAGATCATAATTTTTTTTTCCATTTGAATATTTACATATAATCAATGTAATATTTTTGTATTCAAATGTGATGTAATAAGGTTGGGTTTGTAATTGGGTTAGGTTCTAGGTTTTGTCATGAAATTGACAAAGGGAGAGATTGTTAGTGCTACGGCTTTGCCGAGTCCCTATGCATCAATTCCACGACTCGAGAAGAAGCATTTGCTAGAAGCTTGAAGACTCAAGGTGATCAAGACTGAAGATCATGCTCCACCTGATTAAAGCTCATCGTTATGGCAATAACAAAATACGTATCTGACCATAGATGACTTTAGGTGGTACCCACACCTTACGAGGACCATTCCTAGGCTTAATTGAACAAATGACAAAATCATGAAAAGCCTATAAAGGAAATTTGACAGTGAATTTGAAGCGAACTTGGAAATATGAATTAAGTTCACTGTCAGTTCGACCAGTCGTTCTCACTAACCCCTCAGTGGAGACAAGATCAACCCATCGTGGTTAAAGATTGCTCTGCCAGAATGACAAAGGTTCTAGAACATTGAATTGTCATTCTGGGTGTGCCGTTGATCGAGAGTCTCATATGCACCGACCCCTTGGTGAAAGGCTGAAACGACCCCTCGTGGTCAACGATTCTTCGATAAAGACTTATGAATTCTAGAACTTAGAACTCAGGTGGACTCTTGAGAAAACAGACATATCAGTAATACAGTCGGTCGAGAGTACCAAGACCGACACATCGATAAAGGGCGACAGGTCGTTCTGGGTAAAACTAGTTTTTGGACTTGAAACTCTATCAGCATGGTGTTGCCCTAGACCGAGCCTCTCGTATGGACCGACCTCTCTGTGCCATGACTGTCGACCCATCGGTAACACAGAAATGTCAGTCAGATAAAAATTTATAGTTGAAAGTACATTTAATGCTCAACAATCGGGTAGTTGAACGGCAATATTTTTAGTCACCGACCCCTCGGTGCGCCCGACATGTCGGTATTGGACTGTCCCGAAAAAACTAATTGTTTTCTCTATAAATACCATCCTTATGCAACAAGTTGGACATCCATTTGGAAAATCCGTTGGACCCTCATCATTACCAGTGAGCTTAAATAAGGGCCAACCAAGAGATCACTCTCTCTCGTACCTACACTTTGGAAATCTAATACAACCGATCATATGGATTGAGTTTGTGAGAGAGAGAGGGGAAAGGATAATAAACTAAGAAAAATTTGGTACAACTAAATTCCTAGTTACCCTGGAACTGTGATTGTTATACGATGGCTAAAAGGCGGAGTGTCGGCACATATTGGGTGGAACTTTGAGAAGCACACATCAACGAGAAATAGCTTCAAAGGCAAGTGCTACTTGGTTTTAATTTTATTTAAACCTTTATCCTGTGAAAGTGGATTAACGAGGCTTGGCTCCAGAGCCACTATAAAAAATCTAGAGCGTCATCTCTGGCACATGTGGTGGGTGGAATTCCCACTCAAATAAATAGGTGGAATTCCTATTCTACATGTAGTGGGTGAAATTCTCAGCCGATTGAGTGAGGTAGAATTCCTACTCTAATTTAGAGGGTGTAAGTCCCCATTTAGTAGATTTGGAGATAGCTCAGTTGAGCTAGTCCTATCAGTGGATGTAGGTTGGCTAATCGAACCACTATAAATTTGGTCTTATGGTATTTGTTCATTGTGTGTTTGTGTTTTCGTATTTAAGCCCTCTTCTCAACGCACATCACTTTGCATTAAATCATCTTTATTTATAAAGTTTGCATAAGCATAGATAATCAAACAATATGCAAAGGGTTCTAAACTTAGTGTGATCGTTTTATTATAAACAATTTATCACACTAAACAAATCTCTTGATTAAGATTATTACTCCGCTGCACTTAAAATTTAAACAATCAAGAAATTTGTAAACACCATGGATACTGGGATTGACCTATTCAAACCCCCCCCTCCCCTCTCCCAACCCACACATCTAGGGTCAATCCTGTTCTAGCACCAAAGGAAAGAACTTTCAAGGAAGCTTGGCTCCGGAACTATTATAAAAAATCTAGAGCGTCGTCTCTAAAACATGTTGTGGGTTGAATTCACAACCAATTCAAATAGGTGGAATTCCTATTTTACATGTGGTTGGTGAAATTCTCAACCGATTGAGTGAGGTAGAATTCCTACTTTAATTGTGAGGGTGTAAGTCCCACTTAGTACATTTAGCTCAAGGTTGAGCTAGTCCTAATAGTGGATGTAAGTTGGCTAACTGAACCACTATAAATTTGGTCTTATGGTGTTTGATCATTGTGTGTTTGTATTTTCATATTTAAGTAATCTTCTCAACACACATCATTTTACATTAGATTATCTTTATTTATACATTGTGCAGAAGCATTGATAATCAAACAATATGAAAAAGGTTCTAAACTTAGTTTGATAATTTAAGTAATTAAAAACAATTTATCACACTAAACAAATCTCTTGATTAATATTGTCATTCCGCTACACTTAAACTTTAAACAATCAAGAAAATTGTGAACACCATGGAAACTGGGATTGACCTATTCCCCCCCCCCCCCCCCCCCCCTCTAATATCCGAGTTGATCCGTGCTAGAACAATGTCTATGAGAGAAAAGCCATGATTTCCAAACCATAATTTGTGATGAAAAATGTAAAGCAATCATGAAAAACTTTAAATTTTTTCTTCAATAAATATGTTTGGAAATAGGTGAATGGAAAGTGGTCTAAGCCTATGGCAGAGGTATTTGATAAACCTTCAAATTCCATAACCACTCAGCCCAAATACCAAATAGCTTGGACTAGTGGTGAAATGATTATGCACTTTAATGAAATACTAGTAGCGTTCATCAGTGTTGTTTCATAATATGTTTTTAAGATGTTTAAACAAAATATATGAAACAGCAAGAGAGGCTGAAAGAATCCACGAAAAATTGACTCGTCTAGCCCAATGGATGACATCACTTACCATGACCAATGTGTATATGTGATTGCCTAAGTTCATCCAAAAGGGTCAATCATGTTCTACCACCAAAATAAGAAGTTTCAAGATTCACTCCTAAGTTCAAAGCTATCCTATACATGAGGTAGCAGAAGGGAGGATGACTCGTCATGGAAGAATTGACGTATTTGACAATCGTCTTGCACATGAGTGTAGCCAAGCAAAATCTATTCCTGTTGCATACATGTGGACCAACATAAGCTAGTTCAGATGTCCTCGATTTCCATGTCGAGGGTAGACATTCGAGTAGAAGAACAAATGCAACAGACTGTGCTCTAGGAGCATATCGGCTTTCATGAGCCAAATCTTCTTCATCCCCTCCACTCGTTTCCCTTTTTTCACATATTTTTGTTTGTCATTCTCCCTTATCTCAAAATTTTCATGGTTGTGGGCAAGTATTGTAACGTCTCGACCCGGAAGTGGGCCCGGAACGCCACTGATTTTTTTTTTTTTTACAAACTAATCTCCAAGGCTACTAACTGGGCCGGATCAAAAGTGAGGCCCAAAAAAGGAGCCACAGATGATTTCAACATATAGACTCAAACACATACCATAAACCTACCCATAACAAACACAATCACATATTTCCATAAACGAAATATTATTCAAATAAATACAGAGTAGCTACGGTCACAGAGTGGTTCATTACATAACATCCAATACAATTACCAGATACGGTACTTTACACAAATTATGGTTCCAAATAACAATATCAACAAGTTCCCTTAAAAGGGAGAAAATCGAGACTACGCCAAAGCTTATCATTCCTAAGCTTGATACGGAGGTTCCTCCTCCTCGGGTACATCTCCTGAAAGGTGAGTGGTGTGAGCTACTAGCCCAATAAAAAAAAAATAACAATGCAGTCTAATGAACATTAGGTTAGTCAACTAATCAACATTTTCAAACTAACAGTTCAAAACTTGCCAAAATCTCATTATCTGTCCACAACTGCCACCATCCACCGTAACCCCTATATACTATATTGACGCCAATAGCATTAAGTCCCGACACGGTCAAAATACTCCTTACAAGTACATCTCCAGTATACACCTAAAACCGGTACTGACACACCTGAAGTCAGTCACTATCGACCCACCTGGTCCAGCAGATGTAACTGACGCTCATAGCCGGCGATGGTTCAATAGTAAAGGGTACATGGAAGCAATATTAACATCAGCATATCACATCTCATAAGCATATTGCATATGATCAACATCATAAATATTTACAAGCAGTTTGCACAATAATGCATCATGTCTAGGCATATGAGTGGGTTCATCAATACTGATTCTTGAAACCACCCATTGCTCAAGATCCAATCTTTTTAACCTGATTTACCCCTACTGCGATGTTAAGTCTCCTCACCGTAAATGTGTGGTATCGAAGTCTCTGTCAACATGCAAACAGATATACAATCAATAATTAGTCAGAATACATAGCATACAAAGCAATACATACTTGTATTATTTCAAATCTATCTTGTTTTCTCAAAAAACTATAGGGAAAATGGAATTGAGTTTCCTACTTGGTTTCTAACTATTTTAATTTACAATAATCAGTATATAATAAATACGTGCTCAGACCACTTCTCATATTATCTTCTGGACATGACCATATTGACATATTGAGTTAGGCCTAGGTGTATAAGGTGCTCAGGCCACTACTTTTATAGCGAGTTAGGCCTATAAGTCACTCAGTGTCCGAATCTTTCTTTTCTACCTAGCGGCGAAGTAAATCGCACAGCTACAGATAGCTACTGGGCTGAGTCAACCACAGATAGAGAGTATCGGCCTAGAAGTAAATACAATAAGTAGTACACTATAGTATTTAAGAGAGAAGGGGTTAGTACAATTTTAATTATCAAAGGGGTATAAACATCACATGAAAACCTAGGATCTAACACATGCATCAACAATCAAACCAAGATTTAACATTAAAAAATTGGGTTCCTCGGAACATGCTTCGAAACCAGGTACTGTGGCTACGGACCTTCCGAGCCACTGCCTAAACTAGTCCATAGAACCTCGGAACATGGTTTTGTTCTTCGGATCTCCAAGGGTCAAGTCTTGGATCGTCCGAATGTGCTTCAGAACTCAAAAAGACAGAAAACAGGGTCTCGGTGGGTCTCGGTGTGTCTTGGAACATGCCGAGAGAAGCTCGGATTGTCCGATCTGTTCGATCCTTCCGAAAACAATTCAGGACAACCCGAGGCAGAGTCGGGAAAAACAGTTGGCCTCTAGACACTTCCAAGTCCCGAACTTCAGTTCGGAACGTCTGAAGATGTCAGCTTCGAAACGTCCGAAGCACAACTCTCTGACCTTCCGAGAGTCGTCTTCCTCTTCTGTCTGCGACAGCAGACAGTAACGGCGCCGGGAGGGTGAAATACGAATCCAGAAACAGTGAGTTTTCTGGGTTCGTTTTCCACATCCAACTGGTTAGATGGACTCCTCTGTGAGTTCTCTTGACATAAGGAATAAATTAAAGCGTTAACATTTACTTAAAACACCTGATTTTAACATCAAAACCAGTGAGACACAAAATTCCAAGGTTTTTCCTTAAACTTTAAATTCATTTTAGACACTCAAAACTCAGTCAAATTTACTTATTCTTGATTCTAAACTTGTTAAAATTTAAAGATGAACACAATGGGTACCTTCGCTTGAGCTCTAAGTTTGAAAATCTGAACTTTGAAAATTCCTCCTTTTTAAGCTTACGGTAAGAAATTATGGGACAGAGAGGGAGAGTTTCAGTTTAACCGAGAGATGGAGATTGACTGAGAAAAGGTAAAACCAACTAGGAAGAGGGTGAATTATATAGACCCATCTAATGGTTGGGTGAAGGCCAGCTCACCGGAAGCCCACGAGCGCTGCATGGGAGCTGTTGTCCAGGTACCAGCGGCAACAGTAAAAACACACAGTAAAAATTATTTTTGCAGATAAGTCCCTCCTGAGGATTTTGTAGATAGGTCCAGTTTTGACTAAAAATCAATTTTTAACTAAAACATGATTTAAAAAGCTTAAATAATTTAATCCAACATTACAGAAATGTTGAGTTTATTAAACTCTATTTATCATATAATTTTGGAGGTTTAAAATTCATCAAAAACCAAAGATTTAGACAAAATCCATAATTTGACGTTATTTGCTTAATTTAACTTGTGTTAAAAAAAAAGGGTTTAAAACCTTTATTTTTAAGATTTGGAGAAATAAACTAAATTGTCATTTTAAAATCTAACATAACATGGCTTTCTAAAAATTTTCTTAATTCCGAAACTATCTAAAAATAATTATTTCCCCCTTTTGGGCTCTTTTCGGGCGGTTTTAAATAACATTTTCTGAAAATAAAATAATACTGAAATTTTAAATTTAAATCCTTGACTAAGGAAAACAAGATCATTCATTAATAATCAGATATTCACATACATATAGGAAAATAATAATTATAAATGGTAAATTACCATTTTTTCCCTTCCAACTAGACGAGCTGGATCCTCGAGCTTTCAAGCTCTGACTGGGCCACACCAAGGTTTTTTGCAAAGCCTCTACCATAATCTCCAAGATTAACCGGTCTAAGTATGATTTATCATACTGATCAAGCTTAAATCGGGTCAGGGTATTACAAGTATCCATTCTTAACAATAGGTATCCCAAGCAACTGAGCAACTAAAGGGGGGCCAACCTCTACAGGCTCAACGTTCTGGAAGTAAAGCCAAAACCAATTCGTCTTATCTTTCTGAGGTATGATTGAGCAAAACATTCTCTTGGCCATTCGAGGGTAAATTTTTGCACACCACTTGAGTAGATTCATCCATCCAACCTTTTTAATGTGCTTAAGGACTCTGAATTTTTCAAAGATTTCTGGCTCTACTGTTATTCTGGGTGTGCCTTTTATTGAGAGTCTCATATACACTAACCCCTCGGTGAAAGGCTGAAACGACCCCTCGTGGTTAACGACTCTTCGATAAAGACTTATGAGTTCTGAAACTTAGAACTCATATGGGCTCTCGAGAAAACAGACATATCGGTAATACAGACTGGTCGATAGTACCAGGACCAACATCTCGATAAAGGGCGACAAGTTGTTCTGGGTAAGACTAGTTTCTAGACTTGAAACTCTGCCAGCATGGTGTTGTCCCAAACCGAGCATCTCGTATGGACCGACCTCATGGTCCCATGACTGTCGACCCATCGGTAACATAGACCTATCGGTCTAATATAAATTGTGCCATTGGAAGTGCATTTAATGCTCAACGATCGGGTAATTGAGATGTAATTTTTTTGTCACTGAACCCTCTGTGCGCCTGACCTGTCTAAACTAGACTGTCCCGAAAAACTGGTTGCATTCTCTATAAATATCAATCTTTGTACAACCAGTTTGTATCCATTGGCAAAACCTTTGGCCCCTCATCATTATCAGTGAGCTTACATAAGGGCCAACAAAAGGATCACTCTCTCTCTATTGTGCCTACATTTGGGAAATCTAATACAACTAATCATATGGGTTGAGTTTGTGAGAGATAGAGGGGAATGATAATAAACTATGAAAGATTTGGTAGAACCAGTTTCCTAGTCACCCTGAAATTGTGATTGCTCTACGACGGCTACAAGGAGGAGCGTCGGCACACATTGGGTGGATCTTGGAGAAGCACAAATTAACGAGTAAAAGCTTCCAAGGCAAGCGCTTTTTTATTTTAATTTTATTTAAAACCTTTATCCTGTAAAAGTGGATTAAGGAAGTTTAGCTCCGGAACCACTATAAAAAATCTAGAGTGTCGGCTCTGGCACATGTGGTGGGTGGAATTCCCAACCAAATGAATAGGTGGAACTCTTATTCTACATGTGGTGCGTGAAATTCTCAGCCGATTGAGTGAGGTAGAATTCTTACTCTAATTGTGATGGTGTAAGTCCCCAGCTAGTAGATTTGGGGATAGCTCAAGGTTGAGATAGTCCTATCAGTGGATGTAGGTTTGCTAACCGAAGCACTATAAATTTGGTCCTATGGTGTTTGATCATTGTGCGTTTGTGTTTTCGTATTTAAGCACTCTTCTCAACACACATCATTTTGCATTTGATCATCTTTATTTATATAGTTTGTACAAGCATAGATAATCAAGCAATATGCAAAGGGTTCTAAACTTAGTGTGATCGTTTAATTATAAATAATTTATCACACTAAACAAATTTCTTAATTAAGATTATTAATCCGGTAGACTTAAAATTTAAACAATCAAGAAATTTGTAAACACCATAAAAAAAAGGATTCACCCCCTCCCCTTAGGGTCAATCGTGTTCTAGCACGAAAGGGAAGAACTTTTAATTGGTATCAAAGCCTCGTACTCTTCATAGAGGATTTAACTATCCGAGTAGATTCGTGCTAGAACAATGGCTATGAGAGAAAAACCATGATATTTCCAAACCTCAATTTGTGATGAAACATGTAAAGCAATCATAAAAGACTTTAAATGTTTTCATCAATAAATATCTTTGGAAATAGGTGAATAGAATGTGGTCTAAGCCTATGGGAGAGGTATTTGATAAACCTTCAACTTCCATGACCACTCAACCCAAAGACCAAATTGCTTAGACTAGTGATGAAATGACTATTCGCTTTAATAAAACACTAGTAGCAGTCTTCAGTGTTGTTTCATAATGTGTCTTCAAGATATTTAAAAATATATGAAACATCAAAAGTGGTTGAAAGAATCTATGAAAATTTGTCTCTTCTGTCCCAATGGATGACGTCACCTATCATGACCAAATTGTGTATTGAGAGAATAGGTAACTGACTTCAGTTCATCCATTGAAAAAGCCCAAGCTGAATCCTCTAGAGAAGATGATGATGGAGTAAATGAACTTGGTAAAGGTAGTGATCTCCAAGTAGCCTATGAGGCCAAGTACCAAAACTTTTGCCTCGTATGTTAGGTCAACATAGTGGTACAAAATCTGGAATTTTGATTCACAAAGTCAAACGGGAAGGCACCCAAGATTAAAACCAGATTTGATAAAAGGCCATCATTGGATTGTGGACTTAGATTCCAAGTCTTACAATGTTATGTTCAAATGTGTGAAGGGATACCATTTTTGGTATCACATTTGAAACATATTTTGGAATCACCATTGTATCTTGCCTTCAATCCATGTTCTTGTTTGATTGTTAAGTTGATCTTTTGAAAGATACTCATGTGTACACGTAGGTTTGCACTATAATATTAGAGTATACTTATCTCATTTCATTTCATACGACATGTGATTAGTGCATCTTCAGGAAATGAATGTAGTTTGTGCATTACCTCATATATAGGGTATGTATGGTACTCAAACACAGTGTCATTTCATTCCAAGTTCTTAAACTTGTGAATCCCTTGTAGAATGAAACATGCTCTATGTCTTTAAATGGATCTTCGGTTTGGTATGAATTACCAAAAGTGTTGATCAAATATGCATATCTTAAATCCATTTATATACCAGCTCTTTCCAAAGAATGGAGTATTCTTGAAAGAATGGTAAAATTGTTTATCATATTTGAGTAATTACATGATAAAAGGCATGAGAGTTGTGTGGGTAGCGCCGTACTTCATTTCCATATGCATGATTAATGTATTCAAAACGTGAAATGAATGTATGATTTGTGTGCTTAGTGTCTCATTCCAATATCTGTTATTCTACACATTATGTGGAATGAGTTATGTTCATAGACATCGTTTCTTCGTTAAAACCTAGAGATGCCGCATCTCATGACATCACACACTTGGGCAATATGTTTTGATTGGTAAATTAAATGTGCCCAAGGTACTTGGATTGGTTTGGATCCAGGAAAAGAGATCAATAATCCATGTTTTGCGTCTCTCGACATGTCGATACAGACCAATCGTTGGTCACGACCTATGGGTGCGACAGAAACATTAAGTTAAAAGGTCTCCTTCTGCGAAAGTGACATATCATTTCGAAATCATCGTTTATTCTCTCGCTAAGCTCTGGCGATTTCCCTTTTGCCTCTAGTGCCCTAGACCAATCAATAGGACATCTCAGAGGAATATCTCGTTGAAAAACCATAAGGTTTTTTATTCTTTCACTTCAAGAAGCAAAGGTGTCACAATGTTTGTGAGATTTAGTAGTCGGGTAAGCCTTAGACATCCCAAGCAACCATGTCAAAGAGGGAGGCTATTAAATCTCGATCTTCGACCACTAGAAAAATCCCTGAGTCCAGCTCCCATTTCCTCAAGAGACCACCTAGGTTCGTGTAAGATACTCTTGAATCAAGCTCTACTCCCAAGAGTACCCCTCACAAAAAAATCCCTGCTCCTAGGACTGGATCTAGCCGTCAGTATCATCTCAAGTCTCAATCTGGACAAAAACTGAGAGCCGAAACAGAAGTCATTTCTGTTATGGACAATTCTGATGAGGAAGATGGGGTAGATGTCGAAGATATGGATTGCTCTGAGTCTGGTAATACCCACTTCTTCGGTAACTTTGCTGCAGAACAAGGAAGTGGTGAAGCAAAACCACCCGTGTCGTATCCCTTGACTCGATTTGTCTGCAAAATCGAAGTACGGGTATCTCAAATAGAGGAGCAGTTGGACACACTAGATAGTCGTGTGGAAAATTTAGCTCAGCGAGCTCATGACAACTATCTTGCCCTGCATCGTCTTCTCTCTCGACGTCTATCCCCTTCCCCTCCAGCATCACCTCCTTAGGATGGCTCTGCTTAGGATAGTTTTTCATGCTTTAAGTTTTATACTTTTGGAAAAACTATATTGTTAACATTTTGTCTAAGCATCCATGATGCCCCCCTCCAAAACCATATGTACTGACTGCACTTTTGATTATTAATGATATGATATGGTTTGCTATGGTTTGATGTGTGTTTGAATGCCTTCTATCTTTTGTCTATGGTAAATAGGATTTTGTTAAATAGACTAACATGCAGGTTTGGATGAGTTGGTTTTGTATTGGCATGTTAGGGAGATAGGGATCGGGCTGTTGCACACATCCTTAGAGTTTGGGGAGCACAAAACATGTGTTGTTTTAGCATTTGTCACTGGTCATGACAGTGTAGGGAGGAAAGATGATGCAAGCTTGAAAGAAAGCTTGGAGAAAAATAAACTTAGAGGCAGCTAAGTTTATGGAGGAGTAGAGTCAAAGAAGGTAGAAAAGATAGCTTGGAGAATGGGGGAGAAGACTCTAGGGAAGCTAGGTAAATTAGCTTGACTCATGGAAGAAATCAGCTAAGTTGGAAGTTAGCTTGTGCAGGGGCAAATAAACTTTGATGCACGAGAAGTGTGCATTAAACCATGGGGGAGAACTATGAGTTGGAGCAGAACTTATTTAAGCACTGAATGCAAGAAGCATGGGGGAGTGCTTCAAAATGAAGGGGAACTTGATGATTGCCTACTAATCTTTGTCAATTGTATAACAAAATAGGGGAGAAATTAGTAGAAGCTGTAAGACATCAAAACCAATTATGGAAAGTAATTGATGAAGCCTAAGTGCTTGGGCCTCTAAGAAATGAGAGCCATAAAGAGGAAGAATATGAAGAAGCCAATAGACATAGGGGAATGTCTACACTTGGAGTTTGGGAGATCAAACTAAAGAAGATTAGGGGAGAAAATCTTCTCAACACAGACAGTTTGGATAAGCTATGGGTAGTGTTGGTTACTAGGAAATCATGGTGTATGGAGGAGTATGAATACAAACCTTGTTTAGTCCATAGGTGCATATTTTCGTTTTGGACTAACCCCTCTAATGATCTTCCTAATATTGCTTGCTTATATACTGAGACAAGAAATCATGATTTGAAGCAAGCTGAACAAGAATATGCGAAGATCATAGTCTTGCTGTTTC
The DNA here is from genome assembly GCA_022113865.1 of Chimonanthus praecox. NCBI lineage: Eukaryota > Viridiplantae > Streptophyta > Magnoliopsida > Laurales > Calycanthaceae > Chimonanthus > Chimonanthus praecox. The sequence goes on along the minus strand of CM039089.1, from coordinate 43,657,173 downwards.
CATTTGAACATATACTTGTAATCAATATAATATTTTGTATTCAAATGTGATGTAATAAGGGTGAGCTTTTAATTGGATTAGCTTCTAAGTTTTGGCATGAAATTGGCAAAGGGGGAGATTGCTAGTGCCCCGACTTTTCGAGTTCCTAAGTTTGTCAATTCCATGACTCGGGAAGAAGCACTTATTAGAAGCTTGAAGACTCAAGATGATCAAGAGTGAAGATCATACTCCACCAGATTGAAGCTTATCGTTATGGCAATACAAAAACATGTATTTGGCCATAGATGACTTTAGGTGGTACCCACACCTTAGGAGAACCATTCCTAAGCTTAGTTACACAAATGGTAAAATCATGAAAAAACCTAGAGAGGAACCTGGACAGTGAATTGGAAACGAACTTGGAAATATGAATTAAGTTCACTGTGAACTCGACTAGTCATTTTCACCGACCCCTTGGTGGAGACAGGATTGACCCATCGTGGTCAAAGACTGGTCGACCAGAATGACAAAGGTTCTGGAACATTGAACTGTCATTCAGGGTGTGCCTTTGATCGAGAGTCTCATATGCATCGACCCCTCGGTGAAAGGCTGAAACCACCCCTCGTGGTAAACGATTTTTCGATAAAGACTTATGAGTTCTAGAACTTAGAACTTAGATGGACTCTCGAGAAAATAGACATATCGGTAATACAGACCAGTTGAGAGTACCAGGAACGACACATTGAGAAAGGGTGACAGGTCATTCTAGGTAAGACTAGTTTCTGGACTTGAAACTCTATCAGCATGGTGTTGCCCCAGACCGAGCCTCACGTATGGACCGACCTCTCTGTGCCATGACTATCGACCCATCCGTAACACAAACCTGTTGGTCAAATAAAAATTTGCAATTGAAAGTGCATTTAATGCTTAACGGTCGGGTAGTTGAACGATAATATTTTTAGTCAACGACCCCTCGGTGCGCCCGACCTGTCGGCACTGGGCTATCCCAAAAAAATTGATTATTTTCTTTATAAATACAATCCTTGTGCAACCAGTTGGACATCCTATTGGCAAATCCGTTGGACCCTCATCATTATCAGTGAGCTTAAATAAGGGTCAATGTGTAACGCTCGCCCCTTTTCACTGTAAAATCAGAGTATTTTTTTTTTTTTTCAAAAGTTAAAGTGACAAAGGGCACGGAAGTCACGACACGAGTTAAGTTCCGAGCTTCTAAAGCCCGGCCCTTAACTGGCCAACCCTACGTGTGCGTGGAACATAAGTCCACGAGTACGTTTCACGCGTAGAAAGTAAGCTCGCGGAATATAAAATTACATGTGGAATGATAATAGAGACTGTCCTACCAATTTTTCGGATAGCAGGGAAGAAATAACCATTTAATTACAAAAATGCCATTAAACGGTATCGTCCAAAATAAAGTATACATATAACAAGTCATCTAAGTTATTACATTTTCGACAAGCTGAATTATATAATTACACATTTCCAAAATGAATTAATTCAACTTAAACAAAATCACTAATCCGCCTTCCCAAGCTCCTAAGCTTGTCTTCCGTCTCGCCCTTCCGGTTCGCCATCTCCTGCATTGTCAGCTAGGGTAGAAGTAGGGCGTTAGAACAACGCGCCCAGTAGGACTCCGAGTAGGGCTAGCACATAGATTAGTAATAACAGCATACTGATAATAACCCAATGTAAAATTGATAAACCACGTGTAGTGAAAATATAAGATGTATGCCATGCCCTGGGTGTCTATATTATGAATCCCACCCATCATTCCTAACATATACTGTCATATCCCTCTTGACGGAAAAGCCTCGTCAAGACATGTCCTACCTCAAAATATCCCCCTTGACGGCAAATCCTCGTCAAGGTGTCCCCATGCCTGTTCTCGGTCGCCCCGACGGAGCATGGACTCCTGTTTGTTTATTTTTTTCCGCCCATGCCATGCATGAGATGTAATGCATTATGCTATGTAATATATATGTCTCATAACTTTAGTTTATCATAACATAGCCTTGGCATATAATGCATCATCTTAAGATATAAATCATAGTATTAACATAACATTCATAATCGTAAAACAACCTCATCATAAGATAAATCCCATAGTCCAGAAAATAAGATAAAAATACCATACATATCCATGGCTTACAAAAAGGTAGGAATCCTACCAATTACCGACTCGCGTCTTTACTTTGTTTTCGTCCGACAATCCGGCTACCGATTCGCGCTATCCGGTACCTTATTACACATTTATCGTATTAGTCCGTATTTTATTTCATGATTAAATCTCTAACTGATCACAAACCTAGGTCCATTAATGATCTTTAATCATGTCACAAGATTATTATAAGCCAGTCCTTATCTTAGCCTCTTTTCCATTGATTTAAAACACATCCATAAATCCAATTTTTGGCCATTTTAAATATTCCGATTTGCGAGCCTAAAACCCAGCATCTATCCATTTCATTTATGTACATTCTAAGTCCAAAAATTCATCCCTAACTTAAATCCATTAAGGATTCATTAATCATGATCTAGTATCATAAACTCAGTCCCTTTAATTTACATACTCTCCATTCCTCCTACCGGATTAACAACGACCTCTGAAGATGTTCAAAAACTGTACATTTCAATTCAGTCGACTGAATTACCAGTTCAGTCGACTGAATCACCAGTTCAGTCGACTGACTTCGAATCCGAGTGTCTGCTTGTCCTGCCAGTTCAGTTTTAGTCGACTGAATTACACATTCAGTCGATTGAAACATGGTTCATACCCCTTTCAGTCGACTGAATCACAGATTCAGTCGGCTGATTTTGCATCAGGTCATCTGTTTGTTCTGTCAGTTTATTTTCAGTCAACTGAATCATAGATTCAGTCGGCTGAACTTTCAATCATCCCTGTACACGTTCAAAAATCATCCCTTCAGTCGACTGAATCGTAAATTCAGTCGGCTGAAACTTCCAGAACCCTTTTCTTATCTGAGAAGTTTGTGTTCAGTCGACTGAATCATGAGTTCAGTCGACTGAAACTCCCAGAAACTCATTTTTATTATCAGCCATCACTAGTTCAGTCGACTGAATCCCCAATTCAGTCGACTGAAATTCCCAGAAACTTGTTTCTGATTCGTTTATCACCAGTTCAGTCGACTGAATCTATGATTCAGTCGACTGACTGTTCTGTCAGTCTTCTCCATTGCATATTTTGTATATTTTTCTTCATGGTTTCCCTCATTTAAACTCCTTAAAATTACCCACTTCTTAATCATTAAAAATATATATATATATATATATAAACTCTTGTTTAAGAAAATACTTACCATCCAACGTCTCCTCCGATTTCTTCTTTCCTCTTTGCTCTCCTTCCTTTTTATCTTTGATAGGTTAAGATCTTTGATCAAGGGTGGCAATCCCCAACCCTAGAATCGGCCATGGTAGGTTTTGAATTGAGAGAGAAAAAGAGGGGAAGATAATGAAAAACAAGATCCAACCTTTGATCTTAGAGTGGTGAAATAATGCTTTACTTCTTTTCTTCTCTCCTTCTTTTCTCTTTTCCTTAACTCTCTTTCTCTTCTCCTTCCTTGTGTGGGACGTCCATGGAGAATGAAAAATGGAGAGAAAGTTGAATGAGAGAAGAATGGGAAAAGACATCAAGGCTTATCCCATTTTTCCTCTTTACTTTGCATTAATTACCCCCCACCAACCTTAAGATATTTTCAAGATATATTTTTTTTTTTCTTTAGATCTTTTATTTGCTTTTTTGGCTTAAGTCTTTATTCTCCCTAAGTCCCAACGTGTTTAACATTGGAAGTGGGGTAGCTTGGTCTCCCTTTGACCAAATTTTTAACCCATTTAGCCACCAATTTAATAATTTAATTATTTAATTAATTAATTACTTTAATTCCCATTTACTTATTTAAATCACCTTAGGTTAATTCATTATACTTAACCTAATTCCATTATTCCACCCATGGTTGACCAAATCAACCATGGTGGTCGGCCCCACCAACTTTGGGTCCACACTTGGCCACATCACCATTATTTAATTCCAAATAACTTAGGTGGTTTAAAATTTTTTTGAGCCCCCTCTAAATGGATCACCATTGGGCCCAATTACATTTCCATCTAGCCCATTTACCTTAGAGCATAAGCATCTTGACCCATTGGGTCCCAAATGAGTATTTGACCCAATTTGACCACTCTTGACCCATTTAAATAAATTTAAATCCAAACCATAATCTATTGGGTCATACTTGGGCCTTTATCCAATTTTGGCCCATTTACCACTTACTTCACCAATTTTGTAATTTCCATCATTAAAATAAGTAATATTCACATTTATATTAATTCCAAACTTCCGAGACCTTACACAATGAAGGGATCACTCTCTCTCTTGTGCCTATACTTGGGAAATCGAATACAATCAATCATATGGATTGAGTTTGTGAGAGAGAGAGGGGAAAGGATAATAAACTAGGAAAAAATTGATATAACCAGTTTCCTAGTTACCCTGGAATTGTGATTGCTCTACGATGGCTACAAAGCAGAGCGTAGGCACACATTGGGTGGATCTTGGAGAAGCACACATCAACAAGAAAGAGCTTCAAAGGCAAGTGTTTCTTGGTTTTAATTTTATTTAAAACCTTAACCCTGTGAAAGTGGATTAAGGAGGCTTGGCTCCAGAGTCACTATAAAAAATCTAGAGCATCGTCTCTGGTATATGTGGTGGGTGGAATTCACAGCCAAATGAATAGGTGGAATTCCTATTCTACATGTGGTGGGTGAAATTTTTAGCCGATTGAGTGAGGTAGAATTCCTACTCTAATTTAGAGGGTGTAAGTCCCCATTTAGTGGATTTGGGGATAGCTTAGTTGAGCTTGTAACGCCCCGCCCTTTTTCACTCGCTTTCTTTTTCGAAAATTAGAGTCTATTTTTTTTTTTTTTATAAACAAAGAGTGATAGAGAGTGGGACGTCACGATGCGAGCTAAGTCCGACCCTTAACTGGCCAACCTTATGCGTGCATAGGCTAAGTCCATGAAAACGGTTCACACATAACAATATACACATGCGGATTAAAATCATAACTGCGGAATTATAATAAAACCTAGTTCTATTCCATTTCAGATAGCAAAGTACGTCCAATCTTTAATCATGATCAACATAACGTAATTATCCAAATAAACATCCAATCATAGCAAATCATTTAAATTATTACATGTCCGAAGTCTAGTTACTCAAATATAAGTCCATGAGTAACTTAATCAAAATATAAACTATAATCATCCAAGCTCCTATGCCTGACCTGTTTCGCGTTCATCATTCCCCTTGTTACCTGTATCATCCACTAGGGTAGAAGTAGGGCGTTAGAACAACGCGCCCAGTAGGTATTCCAATTAGGGCTAACACATGGTTAGTATAAAACATATATAATGATATCATAATGTCAAAAGCCATGTAAACCATGCCATGTCATGATGTCAAATGCAATAAGTCCCACCCATCACAAGTACATATCAGTACCCCCACATAGGTCTTTCAGACGCCCCGACGGAGTGTGGAACCTCCGGTTTCTTGCTGATGGAAAAGTATATCAAGGTATCCCACATAGGTTTTTCGGACGCCCCGACGGAGTGTGCCCCTCCGGTTACATATCCTTCACCCCATGCTATGCATGAGATGCCTAATGAATCACATGTTATTTTATCATATAAACAGAGCATTAAAAATCACAATTTGAAACATATCATTTACAAAATAATTTCATCAAAATAAGATAAAAACATTGTACATAAACCCATGGTTTTAAAGAGGTGAAATCCTACTAAAGACCACTAACGTGTCATTGCGCTTTCGTCTGGTAACCACTCACGATCGTAAACACCTTGTGAGGTCCCGTTACCTTATAACATATCAATCAATTAAAATCATGTCTCCCTTTATTTACAATATTTAAGTCCATAAACCAATCCCCATGGGGTTCGGCCATACACCATGACCGAACCCATGGTCCCTTATTTTCACTTATTTATGTCATTGCCATTGTCCTATTTATGGTTGTCCATTCCATTCTTTTTAATCTACCATGCATAGACCCTAAGTTCACTAAATAATTCCCATAGGGTTCGGCCATACACCATGGCCGAACCCATGGTCCATTAATTCACTTTAATTACCATATTACCATTATACATATCCGTAGCCAATACGTAAACCATGAACATAGGTCTATAATTAAATCCCTAAATCATTTCCCATGGGGTTCGGCCATACACCATGGCCGAACCCATGGTCTATCACTTTCACTCTTATTTACTTCTTTGCCACTTATACAAATCCCTAAGTTAATTTATTTAAACACTTAGTCCATCAAAATACACCTTAGTGGGGTTCGGCCATACATCATGTCCGAACCTCACCCTCTTGGTAACTACTTAAGTCCATAAAAACATTCATCATGGGGTTTGGCCATACACCATGGCCGAACCTATGATTTTTCATTTTAGACCATAATTACATTTTTGTCATTCCTTTAATCATATTAGGTCCATACATGACCCATAATCGATTCCTTAATCCAAACATGATCCACTAATGAGGGACCCATTAAAAATTATTTCATGGGGTTCGGCCATACACCATGGCCGAACCCTATGATGTCTAACTTTCTAATTATAGCAATTACCATCCTTGAATCCATAATCAAGGTTCCTTCCCTTTTTTATTCAAAAGTCCATCATTAATTTCTTTCTAAAATAATAACCATCCTCCATGGGGTTCGGCCATACACCATGGCCGAACCCTATGGTTCTTAATCCTCTCTTTAAAAATCATTAGACCCATATAAATTCCTTAACCAATTAAGTCCATAAAAGAGACCTCATGGGGTTCGGCCATACACCATGGCCAAACCCATGATCTTTCATTTTGGCCTATATTTACAACTTTGCCGTCCATAGAACATAACCAATGTTTCTCCATGGGTTCGGCCCTTCATCATGGCCGAACCGTAGGGTTCAACAACTTCTCTTTAAACCATTTAAACCCTATTAAAACATACATAATTATTCCATGGTTTTCATCACTAAAAATCCATAAATTAAACCATGTCTTTCCATGTGCATGGCCGAACCCTGTGGTCCATCTTTTCCATTAAAACCCCAACATTCATCCCCCAATTTTCTTCCATGGGGTTCGGCCATACACCATGGCCGAACCCTATGGTTCCTTATCTTAAACAAAATTATCAAACTACTTACAAGTTCCGCGACTCCTCCGGTTTTGCTTCGCTTGTTCTTACTCTTCCAATATTCTCCTTCTTCTTGATCTTTCCCACAGCTGAGAACACCTTCTTGTTATTATGTGTGTCGTGCGCCCTTGCTGCTCTTCTTTTATAAAATTCCACTCGGTCCTAACTTGTTAAGATAGCAATTGCAGTGCACCCCTCTCTTATGTAATACTCCCAATCGGTCCTACATATTTTTAGAAGGTGCCGACCCTTCATTTAGTAATTCCCCTTAGTGCTGTTTCTAATCAAGGAAGGACTCCTTTTTGCGCACAACTCCTATACACGACTATCTTCTTTATTTAGGCAATAAGATATCATTGCCTAATCCCATTCCATCTACACGTTTTTGCCCAATTTAGGACAATCCTTGGTCGCATATAACTCCTAGAGTCTAATCAATATATGTTTCCATGTCAACCTCACATACACGGCCATAACCATGGATTGACCTACTCAACTTCCCCTCTCCTCCTCCTCCTCCTCTCGGGTCAATCGTGTTCTAGCACCAAATGGAAGAACTTTCAAAGAGGCTTGGCTCCAGAACCACTATAAAAAATCTTGAACATTGTCTCTAAAACATGTGGTGAGTTGAATTCCCAGCCAATTCAAATGGTAGAATTCCTATTTTACATGTGATGGGTGAAATTTCCAGCCGATTAAGTCAGGTGGAATTCCTTCTTTAATTGTGATGGTGTAAGTCCCACTTAGTACATTTGGGGATAGCTCAAGGTTGAGCTAGTCCTAACAGTGGATGTAAGTTGGTTAACCGAACCACTATAAATTTAGTCTTACGGTGTTTGATCATTGTATGTTTGTGTCTTCATATTTAAACAATCTTCTCAACACACATCATTTTGCATTAGATTATCTTTATTTATACATTGTGCAGAAGAATTGATAATCAAACAATATGAAAAAAGGTTCTAAACTTAGTTTGATCATTTAAGTAATTAAAAACAATTTATCACACTAAACAAATCTCTTGATTAATATTGTCATTCCGCTGCACTTAAATTTTAAACAATCAAGAAAATTTTGAACACCATGGAAACCTATTCACCCCCCCCCCCCTTCTCTCTCGCTTTCCATAAAGGATTTAACCATCCGAGTTGATCCGTACTAGAACAATGTCTATGAGAGAAAAACCATGATATTTCCAAACCTCAATTTGTGATGAAAAATGTAAAGTAATCATGAAAAACTTTAAATGTTTTCTTCAATAAATATATTTGGAAATAGGTGAATAGAAAGTGGTCTAAGCTTGTGGAAGAGGTATTTGATAAACCTTCAAATTCCATGACCACTCAGCCCAAATACCAAATAGCTTGGACTAGTGATAAAATGACTATGCATTTTAATGAAATACTAGTAGCGTTCATTAGTGTTGTTTCATAATATGTTTTTAAGATATTTAAAAAAATATATATTAAACAACAAAAGAGGCTGAAAGAATCCACGAAAAGTTGATTCGTCTAGTCCAATGGATGACATTACTTACCATGACCAATGTGTATATATGATTGCCTAAGTTCATCCAAAAGGGTCAATCGTGTTCTAGCACCAAAATGAGAAGTTTCAGGATTCACTCCAAAGTTCACAGCTATCCTATACATGAGGTAGCAGAAGGGAGGATGACTCGTCATGGAAGAATTGACGTATTTGACAATCGTCTTGCACATGAGTGTAGCCAAGCAAAATCTATTCCAAGTTATTGTTGCATACATGTGGACCAACATAAACTAGTTCAGATATCCTTGATTTCCATGTCGGGTGTAGACATTTGAGCAGAAGAACAAATGCAACAGCCTGTACTCTAGGAGCGTATTGGGTTTCATGAGCCAAATCTTCTTCCTCCACTCCACTCGCTTCCCTTTTTTCACAATTTTTTTTTCACATATTTTTGTTTGCCATTCTCCCTTATCTCAAAATTTCCATAGACTATGGGCAAGTATCCATTCTTGACAATAGGTATCCCAAGCAACTGAGCAACCAAAAGGGGGCCAACCTCTATAGGCTCAACGTTCTGGAAGTAAAGCCAAAACCAATTCGTCTTCTCTTTGTGAGGTTTGATTGAGCAAAATTCTCTTGGCCATTCGAGGGTAAATTTTTGCACGTCACTTGAGTAGATTCATCCATCCAGCCTTCCTAATGTGCTTAAGGACTCCGAATTTTTCTAAGATTTCTGGCTCTACTGTCCTCTCAATGTTGAGCTCTTCAAAAGAGGGGTATGGCTTGAGAGACATGAGAAGAGAGGCATCATAGTCCTCTTCATCTTCTTCTTATTTTTCCACTTCTTCATATTCATCTCTCACCCCTTGATCATTTTCTTTTTCTTGATCATCTTCTTCTTCTTCTTGATGCTCATCATCTCCTTCATCTTCTTCTTCATCCTCATCTTGATCACCTTCTTGATCTCCTCTCTCATCTTCATCTCCTCCATGATTACTTCCTTCTCCCACATTAACATTTGGAGCTACCCTCACATTCTCTTCTTCTTCATCACTACTAGACTCCTCTTGGGGAGTAGTCTCCCTAACAGTTTTTCCCTTTCCAACTACCTCCTTCACTTGAGGACGGACATGTGAGGTAGGCTCCCTAATGACAACTACTTCACTGCTTCTTCTAGGAGTGAGCTTAGGGGTTCTCGGATTTTTAAAGCCGAATAGCTTTCTAGAAGCATTCTTGATGGGTCTCTCCAAAGATGTCTTAGAGGATGGAGTCTTCTCAATTGCAAGTAGAGAGGGTCGTGTATCTCTAGAGATTTTCTTTCCTCCATGGGGCTTAGTTCTCTTAAGAGGTGGAGAGGAACCAATGGAGTCTTCCTCAATGTCTGGAGTCTCAAACTCTAAATAGTACTTCGTCCTAGTCATTTTCATGTGGTTTTCCAACACTACTCTAAGTGAAAAATGAAATGGGGATGGAGGATTGACTTTGGGAGGCTAGGGCATGACAAATCGTTGGTTCAGAGGAGGATTGGGGAAGAACGACCCAAACAGATGAGAAATGGGTTTTGAAAGCCGTAGCTAGGGTTTTAGCTTAAACAGCTGCTGCTCGACACGAACGATACATCGTCCTGTATGATTGGTCGTCCTGCCAATCAACAATCATCTGGAGATTGGTCGCCATGACTTAGAACTAATTTTCTTCCTAAGTCCTTTTCTATCTACGGCCGATACATCGTCACTTGACGATTGATCGCTCTACTAACTAGTCGCGGACTAGCGATGTGTCGCCATACCAAAAACTAATTTTTCCCAAAAATTTTGATTTCATTTTGAAAACTCTCCATTAGTTTTTCAGAAACACTTATGCTATAGACACATCACATACAACATGATAAGCATTACACATACCATAAAATATCTTGCAATTGATCAAATCACAAATTCACATGTTCAAATTAAACATAATTTATCAAATCCATGCAAGCATAAGTCACTCAAACCATACACATTCAATTAAGCAAACAAATACCCATGTTTAACATATTGAACTAAAATATACCACTTGAAAAGTAAATTTCCAAGGAATGTATGGTTTTTCAAGAAAGACTAGTACAATAGCGAGGAAATGATAGTTTAAGCTTGTAGTAACCAATTTCATATTTCATGTCATAACATTTGGGCTATTTGAACTCACTTGCCACTAGAGTTCAATTTGTATTGGTTTAAGGTATAAAAGTGAATTTAAACCAAAACAAAACGTGATTAAATGATGGTCTATCTCATCGGTACCCAAATGGTTGAGTTAGGTCTGTCATACACATTCCTTTGGACATACCTTGGGGATCCAAACATTGGATGCCTCAACTCCTTCAAGACTTGATCAAGTTGTCTAAGAAAGGAGTCTTGCCTTGGGTCCACCTTCCTTGGGGGTACATGTCTTTTGACATTAGGCCTTGGTGGATGCATTTTTGGCTTCACATTTGGATTTGATTGATGTCTTTTAAACTTAACATTTGGAGGGTGATTAAGGGTCTTCTCTTGAAGGTGCCTCTTTCTAAGGTTATACTCCAACTTTTAGTGTCAGTCCAACCTTATGAATATAGAAATATTTCCCCTTGGGGGTTTTAAGCACATTACCCCTAACAAATACCCTTTGACAAATAGATCCATTGGTTTCCAATGAGAAACCAAGACCCAATCTATTGCCAAACTTTTTATCGGTTTTTAATAAGCTTTCCAATCTCTCCTCACCTTGTGTGAATTTCTCTTGGAATTTTTCTTTATGATGTTTTAACTCTTTTAATTCCAAAGATAGCTTCTTAACCTCCTCTTCAAGATTCAGATTGAGGGCACTCAATGATTCAACATGGTTCAACTCTTCGACAGTGGTGTGGGACTTGTGTCGAGCCGGGGACAACTTTGGCTTTAAGGGGGGGTAGGATGTGATAACCTACCCCAGAGGGGGACCTAGAGAGCCAGGGCGTCCCAGGGGAGAAAAAATAGCCAGGCTCCAAGGCATGGAGCGTTGGGTGTGTTTGTGGAGAGTCCCATATCGCCTATGTGGGAAGATTAGCGGCAGTATATAAGCTGGGCGTCCTCTCCTCTTTAGCACAACGTGTTTTGGGGCCTCCTTCGGGTCCTCAATACAAAGTCGTGCGGGTCCCGTCTGTGGGCTTAGAGCAGACAATATTGTGCTAGGAAGGTCCGGGTCGTTACAACTACTAGTAAACAATGTGACAAATACCGTTCTCGGGATATTAACGGCAACCGTTAATAATGGGATATTTTCAAATTTTCGGGTTTTTACCGAAAATTTAATGGGAAAATCTCGTGAAAATATAAATATTTTAAAAATAATAAATATATTATATAAATATTAAAATAAATAAATAAAATATATAAGATATGTTCATTGACTCTATAAATCAAAAGAATAGTTTTTGATGTGAAAATTAAAAAAAAATGTCTCATAAAACACAACTAGCCACTTGATTTAAATTAAAGTAAAATAAACACTTGAAATAAAATTTTCTATCAAGTATCATTTCTATTATTTAAATTAATAAAATAAACATATTCAAATAAAACTTATTAATTATATTCTACATATAAAAAAAATTAGTTTAGTTTAATAAGATTAATATAACTAAAAAATGGATAAATAGATTAAAATTACATCTGAGTCATTAAAGCTCTTGGCTCACTTAACTTACTCAAGAAATGAAATAAAATTTCAAAGAACCCAACCCAGTCACTCTCACCGCTCCCATCAAGGCAGCAAGCAATGGAGTATTTGACTTTTACTACTTTCTTGTCCCAGATCGAATGAGAGAACTAAGGATGAGAGAGCTTCGCACTGCATATGGGAAGCCGAGACCTTAACGCGCATGTGACTTTCACTTGCAGCAGTGGAAGTTATTTTTTCAAAATCGACAATATTTGTTACATTCCTTATAAATAAGAGTTTGACGACACTCAAACGTGAAAAATAAATCTCCTCAAATACAAAAAATGTACTGTATATAATTTATTACATTCTTTTAATATTATTATAAAATTATAAATAGATAATTAATACAAATATAAATACTTTTTATTTGAATCATTCATTTTATAAATTTAATTCAAATGAAAAATCTTAAAAATAAATTAACTTTTTCTATTTTATAATAAAATAAATGAGAAATGTGGAATCTAAAATGGGTGAATTTCATTTAAATAAAACTCCTCTCCTAACTCCACGAGAGGTCATTTCATTTTGGAAGTCAAACTTTCATTTCCCTTTTTTTCTCTCTGGGAGTTGGAACCACCAAAACCCTATTTCTACTCCAGGTAAAGAATCTCAAATCCCCTTCTTTTTCCCAGATTTTTTGGCACCTACCTTTCTAACCCCACCTTGCGTGGGCCTGGGAGTGGGAATGGTATGAAGAGTATTCTTTTGACGAAGAAGACTAGTGCGAAAATCCAAATAGATTTCTCCAGAACAAGGTTTATTTTTTTATATATTTTTAAACGGGTTTTCATGGGTGGTTCATGGTTTTTTGAACGGTTTAACTGGGTTTTTACGGTTTTATTCCGTGGAAAGGTTTTTGAAAAACCCGGCCCGTACCTAAGCCGGTTGTGATTGAACCGCAGCGGCCGGGCCGGTTTTCAAAACAATCGTTTACAGTGTGTTGCTCTACACTTGTGCCTCGATGAAATCGCTGTCTGCTTGGTCCCTCCGCAGTTCTGCAGCGTGCAGCAATACATATGGGCACATCTCACACTCAATGGGATTAGATTTGGAGTTGCTAAAGTAGGCGATTGAATAAGATAGCAGGAGGCATGATGGAGGAGTTAAAGCCGTCGACGAAGAAGAAGCCCCTGACTGCTGCTGCAACAGTAGAACCTCAGTCCCTCCTCCGCCGTTTGATTGACCTAGACGCCACGTGGTCACTCCACATCCACACGATCTGTCAACCCATCCCCCGTTCTATCCTCAAGGCTCTGGAGATCTCTGGAGATGGCCGCTTCTGGTTCCCTATTCCCATCGCCCTTGTCTACTTGTGCCCTCCCCTTCGCCCCTTCCTTCTTCTCCTCCTGATTGGCTCCTTTCTCGACCTTCTTGTCGTCGGCTTCCTCAAGTTCCTCTTCCGCCGGCCCCGTCCCGTCTACAACCGGGGCATGCACCTAATAGTCGCCGTCGACCACTGGTCCTTCCCCAGCGGCCATTCCTCTAGGGTGTCCTTCGTTGCTGCCTTTCTCTACCTCTGCTGTCATTCTCTCTCCTATTCTGACGCCCGTCTCCTCTTTGGATCCCATGACCACATTGTTGTTCTTCTTGTTCCTGCTGTGTGCACGTGGGCTGCCATGACTTCGGTTTCTAGAGTTCTGCTGGGCCGGCATTTTGTCTTCGACGTGATTGCTGGCTCTTGTTTGGGACTGATTGAAGCTTTGTTTGCGCTCCAAGTTAGACCAGAGATTAGAGCAACTCGAAGTACCTATTATTGATGTATTTTTGTTTTTTTATGATGGAAAGCAATCTTTGCAGTTCAACTTGCCATGGACTCAAAAGTCATTGGCTCAATGCTCGATTTGGTTTGTTCTCTTTTTTTTTCCTTCTAATATTCTGTTCTGAAGGAGGCACTTTCTGGGGCCTTTTGGTAGCTTGGAATTCTTAGATCGGATTCCATTTTTGTGGAATTTATGGAAGAGTTGAGTGTGGTGAAACCTAAATTTTTTAATAGACAGTTGTCAAATCTCATAATAGAATTGCCATTAGGACGGAATTATAAATTCTCAAGTCACTTAGGTTATGAAATTCAGAAAGTCCAGTTAGTAGTTTCATAGGCTACCAAACATAAAAATGCTACCTCTGGTCGTCTTGAAATTTTAGAATGGGGATCACACAGTCTGCTTGGATTATCTTCCAAACAGACCCAAGCAAAATGTTGGAGCTCCATTTTCATCTAATCTGTTATGTCGACGGCATTCCTTTTGTTGGAACCTTTGAAGTTCCAATCACATTTTTTTTTTCTGTAGAAATTTTCCAGCAACTGTAATGCACTGATTTTGTATATTTGGTGAACTCTGATATCTGGAGGTGTTTGGTTTTAATTGCCAATTTACATCTCAAAAGTGTCTTGGAGCTGTCTCGTATGTTGTTATAGATTCTAACTATGGTCATCTCCACATTGCTTTGGCTCAGCTCTGGAGGATAGGCTAGTTGAGATAAGATGGTAAGTTCTCCTTTGCTTTTAATTTCCTTATTATTTCATTTACTTGTATGATGAACCCGGTTGTATATGCTTCAGCCTTAGAACTGCGTTCTCCATTATTTTTGAACTATACTGCAAATTGGTATTCTACATTTTGCATTAGAAAGGAGGTTGGTACATGTAAAACAATATGTTGTTCCTAATTATGCGTACTGCTCATTGCATCTTTTGTAGGGCCAATAACATGATATTTTATTTTGTTTAGTAGAAAAGGTATGACTCGTAGGTGAGATCATTTGTATAAATGGATCTGATGATAATGATAGTTGTGATAATTCTTCATAACTAGTCCTGAGTTTCTTCATTTATGATGGCCTTTGCTTGGCTGAGTTTTATATGTTTTCTCATACAATCAATTTTCTGCATAACCAGTATTTAGAATTGTCTGATGTTATAGACCGTCATCAGAGTGGGGCCGTGCTGATCACTTGGGCAGTTAACAACAATTACTGCAGATAATTCTGCAGAACTGTTAGTAGGTAGTTACTGGATCTATATTTAAGTAGTTACTGCAGTTAACTCTGAAAAACTGTAAGCAGTACTGCATTGTTAGTTGTTACTGCAGTTAATTCTGTGGAACTATAAGGAGATTTGGCCTATCTAATAGCATTAGGATAATGTAATGGATATTGAGTATTATTCCTGCTAAATTGTGGTTAGCTTTAGACCCGAATTGAAGCCTAATTGTGGTTCATTTCTACCCAAACAGAAACTCCTAGAGACAATCTCATTCGATCCTATCAATTGGTATTAGAGGTAGAGACAATATGTTGCAATTCACTACTAATGAAAGGATTGGGAGGTAGGAAATAATTTCAGTGAAATCATTGAGAGTGTCCGACATTTGGATACGGTGGTTCGAAATACTTCTCAACGTACAATAGATCGGCTACAACAGTTTGAAGAAACGTAGAGATCCTTAACTGAAGCCATTGTCGAACTACGAGTCCCGCCATAATCCTCACCACATATCTGAATGTCACACCAAGGAGTCACCACATATCCGAATGTCACACCAAGGAGTACACTGATCCATTGCTGACAACCATGCCTAATCCTGATTTATAAAAATGGATTTTCCAAGATATTTGGGAATGAATCCAACTTAATTGCTCAACCGTGTTTAACAGTTTTTCAAACATCAGGGGATGACAACCGATCAAAAGGTAGCACTAGCCTCCTTCCATATGGAAGGAGAGGCAAATCAGTGGTACCAATGGTTGGAACAGACGTTTGATGAACTCTATGCTCAATTTGGCCCCACAGATTATGAAGGCTTCGATGAAGCATTGCCAAAGATCAAACAACACGGAATTGTACATGAATACCAGCAAGAATTTGAAAGGCTTTTGACATGTGTACGAGGATAGCCGGAAAAACCACTCCTCGGTGCATTCATTGGAGGCCTGAAGGAAGAGATAGGGAGAGGTGTGAATGTTCAAACCTTAGTCCCTGAAGCACGCCATTGAGCTGTCAAGGATGAGGAAGAACGACTGCACCCGTAGAGAAAACTAGGGAAACCAGCCAGTCAATGAACAACTCCTTTGTCAACTGATCCCAAATGTCTGTATCTCAGCCAGGAGTAAGAAGAATATCATGGAATGAGATGGAAAAGAGAAGGAAGGACAATGTTTTTATTATGACGAGAAGTTCTAAACCCGGGCACAAATGCAAGCCAAGCCAATTGTTGATGGTCGAGCCCGAGGAAAATGACATGATGTTAAATGTGGAATCAGCACTGTCTGATGAAATGTCAGAAGATTCGGACATTCCAGAAATTTCACTTCATGCCTTGTCGGGATGGACGCCCACCTCAAACCATGAAATTGATCAGGCTTCTCGAAAAACATCCTGTTATGACTTTAATTGACTCATAATTTTGTGAGCGACAAACTCACATAACAACTCAAACATCCAATTTCCAGTCATGGTAGCCGATGGTAATCGAATTGTTTTCAAGGAGCAATTCGATAAAATAAACCTGTAGATCCATTCATTTCAGTGCACCACTACTTTGTTCTCACAACCGTTTTCTGGTTCCAACGTAGTCCTCGGAGTCTATTGGCTTCAACAACTTCGATTGATTCTCTATGATTGGAATAAATTGACAATGGATTGGCTTCAACAACTTGGATTGATTCTCTATGATTGGAATAAATTGACAATGGATTTCTAATTGGATGGGAAGGAGTACCGATTGCTAAGGCAGATCATATCAGTCAACCAACCAATGACCTTCCATTCCTTGCAGAGGACGGTCACAAGGGGTGCCACATTGTTCATGCTTGAGTTGTACGAGGGAAGGAAACAAATCTGGAAACCATCGCCTGATTTGGAAACTTATTACAAGAATACAATTCTGCATTCAGGTGGCATCTGACTTTGTTCACGACAATTTAGAGCCTCTAGTGGAAACAGAACAACATAGTTTTCAAAGATGAGGCTGATGCGGTGCATTCCCTGCATCCCCTTTCCTATTTCAGTGTTTTGTTTTTTATTTTTTATTTTAAGTAAGGGTATTTTAAGTAAGGGCAGTTTGGTCCTTTTGTTTATTTTAAGTAAGTGCAGTTTGGTCCTTTTGTTGTTTTTTTATTTTAGTAAGATGAAAGTTATAAATTGTAGCCCTTTGGAGGCATACACGATGGAACAAAATAAACTTGAGAGATTTTCGCATAAGCTTTGCCGTGGTTTGGTGTTGGCGAGAAGCCATAGCTATTGGCGTGAAACCATAGCTATTGGCTTGAAACCATCATCCTCCGATTTCCAGGTACTCCATCTTCTTTTCTCCCCTCTTCTCTTCTTCTTTTTTCTTCTCCTCCTCTCTCTTCTCTTCTTCTTTGTTCTTCTTCTTCTCCCTTTCTCTTCTCTTCTTCTTCTTGGTTTATTTTCCCTTACCCTGCTGCAACTACCAGCCATAACCTGTCCTTGACCTTTCTCCAGCCTCTCAGCCCATATCTGCCTTTCGCCACCTTCCTACACCATTCAGAACTTTCGCCCCTCCCCAAATCTCCTTCCCTTGCTGTCGCCCCTCCCTAAACTCTCATCTACACCTGTCGTTCCCCTCAAACAACATTCCTACAGTCGCTGCTGCCCCATTTTGGACCTCTTGTCCTCATTGAGAACCCACCCAGCCCTCATCCTTAGCCAAACAGACCTCCAATGCATCTGTCCTGTGTTTCCAGACCTTACCTTAGCCTCTCCACCCTCTCCTATAGCCTTTCTTACTGCACCCTATCCTTCTCAAGCCTCACACGGTCATTACCACCTGTCCTAAACTGTCATACAGTACTGTCCCAAGGCCTTTTGACCCTCCCATACCCACCTACAGCCAAACAGCCATCTCTGCTGCTATTGCCACTACAATATCCTGTCCCCGTTTCTGCCATACATCCTTCTTAGTCCTTCCTCCACCTTAAACAGCCCCTTTACTGCTGTTCTGGACCCTTCTTAGGCCTTTCCCTGCCCCTAGATATCCCACAGTCTTAAACACTGCTGTCCCACTCTGTTTTGATTTCCTTTTCATACTACACAGCTAAATTTACTCTTGTTTGATGTGGAATTTATATGCTTGTGAGATCTGACAATCCTCTATGTCTTGAGGGCCTTCTATTTTGAGCTATAGCATGCTTTGGATTGTGATATAATTATTTACATTGAATTCCTTAAATTTCTTGATTATCTGTGGTGGATTTTATTACTTTGAATTGCAATCATTAATTTAGATTTAATTTCAGTCTCATATTTTTGCTTCATATTGACATCATAATCACATTTAGGCATTTAGAGTTACCGTTTGTCTTGTCCTACGTCAGAGTCCAAGTCCACCATTGAAGTTGGTCAGAGAATCCAAGCCAAATGTGTTGCATGGGCATCCTCTTTTAAGGAATTTAAAGATTTTACAGTTTCTGATTTAGTTGGAGATTGGAAGGAGTGTATTCGGCGGCTGATTTAGCATCTTTGGGTTGGGTTTGTTTCTTTTATTGGATTTGGTTTCTTCTAATGAATTTTCAACTTCTTCACTTGATTTAATTGGGTTGAGATGACTGCATCACAAAGTAACTATGTTCAGCAAATTAGAGTCACGCCTAGACTTGCACCTTGCAGCTTTGATTCTAAGATTGCTTAGCACTCTGATTATGTCTTAATACCTTCTGATTTGGGTATCGAACCCGACGATGACCTGTTTGAAGGCAAACTGATCCAATTCAGCGAACAATTTTGCTCTCTAAATTTCTTCTTGGATTGATGGAGGGAAGAGAGGACCCCGAACAAAACTCAATGGACCCACTTATATCCGAATCAAGGTCAATTTACATCACATTTGGGCCTGGACCCATCTGTAGGGAATTGGGTTTCCAAAGCCCACGAAACTGGTCCCTAATGTTGTCGATATGGTGGGCCCATGAAGAACATGTCATCAGCTTAATCAGCATTACGTGGACCCCACCGAAGTGCCAACTGTGCAGAGAAACATACTCAAGAAGGCGCGGCCTGCATGGACCGTCTTAGGCCCAAAAGGGAAGCATTCCTTCCACACGCTTTTGCCCAATTTAGTAACGAACAAATTGGGTGTGTTTGCTGAGTGTGGGACCGCCCCTTTAGCATGTTTTTTTATTTTTTATTTTTTTGAGTTCCTGAGGTGTCCAGGCGTCGCACCTGACTAGTCTCCCTGGATGTGTGAAAACCCCTCTATCCGTACACACTGGGTAATTTAATGGGACCTTACTCTACATATTCCTATGGGAAGTGACCCTTCATTTGGCCCCCATGGTTTGAATCCAAGACCTCCCTCTAGAGACCTTGCTCCTAAACCAACTGGGATAACCCCTTGGGGTTCCTTTAGCATGTTAAAACGACAATGATCGTTGATGTGTTGGCTGGAAAATCCATTACAAAGCAGCAACCACAGGCATGTAAAAAAAAAAAAACCCAACTCGGCCATGACCGGCGTGCAAGCCCAGCAGAACTCATTTTGTTTCTCTTATTTTCTTTCTTTTCCTTATATTTTTCTCCTATAGAAATAGCTGGTGGCCTTGGCTTTCGTAAACTCCATTCGATCAACTTGGCTTGCCTCATGCGTCAGATCTGGTTCATTCTTATTGGAAAGGAAAGTCTTTGGATCAGTTGGATCCATGAAAAATACCTGAAGGGTCGTAGCTTGTGGGAGATCCGTCTTCATCATAATGTTTCTTGGGGGTGGAAGTCTATATTGAGTTGTTGCGACAGTGCTAAGCCTTGCATGAATTGGATCAGTTGGATCCATGAAAAATACCTGAAGGGTCGTAGCTTGTGGGAGATCCGTCTTCATCATAATGTTTCTTGGGGGTGGAAGTCTATATTGAGTTGTTGCGACAGTGCTAAGCCTTTTGTTATTCATGCAATTGGTAAGGGTGCCTCCACCAGGTTTTGGCTTGATCCTTGGCTGAGGCCGGGTTTCATTCTGGCTAAGCAATATGGTAATCGTTCGGTCTACAATTTGGGATTAGGTAGAAATCTACATGTTAGCACCTTTATCAACAATGGTAATTGGGCTTTGCCTGAAGCTGCCTCTGAAGCTAATTTATTGTCCATGTGATTGTGATGAGGACCAAATCTTGTGGGTCACGGATAAGTCTGGCTCGTTCAAACTGTCCTCGGTTATTAACTCTTTCCACTATGTCTATTCTCCTGATTGGCTGGGCCTTTCCTGGTTCAGAGGCAACATCTATCGGCATTCCATATTCGCTGGGTTCTATTTTAATGGTGGCCTGAAGACCTAGTTATTTCTCCATGGTTTGGGGATACCTTGCGACACTCGATGCCCCCTTTGTCTTATTGAGCTTGAAGATCGGCTTCATGTTCTGCATTGCAGTTTTGTTGGCTCTGTCTGGGACAGACTCATGCGTAAATTTGATTTCCTTCCTTCCACCAATGGGATTTTTATTTTTCAACAACCAAGGATCTGATTAGTGCTTCCTCTAATGTTCTTGTTCTTCTGGCTGCGAAGCTTGCTATTCCAGCGTTGATTTGGCATTGTTGGAATGAACGTAATTCTCGCGTGTTCAAGACTCATTCTAGGAGATCCAATGTGTTATGTTCCCTCATCTGTGGTGTGATATCAGATCTAGGATGTTGTTTCTGCTCTCCAATTCAAATCTTCTGCAGGCTCCTCCTAGTAGATTCTCGGCACTTTGGGATCTTCCCCCTGCTGTTTCTCTGCCAGTTAAGCCCCCAGAGTTAACTGATCAAGGCCGTACCGATTGTACTTCTTCTCTTCTGCTGAACTGCTTCTGTTTGGACAATGTTTTTCACATTCGTTGTCTTTACATTGGGGTTAATGATAGTGAGATCCTTGGCTCTTCTAGTTGCGTTCTTGACACCAACAACGATTTTGGTTCTACTCTCCTTGGCTTAGAAAATTGGCTCCACTGTTTTCTGAGAAATAACTTATCTCTGAAGAAGATTTATTATTGGAACTTGAGATATTTCGAAAGTTAAAAGTCTCTCTCTGATTGGCGTACATGTACTTTGATAGCGGGTGTTTGCTTTGCTTTGAAAGGTCTTTCTTGTGATGCTGACTGTATCACTCCTATGCAGGCTGATGTCTACAGGTTTTTCTATGAATCCCTGTCTTGCCTTAATGAAGTTCCTTGCGGTGGTGTCTTGGCCATCGCTTGAGTTCTCTGCGTTATCCTTGGGTGGTGTTTCCCTTCTCGGGCTGCTTCTGTTAGTAGCTGTCTTTCTGTTGATGTATTTATTGCCCAGCCCTGGCTTTGCTTTATCTGTTGTTTTTTTTGGGCCCCATGTTTTCTCTTTTCCTTTCTTCCCTTTGAGTGATTAATATTCTTACCCTTCATTAAAAAACAAAAACTAAATCTATAAAGTAACGTAAGTGTAGACCATTGTACACCAGAATTCAGCAGTATTTGATTAAATACAATTGAAGGAGAAGCGTCTCCATCGTGAGCAACTTGTGAGTTGTATTTTTCCGCAATGAATTTTAAATATGGTTTTTTTTATCAGAACATGGGTATCCCCAGGGTAGAAAATGTTGCTGATGTATATTTTTTGAACTCGATATATATCGGCCGATACGATAAGTATCCGCCGTACATTGATGATGCCTATTTATCGGTGATATATATCGGCTCAATATCGGCCGATATGAAAAATATCGTCCTTTTTTTTAAAGAAAAAAAATCAATTTTGGATGTGGACCCAGATGATATCTCGGCCAATATAGGTCGATATTGGGTTAATATTGGCCGATATTTTCCTTTTTAAATTTTCAAAAACAGAAAAAAATACAACGCTGGTTTTACAGTTTTTAAATTTTTTTAATTCAGAAAATTAAAAAAACCACAATCGGTTTTTGTTTTAAAAAAAAAAGATATTTAAAAGGCATACAATCCAATCTTGAATGATATAAGGAGGTTTAAAATTTTATTCATCCACTATTATTTATATTTTATATATTTCATTTAAAATATTTGACTCATTATTCAAATGTTAAAATGTAGCATTATTAAAAATATATTGAAAATAAAATTGATAAATTCTTTACCTGCTTATGCAAATAGCACTTTGTTGGATTCCATGCAAATTTTTTACCCTTGTCCACCAAAAACTTCAAGCTCATTTTACATACTTTGTGGATACTTAAATCTGAAAGTAGAGATATGAAAGGTAGAGAAGAATTAACATTGCAAACTCTTGTACCGTTGGTTTTTCTATGTATGTCAATGGTTAAAATTCTATTAGCTAGCATGCATGCATGTTGTGTGCATAGCTCTTGTACCAAGTTAGTTGAATGGTTAGAATTCCATGCATGCAGGCTCAGTACTCACTTAGCCTATGTATATAAATGGGTAAAGTTTCAAGAGCAATTCTTAGAATTCTGGCAGCATGCAAACTTGAATGCAGGCTCTTAGAATTCCTAGAACATGCAACCTCTTAGAATTCCAACAGTATGGAGCCTCCCTTTTCATGCTTATCTCTGCCCCAATGAAAAAAAGAGGTGCGACTTCATGGAGAAACCAACGGTACTCAACAGTAGCTATTATTTCCAAATGGTTAAAAGCTTAAAGCTCTTTTATTTTCTTTCCATGATACTTAATAGTAAACAACTATTTGTTGGCCACTATCTTTTACACTGTTATCTCTTTCTCTATCTTATCTCTCCTTTTACACACACGTTAAGAGGGTCCCATGAGTGAGGTTTTTGGTAGACGCATAACTGAGTTTTGCTATTGGGCCAGTTTGGATTCAAACAAAAAGACACTTAGGATGCAATTGGGACGATAATGCATGAACTCGACCGGTTGTGGTTTGGAGAGCAGGAGCGTTTGCAAGGCCACTATCTTTTACACTGTTATCTCTTTCTCTATCTTATCTCTCCTTTTACACACACGTTAAGAGGGTCCCATGAGTGAGGTTTTTGGTAGACGCATAACTGAGTTTTGCTATTGGGCCAGTTTGGATTCAAACAAAAAGACACTTAGGATGCAATTGGGACGATAATGCATGAACTCGACCGGTTGTGGTTTGGAGAGCAGGAGCGTTTGCAAAGTTTGAGGGAAATTGGTGAAATTTTTTGGAGATTGGTGAGGCTGAGAATAGATCTGGATGCAAACAAATTAGGTTCAGACACTTTGCATTTAAATTAGTTTTGTTAATGACCTCATTTAAATTTAGGTGGCTTATAAAATTAAGAATAAAATTAAAAAATCATAATACTAATCATTAAATTTATCAAAAAAAATTTACATAATTTTTCAAAATTTTTTAATTTTTTTTTATCATTTCTCTTCATTTTATTGTTAATTTTAATACTAATTGTTTTCGAAACTTAAATAAATATTTTGAATATATAAAAGACCGATATTTAATGAAAAAATTACATATTCAAGAAGTTTCAATTTTTTTGAAATTACCATAAATTTTTCCGACCTTTTTACAATTTCTTGCAAATATCGTAGGAGAAATATTGGCCGATGATTCGGTTTGCATACCGGCCAAATTATCGGCCAAAGCGTTTTTTCAACCCCTGGGTATCTCCTTTCCATATTGGTGGTAAGACTAATTCCACCAGTATGTGTAAACCTCTAAATCTGCATTCACAGATTTAAGTCGATGAGGAGTAACTCTATGGGGAGTGGTTCAGAGCGGTTTTTACTTGAATTAACATTAAATTTGGTCTATACGATTTTAACTTCGGCGTTTTCTGAAACTATACTTGATGAATATTTTGGGATCAAACTCTGCTTAATGAATTAAATAATTGAGAACTCATATTGCATGATTATGATGTGTGTCCCCATAGTTAGCATGAGAAGTCATCATCTGCTATGAAGCATGCTAAAATTGTGATTAATATATAAGATTTTTCATATGAACCAAATTTGAAGAGAAGGCGTGTTGATTGAACTGTCAAAGGAACCATATATTGGTCGCTTACATCATGATATGATCCACCATTTTGAAGGCCCATTTGGTCTTTCCATGTTCTCATGTTTTTGTATTTGTTTGGAGCCATATTAGGTGCCATCCTACCGTTAGTGATCATGTTGATA
Source organism: Chimonanthus praecox (assembly GCA_022113865.1). Lineage (NCBI taxonomy): Eukaryota > Viridiplantae > Streptophyta > Magnoliopsida > Laurales > Calycanthaceae > Chimonanthus > Chimonanthus praecox. The sequence goes on along the minus strand of CM039089.1, from coordinate 43,632,637 downwards.
TCATTACCCACAATTGATGCACATGAGCCAACCCCAAAACCACTTTTATTTTTATTTCAAGCATAAATGTATTTTACCATTTTTTATTATTTTTTCAACTTTATCCTCTCTGGGTACATAGCTCCAAAGTCATATACCTTTTTTTTTAAATGTGTACAGTAAAACATCTATAATTAGTATGTGTTTGGGAAAACAAGAGACTCAAAAACTGTCTCAACATGTTTTACTTTTGGAATAAAAATATATTTACTTGATTTTGCTCGAAACTATGTTGGAGACAGACAACTTTGAAGGCATTTTTAAGCAATGAAAGAGGTTTTTAAAAAGAATGTCTCAAAACTTGAACCCAAATCACATTTTATATTATTAAAGCCAAGGATAGTAGAAAGAGTAGAAAGAGAGATTGTCACATAGCCCTATGTCAACACCTCTTCACCTCATTTCTCTCTTAGAAGAAGATTGTTGTCTCTACTCTTCACAGGAGATACTCAAATTTTCAATTCTCTCACTTCAGGTGAGACTGGGAGAAATTTCCTGTCTTAAGTTCTCTCTATCCAAACACCACTATGGCCCCTTTCAATTCAAGAATTACACTTTTTCAATGACATTTAATTTTCTCAATGTAGCTCGTGTAATTATTCTTATTATATTAGTCACTCAACAAAAATATGTTAATAACATAATTTTTTTTATTCGTTGACTAGAATTGATCCAAGTCTTAAAGTGATAGTGATATCTTTAGACTGGTCACTTTATACAGCCACCTTAAGCCAAATCAATAGGGTGAAATTGAAAAACCCCATTAGACGAAAATGGGGTCCATATGAATTGATTCTTGACCTGAATTGAACTTAGAGTTAATGGAGAGAAAAGAAGGCCTCTAGAGCATCTTAATACTCACTTGTACCAAATTTAAAGCCCATTTAAGTCAGTTTGGGTCTGAGCCCGGAAGACATTTTGAGCCCAAAAGCCGAATAAATCAAACCCAATCGATTCTCTCATGGACCCAACATGAATTGCCATATCCGATGATGAGTCACTATCCCGTGGACCTACCAAATGCCAACTGGGCACTTAAAACAGCAACAAGCTTGGAGGGTGAGCTACGTGGGCCGGTTTGTGATTGAATTCGGAAAATCCAAATTTGGGAAGATTCCACTGGCATCGGATGGTGATTAGGAATTGAGAACGGACCGGCCCTAGAACATGAATGAATCAACAACTTAGTGGCTGGAATTCATTGCCAGTTTATACGAACGTGGAATCAGGACAAAGAACAATATGCAGGGACGTGGAAGCAAGATATAGGCCTTTGGGTTTCGGCGGATTTGCAAGGAAATTTTCCAAGATAAAGGGCCGGCATATGGCGGTGATTTTTATCCAATAACAATAAGTGAAAGATCTTTATATCATCTATAAAGAAGTCTTCTGTTTCTAATAATTTATTGAAATTTGTTGTTGAAATCATTCCTATCATCTCTCTTTCACAAAGGTCAATTGTTCCTTGAGAATTTGTCCTTTGATAAAGATGTTGAGAAATACTAGCTTTATGATAGTCTTCAAAACTTGTAGAATTTCTTCTGTTCTAAAAGGATTAAAGATTTCAATTATGATTTTTGAAACTCAGAAGGTGCATTTTTTAGTCTAAAAGGTATGACATTCCATTCATAGTGACCAGAAGGTACTACGAAACTCTTATATTTATCTTTTTCCTTAATTTGTATTTGTCAAAAACTAGATTTTAGATCAAATTTTGAAAATATTTTAGCATTATGAATTTCATAGATGATGTCTTGGATATTAGGTATAGGGAATCTAATGGATTGCAAGACCTTATTTAATGGTTTATAATTTATTACTAAATGATGGGCTCCACGTTCTCGTTCAGCAACATTATTGACATAGAAAGTAATACAACTCTAAGGAGAATTACTCTTTCTAATTAAAGCTTTCGTTTCTAGTACTGTAATTTATTTTTTACACATTTCTTATTGTTCAGCAGACATTTCGAGTAAGTGGTTTAATTGCAATTTGAACTAATCCGATGTGAAGATAATTGTATTTTCTTCGAAGTCTATTTATTTTTTCTTGGTCGTCTAAAGGAAGAGATAAGCTTCACCTTGAGACACGCATTTTTTTTCTATGGTATCTATCATGTAATCAGATTTATCTTCAAATGTTCCTAAAAATATTTGTTCAGTAGGTACCTTTGGAATAGTCCATTTTTCAATAGCTTGTTCGACATCTTTAAAATTAATTTGTTCAAAACTTTTAAGTCCACTGTAACTAATTGATTTGTAACAGATGTTTGATGTTCATTATTGAAAGAGTTACATGGCATACTATCATAAGCACTCTTATAATCAGAAAAACAGATGTTGAGCTAGAGCTAGATTTTTTTTTTATATGATTTTAAAAATTTGTTTTAAAATCTATCTCCACTAAAGTACTGTTTAATTTTACAAACTAAATGAGTATTTTTGTAAGCAATCTAGTCGTGACAGTACCAACCAGTACCCGCGTTGTGTTGAAATCTAGATTCTAAGGGTCTTACTTTTGGCGTTGGAATCTTGGCCTTGTGCTTTGGTGTTGGATTTATCACTCTCCGAGTGTTTGGTTCATTGACCGATCATCTTGCAAAAATAACTGTTTAATTTTGCATATTTGCAAAGGAAATAATGAAGAAAGCTTTTAAAAAAAAAATTAAAAGAACAAATGCTTTTTTTGATTATAATACTGCTTATAATAGTATGTCATCTAGCTCTTTCACTAATGAACATCAAACATATGTTACAAATCAATTAGTTACAATTGTAACGCTCGCCCTTTTTCACTCGTCGAAAATCAGAGTCTATTTTTTTTTTTGAAAATAAAGAGTGAGAGAGAGAGAAGGACGTCACGACGCGAGCTAAGTTCGAGCTTCCAAAACCCGTCCCTTAACTGGCCAACCATGTGTGTGCGTGGACTAAGTCTACGAGAACGGTTCACATGCAATAAGGTTATACATGAAGAATAAATTGTAGATGCGGAATTATAATAGAATTACTATCCTACTAATTTTAAGCAAAGAAGTCCATCACTTAATAATAATCATCTTAAGTTAAAATGTCCAAAATTGAAATCCAAACCATAGCAAATAGTCTAAGTTATTACAGTCCCAACAAGCTAATTACTCAAATTACATGACCAAAATAAAAACTTAAATAAAATAGATCTTGCTCATCTAAGCTCCTAAGCTTGGTTGCAATCGCGTCCTTCGTTCCGTCCATTTCCTTTGTCATCATCTAAGGTAGAAGTAGGGCGTTAGACAACGCGCCCAGCAGGGTCAAACACATGAGTTAGTATAAAAATCACATAGATACATATAATATCAAAGCCATGTAAGTCAATGCCATGGCATGGGTGTCATATGCCATGAATCCCACCCATCATCCATATCACAATCACATAGTATTTCTCGTGATGGATAATCCACATCAAGGTATTGTCATGACTCCCCATGAATGCCTTATCGGTCCCACCGAACGGAGCGTGGACTTCGTTACATTTCAAACACAGTATATCTCTCCCCACAAATGCCTTATCGGTCCCATCGAACGGAGTGCGGACTCCGGTTACAATTCAATCATACATGCATTGGAATCAGTGTGGATTCCTCCCCACAGTTGTTTATCGGAAATCCGAATGAAGCTTGGACTCCCCTCATTTGATCCCTCCCATGCCATGCATGAGATGCAAGTGCAAACATGCTATGTAATAATAAACATCATAGCATTAAAATCCCATAGTTGAAACATAGTACTTTGATACCAAAATTAACATAGAAGTAAAAACATCACATATACATATTCCATGGTTTTCAATAAGGTAGGAATCCTACCAACGACCAAATATTGTGTCCTTGTGTTTTCGTCCAAAAACTGCTCACCGATCGCTTCAAGCCGATTGTACATCGTTTGTGAAATCCCGTTACCTTATTACATTTAACACATATACATACATCAATTTGGTGATCCATTTAATTCCATTAACCCCTACATCATCCTAGGTTCATCTCCCTTTACCATCAGTCTTTTATCCGGTTAAGGCCCCTAAGAGGTTTCCATCATACATTGGGGCTGAACCATGTTTAAGTCCACAAAAAATGCATTAGTGGGGTTCGGCCATACAACATGGCCGAACCTCACTCTCTTGGTTTTGGGCCTCTCTTTTTAGTCCTTGATCATTTTAATCAATGTGGGTCCAAGATCATTCCATCTTTTGATTTATTAATCCAATCACATAAGTTATTCATTTAACTTGATAAAAACAACCTAAGTCCATAAGACATTCTCCATGGGGTTCGACCATACAACATGGCCGAACCCATGGTCCTTTATTTTCACCATATTCCCATCTTAGCTATCACTCTTTCCATGGCTAATCACTTAACTTATTTACAGATAACTTAGGTCCATAAATTATTCATTAACATAAACATAGATCCATAATAAATCCCTCCATTCCTTAGCTTGATCATTCAATCTCTTACACATGCATAAATCTACAAAATGATCCATCAAAATGGTTCATGGGGTTCGGCCATACAACATGGCAGAACTCATGGTTCCTTGTTTCCATCTTCTCATGGTCTAAACACATTTAAATCCATTCAATATTTCTCCATGGGGTTCAGCTATGTTGTATGGGGTTCGGCCATAGAACATGGCCGAACCCTATGGTTCATCATTTTCTCTTAAAAATCATATACCCATGATTAGATCATTTGATGGGGTTTGACCATACATCATGGCTGAAACTCATCCAATCCTTTTTGTCCTTAATAGTCCTTATACATAAAAATATAGGGTTTGGCCATGCAAGGGCCAAACCATGATCTTTAATCATTCTCCATCCCTTATATTGAACATGCATATGGTCCTTATGCATATCAAGATTAGGGTTCGGCCATGCAAGGGCCGAACCATATTCTTTGATCATTTCTCATGTTTAACCATACATGTTGTCATAAGCCATATATATACATATTGTCCTTAATAATCTTCATTTATATAACCTATCTTACCCATTAGGGTTTTGTCCCCTTTTTTTCCATCTAAAACCATATTTTGGATTTTGTATCATACTTCACTTTTATGTCACCTTATTGACATTCCTTGGATGGATTTCAAATCCATGGCCCATAACATTTTGGCCAACTATTTTCAATCCGAAATGGAATGTTCCCTTAACCTCCTTTTAATTAATAAATCATACATACTGATTCCGTGACTCCTTCATTTTCTTTCGCTCCGTCTTGCTCCTCCGATCTTCTCCTTCTTTAGTCTTTTCTTTCTTCCTCCTTAATCTTCGGCCAAAGAGTGTTGCTTGAGAGGGAGAGGGTTTAAGATGAAAACCTTAAGAGAACGTTCGGCCAAGGAGTGAAGGTTTGAGAGAGGGAGAGAATGGAAAAACCCTATGTTTTCTTGTCTTGGAGAGAGGTCAGCCCCTAGGGTTTTTTGTGAGGGAGAGAGTGAATGAGATGGAACACTCTCCACTTCTTTTTGTCTCAAGGTGGATCGGCCAAGGGAGGGTTGAGATGAGCTTCCATCTTGTCTAGGGTTTCTTGGATGAGACTTCACCTCCCAACCACCCTCATTCAATGTCGAGTCTTCCCCATGAGTCCCTTGACTAACCAAGAGGATGCATGCATTACACATGGCGCACACACCCTCTCCAACGAATTTGGTCTAGGGTTTCCATTGAGATGGAAACCCTCCACCTCCTCTTTGACTAACCAAGAGGATGCATGCATTACACATGTCACACACACCCTCTCCAACGAATTTGGTCTAGGGTTTCCATTGAGATGGAAACCCTCCACCTCCCCTTTGACTCACTCCATCTTTTCATCTTCCATGTGACTCACCCCCATTCAACTCACTTCATGAAATTCAAACTCCTAACTCAAGCACTTGGATTTATTTCCATCTAACTTAGGTGATTTTAATTAAATAATTTAATTCAACTCACTTCACTTGATCCTCTTTAATTCACCCATAAACTAACCCATGGTTGACCAAGTCAACCATGGTGGCCTGCCCCACATGCTCCTTAGTCCACACGCCACCTCACTTGATGAGGTGGAGTTGGGTCCCACTTGGCTATGCCACTTTGATATTACCTCATACACTTGCCACCTCACTTGATGAGGTGGACCCCATGCCTTAGATCTTATTTAGGTCCATGACCCGATTAAATCCATTCCTTATCCATTTACCCTAATCATCAATTCATCTTAACCCATTGGGTCCCAATTGGGCATTTGACCCAATTGACCACATTGACCCAATTAAATAGAATTAATCCTATCCATGATCCATTGGACTATACTTGGGCCATTGGCCCAACTTTTATTTTAACAAATAAAATAGATAATAGCCAATATATTTATTGATTTGAAAATCCGGGCTATTACAACAATGGACTTAAAAAATTCTGAACAAATTAATTTTAAAGATGTCGGACAAGCTATTGAAAAATAGACTATTCCAAAGGTACCTACTTAACAAATATTTTTAGGAACATTTGAAGATAAATCTGATTACATGATAGACACCATAGAAAAAACATGTGCGTTTCAGGATGAAGTTTATCTCTTCCTTTTAGATGACCAAGAAAAATTAAATAGACTTCGAAGAAAATACAATTATCTTTACATCGGATTAGTTCAAATTGCAATCAAACCACTTACTCGAAAAGGCTTAAACATTCCCTGTTTATCTTTTCTAAGGGATGCAAGACACAATGATTTTGACCATTCTCTTTATGGAACTATAACTTCAAATTTTGTTGATGAATCTGTTTTCTTCAATTGTATTCCTGATATTCAAATTCCTTTGTCAAACAAAAATATACAAAAAGTAGTTCAATTAATTGTCAAAATTGAAAGGTTTGATATGGACCAAGGAACTGAAAATATAGGAATTTTGTATGGAGTATATTATAAAGCTATAATGTCAATGAGATCTAATATTGCTTATGGAAGCTTAATAAAGAATGAACCAACCTTTTTCCAAACTGATTTTAGAAATAAAGCAGTAACGCTCCGCCCTCTTCCACTCGCACAAATCAGAGTATATATATATTTTTTAAAGTAAGTGAGACAGGATGGGTCGTCACGACACGAGTCAAGGCTGAGTTTCCAAAACCCGACCCTTAACTGGCCACTATAACGTGTGCGTGAACTAAGTCCACTAAAACATTTTCACACGTTTCTCATAATGCTTATGGAATAATTCATATGAGTAAGATACTATTCATTCTCTTGTCATCATTAGGCAAGGAAAGCCAATCACTATGCAATATCAATAAAACTTAAAAATCATCAAAACATAGCAAATAAGTCCAAGTTATTACAACTCAAAATGTAAGTCCTCCGAATACATCATTGAATTAAAAACTAAATAATTTAAAATTAAATCTTCCCAAGCTCCTACGTGGCTCCCTTCTGGTCCCACGTCATTCTCCTTATCATTTCCTGTTCCATCAACTATAGGGTAGAAGTAGGGCATTAGTCAACATGCCCAGTAGGTATTCTAGTTAGTGTTATGGTACACATAGGAGTAATATTAGTTAACATAAATCAAGGGTATATACATCATTAATGTCATATATTTGTAAACCATCTTATAAGAAATAAAACAATGCATGATGTCCATATCATAATCATGCTAACATAAGTGTCACGTCATAGGTGTCAATGCCAAATTAAATCCCTCCCAATGTCCATACCCAATCACATCATAAATCAATCAATGGTTTCCTTGGCCAATTATGTCCACAGTGTTTGAGGCGGCAACCACCAGGGCACTGTATACCCATCCACAAATTAATCGAGATTACCGATTGAGTGTGGACTCCTCCCTCTGTGAAGGGTTTCGGGACCTTCCCAGGAGCTGTAACGCCCTGCCCTTTTTCACTCGCCGAAAATCAAAGTCTATTTTTTTTTTTTTTTTGAATAAAAGAGTGAGAGAGAGCGGGACGCCACGACGCGAGCTAAGTCCGAACTCCCAAAGCCTGACCCTTAACTGGCCAACCATACGTGTGCGTGGACCAAGTCCATTAAAAGGGTTCACACGTACTTAAGTTAACATGCGGAATAATCATAAATGTGGAATTATAATAAAATAACTATCTTATTCCATTTTAGATATCAAAGGAGTCCATTACTTAAACATAATTACCTTAAGTTAAAATATCCAAAATCAACATTCAAACCATAGCAAATATATCTATGTTATTATAGTCCCGAATGCTAGTTACTCAAATTACATTGTCCATGCATAATTTGAATTAAATGAAACTAAAACATCCAAGCTCCTAAGCTTGGCTCCGATCTCGTTCCTCGTTCCGTTCAATTCTTGTGTCATCAACTAGGATAAAAGTAGGGCGTTAGATAACACGCCCAGTATGTACTCCAAGTAGGTTTAACACATGGTTAGTACATAAATCATATAGATATCATAATATCAAAAACATGCATATCAATGCCATGCCATGGTTGTCATATGCCATGAGTCCCACCCATCATATCACAACACATTGTATCCTCTTGATGGAATCTCCTCATCAAGGTATCCCCCACGGTTGCCTTACAGACGCCCCGACGGAGCGTGGTCTCCGGTTACCTCTTAATGGATAATGCACATCAAGGTACCCCCACAAATGCCTTACGGACGCCCCGATGGAGTGTGGTCTTCGGTAACATATCATCCCTCCCATGCCATGCATGAGATGCAAATGAACACATGCTATGTAATATTACAATCATAGCATTAAAATCTCATATTTGAAACATATCATTTATACAAAATAACTCATCAAAATATGAATTTAAAATCATCATACATATCCCATGGTTTCAAAGAGGTAAGAATCCTACCAATATCAACTAATATGTCCTTGCGTTTTAGTCCAACAACCGCTCACCAATCGTACCCGCTTGTGAGGTCCCATTACCTTATAACATATCAATAGATCAAAACCTATGTTCCATTTGATTTCCCACCATGTTTAATCCATAAACATGCCTTAGTGGGGTTCGGCCATACAACATGGCCGAACCTCACTCACTTGGTTTGGGTCCCTCTTTTAATTCATTAGCCAATCATACATGAGTTAATCATTTAACATTAATAAAACCTAGATCCACAAAAACCTTCTCCATGGGGTTCGGCCATACACCATGGCCGAACCCATGGTCCATCATTTTAATCAAATTTCCATCTTAGTCATCATTCTATCCATAGCTAATTACTTAGCTTATTTACATATGACTTAAGTCCCAAAAATGATCCATACATGATTCCTTAATCCAAAACATGATCCATGGGGTTCGGCCATACACCATGGCCGAACCCATGGTCCTTCACCATTTGGCCATTCTTTCCTTCCATAGGTAATCACCTTACTTACCCATACTTAAGTCCATAACATAGATCCATGACTAAACATTTCATTCATTTAAACATGCCTAGATTCATAAATAACCCATTAAAATGGTTCATGGGGTTCGGCCATACTATATGGCCGAACCCATGCTGTCCCATTTTCATCCTCTCTTTAAATCCTTTACCACATTAAGTCCATAAATCAAGTCCCTCCATGGGGAAGTTTAATCATACCCTTAGGTCATCATTTACAACCCAAAGTCCATCAACATGACTTCCAATATTTTCATGATCCAATTGCATCTAAGTCCATCAACAATACATTCATTTAAAACCTTTAAAATCATTAATAACCTTCCATGGGGTTCGGCCATGTTGGTTCATCACTTTCTCTCATAAATCAAATAACCATGATCATATTCTTTAATGGGGTACTGTAATACCCCAGTTTTTGCAATATATCAATATTTACGAAATTGCCATTGAAATTATGAATCAAAAGGATATGATCGTAGATGAGAGAAATTGTGGGACCCATTGTTCAAATAAGACCCAATGTAGGTGTTATGGGATTAAATTAAATTAAATGGGCAATGTACATTTATTTGGGTCAAAGTGGTTAATTGGGTCAAAGGACCCAAATGGGACCCAATGGGTCGTGGTTGACATGTTTGACCATTAGGTGAGCTCAAAGCTTAATTGAGTTAAGATGAATTAAATGATTGAGTTTGGATTGAGTTGGAATAAATGATTGAGTTTGGATTGAGTTGAAATAAATGATTGAGTTTAGATGGAGCTAAATTAAATGATTAAGTTGAGTAAATGTAAATGTGAGGTAGAAGGTTTGTAGTTTCAAAAATAAAACCACTCCACACGTTGGTTGCATGGAGAGGCAATTCCATGCATGTAACTCCTACATAAGAAATGAATGGGGTGGCGGTTTTGGGAGTTACAAATGTGAGTAGTTGTATTTCAAATTCAAACCTATTACACGTTGGAATTGCATGGGAGTATTATTTCATGCATGAAACTCCAAATGGAGAATCAAAGGAGGAGTTTCATGGATTAAGACCAAACCGTTGGCATGTAGGAGTTTCATCTCTTGGATGAAACTCCCACATGGGTAAATGATGGAAGATGAATGGACTTGTGGAGGTTACACAAGGTTAACCAAAAGCTAGCCATTGGAGCCTATGGGAGTTTCATTTCAATATGAAACTCTCACATGCAATGTTAATGAAAGATGGATGATGGGAGGAAAAGATATCAAAGATAACCTTAAGGAGCCATTGGGCACCTTGGGAGTTTCATCTCAAGGATGAAACCCCAAGGAAGGTATTAAACAAATGGGAGTTACAAGTGGGTTCACACTTGGAGAAGTGATGGAGAAGGGTTGCATCTAGGGCAGCCAAGAGCCAAGAAACCGTTGGAGGGTTTCATCTCAAGGCTGAAACCCCCAAATGAAATAAGTAATGGAAATGAATGGGAGGGGAGTTACATGTGGTGCCAACCTTGGGCTGAAGTTCATTAGCCAAAAAGGATTTCATTTTCACTCTTTATCTCTCTCCCTCTCTTGGACGTTTTCACCTCTCAAGACTAAGAGCATTAGCTGGTTGCCTATCTCCAATCAGTCCTTGGCCGATCCTTCCAAGTCAAAGTACACATAGAGCAAAGGAGTTTGGCATCAATGTTGTCACTCTCATTCAAGGCCAAAGTCCTATCTCTCTCTCTCTCAAATCAATACTTTGGCTAAATCATTTCAAGGAGTCTTCAAACAAGATCAGTCTCGGCTAAAGGAGAGGGAGGAAGGACTAAGGAAGGAGAAAATCAAGAAGAAGTAAAAGAACCAGAGGAGTCGCGGTATTGGTAAGTGCATCATAACCTTTGTTAAATAAATTGATTAAGGAATATGATCCGGCCATTGCATAGCCGAATCTACCAAGGGTTTAGATTAAAGAGTATGCTGTTTAAAAATGGTAAAACATGGACCATAGGGTTCGACCACTTGGGATGGCCGAACCCCATGAAAAAACTTGGTAATTGTTATGGTTTTTGAGAGATAAAAACCATACCATGTTTTGAAGGTTTAAAGGGTTTTTAAAGGGAGATAAGGTTACTGTTTTGGATCAGCTATTGCATGGCTGAACCATGTGGTTATTATGGCTAAGTTGCTGATAAAAAAACATGCATAAATATGGGAAGGTTTGCATCAAGAGAACCACATGGCCGAACCCCATGTACTGTTTTTATGGGTATTTAGAGTAAGAACATGGTTGGAAATTATGGATTATGATATGCTTTTGATTTGAGAATCACATATGTTTATCTATGGACTTTGTATAAGAAAATAATCAGCCATCAAAGATGTATGTATGAAAGATTTAAAGGATAAAAAATTAAGTGGAGAGGTTCGGCCATGTTGTATGGCCGAACCCCACTAAGGTGGTTTGGATATGGACTTTGGTTTTTAAGCAAAATTAAACAAAGGGTTATGCTAATGGCAAGATGGTAAATATGAATGAAGTGATCAAAGGAAAGAAGGATCAAAATCAAAGAGGTATGGTTCGGCCATGATGTATGGCCGAACCCTACCAAAGTATGGTTGTAGTTAAGGTGTTTGATTAAGTTATTTGAAGGTGTGTTTGGGCTTAAGAATTCAAATGAGGGATTAAAACAAAATTAAGTGAGGTTCGGCCATGGCGTATGGCCGAACCCCACAAGGTTGCATTTGGTGGATTGGGGTTTATATATAAGTAAATTGTATGGTTTTGGTTAAATAAAAAGAGAGACCAAAATTTAAGTGGGTGAGGTTCGGCCATGGGGTATGGCTGAACCCCACAAAGTGGTTTTTGGGACTTAGACTAAGTTGGAAATTATATGGATATATGTTTGATTTGCTGTTATATAAATAGGGCAACGGGACTTCTTGAACGGTATACAAGTTGTGAACGGGTGACGGTTTAAAAGAGCA